>CAOLHI010000010.1:0-1332500 GCA_948474755.1 Ctenosaura bakeri | reverse complement strand
AAAACAAATTTCTAATAGAATGTATATTTTTCAATGACAGGTTTTATGATACATCAAAGCAAAACTGATTCTCAGTGATATGACAGGCTTTGATGGATGCAAGTTTATATCTCTGTCTCATCTTCTCTGGCTGTTCTGGAGCTTGGCTCCCCTTCCTAGAGCAAACAGACTTTAATTAATCCAGCCAGGTCATCTCCATTTATAGTGTAAGATTCTGCAGCCAAGAGAACAACAAAAATGTATGATGCTGGCAGACAGACAGTTTCAGGCTCTGTCTGCAATAAACAGGGAGAGACTCGTGAAATCAAGAGAAGTGGCATGTAGCTGTCTTCTTTGCCAAACTCATTATAAAGAACAGCCAAGTTATTTTTCCCCCCATTCCAGTTCCATTCTTTCATGGAACCAAATGTCAGGTCAATCACAATTTAAAGCCAAATTCAGGCTTGATGCAAACATATGTAGTACAACTGGTTTCATTGGTGTAACACCTGCTGGTACTAGGGCCTAGATCCCCTGCAGGAACAGATATTTGTTTATTTTGCTATGTTGATTATGACAGAACATATTACCTTGATGTAGCACTTTAAAGTAGAGTTGAACACACAGCTTTAGATAGGCCTGAAATGCCAGATTTAGACCTCCAAGCTGCCACGGCCTGCCAGCAATCTGAAGCTTTGGGTCTCACATTAGCTACAAATTCTGCAGCTGTCATTTTAAAGTGGCTGGCTATATGCAGAATTGATTCAAAATGGCTACTAGCCCACAGTGCTTCCTCTCCTGAATAGTTGGTGCCACCATGTTTGTTTTCAACTTCTATATGAATGCATATGGCAGAGGTGATGGAAGTGGTTTGTAGAATGTAGAGCTGTCCATGGAGGCTTGTGACTTCACCACAGAATAGTAGGAGGGATACTCCTCCATGGATCTATGAACTTCACAAGAGGATTGAACTTACCACCAGGGAGAAGAACCTTTCCTTAACTAGAAGATTTTGACTTCTTTTCAAGGACACTGCCTGCTTACATCCTGTCAGCTCCTCAAAGTATCTTCCAAAATTCAGAAGTCCCTCACTTTGGAACCAACAAAAGCATTAAAGCTGCTTCATGTTTGGTAGTGTCGAGAAAAATGCACCAATGTGAGTGTAAACACACTATGGGATGAAATCAAAGTGAGATGGTAAAAGTTCTTTCCTCACCACTGAAGTCTTGTAGAATGATTCTGAGCCTATGTTATGGAGTTCAATTGCAAGACAACCTCGATGGCTTGGGTGGTAGTAAGGGATTCTGGGAGCTGGAGTCCAACAAGATCTGGGGACACATGAGTTGAAAATCTCTTCTTTATAGAACAGTGGCTTTTGACCCAACCATTTCCCCAGACAACCCTTTTAAAATTGCCCTTATGCGCGTAGTGAAGTAAATGTTTAAACACATTAGGTCAGTTTCAAGATGTCTGTGAAAGTTTGGGTTGCAAAAGTCCCTCACTTTGTGAGAAGGACTTCACCAAAGCTGTACAAACCATCTGTCAGCTGTGGACACCTTCAATCCAATAGGAATGTGGAGAATTTAAAGCTTGGCTCTTCTTTGATGTAGTCTTTTATGAGCTAGCATCCCTGCAGGTCTTCTATCAGATGAAGGGCTGGTTATGTTTAATGAATGGAAGTATACAGAGAGAAATGACATGAAGATTTTAAGCCATCTTAAACAGTAACAGCATGCCAGTGAAATGATTAAAAAAAAAGCAGTGGCATCCTAGCTCTGCTTGCAATTTTTGAAACAAACTCCTATGTAAAATGGTGTTCCATATGGTTAGTTTTACAAGGAAAGGACACAAAATAAAAGTCAGCCATGGCCTTGTTTCTTGTATAGAGAAATCCATGACCCTGCTCTGCCATATACAGTAACAGTCAAGGTGTTTCAGTTGATAAGAATCATCTAAGACACTGCTCTTTAACAGCCTATAGAATTCAGCATGTACGTTGAGCCTACTGCCCTGAGAAAACTCAGAGATCATGCAGGCTTAGTCATAGCATGCACCCCAGTGATGGTTTGTAATGGGAAATGACACATTTATGTTGAAAGCTTTACATGCTTCTGTCCTTAGGCATGAAGGAAAGGACAGCTGTATGTGCATGAGGTTTCTTCAGAGCCAGAGCATTCAGGAAAAAAAATGTTTCCCTTACATGAAAAGAACACTTGCTGTCTTGCTGAGAAAGAAGGAGAGAGAGAGAGAGAGAAAGAAAGGAGTAACTGTTACAGTACTAGTTTTTGCCAAGCCCCCGACAATGTCGTTCAGGGACAGAGTTGTAAAGGCCCAGGTGTATCATCAGTCAGTATGCACAGTGGACCTTAACCTGGCTGGCACTGATCATCTGGATATAGGCAAGATAGAAATACTAGAGGGTGATTGGTTATAGGAAAAAAATCTTAACCCTTGTAGTATTGAATCATAATATCAGCTGGTTGAATATGGAAATCAAAACTATAAACATTAAAAGATTTTTCTTCAACGCAAGCAGTGCTGAAAAGGAAATCATTCTGGAGTCCTGTACCCTGTGGGTATATATGACCCTTGGCATAATTTCCAAAGCCCTCTGCTAATGATTAGTTCAGATTGTCTGTTCCACATCAGCCCACTGGATAAGGACAATGAAGAAGACAGATAGGTGGACAGACAGAAAGTAGTGGCAGGGGAGGAATAAAAGGGTGATGAATGCAAGAGAAAAAAAGAGACTTTATTATACCTCACACCAGACTCATCCACCACTAGCTTGAGTCTCACACTACTGGCATGCCATTCTGAAAATATAATTTTAGAAGATATGTGCTCTTTGGCAGAAAAAAAAATGGGCCAAGGTCCTATTTCAAGGAGATTACACGGCAGTTGCTTCCTTGTTAGTGAATTGTGACACTGCACAATGAAATGTGAAAGTCAATTCACAGTATGCAACTATGCACAATCATATGAGATATGAACCCATGTGTTGCCTTGTGTAATGCACATCTGCATTTACCTATGCATTAATAGTACCAAACATGTAACTTTGATTCTGCAACTTTGAACTAAATACAAAAGTTCTGCAAAAATGTCCAACTACTTCTGTAGGAGAGCTGACACATTTATAAGACACCAATAGACTTCCAGTCATGGTTTCCCATCCCTCACTTAAGAAGAGAAATGGTGGAAAGGAGAATGCAACATGTGTTGGTTCATAGTGGAAATGTTAAGAGCACAGCTAGAATATGCACAAATAAAATGAATATGTTTGGTGAAATTTCCAGTGTCACTATTCAGATATTTGAATGAGAATTTTTGAAATAAAGCCCAAACACTAATTTTGCACCTCAAAAATTTACCTCAAACCCCAAAAGCCATAGACATCGCATCCCAAGGAATGCATGCTAGTTACTGTTGCATGATACATCTCCAGACACTGAATGAAACTGTATTGCAGACAATGGATGAAAGCATGATCCATCAAATCTTACAAAATATAATTTCATGTCAAATTGCATATACCATCTAATATTAAATACTACTGCAAGACAATCATCAAATACTATCAGATATAGGCCATTTCCTCACTAGCCTCTTATAGTGCTATTATTCCACTTTCAACATCCTATGGAATCCTGAGGTTTGCAGTTTAGGGAGGAGCCCCTAAACTGAGATCCCACATCAAGGTGACATAGCATAAATCTCTGCAGGCAGTTGTGCTACACGGCCCTTGTGTTGAATGGCAATATTATGCAACTGAACACATATCCAAGTGTGCAATTGAATGAATGACTGAATGAGCATGAACATCACATATATGTCTTGTACACATCCCATGGAAATCCACATAGCCAAAGGTACTGAATATGCAACTTCACTTCTGCAAACCTGAACTGAATGTAGATGTTCAGATGAAAATGTCAAACTAATTGGGTGAGGGAACTTATGTGTTCATAAGATGCCGACAGAACTCCTGCTATAATGTTACTTTAGTTTTTAGACTTTAGAAATATATTGGTTGTTCCTCAATGAATACAACAACTGGAAATTTGCTCACCATTCTTGGTCTTCTGTTACAGACATGAGCATACTGTTGACATATTCTAGAATATATACACAGTTTGTAGTGGATGGGATGGAGGATGAATTCTGCCCACAAGAATGGACTGCAATGGACATCATAGAACATATCTCCAAATCGTCTGCAATGTGTGGAGGCTCTGTAATAGACATATAGCCAGAACTTGATGAGCTGATAGGACAAAGGTTCCTTGAACATACTGTTTGAAGATTGACATCATCTACTTTTGTATACTAGTCATCTGAACTGTCAGAAACTAGTAAGTATATTGCAGTTAGCAAATAATGCTAGATTTTAACGCATAAAATGCACTGAAGTCAAATATCACAAAGCACATTATATATTTGGAGAACAGTCAACATATATTCAAGCAGACAAAGAACTCCAAGACTACATGATATAAAATCTCTTGAAATATAATTTTTGAAGATTGTCCAGTTTACAATCTTGTAACTGCTGAAGCCAACCACTGTTTCCAGCAGGTCCATTTTTTTTAATTAAAATGGTCTCCTTCAATACAGCATACATAGTGAAGTGCATACTATACTTTTGTACACAAATGTTATTGAAATTGGAAGTCGAGTCACTGCTAAACTTCGGCTCGTTTTACATACTCATTGACAAACATCTCATTGTGCCAAACTGTGTATGCAATGGGCTGTTGGGCAAGCAGTGTGGCTTTTTTTTTTTTTTTACTGCTTGTGCAGGAAGGTGTCTTGTACAGATAGAAATCCCCTTGTCCCTTTGGTGGCTGTCGTGTGCACAACAGAATGCAGTAGTAATCTAACCTTACAATGCTGGTTGGGCTTCTTGCTCTGCCAGCATTCAATTGGCTCTCAGTTGGTAAAATCAGGTTGTGAAACCCTCCTAGATTATATCATTTCAAGCTGCAGTTATATGATTGCATGCTTGAGTGCTTCTCCATTGGGGGGAATATCTTTGCACTGAAATTTTCCTTGTTACTATTTAGAAAAAAAAAAAGATAAAAATGTTGCTTCTCTTAGCCATGCATCTTCAACCTGTGTGCAAAAAAGGGATTCAAAACACATGCACACAGTCCTCTGCCCACAGTCTGCATGTTCTTGCACATTCCCTATTTTGGCAGCCATTCTGGTTAAATAGTCACTGGATGCTATTTGGTTTCTGAGGGTAAAAAAAGAGATAAAATTTAATCAGTCAGCTTGGCACCTTTTAATGCACTCTGTAGCTTTCCTTTATGCTTTTCAAAGTGCTGTTTGCATACAGGTACCTCTTACAACTATAAATTAAGAGCATCAGCTACATTGGCTGTTATCTTGGTTTTGCTGGACATTTGATATCAAACAACGTACACATATTCACAATCAAAAAATATTCTGCATGAACTGAGGCAACAAAGATATTGGGATGGATCAGATAATGCCTCTCGCTTGATCCGAACCATAGCATGGAAATACGGAGCGTATGCCAGCTGTCCCCAATCACCTGGCACACCTATCCTTTCCCTACCACCCTTTACATTCATGTAGGAGTAGGATATGTGAGTATGATGGAGGAAAACATAATTTTAAGGTGCATTTGTCAAAAACAGACAGGCAGTGATCCTATACACTTTTAGCACAAAATGAGTACATGCTGCTATAGTTATGCTGGATCGCACAGTTGTGAAACTTGTTGTGCAACAGATGCCAAGGCCTTAAGCTCATCTGTTGTGCAAAGAACAGTTGGTTTCCCACAAATTGGCTGGTGTACTGTTAATGACATAAGCATTAGCAAGTGTAAGTCCAATATACACTTGTATTTTGTCTTTTTTTTAAATAGTTAAACCTAAAATACCTACAGCCATTGTTGCATTTAACTATTACAGAAATACAAATGCATCAGTTACATCAATGAATGGTTTTTAAAAAAATAAAATTTAGATACTATCTTTTATATCTTACATATTGACATTGTCCATGAAGTACTACACAGCGTTTACCTCCCTGAGAGCCAATGTGGTAGAGTGGTTTGAACATTGGACTACAACCCTGGAGACCAGGGTTCAGTTTCCTGCTCAGCCATGGAAATCCACTGTGTGATCTTGGGTATGTCACACATTCTCAACCCTCAGAAAGCCCCATGATAGGTTCACATTAGGGTAACCACAGGTTAGAAATAACTTGAAGGCAAACAATAGCAAAATGCACCTCTCTAGTTTTCTCTCTTGTGGTTCATATGATTGACAATATCATGCCTTACCTTGGAGACTGTGGCAGTGAAGAGGAGTATTCCAAGTCTGAGGCAGAGGCTTCCCAAGAGGCTGAAGTGTCCCCAGAAGCTGGTCCAGAGGGAGATAATACACAACAACAACAAGGGCCTGAGCCAGGGGAACAAATAGAGGAAGACATAGCTGACACACCTACCTTGCAGCAGATACACCGTGAAAGGGAGGACTTGTATCGCTCGGCCTGTTTAAGTAGTAAGTGAGCCTTAATGAGGGAACACCTGTGGCAACAGCAGCCATAGATAAAAGAAGGCTCCAGCTGGCCTTTCCTCCCAGGGTCAGTAACTGGTCTCTTTGGCTGTGAAATCCTGTGCTCTTGGATCTGGTTGTGTTGGAACTCTGTCTGTTTGGAGTATGGTTTGGATTTGCCCCTTTGGATTTGTTTGCTCTAGGCTTCCTTTCTGTTTGGACATTCTTTGACTCTCACCTTGTAAGTAGGAACTGTGCTGCTTGAGATTTACTGCCTGCTTGCTGTGGAAATGACAGCCAACTGCAGAACCTCAAAAGAATTGTCATCTGTTGTTCCTTCACCTCTTTATTTGATGTGTCAGTTTTTATGTGAGATCTAATTTCCCAGCTCTTTATTATGCCAGTTATCTATAGACATCAATAAATTTTCTTTCCAGTTGGTCATAATGACTTACTGTACTGGTATCAACATGAAAAAGATAAAATTCTTGTTGAAAATGTTTGTTGGATATTTTTGTTGTTGAAATTATCTTCTCCCTTCACACAATGACTAAAATCCTTGACAACCTTCTTTCTCCTTGGGCCAGTCCCATAATGGCCAGATAGTAGCTGGTGGAGAGCAGGGGATGGTTGAGAAGTGTCTGGCTATGTGGCAGTAGCCAAATGCAAAGCAATGAAAGCATCTTCAGGACCTTCCAGGATCCTCTGGAGGTTCTGGAAGATAATGTCATTATTGTGCATCTGGTACTGTCACATAGCCAGAAGCTTCTCCCTATCCCCTACCCTCCACCAACCATGATATGGCTGTGGAGGAGTGTGGCTTCAAGAAGAAGATGAATTTTGTGAGAGGATGCAGGTATGTTTTATAGTTCTGCTATGGCAGAACTTTATGATACATCTTCCAGTGCAGGATCTTGGCCATCATGTTTAAAGTGAGAAAGAAGGCTGTGTGTATGTTTGAACAATGATTGGCTACACTAAGGACCATGCTTAATGCCATTCCTGAGCTAGCACAAGCATTTGTTCAACTATTTTTACACTAGTGCAGTGTTCCAGCAAGATTCTAGCTACAGCCAGTTGTTGATCAGTTTTAAAATCTGTAGTTTATTTTGTACATGTACCTCTGCACGGACATGCAGGAACTGTATAGGTGGGTTGTATGTACTAAATGGATGGGGTGTGTGTGACATGCAGCCACCTCTCCCAGATGATGATGGGCCAGAGTTATCTTCTATTTTGTCCTAACAGTTGACATTTCCTTGGTATACAACATAGATAATCTCTGAGTAGAACTTTATATGAAATTGTGTGTGTAGGATCTTCATGAAAGGTTCCCCAGAATTTCATGGAGAAGGAGGATACACGTATATAGAGAATGCTAGTATTAACTAGTTTTATTAGGCATACACTGAAAAACAAAACTGAAGCAAATGACATTTAAAAGAAGGAAAATCCCTCTATGGCAAACTACTACTGAACTTCATGACCATTCTTCCTGCACTGCCACGTTCTTAACCAACAGGTTTTTGGATGAGAAATGGCTTCAAGGGAGCCAAGTTACATATGGCTATGCAGTATGATGAGACTGCACAATCCCTAACACAGAACTTCCAAGTGCCTTTTAAAGCTAATGGTCTGTATGTAATAGTTCCTGGCCCTGGAACATAGGCTAGCAGCTGGTGCCACTAATTGGTAGCCCTAAGGAAGCCAGGCAACCAATTCTGGAACAACCAAAAAAAGATTAGTGTTGCAACACTGTTAATGCTATCACTCACTGTAATCTTTAATCAAGATGAAAAGTCAAAGGACCGCAAGGGGCTAACAAATAGTGGCTTGGTATGATTACTGTAGATTGTTTCATGGAAACCGTGACATACTTTAAAACAGTTGGACCTGTGGCAAGTTGTGACACTGCCTACTCACAGCTGCTCATCTCCTTTCCCTGTGGCATCTGCTGGGCAATACTGAAAATAACATGAGAGAAGAATGTGGTTTGGCTTTTGGCTGCACTTTTTGGGACAAATCCTTTGTTATTCACAATGTTATGTCATCTTATGTTAAAAAAGATAAAAGAGGAATACCAACCAAAGCAAACTAAAATGAATGCCATAATACAGATTGTAGCAGCAGAAAGAGAAATGAAATAGTATAATAACTTTTCTTTCCAGTTCCCCACTTTATCCTTAATTATTGCAGTGAATTTGAAGAACACATACATATTCACATACACACTTTTGGTACATAGACACAGTACAATGTATGTTTATTGAATAATAGAAAATCCAAAGGGGACTGCCAGATAGCTGGAGTTCCAAGTGGATCATGGATATATCCAAAGCAGAGGAAAGTTACAATTTGGACTACTGTTCCCAGGATATCCCAGTTGGTGTGGGCACTAGCTTGGGGATTCTGAAAATTGTAGTCAAAAAAGATAATGGAGGCTTAGCAGATGTGAGACAATTAATCCAAGGGAGCATGGTTTAAGAAAAAAGTAGACCGTTTTTTTGTTTTTGTTTTAAGAACAGCATGTTTGTTTTCTTGGAGCCAATGGGTCCTTTTCTGCAACAGTTTAAGTCATAAGAATGTTTCCATGGCACTGACTCAACATGTTGGATGTTTTAGAATGAGAAGTCCCATAATCCTTCCTATAGTTATGTTGATTTTGATGTAACAAATATATGCTGCAGGAATAAATATTTTCTAGGCTTTTGAGAGGGAGGAACTCAGAGTCAAATTAGACCACTTTTTTCCCATATGGGACCCAAAGCAGTATGAGAGATGAGATATACATGAATGGTGTTTCATTTTCCTTTTTACTGAATTGGAGCTATAGAGAAGTAGTTGTGTAAGGTGTGTGCAGAAGTTTGTGTGTGCGAACCCTCAGGAAGTGAAACAAGTGGGCTTCACAAAGCCTACTGTACAATACAGTCATTAAGCACAGGCAACATGAGCCAAGGAGAAGGGTGCGTGCACACACACACACACATTCCTATAATGTGTATAAACAGATGGTACTCATATGATTTCCTCACTCTGTCGAATAGCTGGATGCTTTAAATGAAAGCAGAGGCAATCAAAGGCTTCAATCCAACACCTCCAAAGTGTAGCATAACTATCTGTACATGGGCCAATTTATTGATAAGCCCTTTAAACTATCCTGCACAGGCACTCTGTGCTTTGTGTTGAAGAAAGCAGGCTCAGAAAAGCATCTGGTTATCTCCCTGTTGTGCAATGATTAAAGAAGAGCTGAGACCCCTAGAGTATCTTCATGGATCTCAGGCCCTTTTCGCACAGCATTTTCGATGTGAAAGGGCCCCTCGAGGGTCATACACATATGAGGAGCGGTCCACATGACACACTCACATTTGCGTGACACTCCAGGGTCTGGTAGGGACCGAGCACGCATTTTTTCATTTTCAGCTTGAAGCCGAAAATGGTGCATGGCTGTGCATCGCTCCAGGGCCCCGCGCGCACTTACCTTGTGTGCAGAGCCTTGGGAGCCGGGCCAGTCATGCTTCCTGTCCAGTGCAGCCTGGGAAGGTCCCAGGCTGCACTGTGAAAGGAAGAGATGGGGCTCTCGTGCGAGCAGGAAGCTCGTGCAGAGCCAAAGGACCCCGGACGCGAGAGCCCCGCACTCCAGCACCGTGAAAAGATAAGGTATGGAAAGGGTGTCAATGTTGATGCCATCATTGTGTGTCATGCTTTGAGGATGCAGCCAGATGTTTCCCTGATCCTACCTTCTCTCTGTGAAGCAGAGAATGACCATATGGGATGGCCTGAAGGGCTTTATAGTAAGTTTGTGGGGGAGGGGGACTTTGGGCAATGTGGAGGGAGGAAAGGGATACTAACCCCTGCAGGACCCAAAAAAGGACATCCGCATGAGTAAGGAACACTTATGTGAGTGGATATTCTTAAGAGAATCCTGGCATATGTGTGGCCTATAGGACAACTGAGAACCACCTGTGTCCCTGAGGCTATTTTGTACTTTGCAGCTTCACTGTCCAACACTGATGGTCAAAACACAAAAAATGGCTGTCTGTGCTTCTAGAAGTCTCCAGAAAAAGCTAATTTGACTTTTTGAATAATTTTCTTGGAAGCAAATCTATTTCAGGCCTGGAGAACCTTTCTTCAGCACTGTCAGTGATCATATCATAGGGATAGAACAAATATGTGAAAATATTCAGAAAATGGTTAAAAAACAAGCAAGCAAGCAACAGATTTCTTGAGTGCCATGAAAGCCTAATGAGGAGAATCCTAGAATAATTCAGGACTTAGGACTGTGAAAAATGTACAATATTTTTTTGACACAGAAAAAAATAATATTTATCTGAAGGAGACAGGATTTTCTTTGCCAGCACTTAAGTTTCCTTGTGTTGCTTCTTATAGAAAGAAAATACGCGCACAACAATCCATACCATTTAAAAGGAGGGAATGGCTAGAAATGTGAATAATTGAAAAATCTGTCCAAGCATGCTTTTAAGTAATGGGAAAATTCATGTGAAAATAAGTAAATTAGGAAAAATGTGTACACACACACATACATTAGTGATGGTATGTATTAAAATACATAAGAATATCCATGCATGAAGAAAAAACAAAATCTTGCATCCTATTGATGGGATGAAAAGGCTGGCTAGAACTAGAGAAATAGAACACAATTGAGAATGAATGTTTTTACATCCCAACTTCAGGATAACATTATTGCCAGATGCCAGACTTCATGCCTTTATCCAAAATCTTCTAAAATAGGAAGAAACATGGGACCCATGAGCAACAAGGAGTGTGATTGTTGTCAGCACTGTATAAGCAGGTGGCAGCAATGAAAAAAGTAGGAGTGGCTTGATATCACAATGTTTTTCATACCCACCCCACATCTGAGCCTTAAAAGTTATCTTAAGAATTTTCAGCTCAGCTTTACTTGTAGCTGTAAAGGAATTTGGCTTCATATGAAGGTGCACTGAGGAGATGAGGCTGCATTGCAATTCGAGTTCACAGATGTACAAACAAAGGAAATTGTGAAAAATTGCAATGACAGGGGTATTTGGTTGGCTTGTGATGCTGCAGCTTTAGAGAAATCCATGCCTAATGGGCCAAGGCAGCAAAGGTAAATTAAAGACCATGTCATTTTATTTAGCTTAGAAGCTGCAAAGAAAAGAGTACAGCAGAAATTGTGCTTTTATAGATCTGCTTTTTATTCTTCATGATTTAAGGGTATGCCTTATTCCATCCTCTGAAGGCTGAATGAAGTTATTCCAGTACCCAATTAAAGCTGCTTCACATTTTTGTCTGTGTTGGGTTGACAAGCACAGTAGGCCTGTCATAACTGTTTCACTGGTATCCATGGTTTTACTTACCTGTGATCTGCTGAAGGGCCATGGCCCCTGCTGCCAGCAAAAGTCCTTGCTCTGTACAGTCAGTTAAGAGAAGTACACAGTGGGGCACAGCTGGGCTTCCCATACCTCTCTTAGGCAAGGAAATGATGGACACTCCATCTTCAGCCAAGAGAGGCATGCAAAGCCTGACTTGACAAAATCACACACCTCTCTTGGCTAAAGAAGGACATGGACACTCCTTCCTCAATGGAGAGAGGTATGCAAAGCCTGGCATGCTATCCATGGTTTTCACCATTTGTGTTAAGTCTGGGACATATCTCTTGTAGATATGGAACACCTACTGTACAGTCAGGAGGGACATCTCTCCTGATCCCTTGTGTCTCTTGGTCCATGGTTTTATAGCCCAATAGAGTCTGCAAATCTACAGTTACCATGTCCAGGGGTGTGTGAGAAAGTGAGAGAATCCCTCTTTTAGGACTTGGGATCCCAAGATACAATACAAAACGTTGTCTCACTGTTCTCTGGGTTCCATCTCATTAGCACTGAAAAATCCACGGGGAGACATACAAAAATGTCTGCAGGGGGTGGGGGTAATAGTACCATGACCAAGATTGTAGTCCAACAGGCTGTTGAGCACAGTAAAATAGAACCTAAAGTATATTGTCCAACCTTTTCAAGAGAGCTCATTGTCAACATGAGATCAAGACACCAAATGGCTCCCCTCACAGTAGTTTTCACAATTTCCACACAATATACTTTGCAAAAAAACTACCAGCCTTTGCACAAAACTAGTGCCTGTTTCCTTGTATAAAGCTAAGCACGCACACATAGGCACAACAAAGCAGGATTTTTGATTTCAAAGATATCATCCAATACTACTAGTACTTTTACTGCAAGGCATCATTTATTACTTCCAAACAGAAATGTAGAATTTTACAGAAATGCGCAAAGACATTTGCAAAATGTATAAATTTTCAACACCACCAGCAGCAGCAACCCCTACCCCACTAGCAGCATCCCCGTCAAGGAGATTTTTTTTTAAAGAAAAATTATCTTATTTATTTGATACAAGTTTAGGTTCATATTCCTAGAAGCCGATCCAAAATTTTTGCATATCTCTGCCCATCCTATGAGGCAAGAAACAAACGTCTTGAGGACAACCTGGACCAAAATTTTCTGGAAAAGGGCTGTAGAGACTACTGGAGAGTTGGAAGAGATTTTTTTTTTTTAAATCTTAGCCAGAACTTTTTACCACTGTTTATGTCATTATTCTTTACATTTCACCTCATTCTCTCCTTTCTTCAATCTCTGTTCTCCTCTTTCTTCCTCTTCTTTAATCTCTGGCCCTGTAGGTTGATATATGAGAACCAAATATGACTTTGCTTGTGGTTCAGTGACATAGATGCTGTCAACTTTCCTTGTATGTTTTTTCTGTTTCTTTTTTGCCTGTTTCCTTGTTTTATTTACAGTCGCTTTGCTTTTGAATCTGATTAACAAGCTATGATCCACTTTTTTACTCTTCTTTCATACTGACTTCTCTCTCTCTTGTGCTCTCTCTTTGACAACCAACTTGATATTTCCTAAATGGCATTTCCTGAAATTATGCAAAATAAATTTTTCACCTTCCCTTTTCCTGTATTAAACATTAGATATCATTAGCTGGCTGGGAGCTTTTCTTGGTAGCAACATATTGAGATTTAGAGCACTGTATATTAAACATGCAAACAGATACTTTTAACAGTAGCTGCCACATCTTGCAATATGTTTTATTAACGCCAGGCTGCTCCAAGTCATTTGTCACTGTCAGGATCACTACTGCTCCCAACATTTCTTAGCACCACATAAGTGAACAGAATAGCAGAGGATATTACATGTTTCCCCAAGGATTTCTGGTAATCTCGGAGTAGTGGGGGTGGTACAGCAGGGGGAAAATGGGAGGGGAAAGGACAATCCATAGTGCTTTGAAATGCCTATGTATGCCTGTGTAGGGAGTGCTTCTGCCTGTTAAAATTAATACAGTGAGAGTCTATATTTGGAATAATGGTGTCATTTAGGTAAAATGGCCACAGGTTGGCTTACTCTGCTCCTGAACTTCAAAGGCTTTAAAATGTTTTGGCAAGGATTTCAGCAGAGAAAGGAAAGGGGAAAGGGTGTGGCAAATTATAGAGACAAGGGGCAAGGAATAGTTGCTACAGTAGAGGTTAAATACTAGTGTTACACTAATGTCTGGTGTTCTGATCTCTGGAAACCCTGCAAAGTCTTTCTTAAATTGGTTGCAATTATAGTAAGGCTACTACTGTGGGATGGCATTTAGAACATCTTTGTATAGAATCATAGAACCATGGAATTGTAAGAACTGGAAGGAGTTTCCAGTAGCCATGTATTCCAACCTCTGCCAATAGAAGAAACCATCACAAAAGCATCCTTGAGGGGTAGGGATTTAAATCCCATTCTTGAGGGGTGGCTGTTCAAACAAACTGTCAGCAAAGGAAAGTCCACTTCCTTGCAAAGAAATCCATTCCACTGTCAAGTAGCTCTTTCCATCAGCCTTATGTCTAAGACTCCACCCTTGGAACTTATTGTTTGTATCTTAGTATGAATTTACACTTAAACTCTTGATAACCATGGTGTTGCTCTGGTATGAAAAAAGGGGGGCGGGCAGAATAAAGTTTCCAGTGAAGAGATACATAGACTAACAGCATAGGAGGTTTCTATAACAAGTCTGGTCTACATGAGTCCCCAATACATGCATTACTACTGCAGCAATGGACTACTCCATACAGAAAAGCAATGATGAACTACTGGAAAGGAATTTCTGGAAGTTTGCCATAGACATATACATTATGTTCTAACAGAGTTGCCAGCTGAGCACAAATTTAAATCTGTTAGGCTCCGTTCTCTCCCCTTGCCCCCAATGAAGGATGTTCTTTCTCCCCCTGCCCTCAAATAATAATTCAGTTTACATGCATTTAAATATATTGAGCATATGAATGAGCAATAATAATTCTGTTTCCCTCCTGAGACGAGCAGCACCCTTGTGTTCTGCTGGCTACAAGCTGACTGCCAAGTGAATTACACTGAAAAATACAAAGCAAAACACATTGAGAAACACACTCACTCACTCACTTGATGCAAACAAAAGAAGCCCTTGTATAAGATTCATTTACCGAGAGCACCAAGTACACATGAAAACCCCTGGCACACAACTGGAAATGTGGACCCTTAGGGCTTTGCCACCATTTGGCAGAGGCATGATTGCACCTGCAAATGTGGGGAAACACTAGCAGCTGGTGTTGTGATGCTTTGCTTAATGCAGCTCTGGAGAAAAACAAAACCACGAAATGCTGCTTTGCTTTTCCATATAAAACACAGATAATGGTGCCTTCATGTCTTATCTCCAAAGGAAAAATGCTGTAATCATGATGCAGATAGTGGTCCAATTCATTCCTCTGCATCTTTACACCAGTGCAAGAGAATCATCAGCAGTCTTGCTCCCAATTTGTACCAGCAACAGCAAGAGGAGAATCAATCCCTGGGGCTAAAATTTGCATGGGAGGTGACATTGTTATAGGAATTTACAGTAATACCAATTATCCGTATAATAACAAGAGTGTCCAAATGGGCTTTCTGAGCAAGCCCTTAGCCGCTATTAGGATGATGAGTGATCAGCATCCTTTGCATAGAGGGCATTGAGGGAGTTTCTGGAATTAAGATGGCAAGAGTCTCATAGCAATATTACGCTGCATGCTGCTATAATTAATGAGGATTCATACTTTACAGGAAAAAATATTTCTTTTTCTCTATGACTAGCCTAATGAACAACAACAACAACAACAACAACAACAACAACAAAGAATAGAAAAAAATAAAATCAAGGGCTTCATAACAGAACTCCCATGTTCTTTTTTTAAGGCTCAGTGTTGGTAGTGAATTATTTATAGCATTTAGAATGATTTAAACACAGAGATTTCTAAGTAATGAATTCTCTGCTGATTCAGCCTGACCCCAGATGAATTGAAAGGTCTAATTAGCAGCTGTGATTCAATTCTATTTTGAAGTGGAATCTTCCACCCACAGAATTTTCCTGCAAAATAAAATAGTTCTTTTCTTGAGTTGGCCAGAGCTTAATGTAAATTTATTTATTTATTACATTTCTATGCCCCTTTCTCCCAGAGTAGGACCCAAGGCGACTTCCAAAACAGTCAAAAACTAGAACCCTACCTTTTGAAAATTCTTTTCTGTTCTCTTTTCTTTAATTTTCAACAGAAAGTCTACAGTTCATGACCAAGGAAAATGTTGGATAAATGCCGGAGGGCAAATGTTGTCCCCATCTCCAAAAAGGGAAAAAAGAAGACCCAAACAATTACCACCCACTTAGCCTGACATCAATACTGGGAGAGTTTCTAGAGCTGATCATTAAACAGACAGTCTGTAAGCACTTAGAAAGGAATGCTGTGATCAGTAAAAATCAGCATGGGTGTCTCAAAAAACAAGTCATGCCAGACTAATCTGATCTCTTTTCTTGACAGAGTGACAAGATTGGAAGGTGAAGAGAATGCTGTGGATTAGCATATCTTATTTTCAATAAGCTCTTTGACAAGGTCTCCTATGGTATTCTTGCAAACAAGCTAGAAAAATGAGGGCTAGACAATGCTACTGTTAGGTGAATTTGAAATTGGTAGACTGGCTGAACCCAAAGGGTGCTCACCAATGGCTTCTCTTCACCCTGGAGAGAAGTGATTGGGCCTAGTGCTGTTCAACATCTTCATCAGTGACTTGGGTAATGAAATAGAGAGCATGCTTATCAAATTTGCAGATGACACCAAAGTAGGAAGGGTAGTTAATATCTCAGAAAACAGAATTCAAAATGACCTTAACAGATTAGAGAGCTGGGCCAAAATTAATGAAATTAATTTCTACAGAGAGAAGTGTAAGGTACTACTCTTGGGCAGAAAAAAAAAGAAAGAAAGGCACAGATATAGGATGGGTAAGAACTGGCATGTGAAGGGGATCTAGGAGTCTTAGCAGACCACAAGCTGAACATGAGTCAGCAGTATGATGCGGCGGCCGAAAAAGCCAATGAAATTCTAGTCTGTATCAATAGAAGTACAATGCCTAGTTCAAAGAAATAATAGGGTCACTTTCTTCAGACCTCACTTGGAACACTGTGTCCAGTTTTGGGCACAACAAACTCAACAAGGATTCTGAGAAGCTGGAAAGTGTCCAGAGGAGGGTGATCAAAATGATAAAAGGTCTGGAAACCATGCCCTATGAGGAATGGCTTATGAAGCCGGGTATGTTTAGCCCAGAGAAGAGAAAGTTAAGAGGTAACATGTAGCTATATTAAAATATTTGAACGAATGTAATATAGAGAATGGAGCAAGTTTGTTTTCTGTTGCTTCAGAGACTAGGACACAGAGCAACGGCTTCAAACTACAGGAAAAGAGCCTCCATCTAAACATTAGGAAGAACTTCCTGACAGATTCTATAATTCTATGATTCTACCTTAATTCTTGTGGCTGCATCCTATGGAGTCCTGGGGTTTGTAGTTTAGCAAGGCAGGATATCTCCCATGCTAAGAATTCTAAATGCTCCTCCCTAAACTCCAAATCTCAGTATTACAAAATATGCTGTCTTGGTAGTTAAAGTGGAATCATATAATTGTTCAGTGTGAATGGGTTCAAAGTTTTCCCTCTTTAGCTTTCCTCTTTCTCAACTGTCTATGGCTCCGAAAGAAAAGGAAGACGATGGGACTGTTCATTGCCAACAAACCAGGGTGTGTGGGAGAATTGCTTTGACTAGAACTTTGCTTTCAAGAGTGCTGCCAGAAGGGGCAGAGGTATACTAGGGGTGTAAATGTTTATTTTATGCCTGCACTAAAAGCAAAGGATTTCAGCTAAATTTCTCTCTGCTCCATGGGAATATGAGTATTTCTGTACAGTTTTGAAGTACTGTTGGTACTTCAGGAGATCATTTGTGCAAAAATAAGATGGTTTCTTATGCAGGAAATGTATTTTTGTACAGAAAATGCACCTTTTGCACAGAATACACTGATTCCTTTAAAAAAAAATACTGCATTGTTGCACAGAAAATTGTTGTTGTTGTGTACCTTCAAGCTATTTCCAACTTGTGGCAATACATGTAAAAAAATTATGTGTGTTGTTCCTGCAGTTTGTATAAAATGCATGTCTGTGATTTCACAGGAAAAAAATGTATGTTTTTTTGCATGTGTTTTCTATGCAAAGTTTTTTGTGTGAAGGAATCAGTTTTTTTGGACATATATATTGAAGGTATTTTGTTCATCTCCCCAAGCTGTCAGTGCTTTCTGTCCCAAAACACATTTTCTGCTTATGAAAACCATGTGTATTTTTATGAAAATGATGAGCTCACAGCTGATCTCCTTTTTCTTGATAGAATGGCAAAAATGTGAATGTTACTGAGCATTCTTCACATCTCTCTCCTGCGTACACACTCCCTATGTACAAAACTGGTCAAAACCTTTTAAGAGTTCCAGTCAGACACTCAGAAAAACCCCAAAGCATGTGGGGTGCACTTCCTTTACTGTTGTAGTACCATAACATACTTCCTTTATTGCCTCCTCAGTATTTGCATATTGATTCCCAAATGCAGAAGCTATCAAAGATTGTGTTTTTCAGACATTCTGACCAGCATGCTTGATGATGATATATTTTGAGAGTTGTAGTCAGTGTCATCTGGGAACACAAAACCATGGGGTTAGGCTGAGGTGATGAAAATGAAGACAGATGCTCCCATTCTCCAGCACATTGTCTTTTCCCACTAGGAGATTAACTGGAACAAAAAACCCCGTGAATTTAAGTGGTGATCTTTATTGGCCTTAGGAATAGAAATGAGAACCTGCTCACAACAGGTTAGGAAAGGTGAGCACTTGTGCTAGAACCAATATCACAACAGCCTTAGTTATCAGAAAAGGAAGGAGGAGTGATTTTTTTTTTTTTTTACTTCTCTACACTTGAACATAAAGCACAGATTGTGCCCCAAGACTCACTAAAACTGCAAGACACTGTCCCAAACCTGTCAAAATTTGCCCAATAACTTTTTTTGAGGAATAAATGGTTGTTGGACTTTATACAAAAAAGAGTTAGATCATTTTATATGGTCCTAATTTAACTGGGAGGTCACGAACCTGTTGTTTGGAAGATGATTCAGAGAATGAAAGGGAGAAGAGAAAAAGGAGGAAGGAGAATGAAAGGTGCAATCAGAAGTGTATCAAAGAAGAGCAATGACAATTTAACCTGTTGATGAGTTGTTCACCTATTCCACACTGGAATATGTCTTTGAAATTATTTTGCTTGTTGAAGGATGGCCACAGTGAAGTCAGAGAGAGACAGACAAATATCTTTTCAGTTTGGTTTTTGTTCTGCCACCAACAACACAACTAAACTTCCCCCACTCAATTCTACAAAACAAAATTTGCACTCTTCTTGCTAAAAAATAAATAAATTTTTAAAAAGCACATGGAAATATATTAATGGACCCCAAAAATGACCTACTGATGCTCACCTGTTAATGATTTGTTAATGTGTTTCTACTTGTTATGACTTTTCATGGTAATGGAAATCATATGTTCTTTTGCATGAGTGATATCACTTCATAGATCTCTGTGGTAGCAGTTTCAATACTTTCTAAAGCACAGATGTTAAACACGAATGTCTGCAGAGTAGTGATGGCTGACATCCAAAAACTATTACACAGTCATATGTTGTTATATTGCTCATATGGATAGATGACTCCCATGCGTGTAAAAATGACCCAAGGCAACATGCACGGCCTAACTTCATCCTAACCAAGTAGCGAACTCTAAGAATGGTAATAACCTACTTAGCACGAGGTATGATTTCAGAAAAACCTGAGATCACTACAGAGCTATTGTTTCCTCCATGATGTGTACAACTTGAAGACAAATTCAAAGACTTCAGTCCCCAAGCCACATAGCCCAGAGAAAACTGATTGAAATTGATCAGGCTCTACTAGAGTAAACAGGTTCAGTGATGCAGCATAAGGTTGCTTACTTTCTGACATTCCTCTGATTGCTGGATTTCAAGTGGAGAGCCAAAAGGCAGCCTTAAAAAGGAATTAAGATGGTAGCAAGAGAGCAAATGAGAATAGACAGTTGGGATTTCCCAAAGCTAAGTACTCGTGTGCAGCAGATTAATACTCTGCAACAGCTCTGAATCTGCCACTGCTGATAGCCAAAGGGGAGTGAACTGAACATCTGCCATCTGTGATTTGTAACTGGCTGGTTTGCAATCCTCTACTTTTTTCCCCCGGTAAGTCAGATTGTATGTGTCCAACTGAAAATGTTTCAGCATTTGGTTTTATTGAAGACACAAAAGAACATCTATGACAAGTGTGGACAGGCAGTGCCTGACTTTTGGTCCCGTTTGTTGATTTGACTGTGGGTATGAAACAGAACCGAAGATTCATCCTTTCCTGAGAGGGAAGTCATTTGTGAAAGGCAAATCTGAGAATGTTCTGTATATATCCAGGCAGAAGGTTATTTAAAGGGCTCAGATAAACAGGGGATTGACTCTTGTGTATAATGACACTTCTATGGATACAAATCAGAAGTTGTGGGCATATCAATGCTAGTTAAACATATCTGCTTTTTAAAGAAAAAAAATTTTTTTTTTCTCTCCAAATATTTTTCAATCCCCAAATAGGATTATGATTGTACTTTGCATAAGACTTTAGAAGGGTTCAAATAACAGGCTGACAACAAAACAAAAAGGATGGTGGCTTTTCTGAGACAGAAGAAAAAAAAAGGAGGTGAAGGAGGAAATAATAATCACTTTGTGGATTTATATTTAAAAATTCAAGATAATTTCCAAAATTAAAATTCTTCCTTAACCATTTATCAAGATTTTTTTTTTAAAAAAAGGCTGTTATCATCTAACTTTACCAAATATTTTTTTGAAAATAAATAAATCTGGATAGGAAATAAAATCTTCCCCCTTCAAAGTGTCATAAAATGAGTTCGCAATGAAATTTTCAAACCTAAAACTTTGTTGGATTCAGTGTGGCATTCTCATTTGACAGGTTGTACATTAAAATGTTTGCTGAGAGTTGATCATAAGCTACAGACAACTAATTCACTGGGGCTGGTTCACCCAAGCTCACTTATCAGGTCTGCATGGCATTACATGGTTACCAATCAAAATGATAGAGTTACAATGTGTCTTACATCAACTCAAATGTAACATTGTTCAATGAATATAGATGACACTTTCTGCTATGAGCCATCAAACATGGAGTACAAAAAGATCTTACTTGCATGTGCAAATGAATCTTTAGTATTTTTGCACAAGATTATTTAAATATTCCAGTTCATCTTATTCACTTATCAAACAATACTGGTGCAGGTTTTTCCTGCAACAGCTACTCCTTGAATTGATGCCAATAGCAAGCTGTTAAATTAACTGAAGAGGCTGTTGCAAATAATGATGGGCAAAGCTATCTATGTCACATTCTTACACATCCAATTTTTCAGAGTCTTTAAAAAGTGTTTTCTTCCAATATATTATAAGCATGCAAGTAAACTTTGATCCCCATGATGTTCTTTGGGGCCCCAATTACTCTTGACAGACATTGAAGTGAAATTTTTAGAAGGGGGTTAAATGATACTCCTTGAGGTAGAAGAAGTCAGGTAATAGCACTGAAAATCTTCTTTATTGTCTTTCTATAAAGTGCTCCTGATAAAGATGGCCTGTTCTGTGGCTGGGTTAATTTATTTTCCCTTCTCAGGACTCATTCAAGAGCCCCTTTTTTTATCAGTCCTGAACTTTGTCTTGACACCTGTTCGGGGAAAAAAAGATATTAAATAGGAGATAGCTATGCTGGCCTATAAGACAGTGCATAGACTATTAGTATCAAATATATTTGACAGACCTAGAATTTGATAAATAACTTTTAAAAAACAGTTCCCTTTATTCATCATAGTGTTGGAAGAGTGGCATGGCATGGCAGAAAACTTAAAAATGCTTATAAAAATGCCCTTTAAAAGTGATTGTTAAAAGAAATCAGAAAAATAAAGTAATGCGCATTTTACATTACTTTATTATATCTTTATTAACAGCCAAAAGTAGCTTGTAATGGATAATTACGTTATTAGGCCCTGGATACTGCTGTTCATATTGTTCCTTTGGATTTAGTCTCTTTATTGACATAGGTAAGCCATAACTGCTTAGCCTCAGCTCTTCTCATATTAAACAAAGGTGAGGGCCGTGGTGGTACTGGTGGTGATGAAAATGAAAACAAATGAGACATATGTGCAACATGTATGGAACATAGTAATAAAGTGTGTGAGAAGTGTGAGAGACAAAGGCCCTTTTCGCATTACGACACTCTTCCGTGTTGTGGCACTGTAAATCCCGGACGGAAGGGAGCACTTCAGCAACACTCCCTTCTGCACCTGCTCACTGTCAAGACATCACTTTATGTCAAGACCAGGATCAGGGAGACTTTTTGGGCAGGGCCAGGGCTATGACACTCAAGGTCTGCTATATCTCTATCTTCTCAGATAATGCAGCACCATTCTATATTTTTGTCCCCCGCTGGCTTTCTCTCCCAATTTATCTCCCTCTAGCGCTTTCCCTAAATCCTCACCCTTTCAGAGATAGGACAAAGCATGGACTTATTTATCCAATGACTGTGTTACTTGTGGTAGTGTGTATAATCCAAATCCAGAGCAAAGAAACTCTTTTGAGACAGCTCTTACAATATATATATAAACAATTATTTATTTTACAAACTGTCAAGGTAAAATGTAGTTGGTAACTTAAGAATTATTAACCAGCACAGCAAGGTTATATGTAAATCAGCCAACACTTTCTTTTCTCTCTCACATACAGTCTCTCAGATGGATCTTTCAACAGAGCCACTGCCATTCCAAGCTCTCTTTGACTAGAGCCTCAACTCCTTGTTTTCAGTTAAATTTCCATTATTCCTTTCCCCCATCTAGCCCCTCCCTTTGGCTATCCAGGGTTCTGTTTGCTCCAGCCAATTATTTTTAAATACTCTCAGTTGCTAAGGAGGCTCTGTTACTATGCCCCCCTCTCAGATTTGTCACACTCACTCCCTGTGGAAGGGAGTGGGTTAGTCCTGCTCCTTCCTTTTGCAGCACAGCCAGGCACTCGCCATTGCTGTGCTGGGTCAGGAAGCCTCACAAACATGTGGCTGCAGCTTCTGCATGAGGGCAAGTATGGGAGCACTGCACGATGGGAGGTGAAAAAAGGATTTTATCCATTTTTCAAATACAGCGTGAGTGCGACCTTCACAACAGGATGGCAGCAGGATGGCCATAACATCATGCAGAAGCATGACCTGCTGACCACTGCCATTCCATGGCAGAAGCAGTTCAGTGATGTCATGCGGAAATGGCCAGAGACGGCCAGATCAAGATATGTTGCTGCCTGAAGAGAAGATGGCAAAGAGAATCTGAATAGACTCAATTTTAACTTGAACAGTAGGTATAGGATACCTCCACATCACCTAGAGCTGCAGTCTAATTTAGTGAACCTAGGAAGGTTGTGTGGCATATACTCCTTTGTCCACCAAATGAGACTGAGAGATGAAGTGATCATGAGGCTCAACAAATAGGCTGCAGTTTATGTCCCCAGCCCCATGCTTGCTATGCTAGGCACTCATTTAGCTCTGCTAAATGACAACACAGAGGAAGTTGGCACCAGAAATTCCTGAACAGAAAAGGATAGAAGCTCCAGCAAGCAATGTTCACTGACTTTGTGCTGGTATCCTTATGGGGGTCCTCTTTTCCTTCCTCCTCCTTCTTTCTAGGTGGATAAAGCAAAAGCTCCCAGATCCCACTAGTGTTGTGTTGCTTTTAAACTCCCTTGGACCTTTTTGGCATGGACTTCTTTGTTCTCTAATACAAGACTGGTGGCAATTCTAGTTGTGTAGAGTGTCCCTGATCACCTCTCCAACTGATAATTCATTTTATGCCTCTGATTGGGTTTGTTGTTGTGTGCCTTCAGATTGTTTCCAACTGATGGCACCCCTGAGGTGAACCTATCATAGGGTTTTCTTGGCAAGATATTTTCAGAGAGAGTTTGCTTTTGCCTTCCTCTGAAATGGAAAGAATGCGACTTGCTCAAAGTCACCCAATGGGTTTTGATGGCTGAGTGGGAATTTGAACCTTGGTCTCCAGAGTCATAGTCCAATGCTCAAACCGCTACACAATGCTGATTCTCCCTTGGTTGGCTCAATGGAATAAAATCAGGACCAGATATAAAGAATGAATGATGGAGGTGTGCAGCATTCTCCCTCACTGCTTTCTGACTAACTATAGAGTTGGGAAACATTCTGAACATGCTGAACATGCTGAAACATACTGAACATGCTGAGAACCTTTTCTTCTAATGGCAATTGCAATGCTCAGTGCAAGAAATACTGAAACAATGTACCAGCCAGGACATATAGGTAAATGCCGGTGGTAGTCAAGGAGAAGTACATGGAAGTAGAGCCAGGAAATAGTGTGGAAGGTGCCCAATGTTTTCCTAGCAACCAGCCATCCTTGCTTAGGGATGCTCTAGCTCTCAATCTCAATTTCCTGCACTGGGCAAGTAGTTGGATGAGATAGTCTGTGTGGTTACTTCAGTTCTATGATTCCATTATGATCCAAATCACAGTATTACAAACAGGTATTGGTAAACAGTCAGCTCTCCCTATCCATGAGTTCTATGTCCAAGGAGTTAATCAAACATGGCTTGAAAATATCTTTTAAAAAATTCCTAAAAGCAATCCTTGATTTTGCCACATGCCTAGCACTGTGCTGATGTGTAGCCATACCCTGCTGTAGTCACTTTAGAGATTCTCAGGCCCTGTCCAGCATTCATTTGAGTTGTGTGCCATTTTACATAAGGGATGACATTTTATTATGCAATTTTATATAATGGGATATGAGCATCCACAGATTTTGGTTATCTAAAGATGTGTGTATGTCCTGGAACCAAATGCAAACAGATACCGAGGACCCACTGTACTTAGCTGCTAAGTCAGGGCTGAATCAGACGCCATTTCTGCACTAGCGTGTTATAGCACGATGATTCCACTTTCAACATCCTCTGGAATCCTGGGGTTTGCAGTTTTGGGAGGGGGCCGGCCGGTGGTATAGCTCCTTTCCTCTCACACATGAAACCATTACAGAATGCATGACACAAAATATGCAGTGCATTTACCATTTTTTCTTTATCTATTCATTTCATTCACTCTTGTTTTTCTCTACTGCATGATTTGGGTTCCTTCCTATGACACACTCTGTGGTATATTTACAGTACAGGATATACAGCATCTGTATATATTTCTTTCTATTGTAAGGTGTCAATAGAAATGACAAATAACCATTTTCATGGCTAATGTTGACTGGCCATCTGTTCTGTGTTAAGAAATCATGGCATTATGTATTTACAGAGGATTGAGTTCTCCATTAGCATTTTCCTCCTCCTCCCCTTTCTGGGCTGTAAGAAAGCCACATTAATCCTTTGCCTTGATTGGCATCATCCCTTTTCATGGGTTCATCTGGTGCAACATGGACTCAAGCTTGTCTGAATCCGAGTGATAAGCTCTCCTTGTTAAAAGCCATTATATTCAATACTAGCTGAGCATAATTCTGATGGACTGCCACACAGTTCTCTTCAGCATGTAATTGAATTCATATTCATCATGGAGCAATGAAAAATAAATTGTATATGTGTGTGGCTTTTCCCCTTGTCATAAAGCAAGCCATGCTGCTGGCTCTGTCTTTTTCATAATCTTCCTCTCTGCAATGTTGTAATAGAATTCACAGAAACAGAGAAGCTGAAATTGCATACTTGTGACCTGCCTAGAGGAATAGGTCTATTTAACTACCTAGCTAAAATTGATTCATTCCTTAGGAATTAAAGTTTCAATCCTATGCATACTTACCTGGAAGGACTCTTCACTAAAATCAGCAGAACTTGTATGTATAAGATCAGACTGGGAGACAAATTTTCTGAGCTTGTACAGCTGTTTTCTGGTTGTAGTACTTCAGATCATTGTTATGTGCCTAAAAGTCATCTCAAACATTTGGCAACCCTGTTGTAGTGTTGGCTGTCCAATGGGTGTCCATGGCTGAGCAAGGATTTGAAACATGATGTCCTAGAGTCCTAGTCCAACACTCAAACCACTATACAACACTGGCTCTCAAGATGCCTATGATGTCATAACATTTAGTGTACGAGCTCATAATTCCATGTTCTTGCCTACAACCTAAATGCATTCTTGTACACAGAAAACTAGCAATTACAGGAAGGACCTAAAACTCTCCTTCTTGATATCTAATTTTCTATGTTCAGGCTTTGTTTGTTTTTTAATGAACATCTGTTTGCAGTCTGAAATGGTGCAACCCAAACACAGATTTACTATCTCTGTGTGAATAAGATGTGCAAAGTATTATCTATGTGAGTTTAGTTGCAGAAGTAAAATAAAATGTTAACAGGTTTGTCCAAAGAAGGCCCTAAGGTGAAGAATAAGATGATGTCCCACCCTATTCCATAAACAAAAGTGAACAGGACTTGCCAATTTTTCTTCAAATGTCATTCTTCACCACACTTGAAGACAGTACACTAACTTAGGGGTACAGGGTTGGACGGCTAGAACCCAGCTCTTTCCTACAGTACTTTTCTGCCACCTCCCAGCATCTACTGTCTGATGAAATTGCCCCAATATGGCTGGTGTTAGGGAGATTCATACCAGATGCTGAGGTATGAAAATAAAAGGTGGCTGTTGAAAATAAATGTATGTTAGTTAGTTACAACTTATGAATATTTGGTAGAGAGTGAGTAAAGACATCACAGGCATCCTAGCTCCATCCTTGGCTGGAACATCTCCGTTTATAAAGGACATCCAATTTATCGCTGCTGAGCCAGTACAGTAAGTACATGACTATTATTAATGTTAAGCATGCAGATATCAGTTATAATGCAAATTATTGAATTCCCAAGGGGTTTTCTTCATTTCACACAGAAAACTGAATCTCACTTGCCTGAGGTTGCATCCATTCTTGTGCTCTCACTGGTCATGCCAACATTGTGACCAATGGGCAATAACAAGGGTTTATCTCCAGGAATTTTCTGAAAATCAAGACAGCTGAAAGTAGAAAAGAAATTCTGATTTGCAGATCAATGGACTCTAAAAGTTATTCATAATTTGAAATCTGTTAGATAGGAATTAAATGTCCTCACTCCTTCTGGAATCAATAAATACCTCTCCAAAGACTGAGATATTGTGGTGGTGGTGGTGGGGAATCCATTCATAAAGGTGAATCTTTGACTATGACATTAGGTAGTATATCTGGTACCCTTCCTCAAGGGCCATAAGGAAGCCATCTCTCTGTGCAGATAATTAAGTCTGATAGGAGTGCTGCAGCCCAGGGAATAGCTAGCAGTGCTGTCAGATCCTCTGACTCTAATGATATAATTACATTCAACAATCTTAAAAATATCAGATCTCATTCATGCCTATTGGGAAAATAATTAATGCATCAAAAACAAGAATTCAGAAACCTGGCACAATAGCCCTAACCAACATTCTGTACTTGTCTGCAAAAATATCACTGTCTTTGGGATGAATATTCACAGAGGAGGAGCTCATAGTTAATTTTTTGTCCTAGAACTTTTGTTCTTCATCTCAGCTGTTAGGGTTGCTAGGACTGACAGAACAGACAAATTATCACAGCACCTAATAGAATGTGGCTGTAATATTACTAAATGTTAATTCTGCCTTTTATCAGGTTTTATGGGTGCACATGCAGGTGTGTACACACATACACATGTTGCTGTCCTTTAAAAAACCATTGGTCCATATTTTAATTGATTTAATAAACATTTCAAAACGGTAGGCTAGGAATGAAGAATCACTCCCTCCAAAGAGCCAGTGATTCAAAGGTAAAATCAATGGTGAAGGGGGAGAACCAATGGTGAATGAGACAGTTATAGTGGTGGATAGAGTGAGATCAAACATGGACCAGGTCAAAAACAACAATGGATGTAGTTTCTGGTATTACAGGGTTTCTAAGATTTTTATCTTTCTGTGATACAAATTTTTCCCTCCTTCTATCCTTTTGTCCCATCCCCTCTTCATTTTTTCTCTCTCTCTCCCTGTTTCACCTACGTGTACTCACTGGAAAAGGAAGTGATTCCCACAAGGGCAGGAGGTGAAAGTAAATGTTGCTGTTTGCTACTGTACGTATTGCTGTCATTCTCAGTTTAAAAAAACAACAACAAGCAGATGACACTTCTGTTGTTCCAAATCATTCACTGGCAATTCCCAGAACTAGCAGAAACATTTTATTCCCACCCAGAGGGTAGCTTTTTATTTTATTTTCAGATCACATTATAAACGTTCATTTTTTAAAAAATCCCAAGGGACAGTATGGTTCTATGGTTGTGGTTCATATTGTGTTCCCTGGCCATTCCTCCTCCTCTTCCCCACCAGTGTGTAGAGGGGAAAGAAACATTCTATACTATTTTATCAAGATTTTCAGAACACTATTCCTTAAAGAAAGAAGACATCACTGCACCAGAGCTCAATATGCAGAGCAGTTAGCAAAGGCATAGAAGAGATATGCATGCTGGCTGGCCAAGTTGCCTACAGGGTCATGAGAACTGACTGATAATTGGCTAAGGTGCAAGCTATGCCTATAGCCTTTTACAGGAACTAAAACCAGTTTTAATCTAGAAGTTACACAAACAGATGACAACTGGTAATAAGCGTAGCTATCAGTTGTGAGAGCTCTTGATTTTAGCACTACTCTGGAAGAATCCTGAAGAGCAAGAGTGGGACCGCAGCATCTAGAGACCCAAACAAAGCCAATGGCTATATGAAATTGAGGGTTACATGCAGCCTCTAGGGCACAGGTTGCTCACCCCAGCTGTAGGCTGCTGTATTTCAGGTCTTGAAGTAGCTGCTGTCTTATAATTCAGCCCCCATCTTTCTTTGACGGTGAGCCCTCTGAAAATGTTCTCAGGGAATGCTCTTTGTGTATGAAAATGTATTCATGTAAGAACATAAGAGAAGACATATTGAGATAGACCAAAGATCTATCTATTCCAGCATTCTCTGACTTTTTCCCATAGTGGTCAACCAGATCCCTATGAAACCCAAAAGTAGGGCACATATAGGAATGCTGCAGGAAGTACAGTTCCATAAATTCAAATATAGTCTTGAAATGTTCTTCTAAGAGGTTCAGACCTGAACATAGATGTCCATTGGCTTTTATAGTTCTCCAAGTTTTGTGGTGCATTTCTCAGCTCAAAATTATACCAAAATATTTTAAGGTATATTTTAAAAGAAAATAATACACTTATAAATGTGTATTGTAAGACTCTTTTTTCAAAAGAAAGTCATATTTTAAAAGAATATAAATTTTAAATCTGTGTTTAAATACTATTTAAGTGCAGAGAATATCCAAAACATCATTTTTGTTTGGATAGTTCTTTTAGGTTGCACATTAATATGGAAATAGGCTGCTATAGCCACTATGGGTAGCCATGTGAAAAATTGCATTCACTGGAAACATCAATTTCTAGGCAAAGAAGCATAGCATGTTCCTGCTGTTTTCCCCTAGTGACTCAAAACTCAAGGGCAGGGACTCATGGATGCAAATTTTGATCCCCATGTCATGATGCCAGAGAGAGACTCTTCAGTTGGGGGCCATCCAATGAATTTCCACCAAATGATTGCATACTGCACCTTAAAATTCCCTGAGAAATCATTTACATGTGACATGCTGTTTTTGTGTGCCTTCAAGTCATTTTTGACCTATGGAGATTCTAAGGTGAATTTATCATTGAGGTTTTTGAGGCTGAGAGGTCCCAAAGTCACCCATTGGGTTTCTATGGGGAATTGAAGCCTGGTCTCGAGGGTCGTAGTCCAGTGCTCAAACCACTACACAATACTGGTCGTAGTCCAATGCTCAAACCACTACACAATACTGTGATGTATATCAAGCTGCAGGAAAGGAGATTCCACCTGAACCTCAGGAAGAACTTCCTGACAGTCAGGGCTGTCCAGCAATGGAATCTGCTGCCTCGGAGTGTAGTGGAGTCTCCTTCCTTGGAGGTTTTTAAGCAGAGGCTTGATGGCCATCTGTCGGGATTGATTTGAGGGTGTTCCTGCATGGCAGGGAGTTGGACTGGATGGCCTGTGTGGTCTCTTCCAACTCTACATTTCTATGATTCTGTGATTTATATCTATATCTAATTTATCTCTATAGATAAATTGGGCTTTGGACCACCCAGCCTTCTGTGAGCCTTCAGCTTAGCTGAAGAAAGACTTAATCCTAGGTTCTTATTTAAAAAAAAATGCTGCAATGAGGTATTTATTCAGCCATAGACAGATTAATTTGTTCTGTGTTGGTCTCATCAGTTAGGAACCATAAAACATTGAAAATATTTTTAAATCTCTAATTCTAGGTGTTGTCATTGGAATGGGTTCATGCGAAGGTCTGCTTTTATTTAAATGAGCTCTCAACCATTAAGCACATTCTTAGATAGGTTAATTATGTATTCTGTAAAATGAGGTTTTGACTTAGTCTGGCTTTTCTTTTTTTTAATTTGCATCATTTAACTTTATTATATGCTTCCTTGTCCTTGTTTGATAAAACACAATATCAATTTCTCATCTCAAATGTTGATCAAAGGGTTTTATGCTTACTTATTCTATTCGTATCAAACTTATTGCATTCAACCCAATAAACATTTTATTCCAAAAGACTTAAAGCATGTGTTTTCAGGCTCAAAATCTAATTGATTACTGGATCTATATTGATGAAACAATTGAGACTAGCAGCAAGTATATATATATATCTCATAGATTTACATCCTAGTATAATCCTGTTGTTTATAGCAGTTCTGCATCGCAAAATTAATACTTTTTTTCTAAAGGGGTTGATAACTGATATAATTAAATAGTTTTCTGGATAAAAGAAAACAAATGTAATAAAAATGGCTTTGTATTCAGATACTTCAGTCTTAAGATTTTCTTCCATGCTTAGCAGGAGTCATTTCACTATTTGTAGATCCTTTGATCCCAGTGGAGGCTCCCATGGATGGTGGGGCAGGAAAGGAGAATCTGACAACCTGTCATCAGACACACCAGTCCCAGAATGTAAAATCAGAAGGGGTGCAGATGGGAAGGGGAATCAGCAAAAGCTACTTCCCACTACCTGTTAGCAGAAGCTGGTAAAATTGTTCAGTGAGTCAAACTCTTCTCATGGATCCAGCTCATAACATTTATTGTACAAACAAACAACATCTATGGGACAGCATATATAGTCAGCTCCAACAGCCAACAAAAGGCATTGCTTTTTGTACATGGCCTTTCCCTAAATGGTTGTTTGTTGAAGAAATGGTGCTGAATTAGATATTCTGTGTAGGATCCAGAGCTTAGTCCTAGCTGAAGAAGAGAGATGATTTCTACAAATGTGCCCAGGCGACATGTTTATCATAATTCCCAAATTCTGGAATATTTCTCTTCTCTAACAGTAGCATCTACAGCCAGTTATAACTGATGAATGGCTACTAAATCGATCGTTTGTGACTAATAATTATATAAATCCATTCCAACACTGGAAGCAGTCCACACTATGCTGTCAGACTGCTATTATTCCACTTTCAGCATCCTATGGTATCCTGGGATTTGCAGTTTAGGGAGAGGCATTTAGAATTCTCAGGAGGAGAGCTCTTTGGCTTCTCAAGAATTCCACAGGATGTTGAAAGTGGCATAATAGCACTATAACAGTGTAGGGTAGAAATGGCCCAAGATAGTATAGTATCTCTGGGTGACACCTAGATTGGGTTGGCTTTCACATGTATCATTCCCAATACAGTAGGGACATATGAATCTTTCACTTTTGCTTTTCCTCATAATAATTTTTTAAAATTAAATTATGAAGAAATTTCCAAATTTTGGAAAGTTCTCTCCCATCTGCACTTGCCAAATTTAATAGGCTCAGCTATTTTTGATCTAGACAGAACTATGGTTCTATCTGTCTTCCATTTAGATCTTACAGAGGAGGAACATGTCAGGGGAAAAATGGTATCAGTCCTAATTCAGCCCCACAAACATGGTTGAATATTTAGGCCACTTCCAGTTTAGGGAGGGGTATTTAGAATTCTCAGCCAGAGAGCTCGTTGGCCTCAATAAACTACAAACCTCAGAATTCCACAGGATGTTGAAAGTGGAATAATAGCACTATAACACTGTAGTGTGGAAATGGCCTTAGAGACTCAGAGTCAGTCTTTTGACAGCTCAGCACTTAAACTGTTTGAATGGATGAACCTTTCAGTTTTGCTTTCTCTTACACTTTTTTGTTTGTTGTTAAATCTTAAGTTCTTCCACATGTATTAACAAATGTGTAGATCTTGGAAAGTTTTTAACCAAGTAAAATTCTAGCCCATTCCCCAGGAAAAATAGCCATCCTATCAAGAATTTGCACCATTTTATTCATCTTATCAGTTTCATTCTTTAAAAATGTTTTCCTGTTATGCTAAACAGATTCTTCATGACATTACACTCTAAGGACATTCCACACACAGCTATATTTCACTGCCTATCCATTCACCTCCCCCGATTTTCTGGAGTCCCCCCACCACCACCCACATTTTGCTGCAATGTTTTTGAAGTAGTGAGACATTGTGCCAGCTGGGGGTAAGTAATCATTTTTAGAGTAGCTTTTCAAGATTAGCAGTTGTTTTAAGAAGCTTTTGAATATCAAAATCATGGAAAATGTTTGAGGCAAGTGTGAGAAAACAATAAGCTGTATCTTCAGGTGAAGTTGTCAGGATCTGTCCAGAACCTTTGGATAGCTTGTGTATGGTTTTGGGCAGAATTCCCTTTCATGCTAATAAATCTGCTGAAAAGGATATTCAGTGAATATGATTCAATTGTAGGGGGAAGCTATATAAATCTGGATCTCCTTTCTTTGGAACAAATCCCATTTTTTAAAATTGATCTACTTTCCTGGTACAAATCAAAGAAAGGCTGGTATCCTGTTAGTGACGTATATAGGCTTATCCATGCATATATCCAGTTTTGATAATTGTGGAAGTGGATATTCTTTTATACTTTCCACAACAAACTGCCCCCCAGGATGCACTGTTGCACTGTGATAGCCCTCCCACACTCTCATTCTGTTGCTGGTGGACAGCAGAAGGGATTGGAGAAGCATCTGGTGGTGTTCGCATAGCCAAATGTAGACCAATGGTATCATCCACTGACACTTCTGGAGGACCTCAGTGGATGCCAGTGGAAGATGTCCCTTGTTTGTGTCTCATAGCCAGACACTTTGCTGACTCTTTCTCTGCTCTCTACCAGCAAAGAAATGGCCGTTGAGGGATATCACAGCACAGTGATTAGTTCTAGGGGTGATGTTGGAGGCACTGCAATAGAATCTCACACTACAGTCAACTGTTTAAGATCTTGGCCAAGGTGTGATGTATAGTAGTGGTGCCAATCTTCTCAGCCCAAGTTTCAGAATGGCGAACTAAGTTGTTGTTGCCCCTTGATCTCACAGAGATTGAGCTAAAGCCTTTATTGAAATCTTGGCCCATCTCACCAGAGGCCTGACCTGTGGCCCATATGTGTCTGTGTCTCTATGTGTGTTATTGAAGAGGTCTTGTGGAAGGTTTCAGACAAGGCATCCCTTGTTACTATGATGCCTGAGAACTGCAATCTCCAATTCATTTTGGTCCAAAGAATTTAATTAACATTAGCTGAAAACTACATTTCTCAGATTCTTTAGCAGCAAGGAAGCCATCTTAGGAAGATTGCAATGAGAGCAGAATGCTAGCAGGACTGTTTATCTTGGTCTTTCTGAAAACTCCCTCCCTCCAAGAACTCAAATCCAATTGCCAAGCCCAACTAGATTCTTTAAATCAAGGGGTCTACCTAAGTGTTAAATTGCTGTGTTGTTAGTTGTATGCTTTCAAGTTATTTCTGACTTGTGGTGACCCTAAGGCAACCCTAGAATGAGTTTTTCTTGGTAGAATTTGTTCAAGGGGATTCTCCCTTGGCTTCCCATGAGGCTGAGAGAGTGTGACTTGTTCAAGGTCACTCAGTGGGTTTTTATGGGTGAACAGGGATTTAAATCCTGTTCAAATTACTATTCAACACTTGATTCAACGAGTCTGCTCTAATAATTTAGACCAAAGCATTCTCTCCAGCATTTCCTGGAGAAGGTTCAGCTAAATACAGACCAAGCTAGTGGAAGCGGTACAGCTTCCCACCATAACAGCTAGTGATTTCCATGTCTGCATTACTATACTAACTGGACAGTCAGCATGGAAGCTTTTTTCCTGGTTGCCAAGCAGTTCATGCACACTGCAAACATTCTTTCTGAAAAGCAGTAACTGCTCAGTGCCTACATGCACATTTGTTCTTTGATGCCTGATTTGATTGCATCAGCCACCCAACTGGTTTGCCCATGAATACCACTAGCCCTGCATCCAATTCATTTGATCTGCCCGCCTAATCAGCACCACTGAGTGTGGGAACAATACATTTTAAAACACAGCCACCTCTAAGCTTGCTTGCTGTCAGCTCTTACTTCTGTGAGGACAGCAAAATCACCTGAGGTTAAAAAGCCGGGTAGTTTTGTAATTGAAATGTGCAGTTGTATATTAAAAAAGGAGAGAGACAGGAAAGTGCTGCAGGCAGGGTGCCTTCAAATAGGGAATTTGATTTGCACATATTAGAATGTTCATAAAAGTTTAGCCAGTTCTGCACATACTGAATTACAATGCAGACTACTATGGTCCTGAGAAAAAGGGTACATAAACAAAATAAAACAGAGAGTCTGGACCTTGAGGCCTTCTGTTGTACTTGCACACTGTGGAAAAAAAAATACAGTTAGCATTCTATGCAATGGCAACAAATTTGGATGAGTGGGGAAAAAAACCAACACAGTGAAAGCAGATGGTATCTGGTGCTTTGAAAAGGTAATCCTCTCTGGTGATAGAATGTTGTTGCAAAAGGTAGCGTTGGGTCAGCCAGGAAGCATCAAGAATATCTTCTCAACAATATGGCTGATAAAATAGAATCCTAATGAATATTCACTAATAATATAACCCATGTTGTTGTCATAGTCTGAATTATAAGCAGCATCAGCTGGTAAATGCACCATGCCTGCATTTACTAGCAAAGGGTTGTTGCTCCCTTGGTAAACCCTGTCCCGAGGTCTACAACTTTGATATAAAATTAATTTAACCCACCAGAGAGGTTACTCAGATGCACACATAGGCAATTATGGTCGTACAATGGAATGAACCAGGTCAGGCCAATAAACTCCCCAGTCATGTAGCCACAGAAGACCTCATGTTGTGATAACCCACAGTTGACACAAGGTCATCAGCCTTTAAGGAGTCAATTTAAAGTGAGTAAGAGTGTTCCCAGAAAGTTGGGCACTGGAAGCCATAAAATCTTATCAAATTCATCTCCAGTAACTCACACCACAGCCTCAAAGCGGAGGAAGATCCTGTTATTTAGATGACACCTTGTTACCTTCCAATATCAAAGAAATTGCCAGGTGTGGAGTTGTTTTCCTTTGCTGTCCCCTGTTATCCTCCCTGGGAGAGGATTTGCCTTGAAAGTAAATTTTTCCTACAAATAGTCCCTGTTTTTGGGTTAATTAAGAAGGATGCCTCCCAGTCATACCAACTGACCAGTCTCCCCTCCTGATAGCCGTGCAATCTCCTCAGCGTCCCTTCGCTGAGCTCCTGTTCGATTGCTGCTTACCAGACCAAGGACTTCAGGAAAAGGTACAGTATCACCCAAGCTATGAATCCCTCAATGATCCCTCTATCTTATTTCCACTCTTCATTTCTTCTAGCCCTTGGATGCATGTGTGCATGTTTGCATTGATGAAAGCCAATGCTGTTCAATAAAGTCATTCATTGGATCTTTTTTTTTTTTTTTTGTGATTTTTGACTGAGCCTGACCCCATAAAAATTGAGTAAAAGATCTTGCTAGGTTACCCTGCCTCTTGCATTGCTGTTGCTTGTGCTCTGTTGAACTTACTTTCCTCATCATTTGGAGCATATTGAGGCATCCCTCTGGGACTCCCAGATTTTCAGGGTAACAGCATATAATAATTGCTCCCTGTTTTTCCTAGAGTAGTGGCTCTTGTTAATGTCAATGAACTCTTACCCGTCAGCCCCTTCCAGTCAATAGTCAGCGTGATGGAAGCTCTAGACCAGAAATATCTAGAGGGTCATGTGGTTCTCCCATCTTGCATTAGATTACGAATAGTGTTTAACATTTCAAAACAGACAGATCACTCTCAGATTCCAGATGCTTGACCCTGGCCTCAAAAAACAGAAGTTGTATCAGGAGTTTTAGCTGTACTTTGTTTAATTTATAAGCTACATTATCACATATCAGGAGGGAATCAATGGTCTGATTTGGTATAACCTAGCTTCATACATGCACGCACGCACACACACACACACAAGAGCCAATCTCCAGGAACATCTAATGCTAACGCAGTTTGCTGCTGCCACTGCCACCACCACCATTCCTGGACAATGGCTGACATTCTATTCAGTAATGACAATGCCATAAGCCTGACTTACAATTGCAATTATTCCAGTTCATGTTTATAATGACTGCATGATTGCAACAACCAAAAGTCCCCCCTGCACCAAACCTGCCTTTGAATCCTTGTAATCCCTCCAACACAACCATTTCCTAGGGGTAGGAGAGTGGGGCAGTGAATAATAATGTGTTTATTCCTCTCCTAGTTGCTGGACACTGTTACCCCACTGGAAAACCCTGTCCCGGGGTCTACAATTTTGATATTAAAATATGATTCAATGTGCCTGAGAGGTCATCCAGGTGAGCACGTAGGCAGCAACGGTCAAACAATCAAAAACCAGATCAGGCCAGTAAAATCCCCAGTCATGTAGCCCCAGGAGACCTCAAGCTGTGCAAATGCACAATAAACAAAGAGTCCTCAGCCCCTGAGAAGCTGACTTGAGGGTATTAGTGTGTTTGCCCCAACTTGAGCAAATATCCCATCAGGCGAGGACCATTTACATGAAGTCACACCACAACCAAATGCAGCCGAAAATCCTGAGACTTGGGCAACACCTTGTAATCTCATCACCCAAAGGAAGTACCATGGTGGAGTTTCTTTCTCGTTGCAACACCCATTGTTCTCCTCAGGAAAGGATTAGCCTTCCAGGTTCTTTTCCCCCTACAATAGTCCCAGTTTTTGAGTGGTTCTTTGGCTCACTCCCGGTCATCCTAGCTGACTGTTTCTCTGTCTGTTGAGTAATCCCCTCAGCCCTCTCTGTGCTGAGCCCCACTTCTCTGCTGTTTTTCCCAGACCAAGGACTTCAGGAAAAGGTGCAGTATTACCCCAGCTACAACCCCTTCAATATTCCCCTATCCAGTTTTCTCTCTTTTACTTCTTAATAGGTCTTGAGTGAGTGTGTAAGTGATTGCGTTGCTGCATGAGACTTTCATTCAATAAAATCATTTATTGGACATTTTTGTTTGGTTTTTGGCTTGGCCTGACCCCGTAAAAACTGGGTAAAAAGATCCCACTAGGTTACCCTGCCTCTCACTTTAGCTTGTACTCTGACTAGTTTCCATTCTCCATCATGTGAAGCACATTGAGGTGTCCCCCAAGGGACCCCAGAAATCAGGGTAACAACACAATGAGATAGACAGCTGTGACAGAATCCTGACAAGGCTTCAAAAGGGTCTCTGTGGCTGTCTGTTTTTGAAAGTTACATGTCCAGAAGAATGCTGGACATGTCATTACTCACCACCCTGCTTTCCAGAACCTTGGAAATGGCTGTATTGGCAGTGAGCAGCAGAGTTTCAAAAGCAGGATTTTGGAGAGTGACATCAGGAGATGTCATAGCTATGCCTCCATAGCTAAGTCTCCTGATGCAGGATCTTTTCCAGTGTTTTTTATACTACAAAGTAATGGGGGTGTATGTGGAACTGGGTGTATAGAATTAGGATGTACCCAGAGTTGCATCTATCCAGCCCATCAAGGTTGCTCAATATTCTCACTCCAGAAAGATGCAAAATTTGATGATATTTCTCCCTAGAGAAATTGGATGAAATTGTGCTTCCAATTTGTTCTCAATTTTGCAAGGCCATTCATGGACAGCTCTTGCTAAGAGTGAATTGGCACTTCCTACATTAAAGATAGTACAATACAAATGTCAAGAAGAAAAGTAAACTAGACCATTCTCCTTGATATGTTAATATGTTAAATACCTTTTGCATGGTACATTCTTCAGACTCTTTAGTCTAGTTCCGTAGTACCAGCTTCCCACTGAAGAAAGAACCTTCTTCACTCAAAACAGAGATGAGTCTTCCTCATACACTTTCACACGTGTTTTGCTACTGATGCTGGAATTTCTAAGCAATAGCTGGCAAATATCAGAACTTATTGATGTCATCCTAATTCTTATAAATACATAAGGCTTTAAAACAAGTCCTCTGGAAACTGTTTTTTTTTTTCCTTTTTACTTGGGTAATATTTCACAGATTCATTATCACTAATTACTCTGCAATCATTTTGTTTAAAAGCCAAACTTGTTTGTTTTTTTTAAAATACAGAGTTAGGTTTTCTCTTAAAAATCTTAAAGAGTTTTTTTTTTTAAAACAACAACAACAACATTGCTTTAAGAGAAAAGTTAAGCTGATTACAAATTCATTCATACAGCCCATAAAAACAGTAACTTATTCAATGTCCTGTAAGTGGTAACATAAAGACATTCTGGAGTCTCATACGTTCTATCTACTGTCTTACAGCTTAGCCTCATGCAGCTGCATTTTCCCTCAGTCTTGCAGACTTCCCTTTGTCTGCAGCTTTGGGACCGAGGATATAAGAACTAAAAAGCCAAATAGCATATTGATTTAAAAAAAAAAAAATTCTAGATGCTTGCAGAGATGAGCCATTCTATTTCCATATCCTGTCACTTTCATATTTATCAGTCCATCCCATTCCTTCTCTATTTCTATGCTGTTTTTCTTTAAACTTAAAAAAAGTATGGAAATTTGTATTTAAATTGGGTTGAGTTGGGGATAAGGTTGCCAGATTGAGAACAGGAGATGATTAATGGTTTTGTAGAAGAGGGAGTTTCAGCAGGTGTTGTTTGTCACACAGCCAGGTAACAAGCAACATCTGCTGAAATTCCCTTTTCTATACAACCCTTAAAGTTACAAAAGTCCTCTCCAGTTCTCAGTTTGACAACCATAGTTGGGGGCATTCAGTATCCTCTCAGTTCTACTTCTTCTTGTCATTGGGTTCAGCGGAGGCTGTGCAGTCACTGCAATGGGCTGAATGGGTGGCAATAAACTGAAGCTAAATCCTGATAAGATGGATGCTCTGTGGACAGGTGGTTCATAGCTCCATTTGCCTTGGACTGTGTTGCACTCTTCCTGACTTTATTTGAGTGCAGCCTGCAAGGGTGTGTGTGTGGACACAGGACAGGGAGAAAAGATGAAAAATGATGTCCCAGCCCAGTTGCCCAAGCGCTCCTCTTCCTCCTTTATTGTCTTTATATATACACCACCTTTTCCCCATATCTGAGACGGAAGGTGGCTGCTTATAGTAACAAAATGTAATATTACTAAACTATTACTATACAAAGGCCATTTCCACACTGGGCATTTAAAATGGTGCAGAGTGATCTGCGACGGAGGTCTTCTACACCCTAGAGTGGACTGGCGTGGAACGGCCAGAACTAGCAGTGCTGCATGTTTTTTAAAAACCTCTTTTTTCGAGGTTTTTAATAAGCACAGAGCGCACAGCCCCGTGCTGCTCCGTCGCCCGGCTCCAGTGTGGATTTGCAGGCACGTGCAAGTGCGTGCCTGAGGACCTGCTGGGGGTGGGCTTTTGGCTGGCGAGCTTCTTCGGTTGGTGGAGACCCTCCACCAACCAGAAGCCGCCACTTGGGACACCAGAGTAATGTGAAGCAGCAAGCTCGTGCTGCTCCGTGTGGCAACGGACTTACCCGGCTGCTGGTAAGCTTGGTTTTCAGGCGTTTTTGTGGAAAGGGCCTATTATTTTAGAAATGAAAAGAAGTTGGGTTTTTAAAACTCACCATAGTTAAACCAGTTAACAATCTGCTTTTCAGGGCTGGGTACCAAATGCTGTAAAAAAAAACTTTATTTTAAAAAATTACTTTCCAAGTTCTGGGGAAAGCAGGACAATTCTGTCAGGAAGGATTGCTAGGACTGATGTGGCTTGCACATTGTCTACTGAAGAATTGGCCTCTGTGATATTATAGGCACATTAAAATTATATGGCCTGAAATACCCCAAGCTCTGATTCTGCTTCAAAGAACCCAATCACAAAGCAAAATGAAGCAGCCACATGGTGATCTGAAATAATACACACAATTGCTGTAGCCACTCTCTGTCATAATACTTTACATGGCTTCTTGGCTTTTGAACCACTCCACTCTTCATAGTTCACTTGTATATAATACTGTGTTGTGATTCACCACTTGGGAGGACTGATCCTAATTATAGTGCTGTCTCTTTTGTGTGTTGTGGTCTATAATTTGAACCCCAAACACTCAAGTGTATAATGAAGCAAGGTTTTGTGTTTCATGTCCTGACATGCACCAGTGATCTGTTGATGCGTCTTTTCATGCAGACGCCAGGAATGCAGAACCCAACTTGTTTTTAAAAAGGAATAAAAATAGAACATCAACAAATGTGGGTTCTTTCCAATGGAAAGAGAGAGAAAAAAACTGTTATTACATTGACTTTTAAAGCTTTCCTGCAACATAGTGATTTTAAAAGGTAACCTGCAAAGTCTGGACTTTCTTTTTCAGTTCTCATCACATCACATCCTTCTTGATATTGGCTGGCCCAGAGGAAATGCTGCAAGTAGGATCATATCAGAGTCGTTTCTGCCATTGACTTATCAAGACAGAATGCAAACGTACACGCACATCCAGAGACACTTGCTGGTGTCTGAATGCCCTTCCCTGAGGATTTTTAACAGACAATTCACTGTCTTGCTTCTATAACTTCCAGGCAGAAATGCCAGCTTAGATTGAGAGTCAGACTTCATGACTTCTGGTAGCTGCAGAGGGCCTGAGTTCCTTTTCGTTTTGCTACATAGAATATTTTATACGTTAATACAGTATTTAGGAGTAAATTAGTGATTACTGGATGATTAGTAGTTGCTTTTCTAGGAGGCTGTTCCCATTGTGACTATAAACAAGACGAAATGGCTAGATCCTGAGGGCAAGGCATAGAACTGTAGAAAGAGTGAGAAAAAAAGGAGAGACAAGGCATTATATGGGTAGCATAATGCTGGAAACATGTCATTTTTAAGAGCAAGACAGAGAGAGAGAGAAAGGAAGGGAAATAGGTTGGGAAATGTCTAAAGCAATGAAATGGCATCAGAATAAATATCTATGGTTATTTCAGACGGGGTTTTTCTTTTTCTAATTAGAGAAAAAGAATAGAGCAAGAAGGCACCGGTGGGAGCAAACAAGGACTACTAGATTTTCAGACATAGCCACTGCACTACCAGATTCTCCTTACTTAATATGAATGACTTTTAAATTAATTAAAGTTCATTTCAGAATGATGCAACAACTGTAAAAAAGAGAGAGAGAATGAAAGACATAACATTCACCCTGTCTTTCAGACTGTTGTATTTCTAAAGATTAGTTGTTATAACTTCATAAACTCTTATTTTTTGCAGTTTGGCTGGAAATCTTAAGTAGGAACAGGGATATTTATGACCTCCTCATAGTTATGAATGACCTTCTTATTCCAAGCTTTTATAAGAAAAAGGTTCCAGAATCGCAGTGAAGTCCTATCTAGTCTTCCATGGGTCTTCTTTCTGATTCCTTGTGTGCCAACTTTGTTGGCTGTTGTTGCTTTTGTTGTTTTTGCTGGTGGTATTTAAACGGCCGTTGTGATGAGCCCAACATTATGTAGCATTAAGAATAAGGTTTCTAGACTTATGAGATTAAGCTGGCTCCATGTTAGACTGGAGCCTCCTTCAAGCATATAAATGAGGCACCTGCTTTTCTCAGACAGTCTATAGTTCTGAGTTTTGCCCCTGGACAGCTTAGACATTATTTCATACTTTCTCCACACCCCACTACTTTGGTCAATCTTGAGAGATAAACACAGAGACAGGCAGATGAGCAGACAGGTGCCCTAGGAAGTATTTTAGTAATCAAATTGGGTATCAGGATGTGGGCATGCATGTACACCTAACTCCAAACACCAGAGAAGCATTCCAGGCCTTAGTGGATTGAGCACAAAGGTCTGTATATAGGTCCTTAGCGGCATGTGCCTAAAAGCCCCTGCAGGTCTTCTATGAGTGGGAAAACTGATAAGGCCAGATTTCTGGCCATAGAAGTTATTTAATTATATTCAGCCCAACATGTTTTGAAGGTCCTATATAGACCACTGTACTAGGCATGCAGTAATATTTGGGGGTCAGTTTTATGTTATGGGTGCACCTATATCCCTGTACCAAGTTTTATCCTACATGTGGGGTTGCCAGGTATTCCTTACTGGAAGATACAACCAGTTTGAGAGTTAGAAAGCTTTTCATTTTCCACAGCCTGAATGAAATATGAAAAATCCAATATTTTTGAGTGTGAGTCCTTCATAAAGACAGGAATGAGTGCATCATGAAATTTAGGAATGTGGTCATTGTGTTAATTTTACAGAGAAATGCATAACTAATGTAGCTGAATTCAATATTTTCATTTGATATTTAGGTTTTGTTAACAACTACTTCCTGATTGTCAACCATACATACCATTTCTATTGCCCCTCGTTGCTATTTTGAAAACCTGGCAACAATACCTACACATGAGCAGCAGAGGGAGAGACAGACAGATTATATTGTTAACCTTCTTATATGAATATATGAAGCTGTTGGTGACAGGCACATTAGGTGGGATCCAGATAGACCATTCCATGAATGCAAAGGTGTCTTCCATTCATAGAAGGCATTGGGATACTGTCGGTCCTCAGTGGAGGAAATGAGGGGGGACAATTTTTTGCAGATTCTGATTTCCCCTACCAGCTCGTTGAATAATTTCTCACCCATAGGAATTTTCATGAGGCACTGGGAGCTAAAGAGAGGAAGAATAATTAATATAATTTCCTTCTTCCCTTGCTCTAGCTGAAACAGAACTCGGGTAAGCACTGTGCTGGATTTTACCCATTCTATTGAGGGTGTTAACAACATCCAAGCTGTTCCGTGGGGTTTTCTTTGTGGTCTTGTAGGAAACCCTGGCAGGATGCAAATTGCCAAGAAGAAGTGTATGTTAAACTATTACAGGCAGATTTTTAATCTAGAATTGGGCAATGATGGATGTTGTTTTCTCTGTACTCCACTCTCCTCAGTCTAACTATGCTGTAACACTACGGAGTAATTGTCTAGTACTGTTTCTCCAGATTATGTGTTTGGTAATCAAGCATATGAATGTGCTCAGTATTGTCTCAGGGATTCCAATCCATTTTTTAATACACAAGGACATAATTTCTATACAGAAAACTATGAGTACTAATTCTACGTACAAGTGAAAGAATTGTATTGTATTGTATTGGTTAAAGCAGCATTCTGTCCTCAGTTCTATGGGAATATCATAATCTAAAATGTGTATCAACAGTCAGTATACTGCATAGTTATGAAATTTGGGAGTGAGAAAATTCCCAGGAAAAACTGTAATGCTCCCTTTCAGTTTCATAAAACAGCATAACTTGCATAGGAGCTATTTAAATTGATTAGCAGTTGGCAAAGCATTACTCCATGTTCCACATTTTGCATAACTTTTGCTCCTGGGGTAGTTTTGCAAATTCTTATTTTAATTGATAGGTATGTTCATCGTGGGTCTCCATTTCATGGATCATCCCTGTTTAACATTGCTTCACATGTTTCCCAGGAGAGAAAGAGAGATAAAGTATGTGACTAATTTTATGTTTCTCCTCCAGTGTTCTCATATGAAATATACTACGTCCACATTTCTTTCCTTTGCATTAGATGTGCCACAAGGAGATCAGAAAATGTGCATTGTTCATGCTTGTGGTTTTTCACTGCTTCTGTGAAATTAAAAAAGTTATCTCAATGAACACATCATTCATCCATTTCTGGTGCCAGGAGAGAGTTACACATAAGTGCTGATGGTGCTTGGATATTTCTAATTAATCTCCAGAATTTGGAATTATAACATTCTAAAAAATAAAATATTTCTGAACAGGTTTCTATATTAGGATGACTGCAACCATTTTCCCCCAGATGTATTAGGCTGAAACTCCCTTTATTCAGAAAGAAAGCAAAAGCTTAATTCAGACTCTCCTGAAAGTTTTCAGGGTCACAAGGTATGCGTTGTAAGCCAAAGGGTTCACAACATCCCTTTATTTACCGTTTGTGTTCAACTTACTAGAACGAGTCTCCCCATGTGCATCATCAACCCTATTTCTCAAACCCTATTTCTCAAGTCCCTTTTCAGAGGTGACCTCAGGCTATCAGATATCATGACTGAAACAGCAAGCATGATGAAACCATTCTCACCCTCCGCGGATAACATTTTTGCTCTATTTTTCAGAGAGAAGTGTGTCTGTATAAGGAGACTCAATACCTTTAAGGCATCAGGTGCTTCTGATCTTGAAAGCTAAACAGGGTCAGCCCTGATTAGTACTTGGATGGTGACTTCCAATGAACAGTAGGTTCTCTAGGCTGTATTTCAGAGGAAAGAACTTGCAAAACCACCTCTGAGTATTCCCTGCCTATGAAACTCATGGGATCACCATAAGTCAACAGGTGACTTGAAGACACATATTAGATAATTATTACAAAGATATTTTTTTCAGAGAAAACACTAACTTTTTTTGGCAGAGCCAGAAAGAATGCTCCAGAAGAAGACGGTAACACAGAGCATACCACTCCAGTTTTGCAACAGTCCTACCAGCTGGCAGGGTGTGTGTGTGTGTTCATGTGTGAGGTTGTATGTTGATGCATATGCATAGAGATATACTCACACAAAACTTCCTACTTTTCTCCCCCAAGTCTCATATGGAGCCTCTAAAATGCATCTTTTCTAATCTTCATATAAAAGATTTGGCACAAGTATGACACATATTTAAAAATTGTATTTCTAGCTGTCTGCATACAAAAGTTGTGTTAATTAATAGGTGAAATTAGCCAGCAACTCTTAACAGCATAATTGTAAATAATTTCCTGATGATTTGCACACTCTATACAAATACAAAAGATTTGTTAATTATGATTTGGCAACCTCTATCAAAATGGCAAACATTAATTATAGGCTCTTATGATGTAATCTTTAAAATTAAGAGACTGACATTTCCACAAAGAAGCAGATAGAGAGGTTTGTTTGATGACCTTCCATTCCTCCAACATATTCTGTAACTTATGCTATTTTCAGCCCAGCTTTGTCAGTGACATGACAATGGTTCAGATTAATAGAGGACAGAGAGAAAAATAGTTTGTAACATTGGAGCCATCTGAAGTTATAAATATATGTAGAAACTAACTCATCATAATGGCTATTAATGAGAACATTTTGCTTCAGACTTCAGATCCAAGTCCTAAAATAAATATTATGTTAGTGGGGATGGTTGCTATAGTGATCCCATAATATGGGAGTTTTGAACTGGTATCCATATTATTCAGACCAGCAATAACCATGCCCCAAAGAGCCTACATTTTCAAGTGGTGTCCTTGGTGTGGCTGCAGTTCTTACATAAGCAGTATTATCTAATTCTACCATCTCAACTTATCCCAGTTGGAGTTCCACCTTGGTTTTGCTTGTATTTATATTATAGTATGATGTGTCAACTATTATTATTCCATTTTTTTCCCTGAGGCTTATACTAGCCAGGTCTCAGTTCCTTCTGTTCCTTTGGGACTATTTATTCTTATGTGCGTAAGTACTCATATATGCTGCTTGCAGAAATCCACAAGTTGAAGAATAGCTGTATGGATACCATGGAATGATAAAAAGAAAGAGACAATAATTCTTGGTAAAGTGGAAGGCTTTCGGAAAAGAGGGAGGCTGCTCTACAGGTGGATTGACTTAGTCTGAGAAGCCACAGCCTTGAGTTTTGAGAGTCGTGCAGGGTAATTGATGACTGGGTATCTTGGATGTCTCTTATTACTAGGTTTACCATATGTCAGTGTGATGGCAAATAAAGTGCCTTAACCCCATTTATGCATGGCAGTACAATATATGCTGTACAATTTATTGTAGCTTCCATTGGGCTAGGTCTTACTTGAACGAGCTGTACTAGTTACTCCACACACATTGCACCAACACTAACAGGACAGTGCCACCTCTTACTTCTTCTACTAGTGATCACAACTTGCAGAGTGGTATAAACTGTACAGATTCCAATTCATGGATATACTAGCTAACTATGAAGGCACATACTGACTCAATTGGGAAACATTGAGGTAAAAGGACACTATGATATAACATGTGTATTGACCTGGAATGCTGTTTAATCTCACAGAGCCACTTTAACTTCATATATTTAAAAACAGGAGAATAATTCAATGTATTGAGAATGGGCCATAATTCTTATTTTTATGCTTCAGATAAGCAAAACTTATCAAACTAGTACTTGATAAGTGGGACCCACAGTAAAATCTTCAACGGTATTCCAATTGTGCATGTTATCTGAGCTAGTGGATAAGAGGATGGGGAAAACAAATGTTGACATCAAAGATAGGAATCCTAGCTCTCACTTTCAACGTTTCTTTCTTTTAAAAATAAAGTCATCCCCAGTCCTTATGTATGGGAATGTCAGCATCCAAATGTATGCTGAATTTCCTCAGCATGTGATCCAGATTGGACAACAGATATTGTCAGTAGACTGCCTTCTGCTGTAACTTGAAACATATGAATATTCTTATCAGTACTGCCAAAATCAGGATTAACCTCACCTCTAGTCTGCAATTTAACAGTAGACTACCTATATTTATTTTTATCCCGCCTCTCCCAATGGATCGAGGCGGCATTACAGCAATATATAAAATACATTAAAACATTAAAATGTATCTCATCCTTCCCACCCCCCACCCTTCTAACCCCCCAAAACACATTAACTATTAAAACAAATTAAAAACAAGATTAAAAACAAGAGGACAGTTGATGAGAGGCGGTGGAACACTAGTCTGGGAAGGCCTGTCAGAAGAGGACGGTCTTGACTGCCTTTTTAAAGCAATCAAGACTGGTAATATGCCGGGTCTCTTCCGGCAGACCATTCCATAACTTGGGAGCGATAGAAGAGAAGGTCCTCCGGGTAACTGCAGCCAACCTAGTTCTGATTGGCTGCAGTAAATTCCTCCCAGAGGACCTTAGTGTGTGGGGCAGATTATATGGGAGAAGGTGATCCCGCAGGTAGGCTGGCCCCAAGCCATGAAGGGCTTTAAAGGTAAAAACCAACACCTTGTACTGTGCCCGGAAACTAATAGGCAGCCAGTGTAAAGACTTCAGAATAGGTGTTATGTGGTCAGTTTTAGATCTTCTGGTGACCAATCTGGCTGCCATATTCTGAATTAATTGAAGTTTCCGGACTAAGCACATGGGTAGCCCTATGTAGAGCGCATTGCAGAAGTCAAGCCGTGAAGTTACCAGCACATGTACCACTGTTTTTAGGTGTCTCAGGTCCAGGACCTGTGTGTCTTCCCTTTCCAGACATTTGACAATTTTCCTTCTCTGATCTGTTTTTCTTCGTATTCGCCAAACACAGCCTTCCAAACAATAATATAGGTATAAGAATGAAGTATACCACAAAGCTGTTGGGCATTATTCTCTCAGCTGAACCTGCAGGATGTGCAAAAAAGCAAAAGATAATGGTCAGAATCTTGTTGGGAAGTTAAAATGTATAAGCACTGTAGCTATGGATCTATGTAGCAACTCGTTCCCTGATCCCCCCAAACACCATTTACTGGGCAGCAGTTGCTGTGGTTGATAGGGGTTGTTCCCCTGTCAGTTGAGAAGCAGCTAACAATTCCAGCCCTTCCCACAAGCATTTTAGTACAACAGGCAGAAGCAGGACCCCGTCATAATTCCCCCTTATGCCAGAGTTTAATCATGTGGGAGTGCTGGAGGGACCATCAGCCAATTGCTTTGCAATCAACAGAGGAACAGATCTCCCTTGATCATAGCAGCTGCTGCCTGGTAAATGGGGGGCTTTCATGGTCCTTAGGCATCCTATAAACTAGGGACTATGCAGGGATTATGAATAGAAAACAGTCATGAGTGCTTAACTCTAAGTTATGAATTCTTAATTGCCCGGTAGGATTCTGCCCAACATTTGCAGAGCTGTTATAAGCTACTTTTGTAGCTTCAGTCCAACCACAACAGAGGTTCTGCCTCTGGGTAATATGGCAGGATAGCTGTAAACAATTCAGAGCCCGATGTTCAGTATGAAGGCCTTCACATGAGATAAATTTTTTTTTGGATTTAATTGAAAACTTGAGAAATCAATTTATTTTTACAAGCAACTCTTACTTCCATCTGTTGACTCTGAAAAATGACAATGTTATAGTGCTATTCTTCTTCTTTCAACATCCTGTGGAATTCTGGTGTTTGTAGTTTCCTGAGGCCAAAGAGCTCTCTGGCTGAGAATTCGAAATGCCCCTCCCTAAACTGCAAATCCCAGGATTCCATGGATGTTGAAAGTGGAATAATAGCACTATAACAGTGTAGGGTGGAAATGGTCTATGTCACTTTCCCTCTCTGTGTGTCTTCCCTTTCCAGACATTTGACAATTTTCCTTCTCTGATCTGCTTTTCTCTCTTTCCCCCCAAAAGACAGGTCACATTCTGTGACATCTGAGCATGCCCAGTTGACATGGAGTATAGGAGAGGAGAAGTTTTTCCTCCTCCCCACCCCACCTGGGATTTTTTATAATGCTTTTATAAACCTTGATGGCCTTCTGAATCTGCCAGGACCACTTGCTTGTATCTGGATACTGTCATTAGACCTACATAAACATGGTCATTCGCCTCTGAAAATAGATTTTAAAAATGATACAGATGCTTGTTCCTCTTCATAGGCAGATATATGAAACTCTCCTCTGTTGCAGAAATAATTTGGCATGTCACATGTCTGGGCTGCTTTTAAATTTTGGAAATCCAAAGCTCTCTTACCTGTGGCACTAGTCACACATGGCTCCTACCCTGTATTTGTCGATAATTAAACTATTCAAATCCTATCGTTTTAATCTATGCTTGGAAAATGTACTTTTTAAACCATACTCCCCCAATCACATAGTCAGCATGGTTTCCTAACTGGGGCATTCTCTAAAATGTGGTTGAACAAGTAACTTTTCCCAGTTCTGCTTTGACACAATTTGTGTTCATTTCGCAATACACCTGCAGAAGATTGCATTGTAAAATATGTATGGGACTGTAGCCTATTTCAAAATTCAGCTTTATAGTTCGTAGATTGGGTTGAGTGCGGAATGCATAATATTATCTCGACTTCCTTACATAATATATTTTATATCAGCCAAGGACATCATTGTTTAATATGGTAGGGCTGTTGCTTTTTTTTTTATATGAAATACTTTGATATCTGGGAGATCTACGCCACTTGCTTCAATATTTTCTTTCAGAAGCCTGGTAAATCAGAGGGATAAATTCATCAAGGGTTAAATGCTGTATAGAGATCATATCTCCCTGAATACTAATGAAGGAACATGTGACTATCCTCATTTCTTATGTACAATGAATCAGCCACAAGATAATTACAGAGTTGCTATATTTATAGGAATAGGGAATTTCAATTTTGTTATCTCCATATGGACTAGTATACTATAAATAATCTTAATTGGGAATAATCACCACTGGAATGATTGAGTGGAATTACTAAGAACTGGAAAGGGCATACTGAAAGTATTGCCATTCAATGAAATGTTGTAAGTGGGGACAGAGTGAGTTAAACCCATAACGACCCAGAAGGAAGTCAGAATTCCAAATTTTGGTCTAAATTTACAAATGTTGGGAAGCAGAAAATTTGAACTATGCTAAGTAATTGAACAGCTTGTACTTCAGTAAAGCCAACACTGTCTAGGGAAAAGAGTTGTTAACTGTTTTCAGAAAACTTGGCTTTCAGCACACTGTGGATTTTCAGCAGAGATTTGGCTCCACTGTTTAATTTCTAGGGGCATTTTTTGAGTGTTTTAAATGGTTGGCTTTTTTTCTTTATTTTGCCTAGTACATACCAGTGTGATGTAGTGGTCTGATTGTTGGACTATGACCCTGTAGACCAGGGTTCAATTCCTTGCTTGGTTATGGAAACCCATTGGGTGACCTTGGGCATATTACACATACTCAGCCCCAGAAAACCCCATGATAAGTTCATCTTAAGGTCACCACAAGTTAGAAATGACTTGAAGGCACAACAAACAACAACAACAACAACAACAACAACAGCATACCAAAACCCTATCTTTCATTTTAATAAGACATCCAAATTAGTGAATTGAATCCAAAAAGACAAATGGCTAGGTATTCCTTTCATGATGAAAATGCCATCTTTTCAAATGGAATAGTCACTATTAGCAAGATAAAAACTGGTTCCAGATGGCGTCTGCAAGCAGAGCTTAAGCAAGGCCCAGGATGGCCAACAGCAGGCTGCAATCTATTTATTTATGATAAAACTAGTGACTTTGATAATAAACTTTGGATTAATTTCGGATTCATCAAACATAACATATTTCTCTTCTGCAAGTTCCATAATTGCTCAGTTTTATCCACTGCTATTGTTGTTTTACATAATGTTCTTCCTCTGGTTGTGTCAGGACCCTGGCACTCCAGGACTCAAGCTCTGAGTCTGAACCAGAGGACTTCAAAGCCATGGAGCCTGCTGTACCAGCAGAACCCACCCCAGAGGCTGCCATGGAGCCTGCTGCACAGCCCACCCCAGAGGCTGCCCTGGACACAGAGTCCTTGGCCCCAGTAGCCCCAGCAATGGAGCCAGGGGCTGCCTTAGACCCAGAGATTCAAGAGCAGGTGCCTACTTACCAGCAGCTTCGGGAGCAAAAGAGTGCTCTCAGAAGGTCAGAGCGTTCAAATAGGAAACACCAAGCAACCAAGCTCCAGCTGAGGTAGCACCTGGGTGAGGGCCTGCTTAATAAAAGCACTCACTCAGCCTTGGGTCTTTGTCGGCTCACAACCGTCCATCTTGGGAGTGCCTGCTGGGCTATTGTGGACCCTTGCCTTGCTGGAATGCTGCCTGACCTCATGCCCTAAAGTTACTCGGGGTACGTGAACTCTGTTGCTCCTGGCCTGGCTGTGATGTAACAGCCAGGAATTCCCTTGTCTGCAAAAGTCTCTTTAATTTACTGCTGCCTTATTTATTTGCTGAAGTAAAGCTTTTTGATTTAATTGCCAGACTGCTTTATCAGTGAAAAGGCCTATTAGCCGGCTCTTGGCTGCCCGCCAGGCCTTGGCGTTGACAGGTTGTTTCTACCACCAAGATGTTTCTATCTCTTCAACACTATGAATGCATTTGAAGAAATGAGACACATCCTGGAAACAATGAAGAACTGGAAGGTCTGCTGCTCCAGAAACTAGGAGAAACCAATAGATTCAAAGTACAGGAAAAGAAATTCTACTTAAATATTAGGAACAACTTCTTTCCTGTAAGAACAGTTTGACTGTAGAACAGTATCTCTTGGAAACTGGTGGATTCTCCTTCTTTGGAGATCTTTAAACAGAGGCTGGATGGGCATCTTTCAGGAGTGCTGTAACTGTGTATTCCTATAGGCAGGAAGTAGCACCAGATGGCCCTTGCAGCATCTTCTAACTCTGAGTTTCTAGGATTCCATGATTCTACTTTCATGAAACAGTCTTCTGACTTTTCTTCCTTCCATGTGACTCTCCCTTCCAGAATCTGGAGGCAAGTAATATGGGATGAGGCAGTTGGCTCTTTGGAAAGTGACTAGGATATTTTTTTTTATTATTTTTTTGTGCTTCCTGATGTCACGCCCTGCTCTGGAGACCCTGACAAAGAGGAACAGAGTTCTGATTCAGAGGCAGAAGATAGCCCAGAGGAACAGAACAACCAGCAGCAGGAGCCAGAGCAAGGGGAACAGAATGACCAACAGCAACAGGGGTCAGCAGAAGAATCAGCACAGGCACCTACCTATCCTTGCAGAATGGTAGCAAGAGAAAGAAGGTCTCAGGAGTTCAGCTTGTTTATATACCAAATGAGCTCTCATGAGAGAACACTTGCATCAACACTGATAGACTATAAATAAAAAACAGCTGGCTTCTCTCACTAGGGTCCATAACTGCTCTTCCTGGTGGTCAAAACCCTGCACCTGTCACTTGCTTCCTGGCTAAGAACTCTGCCTCCAGTTGGACCTTTGGCTGCCATGTGACTCCAATTCTGGTTTGTGCCATTGGATTTGTTATCTTAGAGCTCTGGACTTTTGGCTCTGATTCAGGACTTGACTCGGACTGTTCTCTTTCTTTCTGCCATAAGAGCCCTGCTCCTTCAGTTTGCTAATTGCTTTTAGCTCTACCTGGCCTGTCTGATACATAACACCTGACTGGATAAAAGAACACTGGTGTTCCCTTACAGTCCCTGTCACAGAACATCCAACTACAGCTGGGACACATTTATGCTAACCCTCTTGCTCTCTAATAAGTAGAAATGGTAATATTGTGGAGCCTGTGTGATTTAGAAGTTATTGGGGGTTGTGTGTGTGTGTGCGTGTAACACTGGAAGATGTATTTATATGTCCCCCAATGCAGGATGTCAGCCAATATTTCTACTTTGTTCATATTCTAAGATATTTGGGGAGCTTAAAACAAAATCAACTGGAAGAATTTACATTTCAAATATTAACATTTACAACAATAAAAATAAGCTAAAGAGTCTAAAAACATTAAACATTTTCATAATTTTACAAGCTAACATTAAAGCAATACAAAACAAATTATTTTGTACATGTAGGATTGAAGTCATTAGACCTCCAAGGTTTTTGTAAAAAGTCAAGTATTAACTTGCTGCCAAAATGAGACCAATGTCAATGCTACTTGGGCCTCCAAGGGGAGGGCATTCCACAAAGGACCTCTTTCATATCCTAATATAGTCTACTGTTCCAGCAGATCTCAGTCCTTAGGAAGGTACATACGGGCAGAAATGCTCTTCAAATATCAAGATCCCAAATGATTCAGCGTTTGACTGATGTGGTGCTTAGATCTGGTTATGGTTGCTCAACCCTAAATTAGATGATGTCAGAGGAAGTCTCTTGGGATTAAGAGTTGCACTCCCTTTGCCCAGGTTTATCATCTATTTAATAAACCTCTCTGCTTCTGCCCATGCTCCTACATTCAATTGTGCAGCAGCCTAGATAATATTTCAACCAATCCATACAAAAAGGTCCATGGCTCCATAGCTAACATTGGCAGCTTTGCTAGACTTTCTTCTTAACATTCCACTCTTAACATTGCTTTCTCTAGTGATGAGTTGCATAATTTAAGAAGATGACATTAAAACAATATGAAACCTGTAAACATAGGGTATCTGTACACATAGGATGAAGTCATTAGGCTTCAAATGCTTTGGGAAAATGCCAGGTTTTAAATTGGCACCAAAATTGGATCAACATCAGTGACACAACCCAGAGATGTGAAAAGTAATTGAAATATTTGTCTCGGCCCAGCTTGCCTATTGGCTTATAAATCTGCATTATGTTTCCCTAGTCAGTATAAGAGACAAGACAATGGAGAGATCTCAGTACAGAGAAGAGGGGAAAATGAACCCTTTCTGGAGAGCAGATTAACAACTATTTCATTCTGTGGCAGCTGACATTTGAAAGCCATATTGAGATCCAGACGCATGAGTCTAAGCTGATAGTGTGTATGCCAGCACCTCTGAGTGCTGCAGAGTTCAGCCCAAGACATCTGGAGGTAAACAAGTGGCTTGGCTCATGGCAGCATCATTTGAAATCATCACTGGGTAACTAAATGATGGGATTGCCAGCCACTACAGTAATCGTAGGTTATTAAATGTGAGACACCACGTGTTCTAGAATGTCAGTATAACAAAACGTAATGAAATTTGTCTTTTTATGGTCATTGTGACTTAAATATGAAGTCAAATCTGAAACATTTCACCTGTCTGTAAGGTTAACAATCACTCCTGACATCTCATAATTATTGAGTGTCATGTGTGATCTTCTAGATGAGGTTCATACAAGATAGCAGCAACAACTTGTTGACAAACTTTACTAAAAGTTTCAATTGCTGTGTGACAATTCTAGCAGGGCCAGCTGAAAGTGTTGGCAATTGGAAATTTCAGAGTCTCCTTCTCTTCTCTGTTCTTACACAGCAATTGGGAGCTCTTTCACACTAACCAGTTACAGCACTATGATTCTACTTTATCTGCCATGGCTGCATCCTATGGAAGCTGGGGTCTGTAGTTTCATGAAGCATCCTGTTAATGAAAATTTCACACACACACACACACACACACACCTGAAAATTCTAGCATTACATAGGATGTTCCCAGGGCAGTTAAAGTAGAATCATGATACTCTCACTGTTTAGCATTAAAAGGCTTCAGACAATGTATGAATTCTGTGACATTGCCAGTTGTGCACAGGAATCTTGAAGCATATGGACAGAGGATATTAAGAGCATCAGAGTATATGTGAGTGTGAATGAAAGAGGCAGACCATTAAAGTGCATATTAATATGAAATGAAAACTGCACTTAAAGGATTACTGTAATTTTTTTTTTTGCTCTCTGAACAAAGCCTTTCTGTTTCTCTTCTAATTTTTATTTACTGCATGTATGGGAGCTGATCCCACAGCATAATCCTGCTAGTGCTCAGTTTTCTGCATGATATCATATTCATTCCTAAACAGTTTTGTAGTGGCATAGTGGAACCAGCATTCACACAATTGGAACTCTTGTATTATTGGATTAGGAGGGATGATGACATCATCTTTGACTCTTTCCCATGACATCCCTTTCCTTCTGAGTTTAGATGTAATCTTCAGAGTAGTTAGAATAAAAACTGATTTCTCTGAGATATCCCTATAAGTATTTTGGGGTGTTTGGTCCTCACAGGCACTTAAGGCCCTTTGACTTTACAAAAGATTTGCACTTTGGGGAAATGCAATTTGTTTTTTAATTAAATGGATCAACATAGCTATTTACATGGGGCCATGGCTTGTGGGCACTACATGATGATTGTCTATACTTGGAAATGTACCATTACATCACTCTCTCCCATACATACTACTTTGCATGTGAAAGTCTTAGAGAATCTGACTTGTGATGGGATTATATGCATATAATTCGTCCTACACCGCCCGAGCAACGCGAGTGGTGGGGGGACGGCATTTGCCGCCCTCCCACGAGAAGAGATCGCGCTGCTGGGGCCGACGGGAGGAGGCGGGGGCTGAGCTTAGTATTTAGGGCTGGCCCGCCTCTCTCTCGGCCTCTCTTTGGACTCAGTAGGCTGATGACATCATGAGGACTGGTGGGTGGAAATCCTCGGTGTTCTGGCGCTATGTCAGGCCAATTGATCTGCCTTAACGTTTCGAGTTCCTTTTCAGATCGACCTGCTGTGGAGGGGAGGAAGCAAGCGTGGGTCTGCGGCCACAATTTCATCCTCTGGGCCGACCAGCAGGCTCGTAGTGGTTATATGGGCCCGAACCTGGGACTGGGCACTCGGGCATTCATACATTGGCTTGGAAAGAGGGGACTGCGGTGGCATGGCGTGCTACCTCTGTTGTCCGGGGAGTGCGGTGGCTCCCTCTGATGCGACGGTCATTCACCGGGGCGGTAATGACCTTGGTTTGTTGAAAGGAAAGGCCTTGGTTATACAGGCCATCCATGATGTGTGGTGATGGTCATTCACCATGGCGGTAATGACCTTGGTCTGTTGAAAGGAAAGGCCTTGTGTATACAGGCCATCCATGATGTGCGGTTCATCCAAGACACATGGCCTCACACTTGTCGTGTTTGGTCGGCATTGGTACAAGAAGGACATGGGGAAGGGGCACTGACCCGCGGCTCATAGAACGTGCCCGAAGATTGGAGTACAAAGAACTTCGTCTGTGCCTTGAGACGGGACTAGGGTTACTACATTCCTTACACTGCCTACGAGATATTCCTAAATGATTTGCAAAGGGGGCTGGACTTGATCTTGAGGGGATGGGGGGATAAGGACTAAGCAGACGCTTGCCCTTATCCGTGGCCGGTATGGGGGGGTCTTAAGGTTTGGCGTGTACCTATGGCACCCCCTTTTTCGGGGTGTAGGATAAATCCTATCCTTGAGGAGGGCCCTGGGATCACCCCACTTGCTATGCAGCGGGGGGTGGGGCTTGGGGCTCACCTCCCAGACAAGGGCTGGCCAAAAGTCATCGTGCAACTTCAGCGGTTGGCTTTGGGGCCCGGTATCTCGCTCAACGGGCTAGGGGAGATGGTTGGGAGCTGCCTCTTGACCCTAGTCCGAAGATAGGTTGACCCCCCCTTTCTCAGGTCATAAAATACAAGGTCAAGTTCAAGTTTAAGTTCACCCCTTTATGTTAATTAGGCATATTAATAAATTGCCCTAGTTCAACCCAAGCTCTGTCTGCGATCTCGTTATTTCGTGGGTTGGGCGGCAATTCGTCCTACACCGCCCGAGCAACGCGAGTGGCGGGGGGGACGGCATTTGCCGCCCTCCCACGAGAAGAAATCGCGCTGCTGGGGCCGACGGGAGGAGGCGGGGGCTGAGCTTAGTATTTAGGGCTGGCCCGCCTCTCTCTCGGCCTCTCTTTGGACTCAGGCGACCCACCCTCCCCCCAATGGTTTCAGTGTAAGATAGCTGGTCGCTTCGGGGCCGGGTAGGAATTTTTTCCCTCCCTATATGGGGTTTTTTTTCGCCTACCCTACACTGCGCCTAGGGCGGGGTAATTGGCTTTACAGGGTGGTGTCTTAATTTGGTCTTAACTAGGTTGCCATTGTCATACATATAGTCATCCAGGCCGGTATGGGGGGGTCTTAAGGTTTGGCGTGTACCTATGGCACCCCCTTTTTCGGGGTGTAGGATAAATCCTATCCTTGAGGAGGGCCCTGGGATCACCCCACTTGCTATGCAGTGGGGGGTGGGGCTTGGGGCTCACCTCCCAGACAAGGGCTGGCCAAAAGTCATCGTGCAACTTCAGCGGTTGGCTTTGGGGCCCGGTATCTCGCTCAACGGGCTAGGGGAGATGGTTGGGAGCTGCCTCTTGACCCTAGTCCGAAGATAGGTTGACCCCCCTTTCTCAGGTCATAAAATACAAGGTCAAGTTCAAGTTTAAGTTCACCCCTTTATGTTAATTAGGCATATTAATAAATTGCCCTAGTTCAACCCAAGCTCTGTCTGCGATCTCGTTATTTCGTGGGTTGGGCGGCAATGGTATATGCAAGGTAGCAACTGGATCAGATCTGCTAATAGCTCTCACTTAAGAGTAGTTGAAATTAAAATCAGCTTAAAATGTGTAGAACATTGGTTGGCTAGGAAATAGCCAATTCCTTATAATAAGCTGAATATCTAGAATTTTACATCAAAGCCACAGCAAAGATGCTTAACACTTTCATTGTTATGTGTAAGTTTGCAGTGTAGATTGCAAACACAGATGGTTACCAAATGTGAGACAGAGAACCAAGATAGAAGAGAATCTATCCAGGAGACCCCCTGGTCTTTGCTGAAAATTGTTGGAAGGCAGTTGAAATGACCATCCAATCACTCTCAACCCTCAGGGAATGCTTGCTGGCCAAGGATAACCAGCAGATGTTAGTCCTTAGCCTGTAGGGGGTAGATTGTGCATTGGCTGAAAAGAAGCTACTGCACTCACTTACATGAATGACCTTAGGTATTTGCTGGCTCCTCTGGGATATTACAGTTTTTAAGCTTTCAAAGAGTGAAATGAAACCTTGTAGTTAGGAAGCATTACCTTTGTCTGCAGGGAATTTTCTTAGTTTTGCCATAAAGGTGGTGTGCACATTTGCTACTGAGAAGACATTTTTCTATGTCCTATTTCTTCTCTCTTTCCCTTTTTCCCTTTTCCACTTGTTAGTGTTTTTACTGTACATGCCCAGCTCCCACATGCAGCTGTAGTAGGAAATAAATGCTTGTTAGAATAAAAATTCCAGATTGTTTCCATTTTATTGTACAGTTCTTGCACCTGTGGAAATGATTGATTTGAATTTCTCCCTTCTGTTTTATTTTCATGAGCTTTCACATCACCTGGCATGAAATATGAAGGCTTCCTTCAGCATTGTTAAGTTTCTTAAGAGTGAAAAATTCAAAAGTAGACATCTTCCAAAACGTATGGGCAGAAGGTTGTTTTCACTTGTATCCCTCCAACTCTGAGCTGTAGATACCCATGGCTATAGAATCCATGCTAAAAAATAAAACAACCAGTATGGTGTACTGGTTTGAGTGTTGGTCTAGAACTCTAGGAGATCATGGTTTGAACCCCCACTCAGTCATGGAAACCAACTGGATGAACTTGGGCCAGTCACATTCTCTCAGTCTCAGAGGAAAACAATGCCAAACCTCCTCCATATAAACTTTGCCAAGAAAATTCTGTGACCGGGTCACCATAAATCAGATTTGACTTGATGGCACATAACTATAACTTAATAAATTAGGTATTAAATACATTTTAAAAAATCTGAACTTCAGCTAATTCCATGCATACATGCTACTATTCTCAATGTCTCAACTGAGCTGAAGTTTTCAGATACTCTCAAAGGCCCCTCCCTAAACTGCAAACCCCAGGATTCCATTGGAAGTTGAAAGTGGAATAATGGCACTATAGTGCGGAAATGGCCTTATAGTCACAACAGTGGAAGTGTTTGCACAGACAAACAATGTATGATAGTGATGCAAATGGTTTCTCATTAAAATGTTTACATCTTTTGAAAATACAGGCATTATGGGTAATACATTACTACATTTATATTTATTTTCTCTTGTATTTATATATTTTCTCTTGTAAGTTAGTTAAATGTGCTTGAAGTTGTTGAAGCACATTGTTTAAATGTAGTAAAATTCTGAAATGCAAATAAATGCATGGATCAAAATGTTCTTGTACAGGAACAAGGAACTCACTATCAGATTGCAGCACAGCTTTGTAGTTTCTGTATAATTTATATGAAAAATAGTAAAAGTACTTTATTGTCCTTCTGTCAAATAAAGGCATTACTTAGTAAATTTCTCTTTCTAATTTCATTTGATGAAACTCTGCAGTTCAAATGTGACAGGGAGGTAGACAGACAGACAAGTTAGTCAAACTGCTACCAGCCCACATACCTCCCAGATTTGATATGGTTTAATTGACAAGATATTATTTAATTGGCAAAATATATTAATTGGCATTGATATAAACTGAACCCTGATGTGACTGTAAGGCCACGCTGGCCAGAAGAAAAACACTGGCTGAACACATGCACTACAAAGTAGATCAGAAATCCCCTCAAGGTGTAGCCGGGCCATAGTCAGGAAATAGGCTTAAACTAAGCTGTAACAACTCTGCTGTCAAACAATAGCAACCGGGGAAGTTCCGATCAAATCACTGATTGTTTCGAACCCTTCTTCCCACTGACATGTGCATTTCCCCCATTGCCCACACCTGTTCATCACTAACAGAGCTATCATGACAGCCATTTACTCTTTGTCATCTAACACTAAGATCGTTAACACAAGCTGGATCTCACCGCCCATTCTGTGAACTCCATAGTTTATGTGGCCAGGTAACCCCCCTCTTGCAGGCCTCCTAACTGAGTTCATCATTCCCATATTTGAATGAAGGTACTGGCATCAGAGGTGGTCCCCTCAGTCACCCATGTTTTGGGGTAACAAGACTTTCTGGTTATCTCTTAAAATCAATTGAAATCTAATCAAATCCAAAATCTAATACTTATTCCCAAATTGTAAAAAATGGGAGAATGGGGATTTGCTATATGGACATATGTAGTCCAGTCCTCAAGGGACTGAACTAACTAGAATTTTGAATGGAAGAATTTTGTTCTTTTTTGCTAGTTTCAGAAAATCATGTGGACAAACCTAGATTCCAATTTTATGGTAAAGAAAAGTCATTCTCTTTCATCTTTCCTAAGCCATCTAGAACCAATGAACTGTCAAATACAGGGTGGTTAACTAGATTTCATTCAGCAGTCTAGGGAATGCCGGTACCTGAGCACTGGTGCAGCACAAAAGGGGAGTCTGCAACACAGCAAAAGTGAAAAACTTATAGAACAACTGGATGTGAAGAAAGCCACTGAGGAATCAAAAGAATTTGCAGGCCTGAAGTTATTCTAAGGGAAATAAAGAAACAGGAGGAGGCAGGAAGACTGAACCTTAGATCTGTGTGATGTTCTTTTTTTTGCTTTACAATAGCCTACAAGCAGGATGGCTTAGCTGTACATATAAATATTCATTTCTCAGTGGTAACAGAACTGTCACTGGACAAAACTGGAACAAGGAAACAGACGTCTTTTCTACCTTGAATTTCAGACATGAGCAATGGGGTGAAACCTACCAGCAGGAGGTGGAGGACCAATGACAGTTCATTTTCTTCTTATCAGAAAAGCAATATCTTGTTCACTTACATGTGAAGAGAGATTTACTGAATCACATTGCTGAGAGAGAAACAGAAGTTTTAACAAAGAAGTAAGACTAGGAAAGATCTAGTAATATGAAGCAGATATAGTGTGGATTGGAATATGGCCACTGTACATACAATATAGGAATGGAAATTTTTTTAAAAATATTTGATCAATGGTCTAAAAGTGGATTTCCCAAGTATCAGGAAACTCCAATGAGGATAATTTTCATATGTCAAAAATCTTTAGTACTTTCCACAGAAAATCATTTTTTCCCTACAGAAAACATTATTTGCTGCTCAGAAAAATACAGTTTTCAATCTAAAAAAAAAAAACAATTGGGGATTTTGGACAGAAAAATCTTGAACTACGAAGAGTCTTATAAAGCCACAATTTTTGATGACTTTTTTGCAGCAGGAATAAATTGCTGAAATCAGTCACTACTTCCTTTGCAATGAAATTAACAAAGATATACATCACTGGCATGAGGAAACAAGTCTCAAGAAATGTTGAGGTTTCTCTTGAAAGCAATATCAAATGTATTTTCTAGCTATTACATTACTTAATTCCTGACAGTAACCATTGGATCAGTGGTAAGAATCATTTTTCTGATGTTCACAACAGCCTTCCCCTTCTACTTTGGTCTTCAGGACAAAAGGGAGAAAGGCAAGAACACTAACTTGAAAAGTATTGTGTGTAAAGTTTCCTCATCTGTTGGAGCTGCTTTTCTTTTTTTATTTGAATAACATATTTTTGCAGCTGTGGTAGATGCTTAATGCATCATGCATTGTGCCATCACCAGGGGCTGCCCTTGTAATATGACCTTGTATTATCTTGTAATATCACTGGTGCCTGTCCCTGTGATCCCACAAGGTGTTAGTCCCTAAGTTTTGGCCCCAAGGTTGCAGGGCTTGGCTTAGTCCTGAGCTGGCAACCCTACATGCAGCCCTCCACATGATGTTGAACTGCCACATCCAGTGTGTCTTACTATTTACTTACTACTTATTGGCTAGAGCTGCTTGGACTTTCTTCTAATAATATTTAGAGAGTTCTGCAATTCCACTCTTGCTCTGAATGCTTGCTATTGAAGTCTTCTTGGCAAAGCCAAGCTAAGAATTAAAACAGAACCGGGCTTTGAGTAAATACCTGCTCTAAACAAAGCAAACTCAGTAGACATCTTGTAAAATCCAGAATTAATAAAACAAACTTTCACAGGGAAGATGATATAAACACACACACACACACAGAGAGAAATACAGACTGCTTGAAAAGCAAAGTAAGAGTGCTGTTATTGATGTTTGGAGGCATGGAGCTCTTAGAAACTGCATTTACTAGAAGTTCAGAAGACACAGAGTTTACAATTCTACAGTTTCTTTGCTAAAATCACATATGTATCAATGTATGTGGAACTAAACTGAGTGGTGACTCAGCACACTAGTAGAGAGATAGAGCCGGAGGGACATGGACTATTAGGAGTTGATTATTTTAAATAAAGTTCCTTACTTTTTTTATATAGTTTCATAGTTTTTATATCGTAACTAAAGCAAAAGGAATAACATAGCAAACTGTCCATGACTTCAGTAACACTCAGGGAAAAAAAATCTAGAGCGAACTATCTATACTTAGTGCAGGATATTTTAACAAAGTTATCTCAAATCGAGGAACAGGTCTGCTATAAACATTACAGCAATAGTAACCTTTTCTCCTCATCAAGAACTGGAAAGAAAGTGTTACTACATTCTTTGCTAGTAATTAAAAAGTCAGGTTCAATTATGTGCCCTTGGAAGCTATTAAATCATGAACTGAAAGAAATTAATTGAGTGATGTATATGTTCCTCTGAATGTTGTGAACGAAATGAATGTCGACATTCACTGGTCAAGCTTAAGATGTCAGGAGGCTGTAGTATTTCAGATGAAAATCAAGACTTATATTGCCAAGCAACATCAGAGTGTGTACCAAATGGCAACACTTATCAGTGAGGAAAAACATGCAAGCTAGGGGAGGCTGCAGCAGTTTGTTTTTGTGTGAGCCTACTGAAAAGAGCAAGATCTCCCTGCTACTTACCTTTCTCTCTCCTTGCAGAATTGAATGTGTGCAAACTACTTTGCACTTTGAACTCAGTTTGCAGCAATTGAAATAAGCTGAGGACAAAAAGGGAAAGTGGGAGTAGGAGAGAGAAACTGAGGCATTTTAAAAGCAGCTGAAAAAGTGGGATGTCAGAAGATCAAGTGGGGCAGGAGGAGGGGGGAGAAGTAGTAGTAGTAGTAGTAGTTTTTCTTATAATGTCCTTTACACCAAAGGGTGGGACAAAGACACTGCCCTTGCCAAACCACAACAATTGGGGTCAACATGAAATTAACTTTTCCTTTTATTGCCTGTCCCTAACTCACTATATAATTCTGGTCATGCTGGAATATCATGATAATAAAATCTGGGAACCTATATATGTACATGCATTACATATATGTGCACACACACCAACAAAATCTAAACTTAAGCTGTCTTAATTTTGCTCAAGAACTTTGAAAAGAAAAATTTATCATAACATATCTGCCTGGCTGCATGGAATAGCACTGTCTCTTGCATCTGTTAAATGGGAATGTCACACAAATGCAAACTGTGCACTCCATGTTCTTTTGCTTCAGTATACAGGGCAAAGCATCATGCAGTCCTGCCACCAGAAAGACAATCTCTCTCTCTCTCCCTGAGAGAAGAAGGCAGAGAAACATGTTATTGCATGCTTCCCTGACATGATTTTTTCGCTCTTTGTAGATCAGTTGAGGATATGGTGCTCATAACCTAAGGCCCTTACCACACTACGACCCAATAGTGTGCTATCCTGGTGGGATCCCAGCATTGCCATTACTAGGGTGGGATTGGGGCTTGAGCACTCCTCACCACACCTAGTCGGCTGCCACAGCACACTATTCTTCCTTCTGCAGTAGCGTGGCAATGACAAGTCCCTTTTCCTGCCCCTTCCCCACCCCACAACCCATGATTGCTTGGTTCCTGCACTGTACTGCAGAAGGAAGTGCTATCGAGTGCTTTGGCCCTAACCACACACAGGTAGCTGACTGAATTGTCGTGGGAAAGGAGGGCATTACCAGACTTTTTCCGGTAATGAAGAAGAGTATATTTCCCACAGATGGGGACGTGACAGCAGCAGGTGAATGATGACACTGTGTGATGGGAGGCATTCTCAACCGTATGCAATGTGTTGGTCTGCTAGGATGACAACATCATGTGGTAAGGGCCTCAATTATCATAAGGGGGAGGAAAATATCAGTGTAGAGACAGTATGCCTCATTTTGTCTTGTGCCTGGTACTCTGCCCATCCGATGTGATGGGAAAGAAAGAAAGAAACCAAAACCAGTTCAGAAGGAGATATTTCATGTGCCCCAGACTGACAGCATTAGAAATGGAAACTATATTTCTGTATGGAACAGGTAGAGCACAGATATCATCTGTTCATTCTTCCTCCCTTTCTGAACTCCTGTGGTGAGCTGCAGCCTTCATCTAAGAACAGCACATAAGATTGCAGACTTGATGATATATGTGTGGAACAAAATATTGAATAGCACTTCCAGAAAACTTATATCTCAGAATGGCTCTAGATTAATTCTGATATCAGTTTGATTCATTTGTAGGCAAAATAGGCTGACTAACCCTAGCTGCAAGCCTCAGATTTCAAATAAGAAGAGGATATTGCAAGACACACTTGATATAAATGTGGACCAAAATTCTGAATATGTCCTTGTCAAATACACACATCCTAGGATGACTTTGGAGAAGTGCTACTATTATCAGCATTTTTTAAAAGGAAAAATCCCTGCTGTTTTCAACTAAGGGGACACATCTATTACATTTTTATCCCAAGCTTCTTTCAATCTCTAATATCCAAGAGTCAATATTAGAAATGGAAAGGATGTGTGAAAAAAATGGTCAAAAATGTATTTCTTGAGTGTCAGGAAGTTCTAAGAGGAAAATCTGAGATGGGTGAGAATCTTAGCAGTTTGTGACTTAGTCTGCATGAAAAATGCACACTTTCTTTTGCACAAAAGATGACCTATACATTTTTTTAAAGTCAAGCAATCAGTAAAAATATTGCCACTAACTTACACAGAAATAAATCCTAATGTGTTCTGTGGGATTTGCACACCTTTACACTCTCTGGAGTTCTAGTTACTAGTCCCACCTAAACCATTTTCAGTGTAAGCAGTTTAGCAGGAGAAAAGAAACCCAACAAAAAACAATATTATGAAATTTTGGAAATGGGATAAAAATGCTGATTAAAGTTAAAAAAAATCAACAAGAATTTAATAACAGAAAAAAGAGTGGAAGAAAATAATACCTAAAACATTTCAAGTCTCATAATCAGTGGCGTAGGGATGGGGTGTGTTCGGGGTAGTTTGCCCCGGGGGCAATGTTTTTGGGGAGTTCCAGCTTGTAGCCACACCCTTACATGCCATGGCCATGCCCCCGTGCACTGTGGCCATGCCCCCTGCACTGTAGCCCCGCCCCCTCCCACCCTCTCCATACACTCCAAGCTCTACCACTGCTCATAATAGACAAACTTAAGGAAAAGGATGGAGTCCAATAAATCAAATATTCACTGAGGCCATTTCTGCACTACACTGTTATAGTGCTATTATTCCACTCTCAACATCCTATGGAATTCTTTATTTTGTAGTTTAGGAATCGGCATTTAGAATTCTTAGCCAGAAAGCTCTTTGGCCTCAGTAAAATACAACTCCCAGAATTCCACAGGATGTTGAAAGTGGAATAATAGCTCCATAACAATGTAGTGCAGAAATGGCCTCAGGGTCTCATCTCATGCCTGTCTGCTGTTGGGCTGAAATGCAGCTGTAGGCTTCATCCCACTACTGTCTGGCCTCAGAGCTGCTACTGGATTTCTGCAAGTTTAAGGTATTTGTTATAGTTTTTTCCTCCACTGTTTTCTTTTGCTGGTGCTTTCAAACCTCATTAGGATCCTGCCCCCACATAGCAAACAGTTATAAGGGAGGTTACATTTTTGATGACCTCCATGGTCAGAGACCTGAAGTCTTTGCATTTGGTGCAAAACATCAGGATACTGTGGAGGAAGGTGGTAGAGTCAGAGACAATAAAAGGTGTGTCCACTGCTTCATGTGCCTCTTTCTCTCTTTCTGGTCTCTGCTTCATGGCCCACCTTCTGCCTCCAGTGTAGTGTGAACCTGGCTGGTCACCTTGGGGCTGGGAAGGAATTTTCTCCCCTATACTTGTGGTTTTTTTGACAACCCATACTTTGTTTAGGAAACTTGGACAATTGGTTATGGGCAGTGTCTGTAAATAGGATAGGTAGTGTGGGGAAAATGTAAGAGTTTTGGAGTATACTTTGACACCATTTGGGTGAAAACTAGAACTCTGGAACTGCCTCTTTAAGTCCTGGGAACGAAGGGGTGGGAAAGCAGGCTACCCTTAAGGTGGTCCTGGGTGTTTTACTGTCACTGATAAAATCCTGAGAGTTGCAGAGAAGTGTCCTCAGTTTGCCTTCTAGTAAATGGCTGGGGAGCAAATCAGTTATTGGATTAGCCTTAGGGCTCAGGTGTTTAACCCAAAGAAAGGCTAAGGAGATAGTCAAGAGATGACACCTGACCTTAACTGAACCTGCATCAGATTGTTCCTCCTTCTTGCTTGTTTCCAGATTTATCAAGGTTTAAATAGGTTCTGGGTTAATAAAGTGACCTTTATTTAATCCAGCTCTCAATATTTGATCTTGTTATTACATCATCAAATTCTTCCTGAACTTTTTAAAATCTATTTCCACTCTCACATCTTCTGTTCTTCCTCAAAATCCCTTAATTTACTTGAAGGTATGCGAGAAGATTCTCAGAATATCCTGTGTCAACTCCTTGAATACAAAAAGTGTTGTGTTGCTTGTAAGCTATAATGGGCCACACTTTACAAACTTTCATGAAAGAAACATATGTCCTTTAATTCATACAAAAATTTAAGGGGATTCTGCTATGTGGGTTCAAATCAATACGCATACAAGCCCTATGAAGTTATCTACACATCTTCTATCAACTTATGAACAGGAGAATATGCAAGAGCTACTCCTTCCAATTTCAGTTCCATCATGTTCCTCACATGGAGAATAACAGACCTGAACACACTATCTGTGCAATCCAGAACCAGCCAAAAATGAGCCCTCTCACACACATATTAAGAGGTCTCCATGTGATGACTGTGTTCTTCTACTTTGGTGTTGTTCACAAATTGTATCCCCCTGTTTCTTCACTGTCCACGGAGCCACACTTACCACCTATTCCTTATTCTTTTCTCACTGGAAGGATGGGATATTGTAATTTGTCTGTCTGATGGTTATTCCTTGGTTAGAAATTGAGTACACCCTGGTGAGCATACTGAAGAACTGGAGATTCAAATGTTACTCATCCAGACCAAACCTCATTACTGACCAGCTTGACAGGAGACCACTTCTTGATCCTGGAAGCTGGCAATCAACAGGTAGAACATATGAGGACTCTTGCCTAGACACATGGTTGAAATAAAATGGATTGGCCAAATAGCATTGCGCCAATAGGTGGCCTTTTATCAATCATCTTGTTTAGAGTTCACTGCTCATACTGCTTCTGTACCATTTGTTGAAGATCCTATTTCTTATATTAATAAATCTTAGCCCAATTGTACTGTTTTGTGTCTCCTTTCAGAATCAGTGAGGGTAGTCTTCCCTCGCTCCATCCTCTGAAGTATAAAATTCAGCTCATTATCAAGCAAATTATATCCAACTGTACCCCATGGAAGGGCAGAAAGGTTTGTTTAGCCAAAATCGTACCAAGCAATTGGATTGAGGCAAAGAAATGCATATACATGGACTGTTAGATACCATTTAAAGGAGAGACTCTGGAACACGCTGGATTTGAGAATCCTAACGTACAGTACAGTGCTGTAATCAAAGACCATGGATTGAAGCAGACATTATACAAGGATATTAAAAGAACTGGCAGAAGCAATTTCAGAACCACTCGCAATAATCTTAGAGAACTCTTGCAGAACAGAAGTACCAGCAGACGGGAAGGGGGCAAATGTTGTCCCCATCTTCACAAACAGAAAAAAAGAAGACTCAAAAAATTATTGCCTAGTCAGCCTGACATCAATACCAGCAAAGGTCTTAGAGCAGATAATTAAACAGTCAGTTTGTAATTACTTAGAAAGCAATGCTGTGATCACTAAAAGTCAACATGGGTTTCTCAAAAACAAGTCATACCAGACTAATCTTATCTCTTTTTATGATAGAGTTACAAGCTTGATAGATGAAGGGAATGTTGTGGATGTAGCATATCTTGATTTCAGTAAGGCCTTTGACAAAGTTAAAAGTGCTAATATGGCAGAGGACTGAATCAAAATTCAAAATGAACTTGACAGATTGGAGAGCTGGGCCAAAGCTAGCAAAATGAATTTCAACAGAGAGAAATGTAAGGTCCTACACTTAGGCAGAAAAAATGGAATGGACAAACATAGGTGGAGGACACGTGGCTGAATAACAGTACTTGTGAAAGAGATCTAGGAGTCTTGGTGGACCACAGGCTGAACATGAGTCAGCAATGTGATGCGGCAGTCAAGAAAGCCAACACAATTCTTAGTTGCATCAATAGGAGTATGGTGTCTAGATCAAGGGAAGTAATAATGCCACTCTGTTCTGCTTTGGTTAGACTTCATCTGGAATATTGGGCACCTCATTTGAAGAACGATATTGACAAGCTGGAGTGTGTCCAGAGCAGGGCAACCAAAATGGTGAAGGCACTAGAAACCATGCCCTATGAGGAGCAGCTTTGGGAGCTGGATATGTTTAGTTTGCAAAAGAGGAGGTTAAGAGGGGACATGATAGCCATGTTTAAATATTTGAAGGGATGTCATATGAAGGAGAGAGTAGGCTTGTTTTCCACTGCTCCAGAGACTAGGACAAGGAGCAATGGATACAAATTACAGGAAAAGAGATTCCACCTGAACTTCAGGAAGAACTTCCTGATAGTCAGAGCTGTTTGGCAGTGGAATATGCTGCCTCAGAGTGGTGGAGTCTCCTTCTTTGGAAGTTTTTAAGCAGAGGCTAGATGGTCATCTGTCAAGAGTGCTTTGATGTGGGTTCCTGCATAGCAGGGAATTGGACTGGATGGCTCCTGTGGTCTTTTCCAACTCTATGATTCTATGATTATGAGCCTGGCCAACATTTCCAGACTAGACCTGAATAGCTTCTAAGTAGGTTTGTTTTTTGAACCTATGCAAATGCATGCATCCGCTTTTGAATGAGTTCTTTACAAAAGAAAATGTTCACAGTAGCTGTCATGACTAGATTTCTCATTGTCAAAAATAATCTGAAAAATCTAAGAAAGTTTAGATCTATTTTAGGACAGTAAATCAAATTGGAGTTATGGCACTGAAGGTCCTAGAGGTCCCCCACCCCCATAAAGGAACCTACAAAATGAAGTGTGGAACTCAGATGGATCTGATAAAATTGATTGTTTTCGATTTTTGATTAATGGTTTGGAATTGGCTATTTATCCAAACATATCAATATCTTCTTTCAGTACAAAATAAGATGTAATGGCTGGTTCTCCTCTAGTGCTGTCATTATCATACTGATATTTCTGGTACTACATAATCCTTATGAAAGTGTTTGAGGCATTGCAGGAAACAAAATTGTTATTATGATTCTTATCTATGTTCTAAGGAACAAGAACACTGGGAGAAATGGAATAGAAGGAAAGCATGACAAAGGGACTGGAAGAGGGCTGAGTACTGAAAAGGAACAGAAATATTTAGAAACTATGGTGATCCAAGAAAGGCTTGTTGAGTAAGTTAGCCTTGAGATGGCAAGATGTAGATATGTGCATGATGGTGTGGGAAAATAATTCTAGCCATGGAGAGAAACCTAACAGAATGTACAGAGGCAGCAGAAGAACAACACAGACAATCAGAGGGCACATGTCTAATTCATTTTAGCTCAGCTTTTGAGAAATATTCATTGAAGAGGCAAAATGCTGCAGTATTACTATTATTCCAGAAACAGAATGTTCCAGGTATCCTGCTGGTAGTCATGAGCCTGTGTGAGAGCCATTCATCATTTGTCATCTCTTTTATCATGGTGTCACACCTTGGCCTGTTTGCTCACTTGTGTGTAAGATGGTCATCTTAAATTTGAGCAGGGAGCCTGAGGGGAGCCATTAGAGAAAATGTTAAGTCAGTAGTGGACACTAGGAAATAGCTATAATAAAATACATTTGTTATGTTCGTGACCATTTCTTTCTCTTTCTTGTTTTTTCTATAAAAGGTAACATAAAAACTAAAGAAAAATTATTTCTGTGTATTTTCTAACTATTTTTTCTGACTTTCAGTGGTCCTCCAAGATTTTCTTTATAATTCAGGATAACTAACATAGGTTCTCTTGCAGATTTTGGGGTGCAGGAGACAATTTCAGTGGACATAAAAAGATTCATCAAAAGTAAAGTCTATTGTTATATATGTAAGTATGTCTAGATTTCTTTTTTTAAAGGGAGAATGTGTATACTTTAAGGGCATTTGTTGATTGCCATTTTTAATAATTCATAATAACTAGAGCAATGTTATCATTCAGGTCAAATACTTTTAAAGCAAAGGAATTTTTTGCCTTTGGCATAGATCACATTTAATGTGTTCGCACATTTCATTGTGCAAATGATGGTATATTAATCCAATCTGTAGGACCTGTGAGCTGACCAGAGATGAATGTATTCATGAGAAACAATCTATGTGTAGAAACACAGGATATGTAGGTAGGTGTTCTTTCCTGCAGTGATGTTTCCCCTAATAGCCAGATCCATAGCCATAGGTAGCATTTCTCACTTTTCACTCATTTAAATTCATAAGTATAAAAGAGCACAGTCTTCACTTTAGTATCTGCACCATACATTCCAACTGTCCTGATTTGCCAGGGATTGCCCAGATTAAATCTCTGCTGTCCTAATTTTTAGCTGCTGTTAAAATTTTCTGTTTTCTCTGTCTTCTTCCCACTTTCCTCCTTTTTCCTCAGTTTACCTTAGTTGCTGTAAACTGAATTCAAATGGCAGAAGTAATTTGGATTCAATTAACTCAGTAGAGGGAGAGGAGATGAGGCGTAGAATTTTTCCCTTCCCAGTAGGTTCAGCCAAAGGCAAACTGCTACAGCCTCTCCTAGCTCATGTGTGCTTCCTCATGAATAAGGTATACCATCTTGACTATACTCTGAGGTTGCTTGGCCACACATGTCCAATTTTCATTATGAAATGTTAGAGGGCATTCTGTATTATAAGTGAAAGTGCCTGCCTGTCTATTTGTCTGGCTGCTACGATATATTAGTCAACATATTCAGTCACAGAGACACCAGATTTGGGGTGCGATCATACACAGGAGTGTAGCTCTAACCATGTAGTTCTGTGTCTCTGTGCAGTTCTGTGTGTCCAGATAATGCATTTATGAACCAATTTTGATCAAAGGTGGTAACTTAGATTTAGGATGACATCCCAAACATTTTCATGCAAGTTCTCACAAATTTTAGAGTTCTTATTTTCCTATAATTGGTGTTTTTGGTCCATTGTGCATAGAACTTTGCTTAACATGAATTTTAAGGGATGCAGGTACTACTGGGACAACCAGTATGGTTGAATGTTGGGCTACAACCCTGGAAACCAGGGTTTGATTCCCTGCTCAGCCAAGGAAACCCACTGGGTGACCTTGGATACATCACACACATTCAGCCCCATAAAACTCCATGACAGGTTTGCCTTTAGGGTCACTATAAGTCAGAAATGACTTGAAGGCACACAACCATAACAAGGTACTACTGGACAAACTTCATATCTTCAACATCAACCTAGGCAATGCTAGGTAAGTCTCCTGAAATTATTTAGTGTGACCAAACATGTGGATCTAGATAACATTACAGAATGGCAAAGCCCTTTGTATTATGCTACAGGTTTGGATTGCGGCAGAAACCCCAAAGTTTATTTTACTAATTAGTTTACTAATGAAATGTTTACACCACCATTGTTTTTGAAAGTGACATCTGGAATCCACTATTGCAATCAGGACCACATTTTAGAACTGAAAAGCATAGTTTTGATAAAATAAAACACATGCACATCTCTTTCTTACCACTTTCTCAGCTTTGTCATACTCTTTGGGGGGTCTCAGAATAGTTCCAAAATGCTGTTTTAATGGTCTGATAAAATCTTGCATTATTGGCTATTGGCACCAATTGTGCCATGCTTTCATTTTGTATAAGGTGCTAGCTTGATAGACATTTCAATGGTGTAAAATAATTAATAGTTCTGTATTTATGAATGATTCAGCATAATCAAGGCATCATTGTGATTGAGGGAGAAAGGCAAATTAGGAAAATGGTGCTCCTGTAATCACTTCTCTCTTAAAAAAATCAGTTCTTATTTCATAGATATAAAAGCCAAAGCCTGAAAGACTAGAATACTTTATTCAAGGTAAACTGCTGTGCACATGATTTCAAGTTTAGGTTATCAAAGTTCTGCTTGGGATTTCTCAAATGTTTCTAGAACATTATAATGTCCTTTTCTCATATAGCATTTACAAGGTATGAGACTTTGTGAGTCAAGTTATTTCAGTATCAAATGTGCTGAAGTATATGTGGTTATTTATCAGTGAATCAATAAAAGTACTTGCTATTGTATGTCTCTGGGCCAGAGGGAATCAGTGAGGAAGTAGCAATGGGAAGAGGTGCATCAGCGGGCCTTATGATGTCCTTTATTTGCCAGTTCTCATTTATGCGGTATAGATGTTTTCAGGTGCCCCTATTGTCAACCTATACAAATTCATTCCAATCTTAATCACAGCCAGAAACGACCCACTATAGTCAATAGATAACAAGCTGTGAATTCTGCGTAGATGTGGAAGGCTGAACCTTTCACACAATGAAGTTGTGGGAATGTTTCATTGAATCCAATTTTTATCAATCAATCAGTCAATCAATCAATCAATTTATTAATGCATAGACCAAAGGCTATTTGCATACAGAATATTAAAATGTAACACAATACAGTACAATACAAAATGTTAAAATAAAATACATATGTAAAAACAGCATGGCAAAATACATCATACAGTAAGTTACATAATAGTCGTATGTGAGAAAAATTTAGAGTTTGGTTTAGTTAAAACTTAGACAATAAAACTATAATTAAGTAAGCTCATCTCCAGAACAATCAACCACGACATTGGCAACATATCTGGCCCGGATCTTCATAGCTGCCAGAGTGAAAAGAGAGACCTTACAAGTTACCATGCAGTCAATATCAGAAAGGAGATAGAAGATCTTTTCTAAAACAGTATTAGATTCCAAATGATGCAAAATAGATCCCAAAAATTTGGCTCTTGGATCAGAATATAATGGACAAGAAAACAAATAGTGAGGCAAATCCTCTATTTCAGGGGTCCCACAAATACATAAGCAGAGGGCCGAAGGGATATGTGAGTATCTGCCGTCAATCACAGCAGTAGGCATGCACTGAAAACGAAGGGCTATGAAAGCTTGCCTAAGCTTTGTCAAATAAATGGCCCTTTGATGGTCAAGTTTGTAGAATTTGTACCATTTAGAAAAATTAGAATTGTTGATAGCCTGTCTGTCTGATTGAGCAGCATGATGGAAGAAATAATCCCGGAGCTTCTCTTTGGAATTCAAGATGAGAAAGTTGTCAGATGGGAATCCAATTTTTAGGTACTTTTTAAGCTGGACACATAGAAGTTGTGAGGTCACTTGACCTGCAGAGATCAACACAAGTAATATTCTAAGCATATTATACGATATATGAATTGGCTCTCAATACCTATCTACTCAATATATTAGTTCATAAGGGTGGCTCACACATTTATGATGTCTGCAATATCAAGTGATGATTTAATATGTTAATAGGTCACAGCTGTAACACTGGTATTAAGAAAATTCCTGCCACTTGGTGGTAACCATTCAATGTAGTGGAGTCCATTCACAGCAAATTATCAACCACTAAATAACTGGTGAAACCATGAATTTGGTATATGTATAATGTGCCCACTGGCAGAGTTTGGCTTTTCAAGTGAAGGTGTAGATGGCTGAAAAAAACAGTTGTTCTGAATTATAAGGAAAACAAATTCTGCTCAGCACAAAGACAGATATAAACCTCTCTTGTTTTCCATATGGCAATATAGCTGACTCTCATAACCCGTTCCCTGGGTTGTGAATTTACTCAGCTCAAGGCATAATGCTGATAGGTATTACAAAGTGAGCAACATTTCCTGTCAAAGTTCTTTCTCACCTTGCAAAAAGAGGTCTTCTACCTTCACTTTAAAGAGCAGCAATCTGGCTGTTTAACATTCAGCGAGACAAAACTCTTCACTAAATACCTAAGGAAATTATTTTTAAGAATCTTGAAATGTTACTCTGCTCTTACTGTTAAGTTTATTTTTTATCTGATTCAGAGACACTAATCCTATCTCAGACAGTTCTGTCTAAATGCTTCCTGAAAGAGATATTGATGTCCTTGTGAATGAGGAAAGCTGTGAAGCCTTTGGGACAAAGAGTTCAGCAAACTCAGAATATATCTGAGTTGGCCCTGGGAAGCTATATGAGTATAAAAGACATTGGTGCAAATGCATTTGAGGAAGGCTTGTATCCAGTATCAGGACTGCATAATCAATGTTACTTTTTGGAGTGCAATTGAGCAGATAAGAGGAAAGTTATTAGGTCAGTTTTGTCAAGGATCAAGGCAATAATATGCTAAGCTTTACTCTGAGAAATCATCTTAATGATTTACAGTTTGGATGACTGTGGAGAAACATTCAACATTCCTTAATGCATAAGGATTACAAGGCCCTTTTCACAAGATTACGCTTTTGCTGTGCCTCTGCTGGGATGGGAGTGTGTCCCCAGCCTTTCCCTCTGCACCCTACCAGCTGCTTGTGGAAGGAAGCGCAAGGGATGTACCCCTTCCTTCCACACTGCAGCCAGCTTTCTTCCCATGCTGCAGTGGGGAAGGAAGCACATGTTTGCATTTCCAGCCCTTTTGCATGACTGACTGCGATGGAAGGCTCATGTGATTGAGGTTATTGATGGAGTTTTTCCGACAACGATATACTTCCCGATTGCACCATCTGGTGACATGAGAAGGGCAGAACTATGATGATGTCCTGTAGAAACATTATTGCGGCCTAGCTCCTCTTGTATTCCCATGATGGGAGGATGCTTTCCTGTGGAAAGAGCCCAAGTTTCAAATGGTATATCACAACACTAATGTAAAAAAAAAAAAAAAAAAAGCAACCTCAAGAGAGGGAGACACACACATAGTACAATAATCCATAACAAAACCATTTTAAAACTTCTTTGACTCTTGCGCTGATATTAAATATAGGATATTACATAATATTAAATAAAATATTAAATACTAAATAAATAATTTAACATTATTTTAATGGGATATTAAATAAAGATATTAAATAGTAAATGTAAATATTATTAAATAATAATAGGGATATTGAATAGGATATCAAATAAATAAAAAAAATAGCATTGTAGTAAAGTGTTGATACAGAAAATGCATGAGTTCAAATACATTTCAGTGGTCCTTGAGTTAGATATACAGTAGCCCCTCCATATCCATGAGGGTTTGGGGCACAGAACCCTTGTAAAAGTGGGTAAAAATGCAAATAACTCACCTCCTGTTATCCCCCTCCCATTCCTTTGCCTCTGGCCCTGGTTTTGGGGGAAGGGAAGAAAAAAGACAAGGTAAAAGGTTTACCAGTACTTTCCCATCAGACAAAGTAGAGCAGAGTTCTGTAGCTGAAGTTACTTCATCTTGAGAAAGGAAGGGTAGGAGCAAAGAGAGCACCTGACCAATCAGCAGACATTACACAGCAGAATGTGCAGCCACATGACACAGAGGACATGTCTCCAACAGTGGGAGAGGGCTTTGCTCACCCAAAAGGGGGAAAAACATCCATTTTAAACAAAAGCCTTGCAAGCCTGGGGTGAGGAATGCAAGGGAATGGGAAAAGAAAAATTCACGGAGGTCAAACCCATGAATGTGGAGGGAGGACTGTACTTGTTTTGGTACTGCACAGATAAGTGAAAGTGTTACCTCTTTAGATTGGCATATTGATAGCTTTAGAGACCAAGAAAAAAAATACATCACTCAAGTTACATAGGTAGGCCAGGCAATTAGCAATGCCATCAAGAATCATCTGGTCTAGAAAATACAAATCCTGATTGCTCATACTGCTTGTCTCAAAAATAGAATAAGCATTACAGCCCCTGAAGTGTGCCTTTTTCACAGATTTTAAATTACATCTGAATTTGGATTGGTCTTATATGAAACTCAACTACCTCTTTTTTTTTTTTTTTTTTTAGTGAGGGGGGGACTAGCTCAGTTTATTTCTGAGCCAATCTAATTTGAGGCTGGAAAAGAGCTTGTCTATCTTCATTACATGCAATCACATCTCATCTCCACCTGTTCTGAGTAGTTGGTTTACATCAAGCTCCTGAACTGACAACCTGCTAACACTGTTCAATCTTTTTATCTTCCCTTTTGCTTCATGTTCATTGCAAGTAAAAATTCCTCCATTTTAGGCCATTAAACAACCACTTGTATGGCCATTTCAGTCCAATTTGCAGAAAGAATTAGAGAGCTAATAGTCAGCTGCATTCCTGTGGAAAAAGGAACAACTGGAGTGTCATGCAAAGGTGCAGAAAGCATATGTTCAAGTTTTCTTCCTGTGAATTGTTTTATATAGAGCTCGGAGCCTCGCTCATCTTTTCGCTGCTAGAGTTCACATACTTAGATTCACTTGGGAAGTGATTTTGAAAAGAACCTAAAACAAGAGGCAGTGTGAAGAACCAAACCTCTTAGCTGAAAAGCAGCTTAGGGATCTAAATGGGCAGTGGTCAAGAAAGTTATTTTGAGCTTTGTAACTGGAAGGAAGCCCAAAAGCTAAATAATGGCTGAGATACTAGATCAGCTACTTATATTTTCACATCGAGTCTCCAGCATTCTCTGAATCAGGATCTCTTGTTTTAATTCCTCTTTGCAGTGGAGATCACTGGCAGGAGAGAGGTTAGAAATGTCAGTATGCTGCACTCCAATCAATAGGAGAACAGATCTCTGTTGCTTTCAGTGACTGCTGCCTGGTAAGGCAGGATTGGAGGAGATTTACAATCATGGCAATAGTACCATAGTCGTGAATATGAAGGGACCCATAAATATGAATGATTATAAATGTGTAACTCTAAGTAACACATTCATAACTGTGACAGTGAATTCCAGCCAATATACTTAATTAAAAATATAACCTGTAAATCAGTTGAGATTACATTATTAAATAGAGATGCTTCAGCTCAAAACATCTCAAGGCAGAAAAATATTTCTCCTGTATAATGAAATATTCACAAATTTAATGACTTGTGCTCATTTGTGCCACTGTTGTAGGACACTAGTTTGGTCCACTTTTATTCCAGAGGAGAGTGATGCAGTCCAAGCACTTCAGGCCAATACAGAGACTATGACACCAAAAAAAAAAAGAGAGAGAGAGAGAGAGAGATTGTGACAGCAAGGAGGAGGAGGAGGAGGAGGAGGTGGTGGTGGTGGTGGTAAAGGCTGGACGGTGTGTTTCCAGCATGAGTAAGAGAACTGGAATCTGTCCAGCATTGCTCTGATGTGGAACCTAGGACACAAATCTCACCAACACTCTCCAGTCACAGTGCATCCTAGGATAGATTGTTTGAAATCCTTGAAGCAGACAGTCTGTTCAAGCTGAGTTGAGGGATGGATAGTATTGAGTCTCACTGAGTCTTCCTTTAATTTCCTTTTGTTTTATTGAATATCCTAGCTTAATCTAGCTTTTCTTTTCTTCCCAACTTGCTTGTTCAATTGGACTTTGTGCATTTTGATAGCAAAATCTTTTCTTCTCCTCTCATCCCAATTGTTTCTTAGTTGTCATTATTGTTACTTAAGTGATAAGTATAAGGCAGAAAACTACTTCATTGGTCAAGAAAAAGGCAGAGAATTCTCTGAGGTCCTGGTAGAGGACCCCAGGTTTGTTGTCTGCTTCAGTGTATGCATCAAAGGGGTTGTGGTAACAATATTACAGTAAAAGTGACATATTGCAACACCTTAAGAAGCAGGACCAAACAACCGTGCTCAGAAGAGAGGCTTAAGAAAGGTAGAAGTAGCCAGGCAATAGGGGAAAAACATGTAGGACAGGGTGATGGCAACAGCAGCTCCCCCCACCTCCAAGCCTAATGCAGGCAACAGTGTAAGAGATGGGAGGGGAAACGTGTGAGATCATGAAAAGCAAAGTTTCCAATAACAGCCCATAACTTCAATTGCCTTATGAGGGAGCAGATGGTTTCCTAGAAGGATTTTACCACTTGGACTCCTAGTTATTATCATCATGCCATTCTCCACTTCCTCCTTGACTATGTCAACAAAGGGCAAAGCCAAGTCTGTGGTGTCATCAACAGCTTTTAAAAAGTCTTGAAAAGTTTAAAAGTTTAAACTTTTAAAAACAAGTCTTATAACTGCCTATTGCAATTCCTCTAGAGCAGTGGTTCTCAACCTGGGGGTCGGGACCCCTTTGGGGGTCGAATGACCATTTCACAGCGGTCGCCGCTCCTCAATCCTGCCCCCCCTTTTAAAAGAAGGTGGCCTCACAGCCAATGGGAGCAGTGCTTCTGAGACCCCCTGCGCTGGGAGGAGGGGAGAGGAGGCATGCTGGGTGTTTCCCCGTCTTTCCCTGCCTGGTGGTAAAGCACTAGAGGAGCCTGAGGTGGAGCCAGAGGTGCAGAGAGCGGAAGGAGAGAGCTGGAGCCTGAATGTTAAGGCAGAGGTGAGGAGACCGAGAGGAGAGAGCTGGAGTCAGAGCGTTAAGGCGGAGGTGAGGAGAGGAGACCCCGCGCTGGCGGGAGGGGAGAGGCGGCATGCAGCCGGGCGCAGCCGGGCGCTGCTTGGATGCTCGCACCTGCACCCCCCCCACACACACGGAGGGCTTCCCCTTCAGTGTTCCCTTTCCCCTTCATGCCGGCTTGCAGAGTCAGAGTTGCTTGCTGGGACGAGTAAGCAGCTGGGTGCTGCTTGGACACTCGCGCCCGCACCACACACACACACACACACACACACACACACACAGAGGGCTTCCCAGTCAGGGTTTATGGCGCTGCAGCGGGACGTCTGGGAGGTAAGACCCCATCACCTCACCCTCTTCGCCTCACGCTCATTCATGCCGGCGAACAGAGTCGCTTGCCGGGGTGAGCGAGCAGCTGGGCTCCGCTTGCTTCCCAAGGTGACGGGGCTGCAGCAGTGGCAATCGCCCATTCATTCTGGGCACGCCGCTCCGTGGGAGTTGTCGGTGTGGCTGTCGCCTTTGGTCCGGCAGGCAAAGGGGGAAACTTTCCTGTGACGGATCTGCTATCCGACAGGGGAGATCGGTCCCTCCGAGACTGAGAACTCGGTCAGGAAAGGAGCAGGGGGCGTCAGCCAAGGGCTTCGGTTTGTGTAGCAAGAGCCCCCGAGGCTCCTTGGTTGGAGGTTTGTTTTTTGTTTTTGTTTTTGTTTGTTTTTTGACCTGAAAGCGCTGCTCTGATCCATCCTGTGGACTTTGGCCATTTCCACATTCCAGTGTTATAGTGCTATGATTCCATTTTCATCATCCTATGGAATCCTGGGGTTTGCAGTTCAAACTGCAAACCCCAGGATTCCATAGAATGGTGAAAGTGGAATAATAGCGCTATAACAGTCTAGTGCAGAAATAGCCAGGATGACTTTCTCCTCTCACTTTTGTTGTGCGTGGACCCTTGGCGCTTGCCACACGCACGTGTTGTGTTCTTCGCCCTGACTGTTTTGCATTCCTCGCTTTTTGTATGTTCAGTGTCCAGACTCCCTTTGAGGGAGGGAGGGAGGAAGGGAGTGAAACAAAATGCGTCTACTTATGCCGCCGCCATCTTTCCTCTCTCCCTGTCCTTTCCTCCCTGCGCCTCATGTAAAATGTGGGCTGTTTCGGCATTGCTTTTGGGAGTGACTGGCTTTTTGAACTGTGGAAACCCAATATTCAGAACTAGAACTACTGCCTTAATTCTGGCATAGATGGACACTTTCTGTGCTTAAAAAAGGGGGGAGGGTTACCAGTTTTTAGGCATTAGAAGTCTATCCAGAGTAGTGATTTAGGGCAGTGTTTCCAATCTATTTGATGTTGGAAATAACTAACTAACTAACTAAATAAATAAATAACAAAAATGATTTTATGGTTGGGGGTCACCACAACATGAGGAACTGTATTAAGGGGTCGCGGCATTAGGAAGGTTGAGAACCACTGCTCTAGAGTTTCCTCTGAAATAGGATTGGTTAATTTACTCTCATGTCTCCAAGTTTTATAATCTGCATCTTTTTCTCTTTCAATCTCTCTCTCTCATTCTCTCTGTATTTTTTTTAAAAAAAGTTATAGCCATTTTTAGTTTCTCAGTGAAAACCAGTTGGGAGCATTGGTGATCCAGATTCCTGAGTCTTGGGCCATTTTCACACTAGACTGTTATAGTGCTATTATTCCACTTGCAACATCCTATGTGATCCTGAGGTTTGCAGTTTCAAGAGGGGTGCTATAACAGTCTAGTGAAGAAATGGCCTCAATCTGATTTAGGGTCTGGATTGGAACAGACTGAGTCTGGATTAATTCAGTTCAAATCATGCAAGATTCAAATTGCTAGAGTGGGCTCCAGACTGAACTGGAGATCTTGTACAAAGCCCAGGTTTAAACCATAGCTAAAACTCTGATTTATGCCTAGCTTCTTTCATACTGTTGCCTACCCTAAAAGAAATACTGACAAAAAATGGCAAGAGAGGACAAAACAGGAGATTGGTCATCTTCATGTTAATGTGTTTAATGTAGCAAATTGTTCAACCCTGAGTAAGGGGATGGAGAGGACACAGAAACCAGGAGAGAAAGTAAAGCTGAGGATGTACTGAGAGTGTTATCAAGAAAAACGCTTGGCCAGGATTGTCTGTCTGAGATCAGTCTGATACGTAACAGAAACAAATCAGAGGTTGTGAAGCCGTCTTCCTGTACCTCCAGCCACTCCATTGTAACTTCACTAAATAGGGGTGTTAGTTACTAGACCAGATAATATTTTATTTTATTTTATTTTATTTTATTTTATTTTATTTTATTTTATTTTATTTTATTTGCAGTATTCATATACTCCTTTTCAACCATAACACATTTGTGGAGGTCTTTTCTGTTCTTTCCCTTTCAAGAGCTGAAACACCCACAAACACCAGGTTCGGCTATCTGACAGGTTCCGCTTATGACAGCATAGCAAGAATGTATATATTTCTTTCTTATATGGCAGATACCATCAGTAAGCATCTAGTAACATAATGACCAACCAGTGTGAAATTGCTGAAATTACTTCATAAATAACTCTTAATGTACATATAACTAGGGGCTTTTATTGCTTATAAGTACATTATTCACCGCTATTGTGGGGCATTTCACCATGGCTAATATGGAATTCTCCGTAGGAGATTCACTAAGCATTGTGGTTTTCCTACAGACTTAATCATCTGTTCTGAAATATGAAATGTAAAGCATTTCTGCATGGTATCATCAAAAATGTTAATTAATGGTTGAGGAAAGCGATTTTTCAAGAAACAAGAAATTGCTTGATGAATATTTAGAGAAAAATATTATCTACATTCCTCTTTAATTTTCTTTTTTTCCTTTGTCCCTTTCCTCATTCTTTACCTGATTCAGGCACTGAACAACTTTACATGAATAGCATATATAATACATTATGTAATCATTTCACGTTATACTATGCACTGAGATATAATCACCCACATAGTCCTCCAGGTATTTAAAACCAATTGTTTCATAATTTCCTTTAATATTTTCCTACATAGCGAAATTGCACTCCTTGCTCTGTTATTCCCTGACTCACCATTCTTCACTTATTTCTTTTTTTAAATGGGTCCCATATTTTTTGTTTCCTAGCTTATTTGAAGCACCCCATTCTCCAGATGTTTTTAAGAAAGGTATCTTGTCAGTTGGGCTGAGCCATTTATATTTTTTCCAAGATCCCTTGATCCCAGGACTAAAATGATGTCACTGAACTTATACCTCTACTTTAGAATGGTACCCCTATCTGTAGCAGCAACAACACATTGCACTAAAAAGCCTCCATGACAATCAGAAAGTAATATTCTTGAAAGTTCAAATTTTCATATTATACTAACATTCTGTTTTCGCAATTTTCTATATAATTCTGTTGCATTCAAATTACATGCTATGTGGGAATTACATTGTTGGAACTTCCAACATGCTTCCACTCATGCCAAATTATATGTTATGTTCATATTCTGCCATTGGAATTTCCAAAATCATTTTATTCTTTGATAACCTGCCACAATATCAGTGGGTGTCTGCAGCATGGGAGGGGGGCTCAGTTCCCTCTGCCTCCCACCCCAATGTACAATGAAGCTGAGATCCAAGCTTCCTGTCCCTTGCTGCTATTAAGCCATAGAAAGAATATTTATGGCAAAAATGCTGTGCCCTTTTATTTGGCCTTTATGGGATGGAATTTAATTTGTGCACACATTGCAAGGACCTTCTTCCCATATCTTGTAGTATTTCATGGGTGAAAAGCAGGACTTATATGGCCAAGCAATATGAAAGTTATTAATGAACACACACATACAAACTAGGAGGGGGTGCAGGAGTTTGCAATAGCCCTCTCCTCTCACCCCTGCTGAATTAATTGATTCCAAACTATTTTTGCACTTTGAATTCAGTTTGCAGCAACTGAAGCAAATTGAGGACAAAGAAAGTGGGAGGACGAAAGAGAAACTGGGACATATTAAAGACAGATGAAAAATGGAATGGCAGAGGTTTAATTGAGACTGTCCCCACCAAATTGGGATAATGGGATATTGTGTCTTCTGTACCCATATCATGCCTGTTCAATCCATAGCTTTGTAAAAAAAAAAGAGTATTCAAAACACTATAAGTCTCACATGTTCTGTCCTCTAAATGACACCTGTTCTGAAAGGGCTGCCCAGAACATCCCAATGCTAAAAGAATGGAGAATGTGAAGAAATATATTTGCTCTGCCTTTTTTCTTTCCTTTACATTTCTGGGTTCCTGGCAATAAAGGTGTAGCAATAATTTTATGATTTATATCCACTCTCCTACATTCTCTATTCAGAGCCAATATATCTTATATGCTCGACTATACAGGGTCAGGGATGAAAGATTGCCTCACACAGCTTTCCTTTGTCTTAAATCATGAAACTGGATTCCATGCTTTCCTTTTTCAGCCTTTATTCACTTCCCCACCACCACCATAACAACTGGAAAAGTCCTAGCAACTTTTTCTTTTCTGTGTGTAGATTCTGTATGGAGGGAAAAAATGAAAATAAAGTCACCTGTTTTACAGTTCCATTGATTTTGAACTTTAAAATATGCCATTGGTTCATACTGGATTAGTGGCTTGTTTTACTGTCCCAGTTGTCAGGAAAGCTGGTAGTAATCCTCAGGTAGCAGAGTTTTAGAAGTGGCAAATTGTGCCACTGCTACCATCAAAGAAAATATCACCCACAAGACCTGAATCCCTCAAAGCACTTGGGACCTGGTTACTTCTGTGCAGAGCTTTGTGTGACCAGTACTACTTTCAACTCCAAAACAGGCAACAGTGGAAGAGAAGCAATGATGAACGAGACAAGGTGAGGGAGGGAGAAGGGGAAAAAGGAGCGGGGGGGGGAGGCCTGTGTGATGAGAAGCAACAGTGGGACAACTCAAGCCAGGAGTATAAGGGTTATGGTCTGATCTGATGATGAGCTGTAACATACCAGGGTGATCCTCAGAAGATGCTGAAGTTGAAAATTGGGCCTTAACTCTTGCACAGTTGGAGGTGGCCAATTGTGCAGGAATTGAAGCCCAATTTTCATTTCATGCCACTCCTGAATGTCACAGTGGTGCATCACATCTCATTGCATCCCTTCCATTTGCCCTTTTCAACCAGTTATCAGCTTCAACAAAGGGGTTGTTGGGGGCGAGGAAGCAAAACTTATTATGCCTGCATGTGATTGGTGTAAAGGACAATGTGGAAGCAAAAAATTGCCCAAAATTACCCAGGGGAAAAAAAAATCCAAATTGAGGAGTTGAGGTGGGGGGCAGTCAGGGGCTGCAAGGGCCATAAGCATGGAGCTCTGGGGCCATATTCTCCCCACCTCTGGTTTATATCTAAACATGAAAGGTAAGACCAGCTTCCAGCACTAGAATTACAATAGAAGAAAATAATGTATGAAGATCACAACTGAGAGAGCCTTTTCTAGTCAGCTATAAAGATATAATACGCTGTTACAATCTTTTCATACAATCAGCTACAGTTTTTAATCTTATCTTGCTGTTTTAAAGGTTTTTTTATGTCATTTTATTCAAATTCACATATAAAACAAACAATCATAGCTGTAAATTTACATGAATTATTTTTGATCTTCCACACTGATCTAGATTTCATTTTCAATATCTCTTAACATGTTTATTTTAGTGTACCACATTTTACTGCTAATATTACATGTTGGTTCTTGCATTTCCATCTCCACATTCCAGCTCCATGATATATATCCAGTAGCCCCCTCATTAATTATCTTAGCTGTTTTAAAGTTTTTATTGCTGCTTATTTGTTGTTTTAAAGTACTTTACTTGGATATTTTTCAATTCTCAAAACTCATTAGATTAACTTACTTTTTATTAACCAATGCAACTTTTCAAACATAACTAACCATTTTTATTATTTGTTTTTATAGATTTATTATTTTTAAAACTTTCTTATAATTTCCCCCCTTTTGTATTACTTTATTTGTACTGTAAGTTACAGTAATTGATTTTTTTTAAGAGAAAACAACTGCTGCACCATGTGGCTTTCTTTAATTGAGAAGTGACATATAAATAGTAAACTAAATTAATGACACCACATTCATTCTTCGCCTAAACCAGTGGAGACATGAGAAGAAAGCTACAATCTCCAGTGATCTCAGTGCAGAGATGTAGTTAATCATACTCCCTTCACCCACCCAACACACACACTCATTTTACCCTCACGTTTACCAAAGGTCAGCCACTGAACTTCATGGCTGAGCAGGGATTTGAATAGGGAATTCTATGACCCACCACATTATGAAGTACATCACAATATATCACGAGAGTGAGAAGAAAGGAAAGGCATAGGGGAAAACAACTCAACAGGAAAAATATAAATAAATGAATATAAAGGCTTCTCGTGGGATAGATACATAATATAACACTGCACCTATTTTTCTATTAAGAGTACATCTCCTACATACAGTATTCCCATCAGATCTCATGCAGTGTTATTGACAGAATATTACACTTCAATTTCCTGTTTTCACAAGGCTCCTCTTTTTTTTTCTTTTAATATTTTTGGTTAAGAAATTAAAATGTTCATCATCTTGTAATTTAATCATGAAAGAAAATACTACATATACATATACATACACACACACACACACACACAGTGCCTTACACTTGAGGAGGCTCAGACAACTCCGTCTTGAGCTAAAAAGGTTTTGCTTTGACAGCTTGTGAATCCCTGATCTGCATCAGTGTTAGCAAGCATTTCATCTTTTAAAATGATAAAGTGCAAAGATGAGATAATGTTAATCATTCTGAAAGTGTAAGAGGCCTAGAAAAATATAACATTATAGAGACACCTACAAAATGTATTTTATATTATTTTTGAATAACTGTTTATATTTACTTCATGCATTAGGAAAAATTGTCAGCACAAACCATGGATACATTTTTTTTTCTTCTTTTCATGTTTGTGAAAGAAAAGAAAGCTGTATTATGGCTTCTCCCTTCATTATGGTGTTGGCAATTTTCATGATCATAGCATCTGGAAAAATTGCTACCGTGATTATGGGAATTGCAGTTGGTGTTGATATGACTTGCCCAGCTCAAGGACATGACAAAGACTACTCATATACACAGAAAATGTATTACACAAACCAGTTTTAATATGATGTCCAGTGAAAAAACAATACACTCCTGGGCTAAGTTTTTCAAACATTACTTCTGTCCTAGGCCCTTTCCGCACAGCATTTGCCATGTGAAAGGGCGCCTGGAGCATCACACAATTGTAAGGAATGATCTGCATGATGCACTCACAATTGCGTGATGCTCCAGGGGCCAGCAGGCACCGATTGCACACCTTTTCATTTTTAGCTGGAAGCCAAAAATGGTGCATGATCGTGCATTGCTCCCGGGCCCCACACACACTTACTTGGCGTGCGGAGCTTCCGGAGCCACGCTAGTCGCGCTTTCTGCCCCTGCACAGCCTGGGAAACTCCCAGGTTGTGCTGCAGAAGGAAGAGGTGGGGCTCTCGCATGAGCAGGCAGCTTGTGTGGAACTGAAGCAGCAGGAACATGAGAGCCTCTCGCTGGAGGGTGCTCGCATGACCCCTGCACCCCAGCACCGGAAAAAAGTAAGGTGCGGAAAGGGCCTAGCTTTCCAATGTACTTTTGATCCATATATAAAAGGAACACATATGCAGACTTTTCAGCTATGGGTAGCAGATATTATGTGGAGTTCATGACCCCCCTTGTGCATCTCTTCTCAACATTTGTGAAGAGAGCAATAATTTCCTTCCTATAGTGTTTGGTTATCTTTCTTCTTGAGACTCTTCTTCTTGTATGGCTCTCTGCCTTGCTGAAACTACACCTGTAAATACTTTTCAATAGCAATGCTAACTTTACAATATACAAGACAGGAGACATTTATTTATTCATTCATGTATTAAAAATATTTATATCCCACCCTATATCCAAAAAGCTGTATACAAATGGTCTGTTAAAATGTTTTTCTTGAGCAGGAAGCTGGGATTACTTCAAGTAGGAGAAGGTATTTTCCAATGGTTTCTTGTAGATGGGGCTCACAACTGATAATGGCCTTACTAGTTTTGTTGTAAGAGTACTTTATCTTTTTGCTAGCAGAGTGCAACAACTAGGGATGGGCCAACCGAATCCTCGAATCCCCGAATCCTCAAATCCTGGGTAAGGATTCGAGATTCCCAAATCCAAATCCCTGTGCCAAAATAAGCAAACCAAATCTTTCGAATCTGCCAACCAAATAGATTGTTGGAGACCAGGATGCCTGAAAAGTTGGGCGATCAGACATATAAAAGGAAGATAGTAAGTAGGTGAGTTTTTCCCTTGGAGTAATAATGACCTTCGCTAACAATTTCACAAATTACATCTCGGGTTGTATTCTAAGGTATTTAAATTGAACATTTCATATTGAAGTTCAGCACTTGACTGAAAGGTACAGGCTTGAGATTTCAAGGACAGCTGAAACATTCCTTTGCATAGCTCACTTGCAAACCTCTTTCAGACACAATTCTGGGGTTTGTAGTTTTGCACGGTGTCACAGCCTTCTCTGCCAAAGTATGCTGGTGCATCATCAAACTACAAACCCCAGGATACCATAAGGAGCTATGCAAAGAAAAGCCAGTTTTGACCTGGATTATCTCTCTACTGTAGTGATCCTGTTTACACAGGCAGGAAATGTGGGATTAATCCATATTTTCCTGCCTATGTAGAAAGGGCCTTCATGTCATTTTCAATCTGGAGAGATCCTGAGGCAAAACTAGGACAATTGGCCAGATTTCTTTAGAGGTACCGTAGGTTTGCCTTTGCCTAGGCTTTTGCTAAGGCTGAGAGTGTGTCTTGCCCAAGATTATCATTCTTTCTCTTGTTTTTAAACCCTTTTTTGAAAAAGGATTTGAAAGATTTGAGATTTGTGAGATTCATGTTTTCCCAGAACGTTTTAGGGATTCGGATCTGGATTTGGATTCGGGAAATTCTGGATTCGTCCCAACCCTGGCAACAATGTAATGCAAATAGCTTAGGGATAAAAACAGGAATAACTAGTAAGGCCAGAATACTGTTGAGACTTTACATTGGGGTAAAAGCTGTTATACCATGTTAAACCACTGCAGAATCTATTCCACTGCAGAACCTTTTCCATTATCTAGGAGATTCCATAACTGTGGTCCTCAGAGGTGAGTGGCCACTTGGATCAATTTTTCACAATGGATGATTGCATAGCCATACCGCTGTTCCATGTTTGTTTCACATTGGCATGATACAATAATGCTGGCACACCTACACTGACACAATTTTACACTGCAGCTGGTAAACAGAGTTTAACCTCTGGATTCTCATTGTAAGGCAAACACACACACACACACAAACACAAACACACACACAAGAAAAACAATGATCTGAATCTGAATCCTATTGTCTACCTACATATTGACTCACTGTTCAACAATTAATTCAATGGGGGCAACTCTAGTTGGAATTAACCAATAGGATTAAGACTATTATCTTTATTTTCTGAGAAAATTTATTCCAAGATAGAACAGGAAAAGAATGCCAAGATTTGGGCCCTTTCCAGAAGATGGCATCCTCCCAGCATGGGGACACAAGGTGAGTGGGGCCACAATGACACTTCCACATGACATTATTGCAGCCTTGCCCTTCTTGCATCACCAGCTGGTGCAATTGCAGGGTATATCATTGATGGGAATGACCCCCATAAATGACCCCTCTGAGCCTTCCATTGCAGCTGGCCATACAGAAGGGATGGAAGCACTAACACATGCTTCCTTCCCCACTGCAGCATGGGAAGAAGGTGGACTGAAGTGCAGAAGGAAGGGGCATGTCCCTCGTGTACTCTTCCATAGGCAGCTGGTCAGGTGCAGAGAGAAGTGCTGGGGATACAGTCCCATCCCAGCAAAGGCGCTGCCAGGATTGCAAAGGGACAATGCGTGAGAGCATTGTCCTGCAAAAACGGCCTTGGTTACAGAACCCCCTAATGTTGCTTTTTCGTGCACCAGTTTGAGGATATGATGGCAAGACAAGACTCCATGTGGACCTCCTTCCTCTCTGACTAAGGGAGAAGAAGACTAACAAGCCTTCTAGAAGAATAAAGAAATGGACATGAGGATAGCAATCTAACGCTTAATAAGTGGTTGCTTAAAAACATAAAGAGAGGACCAGATACTTATGCCCACCTGCCTATCTATTTATCACCTTTGCCACAACTTACTGCTTGCTGCAGTGATATCTTACACCTAATATTTGCAAAAGGCAGCAGCTGCAATTATGTTAGCACTAACAGCCAGTCCTGGACTCCATTTATGTCAACTGTCATCTAGGGAAAAGATGGGAAAGACATAGGGAAAACTCTGCAAAGTGGTCATTTTTCATTGTGGAGGGTATTAAGGAAAGGAAAAAAATCTCAGAAATTTTCTCAGAAAAAAAAAGCCTTCTGAGAAATTTCTGCTGAGCTTTAAATGGCATTTTGAAACACGTTATGCTGATATGCAGCCATATGTGTTAGAGACAACATATTCTAAATGCAGATAGCTTGTATTATGGATCCTGTTTTCTCACTACTTCCAAAGGAATGATGTGGGGAGTAAGGAACAAAAAAGCCCCTCTTCTCATCAGCAACTTTCTTTTGAACTGCTTTTCCCCAGTGCCTCTTTCTTCTACCAGTGCCTTTGAAGAAATGAGGGTCTTCTCCTCCCACCTGGGATGCTGGTTTCCACTTGACAAGCTGAAAAAATTTGAATACAATTAAGTGGGGAAAGTAACTTACAGATTAAAATAGCATCTTTGTTGTATTCAGTGTAGGAAGACTTCAAAAGGAAAAGACAGGAAGAAAACATGTCTTGTTCCACATTTTATGGTCAAATGTTCTTGTTTAGCAATCTTCTTAAACATTCTTGTCTTTGCACATATGCACAGAGACAGAGGTTATTATTCCTTGTTGCTTGTCTCACTATCACATAATCAGAGTTATACTGCTTCTGGATGTGGAGGTTCTACTTAACTGTAAATGTAAAGGTTATGTATTTGTCTAATCTTTACCATAGGTCATTGCCACATCTTCCTAGAGAAACAAATTTCCATTTTATTTTGTTAATTATCTGTAACTAAACCTATTGCACTCCATTAAAAAAAAATAACCATTTTTAATTTCTCTCTCTCTCGCTCTCTTGGTAAAATAGTATTCTGAAGGGAAAACAAACTGTCAAGTTTTGTTAGTCCCAACATTTCAACAAAAACTGTATAAAATCATAGTGGATGTGAAAGAAATAATCCTGTGAGATGGAGTCATTGCTTTATTAGACCTACACGATCTCATCTGAAGCACAACACAAGCTGACCACAGTGTGATACAAATGAGTGCACCTTGGAAGATGCTTGTGAACTGTGCAGCTTTATTCCACATCTTACCAATGCTCACTGACCAATCAAAACTTTTCTCTCTAACATGTGTGGATTTGTCATACCCTGAAGTCCGCTTGTCAATAGATATCTGCCCATTCCTGCCTTGAGCTTTCTCAAGGGCCTGGTTAACCTTTCCGCACACTGAACGAAGTGTTCTAACTTGGCAAAAAGGAAAGATCAGCAGAAGACACTCTAGCCTTTTGAGAAAAGAAAAAGCATGCATCCAATCCAATCCAATCAATTCAGCAGTTCCTGGATTTATCTAACTTGTAGGAAGATTGAACTCTACTCTCTCTGTGCTTCTGGCAATGTAGACCATGGGCAATTGAAGTCAAAGTTCTGTGAAGGTGCTATGCCTCAATAGACTTGTAAAAGTAGAAAGGTCAGTCCAGAGAAAGATAGATGTATACATAGTGTCAATAAGCAAGATTGTGTGTGACTTAGCCAAAAGAATGTGATAACTGCTCAGTATTATAGAGGGGAAGAGATGAGGTCTTATTAGTAACCAACAGGACAATATAACGTAGATTGAGGGTGTTGCTTTTAATCATCTAGGTCAGGGTGGCAATCCCCAGTGGTAAGGGGGGTGCTATGGTCCCCTGCAGTACCTGGAAGACTGTCCCCATTGTTCACCCCCAGCCTCCAAAACTTTGAGGGCAGAAACCAGTCATTAATGCTTTCAAACAGGCAAGGGGGGCTGTATGTGGGGTGGGTGATTTGTGCTCTTGAGCATTTTGCCATGTTCATGAGGCATATTTTGGAGCACTCTAATGTTTTTTACACTCCCAAAGGCCTTCCTTAAGCCTATAGAAGCTCCCCTCCCCACAAAAAAAAAACAGGAACTAATCACTTCCACACCCTACCTTTTCCACAATGGTGTCCGGTGGCAATGCTGGCAGCAGCTCTCCTGAAAGGGGAGCACAGTGGAGTGCTCCCCTCTGCACTGCCTGCCTCTGTGTTCCAGGAAGCACAATGGTCATGCCTCTTGCTACCACAGTGCAGCTGGGCAGTTTCCCTGGTTGGTCTGGGGCAGGATGCACAACCATTGTACTTCCAGGGCCTCTGCAAACAAGGTAAGTCTGCGATGGCGGCATGATCACCAGTCATTAATGGGGAAAACCCATCAATGATTTGTGATGCGATCGTGCCACCTGGGGACAGGAGAAGAAAGGGACCGTGACGATGTTGTACGTAAGTGTTGTCATGGTCCTGTCCCCATGATGGGTTGGGCAGGTGGAGCAGAAAGAACCAGGCTAGAGAAAGGACCCTGGAGGCTTAAGAAAAAGGGGGAGGGGCTCCTAAATTGTCTCAAAATGTAAAATGAGTAGTACCATGGCTATCAGAGATGTAAGAGATGCTGTTGACTATTTGAATGTAATAGAATTGCACTGTGGTAGTTCATTAAATTAAACTAAACTAAAAATGAGTTTGTGGAATTGATGCAACATGAAGTCTTCACATTATCCCATGACATGTAGATAAACAAATGTGTAGAGCACCACTAATGGAATACAGTAGTAGCATGAATTTGTTTTACCACAAGTAAAAGGCAAAGAGGTCTTTACAACAGGTAGTAAGTTCCTGGTCTGTAAATCCATAAGCTAGTCATATTTTTCAAATGTCATGCTGTGTCAAAATGACTAAGGACATTACTATCTTCCTTTGGGTATTAGTTTCCTTAGTTCTGAGGGGGGAATGATGCCAGTTTTTCTGAGTGTCAAAATGGCTACCACAACTAATTCTGCAGCTGCAATGTGAAAGTTACATCCATTTCAATCATTTTCTGAATGTGGAGAACTCATGAAAATCTCTGCTGGCTTCTTTTGGTTGGTAGCTAGCATTTTGTTCTCCTCTAAACAAAACTCTCTACCCCAGAATAGGGATGGACAGCTTACAGGCCTTCAGATATTGATGTAATGCATCTTTCCTCAGACAATGGTAAAGGACCATTGAAACTTCAGTCTAGTAACATCTGGAGGACCACAAGTTTCATATATCACTTTTGAATGATTCTGTGTTATGACATAGGCCATTTCCGCACTGGACTGTTATAGCGCTTTGATTCCACATTCAATGTCCTATGGAATCCTGGGGTTAGCAGTTCTGGGAGGGGCCGGCCGGCCTCTCCCAGAACTGCAAACCCCAGGATTCCATAGGATGTTGAATGTGGAATCAAAGCACTATAACAGTCCAGTGCGGAAATGGCCACAGTGTTATTCCAGTTCATTATTCTGAGGGAAAAAAATAACAACTTCTTAGCACAAAAAACCAAGGCACAAAACCACTGAATCCTCCACTCCCAAATGTGAAAGAGTTTGACCATCTCTACCTGTACCAAAAAGTCTTACCCACATCCATCCCAAAGAACAAATTTACCCAGAGAGAGTGGAATTCAGTGATTTGACAAGTTACATAAACCAGGGAACTATTCATTTGATCGATCTGCCTTTCCTTTTCTCAAACAACTTGAGTGTTTTTTTACTGTCTTTTCTTTTTTGCCAGGTTAAAACTCTTTAGTATTACAACTTGAAAAGAGAAGCTTGGGAAACACAAGGGATTCACATTTTCTGTTCTTTGCTTGAATGTTCAAACCAGAACTGATTCATCTTCCCTATTAGTAAGAGACAAGATCTGTCTCTATACCTGGGACTCACACATCTCATTGAAGGGAGGTATCAGATTTGGATTTTATAAAGAAGTGAGCAGAACAGGAAGCCTGAGTCCCTTGCACTTCCTACCATCTCCCTCCTTAAGTTGAAATGTCTGAAAATGCTCTCAGCTTTTGAGTTCCTTATCTATGCCCTAGGAATAACAGTAACCTAGCTTTTGGGTCATTGCAAGCTTAAAGAAGACCTAAAGAGCAATATAAATAGTAGCAGCTGCCGGGACATCTCCAGTAGCTATAGGTGAGACTCTTAAGTTAAAAGTTAAAAGCAGGTCCAAAATGTTTTTCAAAAAGTTTCATCTCTTCTTTTCTGGACATAAAGGGACTCATACTTTTACTCTTCCTTTTCTCATTTTCTCATTTCCTTTGTGTGTAAGTGGGTAGAGTGGTTCAGTGGGAAACCACAAAGCAAGCGAAGGGGGTGAGCAGAAACCAGGCATTTGCCTCAAGAAAGCTCTTAATATGAATGCCAGTGTGACCATATAGACCTGTCTTTGCCTCCCAAAGGACATATCTTTCAGATGGGATATACTATCTTTTCTCATTTTTCTTTTCCTTTTTTCCAGAGGAAGAAAGAGTCACCAGTGGTTTCATGGATTTTATTCAAGTCTCTCTCTCTTTCTTTCTTTCCCTCTCTCATATCACATCTGTAAATGGAGTACTGGGAAAGGAATTCCACTGTGACCATGACCAGTTTAGGGATGCAGTTCTTCACTAATTTCATTCCTGAAAGAAGCAATGAGAAATTTAAGAATTTTCTTCCTGCTGTGAGAGAGTCTTAGAAAACTGGATAAAGTAGCTTTCAAAGACTATTTGTAGTTCTGTGAAAATGTACTGCATTTACTCTGTGCAAAATTTACTTTGTGCAGGAAACAGCAATGGTTTTGCAACATGCAAACACAGAAAATTCACAGTTTTGCCTAGTTTCTTTTTTTTATTATTATTAAAAATAAATTTTATTAACTCTACTTCATACATATCCATAAACTCCACAAACGTCATATATACAAATTAACATAAAAAACCAAACAGAAATACATCAAACTATAAAACAAAACAAAACAAAACAACAACAAAAACAACAACAACAAGATCTTCAGTACAATCACATTAGTAATTTACTAACACATATATTCATCCTTTCTTCCACTCAACGTGACAAACCTTCTTTCTTCCGTCTTCCAGTCATACACCATAACATGACTTCATTCATGGTAACCTTGGGTGTGCTTACGACCTCCTAAAACCCTCCTTCTTCTTTTCCTATCACTGTAACTTTGCTGGTATATCCATTCTACTCTGCTACTCTCTAATTATCTCTAACCTATAAAATCTCTATTCTAAACTTCAGTCTAAAGTTCCCTTACTTACTTCTTCCACTTCCATGTCAATTATATATTCTAATCAAACATGCCTATTAAAGCCGATTCTCCCCACTCTTCTTCCCATAATACCTTCAATATTTTCCAATTTTGAAGAAAAATTTCTTTGGGTTTATTCCGTAGATTTAAGGTTAATTTGTCCATTTCAGCAAGCTCATAAACTTTGAGCTTCCATTCTTCTATTGAAGGGATATCCTTCCTTTTCCAATTCTTTGCATAGACAATCCTTGCTGCATAGATCAAATAACAAAGAATTCTCAAGGCTCCTTTTTCCACTTTAATTTCTAGCCCTCCTACAATATTTAACAAATAGATTTCGGGCGATAGTTTAAATTTAATCTTTAACAATTTCTCTATATGATTATGGATTTGCATCCAATATACCTTAGCTTTTTTACAACTCCACCACATGTGGAAAAAGGAGCCTACCTCCTGACACTTCCAACATGAGGCTGCCTCCTTACTGTTATGGATTTTGGATATTTGTACAGGAGTCAAATACCATCTATAAAATAATTTAAAAAAATTTTCTTTTAAATTGTAGCTGCAAGTAAATTCTTGATTCAATTTCCACGCTTTTTGCCAATGTTCTAAAGGTATCGAATGGCCTATTTCTTGAGCCCACTTTATCATGTTAGTTTTAACTATTTCTGTTTCTAGGTCTATATTCAATAACATTTTGTAAATATTACTTAAAGGTCGTTTAGTCTCAGATTTTATTATCCTATCGAATTCAGTGTCCTCCCATTCTATTCCTTTCTCTTTTGTATCCTTTTTATATTTTTCCGTTAACTGTCTATGTAAGAACCAATGTGTCTGATATCCCTCCCCCATCAATTCCTCTCTGGATTTAGGTTTAATATTGTTCCCTTCTTTCTTGAGAATGTCTTTATACGTTATCCACTCTTTAATCTTAACTTTTTCTAATTTATAAAAGGCTTCATGGGGGGATGTCCAATACGGTATTTTTAAATACATTTTTTTCCTAAGTTTAAGCCAGACTCCTAAAATAGCCTTTCTTACAAGATGATCTGTAAATGTTTTGTCAATTTTATATTTATCGTAGCAAATATAGGCATGCCATCCAAAATAGAGGTTGAATCCCTCCAATTTGAGTAGTTTATCATTCTTCAAAAGAATCCAATCTTTCATCCACACTAAAGCCGAGGCCTCAAAGTACAATTTTAAATCAGGCATACTCAATCCACCATTCTCTTTCCTTTCTTTCAAGTATTTTCGTTTAATCCTTCGGTTTCCTCCCATTCCATATAAAACTACTCAGTTCTTGCTCCCAACTATGAAAGGGCTTCTCACTAGTAATTATAGGTAAATTCTGAAAATAAAACATTAATCTTGGTAAAATGCTCATTTTCACGGTGGATATTCTTCCCAGTAATGATAAATGTAAATTTTTCCATTTCCGTATGTCCTCCCGTATTTTCTTCCAAATATTATTATAATTGTTTTCAAACAAGTCCGAATTATTTTTTGTTATCATTATTCCTAAATATCTAATCTTTTTTGCTATCTTGAAGCCAGAGTAGTTCATTAGTTCTTCTTCTTTCGGTTGTGTGATATTCTTTGTAATCATTAGAGATTTATCTTTAGTAATTTTTAATCCCGCCATCATACCATATTCTTTCAAAACGCCTAATAGGGGTTTAATACTATTAAGTGGATCTTCTATAATTAAGGCCATATCATCTGCAAAGGCCTGCAATTTGAATTCATATCCTTTTATTTTTGTTCCCTGTATTTCATTATTGTTCCTAATTTTTATATTCAGAATTTCAAGACACATAATGAAAAGTAAAGGGGAAAGGGGGCATCCCTGTCTCGTTCCTTTAGTAATCTTAAATTCTCTTGATTTTTCCCCATTAACTATTAAACAGGCCTTTTGGTCCTTATAAATTGATTGTATCCAACCTTGAAATCTTGTACCAAATTCCATCTCCTTCATCACCTCAAACATAAACTTCCAATTTACATTATCAAAGGTCTTTTCGGCATCTAAAAATATTAAAGCCAATTCTTTCTGCCTATTCATTTGATAATATTCAATAATATCTATAATTATTCTTATATTATTTTTTAGATGCCTGCCTGGTAAAAAACCGTTTTGATCTTCATGAATCCAATTCACCAATATTTTCTTTAATCTATTAGCCATAATTGAAGTAAATAATTTGTAATCTAAATTTAATAATGAAATTGGCCTATAACTTTTTTTATCATATTTATCTTTCCCCTCTTTCAGTATTAATATTATATTTGATTCTTTCCAAGAGTTTGGTATTTCACCATCTTTAATAGAATTCATTACTTGACTAAGGATAGGAATTAGTAATTCCTGAAAAACTTTATAATATCTCCCAGTAAGTCCATCCGGGCCTGGCGCTTTCCCTTCCTTTAGATTTCTAATTGCGTCTCTAATTTCTTGTGGGTTTATCGGTTTATCCAGGTTTTCTCTTTGAGTCTCTGATAATTTATTAATATCTATCTGGTGTAAATATTTATTTATCCTAGAGCCTAGGTTATGGGGTTGTTCTCTTTCCTTAAATAAATCTTCAAAATAGTTTGTCAGTATATTTTTAATCTTCTCTTGACGATAGTGTTTGTCCTTCCCTTCCCTTAGCTCCAAGATATTCTTTTTTTCTCTTTCTTTCTTCAATCTGTATGTTAACCATCTGCCTGGCTTATTTCCAAATTCAAACTGTTTTTGCTTTAAATATTTTAATTTCCTTTCTAGTTCTTCTGTCATTAACAATGATAATTGTTTTTTCCATAATTTAATCTCTTTATTAATTTCCATATCTTTTGGGTTCTTTTTCAGTTGAATCTCTTTTTCCTGGAGTTTATTCAAAATATAAGCTTCCTTCTTTTTTCTACACTTATTTATCCAAGACTGCTGATTTATGAAAAACCCTCTCATTACCGCCTTACTAGCATCCCATACCAATTGCAATGATTGGCCTTTCCCTATATTATTTTCCCAAAATGTTTTCAATTCTTCCCTCGCTTTGGTAATTACTGATTCTTCCCTTAATAGATTGTCGTTTAATCTCCAACTCCCATATTTCCTTCCAATTTTTAAAGTCATACTGATTGGGCAGTGATCTGAAATCGTTCTGGGGAGGGTTTCCATCTTAACTATATTTTTGATCAATTCAGCCGACATAAAGAATCTATCTATCCTTGACCATGATCTATGACGCTCTGAGTAAAAAGTAAACTCCTCCCCACTTTGATTTGTTTTATTTCCTGTATCTACAAGAGCCATCTGATCTAACATGTCGAAGAAACTTTTTGGTAATTTCCCTTGATTCTTTTCATTTTTCTTTCTAGATTCACTCGATCTGTCCTTTTGAGGATCTATTACCCCATTCCAGTCACCCATTAATATTACCTTACGGTCCTCCAAATCTAATAATTTCTCAGCCAAATTTTGATAAAATTTACTTTTATTCTCTAAAGGACCATACACCGCCACTACTATTAATTTCATATCTGGGAGTCTTACTTCAACTATCACACAACGTCCAGATTCGTCACTATATATTTGCTCTGCTTCAAATTTCTTATTTATATATATTATAACTCCTCTTTTCTTTTTATCAATTGCTGATGAAAAACTCTGACCTAATTTCGGGTTCTTAATAAATCTCAACTCTTTAGTTCTAATATGTGATTCTTGGATGGCAATCACATCTAGCTTTAACTTCTCTAAATAATGAAAAATATGTTTTCTTTTATGGGGAGCATTCATTCCATGCACATTCCAGGATAGAAATTTCAGAAACATTTTACCGTGATTTCCTCAAGTAAATTCTTTTATACGCTACTTAGTTTCTTCTATTCCTTCTTTTCTTTGTTCCTCTATCTCTATATCCTGCAACGAGCTTAATTCCTCCTCCTCTTCCTCTTCCTCTTCTTCCTCTTCCACCTCTTGATCTTCCTCCTCTGTACCTCTTTCTTCTACTTCCAGCCTTCTTTCCAATTCTTCTTCTCTCTGTAATTTAGCTATCTCCTTTTTCATTTGTTCCTTCCTGGACTTTTTCCCTTTATCATAAGTCTTCCGTATCTCCTCCTCCCCTTTTTCCCCCCATCTAAGTCCCGTTCCATACGGTCTCTTTCAGTTAGTTCTTCTTTATGTTTCTTCCAGAAGTCACGCGCTTTCATGACTGAGTTTAATACAATTCTCTTCTGTTTCCAAACAAATGAAATACCTTCCGTTTTCTCCCATGTATATCTGATGTTGGAATCTCTCAACAGTTGAGTTATGAAAGTGTACTCTCTCCTTCTCTTCAGCAATGCAGGATGTGCATCCTTAAATATTTTCACCTCAACTTCCTCCACTATCAATCTCTTCTCATAACTGCATTGTAGAACCAGCTCCTTGACTCTTTCCCTCAGAAAGTACACCACAATGTCACGCAGTAAACCCTTGCGTTTTGCCACTGTGGAATTTATCCGAAAGGCTTTATCAACCTCTAGATTAAGCTGATCCGGGACCCATCCTATCAAATATGCTAGAGGAGCTGTCAATCTTCTATACAAATCTTCTTGAGGTATTTCTGGCAGTCCCCTTATCTTTATTGATTTATTTCTGCTTCTTATGTCCATCATTAATGTTGATCGTTCTAGTAAATCTGTCCTCTCTTCAATTTTTTCTGCCTTAGTTTCCAATTTCTCTGTTTTCTCTTCCACACACTTTATCTTCACATTCACCTGTTTTAATTCTTTCGAGATATTATCCAATTTTGTATTGAAGATCGCCATTTCCTCTTTCATATCAGTCTTTATTTCCGATCTCATTAATTTCATCTCAGATCTAACTTCTTTCATTTCATTTTTAAAAGTCATGGTGAGTTTCTGTAATTCTTCCATTATTCCAAGTCCGGAACTCTGACTAAAGCCTTGATTTTCCGCCGTATCCGTCTTCATCTCTAGAGTCACAGACTTGGTTTCAATCGATGCTCTCCTTTGTAAGAGAGATTGAATCTGTGTTTGAGTTTGGGCTCCTGCCCCCACCTTTCTTTTCCCTGCAGCCATCATTTTGATTATTTCTTATTTATCTTCACCTGTATTAGGTGTTGGCTTAATTTAAATTTAACTAAAATTTATTATTGCCTGGGGAACTAATTATTTACTAAACACTCCAATTAAGATTAGGGACTTGAAAATATACTTAATTGAATTTATTAATTTATTTGAAGCACTATATTGATTTTGATTATTGGTTATTTAATTCTATTCCTTCTTGCCCTCTCCTCCTTTCTCTCTGCTATCTACAACTAACCAGTCTTAACTTTCTCTAGCCTTCTCACTCCTTTCTCTCACCTTCTTCCTTACGTTCCTTAATTCCTACTTCTATTCTCAAAAACTTTCTCCTTATAACTATACTCCTATTCCAATTCTAAACCAACAATCCTATTCCAGGTCTCACTTCTTTCTTATCTTAAGTTCTCTACTCAAAATATCTTCTTTTCCCCTCTTTATACCCTCTTCTCTTTTTATCAACTTAAATCCAGAAAACTTATAATACCTACCTCAGCACAATCCTTCTACTTCCTCTTATCCTAATTAACTTCTTTTCCTGGACAGGGCCACAAACAAAACAAACACACTATTCACTTAAATGCAATACTTCCACAAGCTATACAATATTACTTAAATGTAATACCTTCACAAACAGTATTCACACATTACCTAAATATCAATCAGACTTGGACAGCAATTTCCTACTTATGCGTACTCACCCTCAATTATGGATTCAGTAAGATTAGATGTAATGAAAGATATAATGAGACAGCTAATTATACTAGATTATCTATATATAGTAATGTAATAAGTCCTGATAGATTATGTAAATTGTATTATGTAAATGACCAAATAAGAGATAATAAATTAACCAATAAGAAAATCAGTAAGAACAATCAGTAAGAACAATCAAGAATTATAATGAAATGTTACAAAGTCTTCTCTTAAACGCTTCAAGAGATTTAACAAATCCTCATTAGCAAAGCCTCTTTAACCAATAGGAATCCCCCATACACACCTCACAGATTCTTACTCAATTCCCCCTTCACCCTCTTCTTAACCCTCCCAATTTGTTCCCCCAAACACTCTACGGTTTCTATCTGAGTCTGAGAGGTTTCCCAGAAATTAGCTTGTCACGTCGCTTCTCCGAAATGTCTCTCTCTCTTTCTCTTTCTCCCCTCTCACTCTACTCTTCCTCTGTCGCCACTCTTGCTTCTTCTCTCGTCTGCTTCCGGTTTAGGACCTGTAGATCCCGTTGGACATAATATATAATAAACACAAATCTCCTCCAAAAAAAATCCTCCTCTTCTTATTCACTAGCGTATAAATAGGGGAGTCTCAATCACCACTGATTTCCAGCTCCAAAAATCTCAGGATTCTTTCTCTTCCACCCGTCTCAGCTGAACAGCACAGGCAGTTCCAAGATGAGCGACACAGACTTCCCAGTCCAACAAAGACAGCTCCGCAGCGTTGAAAATGGCGACAATCCCTCTGTCGCTGATACTTCAAAAGTTCTTAAGGGAAGATTTGCTCCGCGACCTCGTCTTCCCTGAATTCTCCACTTCCCAGTACGTCCTCTCAGATCTCACCAGGTAGGTCTACAGCTTAAATAATTTAGTTGTTAAGTTCACAGGATGGGAAGAAGAGGGAATAGTAGACAGTCTCGTTTCTTTCCCACAGTCTTATTAACAGCTTACCGCTACCTTTCTCTGCTCTGGGGGTACCGTCCCAGAGACCTGTTACGTCCTTTGCCAAGTAGAATATAACGATTGGCAGCTCCCCAGCAAAAGTCAGACAGGGAAACTTACCCAAGGTTCAGATCTTATTATTCTTCCGATGTATGTAAAATTGTAGCGGTGGGGACACAGCTTGCCTTGTTAAGGCTCTTCGAGCAGTAATGGCGGCTCTACGGTCCCACAACCCGAGTGCGTCCTCTCTCCTTCTCCTCTTCTTCCTCGCACTTCGGGATGATCCAGACCCCCGTCGAGCCTCCTCCGCGATTCCCCTTCTTCGGAGAATCTATTTCCTCTAAGGATTTCCACTGTTCGAGGAAAATACCGACCACTTGAGGAATGGGAATCCGCAGCCTCGTGGATCCCAACTTCTCGCTGTGTCTCTGCCACCGGAAGTCAGTTTTGCCTAGTTTCAAGAAAGAAAGAAAGAACCCACACCAAATTGGAATTTCGTGAAGGATAAGTCCTAAACTTTGAAGATTCTCATCAATCCAAGACACTTGTCCTCACAGTTTCCCAGCACTCAAGAAACAATGTTTCTTCTCAATATTTTCCAAAGATTCCATATATTCCCTTTATCTGCTACTGCTGCTTGGAGCAGTGAGAAATTAAGTTGAAAAAAATATAAAGAAAAATATCCACTGACACTACTGCTGAAGGTGCACCATCCCCTTCAAATAACCTGGTAGCAAAGTTTGTTGTAAACTAAATATAGAAAATTTCTTCATATTGCTATAGAATTGCTACACTTCAATGCCCAAAATATCATGATTATTCCCATTTTTCTTATCCGTTTCATCTCAAATGTGCCACCAAACCATCCCATTACTACACTGTAAAGTGTGACTAGTTACCTTTGTAGCTGAATTGCACCTCTTTTTCATCCACATGGGCTGAGGTGGTTGTGGGATATTAGACTTGGTTGCTCACTGAGAAACTTTTATAAGCATTATGTCTGGGAGGAATTGTGTCATAAATTGAATTTAATGGCAGAATCAATGCAGGGAGGCTGGAGGCACTGAGAGATATGGGTATGTAAGCTGAAGTCAATGACTGCTAGTGGTTTCCCTGTCAGTGGGCTGGTGAATCTGCTCTGAACTTGAAGTCTGAATTTGGAGCTATCCAAGTTACTGACATCACCTCTATAAAGGTTAGGTGAAAGCTATCTGAAAAATCATATCTCATACCTCTTAAGATCCTTGGGGTGACAGCATAATTACATTATTAACTCTTTACGGTCATGGTCAGCCCTCCATATTTGTGGGTCTCATTTTTGCAGATTTGATTATTTGCTGTCACCTCTGCTGCCTCCCTATGTCATTTTTAATAGGGACTGCAAGCCTCATGAGACTGAGAAACTGCAAATGAGGCTTGTAAATCCCTGTTTAAAATGGTGTGGGGTAGCAGTGGAGGTGGCAGTAAGAGCCACCAGCCACCCACTTCTGCTTTGTGAAGGAAGTCTGATGCCTCAAAGGAATCTATGGTGGGCTGAATGTGGTGATCATACTTTTTAATGTATTAAATATGGTTTGGAAGGGTGTAGAGTTATTCATGTTTTTTCCCCACTTTCACCAGAGGTCCTGTGCCCCTAACCCTAGCGAATGTGGAGAGATGACTGTGCTACATGTACAATTAACGCTTGTGCAAAGAATCCATTATTCCAATTCAAACCTCTACTGAAAGACTGGAATTTACTAACTGTATTCAACTGTACAGTACCCAGCATGCTCTCTGTCTTTCTTACTCTCTCCGTCCCATATCACTGTGAAATTTCTTTGCTCTACTTTAAGGTATGTAAGTGATTAAGGGTCTTTGATAGTTGATGTTTTCTCTCACTATATTTGTTATTCAAAAATATTGCCATTTTTGAAGTCTGATTTGTATCTATTTATCCTTTTGCATAAAGAAAGACCTGCATGTCCGATCTAGAATGCACAAAGACATAAAAAATAATCATCAACAAAGACAAAATATGGATGCATTGAGAGACAATAATAGAGCAAGTTTTTTTTTCTTTCATAATGTTTAATTTTTAGCTTGGCTATTGGATTTAGAACTGTAGCATAGCCATTAGACACTGCCTCATCACTTGTCTTTGCCCACATTTGAAACTGATGTTAAGTATTCATTGGTTCAATGCACCTCATTGTAGATGTATTAATCTATTTAAAAAGTTGATGGCACCGCCCAAAATGCTATCTACCCCATTTATTCTTGTGTCTGTGTGAAATTCTGAAACGAAAATAAATCTAATTTAGTGTCAATAACTTTTCAGATCTTTACTTAATCCCTCCTTCCTTTTCACTGTTGAAGTTTGGTTTTAACAGAACTTTTCTTTTAGGTTCATCTGATCACTTGCTATTAGTGTTGAACTTGGCAATAAATAGTTAATTAATTTGCCATTAGTTCACAGAATTATTGCTGACTAAATTCCCCATTTAATACTGAAGTTGAAAACTTATTTTAGTAAGCTAGATTGTTGCAATTTGTTAGGCGAGTGTTAAATTCAAGTACAGTTGGCCCTCTACCTTTGAGGGTTTAACTTTCACAGATTTGATTATTTGTGAGTTTTTCCAACACCTGCCTCCTGGTGCTTCTTTTCCAGAGGAATCTTCCTTCTCAGTTGCTCCAATCAGGCTATGAAACCCTTTAACAGGCAGCTTCTGGTCCTCCCACTCTTCCACCAGCAGCTGTCTGGCCAGCTAAGGATGGTTCACATCCCAATTTCTCAGCACCCAAAACCCTCTCTCGATGCTACCCAAGGAAGGAGATGAGTGAGACAGAGGAAGTATAGGGCCAGGATGCCAATCTACTCCTCTTTCTTCCTCCTTTACCTAACCACGTTTGGGCCCTGGATGCCCATTCCCCCCACTATGCCTCAACCCCCTTCCCGCCGACACACACATACATTTTGATATTTGTGGTTTTCCCCTTTTACAGGGGTTCTGCACCCTAGTGAATGTGGAGGGCCAACTGTAAAACAGGAAGGATTGGTACCTCGGTAGAAGTTTTTAAGACTGGAGGAAATGTATTACATGTTTCTTTGTTAAGAAACCTAATCCAAAGAAGAGAGAAAGCAGGGCAAAAGAAAACATTCTAGAGGCCAGGTCAGAGCAGAAGAATCACTGAGAAAGAAAAATTAAAAAGTAACTCTTAAGTTTTGCAGTGGAAGAGGGCTGGTGTTGGGGTGCACCCACATTTTATTGCTTTTGTATGGCAGCTGCCTGTGGGAATGGTGATAGTAGAATGTTAGGTTATTCCTAGGTGTTGAACATTCCTTCCGGCTGGAATTTCAAAGGAACTGTTGGACAGATAGTCGTCATGGTGATTGGGGTCGTTTGTCCTTTTACAACTATCTCAGGGGAAACTGTCCTTTTAAGTGTGGAGTGTGGGAACCAGATCCCACTCTCGAGCTTTGACGTCTGTAAGACAGCATCCCTTGCTATGTTACAATAAATCTTCTATCAAGTTTATTGAATACGTGTGAGCGTGAATCTGTTCCTGACAGAAAGCTCGAGAGTCCTTTTTCCTAAAATGTATCAAGCGACGGACCAGTCAATTACTGCAGAAGAGCATGCATCTGCAGAATCTGATGAAGCCGCAGAGACCGAAGTGCTCATGGATACCAAGGGAAACTTACGCCTGACCAAGGCTCCGGAAACCCCCACCAGCGGCCAAACCTGGGTCTGGGGAGAGAAACCACGTATGTCGTTGAGACAACGCAGAAGGGCTGCTAGATGGGACACATCAGCAAAAGACCTTTCCCTTCTGGAGGAGATAAAACAAATGGAAACGGAACTGGAGAGAAAAGATGAGGAAATACTTGAACTCAAGACCATGCTACGCGAGATGCGCCTCCATCCCTCGCAGGCAGGGAGAACACCAGGACGAGAACCACGAGCTGCCGTCCCAACAGCAGGCACCCCTGGTCCACCGTGGCAACCAGCCAGGCAAGCGCCAGCGCCACCGTTACTCAGAAATGTTGGAGACCTGAAAGCGTCATTCAACGGAAAGGGGGAAAAACTCTCTTTTTTTATGACCATGGCAAATAATTTCATGATTGATAATGGCCATCTTTTCCGGGATGATGCAGCCCGAATTCGATACCTCAGCCAAAGGATGAAAGGACTGGCAGCAGACTGGGTTGCGAACCTATATGACACCCGCGCCCCAGAAACTGAAAATCTGCAGCTCTTCATGAACCACCTGCGTGAATGTTTTGAAGACCCTCATCTACTGGAAAAACACAAATATCAACTAAAACGAATGAAACAAGGCAGGAACGATGTGGGAACATATTCTCGTGAATTCAGAAACCTGGCCACCAAAGTCCTGTGGAATGACGAAATCCTTATTGAGTTATACAAAGATGGCCTAAATCCCGATATATTACACGGGTGCTTACTTCAGGCCAACCCACAGACCCTGCTAGGTTGGGTCAGGATAGCTACTGAAGTGGAAGGAATAACCCAGACGGTGCAGCTGAACCGGCAACGACAAGACATGGCAAAACGACAACCTCGCCGTCCCATCATCCTCAACGCTGAGGAACGGAACAGTCGCCTCCGTCTAGGAATGTGCTTCAACTGTGGCAAAACGGGTCACCTTGCTAATACTTGCCCTAAAAACCAAGACCCGGCTGGGATTAAGGGAGCACGAGCAGACACCAAGAATAAGGAATCCACAAGTCAGCCAGCGGCTGTCAAACGACCACTTAGACGCACTTCTAAGACCCCGGCAGCTGCTACAGGAAACTTCGCTCCCGACGCTGAATCCACCACTTCGTCCTCATCTGAGACAGACGGGGATTCTGAACACGACGGCGATGACTGGCAGGCAGCGGGAACAGCTGTAAGTACTCCAAAAATTCCCCATTTCTACACCACAGTTACGCTTATTGGCAGAGATGGGACTATGCATGTACATAGTGCATTAATTGACTCTGGTTGCTCCAGAAGCTTGTTACACCCCAAACTGGCTAAGGATTTACAAATCCTTTATGAGCCCTTGGAACGCCCCATCAAATTAACTCAAATGGATGGGACCTCAATGACTGGAGGAGTAATTGGCAAAATTACTAAGCCCATCTCATTTCAAATGGGAAAAAACAATTACAGCATGCGCTTTCTGGTTCCCAAGGCGGTGCAGTTCAAATTGGTCTTGGGAATCGATTGGCTTCGTGAATATAACCCCCAAATAAACTGGACTGCTGGCACTCTATCCTCTTCAGAATCAAACTTTCCCATTTCCCATGAAGATATGCAACATATTCCTTGACACTACCGGGACTTGCATAAGGCTTTCCACGAGAGGGAAGCTGACAAATTGCCCCCCCCCACAGATTTCGACTGTAAACTGGAATTGGTTGACGGGGCCAAACTACCTAAACCAAAAATTTACCCCATGAGCCAACAAGAACTCCTTGCTCTCAAGAAGTTCCTCAATAAAAACTTGGCTCGTGGATTCATCAAGCCTTCTACAGCCCCCACGGCGAGTCCCGTTTTCTTCCGAAAGAGGAAAGATCCCAGCGTGGATCCGAGGCTGATAGTTAACTACTCTGCTATTAACCAAGTTATATCTTCCAATTGTTATCCCATCCCTCTGATACGGACTGTTTTGGACCACCTTGTTCAAGGAAAATATTTCACCAAACTTGATCTAAAGGAGGCTTTCCACAGGGTTAGGATGGACCCGGGCTCTGAGTGGCTTATCACTTTCGCAACACCGCTCGGTAACTTTAAATGGACGGTTCTTCCCTTTGGTTTACAATCTGAACCGTCTGTGTTTCAAATGTTTCTGAACACCATTTTTCATGACTTATTGTATCAGGGGGTTCTGATTTATTTGGATGACATTCTAATTTATGCAGATTCTGTGGAATCTCATGTGTCATTGGTCCGTGAAGTGCTTAAACGGCTGATAGACAATAATCTTGTGGTTAATCTCTCTAAATGTCAATTTGACACCCAAACTTTTGATTACTTAGGCTATAGGATTCAGGATTGTTCACTGAAAATGGACCCCTCAAAAATTGACTCCATTTTGAAATGGCCCATTCCTAAAACTTTGAAACAACTGCAGCAATTTCTTGGCTTTGCAAACTTCTACCGTAACTTTATCGAGGATTTTGCTGCAATAGCGCTTCCACTCACTAACCTTTTACGGAAACCTAAAGGATCATCTGCAAGCAAAACACGTAGACTTTGTTGGTCCCCTGAGTGTCAATCGGCGTTTGACCATTTGAAATCCAAATTTACCTCTGAGCCATTGCTTCTTTTCCCGGATAGCACCAAAAAATTCATTGTGCAAACTGATGCTTCGGATTTTGCCATGGCGGCCGTTCTTTTACAACATGACACTGCGGGAGCGCTCAAGCCTTGTGCCTTCATTTCTAAGAAGTTTTCTACTCAACAATCTAATTGGCCCATTTGGGAGAAAGAAGCCAAGGCTATTCATTTTGCGCTCTCCTCTTGGCGTCATTTGTTAGAAGGGGCCCGAATCCCCTTTGAAGTTTGGACTGATCATAGGAATTTGCAAGCCCTGCAGTCAGCTAAGAAACTTTCCCCTAAACAGGCGAGATGGGCTGAATTTTTCCAGAGATTCCGATTTATAATTGTTTTCAAACCTGGCCGCACTAACCAGCTGGCGGACCCTCTCTCTCGGCTTCCCTGTTTTGCGGGACCCCCTGCTGCCTCCCCCCTCCAAAACCTTATTTCCTGCCTCCTCTCTGGCTTCTCAAGTCACTACTCACGCTACAGCTAAAACAAGGCTTTCTGCCTCTTCCCTCTGTGACTCCGCTCTCCGCGATGCTATCATTCATTCAGCGCACGGAGATTCCTGGCTTCCGGCGAACAAGGACAAAATAACATGGGTTGATAATCTTCCCTTCTATGGCACAAAGGTCTACGTTCCCCCTGCTGCCCACGAGCATGTCCTTCATCGTCATCACGATTCCAAACCCACTGGACATTTTGGGTTTTTGAAGACATTGCACATGATTCGCCGCCTTTTTTCGTGGCCTGGATTAAACTCCTCTGTGCAGACTTATATTAAACAGTGTGCCACTTGCAACGTTGCTAAATCACCCACGTCTAAGCCTCAAGGGCTACTGCAACCTCTGCCTATTCCTTCTGGTCCTTGGGCGGTTGTTGCATGGGACTTTATCGTATCTCTCCCCTCCTCACAAGGTTTTCATGTCATCTGGGTTATTACTGATCATTTTTCCAAACAATGTCATTTTGTGCCCCTAAAAAGGGTCTCTTGTGCTGAGAAATTGGCTGACCTGTTTGTTACTCATGTATGGAAACTTCACGGATTGCCTTCTGTAATCATTTCGGACAGGGATCCTGTTTTTACTTCCAAGTTTTGGTCGTGTCTGCTGAAAACACTGGGCGTCACTCAAAAACTCAGCAGTGCTTATCACCCCCAGACGGATGGCCAATCTGAGCGTGTTAACAAATCACTTGAGCAGTTTCTTAGATGTTTTGTTTCTGAGAACCAATCTAATTGGGCCTCGCTCCTCCCTTTTGCTGAATTTGCTATTAACCATGCAGTTCATTCCTCCACTGGGAAGTCCCCCTTTGAGATTGTTTACGGTTTTCTACCTTCCCCTTCCCCCCCTCTCTCCCTTCTTCTGCGCCTCCCTCTGTGTCGGCTTGGGTCTCTAAATTTTCTGACATTTGGCAATCCGTCTCGCGTGCTCTCTCCCTCGCCAAGGCTTCCCACAAACGCTTCGCTGACCGTAAATGGCAGCCTAATCCCCCTTATAAACCTGGTGATTTGGTCTTCCTTTCTTCTAAGAATATTTCCTCACCCTCCCCATCTAAGAAACTTTCCCCTCGCTTTCTCGGTCCTTTTCCTGTGAAACGGGCTATTGATGATGTCTCTTTTGAACTGGATCTCCCTTCTTCCCTTAAAGCTATTCATCCTGTTTTTCATTCCAGTTTGCTGAAGAGGGCCCCTTCGCTGACTTCTTCACCGGCTGATGTTCCTCAACGCCCCGATTGATTTTTCTGCTGCATTTATTTTGCTATTTAGTCTTCCTGTATTTCTACCGTTCTGTGGTATTTTCTATGTATCATATATATATGTCTGTATGTATTTTTATTTTTATTTTTGTTCTCTTTTTCTCCTGAAGGGGGGCAGGATGTCGGGGTGCACCCACATTTTATTGCTTTTGTATGGCAGCTGCCTGTGGGAATGGTGATAGTAGAATGTTAGGTTATTCCTAGGTGTTGAACATTCCTTCCGGCTGGAATTTCAAAGGAACTGTTGGACAGATAGTCGTCATGGTGATTGGGGTCGTTTGTCCTTTTACAACTATCTCAGGGGAAACTGTCCTTTTAAGTGTAGAGTGTGGGAACCAGATCCCACTCTCGAGCGTTGACGTCTGTAAGACAGCATCCCTTGCTATGTTACAATAAATCTTCTATCAAGTTTATTGAATACGTGTGAGCGTGAATCTGTTCCTGACAGCTGGAGTCTAGCAGAATGTTTAATGGGAATCCAAGAATGCTAGGCCTTTCAGATTTGAAAGGCATTTTCCCTCTTCATGAATTGAAGAAAGGTGTTTAGAACCTTTCTGGGTGGCAGTGGTGCATTTTGACTCCATTCAGTAATTCTCTCTTATTTCTGAACTGATTTCTAGTGTATCTTACTGTAAATATACAATATTGTATAGTATTATTTGGGGTGAGCTGAAATGAATCATTTTGTAATCTTATTGTTGCTCACACAGGTGTATGTACTTGGAAATTTAAATAAACAGTTCTCCTCATCCTCCCCATTTCCTTAGCTCTTGGCTTCTCCCCATATCTTTCCATATTTCCATTTTGCATTTTACACCCTTTTCATTATAATATTAAGGTAAAAGGGGTACAGAGAACAGTGGGCTTGTTGTATATCTGCATACCTTTCAACCATAGATTGAATTTGTGGTCCTGGCTCCTGAACACAAAACATGTGTTCTGCATAGTTCTTTGCAGACATCAGTTCTTGAGTTGGAGTAGGGAGGTAGAAATGATACAATGATTCTGTTGAATAGAAGTATGCTCTGTATATGTTTAGAGACTCTGAAAACATTGAACTATTGCAGCCATTCACTTATTTCTGCACTTGAGTGGATCATTGTCCTTTGATTGAAATACATCACTCTTCATTAACCTTTAACAAACCAAGTATCTGCAGAGTGAATGAAGTGTATGTGTTGGTGGAGGTAGAAAGAAAAGAGAGATACGGATCAGTGGCAAACTTAATTGAACAGGTCGGAAGATAAGATCTCATGTATTAGGACAGCCTTTCCCAACATAACAGTTACCAGACACTTTAGACTGTTCCCAGGCAACAATAATGGGCTTTAGGCTCTATCTGGAAAAAAATCTAGGTAATTAGAAAGTAGCTTTAAAAGGATACCTTTGAAGGACCCTATAACAAGATATTCTTCTATGGTCAACAGTAACAAACTTTATGTCATTCTCTGTCTATCCCATGTTGTGTCTCCAAAAACATTGCTTTGAGTGCTGAGTTAACTAACAATAACTTAAGTAATGAGATCATTTCTGTTCTTTGTGTTGATAGTAATGAATTGATGTCTCATTTTCTGAATCTGCCATTCTAAGCTCTGTCTATCAGGGCACTTTACTGAGATCTGGAAGGAAGATAACATGGAATATACCCCAGATTAGATCTATTGTGAAAAAGGAACTATCACAATTTTTTATCTCCTATATCACTTATATTTTATTTCACTAGTGCGACATATTACTCCTACACAAATTAATGTAGTGTGGCATTGGCTAGTGAGAAAAAAGGTTAATACATGCTGTCACAAATAACATGCTGTCACAAACATAATAACCCATTTAGCAGTCAAAAGAACTGAATATATAGTGATTACCTTTCTCTGCTTTCCTCAGAGTGAGTTCCATTGTTCAAATTTATTAATCCAGAGACTCCTTTTCATAGAAGGGAAGAGAGGAACAGGGGGAGAGTGAGAAAGAGAAAGCTAAAGAAAGTTGTAATTTTTACTGCAAACTTGGGATAATGATTGAAAGATGTGCTCTCCCCACACACACAACAGAAAATGGGACTTTAAGTTTAATCATTTTTCAGTGGAGCTTACAGTACCTTTTTTTCAGTTCCTGGGAAAGTTATTGTTTGGACTGTAGCTCCCCATCTACGATAGCCATTGATTGCAGTTGCTGGGAGATTGTGGGAGATATCATCCAAAAATCACGCACACACGTACATACATACACACACATATTTGAGAGAGATATAAACTAAAACATGGGGGCAGGAAAAAATATTGGTTGATTGGTTTGATTTGATTCATATCCTACTTTCTTCCCTAAATGGGACTGAATCTGGGGTGAACGAAAAGGCATCTGAATGTCATGCAAACATTTTGCAAGATCTAACTTAAAGGCACATATTCACACACTCACTCTTATACAGTTTTTATACCAAGTTAAAAGCATATTTTAGCATTCTGAGGTAATGCATGGAATTGAGCATCTAAGTTGTCTTCACTAGGTTGTCTTCACCGAGTTGTCTTTCTCACTAATGGATGCAGCATTATTTGTGGAAGAGTCTGCATCACTGAACAAACTTTGGAACATACACAGAATTTATTGCCTGGAAAATGGGGGATAAGGACTGCATGTGAGGTAGCTATGTGTGTCTGAGTACACAGGTATGAATGCTCCTTTAGAAATGGCGCAGAAAACATGTCAGTGTAAGGGTGATATTCCCCCCTGAGATCAAATTTTAGCAAGATGACTATTATGATGGGTAGCATGTTTAAGGGCTTGAATCTTGCATGGATCTCATGAGATGTGCTATGCATTCTTGTTCACAAGCACACATCTACTTTTGGGGGAAGGTGGGGTGTTGATGATGATGATTCGATGATACAAGATTGAGAATTTTCACTGTTACACTCTTTTATGTTTATCCTATTCCTTTTGCCCTGTTTTATACTTTTTCTTCTTCTGCCCATGGTATATCTATGCAGACTTAAGGCCTTTCCAAACTACATTATTATAGTGCTATTATTCCATTTTCAACATCCTGTGGAATTCTGGGGTTTGTTGTTTACTGAGACCAAAGAGCTGTCTGGATGAGAATTCTAAATGCCCCTCCCTAAACTGAAAACCCCAGGATTCCATAGGATGATAAAAGTGGAATAATAGCACTATAACAGTGTAGTGTGGAAATGGCCTATGAATAAATGGAGGAAATGTGTAAATACCTCTTTACTTGAATCCTGTGTGATCTACTGCTTAGGCACTCAACAGCCATAGGTTTCTTTCTATACTGTTTGCACCAGTTCAATAGTAATTGGGGCAAGTGCCATTATTATGAGGACTCTGTTTATTACAAGGATAAGCTACAATTCAAAGCACAACAATTCAAGCTCACTTTACTAGCTGTTACGATAGTAGTCTGAATCATGTTTGTACTGGGGATGAAGTGCTCATAAAAACCCACTTCACCATAAACAACTTTACATCAGGCAGATAGGAAAGATAAACAGTCCAAATAGAAAAATATTCTCATTGTTTCTGGTGGAGATCAACAAAGTTAGCTGAAATCTTTATACAAAGGGAGAGGTGTTTCTTAAATCCGGGTGAGCTATACTTCTTTAAATTCTCTGTTCTCATAAGGAATGAGAAATAATTAAATCAATTTCTCTTTTCTGCAGTGACACCTTTAAATCCTGTATTCAAAGATATCTTCAGGAATGGGAGGGGAGTTTATATCCCCACAGCAGCAATCCTCTGACTTTAATGCATTTTGAGACTCAGTGCCTCTTTCACCTCAGATGTTTAAGTAGGAGTTGGATGGCCAGCTAGCAAGCTTACCTCCTTCATGGAACATCCTGCCTTAAGCAGAGTTGGAACAGACAGCCTCTGAGGTCCTTTCCAACCAACTTCTAAAACTTTACGCCCTGGCACACAGTCTGAGAATTTTCCTTTCACCGGCTTTACACAACACAGATAAAACATGGATGAAAAAGAAGACAAGTGTGATATACCAGTTAATGTCAGCAAAGTTCGGAAAGTTTGGGAATACCACTTTTTGGACCACAGTTCCCAGAATTACCTATCCAGCATGGCATGGGAGGCTCTGGGACTTGTCTAAAATCATAACTTTTCCAAAGTCTGTAAAGAAGCAGTCACTGAAGTGGGTAAGAAGAGCTGCAATCTAAGAGCATCTCCATTTCTTCCTGCTTCAGCTGACTCAGGAATGTGTGGTGAGACATGATTGCGACTGTTTCTGGTCCTTCTTCATTCACCGTTGAATGGCCCTTTAATAACCACCATATGGACTGCAGATGCTGTCCAACAGAGCTCAACTCAACACGAGCAGGGAATTTTTGCCCAAATCTGGAGCCTTAATATACTTTTGTTTTCATTTTCTCAGCACATTTTATTTGATTTTATTAGGTCATTTAGCAAATAATTTTAATTTTCTGCTTAGATCTGAGTTTCTGGGAGTAATGTACTGTTGTACAGTTAATGAGTCTGCTAATAAGCTCCAAGAAAATGTGATTTGCAAATCATTCCTTGACATAACTGTCACTCAGACCCTATGCCAATTAGCATAAACATTAGCAACTATCCCCTAAGAGGTCCTTGAAATCTAAATGAGATTTCCCAAGATCCCTCTTTACTATGATAGAAGATGCTTTCTTATACTGAAACACAGCTAGAAAAAAGCAATAACTCATTAATAAAAAGTATATCTTTAGAGGTAAATGGTCACCTGGGCTTCCAACTGCTGAGCTTCCTTAATATACAACGCATGTTTGTTTGCCCTGTTAATGATGTTAAAAGTGATCATGACTGACTAGCTAATTAAGCTACACAAAGAAGGCACTGAGTGATAGATCTCAGATCAGAAGATGTGTTTTATAATGTAAGCAAATATAATCTTGAAATTATGCTGTACAGCTATATTTTTTCAACCAAAGATTCCTGGGGGACTCCAGTGTGTCACTGGCTGTATGGAAAACTTCATAAAGCTGTCAACCAAATCAAATGATCCTAGCAGTAAGGGCACCTTTGTATTAAAGCACAAGAAGTGTTGCCAAGTTGCCTGTATTTTCACAACATCCCTTCCAAGATTTTGTGAATGAGTGCTATGCAAAACAATGATGACTGAATAGGGATGGGCCAACCAAATCCTTGAATCCTCAAATACTTGGCAGGCATTCGAGATTTGGGAATCCGAATCCCTGTGCCAAAATAGGCAAACTGAGTCTTTCAAATCCGCCTCCCAAACAGTTTGTTGGAGACTGGGACGCCTGAAAACCTGGAAGACCAGGACGCCTGAAAACATGGGAGACCAGAACGCCTGAAAACTTGGGAGGCCAGGACGCCTGAAAACTTGGGAGACTAGACACACAAGGGGAGATGGCAAGTAAGTGAATTTTTCCCTTGGAGTAATAATGGCCTTCGCTAACAATTTCACAAATTATATCTAGGGTTGTATTCTAAGATATTTAAATTGAACATTTCATATTTAAGTTCAGCACTTGACTGGAAGCTACAGGCCTGAGATTTCAAGGAAAACTGAAACATTCCTTTGCATAGCTCACTTGCAAAGCTCTTTCAGACACAGTTCAGGGGTTTGGAGTTTTACAGGGTGTCACAGCCTTCTCTGCCAAAGTGTGCTGGTGCATCATCAAACTGCAAACCCCAGGATGCCAAAAAAGGCTATGCAAAGAAAAGCCAGTTTTGACCTGAATTATCTCTGTGCTGTAGTGGTCCTGTTTACACGGGCAGGAAAATGTGGGATTAATCCACATTTTCATGCCTGTGTACAAAGGGCCTTCATGATATTTTCAGTCTGGGGAGATCCTGAGGCAAAACTAGGACAATTGTCCTGGCCAGATTTCTTCAGAGGGAGGTTTGCCTTTGCCTAGGCTTTTGCTGAGGCTGAGAGAGTGTGTCTTGCCAAAGATTATCCTTCTTTCCCTTGCTTTTAAATCCCTTTTTTAAAAAAGGATTCGAAAGATTCAATATTCGTGAGATTCGTGGATTCCCAGAACCTTCCAGGGATTCGGATCCAGGATTCACAAAATTCTGGATTCATCCCATCCCTGTGACTGAACAATAATCTTTTTTGTCTCAGAGCAAAGAAGGATTAAGCCAGAAGCTAAAAGGAAATCTCTCTGTGGTATATTAGTATCTAGGGAAACCTACAGAAATACTTCATCATAACCACCACCACCATCATTAATATTAATTAATATTAATCTGAGGGAATAATCAAACATTATACATAATACAGACAGAGAACTTTCCTTATGGCTGGACATCCTGCATCTAGACAATAGCCATGTTGGCATGGAAAAAAACCCCAGATGGATCAGATCAAATTCTCTACAATGCATAACTCAAATGGATGCTCTGTCATAAATATATTTTTGTTAAGTCAAGTATTCATTATAGTGGTTTTTGAGGTAAAAGGCATTCAGGAGTCCCTTCCTCTGCATTGCACTAACAAGGATTAGCTAAAGTGCCACTACCATTGATTCCGAGAGATTCACCAGCCTATACCTATGCATTTTGTTATGTGGCCTAAATGTAGAATTTTGTATTTGTCTCTATTTTATTTTATTTTATTTTATTAATTTCTGCCCCATTTTCTAGTTTGTCAAGGTCCTTTTGAATTCTGTTCCTGTCTTCCAATGTGTTAGCTATCCCTCCCAATTTTGTGTCATCTGCAGACTTGATAAGGATTTTCTCCACTCTTTTATCTAAATGTTGGGGGTAATGGCCCTAGGACAGAACCTTAAGGCACTCCATTCACCACTTTCTTTCAGTCTTCCAGACAAGGAAGCACAGACATTTGACCATGGTTTTCCAACCAATTATGGATCCATCTGACAGTGTTCCCATCTATTCCACATTTCATCAGTTTGCAAATCATAATATTATGGAGAACTATATCAAATGCTTTGCTGAAATCCAGATAAATGCCATACCCAGTATTGATTGACTGGTCTGTGGTTTTCTGAATCTTCTTTTTTCTTCTTTTTGGAATAGAAGGACAGCATTTTCCCTTCTTAAGTCTTTTGGCATCTCACCTGTTCACCAACATTTCTCAAAAATGATGGGTTCAGAGAGTACATCAGCAAGTTCCTTCAGTACTCTGGTATGGAGTTCATCTGACTCTGCAGATTTAAACTCATTTAGGTTGGCTAGGTAATTCCTGACTAACTCCCTATCAGTCTTGATTTGCAGCCGGGCCTTTCCACATTACACTGTTATAGTGCTATTATTCCACTTTCAACATCCTATGGAATCCTGGGGTTTGCAGTTTAGGGAGGGGCATTTAGAATTCTCAGCCAGAGAGCTCTTGGGCTTCAGGAAACTACAAACCCCAGAATTCCACAGAATGTTGAAAGTGGAATAACAGCACTATAACTGTGTAGTGCAGAAAGGCCCCCAGATCCCTTGCCAAGGTCCCTGTTGCTACAATGAAGCACACAGTTCTCTTTTTGTGAGAAAACTGAAACAAAATAGGTATTGAATAATTCTGCTTTTTCATTGTAATCTGTTAGCATTTTATCATCCTTAATTGAACAGCAGCCCCACTGTGTACCTGGAAATTCTCTTGCCTCAGATCTAAAATAACCCTTTTCTTATCCCTTGCTTACCTAGCCAGTCTCAGCTCATTCTAAACCTGAGCTTAGCTTTCTTTCTCTACTGTTCCTGCAACCTTGAGCTACACTTCTGTATTCTTCCTTGATGATTCATCCTTCCTTCCATTCTTTATACATAGCACTTTTTCTTTTCAGTTCCTCCTTGAGTTTCCTGTGCAGCCACATTAGCTTTTTCAGATCTTTCCTATTTTTCTTATTCCATGGGATTGTTTGTGATTATCCTTTACAGTGATGGAGCTTGGAATGCATGGGGGGGCAGAGGGGGGGCAGGGCTACGGTGCATGGAGGCATGGCTATGGGCCATGGCTACAGCATGTGGGGGCAGGGCTATGGGGCATGGGGCATGGCTATGATAGATGGGGTGGGGCTACAGCATGTGGGGAAGGGCAAGCAAGTAGCTGCAGCACCCCAAAATCTGTCTCACGATTGTGAATTCTAGCATTACATAGTCACTTCCCTCTAAAGTACCAACTTTAACTCCAGTGACCAACTCCTCCCTGTTGGTTAAAGTCAAGTCCAGGACTACACTTCTTCTTCCTTTCAAAATAGGAAATTATATGCAAGGCACATCAAGAATTTGTTGGATAGCCTATGCTTAGCAGAGCTAGTCAGTTTCTGTGCTAGGCTGTTATAGGGCTATTATTCCACTTTCAAGATCCTGTGGAATTCTGGGGTTTGTAGTTTACTGAGGGGAAAGAGCTCTCTGGCTGAGGATTTTAAATGCCCTTCTCTAAACTCCAAATCCCAGGATTCCATAGGATGATGAAAGTGGAATAATAGCACTGTAACAGTGTAGTTCAGAAATGGCCCTAATCTCCCAGCAGATATCAGAGTAATCGAAGTCCTCTGCAACTACTAGTTGTTGCATCAAAGAGATTTCTGAGAATCATTTCTGGAAAGCATCATTCATCATTCATCACCTCTTCTTGGTTTGCTGGCCTATCATAAACTTCTACCATTTTTTCTGCACTTTGTATTATTATATCATTCTTGTTTTATCCTTTTCTACAACCTATTGTTCTTTTCTTGGTTGATTCATTCTTTAAGCTCTTCTGTTTCTGGTACTATATATATATAGTACCACAATATATATATCACAATACAAAATTGTAATAATGATAGCAATCAATCCTGTAAATCCCGAGCTACAAATCAGCTACTCTGGTTTCTCTTCAGATTATATAAATCTTTCACCTTTTATAGTAAACTCCTACCATAATGTTGTACATATTTCTTTCTCCATTTATGTTTTGAGCATATGCTCTCAATTGGTCCATTCTGATCATTAGAGAAAGGTGGAAAAATAAGTCTTATGAATGTACAAATCTCCTAGACAGACAAAAAAAAATTCCTTATGTTTGTTTGTTTTTCCATGTTCTTATATAGCACATGGGAATGAATGAATTTAAGACTGATGAGCATAGCAGACAATGCTATACCTAAGAACATGACACTGAAGCAAATAATTTCTTTGGCTAGGGTGCCATCTCAGTTATGAGCATATTGCACTGGCAACTGTGTCAGACAAGGTACAACTAGGACTCCCCCCCCCATGTCTCCCATGTCTCATGTGGCTTTGAATTCACACTCAGACTTCTTCTGTAATCCATGGCCCCCAGCTGTATTCAGGTGTATCCACGGAAAAGACGACATTTGCAGATAGCTGCAACTGATGGCTGATAGTGAGGTTTGTAACTCACAAAATTTGCTTGTCCCTTTATCAATAGTATGATAATGTGATGAATAAAGAAGATAACTATCTGAAGCCACTTTCATTCCTGGGAAATGTTTAATAACCTCTCAATGTACTAGTTGATAGGATCTTCAGTTCTGCAAGGATTCTGATTGGAAATCTTTTTATCTGAGACCTTCAATCACTGAAGTTTATATTTGTATTTTGAATTTCTTTAGCTTCAGAGAGGAGATCTGAACACCCACGGTAGAAGTAATCTAACAGAAATGTAATTGGAGAGGAATTTCAATAGTTCTTCTCATGTGTGGTTTTTTACTTTTCCTTTCAAGAGAGCATATTTGCAGAGAGTCATTTATCAAACTACCTGTTAAAAAGAAGCATTAGAAAGCTAGCTTATCTTCACGCACTGGAAGAAAACAAAATAAATTTAAAAGTGTATTAATGATGCTTTGCTTCTTTTGTAGGTCTTTTCATCTGAGAATCTAAAAGTCTTTTACTATTATTAATTGCAAGTAGAACTTTGATAATTAGCACTAATGACTGACAGGCCTGATGTAGATGACTGAATTTTTGTAAATCAGCAATTAAATTAAAACCTTGATTTAAAACTAAGTAAATATTGATCACTTTCCCAGAACACTCTACCCAGAATAGGTGTGGGGGAAGGGTTTTTTTTTTAGTTGAGTAGAGCTGAGTTTGTGGTGAATCATGTGCATTGATCCTCATGATGTACTTCATTCTCCCAACCCTTAGATGTCTGAGGTGGTCTACAATGTGTTAGGAAAAGAGTCAACATTCTTATTGGAGTAGTATTTGGGCAACCAGCTTGAGACTTCATTGTATTCACAAATGTGAACCTAAGCTTTACTATATCATTGATTCAGTTCCGTAAGACACGCTTAGCAGAGTGGGAGACTCAAGTCTGGAGTCAGGGAGATGTTCTGTGACTGTGTTATCATTGTCAAATTACTTCTCAGTGTAGTTTAGATTGGCAGTTGACAATCTGGAGATGTGGGAACCTGATTAGGATGAACTTTCTCCAAGTGATCTGTTCAGTCCAAGTGTTTCCAAAATACTTTCCAGGGATCTTCATGTTGATGTGGTATAGTGTGGCTGTACTCACAGAAGGTCTTATCCCAGCATCTTCAGTCTTCACTGAACCAACCTTGTGCAGCAGCTATCTGGTTTCCCAATCATGGTATTGTCAAAACAGCTATCTGTTCAGCACTGAAGAAGCCTTGTTGCTGGGGCAAGTGATGGGCTGAAGCACAGCAGGCTGTATATAAGGACAGAGGATCCAGGGAGAAGGTGAGAGAAGAGAATATACCCTCAATGGAGAAGACAGTAGATTGAGGAAGAAGGCAAGAGCCACTGAAAGGGCAAAGAAGAAACTGACCCTGAGGAATATGTCTGTGCAGAGCAACCCCTGGAACTCTCTCAGTGCTGGATGGCTGTGAGAATTCCAGCTAATATCTTCCTTAGTCTCTGGCCATTTCTGCATTACACTGTTTTAGTGCTATTATTCTACTTCCAACATCCTGTGAATTATGGGGTTTGTAGTTTAGTGAAGCCAAAGAGTTATCTGGCTGAGAATTATAAATGCTCCTCCCAGGATTCCATAGGGCGTTGAAAGTGGAATAATAGCACTATAACTGTGTAATATGGAAATGACTTCTATTGTTGTTGCTGTTGTTTGTCTTCAAGTAATTTCTGACTTGTGGTGACCCTAAAGGAACCTATCACAGGGGTTTCTTGGTGTGATTTATTTAAAGAGGGTTTGCTTTTTCTTTCTTTGAAGTTGATAGAGTGTAACTTGCCCAAGGTCACCCCAATGGGTTTCCATGACCAAGCAGGGATTCAAATCTTAGTCTCCAGAATTGTATCCCAATGCTCAAAGTACTGTACCACACTGGGTCTCCTTGGTCTCCACTCCCCAGCAATCACAGACTGAGATCCCAGGCAGGAAGAGTCAGTTACAGCTACAGGAGGGAGGAAGGGAGAGGAGTGTGATCCTGTTAAGGTTTGCTGCAGGAGAAACTCCAGTGCTGTTATGTTCACTGGTGGAGATCACATACTGGTAAGACTTACAGAATCACTGAAGAGCCTGTCTTGCCTGCACTTACTACTAGCTGGGATTCTGTTATGCCAAGACTTACCATTGATGCAAATCCAGTTGTCTCAATATCCACTGCTAATTTAGGCCCTCTCCTGCCAAGCACAGGAGAGTTTTGCTGATATTTACTGCCATAATTGTATTGTGGTGCTTATAATAAAAAGATCACCACTGTAATGTGAAATCTGTGATTTGTCACAGAGACCATGTAAGCTGATGAGTTCAATGTACTCCGGAGTATGGAAGCATCAACCCACACACGGATATCAATCTTTCTGAAGTCTCACAATGGAATGGGATAGAACAGACTACTGATACAGTTGCTTCCAGATGTCCTCCCTGGAGCTGTCAAGTTCAGCCACCACTATTGGTTGGGAGGACAAATCAATCAGTTTCCATTTATCTCATATTGGATTTTATTTAATCCCTAATTATTTCTAACCTGAGCATGAGCAGCTTCATATTGCTAATCTGAACTGGTATTAGGTATTTCACCTCCAGCCAACTGACTGTTCAGCTCTAAGACTGATACCCTGAAGACATGCATATAGATGCTGCCATAGGTGTAAACAACACACCACACTTGCATAAGCACATCTCTCAGTCTCCATTCCCTTCACCCTCTCTAGGTGAATTGCTACTCCAAGGAAATTTCCATAACTGTTTAAATGTAGAGTCACATTAGGCTAAATGGCCAGGATAGTGTAGAACTACACAAAGCAGTAATGATAGGCTAGACCTATAACATTGTGGATAGCTTGATCCAACTAGCAGGATTGGACAGATGTAGCACTTGAAATTAAACTAGTCTTACCGATCTGCTGTTTATAAGGGTGTACTGTGGAGCTGGATGCAACACCCATTGTTTTCCCCATTGCCACTATACAATGAATTAGTAGGATTCTACATTTTTAAAAGCTCTGCTCATAGACAATACGGATGCCACAAGGCTTCTGTAAGTTAAGTAAGTGCAAAAAACTGCATGTACACAAAAGTCTCCAATACCAAGGATAGCCCCATGTTTGCAAACAAAACAAAGACCTCAGTCCCTGCAAGCATCCAGTCTTTGTTGTTGTGTGCCTTCAAATGCTTTCTGACTTATCGTGGCCCCTAAGGTGAACCTATCTGGGGCTAAGAGTGTGTGATGCACCCAAGATCACCCAGTTGTTTTGATCAGGGGATTGAACTCTGGTCTCTAGGGTTGTGGTACAATGCTCAAACTGCTACTCCACTCTCATCAGGTCTAGGAACCTACTTTTCAGGAAAGACATACTGAAATTCTGAGGAGTCTATGATTATAAAGAGAACAGCATTTTTTTATTTATTAGGATGTGTTTCAGAATAATATGTTTGATAACCCAAGCTTTAAGGTTAGCTTGCAAACTGCCATTGCTGTTCAAGCTACACATGCAACCTGAAGAACAATTAAATCACATTGTTCATCATGCTCCAGGCATTACCAGAGACTCTGTCATTCTAATTCAGTGTCTTTGAATTAGTATTCTAATAGTTTTGGCTTGAGTTCTCACAAATCAGTGCATACTTTGGTTTTAGACACAAAAGGGCAGCCTGTTCAAGGCTTTGTCAAATGCATGAACATAAAATCAAGTTCAGATCTGTAAAATGAACAAAACTGATCTAAAAGAAACAGATGGTGAGTATATATGGCACATGGAAAGGCCATTTTACAACCATTTTTCCCAATCATTTTTAAAAAGGGATATCTTGGATTCTGGAGTGGTTCAATGAAAATATATTATTATACAGTCATTATTCACTTCAGCAGCTTGTGCAATTTCATTAAATATTTGATAGTTTGGTATAAATGCAGTTCAGATGCTTAATCTTGCATCATACTTTCAGTGTAAGGGACTTTTATTGTTATTTGTAACATTATATTACATGAACTTCTTGGCCTTTAAGACAATGCTCAAAGGCAGTAGGGAAACTTAGTCAGAGAAGGATGGAGAAATGTACTTGCTCTGATATGAGACCTCAGTGGACTCAAATAAGAGGGCAGATTATGAGAATGTAAAGCATTAGTTTTATTCCCTACCTATTCCCATTACATAGTTTGTCCATAGTCCTGCTTTTCTTTTTTCTTTTTCTTTTTTTTTCACTGCATTTTAGGGCTATTTATATTCATGAGAATACTCTAAGAGCAATCAGAAAATACTAACTGTACAGGTGGGCAGTAGTAATTTGCACATATAGTTTGTGCAAATTGGGGTTGGCTATTCCATTAGGCCAGAAGTGGACAATTCTGTGGGGGACAAGAGTCAAGTCTATTACCTTACCATGGGGTGTACCTCCCAGAGCAAGCTGAAATACATCTGTTTTCCTCTTTAGTTTCTCTCTAAATGGCAACAGGAAGTAACATTGTGTTGCTTCAAGCTACCATTTTGAAAGGGACTGCACAGGAAATGGGAGTATTTGGCAAAGGTATGCAGTTCTGGGGTGCTTTTGAAGGTCGGATTATTTCCATGTTTGTTTGTTTGTTTAACCTATTTGAGGCACTTTCTGCATGATATGAGGTAAACACTTCCTGAAAATCATGCTGATTGTTTTTTTAGAAGGGGAGGGGCTTCAGGGACCACAAAAGGGGGGTGCAGGGGTTGCATGTGACCAATGAGCCACAATATGTTCACCCCTGCCTTAGCCAGAGTGACAGATTTCATAAGGTGAAGATGGTTGGATGCCACAGCTAGGTGCTGCAGAAGGCAGCTATGTGCCACATTTCTTCTTCTTCTTCCTCTCCTCCTTCCTCCTCCACTTCCTCCTCCTCCTCCTTGTCCTTTAATTTAATTATTTCAACAACAACAATAATAATAAAAAGTAATAATCTGTGTGCCATATGGCTTACCCTGCCTACCCTGTTACCTTCAAGCATGGTGGAAAATGTTCTCCCCCTGAAGCAGGATTCATTTTCCAGTCCAGTTGGCTATTTCACATGGAATGTCTTGGGTTGGTACTGTTGAGAATGGAGATATAAGATATCTAGAAGCAACTGCCAAGGTTTTTGTGATCATCGTGGTCTCCAAGAGGGAAACTGCAATTTCACAAAGTGTAATTATCATATGTCCAATCTCCCCATGGAACCATCAGTTTCCACAAAGCTGTGGTCTCTCTGTGAACACTGTTTGACCAAAAACCTGGTTTCTTCCCTGCACACTACATAACACCCACTAAAGTACAAGCCCAATGCTAGACAACCTGATATCTCCTTCCAAAAGTCAACATTTTATCCACTGAACAAAAGGGCTTTATGTTCCAGAGTAATTTACTGAATAGTTGCTTTAGCAGTAGTTCTGTTTCTCCCCTAAAGTGAAAAAGCAGAGCACATTTGCAAAATTATTAGAACAGAAACTCTTAGTTTACATTAAGCTTATACAATTATACTAAGAATAGTTGCAAAATGTTCAGTACAAGGATCATTTTGATGGGCGTACACTGTTATTCCTACTGCTAGAATGACAAAACTAGAATCTATCTGCATATTTTTATTGTTTTGTTTTTTTAATGGATACATCTCAGCTAGCAATGTTGGAAAAATATGTAATTAATCTTTCTGTAAGTCTAAACTTAATATATTGATCAAATGTATTATAAGCCCTGATTTACATCCAAAAAGCTTTAATATTTTCATAATTCAATCTGCAACTGATTGCAATTGATTGTCTCTGGTTGCATGGTTGGTGCCATTGACATTACTTAGAAGTCAAATTCTGCCCTCTTGGCACACACTTGGATGGTGTTACCAAATGAAGTGAGGGGTGGGGAATCCCATTTGCAATGGAGATTTACAGAATGTTACTGTATTTTACCCCTTTTGTTAGTCTTTGACAAAGGAACCAACAAGTACGATCATTTGATAGAACATTTCATGATGTAACAAAACACATGTGGGATAAGAGTCTGCCATACACATCTCATGATCCATGTATCAAGATGTACAGGATAAAAGATTAATGTTACAGTTGCACTCAAAGATGATTTCAAAAACTCAGACATACATCAAAATCTTGGGATACCAGAGCGTTTTCATGCATATAATACTGAATTTGCATCTTCACTAGCAAATTAAAAATTATTATAGGGTGAGTTTGCCCTTGAGTAATCTAACATTTTTAAGCCTGTGTGAAGCTGCTAGTCCTATAGCCAATCCAGAAATCAGAACTAAAAGTCAACAGAGGCTTGCAGGAACAAAAATGCTACCCTTAATCTTAATAGCATCACATAAAGGAAGAAAGGCTCAATAAAAGATGTTTATTCCTTAGAAAGACATCATTAGGCTACAATTTGGGACACATTTGAGTGGAAGTAAGCCCCATTGACTAGAGTGAAATTTACTTCTGAGGAAATATGGCAAGAATTGCACTCCCAGGATTAATTTGCCACCGTTTTTGCCTTGTGCCAGCATGGGTTAAAAAGGACTTGATCATACATTCAAGGAAGATAATGTAAATTGCTACTTATTATACTTTACATGCAGTTCCATAATATAGGAGCTTGGGAGGGTCACACATTAGCTCAATGGCTGCTTTTACAAAAAAGGGGGGAAAAGAAAAAAAAGAAAATAAAGACCTTTCTTCTTACTAAATGTAATCAGCATGTGTCACTCACTGTTCCAGAGATCAAGGAGCCCAATGTTATAGTTACATTGTAGAAAAAGCCCCACATACAGCTCTAGATAATTTTATTACTAAGAATAATGCCTGGAGTTTTATTCAATCTTAGGAATAATCAAACTATAGGCAGCTAATTTTACAGAAACTATATTCTCTGCTATTCAGTCCCCAACAGCAGTACACAACTGCATGGAAAGTAAATGCTGGGGGGAGAGTTGATGAGATTTGCCTTTGAGACCATCTATATTGAGCTTTTTCCTCCTCAGAGGAGGAAGAAAGCAAAAAAGATGGGCCTCGGAAAGAAGAAGAGAGTGAGGTGGGGGTTCTAGCTGGCAGCCCTCCTCTGGTGCTAGTGGAATCTGAGGCAAAACATAGATCCTCCAAAAAAGATACATCTCCACTTCAGGATCAGAGAGTCAGACAATGAGGCCTTTTCCACACCCTACCTTGCATGGTCTTCTGGTGGCAATCCTGGCAGTGGCTTTACTGGGTAGGGATCATGACAGGAGCAGTCATTTCCCCACTGGACCAACTCCCTGCAGAAGGGGGCACAACGGATGTGCCTTTTCCTTCCACAGCACAGCCGGGTACTTTCCCAGGCTGCACTGGGGCAGGAAGGGCTGCTGTCACGCTCCCAGGCCTTCCACAGGACAGATAATTGTGGAATGGTGGTGCAATCATGGGTCGTTGGTGGGGAAAACCCAGCAATGGTTTAATCTGCAATTGCACCACCTGGGAATGGGAGAGGTGCAGGACTGTGATGACATCATGCAGAAGCATCATCATGGTCCTACTCCTCTCTCATCCCCATGCTGGGATGGGAGGCTATAGCAGAAAGGGCCTGGCTTGCTCACCTTCAGAGTCAGCTTGAGAGAAACCAGTGGTGAAAGAGTGTTAAACTTCAGGAACTCCTGAATTGCCAGAAGCTGCCTAAATTGGTATTAACTGTATCCCTTGGACAGCTATGCATACATCACCCACTCTGGAGACAAGAAATTGTTTGTTTTGTACCTCCTGTCAATTTTATCTTCCTCTCGACTCTTAAGCTCCCTTGGGTTCTTGACACTGGCAGACTCATTGGGTTTCTCTCTGGCGTGTCCCAATTATTTCAGAAACCAAGAAGAATGCCCTCTGTGTTTGATTTCGGAATGCTTCTGACAAACCTCTCTTCTATATCCTTTAGCCACTGATACCCTATGACTCCTTATAGTTGATCTTGGACAGGATTTGATTTATCCCCTGGATGTTCCCCTGCAGTAGGTTTGCAACCCTTTGAATAGAACAGATGCACAGGCTTCCCTCACTTATCTGACAGCTTAGGAACCAGATCATTGTCAGAAAATGGAATTGGTTGAAAAGCAGAACCCATGTACTGTACTGTAGGGAGCATTAAGGATTTACAGAGGTTTCCTTGGGATTGACCACACACATGCTACTTGCAAAGTCTTTCAGCTGGCTAAGAACTTTCTTCCCTCTCTGCTTGCTTGCAAGTAACATGTGCATGTGAGTAGTTTGAAGTGAGCCTCTGTAGGCAAGAAGAACTGATGAAAAAGTGGAACCACCACCAAATTAATGACATTTGTCTTTAATCTGGAAGTGTCAAAAGAACAAGTCATCAGATAACGAGGCTGCAAAAGGTAGGGGCTTATATTCAAAGCTTTTGACCTTGAAATGGTCAAAATCTTGAGGTGTCTTTCTGAGAGGAGGAGAACCAAAAGCAGAGAGAACAGGAAAGTTGAGGGATTATGGTCTACAAGTTTCATGATGGTCACACACTGCCCATGTCAATCCACAGACCATCATTATGCATATAGGAAATAGTGACATTTGCACAGGCAGGAAACCCTTCCAAGGGGAGAAGCAAGCTCCTGCACTATACCATTCCTTCTTGTCTCTTTTAGTGCATACTAAGTTTCCATATAAATATTTCCTTGAGTATCCCAAGTTGCCCATTGTTAAGTACTATAGTCATCCAAAGTACCATTCATTACACACTCAGTAGACACTGCTACTGTTGAAAAATTGGCTCACCTCTCTTCATCACAGCCAGGTGGCAATTTACACAAGCTGAAGTTTTTAGTGTACCATCAAAGAAATCCTAATGTTCCAATGTTTTATATGACAGCTGAGAAATATGGCCAAATTTTGGAAACAATACAAGTTCAGTTTGACTTATACCCATTTTAAGTTGCATACCATGGTGTATGTTTTGCTTTGTATCCTTTTCTCCTCCTTGCTGCAGGTGGCCATTGCAATGAACCATCTGGAGCAACAGCTGGTATGGTGGACGGAAGGGTACCTTGATAGGTGTGGGGGTGGCATCTGCCCACATAAAAAGTGAATAGTGGATTGATGAAAGGGAACTGAAGGGGGGAAACTAAAACCTCTTGGGCAATTTTCTAGGTAATGGAAGAACAGAATTATACAAGGAAATGATTGACAAATTAGAGGCACTTTGCACCTCATTTTAACATGCTTAGATCTTTGGGAGGAGAAATATGTTAAGTTTCACATTACTCATCTTGCTAGTAGCTGCCATCCTGAAAATCAGAATTGATCTCTATGCTTTGTACAGAATTCTAAGGAAACAAATCATTCTGTATGGTACATTGCACTTAGAAAATGGCTTTATTTGGAAACCCAGCCAAGCAAGTTAATTTAAGAAATGCAGCTGGTGGATAACACTCAAAATGATGTTGCCAAGATGTACTTACTGGTGTACAGTAATATTAGTGATGCTGTTGTTTATGAGAGCTGAATAAAAGGCCTGACCCTCTGGAACATGGAAAGGAAGAACCAGGATGGCTTGAATGCCTCTCAGTTCAACCAAAGGAAAGATTCTTCAGTGCCAACACTCCTAAGAGAGTGGCTGTTATCATTCTGATTATGTACTACCACAAGCAGAGAGCTATAAGAAATAAGGAATATCATTACACACCTAAAAGATATTTTTTTAAAAAACAACAACAGACATTTATGAAGTAATTTTAGCTAGCCTAATACAATGTCTACTGTAGGCAGAGTATTGTAGGTTGTAGTTACCACTGAGCCATGAAACTCTCTGGGTGACCTTGCAACAGTCCCACTCTCTCAGATTGATCTACCTCACAGATTTGTTATGAAGACACTATAGCAAGGAGGAAAACCAAATATGACCCTTAAGTTCACTGACAAAAAGGCAGGATATAAAAGTAACTAATAAATAATTAAATATAGTTTCAAACATAAGGTCTAAGAGAAATTTCATGCCGTCTATAGGTCTAAGTCTGGCATTCTGTGACAATGGGACTGACTAGTCAATAATTATTTCTGTCCATCCCCACATCCATCATCATCATCATCATCATCATCATCATCATCATCATCCTCGTCATCATCATCATCATCATCATCATCACCCCATCTTTTCCCGTAGCTGGGGAAGAGATGGTGTGGCACAGCAACAGCCACTGATCTGATATGCCACAGTGATACCTAATGCTTGAATGTGATCCTTGGTATGATCTTTAGTTCTTGTTCCTTGCATTTTTAGAACGAAGAATAACTTCTGGTTATCATATTCAGTTAATTTGTCAGTGCTATAGTAACAGCTTAATGATTTTTCTCTAATTGTAATGACTAATTGAGGTGGCATGGCTGTTTTGATAGATTTCATAAAGAAGGATGACACATTATGGATGTGTCCTCCAGACAACTGCTGGTAGCAAACAACTCATATGACATTGACACCTCTAAGCTAGAGAAATAAATACTTTCAAAAAATTGGAACCAGACTCAAATCGATAGACACCAACAGTGGATGTGCTGTAAGAATTCTCAGTTTTTAGCATCTTTAAAAACATACTAGCTGCTGTCCTGGATGGCTCAGCATAGCACAGTAGTTCTACGTGACACTGTGTCATTTACAAGCACCACCCCACACCAACCATATAGCCATGCCTGGAGAAGAGCTGAGGGAAGGATCACAGAAACATCTATGTTCCCCTAGTGATTACTTCATCCACTGAGGTTCCTCAAGGTCCTCTGGAGGTCTTAGTGGCTAATGTAATCATTTTGCATCTAGCTATGGAGACATAACCAGATACTTTTTCAACCTTCCTTCCTGCTGTCATCCATACACAGAATGTCAAGTCAGGGGTACAGAGACAGGGCCTTGGTTGCTGCAGAGGCAGGAAGGGATAACAATCTCCACAGCAAAAAAAAAATAGACATATTTATGTGTAAGGTTAACTTATGCTTGTTTCTGCCACTAATGGGATGCCAGCCACTGATTACAACCAATAGTTTGGATCCAGAGGTATGAGTATGTGTTTGTGTCTCTGTATGTACTGTATGGACTGCTGGAAAGAGATATTCCAACTCTTTCCTTTATACTTTATCAGTATAGTATTTATTTATTTATATTTAATTTATATTGTACCTTTCTTATATTATTTCCTCTTTCCTTCTTACCTAACGCTTTTTTTTAATTTTTAATTTTTTTATTAATTATAAAGAAAAAACAAACAAAACACCACGTGATTACCATAAAAGCGAAAGAGAAAACATTACAACAAAATAGCTTATATTGTTATTTCTTCCCAGATCCTTTATCATCATATACTTATTTCACATGTCATATATCATATTGCTTATATATTTTTATTACATTTTTAACTCTATCCTTTTCAACTATATTTAACCTATTGCTGTTACTAAATATGATCCTATTACTGAACATATTGATACTAAACCTAACTTTAAATGTAACTTTAAATGTAACCTTAAATGAAACCTTAAATGTAAGCCTTAACACTAAATGTGTAAACTCATCCCCCAAGCCAATTATCTTTCAGCTTACTCTACTTTCCATAATTGTAATTCTTCTTGTGGAGGTGTGACACTTCCCTCTCTTATTAGGACTTTTTCCACAAATATCTTCAAATAAAAGCAGCTTTTATTAAACCGATAAAAATGCACAGGCCAGTCCATATCAAGATACTATGTTTACTGTCTTGCTTTAATGCATAGGCCTAGTGTTCTAATCAAAGCCTTGTTGGAAAAGATTGTGCTGACCTGTTGCAGAAAATTGATCAAAGTTGGTGCCAAAGTCTAACTTGCAGGGAGTAGGAGTTCCATTGGTGGGGTGCAGTTTCTGGGGGCTGTTCCATTAATTCTTGAACTCCAAATGCTGCATGAACAATAAGGCAGGAGGCCTGAATATGCACTCACCCTATCCACCTTAGAGAAAACATGGAGAGTATCAGCTGTATGCTGATATGCCTGATTTCTGTGGCACTTCCTTCTGGAGGAGACTGAGGTAGCGAAAGCGTTGCTGCTACTTAACATTTGTTCTCTAGTACTGCATAGAGTGAGAGGAATATGGAAGAGAAAGGGAAGGGAGGAAAAAGGAAAATTAATGATAGATGAATTAAAACAAAAATTAGAGTATGTCTTCTCAACATGTAGATCTTATCAGAAGGACTACTCAGATAAGTTATGTTGACTCCAATGGGACATTCTCCCATATAAAAATGAGTAGAATTAGGAGCCTAAGATGTTGACACTCAGTTTCTTGGAAGCAGTGAATTGTGTGCTGGGATTCAAAGGAACAGAAAAGAGTGAAACCATGTATATGTTCTGGGAGAATATCGGGCAGCAAGGGCTTTAATGGAATATCCAGAGCCAGAAATATTTGTACAACAGTAAGGAATTATGTTTTTCTTTTATTCATTAAAAACTTTATAGCTCACTCTTTTGATCCCTCATGGGCTATCTTGACTACAGTATTTTATGACTGGCCAGTGCATTGGAGCCTCTTCTTAGCATAGACTCTCCACCTCACCATGAGAATAGTTGATACTGAAGGCTATCTATTATTATGTGCTTCCATGGTTCAATATAATTGATTTAGAGATGTCCAATTAAGGTAATGGCACTTAGAGCATATTCTGAATTGCCTTGAGCCTGTTCACAATTATAGCCCAGAAAAGAGAAAGCATTCAAGTACAGCTGAAGGATTTCATCCTAGCTATTTAGGGATTAAGCTTACATGTGTCTGCAAGGAAAGTCTAAGGAGAGTTTAAAATATAAAATGAATGCTGGATCTTGCTAATTTAAAGATCTTGCCTCTGCCTACTCTAATCTTCCAGTTTACTAGTTTATTGCAATAATAACACTTACACTTAGGCCATTTCCATTGTAGACTGTTATAGCGCTATGATTCTACTATGGGATCATGGGGTTCGCAGTTTTGGGAGGGGCCAGATGGCCCGTCCTGAAACTGCAAACCCCAAGATTCCATAGGATGTTGAAAGTAGAACCATAGCGCTATAATGGTCTAATGTGGAAATGGCCTTGATGCTATGAAATTATTCTAGACAATGTAATACAGGGAGCCCATGTTATACAAAGAACCATCAGCTGGAAAGGTCTTGATGCCATTGCAATGAGCTGAAATAGAAGCTCAGGCATAAAAAGATAAATATTACTGTAGGAGTCTCATTCTTCAATTCCTACACAAGAGGAATGGATACAAAAAGTTGGTGATGGATTTCACAAACAGGGAATGGACTTTGCCCTTCTCCGTAAACTGGCTTGTTAATCAACGGCAGATGTGGAGAGAATATCAGGTAAAGATCACTGGCTTCTCCTTTAATGGCAGCAACAACAAGCAAGAATAGAATGAAATGTCAAAAAAAATCATCCACATAAATTCATGAGAAACTGTCAACTTACCAACTCATAGTTCATGTTGATAAACATGGTGAGGGGAGTAGAATTAGTAAGAAATCATCATTTCCTTTCCACTAAATTTGAAGAAAGAGATAAAGTTAACACACATTTTCCAATGATACGGTTACGCTTTATTTGTTATTACAATTGCTATAGTTGACATTTTAATCAAAATTACTACCTTGTAATTTTTCCTTGCATTGTCAATTTGAAATGAATTTTCTTTCTTTTAGATAGAATCATAGAATCATAGAAATGTAGAGTTGGAAGAGACCACACGGGTCATGCAGTCCAACCACCTGCCATGCAGGAACACCCTCAAAGCACTCCCGACAGATGGCCATCTAGCCTCTGCTTAAAAACCTCCAAGGAAGGAGACTCCACTACACTCCGAGGCAGCACATTCCACTGCCGGACAGCCCTGACTGTCAGAAAGTTCTTCCTGAGGTTCAAGTGGAATCTCCTTTCCTGCAGCTTGAATCCATTGCTCCTTGTCCTGGTCTCTGGAGCAGCAGAAAACAAGCCCTCTCCTTCCTCTACATGGCATCCCTTCAAATATTTAAACATAGATAATGTATTGGCATTTTTTTAAAAAAATAAATAAATCAAGAACACTATTTCATAGAATCATGGAATCATAGAGTTGGAAGAGACCACAGGGGCCATCCAGTCCAACCCCTTGCCATGCAGCAACCCACATCAAAGCACTCCCAACAGATTGCCATCCAGCTTCTGCTTAAAAACTTTCAAAGAAGGAGACTCTACCACACTCTGAGGCACCATATTCCACTGCCGGACAGTTCTGACTGCCAGGAAGTTCTTCCTGAGGTTTAGGTGGAATCTCTTTTCCTGTAGTTTGAATCCATTGCTCCTTGTCCTAGTCTCTGGAGCAGCAGAAAACAAGCCCACTCCCTCCTCAACATGACATCCCTTCGAATATCTAAGCATGGCTATCATGTCCCCTCTTAACCTTCTCTTAAACAGACCCAGCTCCTTAAGCTGCTCCTCATAAGACATGGCATCCAGACCCTTCACCATTTTGGTCACTCTCCTCTGGACACGTTCCAGCTTGTCAACATCCTTCTTGAAATGAGGTGCCCAGAACTGGACATAGTATTCCAGATAAGGTCTAATCAAAGCATAATAGAGTGGAACCATTACCTCCCTTGATCTAGACACCATACTCCTATTGATGCAACCAAGACTCATGTTGGCTTTCTTGGCTGCTGCATCACACTGCTGACTCATGTTCAGCTTGTGATCCACCAAGAGACCGAGATCCCTTTCACATGTACCTTGTGTCCATCCCATCCAGCCTTGTGTCCCCCATCCTATATTTGTGCATTCCATTTTTCTTTGCCTAAGTGCAGGACCTTACATTTCTCTCTGTTGGAATTCATTTTGTTAGCTTTGGCCCGTCCCTCCAGTTTGAATTTTGATCCTGTTGCCTGTAGATCTTTCTTATAACGATATTCTATAAGTTTTTGTTCCCTTGAATATTTCAGATATATCTTTTCCCATTTAGATTTGAGATGAATAACCCCAACTTCTCCTCCTTACTAGAATGCCTTTTCATGCAATCACAGCAACACTGAAGCCCAGTGCTGGTATTTTTCTGAATGTGTGAGGCCAGTAAGAATGTCAGGTGTGATACATGCATTGCTCATCTCTTTTGTTCTTCTTCTCATCTACCCACAACACCTTAGTCCCTGATTTTGCTATCTTGAGCAGCAGAGTCTGAAGATGAGCTACATTCTTGTTCACCTGAAGATGAGTACAATGCTTTACATGATTGCAGACCTTGACAAAGCAAGATCCATGATCACACAAAGTACTCTACTTACTTTCAAATGAACTGAGTAGGATATCCTTTCTGCTTTCCTACTTGTCATGGCTGAGAGTATAGGGCATGCAGATGCTGGCACTGCAGAAGGTGTGTATGGCTCCATCTCTCTATCTATTTTTAGTCCTCACATGCTCAAGCAATGTCTGAGCAGGCCAAAGCCAGAATTAGAAGGGCGTAATCGAGTCCAACCCTCTGCTTAATGCAAGATCTGCTGTGTAAAATATAACTGCAGCATACCTAACAAATAGTCACCCACCTTTTGCTCAAGTACCACAAATGTGTGTGTATGTGTGTGTATTCAAATGCAGAAGGGAAAGGTCTCATCCACAGATACACAAACCAAAACTAGGTATCATGAAAACATGAACAGATAGCAAAACAATAACAGATGTTAGGGAACATAATTGCAAAATAGAATGAAGGTAATACAACCAATGCAAATAATACATGATTGTGGATACAAAAAATGCAGACGAATGGAATACTACAACCTAAAACAAAAAGTTAAACATATATGGAACACTATCTAAAGGAATCCCACAAACGTATTTTCTACATTGCCTCTTGATTTAGCAGTTAAATCAAACAAGAAATAAATTGACCTGTTAAATGTACAGCACTTTCATCGCTTAATTCTCCAATTCAAAACTAAGGCCCTTTCCGCATGAGGCTGGTGAATCGGTTCATGCCTTTTCTTACTGGATTTTCTGGGCTTGAAACAAGGCGGGCTTTCCTTCATTTCCTTCTGCACAGCTACTGTGTATGTTCCATTCTGATTCAGAGGACTGCGAGTTCATGAATCCACATTACCTCCACTGTGGCCACTCTTGCTACTCCCCTCACCCCACCCCATCGGCTGTGATTGGCCCACCCTTTTTTTGCATGGTTTAGTACATCATTGTGTACATGCGTATGTATGTACGTGCATAAGTCCATACTACCCCTTGGCCCCTCCCATGAGCCCTCCCCTGACCACCCATTCGCATTGGTGTGAATGTATTTGTCTGTACCACTGTGAAAGTATGAATTGGATCGATCTGGAAAATTGGAAAACTGATTTCTTCTGGTTTTCAAATAGCGCACTTTACCACCACATGGGGGCTCATTTAGTCAGCATTACGTGCAGAATGAAGGTAAATAAACCAAACCTGATCTGCTCCAAGGTGCAGAAAACCTCCATGGCAAGACTCATTGGCCCGCCTTAATAACCGCATGCAGAAAGGGCCTTAGTTTTTGGTAAATGGATTGTTTCTGTTGTTATCTGCTGTCAAACTGAGTTCAACTTATGCTGACCCTTTGAGAGAAAGATCTCCAAAAGCTCATGTTATTAAGAACCCTGCTCAGGTCTTGCAAATTCAGCGCCATGGCTTCCTTTACTGAGTCAATACGTATATAATGTGGCCTTCCTCTTTTCCTGCTGCCTTCAGCTTTTTCCAGGGATAGTAAATTTGCTTTGCTTAAAATTTATTCTGTTAGGGGGGTTGGGTTCTTGTGAATTAATAGTACATTTGAAAATTTCCAAAACGAAATGGTTTTCTGTAAATCTTTGCAGGGTATTGCTGATGGTTAGTAGTCTCTGTATTAAGGTCAAAGGCATAAATTACAGAAATATCTTTTCAGAGACATATGATCTGGTCTATAACTCTTAATAGCCTAAGTTAAAGTCATAGCCTAAGATTTAGAATTTCCAGGTCAGGAGAGACTGTACTTGTATTCATACAACCAACGTATCTATATTGAACATGGAGACGGGAGCAAGAGGGGCATTAGCAGGGCCTGATGTAGACCTTCTCAGATTCATTTACGCGGGAATGCTGTATGTTGTACATGCATCAACATTTAAAATTGTATACATCATTTCCATGGCTATTATACCACCTCTCCTCCACAGCCTGTTACACTGTGTATTTGTATCTTATCTTATCTTATCTATCCATCCATGGGAACCCACTAAGTGACCTTGAATGTGAACACACACTCAGCCCCAGAAAACCCCATGATTGGCTCACCTTAGTGCCATAAGTTGGAAACAACTTGAAGGCTCACAACAATACACACACACAAACATACACACATCCACCTGCATGTTGGTTTTTTTTAAGTACCATAGTGTTATTGGCTTGTGGAAGATTAAGTGACTGTATTTCTATGTGGTAAATTGAACATAACTTATGGCCCTACAGAAAAACAGTGTCATGTATTTGTCTACATTTTTATACCTAGCACCCCATTTATACACCAGCAAATATTATTTGCTGGTGTATAAGATACACTAATGTATAAGACACACCCCATTTTCAAACAGTATTTTTTAGGGGAAAAAGTGAGTCTTATATATTTGTTTGTTTGTTTGTTTATTTTTATCCCACCTCTCCATATGGATCTGGAAGAACAGGGTTAAAAGAATGGAAAGGAAACCTTTATAGGATTACCATTTCTGATTAATCCATGATAAACAAGGAGACTGACAGAAGATATAGAAGGATACGTCCTTCATTATCCATTCACATTAGAAACTGAGTATAAGCCTGCCTGTATGGTTTCTTATTATTTAGAGACCCCAAAGAACATGCAACCAATTAATCTGTTGTTTCCAAGTATGTAGCATCCAGTTCTCATCGAACTTAGGTCATTTCCGCACTACACTGATATAAGTGCTATTATTCCACCATCAGCATCCTATGGAATCTTGGTGTTTGCAGTTTAAGGAAGGGTATTTAGAATTCTCAGCCAGAGAGCTCTTTGGCCTCAGCAAACTACAAACTCCAGAATTTCACAGGATGTTGAAAGTGGAATAATAGCACTATAATGGTGTAGTAAAGAAATGACCTTAGATACTCCACTTTATTTGAAGTGATGTTTCTAAACACTCCTGCTCACTCAGTTCATATTTGGGATAGTAAATATGAGCTTCTCCCATGAATGACTAGGGAAAAGAGAGATATGAGAGTTCTGATTTTCACATATTTTAGAGCATGTAAATAGATGAAAGGGATGAAAGAGATGAAAGGGCAGCAATTCATCAGGGATGAAAGGGCAGCAATTCATTAGCTAATTCCCTGTTTATTATGTAGCACAGGACCTGATGCTGATGCTGTCCTGACCCTAGATTGGCTACTGGTAAGAGATATGTCTTTGAGGATGGAATGCGGAACTTTCCAAATATGATGATGATGATGATGACGACGACAATGATGAAGATGATGATGTTGCTGTTGTTGTTGGGTGCCTTCAAGTCATTTCCAACTTGTGAGAACCTTAAGGCAAACCTATCATGTTTTGGTGGGGGCTAAGAATATGTGATGCACACAAGGTCATCCAATGGGTTTCCATGGCTGAGCAGGAATCAGATCCTGGCCTCCAGGTTTGTAATCCAACACTCAAACCACTATACCATGCTGGCTTTCCCAATATGTTACAGTGACATGTTGACTACACCAAGGGCAAGACATAGATTTCTGCCATACTGGCTATGGCATAAATTCAATTGTCATTCCCAGTTAGAGAAGATTGATTAAATCAAATCAGAGCTTGCTATTTCAATGGTTCTGTACATTTCATTGATTCACTGGACTACATCAGTAGAGACTAAGAATCAGATTTAGGTCTACATTTTGAAAGGTGAAATGTGTTTGGTGAAGGAATGGGTTTTCTGTAACTTTGACAGTGTCCCTAAAGGCAGCACTTAGTTTTTCTTTATTGGAATAAATGTTGTTTATTTACTTAGATGACAGAAAGTAATGGGGTGCACACAGAATAGAAAGAGATGTCATGTCCCTTTGAAGAGACGTCATGTTGAGGAGGGAGTGGGCTTGTTTTCTGCTTCTCAAGAGACTAAGACAAGGAGCAATGGATTCAAACTACAGGAAAAGAGATTCCACCTAAACCTCAGGAAGAACTTCCTGATAGTCAGCGCTGTTCGGCATTGGAATATGCTGCCTCAGAATGTGGTGGAGTCTCCTTTTTTGGAGGTTTTTAAGCAGAGGCTGGATAGCCATCTGTTGGGAGTGCTTTGACGTGAGTTCCCGCATGGCAAGGGGCTGGACTGGATGGCCCCTGTGGTTTCTTCCAACTCTATGATTCTATGATTTTATGAAAAGGACATGAGATTATGCCTGTTTCCATGTGCATCAAACCTCCAGTCCTGTGCATACCCCCTGCCATTCATTTAAATTGGGGTGGGTGACTGTTAGGTGTTGGGGGCTACATTTGGCTCTCAGGAGTCCCCAAAGGGCCACTTCTCTCCAAAATGAATTCTGGATAATTTCCTGTTAGGAAAAAAAGGCCTCTCTCTTCATTTCACTCTCTTGTTAGAAAAGCTTCACTGGCTGCTGGTTTGTTTCCAGGTATAGTTAAAACAAGATTATCTGAAAGACTGGTTCCCTGTATGAGCCTGCCCATGCATTGAGATCTTCAGGGACATCTTCTGGAAACACAGGAGATGGCCTTCTCAGTGGCTGTGTCCAGGTTCTGGAACTCCTTTCCTACAGAGCTTAATCTGATATTCTTCTTGATATCCTTTCCTTGGCAGATAGAAAGACCTTTTGTTTCAGCAGGCCTTTGAAGACTGACTGCTCAGAGGACATGGCATTTCATGTGCTTTGTTGTTTGTATTTGCAGTTCTTCCTTTTTAATGGTTATGTTGTTAATTGCTTTTAATTGGTTCATTTATAAGTTTAACTTTTGTACCATATACATTTTTTAGCTGTATCTGTTTTAATATTAGCCAGCCACCTTGACTGGGGAAAAGGTAGGATAACAACAACAACAATGGCAGCCTGGAAATGGGCAAAAATGTGGTGGAATTTTTCCACACAACCCAGGATGCATCAAAGGATTACTTGGGCAGTAAACGTGGGGGGCATGGGTGTATATATGATGTACTTTCCCCACTCCTGATCTATATAGATTTATCAGCATGTTGCATTTTGCTCTTAGCTCACATTTTTCAGAATATCAGATGCTGCAGAGAAAGAACAAGGAAAGACTATTGTCATCTCCATCCTCAAATACAGACATGAAACATGAATCTGGGATAAATTCATCATGGATATATTAATTTATAAAGATCTGCACTGAGGATCAAGATAACTCTGCTATGTCAGTCTGTGCCTCCTAATCTCATGGTGGGAAAAGGGAAGGCACCACTCCTGCTGCTCAACTTGAAGGACAACTCCACCTTTCCTCCAAGCAATGGACCATTCCAGGAACTGACCTGTGCTTTTCCTCCCCTACTCACTTAAAGGTGTGCTGAGGCAACATATGTGACCTGAGATCCTAACATCTCCTGTAGGAACAAACTTAGATGTGATCTCAAAGGTGTCGCTTCTTCCAAATGTTCTAATACATTGTGCTATGAGAAGAGGGTATAGTGGAGATCAGTGCTGGATTTATGTACAAGCTAATAATCTACAGCTTAGTGTTTGTACGATTTGGATGGGCCTGTAATTTGAAAACTTGCCTTCAGCTTATTACTATTTTAATTGTCTTTTTGTCAGAGTAACACACAGTTTTACTAATGATATAGAGCCTCTTAAACTTGACACAGTTTAGTGCATCAGCATGTTTTTACTGTAGCTCAGGTGAGAAAGCAAAGGGCCTTTCTTCTTGGCTTCTCTCAGACTCTGGAATTCCTTGCTGAGGAAGGTAAAAGAGGTTCCCTCTGTGTTGTTCATCTACTGGCAGGCAAAGACCCTTTCATTTAGCCTGGCCTTTGACACTGAAGCTGTGTTGATATTGTTGAGGTATAAAAAACCAATTGCACAAGATTCCAAACAGTTTCTTGTAACTTTTCAATAGAAAGGAGGCACCAGCTGAAGATAGCTTCTTGAGGACAGTTAGAATTTCCTCAGGTTATCTAATATGGAATTGACCTATCACCTGAAAGGGTCGAGAAGAAATCACAAGGGAAATTACCTCAACTGGAACTGCTGTGAGACTTCTATAGGAGAAGGGATATTTGGCTAATTTAGCCTTTCTTATCTTGGCAAGAAACATCCAACAGGTCTTTGTAGATGAGGTGGGAGTTAAGCAGAAACATCGATGTTAAGTATCCTCATACTCACCTTTATGGTGAACAGAAGCCCATTTATTTATTAATTAAATAAATATATACCTGAATTTTCCATCCCACAAAACTGGCACTCAAAGGAGTTAAAAGCAATACAAGAATGCAATGAAAATGTAGAAACCGATTAAATGCACATGATATCACATCATTAAAATCATTGGTCCATTTGAGAATTTATTTCAAAAATGTATATTTCACTTGTATACTGGAGGCTTCCCAGCAGAACTGGAATCTGAATATATTCCAGTGAATTATGGTGAGGGGAGGGGGAATGCTATAATGTTATAAGAGGGCATTAGCATTTTCATTATATCTGTTGAGAACTCTACCAAAAATATTTATCAGTGGAAAAACTCCTGCAGCGTCACCTGCCAGGGCTTGCATCAGAATATGTCAACATTCTGACTCTTGCAATCTGTATTCAATCTGAGAGATTTGGTAAGACAAAACTTGAATCAAAGCAATTATCTCTATGGCTATTTTTTAGGTTTGTCTGAGGCACAGCACTCAGAGAAATTGAACTGTCAGAATCTAATACAGGAATAATAAGGGGATGGTGTTTCATCTTCATTGGACAGTAGAGATGAATAGCAGTTAACTTTTTTTTCTTAAAAAGGAGTATCAAATTGAATATGTATTTGGCTTTAGTTTTTTGTTTTGTTTTGTTTTGTTAAAAGAATATCACATGAATAATGAATATATTAGGGACAGAAGACCAGGCCTTCAATTTCTTTTAATAATGTTAGGGTTGTATATACTGGTTTTGAATAAAAGACATTCTATATAAAACACCTACACAAAGCACAGCAATGCATTATGGAAGGCCCCTCTTGAAAGATCACACACTGCTTTCAATTTTAACATAGTGATACGGTAATAATAGAAAATTCAGGAGTAATATGCAGACTGCTTCTTTTTTTAACCTTTCTACTTCTATATACTATGCTGAGTGAGCACTGATATGCTCTCCTGGTGCTTCGCTCACCGGTCCATGTTAAACAGTCAGATCAGCCAGCAGGGAGCCTGGAAGGGTAGCTGGAGAGTTTCATCAAAGCCTTGTCAGAATCCCAGTCAGGTGGAGATGAACGCCTTCCCTGCATCTTGAGTACCACAGTGGCATGTGGTTAGATCTCAGATGTTTGAAGGAGGGAAAGCAGAAGCTCAGAGACCAGTCCTCTCATCATGATGGTCAAAATGAGCATTCACAGAGCATATCATATCTGCTATGCATCTGCAATTGAATTTTTTTTTTAACATACAGGCACCTGGTTACTTTTTCACCCATAAACAAGTGAAATGACAATGATTTAGAAGACAATCTCCAGAGCTCAATATGTCATGTCATAGCATTTTTGTTGAGGCGGATTTTAAAGCCCAACACATTGTCTTGCAGATAGCAGTTTGTGCATCTGAGGAATCCTTACAAAACTCGGAGATTCAGAGAATCACTGAGATGGAATAACTGGAATTGGAAACTGAGTCCCTTTGTCTGACCAAAATTTTGCTGCCTGAAGTGGCATCTCCATTTTCCTGGGCTCAATGTTTTAAAAAATCTTATGCTAAACCCCCATTCCTATTTTTGTCTATTCCACTATTTCATAAACCAAGTGGCTTTATTTTTTCAATATGTCAGGATTGACTTGCTTTCTTCACCCTTCTGTTTCCTTAACAAGACATATCATGAGGACTTCAGTGGGTCAGACTTTTCCTGCTATGGGAGGTCATTATACACAGTAGTAGTCCAATCAGGATGCCAATCAGGTGAGAGAAAAACTCAGTGCATGTGGTCACTTAATTCATGCCACTTCTTAGTAGACTAACACTGTACCAGAGTGAGGCATGTCTGTCTCTGTGAGGGGTAGTGTGCTCACTGAGAAGTGATGGATTCCAGGCATAGAAAACAGAAATATCCAATAAACACTCCAAACATTTGTTATTTTCTCCTTTCAAATACCATATTTCCGCAGTCAGACAGGTGAACCAATTCCATGTGACACTGATGGCTAATTGCACACAGCAAGTTGTAAAAAGCAACTGGACAGGGCAATTTGACCCCATAAATCAATTCACCATCACTTTCAAAGAGCTAATGCAGTGAAAGAAATCAAACTTGTCCAATGACTGTCTCATTAATGCAAACAGTACTAATCTAGTGATATGACTTCTCTGCTTGAGCAATCCAGAGAGAAAATGTTCCCACTGAGTCAAGTGTAAATGTAAAATGCAACATTGCAGGAAACAATTAGCAACCAACATATATTCATGCTGCACCTCCCAGCCATGTGAATATCAGCAATGCATGCGTCATCCCCAATGCTAAATTATGGAGTTAAGGCTTGTAATTATAATTATAATAAAATATAATAAGTAGTGCATTTTACTAAATACTAATTAGCATCTTACTGTGCAAAAATTGACACATTTCAGTTGGAACCTAAGTCATCACTTTGCTCACCTTTCAGGATACATGTATGTCATTGAAATGAAAGTAGGGAGGGCTGTGTTTGTTAGAGGTAGCAGAGATGAAGAGAAGAGTCAAACTCTCAGGGTGCTGGAAAAGATGATTTTATTCTTACAAATAGCCAAACATGTTTTTGTCTAGAAATACTTAATGGCCTTCTTCAGGAGAGTACAACTTTAAAACTGCCTGCTGTATTCCAAAAAAACTGCCTCCAAAGCTTATGCCTCACAACTGTCTATGGTGAAATGCACTGGACTGTTTGTAAGAATAAAATCACCTTTTTCAAAACATTGTGATTTTGTCTCTTTTCTACATCCCTTCTATTGGGTATTACCAGTCCTCTTTGCTTTTTTTAGAGGTAGCAACTTCAAAGAAGAAGATGAAGACACTGAAATAGTTCAAAGTTTTCCATACCTTGGCTCAGTCAATCAAAATGGAGACAGCAGTTAAGAAATCAAAAGAAGACTAGGGCCCTTTCCACAACTTTCCTGTGTACAGTGTGGTCGCATGAGGATCACGCGAGCAGCCTCTTCCGTGAGGCTCTCATGTCCCCACTGCTTCTGCTCCACAGGAATTGCTGGCCAGCCGGCAGGCAGTGTAAAGGCTCTGCCTCTTCTTTCCACAGTGCAGCCAGGTATTTTCCCAGGCTGTGCTGGGGGAGGAAGCCCGAGGGCCACAACTCCGGAGCTGTGCATGGATGGTAAGTGCGTGTGGGCCGCCAGAATGATGCGCAATCATACACCATTTTTGACTAAAAGCCAAAAATGATATAGTGCACTATCGGCGCCTGCCAGCCCCGGTAGTGCCGCGCGATTGCAAGGATGTCATCTGAAATGCTCCTTGCAATGGTGCGACGCTCCGGAGGCCCTTTCGCATGAGAAATGCCATGTGAAAAGGGCCTAGGACTGGAAGGACCGCGATGAGGAAACTAAACAAGATCCTCGAGTGTAAAGATATAACCTATAGTTAGGAAAGTCTATGCCATCATGTTTCCAGTTTCTATGTATGGTTATAAAAGCTGGACAGTGAAGAAAGCTGAAAGGAAGAAAATCAACTCATCTGAAATGTGGTGCTGGAGAAGAGTCCTATGGATTTGCTGGACTGCTAAAAAGACAAATAAATGAGTCCTAGAGTAAATCAAGCCTGAATTCTCCCTAGAGGCTAAGATGGCTGCTGTACTTTGGCCATGTCATTAGAAAACATGACTCACTTGAAAAGACAATAATGCTTGATAAAGTGGAAAGCAAAATAAGAAGACTGCTGGATAAACTCAATCAAAGAAGACATGCCCCTGAATCTGCAAGACCTGAACCATGGTAGCTGATGATAGGGTGACTTGGAAGTCACTTATCCATAACGTTACCATAAGTCAAAGTTGACTTGATGCAAGTTAACAACAACAGCAACCTTAGCATACATGTACTCAGAGGCTGCTGCTTTCTCTCTCTCTTTCTCTCTAAGAGTTCAGGTATGACATATATCCATGCCATTTCCTTTCTGTTTTGTTACATGTAAGATTATATGCAATCTTTTTTATGTATTAAGTAAAGCTATCTCATATGTTTTTTATTAAAAAGTCTAGGTCTGCTTTATTTTTCTAGTAGAAATGGGGATGGAATAGGATTGGTTGTTGCTCATTTGCAAATACTAATTATTCTATGAGGCATACTACGATCTCTTACATTTCCCATCATTACTAAGGGCAAATGGTTTAGAATCATAGAATCATAGAAATGTAGAGTTGGAAGAGACCACATGGGTCATCCAGTCCAACCCCCTGCCATGCAGGAACACCCTCAAAGCACTCCCGACAGATGGCCATCTAGCCTCTGCTTAAAAACCTCCAAAGAAGGAGACTCCACTACACTCCAAGGCAGCAGATTCTGGTGTCGGACAGCCCTGACGGTCAGGAAGTTCTTCCTGAGGTTCAGGTGGAATCTCCTTTCCTGCAGCTTGAATCCTTTGCTCCTTGTCCTGGTCTCTGGAGCAGCAGAAAACAAGCCCTCTCCCTCCTCTACATGGCATCCCTTCAGATATTTAAACATGGCTATCATGTCCACTCTTCACCTTCCCTTCTGCAGAAGATCCAGATAGCTTAGAAATCAAACATTGTAAAGACACAAGTAGGAAAAGGAAGTAGCTCCTTTCTGGCAATGGTCCTTATAATAATGTTATCTGTATAATTATTGTACTTGATGCATCAAATTGAGGGGACAGAGACCTCCCAACCTTATGAAAAACTTTAGTCAGCTGCCTTCAGCTAGTGTTGCACTATTAATTGCTCTATGAAGAAAGAAAAGAATCACCCAAAGAATCTCAATGGGATCTTAATAATTATGGGGAGAGCTTTGAAACACTTTTTTATAAGAATTAGAACTCATAGAATCACCCAGTCAGCATGACCACCTAATCCAAAATAATGGATTTTCCAAGTTCTGTTCTTGTAGTAGCACTATTGCCAACTACAAACATGGATGAGCAAAGGACATATTTCCTGATACCCCATACATTTTAGTTCTTAGGAAACAGTAAGGTAATTGTTTCCATTAATTCAGGATTTTATCATGTGATAGGTTTTGTGAATGATTACACTGGCTTAATTCCATGTTTAATCTTTCCTTTTGACACAATGTCACGACTCTCTCCCTGTTGCAATGGCATTTCAGTCATTATTGGATTGTACATTTGCATTGATGGGAAGAACTCCTTAATGGCTGCAATATCACTGGTGTTCAACTATTGCTTCTTAGTGTGATCATTTTGTTTCTCTGCAGCTCTAATATGGACATAGTTCTTGTGGGCATAGTTCTTGTGCTCTCCACCCACATCCTCAAGCAGGGTAGAAGTCACTCCTCTTTCAGTGTCTGGACAAGGAGGACATCATGGTGCATAGGAACAAGATTGCTTTTATTCTATTCGCCAGTACATATTTCTTTTTTAAATTTGTTTTGCTCTGATTATACACTTGCACTGCCATGACAGTTGCCAGCATGTTGAAATTACACAATTATAGCAATACAAATACACACACTCCATCTCTGGTACATTTTTTAAATTTCTTTTGCCATAATTGCATAATTGTGCTGCCATGAGAGTCTCCAGCATGCCACAACTATGCAGTTATGGCAAAACAAATATATAAAGAAAGAAATAGCTATTGGAAAACAGATATTGTACAACTGAGACAAAAAAACAAAAACAAAAAAAAGAAAGAGAGAGAGAGAAAGAAAGAAAGAAAGAAAGAAGAAAGAAAGAAAGAAAGAAAGAAAGAAAGAAAGAAAGAAAGAAAGAATTGTGCATGAGCTATATAGTGTGGACACGGTCTGGAAGACAAGGTCAGGGAGTCAGTGTGGAAGACAGATTGTGGGAGTGTGCATCACCAAAGAGGCACCATAGCATCAATGCAGAAAGGTGTGAATGAGATTGGTTCCATACTGTTATGTTTCTGTTCACTTAAACAACCCAATTGCTGCAAGATAGTAGGTTGGTGTGATACAGCTCTTAGCGTATAACTTATTTCAGAAGCAAAATTACGCATTGCTTGAAAAATGGAAAGATCCAGGAGCCATTGACATCAAAAGTCAATTATTCAAGATCTAGGATATTACTGTGATGAGAGAGGTTATGCAGTATGTTAAGTTATGAAAAGCTAGAGTTTATATCCATAATTTTTCAAGCTAACAAGCATTTTTTGGGAGGGGGCAGAATTACAGACACAGATGTAGGGGTTTGCAATTGCTATTAAAAATGAACATAGTATTTGTGTTGAACATAGCATTTCTTAAATCTATAAGTTTAAAATGTAATTTCATATATATGTAAATATTTTTCATTAATATTCGTTGTGAATATCCATTCCACCCTTTCTGCAGGAAATATGAATAAGGTACACCTGGTCAAACCTATTTGCTTTAGCAACAAACTGTTTGGTAGGCTGGGCTGAACTAAAGGGATTGGTCCAAAAATTTGCCCATAGGGCTTCATGGCTGAGCTAAGATTTTTTGCAAGTCCATCAATTTATGTTACCCAACATGGGCTTTAAAGCCATCCCATTGTTGTTTACTGCCACTTTTGAAGAAAGAGGCACAGATGGCCTCAGCTAGCAGGTCATATTGGTTTTCAGTTAGGGGAGAAAGATACCCCCAAAACATTTCACAAATGAAAACCAGGACATATGAGTCCAAGCATGGTCAAGATGGCAAAAATTATCAATGAGGAGAAACACACAAGCTAGGATTGGTCACAACAGTTTCTTTTTGCCTTAGTCTACAGGGAAGATTTCATCCCATCCTGTCTTCTTCCCTTCTGAGTTAACTGAGTGTGAAATACTTTTGCATTTTAAACTCTTCCTGCAACAACTAAAGTAAACTAAGGACAAAGGGGGAAAGGTGGAGGATGATGGAGAAACTAGGACATTTTAAAAGCAGCTACACAAGTAAGATGATAGAGGATTTACAGGGATTGTCCCTGCCAAATTGGGACAGTTGAAAGGTATGCAGAAGCTAGAAGCAGCATATGGAATTTGCTTAGCCTCTGCAGAGGCTGGGACAAGGGTGAATTAAGTGTTGCTCTCCAGGGGTTATTTGCCCACAGCTGCCATCATCGTTAGCCAATGTTGAGGCTGTTGGGACTTGCAGTTCAACAGCAGCTAGAGATCCAAACTTTGCCTTAAAACAATCTTGAGCCTATTTCATTAAGGTATGTTCATTTCTTTAAAGTTAGATGTTCTGTGTTCCAAGAGGTTTTTTTTTTTTTTTTTTAAAGAATACTTGTACATTGAAGATATGCATGTACAGGGTTCTTATTTAAAACATATTTCTCAGTTTCCAGGGGAGTAGTTATGTTTTTTGTCATGGCAAACATGCCAAAACATCTGTCGAAGCGGGCTGTAATCCAGGGAGTTTTATTTCATGCTTACATTTGTTAGCCTTTAAGAGTCCTTAAGCCTCTTTTGTTACACACACACACACACACACACACACATATATATATACATCTCCCAGATGCTACTGCTGTACATCTAGATCCAATCATCAAGGAACTTATGGCTTCAAATTGTGACAAGCCAGCCAACCAGTCCTTACTTTAACTTGAACTATACTGATTTTGTATTTGGTTTCCTCCTATGACACACATTATTGTCAGTACTGCTGAGACAGGAAACTCACAAACGCCAGTGATAACACTCTGAGTAATAGAATTATTGTAATTCAAAAGAGAGGGAAGCAGAGAAGGAAAATAGGAGGGGGAAAAATCTGTCTCTTCCTTTGACCTTTCTTGAGGCTTTTTCCTTGTTCTGCCTTTCTCCTGAGCCCTTTGTAACATGATAATTCAGTTAAGCTTTATTTTTTGTTCTAGCAGGATAAAGCACCATTATGGTCCAATTTTGAGTCTTAAAAGCAGAGCCCTGCTGGTGTCTTAGAATTGCTCTTCAATGATCAGATGACATTCAGTGCAGCTGTTATTTGCAATGGACTTGGTGACAGAACAATCTCTTGCATGCTAATCAGCTGAGGCCATCTTCTGTTGGTAGCAGATCTTCAGTTCAGTAACCAGAAACAAAGGTAAACAAAATAAAGCATCCAATACAAGGGGATTTGTTGTTCTTGGCCTTCTGTGGATCAGAAGATATAACAGAGAACATCTGTGTGCCTGGATACCTGATTACTGAGGGGTTGTTAGCATTTAGATGTGGGTCTTCTTTTCTCCTATATGTTTAGAAGCAGGGAAGAATTCAGAGTGTGGAGAAATTACTTTTTTGGATTACAATTGCCACCAACCATGCTGATGTGTGTGTTCTGGAATATATAGAAAAAGGGAACTTGTCCAAACTCTGCACTAAACAAATCTTTGGTCTGAGCTAGCATAGCTATTTTTGCATTTTCATACCCTACTTGATATGCATAGGAGGCTAGACAGTGTTATTGTCAAATCATTTTCTTGGGTCGTTTCCACAGGACAATGCTGTTCTGCATCGTTCTGTTGCAGTCTTGGCAGCACCTCTGCTGGAATGGGAACATGTCCCCAATGCTTCCCTCCACACCTGACCAGCTGCCTGCAGAAGGGAGCATGAAGGTCAAGTGGGTAAGAAATCATCATGATGATGATGATGATCATCATCTGCCCAAGTACTGCTACTGAATTGTGAGACTTTCCCCACTTCCCATGTAGAAATTTGTGTGTATTTTGTGTACATTTTTGCTAGTAGAGGCACTTTTTATATTTTATCCCCATTGCGTAGAACATATTTGCTCACATCTCTTCGAATATGTACAATTTATTTAAAAAGTTATGCACTTTTACAGTACAAGAAGAATACCAGTGAGCTGGAATGTATCCACAGAAGATGATCAGATGTGTGGAAACCAAGCTTTATGAGGAATAAATTAGAGAACTGGATATGTTTAGCTTTGAGAATGAGAATGATTGTCATGCACTGAATAACTTACACTCCGCAAACTTCACACTCAGAGTTGATCAGCAGTGTTTATTTGTAGGGATGTAAGCAACCCAACACTTAGTCAAAAGTTGCTGAGCCTACAGCATACTGTGTAGTTACAGGTTTTATACCTTTCAGATACAAATTTCAGCATGCCGAGTGATGATTGGAGAGGATCATAAACAATATTATCCCACCACTCTAGATGTTTCCCAGACTCACTGTTGTTTACTTATCTTCCATCCTTGAAGCTGGAACAGTTTCCTGCCTCCTTATTTCTGCACATTTCCACTTCTCACACAGCACCTTTTGGTACTTTCATTTCCCCCTCTGATCTTCTCCTCCTCTACAGGATACATTGTAGCAGTGTTCAGTAAAGCATTTAATCACTTGATTCATTGGAATATACAAACATGCTTCAACAAAACCTTATAACACACATCCTGACAGTGACATGATGGCCATCTGTAAATGTGTAAAGGGAGACCATGCAAAAACTGGATCAAGCTTGTTTTCTGCAGAGATTAGAACCCAAATCAATAGATTCAAATTATAAGCCAAGAGATTCTACATTAAACGTTAGGAAGCACTTTGTTAGTGTAAGAGCTGTTTGACAGCAGAATAACTGCCTCAGAGGTGGTGGACCATCTTTGAAGATTTGATAGACATCTTTCAGAAGTGCTTTAGTAGTGTCTTTGTGCATGGCAGATGATTGGCCTAGATGGCCCTTAGCATTACTTCCTACTCTAAGGTTCTATGTTTCTATGATCTATACTTTGGAGAAAAAATTCTTCACAATGACAGGAAACTTAATTTATTTAAAACAAAGATATTTCAAAGCAAATGAGATTTTAAAGAAGAAATGTGATCAAATATAAATCCAGGGAACTGAGAGAGAGAAAGAGAGAGGATTCTTTAAGCTTCAAGTACTGGGAGAAAAATTCATTTACCTCCATTCCTTTCATGTTCTTTTCTCCACCTTTTTGGACCTGGTATTATAATGCTTTGCACCATGGAGGAAAAGTTCCCATTGAATCTTTGTGTGAGACAGGAAAAGAAATTAGCTGCAGCAGCAGGCCTATTCTCCATCAAAGCACATAGATTTAAGGTTGCATTGCTTGACATAGCAGCTAGCCAGGTCATCTATTTGAAGACATATACAAATGCACAAAAAATTTTCAGGCTTTGTTTCACGAAAAAGCACAAGGGAATCAAGACTCTGGGAACCAGTCAAATTTCAGTTCTTTGGAAGGAAGGAAACGGAGTATAAATGTGCAGCGGTAGTATCTGAACAAGCTTTCAAAGATTAACACTGAGGAGATTTTGTGTTTGACAGAAATGAAGTGCCTGATCTTAGGATTTGTACTTATAAACTGGCATTACAGCACTCAGGCATATAGAATCTGGAGAGATCAATCTGTGTGCATCTACGGTTCACTGGGACAGGCGAAAGGACATATTACTTGAGTGATAAGGTATTTGACATTCTTTACCACTGCACCTTAAGGAATTAAGTAAGCTGCAGTTCAGAGGCTACTAGATTCCTCCAGTTCCTTTACAATGGTTGTACTACATCAACTGGTCCCAGTGGCAGGTGATGACTCTTCTATCAATGTAGTGGTGAAAATAATGTAAGTTTTAGTTTCAAGTTTAAAGGAGTTATCCAAGGTGCTGAACATTACCCACAAACTGTAAAAATAAAAACTAAAGTGGGACTAAAGCTCAATAGCAGAGCACATTCAAGAGAAGAAAATGGCACGATCCATTCCCTGCAACTCTAGTTCAAAGGACCAGGTAGCAGATCACATAAGATATCTCTTCCTCAAGTTAGGAAGAACAGATTGTAAAAAAATATCTGGGCCACATGGAGAAATAGTCTGGCCGGATGTAAAACAACTTGCTATATTCTTTTGTAGCTAGATAACCAGCAATGTTCTTTAATTCCTCCCAATGTCATAAATGGAGTGTAGACTCAAAAAGCCATTTCTTTACATGTCCCTAGAAGCATTCAGGTGGGGATACCTTTGCATCCAGGGCAGAAGAGAAGGGAAACCTAATGAGCTCATAGATGAGCCCATATATATCGTGTTGAAGACAGAGATGAGTAGAGCATGATATTCTATTAATGCCAGTTCCATCTTGATCTCAGCCTTGTCATTATTCCCTGCACAACCCACCCTCACTTAAACACAGCTTAGGGTTTTCTGATCACTTTAGCCAAAACAGAGATTTTGGTTTTAGTCATATATGTGTCCTCTTTAGTTCTTGGGGCAGGTGGTTGTCACATTTGCTGTACACCATATGGTTAATTATGGTTTTCCTCTTGTTAACTACTGTCAGGTCAACTTTGACTTATGGTGATGCTCTCAGTGAGAGACCTCCAAGTATCCAGTTGTCCTTTAAATAGGTTAATGTGGTCACATCTATCTAGGATATGTGCAAAATTTAGCAGGTAAGGAAAATATTGTGAGAGCACTTTGAGGAATGTTTATGGCCAAACAGTGGAACCAAAGAGCATGGTATGGATCACCTATTGGATTAATCTGTCTCATTCACTCAGAGATGTGGTGACTCAATAAGGATGTGTTATAAATTAAAGGTAAGGAATAGCCTTGCTTGAATGACATCAGGCATTGTTGACTGCAAGAGACCTGGGGTACACCTAAAAGAAGCTTTTCTTATGCAGCCATCCTATCTCACTCAATGATTTTACAGGGAGCAATCCAAATATCTGCCATTTGTAATCGTCACATTTTTCCCCTAGGGGTTTTTCAGCCTCTTGGTTGTTCTTCTTTTTATCACATAAATTCTATTGGAGACAAAAAGACACATTAGCTGCTTAGAGGTATCAGAATAAAAGCACAATTTGAGAGTCCTAGTACAATTTTTGCACTGACCTATATGTTGTACAGACCTAAATGTGGTCCAGTTCAAGCTTTCAGAAAGAACTTCTTCACACTGTGCTTACTGTGCAGCTACCATGTGATAGCTGCAGGCTTCAGATTGGACCGATACAGGAAGGATGGGGCTATCAGCAACTACTAGTCACAATGGGTATATATATCCCTTACAGTACCAGAGACAGTGTGGCTTTCTCTATAACTTGCTGGGGAATATGTGTAGGAGGATGTTTTTGCACTCATGTTTTATTTGAGGGCTTCCCACAGGCAATCATTAGCTGCTATGTGGGCAGAATGCTAAACTAGATAGCCTTCTTCAGCCTGATCATACAAAAGGCTTCTTATTCTTAACCCTGTGTCTTGTCTTTTTAATGACATCTGTAAAGGTTTCATTGCAAAGAGTCTTATAATGGTACTTTACTGGCTCTGTTCTGAGTTGCAAGTTGTTGTGAGAACATGTTTTTTTTCCTTTGCTTTCTTTATGTTAAACCAGACACAGGCTTTGTTACCTGTTGTTCGGCCTTGACTGGTAGAGCTCTCAACTAAGTCCATATTATGCAGGGGGGAAATGAATGCACCAGGCCCAAGTGTGTACCCTTGGAACCCTCTTGTCCCTTAGCAAGCTTTGTCTGGTCTCCCTTCTTTCTAGGGGGTGCAATTGTTTCTATAAGTGGATGTGTGACTTGGGGGGAAATAGACTGCCTGCACTAGGACTTTGTCTCAATTTATGTGCCACTTGTAAAAAAAAAAAGCCAGTATTTCAAAAATACCATCAATTTCTGTTGAGATATTCAGACAGCACTACCAATTTGCAGTTGGTGTTAGCTCCAGTTAATCTATAGGCTGCAAGCGAACATCACCTGAGCAGAGCAGATATGCTGCACCAGCACTGCACAACCTCCATGCAGAATAGCAACACTGGACAATGACTAAGGGCCGTTATACAGTGTACAATGCACAGTGTGTAACCACAATGTGCACTGTTACTATATATGCAAATCCTCTTCTTCCACAGTCAGCAGAATATGTCAATCAATCATAAATTTTATTGTACATAACTGTAGGTCACCACAATATGAAATGAATAGTATGAAGACATTAATAAATAAGTGTCACATTCAAACCATATTTAGTATGAAAAGTTCTTGAGGTTAAATATCACATATGTGCTTATCATTGTGGCAGTACATAGTTCATACTGATTCATATGAATCTACTTCAAATCCACTTCTAATTCCCATTCTAGGAGAGTATTCCGTTACGCTATGGAAAATATTTTGCCCCACATGTGTTGTACAAATTATGCTTATGTATGTCATTAGCAGAATGCCAACAAATGTGTCATGTTTCTGAATCTGCTGAACTACTTATTCTAAGGGTGTTTCAAAATGGAATTGTGCACTTATTCTGTCTTCCCAGTCCATAATATATTTATCAAGGTTAAGAAAAATGATCATAAGAAACAGTGGGTAAAAATGGAAGAGCAAGGCTACACAAGTTGGAAAGAACAATGCCTGAATTCTTTGCTCAACTCCCACCCCTGCACAAGAAAAAAAAATGTAATCTGGGAGCACCTAAAACTTCTTTTCATCTTTTCAGTATTTCCTGAAAGTCTGGTCAGTGTTCACAGATGGTCATTAGATTTCTTTCTCTTTCTTTGGTCCTTTCCACACGGGGGTTAAAAAACAGTGTAGAGCGACCTTTGATGGAGGTCGTCTACACCGTAAAGTGGATTGGGGCGAACTACTTTTGCATAGTTCCACACCCCAATCCGCTCAGGAGTGACCAGAAGTGGTGGTGCCGCGTGCTTTTTAAAAACCACTTTTCACGAGGTTTTTAAAAAACACAGGGCGTGCAGCCCTGTGCAGCCCCATTGCAGCGCCCGGTGTAGATTTGCAGGCACGTCCAAGTGCACGCCTGCAGACCTGCCAGGGACCAGGCTTTCAGCTGGCGAGCTTCTCCGGTTGGTGGAGAGCCTCCGCCAGCCAGCCGGGAGCCGCCATTTTGGATGCCGTGGGACGCCGACGAGTGTGGAGCAGCGAACTCGTGCTGCTCCACATGGCGACGGACTTACTCGGTTGCAGGTAAGCTCCGTTTTAGCGTGTTTTTGCCCGTTTCTTCCTCCGCGTGTGGAAAGGACCTTTCTTTTGTTAAATATCAATACTAATTCAATTATTTATTAGGGAAAAAAACATAAGATTTTATTCACAGATACAAAAAGTGCTATTTACTTGGGTTCTGGTACCTGTTAAAGTTCTGGCAAAGAATACATTCTGAAAAAAATATCAGTTCATATGTACAAGGGTTTATTATATAGTCATCTTTCTCTATGTGAAAATGATTTATTTCAAAATGCTGTTTCATACGCAATGATGACTTTTATTTGCCTAAAAGATAATTGCTTATTAAGCTGGACAGCCAGTTGCATGGTGATACCAAGCAAACTGGATTAACATGATTGCTGGATTATTAAATAGATTAAATCCTACTGATAATCACTTGCTAGCCTTCAGGGCTAGAAGCTTAATGAGCTCAAGAAATATCACTTTGTCAAACACTTATGTTCTGGTTCACCTTGAACTCATCTCTAATTTCTGCTTAGTATTGGTCATATTCCTATAGCAACCAAGGTAAGTGACATGAATTATCATATTTTCTCTGTGGTTATTTCATGCTAATTTCATTTTTAAATTGTCCTGAGTGATAAGGTGAGATTGCAATTAGAAGCCATCTCCTTTTCATGCCTTCTTTAGATGGCATAGCTTCATATATACATGCATAACTTCAATTATATAAAGGTGGAGAAGGGCCCATGATTGCTTATTTGAAAAGGACCAACTCTAAATGAGCAGAACATATTTAGGGCACATACATAAACTAGCTAATATTTGTATTCAGAGATGAAATTGACTTTTCAGGAATAAGAATGTTATGTTTTAACATCACAACTTTGTTGTAAGAGCTGTGCTTCATAAGCGGTTCAAAAATTTGAAGCACCAGACAGGCCAGAAGTCATATAACCCTATGAACAGAAATATTATTGTGCTTTTCCTAAGCTCTGCTGCCTTGCTATAGCCAGAGCAAGAGGCTGGAGATGCTTTTCCATACTTTTTTTCCCAGTTGTTTTTCTTGTTCAGTTCCCATTGCAATCAAATGGTGGGCATTAGCTATGAGGTCTCTGGGGATCTTGTAGCTTTCAAGAGGATTTGGGGGGAACTAAGGCACTTTGACTGTTATTGATCCTTGGCTTTTCTTGACATGTCCCCTATGCCCACTTTCCCACAACAATAGCTAGAAGAACCAGAGAGTGGAATGTTACCTTGTTGTTGTTAACTGCCATCAAGCTGATTTTGGCCATTTCCACATAAGCATTTTAAAATGGTGCAGAGCGACTTCCAACGGAGGTCTTCTGCACCATAGCATAGACTGGGGTGGACTACTTTTTGTAGTTCCACACCTCAATCCACGCAGGAGCAACCAGAACTGGTCGCACAGCGTGTTTTTTAAAAACCTCTTTTTAGAGGTTTTTAAAAAGCACGGAGCGCCAACCCCGTGCTGCTCCGTCACCCGGCTCCGAAGCAGATTTGCAGGCGCGCGCAAGTGTGTGCCTGCAGATCTGCCAGGGGCGGGCTTCCAGCTGGCGAGCTTCTCCGGTTGGTGGAGAGCCTCCACCAACTGGAAGCCGCCATTTGGGATGCTGTAGGACTGTGGAGCAGCGAACTTGTGCTGCTCTGTGTGGCGACGGACTCGACCAGCTGCTAGTAAGTTCCGTTTTCAGGCATTTTCGCCCGTCCCCCCCCACACACACACATGCGGAAAGGGCCTTTGTCTAATGATGACCCTATGAATGAGAGATATCCAATTCACCATATCATCAACAGTCCTGGTCGAGTCTTGCAGACTCAGGGCTGTGGTTTCTCAGACTGAGGTCATTTCCGCATTACACTGTTACAGTGCTATTATTCCACTTTAACATCCTGTGGAATTCTGGGATTTCTAATTTACTGAGGCTAAAGAGCTCCCTGGCTGAGAATTCTAAATGCTACTCCCTAAATTGCAGACCCCAGGATTCCATAGGATGTTGAAAGCAGAAGAATAGTACTATAACAGTGAAGTGTGGAAATGGTCTGAGTCTATCCACCTGTACTGTGGTCTTCCTCTTTTCATGCTGCCTTCTACCTCACTAAATATTATTGCCTTTTCTAACAATGTTAGAAATGTTAGAATTCAAAATGACCTCAACAGATTAGAGAGCTGGGCCAAAACTAACAAAATTAATTTCAAGAGGAAAAAACATAAGACACTAAAGCAAGGCAGAAAAAAATGAAATGTACAGATATAGGATGGGTGACACATGGCTTGACCAAAGTACATGTGAAAAGGATCTAGGAGTCTTAGTAGACCACAAGTTGAACATGACTCAACAGTGTGATGTGGCAGCTAAAAAAGCCAATGTTTTTCTAGGCTGCATTAATAGGAGTATAGTGCCTAGGCCAGGGGAAGTAACAGTGCCACTCTATTCGGGCTTTGTCAGACCTCACCTAGAACACTGTGTCCCAGTTCAAGAAGGATATTGACAAACTGGAACATATCCAAGCAAAATGGCAAAAGGCCTATGTTCTATGAGGAATGGCTTAGGGAGCTGCGTATGTTTAGCCAGGGGAAGAGAAGGTTCAGAGGTGACATGATAGCCATGTTTAAATATTTGAAAGGTGTCATATGGAAGATGGAGCAAGCTTGTTTTGTGCTGCTCCAGAGACTGAGGGCATTTCTGCACTACACTGGCCCTTTGCACACAGCATTTGTAGCATGATTGTGAGGAGCCATCTGCACGATGCACTCACAATTGCCCAATGCTCCAGGGGCCGGCAGGTGCTGATCATGCACCTTTTCATTTTTCGCTAGAAGCTGAAAATGGTGTGCGATCATGCATTGTTCCCAGCCCCCGTGCACATTTACCTGGCATGCGGAGCCTCCGGAGCCGTGCCAGTCACACTTCCTGCCCCTGCGCAGCCTGGGAAACTCTCAGGCTGCACTGTGGAAGGAAGAGGTAGGGCTCTGACATAAGCAAGCGGCTCATGTGGAGCAGAAACAGCAGGGATGCAAGAGTCTCTTGCCGGAGGCTGCTCGCACAATCCCCACACCCCAGCACCAGAAAAAGGTAAGGTGCGGAAAGGGCCACTGTTATGGTACTATTATTCCACTTTCAACATCTATGGAATCCTGGAGTTTGCAGTTTAGGGAGGGGCATTTAGAATTCTCAGCCAGAGAGCAATTTGGCTTCAGTAAACTAGAAACCTCAGAATTCCACAGGATGTTGAAAGTGAAATAATAGCACTGTAACAGTGTAGCGCAAAAAGGCCCTAGGACATACAGTAATGAATTCCAACTACAGGAAAACAGGTTCCACCTAAATATTATGATGAACTTCCTGATGGTAAGAGTTTGACAGTGGAATATGCTGCCTTGGAGTGTGGTGAAGTTACCTTTGGAGGTTTCTAAACAGAGGCTAGATTGCCATCTATCAGGAGTGCTTTGATTGTATATTCCTGCATGGCAGGTGGTTGGACTGTATGGCCCTTGTTGGTCTCTTCCAACTCTATGATTTTGTTATTCAGTAATTCTACTTTACTTACCATTATAATTCTGAACTTTCCAAAAAAGTTAGTTGCCATTATAATTGTCTTTTGAAAAAGAACCTATTTGCTATTTCTCAAAAGTTACTATTACTAGTTATTATTAGTTACCCTTCTAAAAATTGAATGCTTGAAGCCGCCTTAATGCCCACAACAGAGTGCAAAGCAGCAACATGAGTTATGGAACATGTAGTGCTCCCCATCAGCATTACATAGGGCTATATCACCATAACTATAAAAGTAGAATGAATTTATAGTTTATTTACTTGGACTTGTAATGCAATGGGTATACTTTTGGTACTGGAAGTGAGAATTTAGAACATGTTACCTGTTATTGATAATTAGTTACTTCCAAACTCTAGGAAAAAGACATTTATATCGAAGGGATCTTTAGCTCTGGTGAGGTTAGTGCTATCCTGTGAGCTGGCCTTCCTCTCAAAATATTCAGTGCCTCTCAGCTGGACTTTTGCTTCCTTTGGATTCAGCACCATATACCTTTGTCAGAACCTTCTCTTCTTTGTATGGAGCAATTAGGCTGCGTTAAAAAATGTTCTACATGCAGAAGGTGTCTTTCGTTCATGGAAGGCCATTTCTATACCTTGTTCTAGATGGTTCTACAAGAAAGAAATCCAATGGAGGTCTTTTGGTTATGCTAGAGAAACATGGCATTTATTATAAAATGTAAGTAGCATGCTATTGGCAAATTGCACAAATTCTTGTGCATATTCCTATGCAAATACATGAAGAACAAGCCTAGAGGATCTTAACTAAGTTTAGAGATTATTAAATGCAATTCACTGTGTGTTTATTTATTTGTTTATTTATGGTATTGGTCTATCACTTCTCCCAGCTCGCTAAGGCCCACACAGAGATAATTTATGATGCAAATGTCATCTCCTAAAACCATCTCCAACATACATATCCAGTAAAGATGTGTTCAATCAACCTATGCAAACCATCCATGAAAAAAAAAAATCTCACTTTTTCTCCAAGAATGAGACTCAAGGTGGCTTATAGAATAAGAAGAGAATAAGTAAAACCACATATAGCTAAAAGCATTCAAAAAGTTAAAATTAAAATGATATCAAATTTTCTATAGAATTAGAACTATTTAAAATATAAATTTAAAGGCATAGATTAAATGCACTACAGCATTTTTTAAAAAATGAAACCCATTTTATAAAAGAGTTATTATATAAAGTGATATGAATGGCTCATTTCTATTTAGGCTTTGTACCCCATGTTATGATCCATGTATGGTGAGGAACAGGAGCAGGAATGAAGAGCCTGTGAAGAGGCTGGGTATGCATTGATTGTGTATGAATTCATCTTCAGAATGACTGCCAAGACCTTTGTGATGCTCTCTGCAACAGAAACAATCCATAAATAAATTGCACAGTGCTGCATTATTCTGTTCGAAGCTGCACTCCAAACCTAGGTAAAGAAATCAAGCAATTGCAGAGGCTAATGAGAAGTAGTAGCAGTAAAAATAACACAATGTAATTTACTGCTCTGAACCCACCACCACCTTAATTAACATATATGACTACTTTAAAACACACACACACACAACCACACTTCATAATATTTCAGTGCTGCAATCAGACCCTCCAGTGCTTGAGTTATGGTTTATTAAATAAGTCCTTGTTGTGCAGAGAATATTTCCAGTCTTTGGCCTTACACTTAATAACTCACAGGGAATGAAGGGTGCTCAGTAATTCATACCCCATATTGTCTTCCTTTGCTAATAATACCAGGGTCTGGAATTTATAGCCTAATCTTGCTTACTGCTAAGCATCTGCTGCCTGAAGAGTACAGCGTTCAGTTCCTCTTGTCTTCAGTGACAAGTGAAAGAGTAGAGCACTGGCAGGATAAAACAAATTGGGTCTCACATTTGGGAAAGAAAGATGAAATACTTTTCAAGTGCCACAGTTCATACATTGACTCTTGTAAGACCATGTTCTGCAAGTCTTCATAACTGACAGTTAGAAGCTTTCCAGGAATAGTAGACTTCAGCGATATTGACTCTTAATGAGCCCCCAGAACGCACAAACACTGTGGCTTCCAGATGTACACCATCAGGCTCAAGCCAAAGGTCAGGCTGGAAGAGATGAAGCCCAAACTAGATAAGGCAATAGGAAAGCTCTTTCTTTTCCTGCTTCACAAGTAAAAGCTGGCATAAAGAGATAAATACCCATACGTTGGGGTTTCAGTCTGGGATACAGAATCCATGAATTTTAATCTTTTTTCCTGTATCATTATTTGTTATGCTGACTACCTGTACAAATTGCTGTTTTCTATTTTACTAGGTTGTCCACTTACTATGGTCAGCCATTTCTGGCCAGAATTGGAGGTGAGGAGAAACCCAGGTTTTGTCATGTCTTTCTCTCTGGTTATGGTCATTCAGAAGTGATTCTTATTTATAGACCACAACCACGCAAGAGTCTGCTCACATATTTGGAAAAAATGAAAGATTATAATTCAAATCATGAGCAATATGTCAATTATCATTTTTTCCTTTGTGTAAGATAGTGCACCACAGATTTCTTAAGAAGTCTATTTCTATATGCGTTCCATGGTTTTGTGATATTATAGGTATATCTCAGCTGACAAAGTTCCTGGGTATTACTAGTTTAACACAATATTTGGGGCCAGAGGCAGAAATAACATGGAAAAAATAGGGGATACGTTCCTATACAGGAGCAGCAACAAACAGACAGACAGACAGACAGACAGACAGACAGACAGACAGAAGAGCAGCTCAACACATTTCAGCAAACTTTTCATTTACAACCAACAATATTCCCATGTAAAATGATACAACCTAAGCCCTTTCACACAGCATTTGCCATGCAAAAGGGCCTCCAGAGCGTTGCACAACCGCGAAGAGCATTTCAGACGACATCCTCGCAATCGTGCAATGCTACTGGGGCCGGCAGGCACCGATTGCTCACTATTTCATTTTCAGCTTGTAGCCAAAAATGGTGCATGATCACACATTGCTCCAGGGCCCCATGTGCACTTACCATGCGTGTGGAGCCTCCAGAGCCACGGCACTCGTGCTTCCTTCCACAGTGCAGCCTGGGAAAATGCCCAGCTGTGCTGCAGAAGGAAGGGGCAGAGCCCTCATATTGCCTGTTGACAGGCAGGCAGCAACTGTGGAACTGAAGCAGCAGGAACACGAGAGCCTCTCGCAAGAGGCTGCTAGCATGATCCCCACACCCCAGCGCCAAAAAAAGGTATGTTGTGGAAAGGGCCCTAGTCAGGTAGGCTGTGTGAGTGTGTTTGTTGAGACTGCAGTTCCAGAAAACACTTGAAAGCTTCTTCCAAGATACATTTTTCTTTCTTTGATCAGCTTCCACACTTCTTATGATTTTCATGTTGGTGGCCAAACTTTACACATCTATGCTATTTTTGTTTTTTTTAAAAATGCTAGGGAAGCTGGTGAGACACGATTTTTTACTTTCTTCTTTTGTCTCTCTCTTACTTTGCATTTATATGCAGTAAGGGATACTGGCAGCAGTTGTTGCTTACCTTGCCTTTTGTAGGCAGGCACACACAGTTACAGTAGGATTGGCTAGAGGAAAATCCAATTCTTTCCCAGTTTATGCTTCATTGCATTGCTTAGTGCAGACATGCTACTGCAGCCCAATTCCAAAAGTCTATGATTCTCTATCCCACCTTCACCATCTCTACAATATTAATGCTGCCAAAACAAAGAAACGAACAAACAAACAAACCCTCCATCTAGAGATGAGGAAGGAAAAGAGGGTTGTGTGGGCATAATAAAATACTTTAAGGAAAGGAAATTTATTGTCAGAAGCTTTCTTAGCTGATGTACGCCTGTATCCTGATCATAAAGATTCCTGATATATTAAATGTGGCCAGTTTTCTGGTCTACTTTGACAAATTCAAAACAATAGCTGATTTTGTCTTGTAAATTGCCTATCAGTATTATAGCATACACATTAAGGCTAAGACATCAATAGTACTGATGATAGCTTCAAACCAGTGCCAATGCATTATTATGAATATATCAGACTAACTCGCAAAGGGCTACTTAAGGGAAAAAGACAGATTTTTGGTGCCAGTGTTTATACAGGAGAGAAGTGGCCCATCTGCAAAAGCAAATTACTTTCCTGTAAGAAAGAGCTCCAAAATATAATAATAGGACATAAATACACACCTTCAGGTAGGCTCCTTCCCTTATGCCTACACAGTAGATTATTGTTAATTAAACCTCTGCTCACATAAACAGAACAAGAAAGGATGTAAAAGTAATGAGCTGACAACCTGGTGTGTATTATGTTGGGCTTCTAAGAGAATTTAATTTGAAGAAGAATTATGCACAGGCTGAAAGACAGTCCATTAAACCAAGCTAACTGTCTGGAAAGAGATAAAACAAAAATGTGTTCCACCTCCTGTGAAATAAATAGTGAGCTGCATGTTTCTGTTACCTTGTGGCTCTCCGAGCCTCTGAGCAGAAACAAAGCTGGACCAGCAAGAATGTCAATGCTTCATAAGCAGAAGGGGCAAAGGGTTTGGAAAACCATGCAGAGCAGAGCATGTGAAAGGGCTTCCTTCCTGAGGGAAAATTATGAATGTGTCAGATAAGACCATATCAGTGCCATACAGGTGCCGAGATATTATAATGATAACAATGGCCACAAATATCTGAGGATGGGGGGTGCAGGGAAGAAAAGACTTGTTTGATTCTTGAAGTCTTAAGAAATAATATTCTTTAACTTTCTAATTAATAGCCCATGGAATGTGTGTGTGTGTGTGTGTGGTGAGATTATACTTTAGTATTCAAGTTCTGAGCCAAAATTTCATTATGAAGAATTATAGATATTAAAAAAAGAAAGAAAAAGAAAGAAAGAAAGAAAGAAAGAAAGAAAGAAAGAAAGAAAGAAAGAAAGAAAGAACTTGTGAAGGGAGGAGGTTGTCCCTGAACTACTGAAGAATATCTTTCCCCTAACCATTCTTGAAAAGATGTCTTAACTATTTTATTGGATGATATTGGATGATATTGGATGATATTGGACCCCTCTTCCTTCTTCTCCATCCCCCTCCCCTCCTCCTCCCCCTCCCCTCCCTCTCCTCCTCCATCCACAATATAGGGCCTTTTCGCACTACGCTGTTATAGTGCTATTATTCCACTTTCAATCTCCTGTGGAATTCTGGGATTTGTAGTTCACTGAAGCCAAAGAGCTCTCTCGCTGAGAATTCTAAAGGCCCCTCCCTAAACTTCAAACCCCAGGATTCCATAGGATGTTGAAAGTGGAATAAGAGCAGCTTAACAGTAAAGGGTGGAAAGGCCCATAATGTGATAGATGCTGTTGCTGTGATTGAGGAGCAACTGATCGTGCATGGGACCAAGCCTGTGAGCGAGCAAGTCAACCTGCAGACATCCCCTGCACTGGAAGGCCAAACAGAGACTGAGGCTCTTTTCACATGGGGAGGAAGAAATGGGGGAAAACGCACTGAAACGGAGCTTACCTGAAACCGGGTAAGTCCGTCGCCATGTGGAGCAGCGCGAGTTCGCTGCTCCACACTCCTCGGTGTCCTGTGGTGTCCAAAATGGCGGCTTACAACTGGCGGAGGCTCTCCACCAACCGGAGAAGCTCGCCAGTCGGAAAGCCCGCCCCCGGCAGATCTGCAGGCACGCACTTGCACACGCCTGCAAATCTACACTGGGTGCTGCGATGGGGCTGCACGCAGCTGCACGCCCTGTGCTTTTTAAAAACCTCCTGAAAAGTGGTTTTTAAAAAGCACGCGGTGCCACCACTTCCGGTTGCCCTAGCGTGGATTGGGGTGTGGAACTACGCTAAAGTAGTCTTCCCCAATCCACTTTACATGTAGATGACCTCCGTCAGAGGTCGCGCTACACCGTTTTATTACCCCCGTGTGGAAAGGGCCATAGTTGCTCCAGCCAGCTCATGACGGAGAGGGAACCAACAGCGATGTAGAGGAATTGCAGCCAGCTGTGCCCATCAGCCCTCAATCATGCAGAAGGTTGAAATGGGCTGCTCAGAGGGAGGCTGCATGGACTAGGCTGAGGAAACAATAACAAGCAGCACCTGCTCACAGTGGCTATTTATGTCTGCCGGAGTGGCTGCTCCTTGCTTGCAGCAAATTATTACAACTCACGACTTTTGTGTCTCCTGCTCCCTGAAATCCTCCGGACAGATCTCTGCCTTCTGAACCTTTGGACTGGACCTTGACCTGGCTCGGCTTGTGTTTTCCTGGTATTTGGTATATTTGGACTCTCCCTGAAAGTATTCCTGACCTCGCTCCTCCCTTGCTGGCTGTGGCACGGCAGGGAGAGATTCCTGATACATAGTTTCATTCAGAATCTGGAAAATATAGAACTTCCCACAGAGAATATTTGGCAAAAATACCCCCACAACTAGTATGAAGAATTCTGAGGGGCCATTTTCACTAAGCCCTATAGGCACTGGTGGTGCTTAGGGAAACTGATGGGAAACCTATGTGAGGTGACTCTTACTGTAAAAGAATTTTGGGCTATCAGTGTAATTAATAAATAAAATGGTATACCATGACTTACTCTTATGCTTCCATGTCTCTTGCTTCTGGAGTTTTGAATCCCTAGTCATAATGTTACTTTGAAGTAGGGGTGGGATCTGTGCAACTCTCCAGATGTTATTGAACTGCCGCTCTCAGCAGCCCTAGCCAACATAACCACAGATGAGAAATGCCAGGAGTTACAATTCAACAATGGCAGCATGGTTACACATGCACCACAGACATATTAGCCCATACATGACACACAATATAATAATTTCACTAAGAACTAACTGGTGTTTCTCAGGAGAGGATTCTCTGAGAATGTTCTGTTCTGAGCAATTGGACATCACAGGACATGGTGAGTTGGTGTGAGCTGTCTCTCTACCTCAGGCTATGGCTATTCTCCTGCCAGTTATACGCTTTAGTTTGTACAGAGAGCCATTAACCCAGGGAAAATTATAGCTGTTTTCTTTCAATTAAGTTGTATGAGATTGCTGGAGTTCTAGAAAACTAATTTAGAAGTAATAGCACAAGAATATGAATATTTCACATTCATCTAATGCCTGTTGGTTTTCTTTTCTGCCTGAATAAAAATTTAGAAACCAAGCATCCTGACACTGCATGGAATTGAGAGTAATTTGTGAACACATAGGCATTTTGTCTGTCACTTAATTCATTCCACTTGCTTTTGTTATCCTTTTATTTGGGTGTCTTGGGATGCTTGCTGTTTCAAAGGCATTAACTCCTCTTATTCCAAAGAATGATGAATTCTAGCAGAACTCATTTGTATTGTAGACTGGCAATAATCCCTTTCTATTCTTCTGCAGCAGAGGCCTTTACAACAAATGTGAATATTGGAGAGAAATTAAGATGGTTCTCCTTTACCCTCAAGCTCTCTCCAACACAAAATTTGCAGGCCTCCATTTGATGCTGCATCTTTGTTTACTTCTGTCTTACTTCTCTAGCATGGCAGGGTGAGGGATAAGCGATTTCTAAATACTTCACATAGCAAAAATGGTGTCACACTCTGGCATCAATATAAGGTAAAAGTAATCTCAGTTAGGGACTATGGCAGGGGGACCAAATGTCTTACTTTCCATGACACAGCATTGTTGTTCTTAATTGCTGTTAAGTTGATTTCATCTTATGATGGCACTCTGAATGAGAGACCACCAGTAATCTCTGTTATCAACAGCCCTGCTAAAGTCTTGCAGTCTCAGGGCTGTGGCTTCTTTAATTGAGTCTATCCACTTGTAATGTGCTGTTCTTCTTTTTCCACCTTACCAAGCATTATTGTCTTTTCTAATAAGTCTTGTCTTCCCAAGATATGTCCAAAGTTCAATAGTCTCAGCTTAGACATTTTGGTTTCTGGGGAGAGTTCAGGCTTGATTTGTTCTAAGATTCACTCTTTTGTCTCTTTAGCTGCATATGGTATCCATAGGGTTCTTCTACAGCACATTTCCATTTCTTGTTTTACAATGTCCAACTTCCCTGATTCATACTTCTCCCATTCCATGTGCCTATAATATACATTGTGAAGCTTAAGACTTTCCTTTCACCTCTGAACATGTCAGCAGCTGAATTTCCTTTCTGCCTGAATCAAGTTGCATCATAGACCCAGTGCTACTTATACTTGTCCTCTGCTTTTCCGCTGGTTGAGTGCCTTCCAACTTAAGAGTCTTATCTTCTGGCACTATCTCTTGCTTCATTTTGGATTATCACATCACGTGGTTTTCATGGTAAAATTCATTCTGAAGTAGACTTCTCCCCAACTACTGCCTACTGCCCAGAAGATGTTTGGGTCATTTGACTCCTCAACAAAAGCATGACTGATGTGGGAAACTTACCAGCAGCATAGCTGCTTACCTCACAACAGCAAGCAATCCTGTCACCAAAGAAAAGTAGTGGCATAGTGGGATGACATTGGCTCTTTCCACAGCATACATTTTCTTGGCGCTAGGGTGCAGGGATCACTCAAGCAGCCTCCAGCAAGAGGCCCTTGCATCCCTGCTGCTTCAGCTCTGCGTGAGCTGCCTGCTCCCGAGCAGCTAGCGCGAGAACCCTTCCTCTTCCTTCTGCAGTGCAGCCTGGGAGTTTCCCAGGCCACACCGGGGCAGGAAGCATGACTGCTGCAGTTCTGGAGGCGACGCACACATGGCAAGTGCACATGGGGCCCTGGAGTAATGCACAGTCATGCACCATTTTTGTCTGAAAGCTGAAAATGAAAAAGTGTGCGAGTGGCGTCTGCCCTACCCTGGAGCATTGCACAATTGTGAGTGCATCGTGCAGATCACTCCTCGCACTCGCACGCTCCACGTGCCCTTTTGCATGGCAAATGTGAACAGGACTGACATGTGAAAAGGGCAATTGTGTTGCTGACTGCTGCAGCTATGATAGGCAGTGAATCAAGATATAGTCTAGACTGGCAGTTTTTGTTTTCTTTCCTTTGGGGTGAGATGGGAGAACAAAGACTGATTTTTTAAAAAACAACAACAACCTTATTCCTTTGGTGTTGCATGCTTATGGACTCCACCACAAAGTGTGGGCCTCAGTCCTTGGTAGTCTCTTCTATTATTAATTTTTTCAGTCCTATAAAATCTGTTGTGTTAAATCCTTTGAACTACCCCCAGCCTTACTAGAGGCTCTCCTTCTAACATGTATCCAAAGAGTTCTTTCCTAAGGACCCACCCAGATACCATAATGTTTTTATTTCAAATGTTAGCAACTCTATCAACTACCAGAGAGCAAGTGTAACAAAAGGAAATATCACACCTTCCCAAAAGTACAGGGAGGGGAAACAACCCGTGTTGGTTACGGTGAAAATCTAAGCTCCAATTTCTAGCCTAATGATCCATGTCTCTATCTATAAATGCCTTTTCTTTCTAACCAGTGTCCCTGGGCTTTCTTTGGATTGCTTTCTAGGCAGACACTTCTCACTGTAGCTCTGAGGCTATTGGACATTCTGTTAGATCCTTAGCTTTCAGGGCCATTGTCTTGTTTGTTATTAGCAAGGGATTAGAGGTTTAAGGTCTCCGTGTTTAATGGCCTCAGCGGGTGGAGAGCGCAGCACTAGCTGTGAAAATGACAAAAATCAATAGCTAATCCAGTGCACTCAGTCAACCTTTTCAAAGCCTCATCTGTATTGATTTCCAAGTGCTGCTCTTCTTGTCCCTTGACGTAATCAGCCTGTTTGCTCAGCAGACACTCTCATTCTTGTTCCCTAGTCATTTTCTTTCTGTTTCTCATACTTAAACATAGACTACTTAGAAGTTGTTCACTTGTCCCTGCAGCCAGGAACAAAGACAGTAGAAGACACTGATATCAAATTAAACTAAAGCTACAACTTTATTAAATAACTGTACTGGGACTCAAGTCCCTGATTAGATGCTCTACGTCCCAACCCTCAGTGTGGGTTAATTAGTACAGCCTGGTGAAAATCAGAGGAGAATACATCTGGCTAGGTTTGAATTTCAAATGCAAATGATTAGCTAGTTTTGGAAGTGGATACTTATTAAGTATTAGTGATGACAGTTTAATGGGAAAGTGTCAGTTTGATGCCTGGGGAAGGCCATTAACTTCCTGAGTTTTCTTCCACCTTCGTCTCTCTCTCTCTCTCTCTCTGTCTTTCTGTCGATAGCTCTTTCTCTCCCTCTCCCCAGCATATGTGTGTCAAGAAGAATTCTGTGGACACGATGAAGAGCCTCCACCCAACATACACACCTTTGTACCTTCCTCATTTCCTGGTAGAAGTATTTCCTTTGTTTTGGCAGCAGAGGTGATACTTCCTATAATGTTCCTTGGTCTGCCAATCCTTGCTGTCTTCCTATTCTCTTGCTTGACTAACCTTGACTTGAGCTCTACCGCTGAGACACTGTTGTGCTGCCAAATGTTAGCATGGTCTTATGGGTTGGGGAGAGTGTCTTGGATTACTGGCCTGGACTGGGGCACCATTGCTGAGTCCACAGTAGGAAACTTTTCTTTAATTTTTCTTTGGTACCACCATAAGTGGTGGCAGAGTTCCTCTTGTCTCCCCTTCCACACATAGCTTCCTCAAGACAAGATAATATCATGACATAATTTTATTCCAAGGATGTAGTGCAGAAAAAATGGTGAGCACTATGAGGCAAAAGCCAGGAGGATTTGCTAAACAATGTTTAGAGAACAAAGAAACAACTGTGGCTACTTGCCGTTGTTGTTGTTGATGCTGCTGCTGCTGCTGTGTACCTTCAAGTTGCTTATGGTAACTCTAATTTGAACCTGTCACAGAGTTTTCTTAACATGATTTGTCCAGAACAAGTTTCCCCTTGCCTTCCTCTGACAGTGTGACTTGCTCTACTGTCCTGTAAACCTCTTACCCACCTCATCTTTAAAATGTCTCTGGAATTTGCCTTCAGCAAATGGGACAGATCAGACAGTGCCCTCATACTTTGTCAGCTCCATTCTCATGGTCTGTATGCGAGAAGTCATTTTCCTCACTTATTTTCTCTTTTTAGCTTTTTTTTTTTAGCATTTCTCCCCACACTGTGGTAAAACAGCAATGGTATTCCAAGATCTAGACTCTGTATAGAAGTTGCAAATAGTTCAGCCCAGTCTTTGGAAGTCTGTTGCTAGACTAAACACAGTGCTGGCTGCCTCATAATAGGACAAACTACTATTTGTTTATAGAAGGTTTAAATGGAACAATAACAAAAACCTTGAAGGTTATGAAGATTGTCAATATAAAATATAATAATACAATATAATAATATTTGTATAATATATTTGTTGCCCTCTTTATGTCTTGAATTCACAGCCACACACATTGGTCCATTTCTGGGGCTACAGTGGGATATCACAGGGATGCACTTTTTTGCTAATTTTGTTCTCGAAGAAATCAACAAATAATCTCGGCAATTTTTTTTTCTGCTGTGAAAAAATCTTCAAAATTTGCATTTTCTTTTCACCCAACAGAGCAGTTTCTGCACAGAAATAAGATGCTATTTCCTGCATGGAAAATATTGGCTGGCTTCCTGCTAGTAGGATACAATGTCACAAGTTAGACTTGTAACTGCACAGCAGTTTCCTATTCATATTTACAATTGCAAATGTCCCTGAAACTCACCGTAAAAGCCAATCAGCCATCCTGAGTAATGGAAATTTGCCATGCTGGCAAGCGGGCATTGCAGGACAATGTGAGCAATCCCTTCCTGCCAGCAAATGATGGTTCCAGGAACAGAAACAGGGGCCCCTACATGGTCCTGTCACATATATTGGTTGCACCACCACTCATTGGCAGGACAGGGTTGATCACATGATCTTGTAGCCTCTGACTCACCAGTGCCATAGAACACCATTTCCCAAGTTGTTTGACTGGCTTTTAATGTGGGTTTCAGGGGCAGATAGAAAGATAGTGCACAGCTTCAGTATTGTAGCTGCACTTCTGATGTAACTGCACTTCTGTTGTTTTCTGCACAAAAGCACCACACAAGAACAAGTCCTAAACTGTGAAGATTCTTCTCATTGGGGTTTTCCAATATTTGAAACACATTTTCAATCATTTTTCAATTGTTTTTAATTACTTTCCATTCTTAAAGTTTTATACAGGAGTGAAAGACAGTTTGTCACACTCTATACCTGTAACCTCTTGTACTAGTGTCTTTTTATGGAGCATTGCTGGGGAAAACCTGGCTATCTCCACTGTCCTCCCTTTATTGCTTAACAGGTCCCATCTTGGTGTGACATTGGCCAGGGAAAAGCATGTCTGCTATGTGAGAAACACAATATCAAACCACCTTGGGTGCATAACATTGTATAATTGGATCCTGGATCATTTTCCATCACAGGTTCTGTGACTCTGAAATGCTAGTAAAGAAACTCAGAATTTCATGGGAAGGAGGAACAAAAAACTGTGAACTTGGATTAACTAACTAAATTTGCCAAGAACTGGAACTACACATGTGACCAGAAAGCACTATTCCCTTGCCATTTTTATATCCTGTATATCCTTGTATACCACAAGCAACCTGGCTTAAAAGGTTTCATTTTGTCTGAAAGCGTAAGCTAATAAGATCACAGTGTATAAAACACTGACAGTTCCCACCAATGATTTCCAGTGTTCACAGGTTTCTACAGGTGTTGCTTTCTGCATGTATTGCTTCAAACTAGTTCACAAAATTCTAATTTGCAGCAATTCCCCCCCCCATGGCTCCTTGAATGTGCTTTGAGACTTACAAACACATTTTGCCTTGTCAAAGGAAGAAAAATTTTATTTCATCTCATTATTGGGATTATGAGGCTGGTATTTATCAGATAAGATACTGATTTAACAAACTCGGCTATCAAAGCAAAACAGCCAAACAACCAGTGAAAGTTTGCCTTTGTGTTGCTGCCATTAAACTAAAACAAAACATCACTGCAGTTTCCCTTGTGAGCATGTTTCCCCATATGAGCCCCAAGCCAGCTCTTAGTTGCCTGTAAAAAGGAGTACTTACACATATAGTTGCTTCAGAATACAGATGCACATTTAGAGTATGTGTACACTGAAACTGACAATGTATATTGACAGAATCTGCATTTACATGCACATTATGCTTCTTGTTCCTAATCCACCAACAAATGTTTGTGAAGGTCTTCTTTGCTGGATCAGAATTCAATAAAGTAGATTAGACTACTATAATGAGTTCTATGTGGGGCTGCCCTTGTAGAAGATTCAAAACTACAGCTACTGCAAAATGCAGCCATTCAGCTGTTGACAGGAATACCATATAGGCAGTATATAATGTCAATATTAAAAGAATTGCACTGACTGTCAATAAACTTCCAGTATGAATTCAAGGTGCTTCTGATGACACATAAAGCTCTAAATGGCTTTGGACCTCAGTACTTGAAGAAATGCTTGTTCCCATATATATCTTCCCAAGGATTGAGGTCTGCTAGAGTTTTCCTCTGTGTCTCACTGGAGACATCAACACACTGTGTGGGGACATAGAAAAAGGGCCTTCTCAGCTGCGACGTGCTCCCCTCCCCATGTTGGAGGCTCAGTTGGCCCCAACATTGATTTCATTTAGTTGCCAAGTAAAAACCTGGCTATTTATAAACACCTTTGGGCCTCATTGATTTATCCCAAATAATAGCATGCATTATTTTTAACTGTCTTGATCTTTTATATCTGTTTTAATTCTAGTTATGTTCAATATGTTTTTAGGTTACTTAAATTATTTTTGTTGATTTAAATGTTTGTTTTACTTGTAAGCTGCCATGAGATTTTTAGGACATAGGAAGATGTAGAAATATTTTAATAGATGAATAAATAGCTATGTAGTAGAAGCAATAGCTGCCAAGTCACAGCTGTCTGAGGTCTACCCAAGAGGAACTAATGTCTATTCACAGCATCGTTATCTAAAGGAATTTTTCAACAACAGCAACAAGAATAACAAAAATGGACCCAATAAGAATTAGAAGTGTGGGAACGCATTCCCTGCATATTCTCTGGATGCTCTGGAGAGAAAATGTATGAAGATCCATGCATGAAGAGATGTGTGTGTGTGTGTGTGTGTTTTAAAGGCTATGATTCGAGTTCTAAATCACATGAGAACCCTACAACAGATTCCACAAAAATGTAAGAAGAACCATGTTAGATAAGGCCAAATGCCTTTGTCATCCCACATTATTTTCCAACAGTGGCCAATATATGACTTTGTAAATATGTAAAGAATCTTTGCAAAATTTTACACTGAAAAAAATTGAAATCCTCATGAGATTCTCCCCCCACCCCTGCATTAACAGCAAAAATGGCAGCACTTTTTTCCATCTGCAATGGCAATACCAAAAAACAAACAAGTAGCACAAACATGATCACAAGATTGACCAACACTGAGCATGGCATATGCTAGCACATCAGTTTCTGAATGACTGGCCAAGTGGACAGAGAGCCTCATATTCACCTAAAGGTTTCAGTCAAACCTAAAACCTGATTGCTGTAAGATGTCTGCATGCAACACACTATCTGCCCTGGCAATTCAAGGCTATTCTCCATACACTAGAAGAATTTTCTCTCAGAAAATTCCAATTTGTGGGTGTCCTCCACACATGCTTCTTTTGAATTCAAGGCTATTCTCCATCCACTAGAAGAATTTTCTCTCAGAAAATTCCAATTTGTGGGTGTCCTCCACACATGCTTCTTCTTTCCTAGGCCCTTTTCACACCTTACCTTCATTGCGGCAATGGGGAGCAGCGCTTGCGTGAGCAGCTGCTCACACGAGCCGCTCACAACAGCCCTTCTGCCTCCCGCATTGGCTTCTTGGTAGCGCAACCGTCACACTAGTGCCTCTCCCCTTCCTTCCGCAGCGCAGTCTGGGAGCTGTAGGCTGTGCTGGGGGAAGGAAGCGCAACCAGCCCAGCTCGCCAGAGCACCACAAGCAGGTAAATGTGTAAGGGTGTCGTAAGCATTGCGCATGCGTGCAGTATTTTCAGCTTACAGTCGAAAATAAAAAATGCGCGCACGCCCTGCTTTAGCCTCATGAGCGTCGCACAAGTGGGAGTGCGTCATACAGAGCGACGCTCCCACTCACGCGACGCTCAAGGGGCGCTCGCGCAAAAAAAAAGCATGTGAAAGGGGCTCTAGTTGAGCAGTTTGTTTCCCATCCATTATGGATTGGCACTATCATCCCTGCAGACTCCTGGGAAAAGTCCTCTGATCAGATTAAGGCAAATGGAAGTTAGAGATTCCAGGCATTTTCCCATCAAGGGTTTGCTCATCCACATTTTATTTTATTTTGATACTCAGGATTTGGAGAGAAAGTAGTCTGGATCATCAGACTATTTGTAAGCCTGTATCTCCCCATATGAGCCTGCCTGAGTCTTATGGTCTTTGTGGGTAGTCTTTCTCTGAGTCCCACCACCCTGACAGGCGTGTTTGGTGAGGACATGTGAGAAAACCTCCTCAGTGGTAACTTCTATGCTTTGGGCCGACAGGAAGCTCAGTTGGCCCCCCCGCTCTCTTTTTTGTCAGCAGGTAAAGACATCTGGCAGGATGCTATATGACCATTACGTAGTACGGTGCTGCGTAATGGATTTTGGCCGGACCCCAATTACTGGTAAGCAGCTAGTAGGATCAACAGAGTTCCATTCCCCTGTCAATCAGGAAGTGGCTGCCTGATATTCCCACCCACTCCCATGAGTGATTTTCAGATGCAACAGGCAGAAAAAGGACTTCTGTCACAAGCCCATTGGAGATTGCTCGTGCTACAGGGGGTGGTGACATCTCACAGACCTCCATCCATCACAATGACTGCTGCCTGGTAAGTAAAGGTTGGGGGACTTTCATGGTGCCTATGTAGCCCCTAAACTAGGGTTTATGTAAAGATCATGAATATGTAGCAACTATGAATGCAGAACTGTAAGCAATATATTCATAGCTGTCTGCCAGGATTCAGGTCATTTTTATTTATGCAGGCCTTTCATTCTTAACTTGTGGCAGTTGGATGTGCTGCAATTTTATCTTTCTTTCCCCTATAGTTTAAATGTGGTTTTGACTATTTTAAATTAATGTTTTAATTGGATTGTTTGCATAATGTTTTCTTTTTAAACTTCTCTGTTATATATTGTTTTAGCTACATTTTGTTTTATACTCTGATCCTCTTCGGGTCCCATATTGGGAGAAAGATGGGATGTTATTCAAATAAAATTAATCATGAGGCAGAGCACTGCAAACTGGGCTTAGACATATGCAGCAGCTTCTGTGTGAGAAATTAATATTTGGTACAAGATTAGCTTTGCATCACTTTGTTGAGGAACAGAGACATGCTATGGCAGGAGTCTTTTGCCTACACTACTGTGCCAAGCAGTGTGGATTGGCCTGCCTGGGAGAAGATCATCCAAATGAGTGCAAGGGATATGACCTTATAGGTGCATTTAGACTGATTAAAAAGACCATAAAGTCTTTTGTCCCTGGTCTTTCCAATGTAATTTTATTTTATTCAGGAATATTTTCTGTCAGCTCCTGGTACAATGAAAGACTTTTTATACCTGCTCCCCAGGCCAATTTATTTTAACCCAGTATAAAATCAGAAGGAATTGGAACAAAATCTGGAACTTTTCAATCAATCTGGATGTGTCCTTCATCTGTCCCATCAAGGAGTATAAACATACTCACAAACTTTTTTTTTGTTTGTTAAACCCACACCCATGTCCCCTCCATTAAAAAAATAAGTAAATCTTCCACAGAAAATCTGCTCCATTTCCTGGAGTGACAATTTGCACTGGCTGGCTACCAGCCTTGGTTTCTCCCCTTTTCCTGTAAGGGGTTTTATGAAACCAATAGACTAGGAGCCACTAGTTTTGATTCCCTCTTGTTTTCTTTTTGGTGATGGCAGGTCTTGGAGATGGAAAGCTAGAACCTGGATCCTCAAATCTGATCTCCCATTTTACAAACCAAGGGGTCACATCTGGCATGCAGCTTCATCATTTTGATCTTAATCATGTGATACTCAGAGCCTGATGACTTGCAGTTGAATGTGTGAACTGACTTCATAAAAAATAATGAGATGGACTACCAGAGGGACACCACTGAAAACAACATCCTTGTGGTGTGCTCTCCTTGGAAATAAAGCCAATTTTTATTTAGTTTTAATTTTTATTAAATGAGGGGGTTTTATAAAAAAAAATTGTTTTTACTGGATAGTTTAAGCTGGTTATAAGAAACTGAAGTGCATGGAGTGTATCTAGTTCACAAATGCTTATGCCACAATAAAAGTCTTAAACCCTGTATACATGTACCAGAGCCAGCATGATATAGTGGTTTGAGCATTGGATGATTATTCTGGAGACAGGGTTTGAATGCCCCTCAGGCACAGAAACACACTGAGTGACCTTGAGCAAGTCACATTTTCTCAGCATCAGAAGAAGGAAAGATGAACCCCTTTGAACAAACCTTGCAAAGAAACCCCTATGATAGGGTTACCTTAGAGTTATCATAAATCAGAAACCATTTGAAGCCCACAATAACAAACACTTGTATCTCAGAGTAAGCCCCTTTATACTTGGTGGCTATCATAGAATCATGTCATGCATAATTGTTTTTATGGTCCCATCCTTCTCCCATCCTCATGGCAGGATGACAATGCCCTGCAGAGAGGCCCTTAATAAGAAACAAAATTATGAAATTGCAGGGCCTTTTGCTCCTTTCTAAAAAAGAAAAATGTATTCAGACTTCTAACTAAATTTGTTAATGGACAATTTGTTAATGGACACTAATTTTTCAACATATTCTTCAGATTTCTAATCTGAATTTGTTCATAGACGCTTTGATACTACTATTCTTTTTGCATCAGTAGCTTATTTAAACATACTCTATTCCTCCTCATTCTTTGGAGGCATATGGTTCTTCATACTTTAATTGTATGCATACATGTGTTAGAAGTTTTTGGTATGAGAGACCTGCTCTTAACACAGGAGGCTGGTGACATTTAGGCAGGGTCTTTCCAGTCGTGTAATTGTGATGAATGTCTTAATTCAGATATGTACCATATGAATCTGGGAAATTCATCACACTAGAAGTTTTTAGTAGAAATGAATGCATGCTGTTCAAATTCACAAATCAAATTTGGGTATTACTTCCTTTGACAAATATGCGTATTTGAATTCCCATCAGGCAAACTTATGAGACCTGGTGAATTTGAAATTTGCTATGAACTTTTAGTTCAGCAATAATGAATAATAGATGCTCTCCAATCCAGACTTTTCCTATGGGTGAGTCATATAACTTCATTTCCCATCTCAGGCTACTATGTACTGCCAACTGATGATGTGGAGGTTTCATACAATATTCTAGGCTTGGTAGATAGACAACCTTTGAGATCTCCACTGATCCCACCAAGCCTCCCTCCATACACTCAGAAAATTTAAATTTAAAAAAATCTAAGATTTTTTTTTCCTTTTGGGTTGAAAAAATAGCCCTGGGAGGTTTTTTTCCAATATGCCCCTAATCTTGAAAGAACAAACCCATCAAATAGCCCCCAGAGGAGACTGGGAGTGAGAAAGTGCCCCTTTTAGACATTTCAAATGGCAGCAACAAGAGCACACTGCAGCCCTCCACATTTTCAGAGCAGTGTACTTTGACCCTTTGGGTTTTAGAGTGTGCTCCTCCCTGCAGCATTTGATAGAGGAGGCTTACATTAGCAGCCTAGTGTCTTTAGAGGACTATCCAGTCCCAATCCAGTTTAAAGATAAAGACCATTTCTGCACTACTCTGTTATAACACTATTATTTCACTTTCAACTTCCTGTGGAATTCTGGGGTTTGTAGTTCATGTCACATCCAAAATATAGCAGAGACTGCTCCCACAGCTTTGGAAGCATGCCCAGCAGCAGAGAATAACTTAGCAGCAATGCATTGTAGCGAGGAAAAACTCACCCACACCAATTGTTTTCTTCCATCAAGAGGCAATTTATTCTTGAGTTACAATGTGTACATATTTACAAGAATCTCCAGAAGGCATTCCAGCATCCCTCTGCTTGCTCTTTCTGACAGAGCCTCCAGCATACACATCAGGCACCGTGTGCAGTTGTTGGCTAGCTCTCAGCTACATTTATACTCACACTAGCTGATGCAATCCTGCCAACCTTTGCATTCTCCCCATACCTGATACAACCTTCTCCCTGGTTGCTCATCAGCATGACTCAGCATGACTCAGCATGACTCAGCATGACTCAGCATGACTCAGCATGAGTCACATGGCTTTCCACAGGTGCTCTTAACGACCCACATCACAAAGTATTTTCTACAGGTTTCGTCCAACCTTTTCTTGACAGTTTACTGAGGCCAAAGATGGCCCTCCTAAACTGCAAATCCCAGGATTCCACAGGATGATGAAAGTGGAATAATAGCACTATAATAGTGTAGTGCAGAAATGGTCAAAGATTATAAGCAAGGAGACTAGGACCTTCAAGAAGTCCTTTGGTATGTAGCATGTGGTCATTACAGATTTATTGTTATTATTACTGTTGTTGTTTACTTATATTCCAGCTTTCCGCAGCACTGAGACTCAAGGTAGCTTACAGAAGTTAAAATGCAGCAGACCATCCATATCTGTGGAGGTTCCTTTCCAAGACCCACCATGAACAGGAAAAACTGTGAATGCTTGTGTCTGTTAATATTAAATGGTGGCAATGAGTGTACAAATGCTTCAGTGTGTCACAGGCATTTTAAATCCAGAGTGTGACATGACATGGTTGATCACTTAAATTTACAGATCTGAAGGCCACTTACACAAAGTTTAAAATGCAACTAAACTACCAATAGAATTAAAAGCACACCAATTAAAAACAACATATATAAACAACATATTTCATTGCATTTCATTTCTATTTAAATTGTAGTAATAATTTCTAAATTTGCAGCTATACATATCAGTTAATATTTGCATGTCCATGTTACATGTCCTATTTTGTCTTTTTTCAGGATTTGTGTGTGAATAGTTTGTTCTTATTTGAAATATGGCACCCTAGTTTGCAGAGACGCTGATAATCTTGTGCTTCCAACCTCCAACAAACTTTCCTCATTGTGTACATGGAGTGCATTCAATGCAAATACCCTGCCAGCTCCCCATACACATTGCTTTTGCTGGAGGAATGGGATATACCAGCATTTAGCTTTGTTTTCCTTCTCTTCAGGCTCTGCACCAAGGAGCTCCAGGATGATCATATTGGTTGGAGACGTAAACAGCCAGCAGTAAGCTTTAATGTCTCCTGCTGCATTATGCTTGTTCTGTTCCATGAAAATAATGAAAGGCAATTTGACATTACACTGAAAGGGCCATTCGATTCTGGCCATTTCCGCACCACACTGTTCTAGTGCTAATATTTCACTTTCAACATTCTATGGAATCCTGAGTTTGCTGTTTAGGGAGGGGCATTCAGAACTCTCAGCCAGAGAGCTACTTGGCCTCAGTAAACTACAAACCCCAGAATTCCACAGGATGTTGAAAGTGGAATAATAGCACTATTACAGTGCAGTGCAGAAATGGCCTCTGTTATTCATATTGATGCCTGGCTTGTGGTCTTGCAGATGTCTACTGCAATGGTGAGGTAATTCTTGCTCTTCAGTCTGGCAATAAAGATCATATCTGCCACTCTGAAGTCTGTGGGATCTTCATCTTGACTGTACTGGTCCTGCTCTTTTCTACTGGGTGGTTTTATGCCTTCAGCAATTCCTAAACATGAAGTATGGTGGGTCTGGCTATACCAACCCTTTTACATATTACCTAAGTGCCAGTAGGTCTATCTGTCACTCTTACCATCCCAGAAGAAATTCACTGATCCTAAGAACTTGTGAAGACCAATGATCCAGTGCCACATATAATGTAGGATATACAGATTGGTTCATGGTGACTTGGTAACTACATGGATCATTGAGTGCAAGACTACATCCATTCAGAAATTTACCTGGGACCTATTAACACTACAGAATTATAGCACCACCATTCCACTCTAATTGCCATAGCTCCATCCTATGGAATCCTGGGCTTTGTAGTTTGGTGAGGCACTGAAGTGCTCTCATTGAGAATTCTAAATTCCCCTCTCTAAACTGCAAATCCCAGCATTGCATAGGATGGAACCATGGCTGTTAAAGTAGTATATTTACATAGTGTGAATAGGCCCCTGGTTTTAAACTGGGTTCCTCTGGTTAGACTTGTCTACCCAGAAACATCTGGATTTAATGGCTTCACTTGTAGCTCCCATTCTGAGTATCTGCCTGGTTCATCTTCAGTTCTACACCACCTACCTTTAACTATCTTCTTCCTCATGTAAGCACATTTGTGCATTTCCTTTGCCTATCTCTGCTGATTTTGATTCCTGACTATCTGTCATGGTTTCTGTGTTTTATTGCTGCTGATGTATTCTGCCCTGGGGCTGATTATTCTGATATATTGTTTTTATTATGAGTTTGTGTATTATTAATGCAAGTTATATATTGTTATTGTTAGAGGCCTTGGAGGGCATATTGGGTCAGAAAGGCAGGTTATTTTTTATAGGTAATTATCTGAACCTGCACTAATCTCTATAATGCTGTTATATAAAGGCTTCACATACTGAAACTATTCTTACTACTGCTGGCATATTCTGTCTTTGTGCTGTAGCTGGGAACTGCATTGTCTTTAGAATGCATTTCAGCTTCATTTTAGAACCTTAGACGGACTTCATACTTTGTAGATCCTCCACTTCTAGGCCCTTTTTGCACGGCAGTTTGCAAGCAAAAGGACTCCTTGAGTGTCGTGTAAATGTGAGGAGCAGTCTGCATGACACACTCCCATTTACACGACGCTCAAGGCCCTTATGCATTTTTTTTATTTTCGGCTTTTAGCCAAAAATGACTCGTGCTTGTGCAATGCTCACAGACCTCGGCCATACTCACCTGCCATGTGGAGCCTCTGGAGCCGGGCCAGTCGTGCATCCTCTCCTCTGTGCAGCCTCCGATTCCCAGGCTGCACTGAGGAAGGAAGGGGTGGGGCGCGGACGGGGTTCTTGCGCGAGCAGGAAGGAGCTGCAGAGCTGAAGCAGGAGGCTTGTGAGAGCCTTCCTGCCCAGGTTTCTTGTGCAAGGACCCCAACCCAGCAGCGTTAAAAGGTAAGATGCGAAAATGACACTAGAAACCTCATGACTGCAGAGTCCTGCACATAACTCTAGTTCATATCTACAGGGCAATAGAGGAGAAATATTCTGGCTTTTCTTGAAATGCTGGGGAATAGGTAAGCAACATAGGGCACAAAATGAGCATTTTCGTTTTAAAGGCATCAGGCTACTGACACTCAGAAATAAAAATGTCTATCCTCCAAGCTTTGGCAATGTAAACAAATTGTAATGGAATTTGTTACCTTACACCCTAAGCAGAGTGATTGCTAATTACTTTCACGTTCATTAAACATTTAACCAGTATTTCCACATACAAATGGCATATAACAAGGTAGCTTTTGCAAGATCATTCTGTATACAGTTTCCAAATACGCTAATTGATGTTTAATGGTTTTGTAATTGATCTCTGTCATATCTTACTGAGGGGGAAAATGTTAGAACATATTTCAGCAAAATGGGAATTGGTACACTTTAATGTAATATTAACAACAGAACTAAGGCACACATTTATTGCAGTGACATAAAACTGGGCTAACTTACAAAGGAAGGAAATTGGCACTCTGACAAATATTTTAGTACTTTTTAAATTTAAGCTCTCAATTAAATTCAAAATGGAAATTATAACCAATGCCTACAAAATGTATGTGTATAATTAAAGTCACCAATAGTTTACCTGAGTGTTGTTGCTGCTACTGCTGCTGTTTTTGTTTTTTCAAAATGTATTCCAGAGTGAAGCAGAGACATGTTCAATGAGTGCTGTTGCACAGGACAATTCAGCTCTTCCTAGTCCAAGAAATGGGGGTCTCCTTGGCATGGTGGAAAAGCCACCCTCAAACCTCAGTACCACCAAAGATCCTAAGGTGTGTGGGGGTCATGCAGTCCTCCAGCAATTGTTGCATTGCAATTCCCAGCAGCCCAAGCTAGCATTACCAATAGTGAAGAATGCTGGGAACTGCAATTCTATATCTTCAAGGCTACACAATTCCCATGCCTGACTGTCCTAAGGAATTCACCATTCCTGTAAAATCCTTGTTAGCAGCTGTATACTCTCATGATTGATATGGTTTAATAGGCATATATTGAAACTGATATAAAATATAAAACATGGCTATGGGTGTATAGCCAGGCTGGCCAAGAGGAAAGCTGGACAAAAATGTGTGTTATGAAATTAGGCTAGAAAAAATGCCTCATAGGTGCGATGAGGTCATAGTCAGGAAACTAGAGATAATAGACTGCTGCTAGTCTTAATGACTTTGCTTTCTTAAACAATAGTGACTGGGATATTCCCACCAGTTCCATTGATTCCCATTCCCACTGATTCTCTTTAAGCCCTCTTCCCTTTGCCCTACAGTCTATCACATTATCCTCAGATCTATCCACAAACACTGAGTTATCGGACAACAAGTAGTCCCTCTGTCACCTAATGCTTTGTTTACTAAATACCCCTTCCTAATCCATTGTTTACTCAGCCAGAGAGCCATTCACACCCATGACCTCCAGGCACAAAATTTGCATTAAAAAACCCAGTTTTGATCAGCTATCTCATAGTACATTGGTTGATGAACGTCACTCTGTCACTCTGATTCCCAATTGTACTGTCCTTAGATGCAAGTCTGGTGCCCTTTCCGCAACTTACCTGCATCTGGTGCGGTCACGCAGGGATCACGCGAGCAGCCTCTTCTGCGAGGATCTCGCATCCCTGCTGCTTTGCAGGAGCTGACTGCCAGCTGGTAGGCAGCATGAGGGCTCCGTCTCTTCCTTCCACAGCGCAGTCAGGGAGGAAGCGTGAGGGCCACAGTTCCAGAGCTCCGCACAGACGATAAGTGCACATGGGGCCCCGGAGCGATGTGCGATCGTGCACTGTTTTTTGCTTAAAAGCTGAAAATGATATAATGCCCAATCGGTGCCTGCTGGCTGCAGCAGCACTGTGTGATTGTGAGGACGTCATCTGAAATATTCATTGCAATTGTGCGACGCTCTGGAGGCCCTTTCACATGACAAATGCCATGTGAAAAGGGCCTAAGTCACATCATCGCTTCTTTGCTGCTATTCTGGATTAGTAAATATCATCCATTTCACCCTGAAATTTTACTGTCTTGAAACCCTTTCCTCCTTGTTAGCCTTGTGTGATTGTGGGACTGCTTGAGATCTTGTGATTAATTTCCCTAATAAAATACGTTTAAATTTGCTTTTGAATCTCTGGCTGGTTCTTCCCTGCAGAAGACTCTGTAAACATTGGTGTCAAAGATCTCATTAGGTTACCCCCCCTTTCACAGGCCTCCTAATTTGAGTTAATAACTCCCCACCTTTGAACAGAGCTACTGGCATCATGGGGTATTATATTTGGGCCCTGATATTCCAGCCACAGGACTAGAAGTTTCTGTATCAATTGCCTTGGCTCTTACCCAGTTCTCAACCCACACCCAAGCACCAGCAAACATCATTGTGGCTAGTATGTCTAACTTAATTTTTAAGACTGAGGAGCCAATGGATGTTCCTTCATTTAAGAGACTTGGACCATTTCCATACCACACTATTATAGTGTTATTATTCCACTTTCAACATCCTGTGGATTTCTGGGGTTTGTTGTTTACTGCAGCCAAAGAGCAGTTTGGCTGAGAATTCTAAATACCCCTTCCTAAACTGCAAACTCCAAGATTCCATATGATGTTGAAAGTGGAATAATAGCACTATAACAGCATAGTGCAGAAATGGCCTTGGTTACATGTACTTCTTTCCCTTGTGCACTATTAGGAAACAGACCCAAGTGGTAGTTTGTGACCCACCAGCTGGGTTCCCAGTGAAGCAGTTATGTGTACACATAGAGAGACAGATAGGCCAAAATATCAAACCTGTGTAAAATGTGTGCTATGTTTTTCTTTGCTTGAAGGTTTCAGTAGACCCACAATAAGGCTTTATCAAACCGCTTTCCCAGTGAATGGCTGCCTGTTACCTGTCTTTCCTCTTCTCTTTTCTGGTTATCAATATTCTTCTCGCAGCCTCATCACCAAAGCTATCAGCATTTTTTCTTTTTGTTGCTTCTCATCAAGCCATCTTCTGAGCTATTTAATGACTAAACTCCCAATATCGAACGGTTCCCTCATTATGTCATCTTCCTCTCTGTGTAAATTATCACTTGGCAGAAGCTCTTTTCTCACTCTGTGGCATTTGATTTCTGAACTAAGCATTGAGAGCAAGTCTGTTTTTAAAGATCATAAGTCAGATGGAATGCCAAGACAATAAATGTGCTAAAGATCTGCAATTTTATTTATTTTTTCATTGATTCTTTAACAAAAGCAGTCATACTGAGGATGGGGGAAAAATCATTCACTTTTAAAATGCTGCTTTGAAATTTCCTGCAGTTTTATCTGAACTGGACAGTCGAGGGCAAGGAGAGAGATACAGAAAAGACCGAGAGAAGAGTTTTCCTTCCGCAGTAGAATCCTTTAACACTGGTGAAGCTTTAGTTTTTCACAAGCATCTCTATCTGAAATTTAAACAGTATTTCTGCATAATATCTGAGTACATAATAGCTGAGATATCATTTTAGGTATGGCAAAAAGTACATAAGTTGATTAAACAGAAAGAGAAGAATGCCATTTTATCCAGCATGCTCTTTTTTCATGGTCAAAATCCTAAACTCAAAATCCTAAACTCAGAATCTTCTTCCACACAGGCTCTGCCACTAACTGTTTCCTTTTCACGAAGATTTTTAGCATTCTAGCATTTCCGATGAGTTGCTCCATGTTTGGCCCACACACACACACACACGTATATGATTTAAGTAACACTTCTCTTTAAAAAGTAAGGCCCAGATTCCTGGCAGGAGGAAGTAAATAATTTTTCCTGTCATGCCTAAATGATGGTGCCAACTATGGGGAATTGCTATATTATACCATTTCTTCCCTGTACAGAACAAGAATGGATGTTGAGAGGTTGTGGCCTTGATAGGACCCCACAGAGAAACACAAATGTCTTCCAGTTTGTTTTATTTAGGGCCTTTTCCACAGAATGATGCTCTCGCACATTATCCTCTTGCAATCCCAGCAGAGCCTCTGCCAGTATAGGAGAGCGTTACCAGAGCTCCTCTCTGCACCCAACCAGCTGCTTTTGGAAGAGAGTGCAAGGGACATGCTCCTTCCTTTTGCATGGCAGCCAGCCTTCTTCCCATGCTGCAACAGGGAAGGAAGCATGTGACCGTGCTTCTGGTCCTTCTGCATGGCCAAATACTATAGAAGGCTCATGTGATTTGGGGTCATTGATGGAGTTTTTTTTGTCAATGATCATAGAATCATAGGGTTGGAAAAGACCCCGGGGCCATCGAGTCCAACCCCTTGCTATGCAGGAACACCCATCAAGGCATTCCCAACAGATGGCCATCCAGCCTTTGCTTAAAAATCTCCAAAGAAAGAGACTCTACCACACTCCAAGGTAGCATATTCCAGTGCCAGACAGCTCTGACTATCAGGAAGTTCTTCCTGAGGTTCAAGTGGAATCTCCTTTCCTGCAGCTTGAATCCATTGCTCCTTGTCCTAGTCTTTGGAGCGGCAGAGAACAAGCCCGTTCCTTCCTCAACATGACATCCCTTCAAATATTTAAACATGGCTATCATGTCCCCTCTTAATCTTCTCTTCTGCAGACTAAACATACCCAGCTCCCTAAGCCATTCTTCATAGGGCATGACTTCCAGACCCTTCACCATTCTGGTCACCCTCCTCTGGACAGGTTCCAGCTTGTCAATATCCTTCTTGAACTGAGATGCCCAGAACTGGACACAGTCTTCCAAATGAAGCCTAACCAAAACAGAATAGAGTGGTACCCTTGCCTCCCTCAATCTAGACAACATACTCCTATTGATGCAACCAAGAATCACTTTGGATTTCCTGGCTGCTGCATCACACTGCTGACTCATGTTCAGTTTGTGATCTACCAAGATTCCTAGATCCCTTTCACACGTAATGTTATCCAGCCACGCATCTCCCATCCTATACTTGTGCCTTCCATTTTATCTGCCTAAATGCAGGACCTTACATTTCTCTCTGTTGAAATTTATTTTGTTAGCTTTGGCTCAGCAATCCAATCTGTCAAGATTTTTTAAAAATTTATCCTGTCCTGTGGTGTACTAGCAACCCCTCCCAATTTGGTATCATCTGCAAATTTGATCAACATGCCCTCCGCTCCTTCATCCAAGTCATTGATGAAGATGTTGAATAGCACTGGGCCCAGGACAGAACTGTGTGGCACCCCACTAGTCACCTCTCTCCAGGATAAAAAGCAGCCATTGGTGATCACCCTTTGGGTTCAGTCGGTCAACCCATTACCAATCCACCTAACAGTAGCCCTGTCCAGCCCGCATTTTACTAGCTTCTTTGCAAGAATGCCATGGGGAAATTTGTCAAAGGTCTTACTGAAGTCAAGATATGCTTCATCTATCAAGCTTGTAACCCTATCATAAAAAGAGAGAAGATTAATTTGGCATGACTTATTTCTGAGAAATCCATGCTGGCTTTTAGTGATTACAGCTGACTTTTAGTGATTATTTAATGATCTGCTCTAGGATCTTTCCTGGTATTGATGTCAGGTTGACCAGGCGATAATTATTTGGGTGCTCTTTTTTTCCCTTCTTGAAGATGGGGATGACATTTGCCCTCCTCCAGTCTGCTGGGACTTCTCCTGTTCCCCAAGAGTTCTGAAAGATTATTCCAAGTGGTTCAGAAATGACTTCTGCCAGTTCTTTTAATATCTTTGGATGTAATTCATCTGGCCCTGGAGACTTCAATTCATCTAGTTTAGCCAGATATTCCTGTACTACTTCTCTACTTATTCTGTGCTGCATTTCCCTTGCTTCCTCACCTGGTCCCCACACCCTAGGTTGGGTACTTCTATCCTTTTGAGAGAAAACTGAGGCAAATAAGGTATTGAGTAGTTCTGCGTTCTCGCTTCCCTCCGTTATTAATTGGTCATCTTCTCCACACAGTGATCCTATCATTTCCTTGTTTTTCCTTTTGCTGCAGACATATCTAAAAAAGCCTTTTTTATTGTTTTTGTTGTCTCTGGTAAGCCTGAGTTCATTCTGCGCTTTAGCTTTTCTGACCTTCTCCCTACCTATCTTGGCTATTTGCTTGAATTCCTCTTTGGTGGTTTCACCATTCTTCCATTTCCTGTACATGTTTCTTTTAATATTTAGCTCAACTGAGAGTTCTTTCATCAACCATTCTGGTTTCTTTAGACACCTGCTGTTTTTCCTCCTTATTGGCACAGTTTTCAATTGTGCCTTCAGTATCTCATTTTTAAGAAACTCCCATCCATCATGAACTCCTTTCTCTTTTAGTATTCTTGACCACGGGATTTCAGCAAGTAACTCCCTAAGTTTAGAGAAATCAGCTTTCTTAAAGTTTAGGATGAGTGTCTGAGTGTCTGCCACTTACATGAGGTGGATTGGGTGGGGAGAGAGTTACCCCGGTAGCTATCAGGGCACCCTCTTGTGTCCCTCCCCTCTCAAAGCCATTGATCCTTTTTGCATGGCATTTGCCATGCAAAAGGGCCCCTCAAGCGTCGCACAAATGTGATGAGTGGTCCACACGACATACTCACAATTGCGTGACGCTCCAGGGTCTGGCAGGTGCCACTCATGCACTTTTTCATTTTTGGCTTTGAGCCAAAAATGGTGCAAGATTGCGCATCACTCTGGGGCTGTGCGCACTTGCTGTGCGTGCAGAGCTCCGGAGCTGTGGCGCTTGTGCTTCCTGCCCCAGCACAGCCTGGGAAACTCCTAGGCTGCACTGCGGAAGGAAGAGGTGGGGTTCTCACGCAAGCAGGTGGCAGCTGCAGAGCTGAAGGAACCGGAATGTGAGAGCCTCTCGCTGGAGGCTGGTCGCACAATCCCCACACCCCAGCTTTGTGAAAAGATGCATTGCGGAAAGGGCTGTTGCAGCATGCCTCACGGTAGAAAATTTAAGTAGAAAAATTACCTGTTTATAACATTAAAACATGAATTAAGTTAAAACTATTTACACAATAATAATAATAAAAAGAATAAGAATAAGAATGATTTAAAGCACTTAGCTATGGGCTGGGAGAAAGGAATGAAGAAAGGAGGAGGGGAAAAGGATGGAATGACATTCTGCCTCTGGGCATGCCCAAGTATTTGGATTCAAAAGCCAACAGCCTGACTCTCAGCACAATATGTCCACATTTATTGTCATAAAAATTAGTAATTTTATGTCTGCTTGGAGTTTATTGGAGTAAATCCTTTGAGATGTGTCTTTGTATATGTGCACTAGGATTGGCTCCTTAGCAGAAAACAATATGAGCAGGAAGCCGATGAAACTTTTTTTTCTGAAAAGCTATCTGGAGTGAAGAGCAATGCATTGTGCATACAACGGAAGAGCAGGAAGTCAGGAATGCTCTTGAGCAGAATATTTTACAAGCTGGACCAAAACGCTTATTTCACTGCAGCACATGGCAACGTCACCTGCCCTAAGGAGAATTCATGCATTCTGGTTACATAGCAAAATCCCCATTTTCCTTCTGCCCCACAATTTATATGCAAATATTTATACAACAATTGATGTCCCCAAGATTTATAGCTACCTGGTTCACAAAAATACAATTGTCATCACCTAGCATGTAATTAATACTCAGAAATAATTGAAATCTAAGATTATTTGTTTACAAGGCTTCAAAGTTTGGAATGAAAAATGAGGTTCATTGTATGAGCTTAAACTATGCTAAATTGACTTAAAATCTCTGCCAATTTGAGGCCAAGTTGCTCTTCTGTGGATGCTTGCCCACCACACAGCATGACCACCTACCCGCCATTATCCAGAAGGAGAAAATTGCTAATCTCATCCTAGCAGCTGCCACCTGCAAAGGATACTAGTATCATCACCAATAGGTAGCAAAGCCAGACTGTGGGGTGGACTGGAAGAGACACAGTATGGCTGAGAGAGATATAAAAGGGAAAAGAGAGGACATAGGACAGAAACATGAGAGAAAACTTGACACTACAGGAGAAGAAATAAAGTGGAAAAGATGGAGAGAGTAGTGGGGGTGGTGGTGGAATAAGCAATTTGTGGCTGTCCAGATAAAGTTGAACTGCAATTCCCATCTGTCATTATCAATGATGAGGAATGATAGGAATAGGAGTTCAGCAATATCTAGAGGGCCACAGGTTTCCCTTGTCTGGAGTATGGGAAAGAGAAGAGAAGAGAAGCTATGGACTTTGGATGCTAGAGACTGTTGAGGGTCTCAAACCGTAACAGTATCAAGCAAGAAAATCTCTAGAGAACAGAAGATATGAAAAACAGCAGGTTTGAGTAATCATTATCTCTAGTCTGCAAGCTTCCAACAATAATCAAAGCTTAGAAAGTTACTTCCACAAAAACTGAATGTAATGACATGGGATCCAGAGCATGAATCTACCACTGCTCCTTTATGGATGGCTTCAATTTGCTCTCATTCATATAGATAACTTTGCAAGCTCTGCAATAAGTATTTATTATACCCTGTATCACTATCACTGCCTCTTGTTAGAGCAGAGAAAGTGAAAGACACTAGTATCATCACCAGTTTAACACGAATTGCCCTTGTAACTTATTTATTCATATATAAACTCTCTGTTGAAAACAAAAAGAAAAAGAGATTCAAGGAGTGATGGTGAAAGCTAGCCATTCTCCTTAAACTTCAGGAAAGAGAGATGATAGCCCTCAAAATTGTTTTAACCAACTCTAAGAACTTCTTAATTTAAGCTACCAGTAAGTCTTTAGTTGTAAACTCTGCTAGGCCCCATAGCTCAAGGTTCAGAGATCTCTTTAAGATGTAGTGGAAGAAAGACTTGGGCCCTTTTCACATGGCATTTGTCATGTGAAAGGGCCTCCAGAGTGTCGCACGATTGCGAGAACTTTTCAGACAACGTCCTCACAATCGCACAACGCTGCCAGGGCTGCATCACTCCGGGGCCCCACACACACTTACCTTGAGTGCAGAGCTCCAGAGCTGCAGCCCTTGCGCTTCATACACCAGCGCAGCCTGGGAAAATATCCAGCTGCGCTGCAAAAGGAATAAGCAGATCCCTCATGTTGCCTGCTGGCTGGCAGGCAGCTCCCGCAGAGCAGAAGCAGCGGGGACACAAGAGCCTCATGGAAGAGGCTGCTTGCATGATCCCTGCTGGATGCAGGTAAGTTGCAGAAAGGGCTTTGCTCTCAGTTAATTAGGTGACCATTACATGTTGCAAGAAACTGTGGAAGAACATGCCTTCCAGTGTAAAGCTGCCCTACTTTGGCCTATTCAGATGTTTGCTGTTTCCATTTTCTGTAGTTATAGGGCAAGCATGTTTCCATTGATTATTCTTCTGTATTGCAAGAACTGGAATGTTTACATGCATTCATATATGCAGTTGCGGGCCTTACTGGGATTTCAGCAGCTCCAGGAGCTTTAGCCCATGACATGACTATGGCCATTTCCGCACTAGCCTGTTATAGCATGATGATTCCACTTTCAACATCCTCTGGAATCATGAAGTTTGCAGTTTTGGGAGGGGCCGGCCAGCCCCTCCCGAAACTGCAAACCCCAGGATTTCAGAGGATGTTGAATGTGGAATCATCGCGCTATAACAGGCTAGTGCGGAAATGGCCTATGACAATCATGAATGCTTTTGGTTCATGCATAGCTACCTCCACAAAATTATCACGGCAGGACTGATATAACCACTTGGAGAAAGATGGAGATGATCGTTACACATACTTGAATTGTTGCTTAGAACACACGAACCAGAGAAGTATGTAGAAAATGGCAGTGAAGCCCTGTCTATAATTCTGCTTCCCAACTGGGTGGGTCCTTCTGGCACTGCCCTCTCCACTCACCTGTTCACATGAAAGTCCTTGACAGGAACATCTACCACAAAACTCTACACAGTCCCTTTCTGAACTTGTTACTTGTTTACTTGTGCAATCTCTGAAGGTAACTTACGTATGCAGTAATTCTGTGTGGTTATATGTGCTGTAATGTTCACTTACTTGGGATCAGATCTTGGAAGTAACTAGTGGTAAATGGTTAATTGTTTGTAATCAATTTCTTTTCCCAATAATAAAGGTATAACTATATTAAGTTATGCAACATAATGTTTCTGTGCTGCATAAGATGCAAACACAGTTCTCAGAGGAGAGTGCTTTGTAATTTCAAAGATAAAAGCTCAACTGCCTCTGTTTTATTATAGTTGTTGCCACTCAGCAACACACCTTTGTCTATACACACTTCCTATATCATCCAAAGCAGAATGCAGATGCCACTAGGACCACTTTATTTCCTTGTATGCTATTTTACCATTATTGCCTAGTTGAAAAAGGCTGTGAAGCTTTGAAAACCAACATGTTGTATTTTTTGTCTTTTCATTGGCCCAATAAAGGTATCGCCACAGGATGCTGGAGGTTTTTTTTCTGTTTACTTTTGTTTATGGCCAGCATGGCTGGCATTACATTACATTGTGATGGTAACATAAGGAGGGATAATTGCATTCCATTTGTGGTATAATTTTGATTACACACACACATACGCAGAAAGAGAGAGAGAGAGAGAGAGAGCTTACTTAATATAGTTTCAAAAGAGTGGCCTTACTGAATGATGGAGGAATATTTCAAGGACTAAATGCTGCCTCATGCCTTGTGTAGTGAAATCCTGTTCAAAAAAGTTATTACATGTTCTGAACCACTATAAAGAAGCATTTAAAAATCCAAATACATTTGTGTTACATTCTCCTGAGACATGACATGCAGTAATCCTGACAATCATATAGCTGCTGTCTAATAACCATCTGCCTTTTTTGCTTTTCATTTTTCAATACCTCTTTTTCAGATTTAAGAGAAGCTTGGCAAGACTCACTAGGACCAGGTAGTTTTATTGATCTTGAATAGTGGTGGAAAGAAGGCAGATTAGAATCTACTGATACATATCTGAGTGACTTGTGGCTGCTTTCAAAAGTTTCTAACCCCTAGGTTTGAAACTAGACACATAGATACACAGACACGTCAAGTATTTGCATATATAGGCTCATAGGAATGTTTATAGCAAGTCATTGGCTCTGTCCTCCCAAGAGAAGTTTTGCACCAAGAAGTGTGCCCCTGAGCAATTATTCTGTTCTCATCTCTTGTCAGTGGAGTTCTAGCTTTAATAATAATTAAAAAAACAAAACAAAAAACAAACTACATCCCACAAACCATGAAGTCTCCCCACCTCTGATTTAAATCTTGTGAAGTTAGAATCATTCATACAGTCATATCATCTTGGTCTAGAATACACAGTTTCCCCAATGAAAGATTTGATGAGGATATGAGAAAACAAATCTCAAATCTGTTTAAGAAAGTCACCTTTCTTTGCAGAGAAATGTACATGTTTGTTTTGGTGCACTACTCTCCAGTCTCTATTAGAAAACACAGTACTTTTCTGGCACTGTTCAAAACATCCAGGCCTTGATAGAACTGTGAATATTAGCTCTTTCACACTACACAGTTATGACACTATGGGCCTTTCCACACTACACTGTTATAGCGTTATTATTCCACTTTCAACATCCTATGGAATGCTGGGGTTTGTAGTTCACTTAGGCTATAGAGCTCTCTGGTTGAGAATTTTAAATGCCCCTCCCTAAACTGCAAGCCCCAGGATTCCATAGGATGTTGAAAGTGGAGCAATAGCACTATAACAGTGCAGTGTGCATTATGACCCTATGACTCCACTCTAATTGCCATGTCTGCATCCTATGGACTTCTGGGGTTTGTAGTCTAGTGAGGCACTAGAGAAGTGGTTCCTAGATTTTGCTCCTCCAGGTGTTTAACTTCAGCTCCCAGAATTCCTAACTGTTGGCCAAGTTGATTAGAGCCTCTGAGAGTTGAAGTCCAAAACACCTGAAGGATCAAAGTTTGGAGACCACTGCACTAGAGCTTTCTAGCTGAGTATTCTGAATCCCTCTCCCTAAACTGCAAAGCCTAGATTTCCATAGGTGCTGCCATGACAGTTAAAATGAAATCATAGAACTCTTATGGTGAAGTATGAACAGGCCATACATCAAAGAAAATCTGGAATACTTTCACCTGTTTACCTAAGTAGTATTTGAGTAGGAATGCTGATTTTTAGTATTGGATTCATGTATAGAAGCACTAGTCAAGAACCCATATATAGAAGAATCTGAGTGGTCCTTTACAGCAGTGGTGAGGAAGCTGTCATGCCAGATGTTGTTAGACAAGAGAGTCCATCATGTGAATGTGATTTAATAGCTGTGGTTACAAACCCTTCAAGTGATTAGACTGGAACAAGGGCACAAAGCAGGAGAGCAAAAGCAAAAAAAGTCCCTCTTTTCCTTGTATTCCTTATTTTAATCAGTTTAATATGTTTTTAAAAGGAATTTGTTTTCACATCTACCATTATAAGTATCTGCACTACCTTCATTTCCTTGACTTTAATCTGAGACAACTGCCTAATGGCCCCTAGTGGTGTACTGTTGTAGTTTCTGGATTCTTTCATGAAGGTATTTTGTAAATACCATCCCTAGAGAGATGCAAAACCAAAGGGCAATAATTAATACTATTAGTGTTTCATTTCTGTTTTCATATGAACTCGTAATTGCAACACTTGCTCTTTCATTAATGAAATGTTGTCTCATTTTAACTGAATTGAAGAAGCAATGGCAAATATAACAGCAGGACTACTTTTCCTGATAGAAAGCAATTACACGTGTTGTCTTGGCTACTTTATGTATATTTCACTTCCATTTAGGGCAGAAGAGTGAAGTCTGTGTGTACATTTGTTACATGTGACAACTGTACATGGATATATTTTTCTGCATGTGTATGAGTTTCCTTGAGAGCCACTTTGGTTGAGTGTTTTAGCTTCAAACTATGAGCCTGGAGATCAGGGTTCAATTCCCCACTTGGCCATGGAAATCCACTGGGCGACCTTGGATGAACTGCACAATCTTAGCCCCTAAAAACTCTATGATGGGCCCACCGTAGGGTCACCATGCATCAGAAACAAAGTGAAGGCACACAACAACATATGAGTTTTCATGCAGGAAAACCATAACTGACGAAATAACTCTGTCAGTGGAGTTTAAGTTCTACTACCACCAAAGGCAGGATAAGAAACACTGTTGATACCTTCTTTCTGTACTGTTGTTGCTACCCAATAATCACCTCATGGTTTTCATGTATCCTCACCTACCCCCTTATTTCTGGAACCATTTTCTTTCTCATTTTTGAAAGTGAGGCAGAGGACAGGTGGGCAGATTCTATGGAGATCAACATTGGCTTCACAAAATTTCCAGTGGTGCCTAACAGGGGAGTCAAGCAGCTCACAAATGCCTAGCTTGAAGGTCCTTCCTCAGAAGCAGGTATTGTAGGTAGAGTGCCCTTAGAGGTCAGGTAATCTCCCAAGGCACCTCATTCTCAAAAGCTGATTCTATATATATACATATAATTTTATTAAGTTTCACAGATAAAAAAAGATTCTTTAACCTGTAATTTTACATGAAATATTTCTGATCTTCCACTCTGATCTGGTCTTCGTTTCCTGAAATTCACTCCACTTATTACATTTATGTATAACAATACAATGTTATCTCAAATGTTTGAGCATGCTTTTCCCTCTCCCATTCCATGTTATGTTACTGTTCTCCCACTGTCATTTCCACAATCATAGTACAGTCATTTTCACTTGACAGTTCCCAGCTATCACCCATCATTGGCCATTCTGCTTTTCTCTAATCGTCAGATTTTAATCTATTCTCATTTCTCTATTTGTCTCTTTCAAATCTTCTGATATCTTTGCTTATACTTTTTAAGTCCTCCATCCTTTATGACATGAAATCTTAAAAATTTCTAAAATACATCTGTCAATATATATCTAGCAGTCTGAGCTGTTATTACTGCAGTGGTCACTCATCTTCTTGCCCTGGATTCCATTCTATTAAAAATGTCTTGTTTCCTACTTCTATACTTACATCCTATTCAGCCCCCATCAACCCTTTAACAATAACACAATGTTTATATTAATGACAGTGTATCAATCAAATACGTATGCCTAATTGTTTAAGATCTTACTGACACTGTTAAAATACATAACCACTTTGCCTAGTTCAGAACCCTGTGCCTAAATTCACCTCCCATTCCCCCTTCCCATCTGGAACTTTACTGCTTGGAGATTCATTTCAGAAGATTCTTTGTATTCTCATAGCCGCTTAAATTCCAAGCCGCTCCATCCATGGGAGTGAGGATGTTTTGCTTAAATGACCTTCTAGCACAGGCTCACCAGTCTCAGCAATCCAGACTCAAAAAGAAAATTAGGAAACAAGTCTCAAACAGCAGGAACTAAAACAAAAGAAAAAGAAAAAAGCACTGTTCTATAGCTGTTGCCTCCCAAAGCAGTCTTCTAAAGTCAGAAATCCAGAATCAAAGAGCCAAAACACAAATCCTCTCAGATCAGTCAAAATAGTAAAATGTAGAAATAAAGAGAGTTCAATGCCCAAATGGAGTTTACCAAATCTTGTAAAGTCCAATCTTGGTCCTTAGTCCAATACCAATCATTTAATTATTTAGCATTTCCAGTTTGTAAATCTCTGTCTCAAATTGCAAATCAGAAATCATTTTACCATTGAAGACTTCAATCCTCAAAAGAAAAGCAGAAAAGCCTCTTAACCATTCCTTTAAAATCAGCCGCCCCATTAAGACAAGCTCTCAGCCATGACACACGCACATCTCCTCTGGGTCCCTCCATTCCTTCGCTCCTGCGCACCGCTGCAAGTCAAATTCAGATGTGTTGTTTTCAAAATTGAAGACCAGAACAGGTTACATGTTTTCTTACTTTCTTTTAAGGAGGTTTCTTGTTTAAAAGTAGACAGCGACACTTGTGCCGTTCTGGTGACGATCCCGCTGGCTCCGTCATGGTCCTTCGACCCCCGGTGCTTTCCACTCCCCCAGCCGGGTAGAGCCAGATGCCAGTTACGGGGTCCCCTTTGGGTCTCTTCCGCTCCCCTTTTACCGGAGGGGTGTCTAGCCACTTCTGGTGTTAAAAAAGAAGCGACTGGAATCCAGTGGGTGGCTGCTCGGGGCTGCCCCATTGCGAAGCTTCACTCCGAGCTGCCACTTGCGCCCACCATGCGACCAGAAGAAAAATCTGATTCTGAGAATGCATCAGAGTCATATATTTGGGAACTAGCTGGTTCCAACTATCCAAATGAAGTGGCTGTCCAGAGCAGTGAGGCTCTGGGATAGGGGAGAGGTGTGCAGTTCATCGGTCCTGGTGTTCTGCTACTGAGATAGGCAGCACCCTGAACCTAATGTGACCCTTTTCACACAGCATTTGCATTGCAAAAGGGCCCCTCGAGCATTGCGTGAACGTGAGGAGCAGTCCACACAACACACTCACAATTGTGTGACACTCCAGGGTCTGGCAAGTGCCGCTTGTGCACTTTTTCATTTTTGGCTTTAAGCCAAAAATGGTGCATGATCGTGCATCGCTCCAGGACCCTGCACGCACTTGCTGTGCATGTAGAGTTCCGGAGCTGCGGTGCTCACGCTTCCTGCTCCAGTGCAGCCTGGGAAACTCCCAGGCTGCACTGTGGAAGGAAGAGGCAAAGCTCTTGCATGAGCAGCCGGCAGCTGTGGAGCTGAAGGAACTGGGACACAAGAGCCTCTCGCTGGAGGCTACTCACACAATCCGCACACCCCAGCACTGAAAAAAGGTGAGTTGTGGAAAGGGCCTAAGTCTGCAGCCCATTACAGACAGACATGGGACAGACATGCTTCACCTCTTTAATTGTGAAACCATGAAAGTGCAGCAGCAACATTTATGTGTAGGGCCAGGTTCTAGGTTATTTTTAAATCTAGCATGAATTTGCCTGAGAATCCTGAGTTAAAAGACATTTAAGTCAAAACATCTCATGATAATTGTTTCCAGGAGCTACATCAACAACTTGATTGACATATTTCTCAGCAATAGAAATGAGTTGAGTATGTTTACTTCTTTATACAAAGTACTTTAGCATGAATTGAAAAGATAACTAGTCACTACTTATGAAGAACAGTTTGGGAAGTGGGATGGTTCTGAACTAAATGTGACAAAGCCCATTTCAAAAATTCCCAGCCAGCTTTTTCTCCTTCCTATTCCCCCCAGATTTATTAAATTGTGATGGAGAAGATGGATGAACTATCAAAAAAGCTTCTAAAATCAGACAATTTTCCCTCTGTTCACAACACTCTGCAATGAAAGCTTCTGATATATGTTTGTACATTAAAATACAATTAACTCATTGCATTTATACAATCCATTGCATTGCAATTAAAAATTCTGAACCTGCATTATATTTATTCCTGAGACTTGAATATTATAGTCTACTCATGCACCTGAATAAGTGATTTGTAAGCTATCAAAGTTCATTCTAAAATAAATTGGTTACTCTTAAATGTGCCACAAAATGCTTTTTTCCTTTTTCTTCCCTTCCCTTATCTTCATACTGAAACAGACTGGGGGCATATGCAGACTAATTGAAAAGTCCCAGATTTTATATCTGTTCCTTCCAATTTTATACCAGGTTAAAATAAATGAGTCTGGGGAGGTGGCATAAATACTCTTTGACCATGCCAGGACCTGACAGAAAATATGAGGGTATAAACAAAAGTGTGTATGGATCTCCAAAACAAAATCAGAAAGCACTGGAACAAAATCTAGGACTTTCTGCACACCACTTGGTATTTCTGGGCATTCAATAGGAAAGTCAAAAGGCCTAGTTGCCAATTCATCATCTTTTGGTAAAGCTCCCAAAGCTTTAGGCCATTTCTGCACTACACTCTTATAGTGCGATTATTCCACTTTCAACATCCTATGGTATCCTGGAGTTTGCAGTTTTGGGAGGGGTCAGTCAGCCCCTCCCAAAACAGCAAACTCCAGGATTCCATAGGATGTTGAAAGTGGAATAATCGTGCTATAAGAGTGTAGTGCGGAAATGGCCTAAAGTTTGCAAAATGGGAAGGGAATAGTAGTGGGTTATAATTAATATAGGAAAGATCCACTGGACCTGTCTATGAATGACACATGACACACCTGTTACTCTCACTGTGTTTGTCTACAAGGTGAAGATCTCTGGCACAGAATATTACTCTGTTATATCCCTCAAGTGTATCAATCTGGCAGGGACAGTCCTAATCAATCCTTTGTCATTCCCCTTTTAACTGCTTTTAAAATGTCCCTGTCCTCCTCCCACTTTCCTCCTTTGTCCTCAGCTTACTTCAGCTGCTGTAAATCAAGTTCAAAGTACTAAAGTAGTCATCACTGGGTTAACTCAGCAGAGAGGAGAGAAGAAAAGAAGGGCAAACTTTGCACTTCCAAATAGGCTCAACCAAAACCAAACTTCTGCAGCCTCTCCAACTTCCTCATTAATAATTTTTGTCTTCTTGACCACACTCTGATGTTGTTTGATCACATATGTCTCAATTTTCATTGGTGAAATGTTGGAATGGATGTCCTATTTTATTGACAGCTACTGAGATACTCCATGATTCCTTGGGAATGATACAAAGAGCAGCATTTTGTGTTAGAATGGAGGACAAATAGTGCTTTCTTAGAGCCCTATCCCATCTGCTACCCTTCTTCATTCCATAAGATAAGACTTTTATTTGATTGAGGAAGAGGAAAGCAAGATTGGTTAGGAGAGCAGGAGTAGGTTCAAAATGAAGGCAGGCCTGTTTGAGGGGACTGTGTTCTTCTTCTTCTTCTTTTTATTTATTTTATTTGCTAAAGTAATCAATGCACCTCCCTAGAAGAGATCTGCACAATGTTTTTGCCAGTTTCTCAGAAAGGAAATGATATGTAGGGTAGCAACTTTATTTCTTCTTGCATCAGATTATACCACAAGCATCACTGTTAGAGCTTTAAAGCATTGCTTATTTCATTCTTACATGGTGGCAATGGGAGAGTCAGCATCCCAGGACTCATCTGAAGATCAGAGATCTTACTATATGGTATAATATAAGAGGTAATCCATGGTTCACTGAATTTAATGGCAAAATCCCACCCAGGATTGCATTATTTGTTAGACACAATCCATCTCCCTGCTACATTCTTCCTACTCCCTTCTGTTCACAGTGCTTCCTATATATAGCCACTGAACATTATCTTCACTAGCATAGTTTAGGCAAGCTAAGAGCTAAATGCATAAGAGGGCTCTGCAAATCAAATATCATGAATTACTGGATCAGCACCAGCTTTTAATGTTAATAAAGAGAGCTATGGATGAAAAAAATATTATGCTTTTTCTCTGGTCGTATTTACAGCTGGTCAATCAAAGTATTCCAAAGGAAATTAATGGAAAATATGGCAAGAATCATTTTTAACATATGTTCAAAGTGGAAATATTTAGCATTTCCCCAATAAATATTTGGATAATTTTTATGGAGCCTTTGGCTATAAGAATTTTTATGACAATGGTTTGTAAAATATGCAAGAAATGTTGAAAGCTACATTCCCCCCACATCCCCGATTATTTCATTTCATTTTAGGGCTATATTCAACCCTATCTTCTTGTACATGCAAGGAAGAGTTTATAGAATACCATTTCCTCAGAGGTTAACTGTGTGCCAAAAATGGGAAATTATTCCCATATTTAAAATGCACTGTTTGGTACTGTATTAGAGATGCAGAGAATTCCTCTGTAGAATATCTTTGGGGCAATTGTCCATAAAGAGTAAGAATTTCATATCATCCACATGAATCTTAAAGTAACATAATTGGGTTCTTGGATATGAAGATGTACACATTTTGTAGGATATCTTCCCATGATAATGGAGAACTAAATGGAGTGGAAATGCACTTCCTCCACCTGCACTCCTCCATGGGCCAGGTGCTTTCAGGGGGTGTCGTCACACCCTTGATGTTTTCAGGTTCCCATATGAAGCATGACTTGGGGCTTTTGCACTGGACCCTTTGGCCAATAAGCAGAGAAAGAAGGCAAAGTAGTAGAGGCTTGTGATTCCACTGTCAGTTGGGTGGTAAATCCACTCTAGTTTTAAGTCTGAACGTTAAAGCCACTATCTTAGATTATGAAGCTGTTATGAGAAATAGGATTCAGCATCTTGGACAGTTCCTTTGAAGTTCTGATTAAAACTTGAAATAGATTCATCACCCCAACAACACTGGAGCCACAAGCCTCTCATGAGAGAAGAAAGATGAGCTCTCAGTCAGTGCTTCCAGGAGCTCTCTGAAGGACCAAGTGGGAGTTGGAAAATGAGAAAGCTATTACTATCTATGACTAGTTATTGAAGATAATAGGGATTTACCTTCCTGCCCTAGAGTGATTAGGAAGTATAGCGTTGGCAGGGCTTTGAGAGATAGTGGGAGGGCAGCTGATTCTGGGCTCTGCACTAGAGGCCCCTCAACCCAGCATCATACAACATAAATTTCCTATGAGCAAGGTGTTGAAAATGCCAGTAAACATCTCTTCTCCTATCATGTGTACACACTGCACATATACCTCCAAACATTGCAGCATGGGCATAGTGTCCTATGGTATGATTCCAAGTCATTAGAGAATACATATGAAGACTTAGCCAGAAAACAGTTGGAATAGTCTGCATGGGTCTTTTTTTCAGGGATGGGCCAACCGAATCCTTGAATCCTCAAATCCTCGACCGTGAGATTCACGAATCCGAATCCCTGCAACAAAATAGACAAACTGAATCTTTCAAATCCACCACCAAATAGTTTGTTGGAGACCGGGATGCCTGAAAACCTGGGCGACCAGGCACACAACGGGAGATGGCAAGTAGGTGAGTTTCAAAATTTCAAATTTCAAAATTCAATTTCAAAAATCACATCTGGGTTGTATTCTAATATATTTAAATTGAACACTTAATATTTAAGTTCAGCACTTGACTGGAAGGTACAATCTTGAGATTTCACGGACAGGTGAAAGATTTCTTTGCAGAGCTCCCTAGCAAAGCTCTTTCGTACACAATTCTGGGGTTCGTAGTTTTGCAAGGTGTCACAGCCTTCTCTGCCAAAGTATGTTGGTGCATCATCAAACTACAAACCCCAGGATGCCAGAAGGAGCTATGAAAAGAAAATCCAGTTTTGACCCATTATCTCTGAACTGTAGTATGTGGCCCTGTTTACACAGGCAGGAAAATGTCGGATTAGCTTAGGGGACAGTCTTCCACTTGAAGGCATCCTCTGGTTAAAGGGCTAACAAGTCTAACTACAGTTTTTAGAAGGAGGAGGAGGGTAAGAATGCAAAGCAGGGCCCTTGAATTTGCCTATAGTACTTCACACCTAGGAAGCACCCTTATCTTCTGTGGTGAGATGCACTGGATTTCTAGTCAAATGCTAGTAATTATTTATAAATGTGTATCAATACATAGAAACTTAGACATCTAAAGAAGTGTCCTCTTTTGCTCTTCTTTCTGGTGACATTTTCCTCTATTTGGCAAAGGGTGAGTGGCCACGTTGTGTATGAAGATGACTTAGTTCAATGAAGCTATCTTGAGAGTGATGGAACTTGTGACTTGGTCCTGTATGTTCAGTAGAAAGTGAACAATGTAACTTAACCCCCAAGACAAGATTCACAAGCTAAAGAAGAAGCAGGGATGTACTGATGGTCCTGCTTCTATCACTACATATAGTATTTTTCATATGTGAAATGAGGGTGGGAATTTGTATAGAACTCTGTGAATAGGCATGTGGGATCTTCACTGTGTGGAGCCTACTCACATAACATAAAGCTATTTGTGTGTGGGGAGGTGCTGTTTATTATTGGTGTGGCCATGCCTATGGTACAGCAAGTGAGCTTCCCAGCAAATAGACAAGCACCAAAATCTTGCACATATATAACTTCCTTTACTCATGTGGTTATACTTTTGGAGCCAGTGAGCAATGGAGGTATTCAGTTCATAGTTGTGTAAATGGTGTTCTGCAAGTATAACCATTCCATATGCAGTGGTGCATTCTTCAATGGTCCATAACTGTTCCTCAGTACCTTCAGTGCACTACTTGATTCACTGAAATTGTAGAAGCAGCCACTGTGCACTGGACAATGGACAATAAGGAAGCATACTGACAGATATGCAATCAGTTGCACAATATTGGTATTCAGCCAAATGGTAGTATAATGCAACCACTAGCTACATGAGTTTAGGTTTACAATATGGAAACATAGTGCAAACATCTTTATCATTTTACTATAGTCTCTGTTACATCTAACTGAAGTTGCATGGCCTTCATATTGTGATTAGCTTTTGCTGTTTCCCTCATCTACAGTCTGGAGCCCTGCATGTGCACATCAATCCCATAGCCAGCCATGGCAGATGGAGCTCTGTGAATACATAGGGCACTTTGCCCTGTCACCGCTCAGAACAAAAGAGCTCCAGTTTCTTTTACATGCCTAGATTGCAGCCCATGTGTTCATTGTTTGTAGAACTGGCCATACTATGTGCACAGACAGCCTAGTTTATTGCTCGCATCCAGAGTCACTGCATTCACAGCCATCAGAAAGATGCCTATGTTTCACTGAAAGAAAACATGATCTGGACTATTACACAGCTGCTTCAACATGACTATACATTCATTGTACAGTGCAATCAATTTTCCATTTTAGTGAGAGTCAAATGCTACATCCCATCAGTGTTAGATGCAGCATCCAACCACTTGGATTTATAAACTATTGACCGATGTCAGACTTGTCTCCTTCAGCTGTTCTGTTAAAGATTTAAATAGGAAGAAGTCTGGAAGTGGTCTTCACTGATGATAGGAGAGATGGGCATCTATTTTTGTTCACATTCACCCACTTTTTGGCATTCTCTGCCTTCTGCAGAAATGTTTAGATATTTATATACCAGCATGTGTTACTCTTTTCAAATTCACTGGCTCTCTGCATTAGCTATTACGAGCTATTACTAGTCAAATAGTCCAATGCTTTTTAAAAAGAAAAAAAAATGGGCTCATGGCAGTGATTGCCAAGGCTTCCCCTGCATGGCTTTACATTTGTTTCTCTTGCTTTATGGCCAAGTTTCTGCCAGCTCTTGGACTAGTTCAATATACTCTCCTAAATGTTCATTGTATCTGCCACCTTCTTATCCCATTTCAGTAGAAGGAAATCAATAGGAATTGATTCAAAAATGTCCAGCCTTATCAAGCATTGACTGAGACATTCGTGCCGCATATGGATTTTAACAAAGCACAGAATGCTAAAAATGACAACCTGGGATTAAAAAGATGGTTGGACTCCAACTTGTTTAACAAATTTATCTTCCTCATTGCCTCTGGCTTTTAGATGGTGCCAATTCCCTCTTGATGGCTCTCCACTAAAACTAGATTCCTGCTTCTAGTAGATTGTTAGGCAGGGTAAAGGAGAAAACGTTGCAGTTGGAAATACAAATGATGCCCCCAAATGCTATTTCAGCAATTATCCATGTTTAGCAATTATGCTAATGTTGATTCTCAAAAGGCTGTTATTTGCGCAGCGTGTTCTTCATACATTATCTCTGTACCTGTCTAACCCTGTATTTTCTCTCAAGCTATTACAGGTTGTTTGTCAAGTTAAGTGATGTTTTCAGTAGCGAGCATTGTCAAGGCACTGTTGCTTTAGCAGGATTCCTAATTTTTTTTCTCCTTCAAACCCCCACACATTTTCTGCCATGAACAGAAAATTGCAAGAGTTTTAAGGGGATAGAAAACTTTATTTCCTACCAGGTTTATAGAAACTTTTTTTGTGCTAAAAAGGGGACTAAAGGTGCTCTGGGTCTAAATTAGATAGGTGGCCATTTCTGGTTCCATGATTCCTTGGAAAATGCCTACTAAGAACTATAGGAGACAATTAATCTGTAGAGTAGGGTGAAGACTTCTTACTCTACAGATCAGAAAGACCACAGGGCATTACAGTTGAAATGGTGATTTAAAGAGTCAAACACAGTGGTCATTTCCACACTACACTCTTATAGCGTGATCATTCCACTTTCAATATCCTATGGAATCCTGGGGTTTGCAGTTTCGGGAAGGGCCAGCTGGCCCCTCCCGAAACTGCAAACCCCAGGATTCCATAGGATGTTGAAAGTGGAATGATTGCGCTATAAGAGTGTAGTGCGGAAATGACCACAGACAGAGCTTTCAAGCAATGGGAGCAGCCTGACTTGTTTACACCAGCTCAGTAATTCTATGTTTTGCAGTGAGTTTAGAAAAACTTGACATGTCTTTCATAGGGATTGTACAGAAAGTAAGCAATTTCCTGACTAGGGTTGAATTTGGGATTCCCTGACGCCTTGAGAAACTTAGGTGCGAATGAAATGGCATGTCAAAAGTTCCTGCACAACATAAACTGCATAGTTTTTGAGAACTGTGCACAAGTTTGATAAACTGCGCAGCTTTGTAGTCAAAACCTATACTTGCAGTCTTCTTTTTTACTATGCACATAAAACTGCACAACTTCCTGGGTTGAGAGAACTCACCCACTTTCATTGTTTTAAACTATACATGGGAAACATGCAAAAAATGCAAAACTAAATTGCACACGATACTTCATACAGACAACACAGTGAAGGGGTTGACATTGCAGCTGCAGACTGCTGGTTTGAAAATTGCGCAATCAAAATATCTCACAGTAGGAAAAGAAACTTGGGCTGACTGAGGCAGCAACCACATATGGCTTTTTTGCACAACATTGCTGGATTTTGCGTAATTTTGTTGTGCAAGATAGTTGTTTTGATGTAGAAAACAACAAATGTTCAATGAGAAAAATGTACAAAATCAGAAAAGAAAACTGAAATGTTGCACAACAAAGCAGCAGCGTTCATTGAAAACAGCAATGTTGCACAATAAAATGTTGTGCAAAAATCTAGCAATGTTGCACAAGAAATAGGTATGTGGTTTTGTTTTGCAACTTTGCTGTTTTCTGCTCAACCTTTTTGTTGTGCAACATTTTTGTTGTTCAACATTGCTGTTTTCTATGAAAATAACAGTAACTTTCCACAAAACACACCCTTTGCTGCCTGAAAATAGTCATTTCCGTACCAAATGCTGCACAGTTTTCAAGGAACCTTGCAAAGTTCTCAGGAAAAGCGGCATGGCTTCTAGAAAACTTGCAGTTTTTTGGACAAGCTGCACAGCTTTCATGGAAAAACTGCAAAATTTCCCTTCATTATGAGGGGAAAAATTCCCAAGTATCTTGAAGCTACTGGGGGGGGCGGGGGAAGCTTCATTGTGCTTGACATCTGTCTGAAAAAGTGAGATTTATCGTGCCTAGCCTTTCATTGTTTAGGACTAGTGTGCTGATCACAACCTCTGCTGAACATAGACAGCCTTATTTATTCATTCCTTCATTTTCCTGCTTTTCTCCAGAGACATTGTTATTTTGGGTTTTTTTTATTATTTTATCTTAACCTTTCTCACACAGAAACCAGGAAAACCAGCACAATGTAAAACAGATACACTATTAAAATATCATAATAGTGATAACAAAGGAACATACAAATTAGACAAAGTGTTGTATGAAGGGTTATCCTTTGAATCTTCTCAGAAGTTGCAGCTGTTCTGAGTGAAGCTAATAGATTATTGCTCAGGATCAGCTGAAAGACTTTTGGCTCAAGCACACTTTAAAGTGCTACTGCTTATCAAGAAAGGTTTATAAGGATTGTATCTGAAATTCCAACTGCTGTTACACCAAGCTACCTGAGTATTAGGGTGATTTTTGAATATTCTTTACCAGTATGCTCCCTTGCTTTCAAAGGTTATGTGGGGAGTAACCAGTGAAAGAGGCTTTTCAGTTGTTGTAACTTGACTGTGGCCCTTTTTGCACCTTACCTTTTCCCAGTGCTGGGCGGCAGGGCTCGCGCATGAAGACTTCGGAGGAATGCACTCGCATGCCTCCTGCTTGGACTCCGCAGCAGCTTCCTGCTCACGTGAGCTCCCTGCCTCTTCCTTCTGCAGTGCAGCCTGGAACCTTTCCCAGCCTGCACGGCACAGGAAGTGTGACTGGCCCTGCTCCCAAGGCTCCGCATGCCAGGTAAGTGCGTGCGAGGCCCCGGAGCAATGCACAACCATGCAGCATTTTCAGCTTTAAGCCGCTTTAAGCAGAAAATTAAAAAATGTGTGCACGGTCCATGTTAGGCCCTTGAACATCGTGCAAATGTGAATGTGTTGTGTGGACTGCTCCTCACATTTACATGATGCTCAAGGGGCCCTTTTGCTTTGGCAATGCTGTGCGAAAAGGGCCTGTGAAATGCTCTCCCCAAGGAGGCTCGCTGAGTATCAAATCCCATATCTTTCCAGGGCTAGGTGAAGACTTCTTCATCCATCCAGACCTTTTGACTGTATGTTTGTTCTGCTGATAGGCACTGGTACAATAGTGCTTTAATTGCATTGTGATTCAACTTTGCAATGTATTTATTTTACTTTGAAAAAATGGATTATAAGCTGCCCTTGAAGTTTAATGGAAGTATAGTTATGAAATAAAATACAAACAAATAAATACTAGAATGTAAGAGAACCCTGTAGAACAAGGGTGGACAGCTGCCAGAGGGTAGATAGCTGCATTTGTCTCGCAGGAGAGCTTGGAAGGGTGTGCCTCACCTAATCTCCCCCTAGAAAAAAATAAAATAAAAAAATGTTTTCTCCAAAATACCTCTAGAGGATATGGGAGTTTCTCCCCCCCCCGGGGCATTTTAGGCTGTGGAAGGCCTTTTCTTTGCAACAAGAAGTGACTCAGGGATCACTTTCTGTTTATTTCCTGTTTCCAAAAAGGCCTCATCTGAGACAAAAATGGACCATGGAGATCAAAATGTGTTGAAAATGTCCCAGGTTCTCTAGAGGCTGTTTGGCAGACATTCTGGAGCAAAAACATTTTGACCCTTGGGTAGTCATAGAGACCACATGTAGTCCATGGACTGCACTGTGCCCATCCCAATGTAGAACATGATGAGCAGGAGGATTTCAGGCTGCCTAAGAGGAATGAGTAGATGGCAACTGTAAATCCTTCATGAAGGTTTGTTTTGTTCGTGTTAAATCCACAGGGAAGAAGACTTGCACTCTGCATGACTCTGTTCCAGAGCACAACAGCATCTGTCCCTCATCCACAAAGACAAAATTTTACTTCAGGCTTTGTTTGGGACAATCTGAGCTGTCTACTTTTTTAAATGCCTTATGACAGAGATCTAGGTAACAACACAGATAACACATTGCCCACAGCCTCTTCTATAAAAATCTTTCTTTAAAATGTATCTCCTGTGGCTGGCAACTTGGATGGTAGACCCCTGTATGTAACATCCAAGGCTATGTGCCTTGTTGAACTGGGACTGTGTGAGTAACACTGAAGAAACATTCAGCACTGTCAGCAGCAGCAGCCTGTTTAGAGTGAGAAGAAAGAGACAAGTTTCATGCCCTCCTTTCCTCAATTTACCCAACTGCATTCGGACAGTGCATGATTAAGTAGAAATGCATGCAATGGTCTGTGGAATGGGTCCAAATCCCTCAGCTATGAAATCATAACTACAGTATACAGTATCTAAGTAACTCATCTTTAGTATCTGTTGTTCATGCCCAACTCCATATTGCACTTTTAAATTTTAAAATATGCAGCTCAGCCGGGAAATGTAGGGAATATTTTCAATATTAAATTTAGCTTTTGTACTTTTTGCTTTCAAAAACTAATCAACAAGATACATACTTGCTAGAGTATACTTGCTTTATTAATTCATACAGTAATAATTCATACATCATACATAATTCATACATTAATAAGTCATACATTAATAATAATAATAATAATTAACAACTAATACTAATACTACTAATAATAATGGATTAATAATTAATGATTCATTAATTAATTCATATTTGCTTTATTAATTCAAAATACTATGTTATAGAATGTTGATAATTTTTATTACATTTTTTTTCTATGATCAGAGGATAAATATGTTTTCTTTCTGGTGTTAGTGCACTATTTTTACAGTCTGTAAACAACTCCTCTCTTAAATATGATACGCACCCACATGTACATACAATGGTCACCCCACTTTTGAAAGAGTTCAGCGTGCAGAACCCTCTCAAAAATGGAAAAACCATGAATAACTCCCCTCCCATTCCCTCTCCCATTCCTTTCCATGATTCCATCCTTTCTGTTCCCATGCAAAACAGACGGGAGTGGAGATGGGGGAAGTCTCATGTGATCCTTTTTTAACCCCTCCAGAACTCCCCCCTTCCTGCTCCTATGCAAAATGATAGGGAATGGGTGTGGGGGAAACCTTGTGTGAATTCTCCACAAGGGGGCAAAATCCATAAGAATGGGAGAGGGAGGTCCAGAGGGAGAAAGGAAGGCTCACATGAGGCTTCCCCCACCCCCATTCCCTTCCATTTTGCCTCAGCATAAGTTCTCCACATCAAGGCAAAATGCATGGGAATAGGAGGAGGAGAAAGGGGAAAGCAGGCACACTTGCAAATAATCATATTCATGAAGATCCAACCGACAGATATGGAGGGAAGACTGTATAAACATGCCTCTTCTCCAGCTCTCAATGACAATCTTCATTCAAGATTCAGATAAAACACAATCTGCTTTGACAGCAAGTGAACTGCTGAAGTTAGGATGACCTGAATATAGGTTACAACTGGTATTAGGGCTATCCTACCAAGTTGGCTACAAGCTAGAGGTTAAAGTTCATCCAGGGGAATCAGTTGCTTTTGCCACAGAAAGCTGCAATATTGCTATGAAGATCCTCACAAAGAAGTATTCATCTTCAAACATTTAAACCAAGCACAGTCTGACTTGGACTAACTTGGCAAACCTCAGCTTTGAACTAGAGAGAGAGAGAGGAGCAACTGAGCTCTAATTGTGTCCAACTTAAACGGCTATATTAAATGGTTCCCTCTATTGAAAGGTGGTTCTTTCCACCCATGTCACGTCCTTTAATGGATAAACTGCTCTTTATTGAACTTGGCTTGTCTTTTTTTCCCCCATTGGAAAGGCTGCATCAAAGCTCTTTTCTAATATGCTGTTCCATTTCTGAGTGGCATAGTGTTCAGTACTTATTTCTTGTTGCCTGTTGGAAGCTCCTCATCAATGAAAGTTTTGAAGATCATTTTAAAAGACCAGGACAGAGCCATGATCTTTAATGATGCAATGATAGAACTGTCAGCAAAAGGGCTTGGGAAATAAATTATATGGAGAAACTGTGTTAACGTCATGTTCAGCTGTGAGGGTTAGCACTGCACTGAACATTCTCTTATTTCACTTTTTAGGTTGAAAGTAATGCTTTTGCAAAGAGTGTGTGGGAGTTGTTTCCTTTAAAAATCTAATTTATGAGAATGATTTTTTTTTTGTATTCTTTTCTCTGCCACTATTTTTGCTCTCTGCCTGTCCTTTTGCAACTTCCCCATCTCATTATTGCATTTTCTTCCTGTTAGACATCACAGGAGATCACAAATACACAGAGCTGGCACTGTGTTAACAACATATACAGGTATAGTTGAACATTATGACTGCATATGTACTGTTTGGTCATAATGGATGTAGGTAGTCAGACCTGTACTGCATGACTTGGCTGCTCTCCTAGCTATTAAGTGGCCAGGAAAGAATGGTGGGGAGGGAAATACAAGGGGAATATAGGGACCATCCAGTTGCAGAAAAGAACAGACATCTTCCTGGAACTCTTGGAGTCCTCTGGAGGTCCAGAAGGATGGTGTCATCTTCCTAAAGCTGGCTTCATGAACCCAGCCACCTGATATCTGACTGTCCCTTGTTCGTCCCCCCATTCCCCCTGAATGATTGTGGAAGTAAGGTGGTCATCACCAGGCAGGCTGAGGGCTTAAGGAAGGGGAAGATACTCTGCCAGTGCAATGCAGGATCTCAGCCGAGATGTTACAATATCACATAGTGAAGCAGATATGGCTATACTGTGTCAATTACAATGCACAAAGCCACTTCAGAGTGAAATAAGTGACATCACAATAGGAGGCAATGAAATTCAACAGCCTGCCAACCAATTACACCTGCTTTCCCTTCTCAACCTCCATACATTCAGTGGAAGACAGGAAGAGATCTTATCATGGCCACACATTTGTGCAAATATGACCTCCGTGCCAAATAAGGACCTTGTGTTTTGCAAGGTGGCTGATAGCATAGATCAGTAGCTTTCAACTTCCTATACCAATCACCCTGCCAAAGAATCTGATTCCCATTGTAATAGAAATAAAAAGGCAAATATTCCCAAGAAAGATATTTATATGGTGCAAGCATCCTGTTATTCTAGTTATCATTTATGGTAGGTTTTCAGTACATAAAAATGCAGTAGTATGGATAGAGCACAAACAAAAATAACAATAATTCCATTTGTAGACGAAAATTGTGATGGCTGTTGAGTATAAATTTACTGCTATGGTAATTGTAGAACAGAAAGATAATATATTCTTAGGCATTTTTATGAAAACCCTGGGTCCCAGATCTATGTACCACCCACTGAGAACCAATGGAAGAGATAAAACTTCCATGCACGTAAGTGTATAAGTGCTGACAACAGAGACTGAGCCAGCAAGTTTGATTCTGTTTCCTTCTATATGCATTCCTAGCCGTGAAGATGAGGATCACATGTCATTTTATAGAGATGTCCTGAGCTAGACCCTTTCCACAACTCACCCATTTTTGGCACTGGGGTGTGGTGCTCGTGCGAGCAGCCTCCGGAGAGAGGCTCTCGCTTCCCTGCTTCTTCAGCTCCGCACAAGATTCCTGCTCATGCAAGAGGCCCACCTCTTCCTTTTGCAGTGCAGCCTGGGACCTTCCCAGGCTGCACTGAGATAGGAAGTGTGACTGGCCCAGCTTCCAAGGCTCTGCATGCAAGGTAAGTGTGTGCAGAGCCCTGGAGCGATGCGTGATCGTGCAGCATTTTTGGCTTCAAGCCGAAAATGAAAAAATGTGTGCATGGTCCATGTCAGGCCCTGGAGCGTCGCACAAATGTGAGTGCATTGTGTGGACTGCTCCTCACATGTGCACAATGTTCAAGTGGCCCTTTCACATCGAAAATGCCATGCAAAAAGGGCTCTAGTGTATGCTTCTGGCCCCAAACCTGAGTTTTTCTCTTCTACAAGAGGCCTCTGGCTCTGGACTTGACTGACAGCAATCTGCCCTCAAATTGGGCCAAAGCTTCCAATGAGTAAGTAAGTTCAAAAATATTTTCCAAGCTCATGCTCAGTTCTCACTGCTTCTCTTTACCCTCATGCTAGCTGAGGAAACATCCCTCTTGCTATTCAGCAGTAAATAGTGAGCTGTGCAGAGGGAAAGATGACTCCAGTGTTGTGTGTGAGGATTAGGGTTTGCTGTTAATAGCTTTGAGCTTAAAGCAGCTTGAGAATGGAGGCAGAGATCTGATTCTGAGAAGAAATATGATAATTGGGGCCTGGAGGGAATTGGGGGAAGCCTTGGCCAAATTGGAAATTACCTTTTGGTGCTCTTTTGCTGTAATCCCTGCAACTCCAATTATAGCAGAAAGATAAACTGTGTGACGGTGTCTTACAACACTCTGCCTTGTACATGACTTAATCCATCCAATAAGTCTTAATGAAATCATTATTCTTATGATGTCTAATTATAGTTTCTTCGGCCTCTAAGCACAGTGGCATATAAAGGATGGTATTGAACTCAATTCTAAATGGGAAATAAAAGAACAGGCTGAGACTCAGTTACCGCAGTGTTAACACATTTAATTCAACAGGAAGATTTGATGCACAGCACATGTTGGGAGCAAGAGACAGGAGCTGGCTTAGGTTATAAGGCAAAGTCAATTTCTACCTTTGGCTGGAGCTATTTTGCAATCCATTCTGCTCTTAGGTGACAGATCATATGTGGCTTATCTCCTCCCTCCACGGTCTTCCTAATCAATTATCAATCATCCAAGACAGAAATTATTAGCAACTTTAAACTTGCTGAACGAGGCATCCAAAGGCATCCAAGAAAGTTTGCTTTGTTTTAAAAGGGACAGGAGAACTGCTTTGAAGAGATTCATTTCTCAGTTGCACTGGAATGCCAATTCTCAGGTCTACCTTTGCATGAGATCCAATTTACCTTCCTGGGAAGGTAGGAATGAGTTGTTGTTTTTTTAAATCCCTAGCAGCTTTTCTTGTATTAGCTTGGCAGGAGGGACTGATATAGCATAGGAAAGGCAAGATAAGGAACTTTTTGTATTTCTGGACAGTTGCAGGGGCACATGTACCTTCCTGTGAAATAAAGGAGTAGGGAATATGAAGACTCAAGCCATTTCTGCACTAGACACCACTAGCACATTGTACCATTACAATCCCAGCATTGCCACTCGCGCAATGGTAGCAGGTTAGGAACACTGTTTTTGGCACTCTTCCACCTGCAGCAGATGAGTAATGGTATTGCTGCTGGTGTTTCCTCCACACTACAGCCTCCTTGGCCTCTCCCTTTCCCTGCCTTCACCCTGCTCTGCCCTGATTGTTTTTTTTTTCCTCCTTTAGAAGCCATACTAGTGCAATGCTGTTGTAAGTGCACTACAGGCCAGTAAACTATTGCATTTTCATGCTATAATGCTTTAAAATGTATTTTTTTAAAAAATGAAACTTCAAAATAAACATGAAGAGGGGATAGATTTTGAAGTTATCACACCATGGGAGTTGGGCAAGGAGGGAGAAGCTGGGCACATCCATGCTCCACCCACTGCTGGATCCACAACAACAGGAAGTACTATCAAGGACTATTATGGTACCACACAGAGCTGGCTGACAGGATTGAAGTACTAAATGAGGTGCTTAAAGCTTGTTTTTTTCCTCCTGGAAATGCTATAAAACACTTTGGCAACACTTGAGGATGAGATAGCAGCTGGATAGTGATGATGTCATGCAGTAGCCTGGCTCCTGGACCAGTAACAACCTGCTGCTGTAGTGATGTCGCAGTAAAGCAATGTAGTATAGTGATGTCATGTGGAAATGGCCTCAGCAAGAGAAGACACTGATCAGATGATCTGTGCACCTGCTTCATCTCCTGTACAAATGTTGATGGACATCTCCACTGACACTCTTCATCCAATATAGAAGAACCAGGGAAATCATGGTTCTGCATCACATGGTGTCATGCCCTGCTTTCAGAGCATGGACACTGACTAAGAGTCTGAAACAGAGGGCATGGCAGGGCAATGCTGTACAGAGAGAGGTTACAGAGAGAGGAAACATAACAGGGGGCAGTGCCAGGTCCAACAGAGAGTCCTGCCTCTTCAGATATAGAGGAACACTTACCTCAACCCAGTTTCACAGTACACAGGCAGCAGAGAGAGAGCCAGCATTGCTCTCTCAGGATTTATAACCGACAACAATCAATCAAGTCTCAGCTGTACTAGGCTTGGGACCTATTTAGCGGGCATCTTTCCCCTCAAGGAGTTGTCAGAGCTTATCTGACCTGCTACCTTGCTGGATGCCTTGACGAATGCTTGGATTGACCTTGGACACTCCCTTGCTGTGAAACCCTGCTGGACTTTGTTTATGTTGGACTTTATTTGTGACTCCATGCTTACTGCCTTGAAGTAAGTAACAAGCTGGGAGATATTCAGTTTCTTTTGTTTGATTTATCAGCTGTGCTGGGACTAAGTTAGGACACATGGGTTGTCTCCATGAATACAAAAAGTTACGGTGTTCAACTTCAGTATGACGTGAGTGATGCAAATAGCAAGAAAAAAGGGATGGTGCTAGCATGAATGTTCTTTCTTTCTTTCTTTCTTTCTTTCTTTCTTTAATTTGTATGCCAATTTTCTCACATAGTGGAAACCAAGGTGGCTTCCAACAGTAAACTATATTAAAAACATTTAAAACAAAAACATTTAAAAACATATAAAATTTTAAAAACCTTAAAACAATATTCAGTTTTTAAATTATTCTTGTTCTCCCCCCTGGCACGTAAATTTTTGCATGATTTAGAATTCCTGACTAGGGCTGCTGCAGTCAGTGAAAATAGTCAGTAGCCAGAAATGACTGCTAGTCTGGACTAAAGCAGACCTTTTAAGTCAGTGGAATTTACCACAGGGACTTGCCATTCAACAAGTGATTCAATATCCTTATACTTGATGGGACTATCACTAAAATTCAAAACATAACCTGTCTATTTAGGCTCTTCTTACTCACCACCTCCAACTCTCAATGGTCATGTGATGGCCATGGGATTGTGACAACGGTTCTGCATGACATCATTGCGATTCTGTGGCCATCCCATCACAATCATGGATTAAATCATGTTCGGGTTTCTCCCGATAATGACACATGATTGCAGAGTCCTCCCACCTCCCTCCCACACATACTTGTCATGCAGAACGGTAGGAAATGCAGTGGCTGTGCTTCCTTCTTCAGTGCAGCCTGAGAAATAGCCAGGCTGCACTGCAGAAGGGAGAGACATGGCCATTACGCTTCCTCCAATCCAGCAGGCAGCTAATGTGGGGGGGAGCACAGCAGAAGTGATTGCCTCCTGGAAAAGGCTTTCTCTGGATCCTCGCATGATGGCTTTGGAAAAAGGTAAGTTGCGGAAAGGGCCTTAGATGAAAGGTGGACAAAGGACACACTGTGGACTATGTGCATGCCCTCTGCAATTGCTGTGGCTCCCAGGACTCCCAGAGGTCAAACATTCTTATGCTCCAAATGCCCTCTAGGGGCTGTGGCACATTTTGAGGGCTCCAGGGCCAAATTAGGCCCAGAGGGGAAAAAAATCTAGAAAAAAATATCAGAAGTTACTAGGAAGTGACTTTCAGGTTACTTCCTGTTGTGTTTAGATCTAAAGTGAAACAATTAAAAATGCATCATGCCTCCTAGAGGGTGTTTTGGGACAAAAATGAATTAGGAGGGATGCACTGGCAGGGGGCACAGCCCTCCAAAGTCTCTTGGGGGCAATGCAGCTTGCTGATCTTCAACAGTTGCCCATCCCTGATTCAGACAATAATCAAATAAGCAAAGCGCTGTTATTAGTTCCTCCTGATGATATATACACATATTGGGTATTCATTGGGTATTCATTATGACATATAGTAACATTGGAATACCATTTGGAGCAGTAGGAGATTCCTTATGCCAAACAATTCACTATAATAACGGGACATAAAAAAGTATTAATGTTGTAAAAAATTATTTCACATTCCAAAATCAAGGCTACACTAGTCTTTATCTGGCTTTGCTGTGCTTTTTCATACAGACATAAAATTACTCTATTCCATACATACAGAACTCTTATACCACATGGACTTTTGTTTCTGACTTATCTGTCCTTACTCAGAAGCTGACATTTAGACAGATGATTCCTCAAGGCAGTCTAAATCAGAGAATTAATGCCCATGGCTAGTCTGAGTGATAGAAGGGCCAGTCTCTGAAAACTGGCAGAAAGTGTGTGTATGTGTGGAACTTTCTTTGGGTATGAAAGGTTTTCTCCTATGCTCCTGCTGCTAGCTGTGACCTTATCAGAAAAAACTGCTAATGGTTTGATGATTGCATTTTATTTCAAAGCCAGCCATTTATCAGCTTTTGCCTTACAGCCTGCTGGCACCAAATATCTGTTCTGGGAGGCTTTGTCATTTGCTGTTGACTAACAGTTGCAGCCATCATTTTTGGTTTTCAGGAGGAATGTGTAACCATTATGCTCCAAAACAGGTCTGATGAAGTCCTTCTATTACTGCAACAGGAGGGAGTAGACATAATATGCAGAATTCATAAAGTTTTTGTTTTGATTATTACATTTGTACACCCTCTCTCTCTAAGCTATTTAACTTCACAACAGCCTTTTGAGATATGTGAAAAAATAACTTGCTTTGCAAAAATGCTGGCAACCATCAATTTTAGGGGGACAAAACAGGCAACACAGTCTATTTTACGCTTACCTCCTAGGGCTTGGGTCAGATAACACCATTTTAAAAAGAATAGCATCAGGAGTAAACTATAAAGCATTGTCCTATCATTCTGCATATCTCTGTGTAGATCGTTGGGAATGAAATAGCCATTCTGTAAGTAGACAGACAAATAGACAAACAGAAAAAAAATGCACAGACATCCCACAGTGAAAGGGAATGGGAATCATGTCCATAAATCTAATGTATCAGAAATACCTACCCTCTACTCTTTCACAGATGAAAACCAGGAGTCATGTGGCCAAGCAACATCAGACCGAGGTCAAGATGGCAAAAGCTATTAATGAGAAAGAACACGCGTGCGCGCCCCACACACACACACACACAGGCTGTAGCAGTTTGCTTTTACCTGAGTCTACTGAGAAGGGAGTGATTCTGCCCCCTCCTCTACTCTGCCCCTAGTGAAGGGAAGGAAGCATGCTGAAAGTGGATCTTTAACTGTATAGTGTGGTAGGGCCCTAAAATCAACATTCTATATTATATCTGCCCAGTGATAACCAAATATTGTCCTCACGGAATGGCAGAACTTGTATGAATAACCAATTTCTTAACCATTCATATGTTCCACAGCTGTTGTGATTAGGCAGGGACAGTCCTGATTAATTTTCTGTTGTCCCACTTTTTCAGCTGCTCTTAAAGTTTTATTCAATTAACTATTTTATATCCTGCCTTTCTCCCAACATGGGATCCACAGGGGCATACAATGTTTCAAAATTACAGTTCAGTTTAAGGGGGGTGGAGGGAAGCTTAATATAAAAGTAAAAACACAAACTAAATTTCTATTCAAAAAACACAGGCTAATAAAAGTTCAAAAACAGCATTGAAAGACACTTAATAAAATACAAATACTACACACACACCCCCATTAAAAGCTCCATCTATGACGACATACTAAATACCAAAAGCTTCCTTAAATAAAAAGATCCTTACCTACTGGTGGAAAGACAGCAGGGAGGAGGCCAATTTGACCCCCTAGGGAAAAATGTCCCAGTTTCATTTTTTGCCATCTTGATCAAGCTCTGATGTAGCTTGGCCACATGTGTCCCAGTTTTCATCTTTGAAATGTTGGCAGGTATGCCCATCCTACCTCAAAATTAGTGTAGTCTGTTCTCAGAATGATCTTCCCTTATACTGCCAGATTTCAGGCCAATCAATAGGGCTGTTTCTGAAGCATAACTATTAGAAGGTAGTGTGCATGCACACACACACACACACATACAAAATCTCTGGTGATAATCAAGGGATGTGATTGCTGAGCAACCAGGGAAATATAGATATTAGACACAAGCATTGGGCTTCATAAGGGCCACTTTATTTTAACTATTAACCTATTTAAACTTTAAACCCTTGAGATGTGCAAAACTTAGTGTTGGAGCAGCTGAAGCAAGTAGTCTCATCCAAATGTATAGAAATGTTTCAAAATACATGCTATTTGTAAGTTGTTCGCCACCCATATGGAGAGGCGGGATACAAATAATAATAATAAAAAAATCTCCTCTCCAGTTTCCCCTGAATGAAACACTGAACCTGAGAAGAACTCAAAAGCTGTGTTGCTCCTCAGCCAGCCTGCTACTGGAAGGCCAACCTGAGAAGCTCAGCCCAGTTGCGTAGGGACGTCAGGACGGGGGGACGATTCACCCCAGGCGGCAATGTTTCTGGAGCATCCCTGCCCATAGCCACGTCCCCACGTGCCTTGGCCACTCCCCCAAATACCACAGCCACGCCCCTGTGCACAGTGGCCCCACCCCTTGCACCATAGCCCCTGCCCCTCCCCCTCCACACACTCCAAGCTCTGCCACTGGCTCAGCCTCAAGTTGCATGACTTAGAGTGAGGGCTCAACCCCGAGGCCAGCCCAAGGAAAGTCTCCTTCCTCACCCCGGGTCTCATGACTTAAATGGGTAGATCCAGAGTCCTTCCCTTCTCCAAACAGATGTCATAAGTGTTCACTAAAATCCTACTTCTCTCCCCCACTACCTGCCCACAGATAAGGGGCAAGTGTCTCCTTAGGGGCAGATGTCTACTTTTCTCCCACCCAGTGGCCAAAAGGGCCCTCAGTCCTTGTTGCAGATCTCCTGGGACTAGCAGATTCACCAGTAACTTTCTTCAGTACTGTCTAGAGACATCCTTAGGTCTGGAATACGGAGTCAAGGGAAGGGACCAACCATCCTCCATTCTGAAACATCCTTCTGAATCCTTTCCAAAACTATATGCTCTAAACCTACAAATATTTTAAATTCCTGGCCACATAAGGAAAACGATTTCCCTGAAAAGGAGTTCTAAAACCTTCTTTAAATCCTTCCTTCAAAGAATGTGCATATGTTCAAATAATGTGATCAGAGTATAATTGCAGCAAAACTAGAAATCTCTGGAAACATTTTCGTAGGTGTAGGGGCATTTCCTGCCTCACACTTACCTGCTTCATTGACCCCCTTGCTTGGGATCAAGATCAGCAGATGATGCCACAATCACTGGATCACCATCCTTACCTGCTGCAGAGGTTCATGGTGGCTTCTCTTGTTGCCTCTTTTTTGCTAAGGCATCAAGACAAAACAATTTGCTTGCTAACCTTCACCTTAACCAACACCTTAGTTGCTTTTTTTAGGAAGGAGAATGGACTGCCTAGGTGGCAGATTAATCTTTTTGAGGGCCTCGAACCTGATCAAGATAGCCACTAAAGTACCACTCTCCCTCTTATTCTCAAATGAGGAGGATAGTTCAGGGGGCAGACATTTTGATAACTGTCCCCCAGCGAGACCCTTACCTTATGTGAAGACGGCTAGGTATGCAATGACAGTGAAATGACCAAGAAACAAGAAGTAAAATTGCAAGCAGAGTAAGATTTCAGTCTGTCTCAGCAGGAAGTTTATAATAAAGATCTGTAAAATTATATATGGAGTGGCGGAAGTAGAAAAAAGATTATTCTCTCATAATAATAAAACCTACAGTAACATACTGAAGCTAAACAGTATGAAATTCAGGACAGATAAAAGGCAATACATCTTCACACAGCATATTGTTAAACTCTGGAACTTACTGCCACAAGATGTAGTTGTGGTTGACAATTTGGATGATTTTAAAATGTGCTTAAATAAATTGATGGCTATTACGACGGATGTATATCACCTTCAATATCAGAGGCAGCATGTCTCTATATTTCAGTTGCTGAAGAGTGCACAATGGTGGGTATGGTGATACTCATGCCTGCTGGTGGGTTTCTTGTAGATAACCGATTGGCTACTGTGCTGGACTACTTAGAGTTTTAGTCCAGCATGGCTCTTCTTTTCTTCAGAGAACTGTGGACAGATATTTTCTAGGAGGTTTACAAGTACTCTTTTTTCTTGCCTCTGATAGAGCCAATCAGTATCAAACATCTTTATATGCATTATAGAATGTTACTGTGCATGGTCATGTATATATAATCATTCACTGTACTTGTGTGGTATTTCCCTCATTGACAACCAGAGTGGTTTAGAGGTCTGAGCATTGGGCTATGAGCCTGGAGACCAGGTTTCAGTTCCCTGCTCAGCCATGGAAACCCATGATGTCCATCCAAGGTGACCTTGGATGTACATTCAGTCCCAGAAAACCCCTTAATCGGTTCTCCTTAAGGTCATCATAAGTAAGAAACAACTTGAAGACACACAACAACAATGACGACAACGACAACAACAACAACAGTAACAACTTACTTTACTGTGAAGTCTGTGAAGTCCAGACTTTTCTCCATCACAATACGAAGTGGGAGAAGTGTTCTTTATCCACAGATTTTCTCAGCTTTTCAAACATTCCGTGAAATTATGATAGTCTTGCTCTGCCTCAGAATGTTGGAAGTATTGATTAATTAATAGCTAGGAAAACACTCTGAAGATGAAAAGTGCTTCATATATACAGTAACACACATTGTGTAGCCTTGGTGTGTTGAGCTGAATAAATTCTGAATTAATTGAAATGTTGAAAGCCCACAGAATGTTGATTTGCACCACCTTTAATCATAGCCATGCATGTTTTGTAAAGATGGTCATACATTATCACTCTCATTTTACTGAAGTAAAATCAGGAAGAAAGAATTGTCCCCCAGGATTGTCCCCCATCTCTGTCTATACACCCACACAGTAAGTGGCAGTGATTCTATAGCCTCTGCACCTTACGGAACAAAAACCATATTAGATTTAGCAATTTTGCATGCATACAGTCACTAATTGCTGGTTTGCCTTAAGATGACTTCCTATTTGCTTGCTTTACTACACCCCCTCACTTCCTGTATCTCCTCTAACCTGCAACAATTTTCTCTTATCTTCTCTCTGCTCCATTAGATGATCCATTTGAGTATCCATAAGTTTTGTAAGTAAATTTATTTTTATGTGGTTGACTCTACTAGACCCTGTGTGTATGGAACTGGTTATTGTTCCCTTCAGTCTTGCCAGTTTGTTTACTCCACTTGAGAAATCTAGCACTTTCATTTTCCAACCAAATGATTTTGTAGAGCAAGAAGCACAGAAAAATACCCAGCTTCCTTTTTGTAAAATTCTTAACCAGTCCTGTTTTGTGTATTTCTAGTAAAACATGAATGCCAAACTCAAGCTTTGGCAAGGTGCCATATAGGTGCACTGTAAATGTGGAGATACACATCTCAAATGCCCAGCATCCTTGAGGAGAGCAATACTTAGAACATTAAAACAAAACCATGACAGGCTTCTGATATGTATTTCTCTTCTTCAGTGAGCACCAGGATTTTCTACAGAGCAAAGCTGAGAAAAAATGTTCTATTGTCATTTTCGAGGAAATGTTTTTAATGTCAGGGTTTTAAAAAATATATTTTTCTTTTCATATATTATAAAAACTGAAACCTTTTAGAGGTTCACCTTGACATACGCATGCACGCACACACGCGCACACACACACGCAAAACAATGTTACTAAAACGAAAATCCAACATCACACTAGCAGTCTTTGGAATGCCTTCCCTAAGAAGCTAGGATGGCTCTCTCCTTGCACATCTTCCACTGGCATTCCACTGGCATTCCAGTTTATATATAAATTGACTGTGATCGGCTTGTAATTGTGTGCTGTGATGTTTCATTTTTTAAAAAAATATAGAGCCTTTCTGCAGTACTCTGTAATAGTGCTATTCTAAATGCCCCTCCCTAAACTGCAAACCCCAGGATTCCATAGGATGTTGAAAATGGAATAATAGCACTATAACAGTGTAGGGCGGAAATGCCTGTGATTCTGTGATTAGTTGAAAAAGCAAACTCAAGATTAAGAAACTCTTCTCCATTCTGTCTTTTGGGCAATACTACTAACTTAACTGGATTGTTCCTATTTTATTTTTTCATCTTTACTAGTCCTATAAATGTTTACTATCTGTCCAAGAATCTGAGATGCATTTAATCTTCCATGACACCTGTATTTCTCTTGTTAGTCCTTTATTGGGGCAACTAGAAATGCTTTCCAGGCCATGGTTTTAGGAGTTCAATTTATTTTTTTAAGTCTTGCTAGCTGCAATGTGTCACACTTGGGTTCCTTTCTCAGATGGGATGTTTAATTCATGTTTACATTCCAGCTCATCCCCATCCTTTCTTCCTAACTGATTTACTATTATTATCATGTGTAGTACCACTAGGTAATAAAAATAAGTTTGAGTTTTCTGTTGACTTAATAATAAAGTAATTCAAAATTTATTTCTCTATTTTGTTAAGATGTATGAAATGGGAGCCCTCTGAAAAGTCACCTTCACAGCTAACCCCACTCTTCTGGGATTGAGCTTGGGAGAGGCTGACAGTGACAGGAGGCTAGCTTAAAAAACACTAAGAACTCTGTTAATCTGTGAATGAAATACAGAGGAGGGAAAATCAGTTTAATGGAGGGCATTTAAAGGAATAGTCTGGAAACAAGGTTTGTAGTGGGAAGATCAATGATATACTGAGATTCTTCTTGTTTATTGTAGGAATCCATGGTTATGTGGGTTATTTGAAGTAATCCATCATTCTTCATCTCTGAAGCTTGTCCTACTATTCTGACAGCATTGGTTCTTGGTGGTATTCCTACGTTGGTAGCATAAAAAGAGTGCTCTTCTAATAAAGTCTATATTCAATAGGACCTCATAACAAATGACACTGGTATGGCCAAAACTGGGCTTCCATAATCTGGTGCCTCTCTTGGACAAAAAAAATGAAGCCCACTTCATAGAGTGAAATTGGTATACGCTGTCAGCTCTGAAGAGTTTGAAAGTATCTCTTTTGTTGGGTGTATATGTATACTTGCATATTCCTGTTTAGCCACCTACAGGCATCTGGCCCAACAGATCCAGCATCACAGTAACACCCAAAAATTTACATCATGTTATTGGGAAACCCATCATAGCAAGGAATTCTGGCATAGGAGTCTTACACGGGTCTCTCTACCTCACCCTACTCATGATCACTGATGATTAGCTTATATCCTTTACAGGAGGATGCATATCACAAATTTATTTTAACTTATCTACCATAAGTACAGATACCCATTATCCATAGAAATTAATCTTTTGTCTGAGAGAGAAAAGATAGAGAGAAAAGGGGCGGGGGGAGAAGAGATCTAATTAAAAGATAGGATACATACTATATCTGAGTTCTTACACAATCATCTATTACCAAACATCAGTCACTCACAGTTTAACTCACTCTGTCCTTTGATTCCATTTTAAAAGTGCTGAGCGGATGAAAAAACTCTATTAAACAGTTTACTTCTCAAAGTGGAAGGAGATACAATACAAGCCCATTTGAGAGGGCCATATGAAATGTTCTCATTCTAAGCCAGGAAGATCTCTGGCCTCCATTTATATGATTTGAGTGTGGAACAGGATTTCCTTAAGAGATGCTTGTAAACAATGATAGACTGCTTAAAGACAAAGGATAAATCTTGGTCCAGATGACATGGAAATGTTGGTGTTGAGTGACCTGATCTGTCAGAAGATAGCTGTATGGCCTATATCAGACAGGCCATTTCTGCACTAGACTGTCATAGTGCTATTATTCCACTTTCAACCTCCTATGGAATCCTGGGGTTGTAAAGGAATGTAAAACATATTCACATATTACTTGTCATCAATGAGGAAGGTTATCAAAAATATAGTCAACTGTCATAAGTTGGGATTTTTAATTTTTTATTATGTATTTATTGCATTTCAGAATTTTTTTGAAAACTTGATTTGTACAAAAGTATTTGGTTTTGGGGGGAAAGAAACCATTTGCACAGAAAGAGAAATATAAGGTTTCCTGTGCTAAACCCACCTTTTATTAACAGATGAATTTTTCACAAAAGACCCCGAATTGTGAAAAATCCCTTGGCAAATATGCAAAAAATATGCAAAAACTCCTCATACTCTCACCCAGGATGCTGAAAACTTTTAAAATGCTTTATTTGTGCAAGAAAATATAGTATTATTTTAATAATAATTTTAGCCTGGATTTGGCTAGTTTGCTTATATATGGTTATTTACTTGATTTTTGTTTGTTTGTTTTTTAAACCTGTTGAGCTTCTATTAGCTGCAGCTTTTGGAAGAAGGATGGCATATTTATAAAAGAATACAATAGGATAGAATGGAATTGGATGGGATGGAATTTATGCCATATATTTGTTTATTGCTGAGCAAGCTAGCCTCTGCCTTTACTATTGCCTTCTTTGGGAAATAGAAAGGGTGTGAATTTGCCTCTCTTATTTGCACATCCTACATCAACAGTCAGTAATTCCTGCCAGTAAACTATGAGGGATGATCCTTACGCTTCACTTTTGACCCATTTCCTGAGTAAAAACTAGAAATGTTCCTACCTCATTTTTCGATCTAGTCTCCTTGAAATCAAATGCACTTGTCCCAGTGATCCTTTAACATTTTGACCACTTCCTGGAAGAAGGTTTGTCCAACCTTTGCAAACCACGCATCTGCAGCCTCTATCATCTCATTGTCAGATGAAAATCTCCTCCTACGCAGGTGTTCCTTCAGGGAACACCTGCTTTGGGAAGCGTCTGTAGTCACTGGCAGCCAGATCTGGTGAATGTGGTGGATGTTCCAGCAATCTGAAGCCTTCTTTATGAATGGCAGTCATTGTAACACAAGACCTATGGCTGGGAGCATTTTTGTGCTGGGTGCATTGTCATGATGAAGGAGCACTCCCTGTCTCAACTTTCCATGATGTTTCTCTTTGATTGCAACACATAATTTTGTAATGAAGTCTGCATAGTAAGAACCTGTTATTGTGGCTCCACCTTGTAAATAATCCACCAAGAGAACACCTTTGGCATCCCAAAAAACGAACAGCATAACCTTGCCTGCTGATGGCATGACTTTGAATTTCTTAGTGGATGGAGAATGTTACCCTGAATTCTGGGGTCCCTTGGGGGACACCTCAATATGCTCCACTTGATGGGGAATGGAAACTAGCCAGAGCACAAGCAATAGCAATGTGAGAGGCAGGGTCACCTAGTGAGGTCTTTTTACCCAGTTTTTATAGGGTCAGGCCAAGCCAAAAACCAAACGAAGATGTCCAATAAAATGATTTTATTAAATGAAAGTCTCATGCACCAATGCACTCACTCACACACTCACTCAAGACCTATTAAGAAGCAAAAGAGAGGAAACTGGATAGAGGAATATTGAAGGTGGTAGCTGGGGCTAATACTGCACCTTTTCCTGAAGTCCTTGGTCCAGGAAAAACAGTGGAGAAGTGGGGTTCAGCATGGAGAGGGCTGAAGGGATTACTCAATGGACAGAGAAACGGTCAGCTGGGATGACCGGGAGTGAGCCAAAGAAACTCTGAAAAACTGGGACTATTCATAGGGGAAAAGGTACCTGGAGGGCTAATCCTTTCCCGGGGAGAACAATGGGTGTTGCAATGAGAACGGAGCTCCACAATGGAAACTTCCTTTGCATGATGAGATTACAAGGTGTTGCCAAAGTCTCAGGCTCTTCGGCTGCACTGGGTTTTGGTGTGACTTTCTGTAAATGATCCTTGCCGGATAGGATTTTGCTTAACTTGGGGCAAAGATGCTAATCCCCTCAAGCTGGCTTCTCAGTGGCTGAGGACTCTTTGTCTACTGTGGGTTTGCACAGCTTGAGGTCTCCTGGGGCTACGTGACTGGGAATTTTACTGGCCTGACCTGGTTTTTTGATTGTTTGACCATTGCTGCCTACGTGCCCACCCTGATGACCTCTCAGGCACATTGAATCATATTTTAATATCAAAATTGTAGACCCTGGGACAGGGTTTACCAGTGAGATAACAAGAACCAGGATGTTTCCATTGCTGACTTTGCAGTTTGGTCTCAGGGTCATAGTGGTGGAGTCATGATTCAGCCACCATCACATATCTGTTGAGGAATTTCTGTTTGTCCATGCAAAAGCTTCGTAAATGTTGCCTGCAAAGCATCACCCTCATTCACTTTTGTGTGGCTGTTAACATTTGAGGTACCCATCTTGCCATTAATTTTTTCATGTCCAATTCTTTTGCCAATATTGTGTGTACCATATGGTATCAGACACCTGTTTCCTGTACTATATCCCTGATGGTCACTCATTGATCATGCATAACTATATCATGGATTCTGTTCATGTTGTCTTCTGTGTTGACAGTTTTTGACAGGCCACCACCATGTTCATCTTCACATGATGTTCTTCCACATTTAAATTCCTGACTCCATTTTTTACAATATCATATGACACAGTAGATTTCCCCAAAGTTGTCAACATATCATTGTGGATTTCTGTAGGAGTCATCCCCTTCTTTTGCAGGTACTTAATCACAGTTCTCTGCTCGACACAATCCATTTTCCTACTGAGCCACCACCTCTACTCCTTCACAAACCTGTAATGAAAACAACAACATGTACAAACATGTAATTTGGCATGCACACTACATAGACACCAGTCATTAATATTGTACAAAATCAAAATCATAGCACAATTCTAAATGGCTCAGGGATGGAGCATAAGGATCAGGCCTCGTATATGACTTGCCAGGGATACAGCAACTACTTAGAAAGTAGTTTCAACTCTTTACTTTATTCCTCCTTTTCCTGTGTTGCTGCACTGTTGGAATTAAATTCTTTTAATTCATTTTAACTAGTTTTTAGAAATTTTAATAGTTAGTAGTTGTTGTAATATCAGAAGTCAGGGTGTGGGTGTGTTTGTTTCAAAAGGAAGAGTAAAATACAGAAGTAAAAATTACAACCTTAATTTATTCATGTTAGAATGCTAGCCAATACATTTTTGAATCAGCTCTCAAGTTTATGGTCATTTAGGCCATTTCTGCACTATACTGTTACAGTGTTATTATTTCACATTCAGCATCTTTTGGAATTCTCGGGTTTGTAGTTTAAGGAGGGGCATTTAGAATTCTCAGCCAGAGAGCTCCTTGGATTCAGTAAACTACAAACCCCAGAATTCCACAGGATGTTGAAAGTGGAATAATAGCATTATAACAGTGTAGAGTGGAAATGACCTTAGAAAGCAATCAGCAAGTGTCTGATAGCTGGAATGGGTCAGACTCAAATATCTCTGCTAGCACTGAGGGACATCTTTTGCAATGGAACAATGGACCAAACTCTTGTCCCTTTAAAGCTTGTGTAGAAGAGAGAATTTCAGCAAATGAAATATGGGATAGCACTCCTGTCTCTTTAATGGAAGACAAACAACACTGCTGAAATCTCCTCCTATATTACCATGAGAAGGATAGGCAACCTGTTCCTTATTTTCCCTGACAATGCAACCTGCAACCCCAGTTAGACCAGTAGAAAGTTTTGCAGATGTGTTTCAACTGCTAGTTGTATTTCTGATAGGACAAACTCCAAAATAGGGCATTCTTGATGTGAAAATAGGGCATGAAGGCTTTTAAAACTAGTCCATTTTCAACATGGTAGATGTAGCAAATTATTTTCAGTGAATTATTTCTAAGCTCTGCCTCAGCGAAACTAACTTTACTGATAATACTGTCAAACCACTGTGCTAAAAAAAAACCCCAAAGGAGTGTGTGTGTGTGTGTGTAGTTTGATTGAAGGTCTTTGGACAACATTGCTTAGGATATTGCTTACAAAATGTTATTTCACAGTAACTTCCTATAAAAGAATGATTGATTCTAGTTTGGCCATCCTCTCACCATATTATACCTGGTAAATTTTAGCTTCTGAAAATCTTTGTTACTGCCACAATGATGTCCTGCATAACCCTCTTATTCACAAGCCAGAGACCTGGTGGCTATAATTTTCCCACTCTGGTCATCAATCAGTGTGCTATTACCACTGCAAATAGCCCATTTGTCAACATCTAATGTTGCTGATGATCGAGACATGATGAATTATTCTTCAATTAAACAAGCACAGAAGGAGTGCATCACAATTAGATCAGGAGATCAGGAACATCATGCTGGCCTGTGGCAATGGCCCAAATTCGGTAGTATCTTTATCACCTGAAAGGTCAACGGTCAACCTAAATGAGGTGATTTGCCACTTTTCAAAATAAGAAATGTGACTTTTTGGAAATTAATTCTACTACTACTAAGAAGAAGAAATTATTGTGCACCTCTGACATTTACTCAGACATTTAGGAAAATATGCCTAAGACAGCAGAAAATTGTCAGAGATAACTCTTCTTTCCAAATTCAAAATGTACAAAAATAAATATAAAAGAAAGACAGACAATAATAAACACTGAATTTGATTTTAGGTGTAAAACATTCAAAGTTCAACTGCTAGCATTTCTGTCACCATCCTCCGAAAAAGTAAATTAAAGATGATTTAATTGTTTTGCCCAGATGAAACTGAACAAAGACTATCTAGATGGCAATGACATGATTGAAATCATATGCACATATTAGGTAGCAAATCCAATGAAAGTCACTGAGAATTTCTTTTGAGGCAATATGCTTATAATTGTACGCTGCAGGTGTAAGGCTGGAAAAGTACGTTGGCTGTTCACCCTCTTGACTGAATGTGAGGGCCCTAAGAAGTTGCATAGGAAGTACTGTAATGCCCATTCAGCAATCTAGCCCAAAGTCCACTGTGGCTAATCAAGTGCGAAACAAATTATGTTTTCTACTGTATGACATCACATTTCGAGGATCCCAGCCCTCTTTTTCATTCATGTATATAACTGCCCTGAAAAGCCAGTATTTCTCTGCCTTCCATCATTACTCTTAGTTCTCCAGCATCTACCAAATTTCCTTTCCAAAATCTCCAGAACATCCAAGACTAGTTCTGCTCTAGTAATTCATTAATTTAACTTGAAGAGCTAGAGATGCACACTTAAAATACAGATTGTACTGCTTGCCTAAATTTAGGATTTCCTGGCTGGTATTCACTGAACACCTCTAAACACCACTGAATGCTCACCTCAAGATACGAGGCAGAACGTAAGGAAAGATGGGTAAATAATATGATTCCCTTAAATCTCTTTTCCTGCCCTTTTCTGTTCCACTGAAACAACCTGTCTTTCCTTTCCTTCTCTTGAGGTCAAAAGCTATGCCATACCCTTCCACTGTTTGTCCCACAGTTGGGGGGAGGAAGGTAGAGAATGTTTGCGAACTTTTGCAAATGCAAAAGCTCTCATGCCAGCCCTCAACAAGAAAGCTTGCCATGACATCTTGAATCACTTATTGAAAAAAAGTATTAAGCTATGTGAGGGTTTGGGGTTTTTTGTTTTGTTTTGTTTTTTTGGTTTTTGTTGTTGTTGCTAGAATTAAGAGACCAGCACTTATTTTGTTTTTATTTATCACATTGCACAAAACTATTATATTTTTCACAAAAGTGTTGCATTTTGGACAAAATTTCAACAATAAACTATCCCTCTGATTTTCAGGAAAAAAGTTCTCAAATGCTAGAAATCATTGGGAAAAAACTGCAGAAACCTATTACAGTCTCATCAAGCAAAATGAAAACTTCTGAAATGTTTCATTCTTACATGTGAGAACAAAGCAAGTAAAGATTGACACAATCCTTTCTTTCTCCCTCTTTCATTGCAGGGAGAAAGTTGGGATATAAATAAAATACATTCTTCAAAGGCATTTATAGTGAATCATTGAATCATTTCCTCATCATATTTTTTTTCAATGAAACCTACTTTTTGAAAGTTCTGGTGTCATCTCTGCCTTATCCCTGAGGTTATCTTATCAGGAAACCTAAATACCCTAAAGGCACCAGATCTCATCGGATCTTCAAAGCTAAGCAGGATCAGCCCTAATTGGTATTTTGATGAGACACAATCAATGAATATCAAGTGTTGTAGGCCCTACTTCAGAGGAAGAAACTGGCAAAACCACCTTGCCTAAGAAAACCCTATGAAATTCATGGGGTCACCATAAGTCAGGAGGTAATAAGAAGGCACATACACACACACCTTATAAGGGGAGTCTGTCAACCAAATCAAATTTGGCTCTGGTAATTTTGGTGTATTAATTTGGATCAAGAACAGCCGGTCAACCAGCAGCATAAATCCAGAATCCATTGCAGTGGTGGGTAACTATCAGGGACTGGGAGCCATATTGCCTCCTTGGGGTCCATAGGAGACTGTATTCCATTGCCCCCATTGCCTCTATTAAGAAAATGTTTTGCCCAGGAGGGTCTGACAATGTGGCCAAATTGTCCCACATTCCACTTGAGGTATGTGGCAACAAAGAAAGTAAAAAAAAAAATGTTTTCAAAGAAATTGTGAGAGGCTGGGAATCTTAGCAGACTCAGCAATGCTTTCCAAAGACTCATGCAAATCCTAGGCTGCACTTTCCCCACCCATTGTCTGTTGAGACCATTTTACACAGCACAACAACTCAGCCAGATTACCTCTCTCATTTGTGCTTCAGAAGGACTTATTCCTTCAACAGAGGCTATGCATTAGTTAGTTCAAAAAAAAAATCTTTTAAATTGCTATGGTTTTATTTTAAAATATTTGTGTGAATCATCCCTGAATCTCAGAAACCAATGGATATCCTTGATAATGTTAGTTAAAGTGTGAATAATTCTGATCATGTGGACAAGGAAACAACACAGGCTGAAAGCAAGAGGGAGAAAAGCGAAAGGACTTGCAACATTTCCTTTTTGTAGCCAGTGGTGACTGCTAAGCTTCTGGTTTTCTGAATCCTTTGTTACATACAGTCTGAAATAATGGGGTAGGAGAAACACAATGGGCTCCTAAATGCCAAAGATGAGGAATGTTTGATTACAGTTCCAGGTCTCCTGAATGTATGGCCTAAAGAGATTGCTCATCCAACAGACACTTGCACAGCTTTTGAAGAACCTTTTCGACATGTTTTCTGAAATTTCTGAGACTAAAAGAAAAAAAATCAATCATCTTAAGAGTTTTTAAATATACCTGGCCACTTCCCATTGGGATGTTGAAAGTGTAGTTGTAGTTTGCACCATGGAAATACCATTTGTAAAACAGTGGGTAGCTAAATAAATAAATAACACACACACACACACACACACAATCAGTTTCCTAATGTCATCATGGGATTAATTAAAAATATCAATTAACTAAAGAGCTCTTCCTCTTCATCAGATCTGCCATAGAAGTTCATTTCTCATCTTACCACGTCTTTTCTCCCTTGACTACGACAGTTAATTTCTCTCTCTCCCTCGACCCTCTCTCTTTCTTTTAATGGCTTTACAACCCACTGCTTTGATTTATTCAGTATATTGTGCCTTTCTATAATTTTTATCATATCCACTTGTTTGCATGCTCTTATTTAATTCTGTAGAGACAGTATACCCAATTAAGTTCTATTGTACAGACAATGAGCCTATCGGAATGTGCTAAGTGCACTAATACAGAGGAAACAAATGGCAAGAAATGAGAATGTTGGTGGTGGGGAAGAAATTAAAAAAAAGATGCCTGATAAAAAGTCATAACATAGATTTGCAGAGCATTTTGCAGAGTCAGTCAGTTTTCAATATTCTTGCTATTATATAGTCCAGATTCAAATGATATGCCACAGGAGTAGCTGTTGCTAAGAATGTGGAACATCTGGATGTTACTCAGCACATAACTCTCTGTGTGAGGCTGTGGTTGGGTTACAATTTCAAGTTCAGGAATGGGTTACAATTTCAAGTTCAGGAATGTGTTACAATTTCAAGTTCAATTCATTTTTTTAAATAAGAACTCATAAAAATGTGCAAACTTCTTTACACTTGGGATGGAGAGGGAAAGAGAAACAAAACACACTGTAGATAAAAGCTGACAGATACATCTATTAAGAGCTGGGTCTCTAAGTGCTTAATTCTTAAAAGTCAGGATTTGAATATCTCTGTATATAATCAAGGAAGTGCTGAACAGGAATAAATAAGAACATGGGTTCCTGATAATTCATTTTGGCCATTTCTGCCCTACACTTTTATATTCCACTTTCATCATTCTGTGGAATCCTACTGTTTGCAGTTTAGGGGAGGGAGGCATTTAGAATTCTCAGCCAGAGAGCTCTTTGTCTGCAGTAAACTACAAACCCCAGAATTTCACAGGAGGTTGAAAATGGAATAATAGCACTATAATTGTCAGGAACAGATTCACTCTTACACGGATCAACAAACTTAATAGAAGATTTATTGTAACATAGTAAGGGATGCTGTCTTCAGACGTTAAAGCTCGAGAATGGAACGTTTTCCCCCCACCTTACACTTTAACAGACAGTTTCTCCTAAGATAGTTGTAAAAGAACGAACGTCATCATGCCAAATGGTTCCTTTGAAATTCCAGCCAGAAGGAATGGTTGGCGCCTGGGAATAGCTAACAGCCTACTATCACTATTTCCTCAGTCTACTGCTATCCTAAAACAATAAAACATGGAGGACTCCCGACATCCTGCCCCACTTTTTTAAAAAAATATATACATAAAGATACACAAAATATAGAAAATATCACGGAACAGTAGAAAGACAAGAAAACTAAATAGTAATATGAATGCAGTAGCAAGTCAGTCGGGGCGTTGAGGAACATCAGCCGGCGAAGAAGTCAGCGAAGGTGCCCTCTTCAGCAAACTGGAATGAAAAACAGGATGAATAGCCTTGAGGGAAGAAGGGAGATCTAGTTCAAAAGAGACATCATTAATAGCCCTTTTCACAGGAAAAGGTCCGAGAAAACGAGGGGAAAGTTTTTTAGACGGAGAAGGAGAGGAAATGTTCTTAGAAGAAAGGAAAACCAAATCCCCGGGCTGGTAAAGGGGATTAGGCTGCCGTTTACGGTCAGCGAAACGTTTGTGGGAAGCTTTAGCGGATGCTATAGCATCTGAGACGGATTGCCAAATGCCAGAAAATTTAGAGACCCAAGCAGAAACAGAAGGAGGAGCGGAGGAAGAGAGGGAGAGGGGGGGAAAGGAGAAGGAAGGAAGCCGTAAACTATTTCAAAGGGGGGTTTCCCAGTAGAGGTATGAACCGCAGAATTGATGGCAAACTCAGCGAACGGAAGGAGCGGAGCCCAATCATTCTGGTTCTCAGAAACAAAACACCTAAGAAATTGTTCAAGAGATTTGTTAACACGCTCAGATTGGCCATCTGTTTGAGGGTGATAAGCACTGCTGAGTTTCTGAGTGACTCCCAGGGTTTTCAGTAGACAAGTCCAAAACTTGGAAGTGAAAATTGGATCCCTGTCCGAAATGATCACCGAAGGTAGTCCGTGAAGTTTCCATACATGATTAACGAACAGGTCAGCCAGCTGGTCAGCACGGGGTAGTTTCTTTAGAGGCACAAAATGACATTGCTTGGAAAAGTGATCAGTAACAACCCAAATAACATGAAAGCCGTGTGAAGAGGGAAGAGACACGATAAAATCCCATGCGATGACCGACCAGGGGCTAGCAGGCGCAGGCAGAGGTTGCAGGAGCCCTTGAGGTTTAGATGTGGGCGACTTAGAAACGTTGCAAGTGGCACACTGCTTAATGTAAGTTTGCACGGAGGGGTTTAATCCAGGCCACCAAAAAAGGCGGCGAATCGCATGCAATGTCTTCAAAAACCCAAAATGTCCAGCGGGTTTGGAATCATGATAACGATGAAGTACCTGCTCGCGGGCAGCAGGGGGAACGTAGACCTTGGTGCCATAAAAGGGGAGATTGTCAACCCATTCTATTTTATCCTTGTTTGCCGGTAGCCAGGAGTCTGCATGCGCTGCATGAATGATAGCATCGCGGAGAGCGGAGTCACAAAGAGAGGAGGCAGAAAGCCTTGTCTTTGCTAATGCACGAGTAGTCACTTGAGAAGCCAGAGAGGAGGCAGGAAACAAGGTATTGGAGTGGGAGGACGTAGCAGGGGATTCCGCAAAACAGGGAAGTCGAGAGAGAGGGTCCGCCAGTTGGTTAGTTCGGCCAGGTTTGAAAACAATTTTAAATCGGAATCTCTGGAAAAATTCAGCCCATCTCGCCTGCTTAGGGGAGAGTTTCTTAGCAGACTGTAAGGCTTGCAAATTCCTATGATCAGTCCAAACTTCAAAGGGGAGTCGAGCCCCTTCAAGCAAATGACGCCAAGAGGACAGCGCAAAATGGATAGCCTTGGCTTCTTTCTCCCAAATAGGCCAATTAGCTTGTTGAGGGGAAAATTTCTTTGAAATGAAAGCACAAGGCCTGAGTGCTCCTGTGGTGTCATGTTGTAAAAGAACGGCTGCCATGGCAAAGTCCGAAGCATCCGTTTGCACAATGAATTGCTTCGTACTGTCGGGAAAAAGGAGTAAGGGCTCAGACGTAAATTTAGATTTCAAATGGTCAAACGCCGATTGACACTCAGGCGACCAACAAAGTCTATGCGCCTTGCCCGCAGTGGATCCTTTAGGTTTCCGTAGAAGGTTGGTGAGTGGAAGCGTTATGGCAGCAAAATTCTCAATAAAGTTCCGGTAGAAGTTCGCAAAACCAAGAAATTGCTGCAGTTGCTTCACAGTTTTAGGGACGGGCCATTGCAAAATGGAGTTAATCTTCGAAGGGTCCATTTTAAGTGAACAATCTTGAATCCTATATCCCAAGTAATCAAAAGTTTGGGTGTCAAATTGGCATTTAGATAGATTAACCACGAGGTTGTTATCTATAAGCCTTCGTAACACTTCACGAACCAATGACACATGAGATTCCATGGAATCTGCGTAAATTAAAATGTCATCCAGATAAATCAGAACCCCCTGATACAACAAGTCATGGAAAATGGTGTTCAAAAACATTTGGAACACAGATGGCCCCGATTGTAAGCCAAAGGGAAGAACCGTCCATTTAAAGTTACCTAGAGGAGTTGCAAAGGTGGTGAGCCACTCAGAGTCCGGGTCCATTCTAATCCTATGAAAAGCCTCTTTAAGATCAAGTTTGGTGAAATATTTTCCTTGAACAAGATGGTCCAAAACAGTCCGTATCAGAGGTATGGGATAACAATTGGAGGAAATAACCTGGTTAATAGCAGAGTAGTTAACTATCAGTCTCGGATCCGCGCTGGGATCTTTTCTCTTTCGGAAGAAGACAGGACTCGCCGTGGGGGCTGTAGAGGGCTTGATAAAGCCGCGAGCCAAGTTTTTATTTAGGAACTTCTTGAGAGCAAGGAGTTCTTTTTGGCTCATGGGATAAATTTTCGGTTTAGGCAGGGTGGCCCCGTCAACTAATTCCAGTTTACAGTCAAAGTCCGTGTGGGGAGGCAATTTGTCAGCCTCCCTTTCGTGGAAAGCCTTTTGGAAGTCTCGGTAGTGTGAAGGAATTTGTTGCAATTCTTCATGGGGAATAGAAAAGTTTTCATCTGAAGAGGACATAGTGCCAGCAGTCCAGTTTATCTGGGGGTTATATTCACGAAGCCAATCGATTCCCAAGACCAATTTGAACTGCATCGCCTTGGGAACTAGAAATCGCATGCTGTAATTGTTTTTGTCCATTTGAAATGAGATGGGCTTAGTGATTTTACTAATTACTCCCCCAGTCATTGAGGTCCCATCCATTTGCGTTAATTTGATGGGGCATTCCAAGGGCTCATAAAGAGTTTTCAATTGTTTGGCCAATTTGGGGTGTAACAAACTTCTGGAGCAGCCAGAGTCAATTAATGCCCTATGTACATGCAAAGTCCCATCGCTGCCACTAATCGCAACCGTGGCGTAGAAATGGGGAATTTTAGGAGTACTTACAGATGTTCCCGCCGCTTGCCAGTCATCGCAGTCAGGTTTAGAATCTCCATCTATGTCAGATGAGGACGAAGAGGTGGTTTCATCATCGGGATCGGAGTCTCCTGTCGCCGCTGCAGGGTCCTTAGAAGTGCGTCTAAGTGGTTGTTTGGCGGCCGCTGTCTGAAAGTGTGAATTCTATATCCTTTGGGTCTGCTCGTGCTCCCTTAGTCCCAGTCGGAGCTTGGTTTCCGCGGCAGGTGTTGGCGAGGTGGCCCGGTTTTCCACAGTTAAAGCACATGCCCAAACGGAGACGTTTGTTCCGTTCCTCAGCATTGAGGACGGTGGGACCGCGAGGTTGTCGTTTTGGCACGTCTTGTCTTTGTCGGTTCAGCTGAACAGTCTGGGTTATGCCTTCCATTTCAGTAGCTAGTCTGACCCAACCTAGCAGGGTCTGTGGATTGGCCTGCATTAAGCACCCGTGTAGAATATCAGGATTTAGTCCATCTTTGTATAACTCAATTAGAATTTCATCACTCCACGGGACTTTGGTGGCCAGGTTTCTAAATTCACGGGAATACGTCCCCACATCGTTCCTGCCTTGTTTCATTCGTTTCAGTTGATATTTGGTGTTTTCCAATAAATGGGGGTCTTCAAAGCGTTCCCGCAGATGGTTCATGAAGAGCTGCAGATTTTCAGTTTCGGGGGCGCGGGAGTCATATAGGTTCGCTACCCAGTCTGCTGCCAGTCCTTTCATCCTCTGGCTTAGGTATCGAATTCGGGCCGCATCATCCCGAAATAGATGGCCGTGATCAATCATGAAATTGTTTGCCATAGTCAAAAAAAAGGAGAGTTTCTCCCCCTTCCCGTTGAAGGTCGCTTTCAGGTCTCCCACATTTCTGAGTAACAGTGGCGCTGGCGTGTGCCCTGTTGGTTGCTGGGGCGGACCAGGGGTGCCTGCCGCCGAGACAGCCGCTCGTGGTTCTCCTCCTGGTGATCTCCCTGTCTGCGAGGGACGGATGCGCATCTCGCGTAGCATGGTCTTGAGTTCGAGTATCTCCTCATCTTTTCTTTCCAGTTCGGTTTCCATTTGCTTTATCTCCTCCAAAAGGGATAGGTCTTTTGCTGATGTATCCCATCTAGCAGCCCTTCTGCGTTGTCTCAACGACGTACGTGGCTTTTCTCCCCAGACCCAGGTTTGGCCGCTTGTGGGGGTTTCCATAGCCTCGGTCAGGCGCAATTTTGTCTTGGTATCCAGGGGCACTTCAGTTTCTGTAGCTCCATCAGATTCTGCAGATCCTTGCTCTTCTTCAGTAATCGACTGGTCCATCAATTGGTGCATTTTTTGAAAGGATTCTCGAGCTTTCTGTCAGGAACAGATTCACTCTTACACGGATCAACAAACTTAATAGAAGATTTATTGTAACATAGTAAGGGATGCTGTCTTCAGACGTTAAAGCTCGAGAATGGACGTTTTCCCCCACCTTACACTTTAACAGACAGTTTCTCCTAAGATAGTTGTAAAAGAACGAACGTCATCATGCCAAATGGTTCCTTTGAAATTCCAGCCAGAAGGAATGGTTGGCGCCTGGGAATAGCTAACAGCCTACTATCACTATTTCCTCAGTCTACTGCTATCCTAAAACAATAAAACATGGAGGACTCCCGACAATAATAGTATACCATGGAAATGGCCTATGTTTTGTGGCATTTTGGAAAGCAAGGCCAGTATTCTCTATCAGCTAAGTAACCTCCCTGGTCCAGCCACCCCAAACCTGATGGAAACATCATTCACCTGCACTCCAGTTGCTGGTAAAATGGACCTTCTTCTTCCCACATAGCTGACACCTGGTAAACTATGTTGGGGGAGCAGTCACAATTATGGCTATAGTGTCACAATAGAGACTAAGTAGTGCTAATATGGAATTGTTACCAATGAGTAAATCTGGGTAACTGTTCTCTGTTCATGATCACTATGTAGTCACACTAATTGTAACTGTGCCCCAATCTATTTTACTGGGTATCAGCTAAATGGGGAGAAGGAGGTCCAGTCTGCCAGTGATTGGAGCATGGGTGAATGTTGGGGACGGGTGAGGAGTGGTTAGTCAGTTAAATATACTTAACAAAGAAGCTGATAGAGATTATTGGTCCAGTTAGTTATTTTTGAATCTCTCTCTCTCTCTTTGTTTCTTCACTAAATACTTTCAACCAGGAACCAAGCTGATTTCATTCTTTCACCTTGCTTGGATTAGCTTTACCCATGCATTTGAAACATTCTACCAGTATTTCAAGGAGTCTCAAATAAGCACTGGAAAGAGGGCCTATCTTTCTCCATAGCTATAACCATAAGACTGAATTCTCACCAGTCCATGCTAAGAGTCAGGGGTGTAGCTGGGTGGGGGGAGTGCAAAATTAGGATTTGCCCCCAAATAATAATTCTCCCCTCATTACATTTGCCTTCACTCCTCAAATTTTTAGCATTGAAATAATTACAAAATTCAGTCCAGCACGTTGAAATACAGTTTGGAGCAGAGAAGGTTACCAAGGCAGTGTGAACACAGCAATAAAGAAGTCTGGATGTTTTCTGTGTCACTTTTCAATGTCTCACTCCCTGAAATGCTAGAAATTTGGAGGCTGAAGGAGAAATTCATTTGTTGGCACAAAATTCATATTGGGATGCAATGCCGTCGTGCCTGCTCCCCATAGATACACCCATGCTGAAAGCTATTTTTGATCAGGTAAGTGCTAATACCCTTGCCTCTGAAATGTAACAAGGGCCATCTTGTAGCTTGTCTTACATTGCAGGGTTGGAAGTGCAGACTTCTGTGACCACTACCCTGAAGTGAATAGTGTGAGTTGTAACACCTTCATGCATTTGCTCAGTCTACATATGGATTTGATATCCATTCAAACCAGTTAAATTCATTTGGGAAGGAATGATGTGATGTCCATAACTGTGTGCCAACATCTGTTTATTTTTTTTAATTTATTTATATTCCGCCTCTCCACATGGATCGAGGCGGCGAACAACTTACAAATAGCATGTATTTCTATAAATGCCCACAACAAGCTGGGTACTCATTTTACCGACCTGCGGAAGGATGGAAGGCTGAGTCAATCTTCGAGCCTGGCAGGATCGAACTCACAACCTTGTGGCTTGCAGTACTGGCATTTAACCACTGTGCCACCAGGGCTCCTTTGACAGTATAACCATTATCGCTGCTTTGAAACAAAAGTCCAATGTTCCAGGTTTCTTTTTCAAGATCACCAAAAAAAGTGCAACCTTGAATAATCAGAATAAATGTGTACATACCCCATTGAAAACAATACAATACAATATAATCAAACAGGTGCATACTAATGACATACTGAGTTGAATCCAGACAGAGTGGTCTGGATCAAGCTGCGTGTAACTTTTAGTACATAACAAGCATATACCTAAGATTTTTTTTTCTTGCTGGAAAGTGGGGACTCTAACAAGGAAGAACGTGAGGGCCATAATTCTGTAGTGCTGATGCCGATGTTTTGTTTTGTTTTTAAATTTGTGTAGGAAAAAAGTCCCTGTTTGATATAATGGAAAAATATTCTCCAGACACTCTCCTCCCCTTCCCACACACACTAGGCTTATAATCCATTTAGAGACACCTTGGTTTCTCACATTTAAAACAGTAATGTAACGTGCAAATTAGTAAAGACAGAATAATTTGGACTTAATGAAAACCTGTAGAAACTAGTGAGACTAACTTAAGTCCCACTGATTTCACTGGGTCTCTCCAAATATAATAAATCTGGACTTAACCAATTCATTTTAATGAGGCACATACTTTACTTTCCACTGTATCAAAAATTTACACTAAAACCTTATTCATGAACTTAATTAAATGTATACTCCCACTGAATTCAATATAAAAAAAGAGTGCAGCCTTTCTTTAGTAACTTTGAGATTATGGCTTCTGTATATCCATAGTGACATAGTAAATAACTAACAGTACAACAAGTAATCTCTGATGGATGTTTGCTATCTCAGAACATTGCTAAGTTAAATCTGAATAAATGAGGACAGAGCAGACCAGGAGTTATGTAAAATGGCTGCTGATTAGTGCCAGGAATTTCACTCCATTAGAACACTGGTAACGACTATTCACTATTCTTAACCTGTAGAGTCTCAGTTCCTGCATAAAGACCTTTTATTGGTAGAAGCACCAACAAAATTGTGTGCAGTGTATAACTGGAGTCCAGAAACCAACCTTCTAAACAGATAAAATTTGGACAACTGATAAAATTTGGGAAGTTGGCTATGTGCAAACATAACTGTGTAACAAGCAAGGAATCTCAGTATCCTACAGATACTACAGTTTCTGTTCATTGTCTGATATAGAAACCTTTCAGGCTTCTGATCACAATCCCATCATTTTTTAAAAAAATCTGTGATTCAGCCACATAACTTGCACACATCCAAAGTCCATTAAGAGCTAATATGCTTATCTTCCTCTAATCAGTTTGCAAACTTAACAACAATATCCCAAGACAAGTGTGAGAATCATGAAGCTTCCCAGGCAGAAATATGAGGAATGTTTGCAAAATTTCTCATTCTCACCAGGCTCTATGAGGTTTATTGCCTCCAGCATAAGATGACACAAGGATGCTCTGGTTTGGAAGTTTCCATGATTTGAGAAACATATCTGCCCCAAATTATTATCTTTTCCCTCACTGAAAATACCCAGAGGAAACAAGAAAGAGTGGCTGACTGATCAAAAAAGATTGAGGCAACCCATGTGAAATTCACAATTCTAAAAGTCTGTGCCAAAAAGCAGTAGCTGTTTTAGTTACACACAATCTAAACAATTTGTGCAAAAATCATTATTGAAATTGCAAGAATTCTCATTGACACTAATGGAAGGATTGTATCCAGCTTGCAGATAAAGTGGGGGGGGGTGGAGTGCAATTTCTCACTCTTGTGCGTGAAAATGAGACAAACAAGGATTTACATTTGTAATCTGAAGAGTGATTATGAGCAGCTGAACACATACAGACTCTCCAAAGTTTGGGAACCGATCAACATTGCAAGCAGACCATGATACTAAACAAGAAAGGTTTAGAAGACCCTGTGCTGACTTGCAAATCTACCTTCAACCTGTTCACCTATATGGGCAGTCTGCATAGGATTCTTTAATTATTGTGCAATATTCTTTCTTTTTTAAAAATATGTGTATGTTTGGCTAACTTTTGCCATTTTTTTAACTGCTCATCATTCTTTTTATGGTGTGTTTATTGTTATTTTTTTAAAAAAAACATTGTTTAATCATTTAAATCTATATGGGTGTTGACTTTTTAAAAATTTTATCTAGCAAATATAATATAAATATATATTATAAATAAATAAATAAATAAATAAATAAATAAATAAAATTATTTATCAAATATAATCCTTTAAATTTGTAAGCCACCTTACACCCCAGTTCTGGGGGAAAGACGGGGTATAAATAATGCTAACAACAATGATTATTTCAAAATAAAACTCTGCTTTTAAACAAACAAACAAATAAATACATCCTGACTTTAATCTGCTTGTGAGGAAGTTTAAATTTCAAGATCCTTTTGTTTTGTGTCAGCCTTTATTTGGATTTAAGGTTATGCCTCTGAATTGTTCATTGTTCATAAGCAATTCAAGAGATAGACTAAAGAAAATGACAGCCAATTGCAGTAGATGATATCAGTACAAACTTCCTGTTTCAAAATAATCCTGAACCAAAATGATAAAAAAATACTGAAAGTCTGATTAGGGTTCTCTCCTCTAATGCTAGATTTTCCTTCTGTGTTTTGATTTCAGCATCCCTAAGCCTGAATGTTTCCTGTTCAGTACAGAACAAAAAAGCGGAAAGTTGAGCTGTGGAAATCTCCACTTCTTTCTGCGTGTGCCCATTTCAGCTTCACCCTCAATCTAATTCAGTTCCTAACACATTTTTCCACCACTGGATGTTTTCACCTTTGGTTTTCAAATGAGATAGCACTTCTAGTTGAAGCAAGCCCCAAAGCTAACATCATTTTTACTGCATCCTAAACATCCGTAGTTGTTGCTACTGTTGTTGTGTTAGCAGTTTTTTGAAATTTTCTATCCTACAGTCTTTACTTTTTGAAAACTTTCAGAAAAAAGACATACCAAGTGAACATTAAAGCAGGGGAAGTCACCTTGCGGTGATCTTTTTAAAAAAACCTCAAACGTTTTTGTATGATTTAGAAGACCCACATCTCACCCCTCACCTAGCAGGCAAATGTATTTAGATTCATTATACCATTTTTACTGACTGAGCAGGTGAGGCTGTTTAGCTCTTTTTAAAAAAAAATCCTTCACACTCATTTAAGGCTCATCTCACCTCTCCGATCAACACTGACAAGCACCTTTCTTTCCCCCAGTTTGAATGTAGTGCTGCAGCTGAGAGCCACTTGCCTGCTTTGCTAGGAAATGTGTGAACTTTTATCTCCCTTCTCTGCAAGAAGAAGAAGTAAATCAGAGTGAGCTGACAGCTTTGCCTCTTCAGTATGTTATCCATGGGCAAGAGGATGCCTCCCCTGAGATCCCATTAAGTGTACTGTCTTCACCAGTAAACTTTTGGCAAGCAGATTCACTAAGACCTGCATGTCAAAGAGACTCCACCAGTTAATGATTGATGGGAATTCACATTCTCTTTCTCTCCCTTTTTCTACCTTTGCTTTACCCCCTCCCTTTCTTTGGTTTCAGGTTTATTTAAAAAGTGACTCCACTTAGTTTTTGCAAAGGCTTCATCTCTCAGAATCAGTGTGATGCTTTCAGTGAATGCCAGAGTCTCATTTCTAGCTGTTATTTTCCATCAAGGCAGCTTCAGCCCGTTGGAATTCTGAATGAATGGTCTCCAGAAACCCTGGTCATCAACACCCCTATTCAGATCTTCCTTATTTAGGGACCTGGCTTCCTTCATAGAATATAGCATCACAGAGTTGGAAGAGACCACAGGGGCCATCCAGTCCAACCCCCTGCCATGCAGGAACACACATCAAAGCACTCCCAACAGATGATCATCCAGCCTCTGCTTAAAGACCTCCTAAGAAGGAGACTCCACCACACTCCAAAGCAGCATATTCCACTGCTGGACTGCTCTGACTGTCAGGAAGTTCGTCCTGAGGTTCAGGTGGAATCTCCTTTCCTGCAGCTTGAATCCTTTGCTTCTTGTCCTAGTCATCCTGTGGAATTCTGGAGTTTGTAGTATAGGGAGGCCAAAGAGCTCTCTGGCTGAGAAGTCTAAACACCCCTTCCTAAATTGTGAACTCCAGGATTCCACAGGATGTTGAATATAGAATAATAGCACTATAACAATGTCAGGAGGAAATGGCGTTAGGCATGAATGATTCTGACTTTTGTATTTAATGATACACCTATCATACACCCACTTATCATCAATGTCTCTGCATATGAATGCTAGGTTGCATGAAGTGTCATGTCCCACTATAGTCAATGGACATGGCAGGCATGTGCCCATGCTTCTGGAGGAGCACTCATGTTATATCCATTGACTGTAATGGGATGGGATGCTTTATGTTTTTTGTTTTATGTTCAGGTTCCTGGAACATAACCCTCACATATACAGCGGACACACTGTATATCTTTGCACTGGAGAATCTTGTCTAGATTCCTTCATAGCTGTATTTCCAAGTTTTAGTCTTCCTCTGGATCCTCAACTACAGTCTCCATTGTGAGTGACAGTTGAACCAAGATATGGAAAATATTTAATGGTTTAATAGAGTTCCGGTACAGATAGGATTCCCCACACAGACTGTGGGGAATGAACAAGAGGTTCAGAAACTTACTTGTCTAAATTTGCATTCTGCTGACTCAGGGAAGAATCATAGAATCATAGAATCACAGAAATGTAGAGTTGGAAGAGACCACAGGGGCCATCCAGTCCAACCCCCTGCCATGCAGGAACACCCTCAAAGCACTCCCGACAGATGGCCATCAAGCCTCTGCTTAAAAACCTCCAAGGAAGGAGACTCCACTATACTCCAAGGCAGCATATTCCACTGCCGGACAGCCCTGACTGTCAGGAAGTTCTTCCTGAGGTTCAGGTGGAATCTCCTTTCCTGCAGCTTGAATCCATTGCTCCTTGTCCTGGTCTCTGGAGCAGCAGAAAACAAGCCCTCTCCTTCCTCTACGTGACATCCCTTCAAATATTTAAACATGGCTTTCATGTCCCCTCTTAACCTTCTCTTCTGCAGACTAAACATCCCCAGCTCTCTAAGTCTATCCTCATAGGGCATGGTTTCCAGGCCTCTCACCATTTTGGTCGCCCTCCTCTGGACTTGCTCCAGCTTGTCAATATCCTTCTTGAATTGGGGTGCCCAGAACTGGACACAGTATTCAAGATGGGGTCTAACCAAAGCAGAGTAGAGTGGTACCAGTACCTCCCTCGATCTAGACACCATACTCCTATTGAGAGGAAGAGGGTTTGCAAGGGGGATGAAGAGGGCAAGCAGTGGGATTTACAGTGAATTCTAGGTATAGCCAACTCTCTTTGTGCCTAATAAAATTCATTTTTCCAGGTATAATAGCTCCAGTCAGCAAGAAAGCCTAAATGTCATGCATTTCATTCTGCCCTTCTACAACAGAAGAACACATCTGTGGCTGCGTGAAACAAAGCCTGCTTGTATGCATGGAATGTAATGAAATGCAAAAGAGAGCAAATGGCTAATAGAGCAATATGCTGCATGATCTCAAACACAGGAAATTGTTCAGATCTAAGGGCCACAAGGGAAATATCGTAACTAATTATTTTTTAAAACAATTCACTCAAAGACTACAGCATCCACTCTGCAAGAGCTCAAGGTAGGTAGGTATCCACATTAGGAAGGATAGACAGCTGCATAATAAAGGGGAAGAACAGATAAATTATAAATAGATATAAAAGGTGTGGATCTGTAAAGACACTGTTATTAAAATCAGCTTGCTAATAGCACAGCTTTCTTTCTCCCAGGACATACAAGGCTTGTTACAGGAAAATTGTGTGCAAAAAAACTCATTTTTTTTTAACTTTGTGCATTGACTGACTGGTTATCAGCTAGTAATTATCAGCTGAATGATTATTCATTGAATTTCTTAAAAAATGCTCTAATGCCATTTTCCCATAAGTTAGAGTAGATTACAAAACAAGTGAGATACAATCAAGGATTGGGTTCCTAAAATATTAGGTTGAAGGAACTAAAAAAACAGAATTGAGGATTAAATTACAGCATAATAACCTTCTCTATCCCTTGTTGGGGAATTGAGGGATTTTTGGTAATAAGTCTCCCAATCAGCAGAGTATTTCGTAATGCACAGGCAGAAGTTGAACAAATTACCAGTCCCACTTTATCATCTCCACCCCAGACATACTTAATCCAGCTCAAAACAAACACAATTAAAACAGTTAAAAAAGTATGAAAAGCTTACTCACAAAATATTGTGCATAGTCTACACAGGTTCAATTCTTGAAGAAAGGTAAGACAAAAATAAGAGCTCACATGCTTACAGGAAAGCATGCTTGCAGGGAAGCAGAAGAACAAAAGGGAAGAGGTAGAGAACATGCAAGGGGAAGTGGGTGTTGACCAAACAACAGGAACTCAAGGGACAACAGGAAGTTTTCTATAGGCAGTCCCCTCTATGCCTACAATAAACATGCAAACTAACTAGCCTGTTAATTAAGCATACAAAGGTTGTCATTCCCAGCATCTCTTAAATGTTAATGAAGGATGAAGAGTAGAAATCAGTAGGAATATCACAAAGCATTACTAAGCCTGGCAAAAATTGGGATAGTATCAAGGGCTATGGAATATAAGGAAGGAGGGTGTGATAACAGTGAAATTGTTTTGTATATTTTAGTTTTACTCTGTATTGGAGGCTCAATAGACTTACTCCTAAGTAAGCATTCATATGAGTGCAACTTATACGCTGTCAAACAGTTGCGTTTTGAACAGAGACTGAAAATAGTTTCAAGTTAAACTCCAAATATTTGATAGACCCAAAAATGAAATTGTAAAAGTCACATGGAAATATTAATATGTAGCAAAAATTGAAATGAGAATTAAGACTACATTTTATATACATTTTTGGCAAGCTGGATTACATTTTATTGGCATTATTTTAAAAATTATGATTATATTTTTACTGGCATTTTTGATTTGTGACTCAATAAGTTAACTCATACCTTGCAACAGTTCTTTAGGACTATGACAACTTGTTGTTATATGTTGTTGTAGTTTAATTCAGTGTTACTCAAAAGCAGCTAGCATACAAGTACATAAAGAGGGATCTGCATGTATGTGGTTTCATGTGAGCATCGTGAGATGGATGACAGTGTAGATCTTCATTCACTTGATACGCAGAAGTCTGCCTATACATGCATAACTGTCTTCTTCAAGGATGGAGTAACTGGGATGTTGCCAAAAAAATTGGCAAGGATTCAAAATGAAGATTTTTAGAAGAGAGGGAAGGGAATTGCACACTTTGAGTACTGAAACAAAAACTTTGTTCTTAACGTCCCCTGTTTAACATCATAGAAAGATTAAATGTTGTAGGAGCCCTGTACTAGCAAAAGAAGATGTGGAGTTTTAAATCTCCCCAAGATGCTGTGCCCTTTAGGCTGCAAGGTAATACTGAATTGCTCTCTGAGTACTCATTAAAGTGAAGACCAGTCAATGACTGAGTGGGCCTGAAGTCACAAATCCATGACTCAGCCTCAGGAGTGAACAAATGGTAATAAGGGAAGAAACAATTATCCATAGCCTCTCCCGCTTCCAGAGAAGGTTCCACTCTTGTGGCACTTTCTAAAGATCCAATCACTCCATATAAATAAGTGGAGCAACTAAACTCTCCAATGTTATCTGTGTAGCAGTTTGCTGAGATTTACTAGGTGGAAAGCATTGGTAAATCAGGAAAAACAGAAGAGAATTGTGGAAGAGAGATGCAAATAAATAAGACAGCTGTCATGGAGGAAGTCTCACTACCTTTCTCTCTCTCTCTCTGTATCTCTTTTGAGTTTCAAAATGTGCCACCAGTTTCCCAAAGGAAATGTGGATAATTTTTAGACCACAAAGCATTAGGGAAAAAAAATGAGCTGGAGTGAATCCCGGAGAGAGTTTGGGTACCCATAGTAGTTTCCTGATATAATTCATCTTCCTTACAGCTGGCACAGGTAATGGAGCTGAATCCGTTAATGAAATGTGGTCCAGCACTTGATACCTGCCTAGTGTAATTTCATTGTTCAGGAAAAGTAACCTTAAAGTTATTCAACATTATAGAGCAGAATATTGTTCTGAATGTTGGTTTGCAGTTCCACCTGGGTAGATTTTGGATTAAAGGTACTGGTTGAGATCCACATATCTTATTTGCTTTAATGGAAGAAACATTTTTGAATATTTGTGCAGCAATCATATATGTTAGAACTGACTCTTCTGCAATAGAGGGGAGAGATCTTCAGTAGCATGGAGACTTTCAGAAAATTTGCTGGACTGGGGCTAAAAGTCTTCTTTGCTTGGTTTGAGGCAGAGAATGTCACACTGAAAACATTCAAACATGTTGGCTTCGTAAAAAGGCAAGGAAGTCCCTGAACAGAATTTCTATGGGCTGTGCAGAAGGTGAAATGTTTAGTGTTTCTTTCAATGTAAACAATATTTAGGATTTTGATATGGAAAAAAAACCTCCCTTCAAGTGTAACAAACAGACATGGTCAAACTGTGCAGTTACTTGCATGAAACTGCAACATGCCATGTGTGAATGAAATGTTTATGTATCAATTGTGACATTTGCAAGTAAAATACAAGTGAAGGAGGCCTGGTCCTCATCAAGAGAGTTGTTTAAATGCATCTAGCCAGAAATAAGAGGCAAAATACTTTTTAAATAGCTGCAGCTGACAAATAGTAGGGCTCAGCTGATACAAAGACAGAAAGTTTCATGAACGCACCTTTTATGTCATTGACTTCTTGTTTGTTTGTTTAGATTACGTTATTATCCTTTTGCTCGAAGCAGCACACATGGCTCACCTTCTCTTCACTATATCCTCACAACAGTCCTATTACATAGAGTCAGACTGAGAAGGAGTAATTACACCAAGCTCACTAACTGAGTCTCATGGCTCAGTGGAGACTCCCAGATTCCAGTCTAGCATTCTGAACATTACACTGCATCATATTAACCACTATATCACTTTGGTATATTGGTTTTTACCTGTTCCTCTCAAGGGTAAGAGCAGGAAACATTGTTGGCCTTTGGTTTGACTCCATCATGATCAGAGTGAGAGCTCTCCTTCCTCCCTCATTCCTGTTGGTAAGGAAGACAATAGTATTCACTATGAACAAGAAGCATAGCTGCTGCTACTGATAAAATTTATCCCAGATTTCACCTCATTCATATAATTTCATCCTAAATCACCCTTCTAATTTCATACATTATGAGTCTGGGGCATTATGCCTGAACAATAATTTATACAATTGCATAGTCATTCCTTTGTGTCTGTTGGAGAAACTAATTCTTGAACACTGTAAGAAACATACGGAATTGCTGAGACGTGCTGGGAAAGACCTTTGCCTGAGAACTGCTAGCAATAATCATAGACAGGACTGAGCTAGGAAGGCTATGGATCTAACTGAGTATAAAGCAATTTCTTATTTTTGGATAGGATAGAGATTAGAAACAGATGGCTTGAAGTAAGACCTAGTCTGTATGACCTCCTTAGAGTTTGAAATATCACTGATTCAAACAAAGAGAAAAGCAAGCACATATATAAATGAGAGGCTAAGGAAGGCTAAGGACAAAGCAGTGGAGTGAATCGCCCTCCTTGCTCCAGGGAATTAGAAGAGATGGGTTACTTTAGTCAAGCAAAGTCCTTTGTTTCAACTTAATGTACTGTAAAAGGTTTAGATTTATTCTAATGGGCATTAAAGGCACATCCTGATCTCTCTTATGCCAACTGGTGCATCTACCCATGTGCGTCATTTGTAAATCCTTTCAGATTTTCTGGATCATGGCTGCAGCATATTATGTCACACAAAGAAATACATAAATAAAACATAAATAAAAGCCTATTTGGTGAGATAATGTGCTGTGCAAAACTACACGACAATGCTTTGATTCTTGAGCAGGACAGAAATTGAACAATCCTTTGTCTCATAAATGTTAGATGCAGTCCCTTGTAACATTAGTAGTCATCATGATTGTGGAATAGCTTTATTATATACATAAAAGTTCACCATAAATTGGAAGACTTCTAGGTTTTACCTGGGAACCAAACTTTGAATCTGCTTATTAATATATAAGACCATGGCCATTTACGCACTAGACTGTTACAGTGTTATTATTCAACTTTCAACATCCCCTATGGAATCCTGGGGTTTGAAGTTTAGGGAGAGCAGAATAACAGCACTATAACAGTCTAGTGTGGAAATGGTCCATGTAATAAATTTGCTCACATTCTACCTTTGCTTCCTTTCACATCTGTTCCCTTTTCTTCTCCTACCTCTTGCTTTCATTCCTTTTGAAATTTAGATGTAAACTCTTGGAAGACAGGTCCTCCTCTCTTTTTCTACGTAGATGCAAAATATATTGTAGCACTGTATATTGCTAATATGTGCAAGCTAATAGTAAAGCTCCTTGTTGCTAGAAAAGTACACAAAGATACCACATCGATTCAGAAAATGATATTCATAAGGGTGAGATTAACATGTTTTCTTACATGATATAGTAAGAACTATCAGTTGAACTATTATAGTGAAGAACTCTCAATTTAGAAAACAAAAATTTAGTGTGGGCAAAGTGCAGCCCATGTATAGTATATTGCCTCCAAGCCCATTTTCTCCTCCTCAATAGACTTTGGGGTTTGAGGGATGAAACAGAAGTTTAGTTTACTTTTTGATAAAAAAGAAGGGAGAAATGGCTCTCTCAGAGTCCTGAGGGAAGCCAATTGCAGCTCACCAACACCTGACAGTTGCCCACGCCCTGCTATAGCATAATGGACAATAAATAGCAGGTACTTGTGATACTGTCAGAGACCCATCCTTGTACTGGTACTACTAACTGGCAGTCTTGAGGTCACAGGATAGGGGTAAAGCATCTAGCCAACAACTTGAAAATTCTGTGATATAATTTTTATTTTGTTTTTAAACTTGTCACCAAAAACCCACAACTTGAGAGGAAAGCAAGTAGGCCATTCAAGGATGCCATAACATTCACATCTCATCTGGAAGAGCCAAGAAACATCTTCTCACAAGCTTAGATCCATAATTTTTCCTTGTCATTTATATAAACAAAAAGACAAGACATCATGATGCAGATAGCAATACACCTACTAATAAATCCAGTCAGTAAGGTATATAGAAATGCTATATCAGATTAATAAAAATTGTTAATTTCATTTGATTTAGCTTAATCATATTCATTAACATTAGGTTTGATCCACTTTTAGTCCTGCTTAGAGTAAACTCAGTAAAACCAACTGGACTTAAATGAAGATGCGAGACATGAGCAGCCAAGTTCTGTTGAATTAAGTTGGTCTCTTTTAAGCATAATTACATCTGGATTTAACTGTCTTTTCCTAGCACAAAATTTGGAAGGGTCTAGTGCACTTTCTCCTCTACAGTAGATGTTACTGAAAGTTTTCCCTGAAGAGCATTAACTACTTTCTGGACTGCAAGATATTTTGAAACATTGTGTACCAATTTGATTTATACAGAAGAAACTAGTGGGTCAAGAAAACCTAAAGAAACGAATGTGTACAATATGCCTATGCTGTGTAGGTGTTTAGTCAAACTGCCAGTCACTCCTATGTGAAGAGCTTCAAAATTATTACCTTTCCCATGTTGAAATTATGTATAAATATAGTTAGTTATGATCACCAAAAGAATATAAAAGTCTGCATTGACAGCTATCTGCTACTAATCCAGAATAGCTCACTTGCAATCTGAACCCATAAATGTGTTAATAATATATCAGCATATCTTAAAGAACAGCGGGAGACTAGAAAGGAAAGCTTGAGCAAGTGTCACTGCAGTAAGTTTCAGCTACAGGTCTAATTCAAATCTTCTCTGTCATTTACTCATCAGGAACGGAGAGAGATTTCTTTGACTGAAACATCAGGCTGTAGCTTGACAGCTCCAGGTGGAAGATTATTCCACAGTTTAATCACTCTCTGACAGCATCAGTTCCTCCTTCATCTGCATCTATTAACCTTTATTTCATATATTCAGAGCTTGTGCCCATGAGATTCCTGCATCACTGCAGACACAAAAAGAAACCAGAGGAGGGGACTGTCATGTACTAGAGGGCTGTTTGTACATGGGGCACCATGTTTTCTTTCAATCAATCCAAGCAACATTCTTCTTGTGTGGATTGGTTCAGCCTCATGCCTCAGCATCAACTGTAGTGTGTGTGAGTTTTTCTTTTTTCCAGGCAAATGGATGAGAAATTATGCTGTTTGTCCATGTGCTTTTAGCAATAATTGACCATTGAGGGTTAGTAGTGGTTCTAATGCTGTGTGTAGCAACAAGATGTCTGTGGACATCTTTTTTCTTTATTGATCTCCCCTTCCCTCCCATCCTATCCAGCATTAGGATTTTTGGTATCTTAAAAGGAATGGTTTGCCACGATTAGTTTGCTGTAATGACATGGTGACATTGTGGCCCACAACATGGCAGTATGGTGGCCCCTGCATATTTCACAACTCACTGCGTCTGTTACCCCTCACAACTATAGATATGATAGACTTAAAGCAGAAGGAGAGGGTGAAAAATCACAAATCAGATTGAAAAGAGGACATTTGAATATGATGGAGGTGCAAAATAGCATTATAACTGCCCTAAAATATTGATGTGAAATGCAATGCCTCATGATACTAGGGGGATAAGAATATACTTTTATCCATCACCACACAAACAGTCCCAATATACACTCAGACAGACAAGAGAATGTCTATGTTCATTTAGGAAAGTAGTAAAAGCAGTAAATGTGTGGGTGATCATGACAGTAGTGCTTTGCACATCATGATGCCCAAACATGTTGACTCTGTATGTTTACTCCTCCTCCTCCCCTCCCTCATTGATTTATCCTCTTCTGTTCGTTAGCATGAAGTAGGGTAGGAGAGAGGCAGCTCTTCTACTGACCAACAAGAACGTAACCAAGGTGTAGAGAAGGTAGGATATATTAAAGGTGAGAGGGGAAATTTGCCACGCAATGTGGATCATTAACAGCAGGACCTTGTTTCTGCCTGCTCAAATTACAATTGTGGGAAGCAGAAGAATTGTGTTGCTTATAAACTGTGGATCACATCAAAGCAAAAATTGTCGTCTGGTTTCCCCCTCAGTATGTGAAACAGCTTCTTTAGCACACCTTAAACAAATAAATATGAAGAAGCAAATTTCCAACTCATTAGGAAAGGTTCAGAATGTGTATGCAATTTTATGTGCATTAGAAGAATAATCAATATTATTTACCTCAACTTTATCCATTCTCATTATTATTGGCACTCTGATGTTTCAGACAGAATGCTTTCCACTACCTACTACCTAATCTTTTCAACTGGAGATGTCAGGAAGCATGTGTACTATCTTTGAGCTATAGTCTTTCATGCTAAATAAAATTGTGGCTGATGCAATTATAAAAGATAAATTTTTGAACAGTACATTCTGTGGTTGAATATAGGAGTTTGAGACCTTGCAAAACTGCTTGTCCCTGCCCTGCAGCTACTGGAGCATGTTCTTACAGGTGATATATCTTCAGATTCTTTATTGTCTTCCCCTGTTATTCATATTTCTTACTTTAAAATCACAACCTTTGAAAATGAGTCTGAGGACCTTAGGATTTTAATTCTTTGGCTTGGGTGGTGGTGGTGGTAGTGATAGTAGTAATAGTAGTAGCAGCAAGAAATGATAAGGCCCATGAGGTTGAACCAAACATTTATTACAAGAACACTGAATAACCTAGAGGAAAACATTCAGTTTTTTCTACTGTTATGTTTCTGTTCGTTGATTGTCGTGGCCCATGGATCGGCTGTCTTTTAATACTCTTCATTGTGTCAGAATTTTTATGGTTTTTATAATTGTCTCTTGAATAAATTTTAGTTCAAATTTTACTCTAGATTATCTCTAACTGCCTTATATTTCTTTGTTTTAACTTGACACTACAGATTCTGAGATGGAGATAAGAAGGTTGTCTGTGGCTCTGCCCACCCCCACTCCTGTGGAAAGGACCTGCCTAAGCCCTTTTTTCATGTCCTTTTATTGTTATTGCATGCCTTTAGATCATTTCCAACTTATGGTGATCCTTAGGTGAACTTATAGTGGGGTTTTCTGGGGCTGAGAGTGTATGATGCACCCAAGGTCACCCAGTGGGTTTCCATGGCTGAGCAGGGTATCAAACCCTAATCTCCAGGGTCATAGTCCAATGCTCAAACCACAACACTACACTGGTTCACCATGTATTATTGCCAGTCTTTAAGTTCCAAATGACAACCAGGATGCCTGTAAATGAGAATATAATGGCATCAGACGTTTATTCTCATACTTTGGGAGTTTAAGAGGAGAGACACAGAAAATGAAGTTGAGGCTTACAGTCTTCCTTTTGCAAACAATAAAGAAATAAGGGTCTAAGGATATCTGGAGCCAAAGTACCCTTTATGCTTCTTGCCACAAACAAACTTAAACACTGGTTCAGAGGAAATCTAATCACACACACAAGATCCAAGCAGTCAGGCAATCACACAAGGCTAACTGAAAGAAAAAAGAGGAAAGTTTGAGATAGCGAGATTTTCAGTGTGAAGTGGGTGATATTTACCAGTACAGAGGAACAGTGAAGAAGCAGCAATGTGGCTTAGACAAAAGTCTAAGGACAGTATACAAATGGATATCAGCAGAGTGACAACGAGCAACCAGTGCACTGTGAGTTGACTGGCCAAAGACTGGTGTTTAAATACTCTTTTTGTGCCTGGAGGACAAGGGTGTCAACGGCTCGCTGGCACATGAAATGAGCTAATGGCCTTAGTCTCAGGTGACAAAGGGCTAAGGGTAGCCTTGATAGCTCCCTAATTGTTGGACAGGTGTGGGAACAAAAGGGACGTTTGCTTGGTAAGAAGAAGAGGAGTGAAGAAATGAGCCATCCTGTGGAAACATCTTGGATGCTATTGTCTCTTAAAGGCTGAGCCCATTATTGCTGGAGTTCCCTGGTGATTTCCTGACTATGTCCATTTCCGCACTACAGTGTTACAGTGCTATTCCACTATCAACCTCCTATGGAATTCTGGGGTTTGTAGTTTAGGGAAGGGCACTTCGAATTCTCAGCCAAAGAGCTCTTTGGTCTCAGTCAACTACAAACCCCAGAATTCCACAGGGCGTTGAAAGTGGAATAGCAGCAGTTTAACCCTGTAGGAAATGGCTATGCCTTGAGGTCTCTTCTGACCCTATTTTGCAATTCATGAATAAGGCCATCTTTTTCCTCTTAGCAAGAATGGCCATGCAGCCATAGCAAGGTATATTTTGTGTCAGTTAATATCTGCCTATTAAACCATATCAAAATGTGGGGGTATACAGACTACTAACAGTGGCTGCTCCCAGAATATAGATTTCCCTTCAATAAGAGGCTAGACTGGCCCTCTTTCTGATTTCCTTTCACTGTCAAATGCAGATTTTTTTTTTTTTAAATTTACACAGGCTGGGAATATTTTTATGGCATTGTTGTGCTGTACTTTTAGTTTTAATGTTATACCTTAAAAATGATTTTATACCTTTTAGAATGAATGGCATTTTATGATGATATCTTGTTTAATTGTGTTTTAACTTGTCAATCATCCGATTTTTAAATTTTACCTTGTTTTAGCCTTGTTGCAAGTAGCCTTGGGTCCTATACTGGAAGAAAGGTGGGATACTGAACAAACAAACATTTTAGGACAGGAAAAGAACACAAGACCTGGCATACATAGCACCAACAGTATGTTTTATCATATGAAAGCAACTACATTATAGACCAGGAGGAAAAAAAAAACACAACAATTTATGCTTATTTACAATGGCTCTTCTGAATCAAAGCACTCTCCAGACACATGTAAAAGCAGCCATAAAGGAAGTGGAAGCATTTAAGAAACCTTCTTTATAGCGTTGCATTGATGGCATGCATTTAAATTTTGTTCATGCCATCAAATATGAATTCCAATTTAAATGTCACAGAGAGAACTCAAACTCTCATCCCTTTGCAAAATCATTTGTCACCCTTCAACTCCTTGCACTGAAGAAATGGGCTTATAAAAGAAAAACCCCAACAAATAAAAATCTGTTTTCAGCACCTTAAAATCCAACTTCAACACCTTTGCCTCAAATTCTTTTAAAACTTTTCCTGTACTAAAAAAAAAAAAGAAGATTTTAAAAAAGAAGAAAACCTTTGCTTATAAATGAGAAACAAAGGCTTAAATCCAATTATTGGTCCCATGTAGAAACACTGCCTGAATCAATGGAAACTTAGTAAGGGAATACTTACGAAAACTCTGTTTATTTAATGGGTCTACTCTAGCTGGACTTATAAGTGGATCTAGGTCAAATTCCCTCTTCTCCAGGTTTAAATGGCAACAGTAACAAACGCAAAATACCTTTTCTCACTCCTCACTTGGTTTCTGTTCCCACCAATAGATGATTTCCCTCTTTTATTTAGTGCTACTGGTAGTGTGATGAAATTGAATAAGAATGGGAAAATGAAAGACCTGCACATTAATTCAAAGTTGATCTCTCATTGGCTTCCTGCAGAATGCAGAATCATCATCATCATCATCATCATCATCATATCGGTCATCATCCTAGCTTCTTGCAGGATTTATACAGATTGATTTAACTTTAGTTCTTTCTATGCAATAGCTTCAATACTTGACATATCAGTCTTAACAGTTCTGCTTTCATATGAACCAAATTTGTACCATCATTTAAGACAGGGATAGATGGGGAAATCCTACAGAGATTTTGGGCTACAATTGCTGTCAAGTTTACTGAGTACAGCCAACGGTAAGGGATTGTGAGAGTTCCAAGCAAGAACCTTTGGAAGGCGAAAGTCCTAAGGTTAGTGTGGACAACTACACAGGGCCTGAGTGCAGTTTATAACCTCCCTGGCTCACATGGCCCACCCTCCTGACAGTGAGCAGGAATAACTCCAAAATACCAGCAAGTTTTTCTGTATCTTTCCCCATAGAAGAACAGAAAGTGATTTGTGTCACTTCAGGTTGCCATTTGTGGAAGGATGTGGACCAAAATGAAGGTACTGAAGGGCCATGTGGGTTGCATATATATTCTTGTGGGACTTTTTTTTTTTTTTTTGGAGGGGTGCATCTGTGGGGCATTTTTTGTACAGGTTTGGGGTTAAAAAAAATCACCACCAAGTAGCATCAAGACATGTTTTAAATTCCAAAGATCTGTGGGCTTTGAGGAACTATTAGAGAGCTTTGAGGGCTCCATAAATAAGGTTTGGGGCCACATACAGTCTGCAAGCTGCACTTTCCTCACCCTGATCTAAGACCATGGCCTGAATCTTGCTTGGAGTTCCAGTTAGAGAAGAACTACAGAATCCATGGGAATTATGTCAAGATTGAATCAGTGTTCATAGATACATGAATATATAGATCTGTTTGGGTCCTGTGCCAAGGAGATATAAATTACATACATACATTCATACATGCATAATATTTAATTGTCTACTCTAGTTAGGGCTAGCAATAGGACCCATATATATGATATATGATAGAAGGGTTCTTCTTAGCAATATGAGTAGCACATGCATGTATCTATTAACATCCACTTTGCAACCTTTTTTAAAAAAATTACAGAGCAGAATATCAATGTCATAAATAGAAACCAATAACCAAACATTACTTGATAATAGTTGTGGACTGTTTCCACTAAAAGAACTACTGAAATGAGACTGGGTAGCATGAAAAATCTGTCTGTGGTATTGGAACTGAAATCTTTAAAGCAGGGAAAGTGTTATTTGATGTTGCTTTCCCTGATGTTCTAAAAGTTCCCTGTAGCATTTGTGATGAAATTCAAAATAATAGCATTACTACAAAACAAAGAGGATGTTCTATTACCATTTGTTTGTTAGCACAAACAAATGTGAGGAAATAAAGTGAAAAATTCTGTTTCAAGAAAATGCTTGACTGTTTCCCCGAGAACAAGTCCACTGTATAAAACAGCTACTAATAGCTGTGAACAAATGTACATAAAACTTTCACAATTCTTAAATTCTAGGATGTCAACGTAGTCATGACTCGCTTATATGGTAGGTGGAAATATAAAAATGGCACTAGAAAAAAAGAAGAGACAGCATTTGTAAGTTTCCCAGTTTTAATATGTATGTGGTCTGATTGTGTTTCCAAGAGGAAAGAAGGAAGGAAGGAAGGAAGGAAGGAAGGAAGGAAGGAAGGAAGGAAGGAAGGAAGAAGAAAGAAAGAAAGAAAGAAAGAAAGAAAGAAAGAAAGAAAGAAAGAAAGAGTGAGTGAGTCAAATATGTCCCAAGCCACTGCTGAAATTGAAATAGCAATGCAATTTACTGGGAAAAAAAAAATAGTATACACACACTTGAATTTGCTCCTTAAAATATATTTCATGTATTGTCTAAAAGTTTTACTGGCATCATTGACAAAAAGCAATTGCAGTTCAGTATAGCAAGGGCTTGTAACCTAGGTAAATTCATAGAACTGATTAATGTGGGAGCCCAGTGGCAGTGGTTCTTGAGCTTGAATGAGGAATTTCATAGTCTAGTGGAGCTAACCTGTGAAGCTACTTGACTGTATAAAGGGCAAAACCTTAGAGCCAATTCAGTTGCTGAAAGATACTGAGCAGACAACACTGGACCTTGAAACTGGCAATCAGTATGAAGTATGCCAATTGGCAAACTATAGCATAAGGATGAAAACCCAGGCTTTCTGCCACTGTTTCCATCAACATAGCCATATCTAGGGTTCCCAGATCACATGCATGGACCCTCTTCCCCAGTCCTCAGGGCAAAGTGTGGGAAACTCAGGTGAGAATGCTGCCTTTAAAGGTATGTGTGTACGTGTATGTGCATGTTTCCCTTTCATTAGACTTGATATTTTATTTGAATGTACAACTGTAATTGATGTTTAATGTATCACGGTTAATGACATTACCAGGGGCTCCTTTTCATCCTTGAAAATAAAGAGGACCTTCCTCCTGTGACATCATCAAGGACTATCCCTTGGCTCAGGTTTTGGCTCTGGAATCTCAGAACTTGGTAAATACCTGGCCTGGCAAACCTAACTGTACTTTAGCAAGAGATGGAATGATTTCTTCCATTCCGTTTTTTGTTATCTCTTTTGATTTAGTCTGCCTTGTTTTCCATTACTCTTGCATACCAGTGTTTAACTGAGAATTCCTAAAATTACTTTTGGAATTAAACCACTCACAGGCCCTTTCCGTACCACCCCCCGACTCACCATGGAAATGGGAGAAGGACAGGAACTCCTCAATCCTCCTGCAGGATGTCATTGCTGTCACGTCCTTCCATCCTCAGGCAGCACAATCACAGAGCAAATCATTGATGGATTTTCCCCATCAATGACCCATGACTGTGCCACCAGCACAGATTTACCTGTCTGGTGGAAGCCCGGGAAGCACAATGGCTGTGCCTCCTGCCCCAGCGCAACCTGGGAAAGTACCCAGATGTGCTACAGAAGGAAGAGGCATGGCCATCACACTTCCTTCACCACAGAGCCAGCCAGTGCAGAGAGGAGCGCTCCTGTCATGCTGCTCTCCTGGCAGAGCCAATGCCAAAATCCTCACTGGACATCTGCATGAAAGGTAGGATGCAGAAAAGACTACAATCTGCTACAACTTTCATTTCTTTCAGCTAATATACATTGGGTGGGAGGAGATTCTCTTCTGAGTTACCAAAGAATATATGTTAATTGAAAAAGACACTGCCCATAATCAATCTTGGTTTGATCACACCTTATGATTATTATTACCAGGGACAAACTATTGCCAGATTATTGCAAATGACTTTGATATCTACACCTGGATCAGTAATGGGATTAGGGATGGGAATTATGCAGCCTTCCAAATGCTTCTGAGCTGCCATTCCCAGCAGACCCTGCCAGTGCAGCTGATAACTGTGAGTTGCAATTCAAAAAAAATCCAGTAGCAGCTGGCGGCTTTCATATCATTGGGCAGAGAGAAGGCATTCTACATATTAACCCAAAGTTTAAAGGAGTATCCAATGTACCAGACCTATTTGGGGTAGCTGCTTTAGAGATACTCCAGGTATTAATCATTAGATTAACACCCATCCTTGTCTAATCTTAAGTAAACCAAAGTATGTACAATGAAAACAGTTGCATATTTTTCCCCTCCATTTCCCCCAGTACCTCAATGTCACCCTTCCTCTGTTGTTTTCCTTCAATCTTGTTAGCTTAACTCATGTTAGCTTAAGTCCCTTGTAGTAGGGACCTATTGTAATGTTATTTGCCACTTTTGAGTCCCACAGTCAGGTGGTAATTGCTCTTGGGCAGAGTAAACAAAAGGGGTCTGGAATGGACTGATTGTCTTACTTTGGGTAACAAAACCTGGATGGAAGTCCTGGCAGCATCTTAATGTCTTGGTTGGAAAATATGAAACGTGATGGTTTCTATAGGAAATGAGCACAGCAGAGAGGCTTGCCTGCCACACCTGGATGGTTTTGTGGACTATTGTATTTAGAAGTTGGGTTGTTGACAGGATTCCTGGAAATCTATCTACTCTAGGCTTCCTTGCTTAACTCTTGTTGGCACTATGACTTGGCCGTGCTGAGGTCATGCTGACCTAGCCTAAGCATACAGCCAGTGTCCTGCTTGCCGCATGTTTCCCAATCATAAGTCTAATATTTTAATATAATAATAGTTCATGCCAATTAAATGATATTTCTTTCCAATCATGCTATGCCATGTGATAGAGGTAAAAGGCATGGTAACAGTTCCATTTTGATCTTTTTAAATAACCCAAAGGATCATGCTCCTGAATTAAAAATACATAATGGGACTGAATCACAGCTCCCTCTGACTTGTCCAGATTGCATCACTGCTGGTATCCTCTGTCTGTTGTGCCTGTTTACCTTTTACACCTATTCAGCCCATGTCAGCCCCAAATGGGTCACTTTTATTGACCCCAAGGAATTCCTGAGAAGAAGAATGGATAATTCTTATTCTGGGTCATTCTGAAGAAACAGTACTTCATGTTAATCTAGATTAATATGTGTGGGCTTAGTAGCGCTTTATATTATTTTCTATTGATATATATGGGTTTAATGCTCAGTGGCTAAGTTTAATTTCTTGTCAAATGCAAGGAGTTTGTAGAACATAGACAGTGAAAGCAAAATTGTGTAAATAAATGAGCCAGGCCTAGTGGTCAGGAAAAAATGGTTGATTAACATGAGAACTGGAAGAAGCCTCAAGGTGGAAGCTGATCTGAAACTGTTGAAAGATATCTGGAATTACATTTATCGTTGAAGGAGAACCAAAGAGAAAAAGCAGAATAGAAAGACAACTTTGCCAATAAGACAAAACCCAAGAAAGGAGTCAGAAGCAGAGATATATACAGAGTATGAAGCTTTCTCTGAGAGCGAACAGTTCTGACAGAAAAACTTGCCAGTATCCTTCTGCAAGGAACTGCTTGTTTGAAACCTGAGAGAAAGACAATAAGAAAAGTGAGACCTATATTTCTTAGAAACTGTGATTAGATAGGCTTACAGGAACTGGTTTATTTGTTTTCCGTATTGTTCAGTTGAGACTTACTTTAAACTGAAACAAACTAATAGTTTTTTAAAGAACCAGCTATGAATGTTAACAAAAGAAAAGTTTTGTTGTTTTTAAATTAGACTTTTGTGTGTGTTTGTGAATGTCTTCAAGAAACCTCCCAACTTATGGTAACCCCATGAATATCAAAGGCTTTTCTTAGGCAAGGAATACTCAGAGGTCATTTGTCAGTGTCTGCCTCTGAAATACAGCCTACAGCACCTGGTATTCATTGGTGGTCTCCCATCTAAGTACTAAGCAGGGCTGACTCTGCTTAGCTTCCAAATAGGCAGGATCTGGTGCTTTGCAAAAAAATATTACTGCTGTAGTTTGCAATTATGGGTGACTCACCCTACGCCTAAAGCCTCATCACTCTACCAAAAAGGTGAATCATATATAAAGGTTGACAACTGGATTGTTGGAAACAGCCTAACCAAACAAAAAGAAAGAAAAAAAAAAGTATCCATTTGATGGGAGCAGAAGAGTTTCCAGGAGAGGGAGAGAATACCCTATTTGCTGTCGTATAAGACTCACTTTTTCCCTGAAAAATACTGTTTGAATATGGGATGCGTCTTATATGTGAGTGTTTCTTATACACTGGCAAATAGTACTTGCTGACGTATAAATGGAGTGTGTCTTATACGCTGTTGCATCTTATATGTCAGTAAATATGACAAGTGTACTATTGCAATGGAGTGCAGACACTGTTTTTGGCCTTTTTCACAGGGCAAACCAGTACATGACAATCACATCATGTTAAAAAAGACACCGTCCTAGTTTTGCCTGTAGACAACCTGGAACCAATCTTCTAATTGTCATTCTTTGAACTCCTATTGCTTCCCAGTGTGAGCTGCTTTGTATAGACTATTCACTAGAGTAGATGCTATTGCCTTTAGAAAATGAGTGTGCTATACTGTAAAATTAACAGCTGTGGGTAGTTCAGAGTTTCAGTGTGCCTGAACCTATTGGAATGTCTCACTAAGGGTGCAAACTTATGCATATCTCTCTGGAAGTAAGCCCCATTAACCCTGCAGTAGGTTTACATTTTCAAGTAAACTTTCAGGGTTGTAAACTTGTTTCATCTGAGACAGAAGACTTTCTGCACCACAAGGAGAGCTGTAAACACTAGTATAAAACAACATGACTGAAGGGAGCTATAAGGCTGGCTATATAGATTCAGATATCAACAAATCTCCATCACAGGGACCCATACTGTTAGAAGGAAAGCATTACAGTACAAAAGTACAAAAAGTACAAAAGCCCCTGGGAACTGATGGAGAATTGTTTTCCAACCTCCCAATCCCTGCCAAAAAAAAACCCTAATGTTTAGAGTTTAACTTTTTTTCCAGGCCACCCAGAAGCTTAGCTAGGGGTCTTTTTTTCTGGACCATTTCATCCATCCCTACATGGTGATATAAAAATCAGCGCTTCACTGAACTTTCTAATAGCCAGGGCATATTTCCTTTGCAACCCCAGCGCTCTTTCACACTATGTGCACCCTCCCAAACAGTGTGACACAACATATTGTAAAAGGAAAATGGTAATTAGAAGGAACATTTGAGCAAGGGAACTTGCCTGGAAAAATGTTTCAGTTAAATGAAGCAATAAAGGTTGTTTTAATCTATTAAACACATAGAGAGATCTATTCATCCTTTGCAACTCTTTTTTTCTTTTTTAAAAAGTAGAATTTATGACAAGGGTAAAGATATGACTAAGGGTAGGTTAAGCTTCCTACTGTTGAAAGTGGGAAGCTCTACAAAAATTGTTCAGTTCTAATGACTGCATGAGAATTTAGTGAAGACAAGATATTAATTCTATGGTTTTATAGTTCGGCCGGGGTGACCAGTGGGTCTCCTATTGTGGAAGTAAGGAATCCACTCTCAGTTTTATGGCTGCTGTTCCCTCAGTTGCTCTGGGGGTCTTTCACACTACACAATCATAATATTATATATCTTCCAAATGTCCTGATTTGGCAAGTACAGTGCCAGTTAATCTTCTGTTATCCCACTTTTTTCAGCTGCTTTTAAAATGCCTGCTTCCTCTCTTCCTCCCATTTTCTCCCTTTATCCTCAGTTTACTTCAGCTGCTGCAAACTGAATCCAAAGTGAAAATGTAGTTTGTATTCAGTTAATTCAGCAGGGATTAGAAGGGGCAGAATCAGACAAAAACCAACTACTGCCTCTTCTCCTAGCTTGTGTATGTTTCATCATTAATTACTTCTGGCACCCTGATGTTGCTTGTCTGTCCATGACCCAGTTTTCATCTGTGAAATATGGGAAAGTATTCAACTCTAACTGTTAGGCTTCCATCCTATGGCAACCTGGAAACTGCAGTTGAGAAAGGGACACTTACAACCTCTGAGAGGCCTAGCCTCTCACTAAACTACAAATGCCAGGATTCCATTGGCTTTGGTCATGGGAATTAAAGTGATATCATAATGCTATAATTGGATACTATGAAAGAGACCCAGTGCCAAACTTTGTCAGAGATAAAGTTTAATATCTGGATGGCATCTGCACATCTCGGAGCCAGTTGCAGGAGGAGAAGTCATAATGTGTAAAAGTGGATTTGCCATTATAAAGTGAAGTATCCACTGGCCAACCCTGTAGCTGAGAGTGGAAGACAACGGTAATAATTTTGGAATAGAAATGGAAATGAAGAAGCTGGCACACTCAGATATAGGATAGTATTTTTAACATTTCAACATAATTGTGAAACATGTGTTGTTTATAGTATAGTACTCTAACTTCACTATGGAGAAATATGTAAAAAAATGAAATAAAACTGCTAATATAATAGCTGTTTTCAAATATGTGAAGTGATCATACGTGGAATACTGGGTACTGTTTTGGTACTTTGTATCTCAAAAAGGAAGTTGTACTGCTAGAAAAGGTACAGAAAAGAACAACCATAATATTCAAAGGACTGGAACAGCTCTCTTATAAAGAGAGGTTAGAGAATCTGTGGCTTTTTAGTTTAGGGGGAAAAGGCTTTTTAGGTAAGTTCTTTAAAAAGTTTATACAGGATTGTGGGATGACAGAAGTATATAAAAGTATGCATAATGCGGAGATACTAGATCATCTTACTATAACCTGGGTCATCCACTGAAGCTGAATCCTCAGAGATTCAGAACAGATAAAAGGATGAACATTTCCTTGGAGTACATAGTCAAACTATGGAAGTAATTGTCACAAGTAAGGCAGAAATGAACTCCCAACAGCTGTAAAGGGTATTTGATAAATTTACTAAGGAAAGGCTATCATTGGTCCATTGTTCTCATCACACACAGGGCTTTTTTTGTGAGGTCTTAATTAATTAGGCACAAAGAAGTCATAGATGGCTCCCATGTCAGTGGGACTGTAAATACGTTCCATATGTTTTGGAAAGGGTTCAGGATTTGGCTACCTCTTTTAAACACTGAATTAAAACCCATGGTGGATTAATCACTCCAGTGAACTCCTTGAATTCCCACCAGCTGCCACTGGTATCAGGACATGAGTCATGGAAACAGATTCTTCAAAGCATTTTCACATTCTAATTTCTGGTAGTGGGATACTTTAATGGACATGCAAATCCATATGGGAAGAGATAGTCTTTTAGATATTCAAGTGTCAAACTCTATACTTTGGGGTATGGCATTATTTTTGATATACTCTTAAATTAGTTAAGAATACTCTATATTCATAACTCCATTAAAGAGGGAAAAAGAGAAAGATCTTTGCATCAGTTCTTCTCAAACAGAATATTGTTATATTTGCATTTGTGTAGATGTGGTAACAGACAATGTTCAATCTAACAGCTCTTCATAATTCCTGGCAGGATATTAATGCACCCTATTTGCATTCTTTCTGAGATAACATGAGATCATAAGAAGACTCAGAATCTCATCTCTCCTTATAAAAGCATTTTCTCTTCCCTCTTAGTTTTCTCCCATTTTTGTAGCTTGATAGTTGACAACAACAGCTAATCATGTTGAGAAGCCAAACTCTTTTCCACTGGTGTTCTGAAGAGTGTGCTGCTGATATAGCAGTCCCTTTCTCAGCAGAGCTGCTCATTATACACTGAGAAATCACTTTGATTTTATGGCTCAGTCTGGCTGCCAGCAAAGCTGGTGGACTCAAGCTAACAGGTCTCTAAGAATGTGAAGTGCTGTGCTCAAAAAAGGCTGAAGTGTTCCAAGTATTGCAACCATTTTACTAAAACTGGGAAGGAAACCAAACACTGTTGTTTTAAAGCCGTGTTCTCTTGAATGCAGTTAATGCGAACAAGACCCATCTGTGCCACTGAATGAAGTAACACATCTGATTTATTCCCACTGTCCTCCATTTTGGATGCCCAGATTTAGCCTTGTCTGGTTGAATTGAAGGTGAAGCAGCAACAGTGACAACAGAGTTGGTTGGTAAAGTAATAAGACAAGGTGGTATCAGGGCTCAGGAAAGTTACTGAGTTTTTTAGTACAACTCCAAGAATTTCTACTGGAGGCTTTGAGAGCTATCATCCAAAAAAGAACTTTTCCAGGGGGCTAGGATGCAGAAGAGATATGCCACCCAGCTTAAGTACATAGGTTCCTCTGAGGACCAAACTACATGTGACTTGAGCTGCACAATTGAGTACATCATTGCCCCCTCCCCACAAATTACCAATGCTGCAACCTGATCTAGATTAAGACCATTACATGATAGTTGGCAAGGCAAATGTAACCTTTTGCTGCTGCTAGGAAGTGACATGTTTCTCACCTTACATTTTGAAGCTTATGAACCAGAATGCAGAGAATGCAGCTGCACTCTAAAATCAGTATTGATCAATCTTTCTTTTCTTTTTTTCCAAACTGTTTCATAAGTACCATTTTTTTTGTAAAAAATAAAAATAAAAAAGAATGCCACTCAGTATGAAATTGTGTTATTGTATAAGAACCTTCCTATTGGGTTGTTGTTAGTAAGGGGATACCTCTGTATTGCTTCATTGCAGCTCCACTGCCATTTGAGTAACATTGCAAAGATTTAACTGTTATTGTTTTTCAAAAGACCAATATGTTCCTCTGATCCACTCATAACTTAAGTCCCCCAAGTGGGGCGAGGGGAGAAATTTCTTCCAGTTTCCAAAGAAAATGAAGACTTTGTCCCGCCACCCGAAAATGTGCCCCCCAAATCCCAGCAATCCAACCTAGCTCTTATAAATACATGCAAAACCAACAGGAACTGGAAATAGATTCCTCCAGTTTAATTAGATTTACCTTAAAGATGAGATGGCAAAGAAACGTTTATAGATTCTTTATGATGCATAATAGCATTGTATGAAAATGCATCTCTTTTATGTTCCCCTCAATAAATGAATGCTCCTGGGATTAATATCTAGGTAGTTCTGTGTTATTAAACAAAGAAGTAGCCCCCCAATTTATTCCTCACAAAGCACTAACATTTGAACAGAGCTTTAGATATAATGGTAGCTGTGATTTCATCTACTATACCTTATTCACTCAAGTGTCCAGGAAAGTTAAAGGGACTTCAGTGGAATTATAGACATTCACTGTATAGCTAGGACTGATCAAATGACTGGCATTGTCTCTCTGTATATGCTTAAATTGAATTTTAATGACATTGATCCTTTGATTTCAATTAGTTTGGTTTTAAACAGTCCAGTGAAACCAATCAAATTAGTTGAAGTTGGAACCTGACTTCAATTAAAATCTGAATGGAGTGAATTACAGAAGTTGGTGTTTTTCACAGAAGTGTTCTAAGGGTAAAAAATTGAATTTAAGTTTTCAACAAAGGAAGACAATATTCAGATTTAATTCAGGTACATATTTAGCTCTGATTAAGCCATCAGATGTTTAAAAATTTCTTTAAAATTTACTACTAAAATTCCCCAGGAATCACCTTTTAGCTGTTGCATCTGGTTATGTAACTGTAGTGACACATAGAAGAGTGACATCATCTACTAGGACTTCATACACAATGTCACTGTCATCCTGAATTTTGGCTATAAGGACATATCAGAGGCTTCCGTGATGCTCCTCTTTCTCCACCGGCCACTAAACGGTCATGAAATGAAACTACAGCAACTAAAAGGTGAGTCCTAAAGACGACTCTATGTAGGTTTGCCCATGCTGAACATTATATTACATCTCCCATATAGGATCTCCACCAAGGTTTTTGTGCAAATTATTTTTTTCTCAAATAAAAAAAAGTTCTAAAGTGTTAAAATCATTGACAAATCTTTACAGACTCACCTAAGGGGAAGAAAAATTGTGAAATTATTCATTCCTCCATGCAAGAACAAATTAAGTAAAGATTTGCATCCCTAATGTTATGATTCCTTAGATAATTTAAGGCAGACCTCACCCTGCCTGACTATGAAGTTGTTTATTCCTTCCAACTACCCTTACAATTGTACCTTTCCCACTGCTGAGGATGTCTCTGCTCTCCCAGTTCCCACCACTAGAGTCATATGAACCTTCCCTGCCTAAAACCAGGATTTATTGAGGATTTTGTTCATTTCAGAATGAACCAAGTTCAGATGTGGGCTCAGTTCAGAGTGAATTGATCTGGATTTAGCCATTTCCAATCTGGATCCTGAATCCAAACTAAGATTTAGTAATGTAGGCTTCCAGTCTGCCCCTATTGAGTTGTACTGGGAAAACCAAAAAAGGCTATTTTTTTTTTTTTTGTAAAAAATGCATCTGCAAAATAATTGGAGACACAGTAGATCCAATAGATAGGATTAATCAAACCTAATTTCAGACAGATAACTTGGAGGGAAGTTGTGCTGTAAAGTTTACTGTTAACATTTTGAAGATGGGGTTGGGTGCTCCGTTTGAAGGTGTGCTTATATCTAAGGGGCTGTCCAATCCAAGTCTAATTTAAAGTTAAATAGTCATAAAAGGAAAGAGCAGAGATATGCAGTTTTCCACCACAGTTTGCACCTGGACAGAAGACTGAGCAGGTAGGCAAACCAGTTATGTGTTTATGTGTCTTCAAGTCACTTGTCAGCTTAATACAATCCCATGAATTTCATAGGGTTTTCTTGGGCAGGGAATATTCAAAGGTGGTTTTGCCAGTTCCTTCCTCTGAAATATAGCCTGTAGTACCTGATATTCATTGACAATCTCCCATGCAAGTACTTACCAGGACTGAGCCTGCTTAGCTATCAAGAGCAGATAGGATCTGATGCCTTTAGAATATTTAGGACTGGTAAACAGGTTATTCGATTATATTCCACACCATTCTTCTTTCTATTTAAGCTATAGTAATAATTTCTAAGTTTGTCTCTTATGTTAAGTGAACACCTACGAGGAATAGACTGCATAAGCATTTCCCTAACACATTTGTCTGTTAAAAACCATCCCCGTTAAGGGCAGAAAAGATAAGTGGCAAACAAGTCAAGAGCTTACAGCACATGTTGCTATAAATCTCAGTTGGTCCTTTTTTCTTTCTTTTTTTTGACATTTCCAGACTATTTTTTGTCAATTTCCAGCACTAGCTGCAACATTTTCCTCCAACCTCTAAGTGGTTTTTAAAAAGAAAAAAGAAAAGAAAAATCCAAGACATAATACAGTGAGCCTACAGTATTCACTAGGGTTTAGTTCCAGGATCCCTGGTGGTTAAATGTCAGTACTGCAGCCACAAGGTTGTGAGTTTGATCCTGCCAGACTTCAGGTTGACTCAGCCTTCCATCCTTCCACAGTTCTATAAAATGAGTACCTCGCTTATTGGGGACAATTAGCTAACCCATTGTAAACCACTTAGAGAGCACTTAGTTAATAAGCAGTATAGAAATATACATACTATTGCTATCCCTGTCGATACTAAAATTTGTGGATGCTGAAGTTCATTATGTACACTGATGTAGTAAAAATAAAATTACATAAATGATAAAATAAAAATAAAATATCCATAAAATGACAAAATCAAAGTTTGCTTGTGGGTTTGTTTGTTTTTTAAATTTATTGGAATATTTTCAAGCTGTGTTTTGTTGCATCACTTGACACTTTTTCACTTTAACACTGTAAAGTATTTTAACAAAATTCAAAACTCAGATGGAAAAAAAATTTGCCCTTCAAGCCATACCCCATTTTAAAAAGACCTTCAAGAGCCCTAGTGCAGATCCAGGCAATTGCTACAAACAGCCTCCATAAGAATGGGATAAGTGGAGGCGGAGAGGACAACAACATACAAAACCTGAGCAGCTATATTGTGAGAATGCATGTTTTTCAGACCAAGCAGGAAGAGCCCCCAGGGACTGCAGCAATTTCAAAGCATTTGCTGAGTGTGTTTTAAAAAGAGGGAAAGCTGGGGGGAAGAGTCTTGTGGCTCTTTAAGACTAACCAATGTAGTTGGACATAAGCTTCTGTGGAGTACAGCTTACTTTTTCACATGCAGAGACTGTATCTGAATGCAACAGGGACCCTATTTTATTTCCCTGCAGGTTGAAAAACATCTGGGGAGGAGGAGTTAAAATGGAAGATGACAAGAAGAGGAAGAGTTTGACTTCTCCCAACACTCTTTTACTTGGAGTTTGACTTCTCCCAACACTCTTTTACTTGGGGTTGCCCAATTGAAAACTAGCGGTGGCTCCTGTACTTTTAATCATTGTATAGAAGTGGAAATTTCATCAGCTGTTCCTTGTCACCTAATGGCATAACAAGCAACATCTGCTGAAATTCCCTCTTCTACATACATACCTTAAAAATAACAGTTTTCACCCTGGCGACCTAACAACTCATTAAATTCTCTGATTTAATCTTTTGAGGCTTTTCTACTGTGTTTTTTTTAAAAAAAAAATCAGGAAATCAGGAAAACAAATCTCACATCTTCCATCTGTTTGGTCATTTTCATGCCTCAGATCTATTAATGTATTTATTTTCAGTTTACTGCAAAGCTTATGAAGTCCACAGGGACAAAAATGTGTCTGGCTGCCATACTTTTGTTACACCCATCCCTGTTATTTTCAGAAAGCTAACAGATTATACCTGGGGAAAGTCGTGGTTGATGCTTGTGGTTTCCTCAGCTTTCTCCTCATACCCTAAGGCCATTTCCACACTAGCCTGTTATAGCGCAATGATTCCACTTTCAACATCCTCTGGCATCCTGGGGTTTGCAGTTTCGGGAGGGGCCAGCCGGCCCCTCCCAAAACTGCAAACCCCAGGATGCCAGAGGATGTCGAAAGTGGAATCATTGCGCTATAACAAGCTAGTGAGGAAATGGCATAAGTGCTGCACTCAATAACCGAATTGAATCTTTATTATTACAGTCATAGACCAGCATCACAAACACTTAAAGAAGCATACAGAATAAAAGAGGTAAGTGGCGAATAACAACAGCTGACTCTTAGAAAAATGTTTGCTACCACTGGCTGTTTTGGCAAGAATCTTACAGTATCTCAACTCTTATTCAGCCCTGCAGCGGTTAAAATGGGTATTAGTTCACCAAGACAGGATTTCTGCTATTTGGGTGAAATATGGACACAATTTGCGGAGGTAACTTTACTGAATCACATTGCTTCTTTCACTTTGGGCATAGGGCTGTAACTGTGGCAGGATTAATGCAGAGCATCCATCATTCCCATTAATGGATGGCAATGCTGGGCAGATATATTGTGTAGTCTGGCTTTAATTACTTTTTAAGGAGGCCACTGTATGTTTCATTGCAGCAGCAGGTGAAATACAGAATTGAATTAGGGTGTTGTGCCAACAGATTAAAATTGCCTATAGCTAGCTTTGTGATCCTAGATGTGCCAAGAGGAACACATCCATAGCAATAATCTGAACAGATTATTTAGAAGAGTTTCTATTTATTGAATTCACAAGTTTGGGGTCCAGTTTTTTTTTTTTTTTTTTTCAATTGGAGAAAAGCTTGAGATCCTTTAAATGAAATATAGGCCCATTAAACTGTATGGTTTCCTGGCTTTTAATGAGTTTTCAAATCCCGCAGTGTCACTATAAACAAGTCCTTAACAAGTTAACTTCTCAAGGAACGATAATAGTTTAGCTAGCAAAGAGTGAATCTAGAAATAAGTCAAAAAGAGTTGTAGCACAGTGCTGTAATGTCTACTCTGAATCAAGTCTATTTAGTTGGGTCTGGATTTAATCATCTTTAGAGCAGACCCACTTAAAAAAAACCGATTTATCTTAAATTTGATTGATTTTACTGTGCCTACATTTGTAACTTCTTTCTGGGCAAGTGGCCTCTTCCTATTGTAAATATGCAACATATTCAAACATGTTTTGATAAAGCACTGAAAAAACTTGTTATGGAACCTTTTAGACTGTATATACTTCAGAAGTTACAGTCCACTCAAATGTACGCTCATCATGGTGAAATGGAAGATTTGTCAACAAATTTGCTTTTATAAATTCTATAAGAAATCACATTGTATAGAATATATAAAATGCGTTACGTACTTTCAATAAAATGTCAGTTGATTTAAATATTACAGCAGCCATTTTGATATGTTTTGATTTGAATTTATGTGTTAAATACAATTTTTCTATTTATCTATGTGAGCCACATTGAGAATTATTTTGAGTGTAAAGGTAGGACATCATATGGACAAGCTATATGATAAACAACTCTCTATCAGGTGAGGAAGAAAATAGGCTTGAATCAACTGATAGATCTCTAAGTATTCCGAAATAGCTTGGGCAAGAATTTCTAAGTCCCTATTGCTTAAAAATAGATAGCACTGAGAGGGTCCTCTTTGACCTCTTGGCCATTGGCCTGTGGAATTTCCCAGGGTTTCAGTTTGACACTCATGCTGTTTAATGTATGTGTATGTATAAACACACACACACAGAGAAACACACACATGAAATCCTTGAGAAAAGTTATCCAAAAGTATGGGATCTAATGGTACCAATCTGCTGATAACAGTTCTTTCCCATAAATTCTGAGGAAGATGTTCTGGTTTTAAACTGGTGCTTACAAGCAAACATCAGGAATGTGTTGGATAAAGGCAAATAAACTAAAGCTTAAACCAGACAAGAAAATGATGCCAAGTGGTACCAAGATTTCTGCGGTGGCCAGGAGTGTATTTGCACAGTTAAAATTAGTACACCAACTGCTTCCATTACCGGAGATGTCTGATATGGCAGTGGTTACACATACCCTAATTTCACCCCATTTGGATTACTGTAATGAACTTATCTGGGGCTATCTTTGGAGAATTTTTGGAAATGATAATTGGGATATGACTCCTTTGCTATAACATCTCCATTGACTCCTAGGCCATTTCCGCACTACAGTGTTCAACTGCCGCTATTCCACTTTCAATGCTCTGTGGAAATCTGGGGTTTGTAGTTTACTGAGACCGAAGAGCTCTTTGGCTGTGAATTCAAAGTGCCCTTCCCTAAACTACAAACCCCAGAATTCCACAGGAGGTTGACAGTGGAATAGCAGCAGTTTAACACTGTAGTGCGGAAATGGCCATAGCCTTTTTCAAGGCAGAGTTCAAAGTGCTGGTTTTGACCTATGGAGTCCTATACTGCTGTGGTTCAGGCTATCTGGATGTCCATTTTCTCACTTGTTAGCCTTCATAGGTCTTGAGGTCTTCAGAAGAAACCTGGTGAGGATGCAAAAGAGTTTCTTCATGGTGGATTCCCTAGTACAGCTATACAGCCAAAATGAAGAAAAATTAGAGGTTATGTTGAAATGGATTTTTCTGTGGAAATACTATTAAATTCCTTTGGTTCTAGCATTCCAGACAAATATCAAGGCTCAGAATTTTTTAAAAAATGTAAGAATATGTTTTGAAACATACTTTGGCTGATGCATCTTGAAATAAACATTGCAAGTCTAAAATCAACCTTTTCCTACTTTATACGATATGACACAGCAGTTAATAGAAAACAACCAGCATGAGAAAACTTTTCTAGCATTCTAATCCCCCATGATAAACCAGATCTAAAAAATAAAAAAACCTCAGCCACTGAAGTTCAGATATTACACTCACACTCCCCTACACTCAAAGAGTGCCATCTACATATTTTATTCTATACACTTCATACATTTCTACACACTTTATTTAGGATGGCACATGGGATAATCATATAAAAAAATATGTTCATTGGAGAGGTTGATTTCTGTCAAGAATTTATGTACCAGCAGCACACATATACAGCAACCAATAGTGCTGGTTGGAGATAAGAAAGTTCTGGTGAATCCATTAGTTTATTGGTTCAAGGCCCGTGGGGTTATACTCTGCCTCTTTAAGATGCAATCCCAGAAGACCTTGGTGCTAGCATTCCATGTTAACCTTCAGTTTCAATAGACCTGCTTTCAGTTTTGTAGATAAAATTGAGTAAGAATAGTCCTTATAGATGAAAGACAATCCTACACCAAAGTAGCTGTATTAGGTTCCAAAGAATGTGTGTTCAGTTAAGTACTTTGGTCCATGAAATTTATATTCAATATTTGAATTAATAACTCCTGGTTGAAGATACCTGTGTAGTATTCTTTCCTATATTCAAAACTAAGGTTTTGTTTGTTTACATGGTGGTCATATCTCTAATATTATTACTAGGATATTAAACCAATGGTTTGTGGGAATTTCATCTGTGATTTGAATGAAACAAGTGTTTGGTAGCACCTGCAGTCCTTAAAATTTGTTTCACAACAACTTCTATGCAAACTGAACAAAAGCCAATAATTTCTCTTCCTCCTAAAAATCTGAAATTTGCATTTCATCCTGAACTTTAAAGAAAATGTGCAATATGTCAACCAATGAATGAATCTGAAGTATGATCAAAATCAGTCAATAAATGTGTGTGCACGCATGCATGCGCACGCACACACGCACACACAGGGTACCCACAGTTGTTGACGGATCACATCCAAAGTGTTGCTAAAGTCTTTGGCCATTTCTCCACTAGACTGTTATAGTGTTATTATTCCATTTTCAACATCCTATGGAATCCTGGGGTTTGCAGTTTAGGGAGGGGCCTTCAGGTGAAGAAAATTTCTGGAAGTATCTTAGCATAGTGTGAAAGAAGTAGTAGGACATTTTGGCCCTTTTGAACTTCTGCTCTCATCAGGCTAACTCAGTACAGTTAATAGTAAGGGATTACCACCGCTGGGCCCAAGGATTCACCAGCCCTGATGTAAAGAGTCTCCATCAGGCAAACAGACTTCATTTTCTGCATTGACTAGTAACATGTCAGCGTGCTTTTTCAAAGACATCTATTTGACAAGTGAGATATCAGAATCAGTCCTGAGTTTCTCAAAGAAGAAGGAATTGTTGATTTGGAGTGAGGAGACTGAGAACACTATAGCATTAATTTTTCTTCCTTAATTGGGACAGAGTCTACTAGAAATCCCTCCTTTAGGAAAACCAACAAGTCTGTACAGAAAATGTTGGGTAGGTTACTGCCAGGCATTGCAAAATTAATATTGTCAAGCAGGAAAGCAAATAAGAAAGACAGAACCAAACTATGTAAAAGATCTAACCACCATAACTACAATTTTCAGCCACTCATAAAATCTAACTACAAATGAGCACAATCTCTCTAAAGTAGTCATTAAAATTCCTTTTGAGTCTTCATCATTAAGCGAGGCCTCAGAGAGAGAGACTTCATACCTGGAAAAAAATGGTGTGTTAATAGAGATGCACCCTGTATAATTGCTGTCATCCATCACCCTTCCACCCTCCTCCTCTGATGTTGACAAAGTGCAGCTAAATATTTAAATAAATCATTTACCTTCAGAAGCTGAAGGATTAAATGCAGCCAAAACTCTCAGTGTAGTCAGCAAATGATACAAATCCATGGATTAAACAGGATTTTCCGGATAGAACTAAATCTGCTTCTGCATTATTTAAAATAAAATACTTAGTGACCAAGATCTTTGCTGAGATGGGTAATGGACTCACACACGCAAATCTCTAATGTGTCAGTAGCCCATAAAATGTTTTTATTACACTTAGCAAGCTTGATTTTTGGGGGGGGGGTTACTTGAAGGAACATACGTGTAGTATGATTTACATTGTAAATCCCTCGAAAGAAATAGTTTTCGTACGAAGACAAACAAACACAGTTTACTACATTTTAATTTTGAAGGAAATGTACAATAGACTGGACAGAGTGAACACAAAGGAAAACTTATCCGTATTTCTCATCTGTAGTCATACTTGCAAAAAGTGGCTTGCTTCCTGTTAGGCAGCAGGGATCTAATTCTCTGCTAAGTTTATTCTCGAAGGTAGCAATGAATAATTTCAGCGATATTTTTCTGACTACAAGAAAGTCTTAGAAAAGCATGCAGTTTTCAAAGACTATTTGCAATTTGGGAATTGTACTGTGAAAAATTGTATGTGGTTGTTTTACACTGAAAACAGCATTTTCCGCATGGGAAATAATATTTCAACATAGGAATATTAGTTCTATGTCTATGCTGTTGCATACATATGCTGTTTTCTATGTAAATCAACCATGTGCAAGTTTTATGCAAAGTAAACTGCAATTACAGCATTTTCTGAACAGAAAACAACATTTCCTGCACAGGAATTGATACTTCTGCATTGAAATATTATTTTCCTGGATTGAAATATTATTTTCCATGCGGAAAATGCTGTTTTCTGCACAAAACAATCACATACAAATTTTGCAGAGTAAATCCCAAACTATGCAGATTCTTATCAGTCCAAGGTTCTTCTCATATGGGTTTCAACAATAGTCCAAAAAAAAAAAACACTTTCTTGACCATTTTTCAAATATTATTTCCATCTCTATTTGACACTTGTCAAAAGTAGCCAAGAATTTTTAAACAGGGAAGAAAGAAAGAAATGGAAAACTTATGAACAATTTTTTATTGTGCCAAAATCATACTGGGGTGTGGGGAGAAAGGAAAAACCAAAAAACCAAATTAATTAAAAAGAATAACCTGGTAGATGGCAAATTAGAGTCAGTGGTCAGAAATTTCTGGACCAGGAACTCTCAAACCATTTAGTGGACAAGTTAAATGCTTTCAGTAAATAGGTTGAGAGTTCCTGGTCTGGACATTTCTGAACTTTGAGTCTAAATAGATCCTGAAGAAGTCCTTAAGAAGAATATCCACAGGTTGAAACATGTCAAGCTTTTTAATTAATGAAATATGCATCTGGAGACATATCTCCAGTTTCTTCTATGGATTCTAGTGACCATATATCCAGTAGCCCAAAGCCTACCAGAAAAAAGGGAATCAATTAAAACAGAACTTTAAATTTTGGTTCTCCTTGTCAGAATACAAAAGCATCTCTTGACATCTCAAAACATGCTTCATCTTATTCAGACTTGACAGGCTCCTTTTCCATTACTTTCTGTTACTTTTTGGAGGAGGAAAACCCACAGAATTGATAAGATAATGCCATTAAACTTGAATAGTTCCTGTCAAAATCATTAAAATTCCTTTATTTTTTAAAAAAATTGTTGCATTAATTGTTTAACAACATAAAAATAGATAACTGCAAAACACACAACACAATACCTAATATAACCCCTCCATAAACTCACCAACAGCTTATATTGAATGTTCTTAATCTTAACCTATTCTACAATTAGATAATAAGTGCTCCCCACTATCGGGACTATTAGAGATATGACCACATCCATTCACTTCAGATAGCTCCATTCCCATTCCAAAATAGTAATGATTCTTCAGTTGGTTTATTTCCTTTCCCCTTTGGTAACACATAATCAATAAATTCCCCCCAAATATCTATAAAATGATCTCTTTTTAGTTCTCCCTTTTTTACTTTGATACTACAAGTCAATTTATCATTAATAGCTATATCATTAATAGCTCTTTATATCATTTATTTAAGTGATTATTTTGCCTTATTTTCCAGTTCTTAGCTATCCTTAGCCTTGCTTCAGTTAATAAAATTGAAATTAGTTCTCTTGTTGGCCACTTACTTTGTTCCTTATCAAATATTGATAACAAAGCTAGCTTAGGATTTAATTATATGTTTTGATTAGTTATTTCCTTTATTTCTGTAAAAACTAACTGCAAGAATTTCAATACACTTTCACATTCACACCACATATGAAAGTAGGAGTCAATTTCTTGACAACCCCTCCAAAGTAGGTTAGAATGATTAATATTTATATCTTTAAAATTCCTTCCAACATTTGAATATAATTATGGCGTGTTATTGGTTGTACCAAGAAAGCAATGTTACACTTTCTCCTTGCACTCTTTTTTAAATGCCACTTTGTTGCACTCTCATTAGCCATGCTTTGGGTCTTTCTGCCCTATACTATTATAATGCTATTATTCTACTTTCAACATCAAATGGAATTCTGGGGTTTGCAGTTTAGGGAGCAGCATTTAGAATTCTCAGCCAGAGAGCTCTTCGGCCTCAGTAAACTATGAACTCCAGAATTCCACAAGAAGTTGAAAGTGGAATAATAGCATTATAACAGCATAGTGCAGAAATGTTCTTAGTTAAAGGTAACTCCATTATTTGTAACACACCACTTTCAAGCTCTGAAAACCAAATGGTTTTGGCATGAACATCTTAAATGGCATGAACATCTTAAAAAAAAAGATGACAAAATCCATGTGGGGCTGACATCTATATGCTGTGGTTGGAATACTGTTTGCACAAGGGTTCATTTAACCAGTGTAAGGCATTTTTGGAATGCTGTATAGTGGTGGAAAGTGGACAGCAAAGAAAGCCCTACGTTTCCAGCTTGGAAGCCAGAGAGATGGCTTTTGCTACTATCTCTTTGTTGTCAGAGTGCTGGTTGCCATTTTACCATTGCTGCAGTGCTATGACCACCACCACATAAATCGGTGTAGCTCCTGTCAACAGTGGTCTTGCCAGGTCAGAACTTTCCCAGGCTCTGAGATTTCAGGATCAAAAGCTGAGACCTAGAAACTATCCTTTGTGATATCACAGAAGACTGGTCCTGGTGATGGCATTAATAATGATAGCTTAAATATCAAACATAGCTGCACAGAATAATGCAAATAAAAAATTCCAAGCCTAACAAATGAAGAACATGACAGACACACAGATAAACAGTAGAGTAGAGATGCACACACTTTTGAAGATAGTACTTTACCCTGCAGACTAGACAAGAGGGCCCAGGCTCTAAGAACTAGAACCATGGTCTGAGATGTGGCAACTCTTGTTAATGGGATTGTGACCTACAAGTTCAAACACTAAAAGGGTTATAAGTTCATCCTGCACTGCCTTCTTAGAGATTTGTCTCCTGGGCAGGGTACCTATAGCTGAGATTTGAGTTCATACCCTTAGACTTGAGCAACCTTAGCATTAAATATTTACAAGCAATTATTGCAAGTTACCCTTGATTAATTTTCCTAGACATTTGTAAGCCAACTGATGTGGAGGACTGGCGGAGGAGATTTTCTTCCCCACTGTGCCAGGGATCAGCTTTGCATTTCTGCTCATTGACTACAACTGTTCCTTTTTTATCTGGAAACTCAAAGCAGACTAGCAGCTAAAAACCTGTGGTCTGACACCAGTCCACAGGCCACCACTTTGAGTAACACTGTTTTTAGAACTTATACCTCTTGGACAGGGTCATGACCAGCTAGCAAGCTAGAAGCCTTACAAACACCACTGTGGAGGCAAGTGAAGTATACACAGCAAGACCCATTTTTACCTTAGTATTGTGAAACTGTTTTTCTATTTGGCTGTGTATATACTTCATTCCTCTCACCTTTTCTGCACGTTACCTTATCGCGGAGGTGGGGGGCGCCGTTTGTGCAAGCAGGTTCTTGCGCGAGGCGCTTTCTTTGCTGCTCCTTTGTCCCATAGCTGGCTTCCTGGTCACGTGACTGCCGTGCCCCTTCCTTTCACAGTGCAGCCTGGGAGCTGTAGGCTGCGCTGGGGGAGGAAGCGCGACTGGTGCACCTGGGACAAAGTACTGCAGTGCAGGTAAGTGCACGTGGGCCCCGGGAGCCTTGCGTGACCGCTCACCATTTTCAGGTTGAAGCTGAAAATGAAAAGGTGTGTGCGTGGTTTGCGTTAGGTTCGTGAGCATCGCGTAAATGGGAGTGCGTCGTACAGACCTCCGCTCCCATTTACGCGATGCTCAAGGGGCCCTCTCGCAAAAGAAACTGCGTGTGAAAAGGCTGTCTGTTATGTAGTTTCTCATTTCTGTGTAAAAAGGTTCCTTTCATTGGCTTGACTGTGTAAACATGCATACTTATTTTCTGTTGTATAGAAGGAAAATCCAATACAAAGATCAGAATTAAAAATCCCAGCCCAATACTCAAATATATGAATTGTGCAGTTCTTGGCTCATTCCCACATATAATTTAGTGATTACTTTACAGTGTGCTTAAGTTTTACTATGCCACTGGAGGGATTTTTGGAAGCATGGCAGAAGTAGCATAGTTGTGAAGCTTTTTGTTTTGTTTTTTTTAAAATGTAGATTTGTTGAGAAGCCATCAGATGCAGTACCACAAGACTGTATCACATTGAGCCAGGTTCTTACTCGGCAGAGTAGATAAGCCTACCTTATAACTATATGTAAGTATAGGCCTATTCAGATGGCAAATAAACATGTGCAGTAAGGAATGGGGTTATGTGTATCCAACCTTCACATACTCATTATGAACGCTGGAGAAAAGCATTGTATGTACAACTATTGTCTAAATTCTATTGCTATAGGTCAAATATTCCTTAATCTGGGTGTGACTAGAAAGAAGGGCCTTTCTCTTATCAGCCCAGTCTCCACTATTACCAAGATCAGACGCAGCGAGGATTCTCTTTGTCAGATCTTAGAATGTAGGCAGGCTGGTTTGTTGTCATTGTTATTACTGTGTTCCTTCAAGCCATTTCTGATTTATGGTGACTTTAAAGGCTAAGAGTGTCTAATGTACCCAAGAGGTGGAAGAGGGAAAGGATGGCATCGGAGGCAGATGTGTAGTAACAGAGCTCTCCTGCAAGCATGAATCTAACTTTTAAAAAATTCTTTTAGAACCTCCCAGACTCCTATTTGGAATTGCTACTGACTAAGAGGTAAAGTGGGGGAACCGAAACAAAGATTCACAACTTTATTTCTATTGGATAAGATACGAAGGCTACCAAGAATGGAAAGATCTCAAGTAAGCCTGTATTGTGGGGACTGGGAGTGCGAGGAAGGTAACAAGTGGAGTTTATTATTAAAACAGCTCTGCCAGATAGCTGTGATTTGGAAGCTTGTGGAGGCCTAATTGCACCTGTTACTGCAGTTGGTAGCCTGGAGCTTGTGGGATATTAGATATCATTTTGATATCAATAATTTGGCCTACTATAGCCCTCTGTTCTCCACGTGCTTGCAGGGCCCCTGGACAAGCTCACAGACAGGCATGGCCGCTAATCGCTGTAATATTCAACACAAATACAGGCAGGCCAGAAATAGCCGATCCGCTGCTTCAGGAGACCTCAAGGCAAGTACCACATTATGTATGCACACTACTTACAAAAAACTCCCTGAACTGAGCAGGCAGCATGATTAGCAGAACACTCATCTATCAAACACTCCACATTTGCATACTGGCTACTCTATTGACAATTCGGACTTAACTCAATCATGTAAAATTCTGACCTTTTGGAGGCTTTGTCTCCGGCCCGAAACTCATTGTTTTCTCCAAGTACGGACTAGCCTACGGCCACATTTCCCCCTATAAGAACCCCTGACTTTTTATTTTTTTTAATTATTTATTTGTATCCCGCCTCTCCATATGGATCGAGGCGGCAAACAACTTACAAATAGCATGTATTTCGAAACATTTCTATACATGCCCCCAACAAGCTGGGTACTCATTTTACCGACCTGCGAAAGGATGGAAGGCTGAGTCAACCTTGGAGCCGGGCAGGATCGAACTCACAACCTTGTGGCTTGCAGTACTGGCATTTAACCACTGCACCACCAGGGCTCCTTTGACTTTGAGAGCTTCCTTGGATCGCTCATGACTTCCATCCCGCCTTGCTGCTGCTTTGCTTGGTGAGTCTTCCCCTCAGCTCCACGCACTGAGAAACTTCATATCCACAAACTTCTCCTTCAGGTTACCCGGGCTTCAGGACAGGTGTAGTATTACCCATACCAAAAACCTCATCTAAAAATCCCTCTATTCCACTCCAACCTTTTATTTCTATAGTTCTCTGTGTGAGTGTGTTGCATACACTTGTTTGGCTGTATTTTAATAAAAACAACAATTATTTACTTCTGTTTGTTCCTTGACTCGGCCTGGCCCCGTAGACATTGGGTAAAAGATCTCACTCCGTTGCCCTGCCTCTCGCATTGCTAGCTTGTGCTCTTTTGACTAATTCCCACCTTTGTAATTTGGAGTGCACTTAGGTGTCCCTCACGGGACACCAGAAATCAGAGTAACACACCACTTTTGTGATACATTACTAATGGTGTATACAAGAAGGGCATATAGAAACATGCTGGAACCCCTTTCACTTGAAAGTATTCCTTTGGCTGGACACAAATGGAAAGAACAAACAAAGATAATTCAGTTCTTCTCCCCAGGTGTGGAGGAGGGGAGGAAGGATCATCTATTAAAAAACAACTCATTAGCTTCAAACCCTCAGACTGACTTGCCATTTTCCAAACAAGGGCAATTGCACAAACTTAAGAGGAATACAAACGAAGGTTCTCCTGCCCTGAATCTGGCAGCAGAAATTGCCCTTGCTGAGACTAGGCTACTAAAGGAATGTCCACAAACTGGTGAGATTGATAGAGAGCAGAGAGAATTAAAACTAAAACAAGCCTTGGAGCTAGGTGGACACATGGAAGGGACAAGCTTGGAAAAGCCACATAGTAATAACGAACTAATTACTGGAAACACCGTGTGGATTGAAGAATGGCTTTGCTCCCAATCCAAAGATATTAAGTATATTAAATCCCTCTTAAATGATTGTACTGAGCTCTTGACTCTTTTTGTGAAAGTCAACAAAATATTGAATATAGACAAGCAAGCAGATAAGGCTTTAAATGTTGGTTAGCAGCAACCAGTTAAACCAGGTAACTCCCATTTATCTGCTAAATCAAATAAGAATCGTTCTTTGATTTGCTAGCCAAGGAGATAAAATCAGAGGAAGAGTTACCCAAGGAAATAAATACAAAGTCTAATGACAACAGTTGCATCAGCACCAAGCCAACAACTTGTGCAAACTTACTAACACCCCAGCCTGTAAGCCAACCGTACAAACTTTCTGCTGCCCCAAAGGAATTACAAGGAGAAGATGCCAGTCAGGGAGATCTTCCCAGCTCCAGAACTTGGGTCCTCCAGATCCCTGGTCAGTGATGGCACTTAAGGAAAAAGAAGTGCCGAAGGGAAACACCAAGGACATCAATTGGAAACTTGTGTTGTCTCGTCAAAAACTAGTATTTCTGAACTATCCTAATGTACTCAAGATCACCCAGTAGGTTTCCATGGCCAAGCAGGGAACTGAACTGTGGTCTCCAGGGCTGTAGTCCAATGTTCAAACCACTACACAATGTTGGCAATCTGGTACATGTGTTTAATTAATGTGTTTAACATGTGTTCTAGATGTTCTAGAACTGTGAAAAAGCAGTGTTCCTGATTGATTGCATGGCTGTACAACATGGCTATACAGACTGGATAGAATCCTGTTGGTTAGTCCTACCTAAGGTAGACCTATTGAATCAATTGGACTCATCATTTGACAACTGAAGTTTGCCATTTTGCCCTGTGTCAAACATCCTCCTAATTAGGCAGGAGTTTGTTTTATCATGTACATAGAACGCAGGGACTAGTGGTATACTTCTGTATCCAATAGTGTATTTCCATATCTACCATCAATGGAGTTTAGACTTTATCCTTTTCCCTCTTTCACTGCATCCCTCTCTGCAGAGAACAGCATAATACAAAGGCTTTCCCAAGCTCTTTAGATCAAGTGTTTTGGGTTCATAATGGAAGCTACAGAATAGAGGTAAAATCACTGATTCCAGTGGAAAGACCTGAAATCTGAGTTCTAAGTTCTGAGGTTTGAATTCAGTCCTTAATTTTATTCATTATATTTGTCTTTGGTTTTGTATCTGCAAGTAGGGGAAGAGAACATTTGTGGGGTTGTTTTTTTCTTGTTTGCTTTTTATTGTTATAATTTGCCCATAACTATCAGAATGGCAAGATATAAATTTTTTGGAGATAGATAGATAGATAGATAGATAGATAGATAGATAGATAGATAGATAGATTTGCATGTGGTTACTGTCTTTTCTCACCTGCTTAATGTCTGAATAGAGTTTGTATGACAGTATTATTGGCAAACACAGAATTTACATTTCTGTTTATGCTCTTTTTTAAAATATATTAAAAAGCTGTGTTGTCAAGTCAACCTGTGTAAAATATCCTTTTCCTGAATTGACATTCTTACTGTATAGATATACCTCATCTAATTAATTAGATGTATCCTTGGGCATTACCTCTTTAACAGAAAAACATGGTACAGAGGCAGAAATAACATGTAAAGAACACGGATTAAAAAAAAAAAGCAGCTCAGCAAGTTTCAGCAAACATTTTATTCAAAACTAACATTATACACATGTGGAATGAAACAACCAGATTAGGTAAGCCTTGCATAAGTACACAAAAACATTTGAACCTTCTATAGAGTACCTGAAAGCTACTTCCAAAATGCATCCAGAAATGATCATTTTCTTCTTTAACTAACTTCAGTTTACCTGTGATTTCTATTTTGGTGGCCAGACTTATAAATCTATACTGTTTTAACATGTTGGGAAAGCAGGGTTTTTTTTTTCTTTTCTTTCTGTTTTTCTGTTCACACATGCTCAGAAAGAGATTCTGAAAGCAGCTGCTGTTTACATTGCTACAGTAGGTTCAACTAGAGTACAGTCCTACTGTTTCCCATTTCAAGGATTATTTATTGGATGGTTTACTGCAGATGTGCCACTGCAACCCAATACCAAAAGTCAATGATTCTCCATCCCTCCTTCCTCATTTCCCAAATACTGATGCTAGTTAAAAAAAAAAAAAAACTCCTAGCTAGATAGAGGACAAGGAGAGAAGGGGACTGAATCAATGTAAAAAGACTTTGGGCCTTTCCACACTGTACAGTTATAATGCTATTATTCTACTTATAACACCCATTGGAATCCTGGGTTTGCACTTTATGGATGGGCATTTAGAATTCTCAGTCAGAGAACATTTTAGCCTCAGTAAAGTACAAACCCCAGAATTCCACAGGATGTTGAAAGTGTAATAATATCACTATAACAGTGAAGTGTGGAGAAGCTGTTCGTAAAAAGGATTTTCTTTGTTAAAGACTTTATAAACTGAGGTATGCCTGTACAGGCTTTCCCCACTTATCTGATAGGTTAGAGACCAGAACACTATCAGAAAATGGAATTGGTTGGAAAGTGGAACCCATGTACGTTACTGAAGGGAGCATGTAGGACTTATGAAGGCTCACTTATTACTGACCAACTGCAAAGTCTCTCAGCTGACATGGAAATTTTCCCTCCCTCTCAGCTCACTTTCCAAGCAGCATACACATGCAGGTAGATCCAAGCAAGCATCTATGGACAAGAACTGATGAAAGAGAAGAAATCCTGTTGAATCAATGGAACTTGTCCTTAATTTGGAACTGTCAAAAGAGCTAGTCTTCAAATAATGGGCTGTCAAAAGGTGAGGGCTTCTTCTACATGAACATGAACTGAAAAACATGGGGAATTCCAACTTTTTTTCTCCATTTTAACCTCCCTGACTTTGTATGGGGCAGTGTTTCTAGAATGAATTAACAACTAATCTGCTGAAGTATTGACTATTCACTGTTAGATACCAGTTACATTCATTTTGTCTGCTTTGCATGGTAAATGGCACTGAATTAAAAAGTGTCACTAATTTGAAAGGTGCTAATTACTTTTGGGTGAAATTGATTGAGAAGCAACTGAAACAGAGTAACAATTTCCTGAGTGCTAAGTAGTAGGATTTTTTTTAAAAAAAATAGTATAGTTCAGTTGCAGTAGAAAGTCAGAGCTCAAAGACACACTGATTGATCTTTGTTCTTTAGTTTTGTATATATTGACCTCATCAACAGCGATCCAGTCTGTGAGATTGTTTTGTAAAAGGATAGGAAATAAAGAGGGTTAACCTCCATGTTCATAAATAATTTTCATGTGAATATCTGTTAAAGGACATTCAATTAGCAGAATGCATTGTTTAACCACATAATTGGAGATGGGCACACTGAGTTGTATTATAGCAATATAATTCCGCAATTAATACACTTAATCCTTAGCATATTTGTTTGAGATTGTTTCCTTTTGACAATCATCAGCTGAATCAAACTGAGTTTTTGAAAGTCTTCATCATATCCTCCAACATTTCACAAGTGAAAACAGGGACACCTGTGGCTGACCAACATCAGAGTGTGGTCAAAAAGGTGAGGTCAGGCAACATGAAGTTATTAATGAGGAAGAACACACCAAACTACTATTTAAGCACCCTGATTTATATACTGAGTTTAGAAAAGTCTGGAAACAAAATACTGTCTGTGTTGCATGCATGTACACTGCAAGATTAACAATATATATAGTACATTCTTCTGAAATCAGAAAATGCCTTTTGTAGACTTGCTCAGACATACAGCTTTCTCTCAGATCCTCAGATGCATCAGATTCTCTCAGATGAACTCATGTTAATATCCACCCCCTCTATTCAATACACATTATACATCAGGTCAGGCCCCAGCTGTCCCATAAGGTAACAGTCATGTTGGTCACCTTGAGTCAAGCATAGTTTCTCAGCATAACCTACTTCACTGGGTTGTTCTTACAATAAAAATAGGGCAAAAGTGGGGGGAATGTGCATTATTTAGTTTCAGGAGATAAATATAAAGCAAATAGTAAAGACATTGTTGGGGGAAATGATTGTCAGAAACAAATATGTGCCTTCCAATTGTGTTTTTTTAAAAAATATATATATAAAAGAATGTCTCAGGATACAATCCTTTGTATATGTACCTAAGAGTAAGTCCTACTGAACTCACTGTAACTTATTTTTGAATAGATACAGGTATGGTAGCACTGTTAATGTAAATGGAACATTGCTCTGCTCTCTCAAGGTAAAATAGATGGCAAAGCTTCTCCCAGTGCTTGACCTCTATATGTTACCATTTCTTTCCTGTGGCATCGTGCAGGATGAGTAAATCAAAAGGAAGGGGCACAAAGAGAAAAAGTAAACCAGAAAAACTAAGCAATAGCATATGAACAACGTGGAGTCAAACAGCACAGGATGTTTGGTTACAAATTTAAGAGAGGCTGCAGCAGTTTCCTTGTGCCTCAGCACACTATCCTGCCACATTAAATTGATTGCATATTCCTTTTGCACTTTGAACTAGCAAGTGAAGTAAGCCAAAGGAAAAAACAGGAGGAGGAGACAGAAACCAGGATGTTTTAAAGGCTGCTGGGAAAGTGAGACAGCAGATGGAGATGCCAAATGGAGACAGTTAGAGGACATGCTACATTTTGATTTATTAATGATGGCATCTACATTGCACAATTATAGAAGTCTGATACTACTTTAATGGCTATGGTTAGATACTAAGGAATAAGTGAATTCATAGTAGCATGGGATACTTAAAATTCTCTAAAACATCTCCTTGAACCATAGCACTAGAGCTCTTTGGCAAAGAATTCTAAGTGTCTGATAAATTCCTTCCTCTACAATGATTACAGAAAGTCTTACACCAGTGTTATGATGGCATAGCTCACTCAAAGGACATCAACCTTAGTTAAATTTTAAAATGTATCTTAGCAGGTGTTTTGTGTGAAACAGCATAGTAATTAGTCATGCCTGCATGTCTGCATGGATGTGTCTTGGAGACTCGTTTCTGTTTTCCACTCAGAGATTTAATTTGTAGAACTGCTGTTAACTAGCTGTTGTTTATATCTTTAGATTTAGATTCTAGACTGCTTTCAAATTGATCAATTGGGTACTTCTCCCTCCCATGTATTAATATGAGGATTTGGAAACACAGACCTCTGCTGGATTTTGACTTGCTAAGCTTCAGGATGCCAGCTGAAGTGTCAGGGAATTGTTGTACTTCTCAGATGAGAAGACAAATATCAGTATAAATAAACATAGATAAGAAGAAAGTTTGATTTTTGCATGTAAAGTGGCTTTAAAGATTGCAGACCAATCTCCATCCCTTTCCAGTTGATTTCACAGCCGTCTGGCTAAACACAAAGGTGTTTGTGTGATGCATTTATGTTACATCATGCAATGACCCCATCCCCCTGAAACTCACCTTCCTTCTCCTCTCCAATGGCCAAGTGTAATTGAAATGTATCCAACTATAGCCAGATGCTCAGCAGTGCTATCATCTCCAGAACTTCTGTAGGAACTCCAGGAGGTCCTGGAGGATGCTTATCCTGGGGAGATGTAAGACAGAACAGAGTTATGCTTGCAAAGAACTTTCTGTCCCATCTCCTCATGTAGGATCTAAGTTGAAACATTGATGCTTTTCAAGATTATATAGTAAAAACCAAACCCAAAACATATTATTTGCTTTTAAACTTACCCTCCAAAAATTCACATACCAAAATTTGCACATGTTTGATCAAGCAACATCACAGAGTAGTCAAGACAGGAAAAGTGATTAATGAGAAAGAACAGACAAGCTAGGAGTAGTTGCAGCAAGTTTGCTTCTATCTGAGCTTAAGAGGAATGGCAAGATTCTATCCCCTCCTCTCCTCTGTCCCCTTCTGAGATAATTGGCTGCAAAGCAGTTAACACTTTGAACTCAGTTTGCAGCCATTGAAGTAAGCTTCAATGGCAAAAGTTGGAGGAGGTAAGAGAAACTAAGACATTTTAAATACAGCTGAAAAAGTAGGATGACAGAGAATTAATCTGGACTGTACCTGCCAAACTAGAGATAAGTTTTAGATAAGTGAAAGACAGAAGCCCTACATTCTTCTGAATGTATGAAGACTAAAAGTGGGGACAGGAAAAGAGCTGGAAAGTTCAAATAAATAAGTAGGGCTATCCTACTGGAAAGTAGATAAAAGCACCATACAACAGCTGCAGTTTCAGCAGTGCAGGAAATAGCATACAGACTTCAGATAGAAATCCTTGGGATGAAAATAGGGGTGTTACAAACATGTCCTTATTTTTATCTGTGAAATGTTGGATGTTATGGAAATCTAGGTTAATAATTGAAAGAGGCTCTTTGCTCTTTCATCTGTGGCCTACATAGAATCAATTTCCATTCAATTACATTTAAATGAATTAAGGAAACGTAACTCTGCACTATAACATCTCTTTGTTCCTGATATTTAATTGTCTGACCGTCTAATCTAATCACTGACATCTCATCTCACCACCAGAGTATCTATGTGCAATTTGTTCCTGTGGAAAATGTTAAGTTGTGTATATTTTAAAGTTATTTATCATGCTCTGAGGTGTATCCCTGAATCTTTGGTTTACAGGGTCAGCAACTGTGGCTGGAACTCCATATACTAGTAATGGGTAATACATGGACTTTCAGGACTGAAATTCCCATTATCCCTCATAGAATAATAGAATCATAGAGCTGGAAGAGACCACAGGGGCCATCCAGTCCAACCCCCTGCTATGCAGGAACATCAAATACTCTTGAGAGATGGCCATCCAGCCTCTGCTTAAAAACCTCCAAGGAAGGAGACTCCACCACACTCAGGCAGCATATTCCACTGCTGGACAGCTCTGACCATCAGGAAGTTGCTCCTGAGGTTCAGGTGGAATCTTTTTTCCTGCAGCTTGAATCCATTGCTCCTTGCCCTAGTCTCTGGAGCAGTGGAAAATAAGCTTGTACCCTTCTTGACATGACATCTTTTCAAATATTTAAACATGGCTGTCTTGTCCCCTCTTCTCTTCTGCAAACTAAACATCCCCAGCTTCCTAAGCTGCTCCTCATAGGGCATGGCTTCCAGACCCTTCACCATTTTGGTCGCTCTCCTCTGGACACATTCCAGTTTGTCAATATCCTTCTTGAAATGAGGTGCCCAGAACTGGACACAGTATTCCAAATAACGTCTAACCAAAGCAGAATGGAGTGGTACCACTACCTCCCTTGATCTAGACACCATACTCCTATTGATGCAATCAAGAATTATGTTGGCTTTCTTGGCTGCCACATCACACTGCTGACTCATGTTCAGCTTGTGGTCTACCAAGACTCCTAGATCTCTTTCACACGTATTGTTATCCGGCCATGTGTCCCCCATCCTATCTTTGCATTGCATTTTTTCTACCTATGTGTAAACCTTTACATTTCTCTTTACTGAAATTCATTTTTTTAACTTTGGCCCAGCTCTCTAATCTGTCAAGGTCATTTTGAATTTTATCGTGTCCTCTGGTATATTAGCAATTCCTCCCAATTTGATGTCATCTGCAAATTTGATCAGCATGTCCTCCACTCCTTCATCCAAGTCATTGATGAAGATGTTGAATAGCACTGGGCCCAAGACAAGAACCCTGTGGTACCCCACTAGTCACTTCTCTCCAGGAAGAGGAGAAGTCATTGGTGAGCCCCCTTGGTTCGGCCAGTCAACCAATTACAAATCCACCTAACAGTAGCCCTGTTCAGCCCTCATTTTACAAGCTTCTTTGCAAGAATGTCATGGGGAACTTTGTCAAAAGCCTTACTGAAATCAAGATATGTCACATCCACAGCATTCCCTCAACAGTGGCTAAGATGGCTAGAGATGTTGGAAGCTGCAATGTTACAGTACATGGGGGCTACACATTCCCCAGCCCTGTTGTAAACTAATCTATTTCAGCTGAACACAGTACTGCCTGATCTCCGACCATGTGAGCCTGTGAGCAAGGTACCTCAAATACTTAGCTTTTATTTCACCTCCAGGTGGGCAGAACTTTTTGCTCTAAAGCAGGAGTGGACAACAATGTGTCACATATGTCCCTCACTCCCTGATCCACCTCACAAAATAGTTCTCATAAAAAAGAGAATTTCCACTCCTTGAATCATCCAGGAAATGTGATTCTCCTCTCAAAATGAGTCTATTAGATCATTTTCACCCAAAAAGTGAGTTGTTTTTTGTTAGCTAGTATGGTCCATGGTGAGCCCTGATGGGGACCCCTAATGTTTGCCCATTCCTGCTCTATATTCTTCTCAGAGTGTGTAAATGTTTCTGACCCAACTCCAGAAAGGCATGGATCTATGAACCTACAGAGTCCCCTCAGCATCTGCTAGGGTCTGGTTCCAGGACACACACACACACATCCATGGATACCAAAATTAAATACAATGACATAAAAAAAAATGACATACCTTATATGAAATGGCAAAATCAAAGTTTGCTTTTTAGAATTTATTTTATTCTTTAATATTTTCAAGCCATGGATGGTTGAATCCATGGATACAGAATCTGTGGATATGGAGGGCCAACTATATTTTCTATTCAAAGCTAAAAAGTGTTTAATTTATAGATAGCCATGGAATTAAGATTCAGATGGACTAAGGCTTTTTGGGCCTAAGCAAAGATATTTCAGTGTGACTCAGTTGCTTTGGGAACTTTGAAGACTAGCTGGAAATTTTTTGTTGCTGCTGCTGTTGTTGTGTGCCTGGAAGTAATTTCCAAATGTTGTGTGCTGTCAAGTAATTTCCAAATTTCCAGCAGGTGACACACCCAAGGTGTGTTTTAGTATATAGCTAAGGGCTTTTAGAAGAAGGTGACATCAAAATAGGATGACTGTGACTGCTTCATTAGTTCAGCCTCTAGTCTCTAAGTTCAAAAGCAAAGAGTGGTTTGTGGGAATGCAGCCAAAGTTCCTTATTTGACTGAAATTAATTAAGGCATTTCCAGGACATGGATTACTACTTTAACCCCAATGTATTGAGAGGCCCAAGGGCAAGGACAAAGTGATGAACCCAAACATAAGTGAAGCACTACAGAAGCAGCAGACAAGCCTGCCACAGGCCACCCAGAGAATAAAAATAGCTGTCCTTGCTCCTCATTTCTTTCCCTTAAAGCAACCATTTTTAGACTCTTCTGATCACTCATTTTCTTTTAGTGCTGTCTGGCAGTGGCGTCAAATCCCATAACAAATAGATCTTTCTGTGAAATATGCGTTCACAGAATCCAGAAAGAGAGAAAAGGAATGAGGTGAGCCTCTTCTGTTACACCCATACACAAAAGAAAACTATAGAAAAAAAGCAAAAATAGTTAAATACCTTCAGATTTATTAGGTGATTGCTTTTATTCATGTTGTTCCCTTAGCTTGTTTTTTTCCTGGCATGGTGACAAAGGAAATTAAATACCCTATAAACTTTTATTGTATCCAATTGTACAGTAACCTTATAATAAATAATTGTGCTCTGCACTCAGAAACCTACATATGTAAATTTGGTTAAAGGTTCCATTGTTGTATATCCCACAGATGTGACAGTTTTGTGATGTGCACTGCCAAATTTACACAGACAAATACAGACAAAAAAAATCTTTATTTCACTCAAGAAATCCTTATTAGAAAACATGTTAGAATTTCTTGGGTGGAAAGGATGATTTTTGTCCCTGTGTCTGTGTGTTCTGTCATATGTGATTTCTGTTCATCTAAAAAGAAAAAGAAATCTGTTGTCTTCAAAGATGAGGGCTCATAAGCTCATGTGCCTTTTTGATGAAAAAATGTGAAATAAGAAGGCTGTAGATTTCTTGGACTCCTGCCTACACAGACAGGAGAAGGCAGACCATTGTAATGGGTCCCCAGTTCTGCAGAAGTTGAAGAAAATCTAAACCTTCATAGGTAGTGATCTGTTCATGAAATAGAGTTCTTTCAACCCCACTCCACTCAGATATCATCCCTATTCTGACTAGCAGAAACTACATAAAGAATGTGTCCTGCTGCAGGTTGAGGGTTAGATATTAACTGAGACAGCTCCAAGGTTGGCATGGAAGCTATGATATCTGAAAGCTGGGTGAAGGGTCCTCAGCATGGATATTGAAATTCATCAGCATTGTAAGTTAGGTGGAGATTAACATCACCTTTGAGACCACCTCTGCCAGCATAGTCAGGGAAACTGTTGGATTGGCAGTACACCAACAGAATCCCAGCCTTTTCCCATTGTCCTGTTACAAGATAAACACACTCAGACCCTTAAGGCTGCAGGCCAGGACATCTCAATAGTGAGATGGACTCATAATAGAGCATTCTGAGCCAACCTCCCCACCTATCTGATCTTGTCTGCTGCTGGCCCTAGGAATCCAGGAAACACAGCTAAGGCCATTTCCACACCGGGCTTTTAAAATGGTGCAGAGCGACCTCCGGCAGAGGTCTTCTGCACTGTAGAGTGGACTAAGGCAGACTACTTTTTGTAGTTCCATACCTCAGTTCGGTTCTAAGAGACAGGAACTGGTCATGCAGCGTGCTTTTTAAAAACCTCCTTTTAGAGGTTTTTAAAAAGCACAGAGTGCGCAACTCCGTGTCGCTCCATCGCCACACTCCAGAGCAGATTTGCAGGCACGCACAAGTTTGTGCCTGCAGATCTTCCGGGGGTGGGCTTTCAGCTGGCGAGCTTCTCTGGTTGGTGGAGAGCCTCCACCAATCGGAAGCTGCCGCTTTGGATGCCAGAGCAGCGCAGAGTGATGACCTCATGCTGCTCCTTGTCCTGACGGACTTACTCAGACGCTCAGGAAATCTGGTGAGTCCCGTTTTTCCACAGCTCCTTCCCCATGTCTGGAAAGGGCCTGAGTCAAGTTTACCCAGGTTTCAGTTATACATGCAAGGTCAGCTTTCTCATTGAGGATTGAATCCTAGATGATGATGTTCCCAATCACTTAAGCAGCAGCATTTTTGGACCAGATGTAGTTCTACTGCAGAAGCCAGAAATCTACTGGGTGAAGGGTAAATAAGAAGCAGGAACAACCACTAGACACTCTTCCTCCATTACTCTTGCCCATTAGAACTGACAGCACTCACTGTCCCCTCTAAACACATACTTAGCAGAACAAAGATAGCTAGATAGGTCAATTATATTTGCAGAATTGTAGTCAGAACCAAATTTTTCCAAGCTGAGCCTTATCCTGTACTGTACTCTGTGTGTGTGTCTGTGTGTGTCTGTGTGCACTGTGCAAGGTTATAACTGAGACTAAAGTTCCTAAGCTCCCTTGCAATAGATACCTTGAGACAGAACTTGCAAAGTACATTTTTTGGACTACATCATTCAGAATCCCATCACCAACTGGAGAATTCTGTCATTTGTAGTCTAAAAAAATAACTTTCCAAGTTCTGCTTGAGTAGCAAAACTAATGCAAGCCATAGGTTGTATGTATGGACTTTGCATTCTAATTTTTTTTTTATGGGTGGGGGAACGATTACAGGGTAGTCAGAATACCCTGGGAGGACCACTTAAGGCCTTGTGGATCTGCAAATGGTGCACAGCTTACAGTTTATCCAGATACACTGGATTTTCTAGATTCAAATTTTTGGAAATATACTTAAAATGCCAGTAAGATTGAGCACCATGGTAATAGCCTAGTTACCTTGATTGTTTAAAAAAAGCTGGCAACTCCTAATATCAAGCATTTGTTTCATGTGAATGTCCTTTACAGACGGATGACTTCCATATGCTGTTTCCATTGTAGACTGCAGGAAAGGGAAGAGCAGAGAGACAAGTATGGAAACCTTTTATACTTTCTTCCTTATGGTTCTGTCCTTTTCTGTTCCTTCAAGGATCAGGGGCTAGAAAGTACAGCTTGAGCAAGGTGTGTGTTAACTGCCAGTGTTTAAAGAGATTTGTAGTGAATGGACCTTTAAAACACCCTCGAAAGCCACCCTCTCATCTCATTTCACATCTGTTGAACTTTTATTAAATTGCCACCCTGGGTTTTTGAAATGGCTTCCAGTTCCCTCTCTACGTGGTAGCACTCAATGAAGCCATGCAAAAGAAAATGAGAAATAAACTGCTGAGATGTTTTCATTCCTACCCCTGCTGAAGCTTTTATTGAATCCAGTAGAAATGTGTGCCAGTAGCATAAAAGTTGTAAAAAAACAATAACTAGTTAGAAGAGATATTTTGGCATAGTTGAAGTGTACATCCATATTCCAGGCATTATCATCACTTGTCTTTCTTTTTTCTAAAAGAAAAACAAACCTTTTATGTATCTCTATAAATTGCAGTTTGGAGACTTTTTCAGACTATAACCCAAGGCAGCTTGTTTGAAAGCAGCACATTTGAAGTTGGAGATAGATAAGACTTTTTTACAAGAACCTTCTCAAATCTGCAAATTTCTTCATAAATTTGGCAGAAAGAACTCTAGATGTAAAACATTCAAAAAAGTGGAAGAAAACAAAACTGACAGATTTGCCCATCCAAGCAGAAGGCTGAATGCTTAGATCCTGGGTTTGATTTTCATGTTTTATGGTGGTAAATTAAAGTTGCCACATTTTTATTTTTTTATTTTTTTTGCCAAGCTCTTAACTTTAACTTGTCAAGCAAAAACAGTATTTTTTTCTCCCACAATGGAGACAAGTATATCCAGATACATGGTCCCTTCCACAATGAAAATATCTGTTAAATTTGGCCAATAGAGATAGTTGAGAATTTTGTTCAGGTCTTTTTTTATATCTGTTATTAGAACTCACACATTTTTTCATTAATAGAAAGAAGTTGAGATGTGTATGTATCCATATCAACATATTTTCCATCCATATTAAAATATTTATACCCTTGTATTCAAAGATCTTGGGGCAGTATAGAGTCAAATAAATTTAAACAGTTTAAAACCACTTAAAATGCAGACTACTCAAAAATAGTCTACATTCTACGGTGTTTTTAAATAATTGTAAACTGCCTTGAATCCCATGCTGGAAGAAAGGTGGGATATAAAGAAAATAAATAAATAAAACTGTAATAAACTATCTACCAGACTGAAACAATTTAAAGTAGTTAAAATGTGTATAAACTGGATAAAGTCCTTAGGCACAATAGGCTTTAATAAAGAGCCCTGTTTTAACTTTAGCTTCATGTTAGTAACAAGTTAAAACAGGACTCTTTATTAGATGTTTGATGCTAACACAAAGCCAATGCTAGCATCAATGTGCTCTAGAAATGTGCCTTTCATAACTCGAGCATGACTCCAGAGAAGACTGTCTCCCACACCTTCACACAATGTATTGACCCCATTGTTAGGACACAAACAAATTCAGATTCAAATGTGGGAGAAAGCAAAACTAACAAACTAATCAATTCCTTCTAGCAAGGGTATCAAGATTAGAACATGGAAGAAACCTTTTCTACCTGCTACAGATGCTTGTACTACCTGAAGCCTTCTTAACAATTTAAGAGTGTGTTCAGTTAGATGATGAAATGAAAAGAAGAAAAAGATTTCTTTGACTATAATTACAGTTCAGAGATCTGAATTCAGGGCTGGCCCTGAATCTATGGGCCTGTCTCTGCTTCTGCAGTCCTCGTGGTTGAGGAAGGAATCTCAGGGTGAGAACACTGCTGTGCAAAGTAATTGTGTGTGTGTATGTATGTATGTATGTGTTGTCATTTGATAGACTGGAGAGTATATTTGAATGCTGTATGGTTGATGCTTAATGTATTATACTTAATGACATCACAGGGGCCCAGCCCTGTGACATCATCAACGTCAGTGCAAGATTTGATTGGGGGAGTTCCACAAAAAATGTGAGTTTTGTGCAAAAAGACAAGTTTTTCATGCAAGGACCAAAAAACAAAAAAAAACAAAAACACTGTTTCCAAATCGTTAGGTTGTACAAGGAGGAGAAGATGGGGGGATGATGTACAGGGTGCACCTCTCAACTAGAATTCCTGCTTCTTTGCATCCTTAGGAACAAAAAGATACTCCTTATAGCAACTCCCAATAGGTATTGCAGACTACTATTTACATCGTTCAAATGGGTTTTTAACCAATTATGTTGTTCAATATATATTTACCTTATTTAAATTATTTTACTGTTTTAAACTCTTTAAGCTGTTTTAATGATATTTGTAAGCCACCTGATATCTATTTTGTATATAGGAGGGTACAAATCTTTTTAAAATAAATAAATAAATAAGATGTTGCATCACTTACACAATGTGAAGTGCTCCTATGCTGAAATCGGTCTATGTTCATTTTAAGCAGAGCAGCAAATGGCAACCCTCTTGGCTGACTGATATATCTTACAGCCTACATCGCTATACATATTAGTGTGCAGACAAACATGTTGAGAGCTAATGGAAGACTCCAGGGAACCTTACCACACAATTGCTAATTGAAATAAGCAGACCTCTGCAGCCAGACCTTTGTAGCCCAGTCTAATTTCATGAATGTATTCCTCCTCCCTTTTTATATTAGTCTTTTTGTATTCCCTGCCTCCCCACTGGCATTAAGAGGCACTTACTGCTGCTCCCATCTTCCTAATAACAGCATGCTCTGGAGTTAATGTTGGACTCTATGGGACTGAAGAAGTAATTTGACACTTTGGAGCATGCCAAGCACAAAACTTTTGCCATCTGCCTTGGGGAATTTCATTTCAGTTTGCATTTGGTTCAGCTTAGGCTCCAAAGATGAAGCTTCACTAAGTTTTTCTATAGTTCCAAGTGAGCAAGTATAGTTAGGCATCCAGGGCTCATTTTTTAAATATTGACTTTAGTGCCTTCCATGAAACAAGATACACCCCTTGCTGAGATGACCTCAGTTAGAGATTATGGAAAGAAATTAGGGCTGTAATGATGAAGCTCCCTCTGCCAAAGCCAAACCAAAGCAAAAAAAACCCCAAACCTTTAAAATATCTAATATTTCAAGGAAACAAGTATTGGAAGATCTCTGAAAACAGGAAGCCTCTGCATTGTCAATTCCTTTGACCTGTTTTGCAATGCGTTGGCTCTCATCCATAGAACTGTGAACCAACAAAGATGTATTAGCGCTGTCCACAAATTCTAGTGGAAGACTTCTCACAGTGCAGTGCCACAATGTATCATGGTACAAGAAGACAAGTAAGACATGAAGAAAGATAAGAAAACCAAAGACAAGCTCTGTAAAGCTCTTGAGAAAGAGGCTGAGAAGCAACACTTATTTGGATCTAAATTCACCTTCTTCCTCACCTCCTCACTAATGTGAGTAATTGAGACTTTCTAATGAAAAAAACAGTTTTGGACCTAAAACATTCTTATTGTTGTTGTGTGCCTTCAAGTCATTTCCAACTTACGAGGAACCTAAGGTTAACCTATCACAGGGTTTTTGTGGCTAAGTGTGTGTGATGTGCCTAAGGTCACCCAGTGGGTTTCCATGGATGAGCAGGGAATCAAACCGTGGTCTCTAGGGTAATAGTCCAACACTCATACTACTACACCACCATAGTTCAATCATTCTTAGGCATGCTGATTATTTAATGAAGAGGGAAAACATTCTTTTCTCAGAACATTCAAATGTTTGTGATGTTGTTATGGAAAAATGAGGCATTAAAAGTTCTTTTGCCATTCTTATACCTTTATTCAAACATCTACAGTAATCTTCTAAGGCTGCCAAGCAATCTTTGTTCTGTGGGATCCATGATATACTTGAGTAGTAATGAAGTGGTAGATATGAAATATACAAGAAGCTTTATTATGACTCACACAAGTGGCATTGAGGAAGCAAACTGATGAAAGCAACTTGTTGGTTGTCAGATTGGATCATCTTAATTTACAAAAAAAAGGAGAGCTCTGCTAGATAGTTTCACCCTTACCTCATGTGTTTCCCTATGCCAAATTATTCTGTATTTATAAGAAAAAGAGGGGTTTACTGGTTCAGGAGTGAGACCTCATCTGCACTGTGTATATAAATAAAAGGAAAAAGGCCTCACTTTTTGTAGTCTGTAAAAGCCTTTCTTTAAAAAGAAAAAGGAAAAAAAGTTCAATTGGCAAATGAACTGTTGTCTAGAGAGGCAGAATATTTTTTTTTATTAGATGCTAACATGAAACATACATTTTAAAAGTTAATTGCTGCTTAGAGTCTATACAAGGGGCATGGAAGCTGACTGAATGAGGCATTATAATATTGCATAAAGATTCAATGAATTTGCCCCCTCTAAAGCTTCCCCAAATTGTCTTCTGGATAAGTTTATAGCCAGAATTCATTAAAAAGGGGGAGTAGGAAACCATTTTTGCATGGGTTTGCTCAGTACCTAATATTCGACTGCACTTAATATTTTATATCTGACAGTCTATAAATAGCAGCATTTAATATTTGACTTTCAGTTATGTTTAGCATTACACATTAGTGCTGGAACTCTTAAAGTAAAATTAGATTCCTGCTGCAGTTTTTCATATGACAGCAAGTGGAAGGTATGATTTCGTATGTTAAATTTGTATATACAGGGCTGAAATGGACACAATGAAGTTGTACAAAGATCCCCCTCCAATGTCCCCAAACAACCCCTCAGGACCTGGAGGCAAAGCCATACCCATTTGTTGGCTGGGGCAGCATGTGACCAGACATTGTCTGACCCAACTGTAGTTGTGCAGTCAGGGGAAGAGAAATGAGACTACTTTTCCCAGTAAGGGAGAGCAACTTCTTTTGTCTTTCCTGGCTGTAGAACTGCAGCCATGATTGATGCTGTTTGGCCATCTCTCCCTCTCTCTTCCTGGCTGCAAAAAAAGCCATTGTTGTGTTCCATGGTCTGATAGCTGCTTCTATAGTGAGGGCACAGAGTGGCACATGCACAGCATTATGCTCCACACACTTTGTTCTAAAACTAAACCCATTGTTTCAGTTCAGTTTGCAGAACCACTAGGGAAGTGGGTTTGAATTCTGTGGGCTGTCAATGCCAATGCCAATGCCATGCTGCAGTTTCATATTGGAATGTGTGCCAACATTTAAAAAGCCCTAGGTGTTTCATTATGTGTTTCTGCAAGCATCCGAGACTCCCTGCCTTACATCCTGTTAGCAGCTCCTTGTATTGCTTTAGAAGCTCTCTCTTAAATTCTGGAAAAGACTTTGCAGGGTGGACAGCACTGTGAAGTTCGTTCTGCTGCACAGGCAAAAGGTCACTGTATGTCCCCTCGGGACCAGGAGAGGCAATTGTGTGTGTGTGTGTGTGTGCATGTGCGTGTTATAAAGATTTTGGGGTTAAGTCCTCAAATGGCCTTTTTTCTATCAGTAAGTAAACTATAAGTAGGCTGGGGAAGATATTTTTGGTTAAAAGTATAAACATCTGGTAAAAATAATTTGCTAAAATTATTTTTGAAGCAGAATTCGACATCTTTGTTTAATAAAAAAAAAAGTTAAATAATAGTTTTCCTTTTCAGGAAAACTTTCAGGATCCCTGGATTGCCCTGGTGTTGATGGGAGAAGAGTGGGGAGTGTGGGATCATGCTCTTCGCAAGCTTCTGCCACCTGCTTGGGGCAGGATCAGGCCGGTGGCAGGCGAGAAAAGGGTGGTGAGTGCGGGATCACACTCCTTGCAAGCTTCTGCCCCCTGCCAGAGGCAGGATCTGGCCAGTGACAGACAGGAAAAGAGTGGGGAGTGCGATCTCACACTCACCATTACCTTCTGCCCACCACTGGCAGGATTCAAAAGATTCGGTTCCCCTATTTTGACAGGGCGATTTGGATCCCTGAATCTCAAATCCTTGCCCAGGATTCGAGGATTTGGTTGGCTCATCCCTAGTTTGTATTCATGATTATGGTACCTTGATAATAAAAAATATCCTCTGGAACCCATCTTGAACTCAAAGGAGCCACTCCAAGCGATGGAAATTTAGGGCATGAGCAAGTGGAACATTTCAGAATGATGCAGCTAGCCCCTTTTCCCTTGAGCCACAGTGAAACCAACAGAAGCTTTTGCTCATTGCACTTCCACTCAGGGGTGGGAGAGGGCTAGACACTGTATCCTGAAGTCCTTACCCACTCACCCCACAGACCTCCATCATATGGAATGGCTCCCTCAAGTTTAAAGTGGGTTGCGGGGGACTCAATCTCTTAAATCAGTTGTAGCTATAGTTTCATAGTTAGGAATGTGATACAGGATCTTGGCCAGTTTAACTATATTTGTAAAATATAACAAATATAATTTAAATGATTTAATTTAATCATATATCAAATTAAATAATCCACTTTTCACCCATTTTAGGAATAAAAGATCAATTGCATTCCACCCCATTTCCACATTAATCTCATTTAAAAATAAATAAATCTTGAAATGGATAAAAACACATCCTTTAATGCTTATTTAAATGTATCTTAATCACTAAGTAAAATTTCATATACGTAAATATCCAAGAATTACATCAAAACATTTGGATATGTGTGTAATCTAGTGGATAACTTTTTTTTGATAAGCTCATATAGAAATTTGCAAACACTGCATTCCTCAGGCATCTGAATTCCATCTCCCACCTTCCTCAAACTAGGAAATACACTCAGAAATACTCCCAGTGTAAGCTTTTTGTCTTGTTATTAGTGCATCTGTTTAATTGATCATAATAATTCCCTGCTCATTTGTCTGTTTCCATTAATTTTGACTTAGCATATACTGCCTGACACATGAAATATGTTTGTCTCTTTCATTGTATTTCAAAGCCTTCTGCAATACGGATGCTTTCTTGAAACAAATCTACTCAGTGATATACTTAAAAGAACACAACAACGAAAGATATGTTTTCTTTAAGGCATTAGAAGACAAATCCTACTCACCAAGCATAATCCTGTTGAAGAAAATTAATCTATGGATAAAAAAAAATGTGCAACATTAGCGTGGCATGGCCCTAAGTGGCTGCTTGCTCATTTAAAACTTCAAATAATGATTGAGTTACAGCTGAATACAAATTTGTCCAAACCAGTCCTAGTTGCAAAACAACATTTGGGATTTAATCGTTCATATCTTCCTTTGTATTGCTTCCAAATAAGTAACAAATGGAAAAGGAAAAGGGGGACTAAGCTTTGCATGCATGTCTACTATACTAATTTACAGTTCGTATAGCAGTCAGACTTGGGTTTGTCAATTGGTTTTCAAAGTTTTAAGCAAGGGCAAGTGGCAAAGTGTTGCTGCCTTTATGTGCCTAAATGGCAGGACCAGCAAAGCAAGATTATGGGAGCTGATAAGTGAGGAAGATGGCTCTGTGATATGTGACCACTTATGCACCACAGAAAAAAAGAAAATACATCACTGAAAAAATAAAAAAGGGAATGGAGAAATGGTATGGATTCCCATAAAGTTTGCAATGTTAATTTATAAGTATTGGTTCAAATGTACAAATAATTAACTCATAGTGGGATTTTCTCCAAAAATGAACTACCTCCAAAAAATGAACTGTCTGTTCAGAAGCTAATTGTTGACAAACAAACTTCAGGCTCCTTCTGGTTCTTAATGTCTAAAAAAGCCAAGAAAAATAAGGGAGTTTGTGCACTCTAGAAACAGTTGAGAAGTTATTTCATTCCCAGTACCCCTCTGTTACCATGCACACATCCCCAATGTGTGATACAGTATGATTTGCTATAAATATTGTTTAATTGGCATGAAATAAATATAAATCTTGGCTTATGGATGAAAAGCTGTGTGGAGATAAAAAGGACTCTGACTAGAAGTTTCCTGAAGCTAGGACAAAGGTCCTCTGCATGGCCAAGTCATAAGTTTAGGAGGATCAATCAGAAAATTTACCCTGATAGGTTTTAGATGGTTCTCTAAAGTACCCAAACCTAAGAGACAATAGCAAATGAAGTTGCTAGAAGGAGCATCCAAAAGCTGACACCTGATTACCTCTTTCTAACGGAAGCCATCCTTTTCTTCCCTTACCTCTCCAGTCATTAAAAAGCTATCATGATTTCCTTTGATGCTTTGTCACCTGCTGCAAAGGCAATTAGAATCTTCAGACCCCTTTTGTCAGTTTACCAGTGAGAATTTTCACATTTCCCTCAGGGCAGAAAAAGAGTATTTAAACCCCACCTGAGCCTCTGGCTTCCTGTTGGTACCTTGAACACATGGTGTATTACCCAGATTCCAGTTCATTGTACAACCCTCAGGCTTTCCCAGTCTGAGACAGTTCACTTTGATCCTCTGTTGCTTCAGGAATGATAACTATTACCCACTTCATCCCAAATTTTTGCTATCCAGCCTTTCTCCCCTTTACCTTTGCTAGCCTTGTATGGTTCATGAGACTGTTTGATTGTGTGTGTTTGTGAATTTCCCATATAAAGACTTTTTAAAATTATTTCTAACTGGCATCCCACAGTTAGTACTGGTATACAAAGGCGGAAAGATCCTGTAAGGCTACCTCACCTCTCACAGTCCTCTGTTTTTGAGCTAATCATTCCCCACCTTTTCCTGGAGGCATTGCTGGAGGACCTTGAGGTCCTACATCTTTTGGAGTAACAACACTTTCAAATAGAGGACAATTTCAAACAGGTATCTGTCCTGCAGCAAGCTTTCAAATGTAGGGTTGTCCTCTGTAAAGAAGGCACATAGCCCACATTACTTCAAAAGGCCTTGAAGAAGTGCTCATGGCTCATAGATGCTGTAAAGAATTGAGTCTCATGGATCACTTTGAGACCCCTAGTAGAAGGTGGAAGATGCTATCAGCTTGTGCTTCTGTGTAATGGCAGTACTATGGCATCACCCCAGTTGCTACTCAGTGGTAGCATTCAGTAAGTTAATGTCTATATGCTCAAAGAACATATAGCAGCCTTCTCCAGTTGTGAAGGCTGAAGACAATGGTAGTCCAATTCATCTGTTGATGCATCTGGCACATGCTGATCTAGCACAAGAAGTGCTTATGGACTGAGCTGTGTATGGGAGTATCATTTCATGGTGAAATGTCCCCCTGCTCTGGCCATGAACTACCATTGCGATCTCGTACATTGTTGAACTTAAGAGCAGATGCCAAATCCAATCAGGAAGACAGTGGCAATCAATAAATAATAGTTTGTGATGGCTATTAGGAAGGAGTGGGCCAACCAGAAAAAAAAGAAAGCAAAACAAGCTCAGAACATGATTTAACTTGTGGGGGGAAACACTATTATGGAAGACAAAAAGAAATTGCTTTTATTTCTAGCAAGGCTTCAAACAAAAATGTAAATAATAATCAAACAGCACACAAAGTTGCCAAAGCTTCTGTAGGTCAATTTTGGAAATGTAGGAAATTAAAGAATATTTGCCCAGTTTGTATGAATTCAGTCAGCAGGGCTGATAAATTGCACCCCAGGGTGCTAATGGAAATTGCTGCAGAAACTGCAATGTTGTTAGCATTTATATTTGTATGTTCATAGGGACAAGAAAGACCCTAGATGTCTGGATAAGAATAAACACTGCTCTTGTTTTTTATAGAAAGGGAAAAATAAGTTACTTATTTTGGTTCCCACCACCACCCGGATGCTTTCAGGTATTTCAGCATTTCAACAGCTGATTTCAGGCATTCACTTCAAACAGTCACAACCTGTGGATGAAAAAAGTGAGCAGTGCCCATTTGATCTGCCCCCAATGTCACTCACTGCTCAGGAATGAAAAGAACAAAGTTTTACATCCCTAGGTATAGATATAGGTACTCCTTTCACATTACACAGTTATAGCACTTTGATACCATTTTAACTGCTGTGATCCCACCCTTAGCTTTGCAGTTTCATGGGGGAACTGATGTAGTTTCATGGGGCTGCTTTGATCCCCACGTGGGAGAAGGCTGGATATAAATCAAATAAGCAAATAAGATACTTAGAATTCACTTCCAGGGAGCTCTAGATCCTCACCAAACTACAAATCTCATATTTCTGTACAATCCAGCCATGGCAATTGAAGTGATATCAAAATGCTGTAACTGTGGTGTGTGAAAGAGACCTAAATCTATATCAGGTTAGTCACATGCAATAAATAGATGAAAAGGATCGAGAAATGTACTAAGTATAATAGTAGATAGCTGTGTCAGTCTGTTCTAACATAAAAAGGTATAAAGCAATACAGTAGCATCCTTGAGATTAAGAAATCAACCAGACTGCCTGAACATACTGAGAAATTACTGTTCTTTTTATTTAGCCTGTAACTCCTATTCACGGATTTTCCTCCTCTATCTAGCCCCCGCTTTTTGTTTCTCTCCCTCTCTTATATCCTTCCCCTTCCCCCTTTTGTTTATCATGTGTTACCACCAGTATCATGCAACATTTCAGATATTGATTTTCTCCAAATTCAACTGAGCTCTTTTTATTATTATTATTCAGGAGTTATAGTTATTGTACTAAAGCACTTTAGCAATAAACACCAGTTAAGGATTAGGATCATTTTGTTTTAGTGCTGACACTCCTCTTTCCCTTGCTTGATCTCTAATCTGTGTCCTAGAAACAATAGCTGTGCTTCTTTCCTTCTTTACTAGTTTCAAGGCAGTAAAAATACACAGCCAAGAGCCAGACATTTTCATTTTGAAATGTACAAAGTTGAAAATAAAACCCACTTGGAGAGTAGGAATAAAATGTTTTTGGTAGTACTAGGAACTCACCAGAAATACATCAAAATAACCAGAATGTCATCTGGATATCAGAAATAAAATCAGTTTGTGCAGGGACAACACCTGGCAGCTTATGTGGGCCCTTGCATATGAAGTAGACTGTGTCTGACAAACTTATGCTAGAAATGTCTTCTTAGATCATCTTAAAGTTGCCTCTCAATTCTCTAATGTCTTTTTTATAGTTAAGTACAGGAACCTTTGGTCTTATGGTGCCTCCTGATTCACTCTTGTCTTTCCTGGGATGGGCTTTTAATGATATGCTATACTGTTTTGTGGTTTGTATATAGTATTTCAATTAATGTTAATGTTTATGACTTTACAAATTGTTTAACTATCTTTTCAGTAACTTTTGTGTTTATACTTTTTATTGAAGTTTTTGTATAGTTTCAATCTGTATTGTTTTTCTAAAACCCTGTCAGCATAAGACTGTTTTGACTTGCTGATAGAGTCAGCATGTTGTAGTAGTTTGAGCATTGGACTACAATCCTGGAGATCAGGATTCAATTCCCTGCTTAGCTGTGGAAAACCACTAGGTGACCATGGGCACACCACACACTCTCGGCCCCCAGAAGTCCTATGATAGATTTGCCTTAAAGTCACCATAAGTAGTAAATAATTTGAAGGCACACAACAAACAACAGAAGGAGGACTAGGAGCACGCCATCTTAGCTTCCCCGAGAAGGGAGTTCCTAAGTCTGGGAGTAGTTGTCAATAAAGCCCTCTCCCTTGTTCCCACCAGATGAACATGAGATGGCAGTGGGACAAAGACAGGCCTTTCCTGAAGATCTTAGACCTCTCATTGGCTCATTAGGGCCCTTTTCACACGGGGTTAAAAAAACGGTGTAAAGCGACCTCTGACGGGAGTCGTCTACACCGTACCGTGGATTGGGACGGACTACTTTTGTGTAGTTCCACACCCCAATCCGCGCAGGGGCGACCGGAAGTGGCGGCGGTGCGTGCTTTTTGAAAACCACTTTTCGCAGCGCCTGGTGTGGATTTGTAGGCGCACACAAGTGCACACCTGCAGACCGGCCGGGGGGTGGGCTTCCAGCTGGCGAGCTTCTCTGGTTGGCGGAGAGCCTCTGCAAGCTGGAAGCCACCATTTTGGATGCCACAGGACTCCACAGGACGCCACCGCGTGTGGAGCAGCGAACTTGTGCTGCTCCATGTTGCGATGGCTCCAAGTAAGCTCCGTTTTGGTGTGTTTTTGGGCATGGCTTCCTCCGCGTGTGAAAAGGGCCAAAGAGAGATACAAGCTTGAAAATGTACTAGAACAGAGAGAGGACTCTCTCCTGAAGATTTTAGTGCTCTAATGGGTTCAAAAAGAGAGATAGGGTGTTTCAAATAGCCTGGGCCCAAGTGGTATATATAGTTCTGCTTTTATAACCTTCAGTTAAATACACATCAGCCAAAAAGAGTATCAGCCATGCTGGTTGCTTCACTTCCATAGTTCATGCACACACACACACACCAACCAACCAACAAATAGTTTCAAATGAATTTTTTGACACATTACAGTTCAGCCTTTGTTGCATGGAAATGAAAAGACAATAGATATTGGATGCTGTGTAGAGATTTGTTATCTCAGTTTCTCTGAGATAACAACAACTTGGCCTTGTAGACAGCATGATAATCATTATGACCAAAAGAGCAAAGAAGGCGAGTGTAGTCATTTCCAGAAATTTTGTATGATTATTTTTATCTTATTATCTGCCATACAGTATTTTGATAGTGACAGAAACTGATCCTGGGCATTAGGGATTCCTTGCATTTGCAAATAAGTTATATACATCCATCTGTGCATGCATAAGTTCCACTTCACATGAGTGCAAAATATATAGCCTCTAGGGAATAGCATGTCTAGCAGGCATGTTGATGCCAGGGCATGGCTTGAAGCTGCAATCATGCTCCATGTGGTGCCCTCCCCTAGAAGTGAAACTTCAAACCAGCTTTGATCTTGGAATTCCACAAGCCTACATCAGGTTCTTTGATTTAAGAGGTTTTATTGATGCTTTCAGTGAGGATTTTCTTTCCCTAGGCTTACAACAGTGGGTCCTGTCCACAAAGGGCCTGTTCAAAAGCACTGTTACATCACAGTCTTTCTTCCTCTAAAACAAAGAATTCCTACAATAAACCTTCCTTTGAAGATCCCAAGTTCCCAGCCTCTTAGAGCCAGCTCCACTAAGTGTCTGTTCAAATCTGTTATTTCTGGGTTTGCTGGATGCTCACTCCTAGGACTTCTCTGTTGGCTGGGCTATGTATCAGGCTTCCTACAATAGCACTGAACCTAGTGGCCCCAGGAACAGTTGCTGGGCCTGGTGTCTCCCAGTTCAGCAAGATTGCTTGCAAAGTCAAGCTGGCTCCAGCTCCCTGCTCTTGGCTCCCTCCTCCTCCTCCTTTGCATTTTTCTTGCTCTCTTTTAACTCATTCTCCTGACTAGCCTTTCCAGTGTGGCTTGGCACAGCAACATGTTTTCCCAGCTGAATCAGGTTACCCTGCTGAGGCCAACAGGCAGATAAGTTGCCTTCTTTTTTTCTCTGGCCTTGGTGGTTCCACTGGATCCTCTTGTCTGATACAGATGATTTTCCGATCTCCCCAGTTTCCCTTGGATGCATGGGCAAGTTCTGTTCTCGTGAGTCCCTCCAGCTTTCTACACTCTCATACGTCTTTTGTATCACCAGTGAAAACCTGGGATCTTTTGAATGGGAAGCATGTTATGTAGCAGCAAGCTATGTTCAGCATGCCACAGCACGACAGTATGGTCAAAGTACCGGTAGTATAAAAATGACCGGAAGAGAACAATGGCCCTTTCCGCACAGGCCTATTAAAATGGTGCAGAGCGACCTCCAACGGAGGTCTTCTGCACTGTGGAGTGGACTGGGGCGGACTACTTTTCATAGTTCCGCACCTCAGTCCACTCTGGAGCAACCAGAACTGGTCACGCAGCATGCTTTTTGAAAACCTTTTAAAAAGCACGGAGCGCGCGACCCCGTATCACTCTGTCCCTGCGCTCCAATGCAGATTTGCAGGTGCGCACTAGTGTGTACCTGCAGATCTGCCGGGGGCAGGCTTTAGGCTGGCGAGCTTCTCTGGTTGTTGGAGAGCCTCCACCAACCGGAAGCCACCATTTTGGATGCTGGAGCAGTGCAGGGTGACAAGCTCACACTGCTCCTCATCCTGACGGACTTGCCCGGACCCACCAAAAAGCTGGTGAGTAGTGGCGGGGAGCATTTCCCTCGCCGTGTGCGGAAAGGGCCAATATTTGTGGTAGATTGTACATGTTGGGAACAAGTACCTAAAATTGTTGGAAATGAGAGTCACTTTTCATCACTTGTGAAAATAACCACAGAACTAAGTGAATGGTTTATTTTCAGTCTTAATTTAGCTTCTCTGTTCCTTAGAATTAAAAATCTCAAAGTCAATATTGTGGAACATGGTGTGAAAAAATTCAGTGTTATCTATAGGCTTGATGGCTAAAAAATGTGTTGCTTGCCTCCAAGCACTGAGCAGTGAATACCAAGTAAACAGGTAGGCTGCACTAAAGAGAGACACACTCCTAGACTGCCAGCCAATCAGGGTCACGGGATGTCACTTGGTCCACCCAATCCCAGTCGCTGCTACAGAAAGGGGAAGAAGATAGAACAAGAAATGTATTAGCAGCCCTTCCACACTGAGAGAGAAGGACTTTCCTGCCACTTCTTTGCCTGGCAAGGAAGATTAAGAATTGTGGGCAGTCCCAATACTGAAGAGCAATGGTAACAGATGGCCTTTCTGAAAGAGGAGGTGCCCCTCTTAGGTGGTTGCAGTGGATGCACAGGGACCAGTTCAACTTTTTGTTTTCAGCTATTGGACCGTAAACATAGACTGGACAAAACATTGACTAGGAAATATTCCTAAAATGATGGGGGCAGATTGAGAGAAGAGTTGCCATACAGTGTTAGGAGATGAAGGAAAATGATATAAAGAAAGAAAATGAAAGTGCACTGACTACAGAAAACCAATCAACCTGTGGCATTCAAAAAAGAAAAAAAAAGTTAAACCTTTCTCCTCAGCCTTACAGAAAAGAGTTCTTTCCCTGCATAGCCTATCAAAAATTCTGAAGTCTTTTATTCAGTAAATCTCCCAGAAGAGAACCACGTGGATATTTGATGTCTGTTTCTTTTGGGTGGAGTGGTGGTGCATGTGTAATCTTAACTTGAACTCTTGAATGTGAACACTTGAACGTAAACTTGAACTCTTAAAACAAAAAGCAAATATGATGTAATAGGCATCACTGAAACCTGGTGGGATGAGTCTCATGATTGGAATATAGTAATAGATGGGTATTACCTATTTCAGAGAAATAGACCAAACACAAAAAGAGAAGTAGCATTGTATGTCAAGGATATTTATACCTGTGAAGAGATCCATGATTTCAAACCTGTAAGCCAGGTTGAGAGCATCTCAGTTAAGTGGGGGAGAAACAACAGTGATGTCATTGTGGGGATCTACTACAGATCCTTACCCAAACCAGACTGAGGACTTGGATGATGCTTTCTTGGAACAGATGACCAAATGTTCAAAAAACAGAGAGCTAGTGGTAATGGGAGATTTAAATTATTCTAATATTTCTTGGAAGTCAAACTCTGCCAAGAATATAAAGCCCAACCAATTCCTCACTCACCTTGCAGACAATTTCTTTATCCAGAAGGTGGAAGAGGTGACAGAGGATCAGCTATTTTAAATCTGATCCTGATCAACAGTGATGACCTGGTTAATTGGGTGGAGGTGGTGGAATGTTTGTTATACAGGGGAAAGGGGAAACCAAGTGTATTAAGACATGCATTTTAGACTTTAAGAAAGCTTATAAAACTTAAGAAATACTTGGTGTGATCCCACGGGCAGGAATACTAAAAGCAAAGGGAGTTCATAGTGAATGGGATTTTCTTAAATGTGAGATGTTGGAGGCTGCATCAATAGTGTCTAGATCAAGGGAAGTAAGAATGCCGTTCTATTCTGCTTTGGTCAACCCTCACCTGTAATAATGTGTCCAGTTCTGGGCACCACAATTCAAGATATTGACAAGCTGGAATATGTCCAAAGGAGGGTGGCCAATAAAAAGTGAAAGGTCTGGAAACCTTGCTTTGTGAGGAGCAGCTTAGGGAGCTGGGTATGTTTAGCCAGGAGAAGAGAGGGTTCAGAGGTGACATGATAGTCATGTTTAAATATTTGAAAGAATGCTATATTGAAGATGGAGCAAGCTTGTCTTCTGCAGTAATGTATTTAAGTCTTTTACTCCAAGTCAAGTCTCAAGTCCTTGCAGGATACTTTCAAGTCAAGTCTCAAGTCTAGGAGCCAACTTTATACCCCAACCTATACTGTGGAATTTCTGGACAGAGTTGAATAAAGCCAGCTTTAACAATTTAACAAGAGTTGACCATCCACATTTGCAAGTTTCACATCTGCAGCACTGGAAGCGAGGAATAGGATCTATCTTACTCCCCATTCTTCAAGCTAGAGGCTTTTGTGTCAACAGGCATAACAGAGTCTGCAACTTTGGAAGTGGGGAATAGGATCCTTCTTATTTCCCACTCCTGAAGCTGGAGGCTTTTTCAGAAGTGAGGAATAGGATCCTTCTTACTCCCCACTACTGAAACTTCAAAAGCTTTAAAAGGAAGGATCCTTTCTCATAAAGCCCATTGCATAACACATTTGCTGTTCCCCTCTGAGAAACATGCCCTGCAATCTGGGAGTGAGCCATACCCTCTGCTCTCAGGAAAAGTTTTAGAAGGCTTCTCCAAGACACTATAGGGACAAGCTGCTGAGAAGATCTCAACCCTGCCTCAAGCCCATTGCCTAACCCATTTGCTGTTCCCCTTTGAGAAATGTGCCCACGCTTGGGGCTTGAGACAGATCATTGTGTAGGCAAAAATAGATGGAAATATTGTTCAAAGTCATAAGGTTTCTGGATGAATGTGTTATGTTGTTTAACCAAGGGCAGCAAGATGGTGTCTGAAAATATACAAGTCATAAGTCGAGTCAAGTCAGTGCCTAATTTATTGCCAAGTCGATTCCAAGTGAAATCATTGAAGTGACTGAAATCTGACTTGAGTCCGAGTCAGTCGACTCAAATCTACATCACTGGTTTTCTGCTGCTTCAGAAAATAGGACACAGAGCAGTGGCTTCAAACTACAGTAAAAGAGAGTCCACCTAAACATTAGCAAGAATTTCCTGATGGTAAGAGATGTTCAACAGTTAAATATGCTGTCTTGGAGTGTGGTGGAATCTCCTTCTTTGGAGGTTTTTAAATAAGAGACTGGATGGCCATTTGTCAAGGGTGCTTTGATAGTGTATTCCTGCATGCCAGAGGGTTGAACTGGATGGCCCTTGCAGTCTCTTCCAGCTCTATGTTTCTATGATTCTATAAGTCAGAGGTCAGAGGAAGCAGTGAGAACCTGCTATATGGTTCCCCATGATATGAAAAACAAAATTCGTCTTCTTTTGATGTAGAGAGAAATGATGGACAAGTAAAATGATTCTATGCTTTGAAGTGATTTTTGGCAGCTATCTTTGTCACGGCTATCTTTGTAATGTGAGCTCAGACATGAGACTGATTTAAAGTCAAGTAACTCAAGCTGTGATTATAAGGGTTTGGAGTGGGGCGTTAATGGGCATCTAGATGTTCAAAGGAGATTACTCAAAAGAAGTGGATTTGAAAATAAAACAAACCCCCACACACTCAGCCACCCATATTTCACAGGCTGGATACAAGCAAAAGAGTATCTAGCAGATGCTAAGTGCATTATATCTTCATTCCCAGTGCATTTGATGAAAAAAATTAAACGTCAGCAGCTGTTTGAGAGGGAATCAGTGGCAATCTCTCATTTGGCTTAATAGCTGTAGAGGCCTAGTGAAGATGGATATGCTCCGCATCATGACATTACCAGGCTGACACAGGATACAAGAGGCAGACAGCACAGACAATATAATCAGGGATTTATTGGCCTTGCTTTCCTTTCAAAGAATTGAACTAAAAGGCTTTGCATGGTGTTACAATGACTTCCCACGAATCTATTATGTTAGTCCACATAGCATCAGGTTTATGTATGCTTTGAGCAAAATGTTATCTTCCGCCCACCAAGTTATTGCTGTCAAGAAGGCACATGCCAGCAAATGGGAGAAAGAGCCCACATCTGTCTCATTCCAATTTCTGTATAGCTCAAGGAATGAACATTCATTGAGCTCCCATAAGTGTCATCATTGCTGCTTGGTGTAGTATTTAGATTGCATTGCTTCAATTGATCAAGATATAGTAGTCATTTCTCTTACAGTATAGAATACCTTGATCTGTAATCAAATACAGTTCTCTCTCTGTATGGGTTTGACATTTGCAAATTTGATTATTCGTGAGCGCATGTGCCTTGCCCCGCATTCTCCTCCTTCCATTTCAATGCATTTTGCCCCAGCACAAAGAACTCATGCTGAGGGAAAATGGAAGGTAACGGGGTGAGGGTGGGGGAAAGCTTGTGTGAGCCTTCCTTTCCCCCTTCCAGAGCTCCATCCTTTCCCTTCTCATGCAAAATGGAAGGGAAAGGTGGGTGGGGGAAAGCTCACACAAGCCTTTCTTTTCTCCCACTGGAGGACCCCCTGGCTGCCATTTTTATGCATTTTGCTCTGACGTAGAGAACTCATGCTGAGGCAAAATGGAAAGGAATGGGAGGGAGGCTCATGCAAGTTCTCCATGCCAGGGCAAAATGCATAGGAATAGCAGGGGGAGCTCCGGAGAGGGAAAGGAAGTTTAGTGTAAGCCTTTCCCCCACCATTCCCTTCCTTTTTGCATGGGAATGGGAAATGGAGAGCTCCAGAAGGGAATGAGAGGAGAAGCAGGGTGAGTTATTCACAGTTTTTATACTTCTGAGAGGGTTCTGCACCCTAAACGCTCACAAAAGTGGAGGGATAACTGTACAGCTCTCCACATACACATACATGCTTAAAGGATACTCTCCTTAGTAAGCCCCATTTGCCCCTCTACTTATTTTCTTTAACAAACAGAATCAAGGGGGCTTTTTTTCCCCTATTTGCAGGCATTTGATAGGGTGTGATAGAAAAAAGTATCTACAAAATCCTTCTCCTCCACCATCACCATATACAATAGAATGGACATCATTGGTACAATAGATTTCCCTTCCCCACACCTCCACAAATCTTAGGAGATGCCCCAGAGTTTATTTCTGAGATATACAGGGGACATAGGAGGGATTGATGAAAGGGAGGTCCTCCTGTACAAACAGACATCCATGCATATGACTTTACATGTAGCCCTTAGTCAGTCTTATCAGTCAGTCAGTACTATTAATACATCAGTATTATTCCAGGACATTGTTGTTGTTGATGGGACTTTGCCTATGCACTGCACCTGAAGGCAGCCAAAGTATGAACTTTTGTGTTCTATTTGTCAGCTTGCCTTCTTAGCACTACTTTTTCTTCTGCATTAAGTCAAATAATTACAGTGCAAGTTGGTAAGAAAAAGTATCAGTAACAAAATCTCTATGGGAATGCTGCTGGTCATTTTCATGTTTTATTTGTTCTATGTTTGCTAATTCTGGCCAATGACCAGATACTCCATATATTTTTCTCACTATAGAATATGTAGACTGGAATTGTTCTTAGCCAACTACCCTAAAGAGTTTGGCAGGTGTGTTGCTACAAAAGCCTCACCTGGCTTGAACCAAATTTTGCTAGGTTCTTAAGCATATATTCAGAAGGGAAGAGAATATATTTGCTGGCCATTATGCGTATATTCAGGAAAGATGAGATGGAAGGAATGACCATGCAATCAATACATCAGGTTGTAGTGGAGAGGACTAGAATCAGAAATTAATGAACACATTGGTCATGGGAACTTCAAAAGAAGTTGCAACAGACCAAGATAATAACCAGAACACTAGAGATTTTGAAATGTCTGATACCATGTTCATGTGATAAGAATTATCAGAAGACTACGGAATATCTTGCAATAAATGAACTAGAAAAATCATAAGAGAGATTTGATTAAAAATGAAACACAGTATTTGAGGAACTATATTTAAAGATCCAGGACCCATTCCCTTTTGAATGAATGCATGGAAAGCAAATTAAAATTAATTATGAAGGCCAAATTCTAATGTAATACTGGAGTAAAAAGACTTGCTGGATATTTATGGTGGATTTTAGGCTTGAGGAGGATAGATGTATCTCTTGATGGCTAAAATAAGAATCCCAAGGAGGGTAGATTTCCCTTTTTCCTTTCCAAGCTGAGCAGGTTTCCACCTGCTTTGGGGGGGGGGCAGCTTACCTTTGGCCTCTAGATATACGATTGCCTTTTCATACTAAGCTTCGGTCAATGGAAGTGGGGGCACATCCTCCCTTGAAATCCAGCCCTGATATGCCCTAAGAAGATAGGGGAATCAGGGCACGGAAAGGATTTGTGTTCTATCCCACACTCTGCTGCACAGTGCCACAGGAAAGAAGCTGTAACTTGTAGAGATTAAACATTGTGATGTAATTTACTGTCTACTTACATTAAGAAAGGGATTTTGTTTCCATTTGTTTGTTTTTGCAGAGCAACATTCTATTTACATTAACAATGCAGTCATACACATATCTATACTGAAGTACATCTCAGTGAGTTTCAATGAGTTTATTCCAAAGTAAATGTTTACATAACTGTAGTAAGAGACATTCTAAAGGCCATTGTAATATATTTTCTTTGTGAAAATCATGCTTTCCTAACTATAGTTTTTTCAGCTAATTGAATTCCAGTCTGATTGTGCCTGACCATACATGTCCCAGTTTTCATCTTTGACATGTTGCAGGGTATGAAGTCTAGTTTGCTTTTAAATGTAAAATGGTTGGTGGTCCACCTTGTCTTTTAATTCAGGAAGAAAAATATCTTGTTTTAGCTCTGCATTTCTCTCGGCTTTTCTTTGAAGAAGAAATGTTAGGCAGGAAGGTGGGGAGAGTGGATTGTCAGTATTTTAAGAGATCTTTGTTGATACATTAATCTTGGTGGCCAAGGTTGTCTGTGTTATGGGTGGCAATATTCTTCAGTTTGGTGTTTTATTGAAAACAAACTTAGCTACTGAAAATCTAGGTTTAAATTGCTACATATCTAGCCACATTTTTACCCTGTATGTTGGGGGCCCTGGGAGGGGTGCCCAAATGACCAAATAAAAACACAAGATGCAGAAATTAAGCTCGAGCACTCTCTTAAGCTAACGAGAGGCAGGGTAATTTCAGCTAGGATCTTTCACCCTATGTATACAGCGTCAGGTCAGTGAGTGGCTAGACAAGGTTTTAAAGTAACAAATAATGTTTTACTGAAGACAAGAAACATGAAAGACAAAACATACACTAGTTAACTGAGGAATAGAAATGGAGAGCTTTGGAGAATGGGTAATACGACACCTGGTCTCGTAGTCCTGGAGAGAAGATGAGGTTGCGGGGATGGAAGCTCAGCGCAGTTCGCTGAGGGGAGCTCACTGGACAAACTGGCAGCAAGGCGAGATGGAAGTCCAAAGTGTTCCAAGGAAGTCCCAAAAGTGGGGACTTTCTATAGAGTGGAGTTTACCTACAGGCTATGCTATGCTCGGTGAGAACAAAGGCAATTTGAAGCTGGACAAAGGAGTTGGAAAAGGTCAGGTTTTACATGATGAGCTTAACGCTGGATGACAATAGAATGGCCAGTATGCTGATGGCCCGACATAAAGGAATGGCTCGGCTCTTGGCCGTGCGGCTTTGTGTAGATTCGCGCCAAGCAAAGCCGGTTTGCAAGGAGGTTTTTCCCTAAAGCATCAGAGAGGTTTAAGTTGCCTGCCTGAATGAGGTTTTAGAATGTACAACCATTAACGGCCACACCCAATATGTGCTTGTTTGGTGGACCTCTGCAAACATGTGGAGTAGGGTGGCAGAGAAAGGTCAAGCAAAGGTCAAATTATTTGATATCAAAAGGATTTCTAGTGCTCTCACCAGACATATCATAACGTGATAACAACATTTAAGGTACTGAATTAAGGTTTCCTCCTTTTTTCTCTGGCAGGCTCCTCATCTTAAATAGCTTTATGTCAGGCAAGTGCAAATTTGTCTTCTCTGTGATGATAATGACTGTACCTACTGGTGTAACCAATGCAGGTAGATGAAAATTTTCTTCATTTAAATCTTTGGGAAAAGCTTATTATAATCTGCATATTTCTTCACTAAGAGGACATAAAGAAATTGAGATTGTAGGAGAGTGCCTAATATCAGACTTTGTTCAAGCCTATTAAAGACTCTAGTGTAATTTCATGTCCAGTTTCTGCCACAAAGGAGTCATTGTTCTAGATTTTTGATAATTGTGGCAAGACCGGGGCAGGGGGGCTACAGCTATGGTCTGTAGTGATTTGTATGGAGTTGTTTTTCAGTTGAAAAATCAGTTAAAACGATTAGGAAATCTGAGGTCTTCATGAGCCAGAAAATGGGTCCCCAATGATTACATGAGGTCCACAAGCTGCACTGTCCCCACCCCAGTCTCATCAAATAAACCATAATGCTTAGATCAAATGTTGGCTGTTGAGTTCGCATGAAATCTGAGTGTGCTTTGATTTTGCCACCAGGGAACAAAAATTGCTTCCTTTTTCAAGGCTCCTGCAGTTCTTGTTTGGAGGCTGGTGATGCAAAATTTAGAAGATGGGAGAACTGTTTGTTTGTTTTTTTTAAAGGAAGAATGGCTAAAGGCAAGATTCAGCTCCGAATTTGTCGAAAGCGACTAATCAATGCATAACTGAGCTCTCTATTGGTGCAGTTCATTGGCATTAACGACAGCAAAATGACAAGAAAAATATGTGTCGGAAATGATTGCTGCTATTGCTTTTGCTTCTGTTTGGGCTCTTCCATTCAAAGCACCAAAAAGCATGACTTACAGAAGAGTGGAGAAGTGAGTTAGACAGCTGGGAATGGGGGTTAGAGTTGCTAATGATCCAGCCCCTCTGAGATTTAATGGAAATGAATCAAGGTTGTTAGGTGGCTGGGGGATGCAATTACAGGGAAATAATCTAAGCTTTTTAGTGAAGCATTGATGTGAGGCTCACCAAAAATGATGGATGCTAGTTGCTTGCTCCACTTAATAAGAACCACATTTGCAAAGGTTGCCATGGACTTGATTGTTCTTTTGTCAAGCTGTTCAATACATGACAACATTCAATATGTGATCTTCTCTCCACTGATCATTTGTCTTAATAGTAGAAAACAGTGTTAACGTAAAATTGCCTTTAGTGTTTCAAGTAGTCAATCACAGCAGGATTACATCATTTCAGCTGACATTCTTTGGCATTTCTTAGTTTGAATTTTTACAAGCTTCTAAAGGCTACCACTGCTGCATAACCTCATACCATTACAATGTGATTTGCAGAAGTCATAGTTCCACAATTCATTGTTACCAGGTTCAATTTACACACATTTGTGCCAAGCTTGTAAGACTCACCAGTATTACAAATCAAATGCTGTTTGCCTTAAAAGTTATCCTCTAAGTTAACATCCTAAACCTATACAGTCAACATTTCATGTTGTAAGCTGACTAAGTTTTGGATGCATGTGTAGAAGTTCTTTAACTTCATCTTCTCACTCTTCATTAACGTCTCACTGATTACTATGAAACTATGTAAATTGCAGTGCCTGCTGTTTGCATCCACATGCACAGAAGTTATTAAAAGTTAGTTGCTTGCTCTCAGTAGCTCTGACCTACATGATAAGACCACCTGCCCAAATTGTCTTTTGTTTAGTAATTACTTTCTTTCCTATTCCATACAGCCATTTTATTTGCTGATTGTTCCTTCATCCACATCTCCATTTTTCTCTCATTCCAAGATAGGTGGGAGAGCTGGTGGTAAATTCCCTGAAAGCTCTTTGCAATGGTTGGTGTTAAAGTGGATAGCCGTTGAAGTAAAATTGCAAGGGGATGTGTATTAATTTATATATTCTTGCCTTTCTTCTATTACAGGACACAAGATGACACAACATATGTTAAGACAATATATGTTGCATCGAATATAACTAAAACCAACTTAAAATACAAAAGGTGTAAAAATTAAATAAGCAATCCTATTAAAAACTCCTCAGATAAAACAGTTTGAAAACAATGGAAACACAGGAAAGATAATAAAAATACAACAGTGCTGATTTTTTTTTAAAAAAAGAAACTCTTCTGCAACAAACAATTAACAGCATAAATCCAGTCTAAATAGAAAGATCTTTGTCTTTTGGAGGAAAGACAACAGAAAGGAAACCGATCTAGCTTTCCATGGGAGCGAATTCCATATCCTGGGAACAGCCTACAAGAAGGTCCTGTCAGGTATCCTCATTCAATATGTTGGTTATGGTGATGGGACAGAAAGCCCTTCTCTAAGGTTCTCAAAACTTGGACATCTGGCATTTCTTGCTTCAATTATAGTAAAAGCCTTTGTTTTAAAATCTTGAGTATCACTTTGCTTGCATGGGAGATTATTGCAATGGTTATTTCCAAAGAAGCCTCCCTTCTTTGGGATTGGAATGTGTACTCGGAATTTCCAGATTCTGGGACATTATTTTATCCTGATCATATAGTGAGTTCCCTTCTTGATCATTTAGCATCTCTAATCTTAGTTTAAACTGCCCTATGACATCCTATATCTTGTGGAAGAGGATCTACTTTTTCTTTTGTTTTCTATTTCTCTGCACTGATTATAATAATAGTTCCTTTGCGTCCCTGCAAACAAGTTGCTGAACAATTGTGTTCAGGATTCCAATCCTATTTTTTTCATCTTTTATTTTTGTTTCTTATCTGTCTTTAACAGTTTGAAAAGTTTTATCAATCAATCAGTACAGCTTTGCTTCCCTTTTGACCATAGATCTTGATCTCGATCTTAGAACAGCTGCTTAGTTTAAGTATGCTTAACCTAAGCATCAACTCCTGGGACCCTCCCCAACCTGCTTTACTGGGAAGCACCTGCTGCAAGTGATGGAGGTCTGTCCTCCTGTCCATGAGGTTGCAGCATACTGATGATTCTACCCCTTCCCTCCAGTGATCTCCAGTGTGACAATCATAAGTAGAATTCCTGTTGCAATTCCTCCTTGCACTGGCTATCACTGGCAAGAGGGATATGGAAATATGCTGTGCCTTGATTGACAGAACAGACTTCTGTTCCTCACAGAAGCTGCTGCTTACTAAAGCAGGGTTGCAGGACTTTTTACTATCATAGCAATAGTGCCATGATTGTGGATACATAGGGCCTTGTCATTAATCAAGGAAGCAGAGATGAAAAATGGAGTGACAGCAGAGTAAAACACAACATACAAAACACATTGCTGTGAGTGAAAAGTGGCCACGGTTTTATTGATTACAGCTGAAGAACTTGATTATGGCAAAGGGAATGGATCCAGACCTTGGGCAACTTGTGTACTGAAATACCTCCTGGTCTGCCAGGCGACAAAGGCAAAAATGGAAGAATATAATATCCTAAGAGGAAGAAAAGCCCCTAAGCTGTGCATGCCCCACAGATCCTTGCTCCCAAGATCCTATAAGGGAATCCCCAAACTTGGAGAAAATACACATCAGAACCTGCATAACCCACAGCCAATGCCCAACTGTCAAAAGAAAAAAGGTATGACAATTTTTAAAAACAAAAGCAAAAACAAAACAGTGAATACAAACAGCCAATACAGAAAGAGTGGGCAGTGCCCAGGGATCCATTATATGTTCCCTGAGCAGACCGGATTAGAAACTTTTCCTTTTTGTATATCTACCTTTTAATCCTTACCTTTTGGCCCAGTCTAGGAGACTTCTGGAAATGTCAGGGTGAAACACATTGTCTCCTAGACCAGCGGTTCTCAACCTGTGTGTCGCGACCCCTTTGGGGGTTGAATGACCCTTTCACAGGGGTCGCCTAAGACCATTGGAAAATACGTATTTCCGATTATCTTAGGCTCCATTCCCTCCTTGGTGGTGGTGCGCAAGCGAGAGCCACGCCCTCGCATCCTCCTTCCCCCTTTGGCGGGAGCGCATGCAGCCACAGCGTCGCCACAGCAGGAGTGGTGGCACGCAAGCCTCCTGTCCCCTGTTCAGACGGGACTGAAATCACTCCCCTTCTCCGCTACCGGAAGAACCTCCCATCTGACGGGTCAGCTTGAGGGGGGCAGTGGCAGCACGGGGGGCAGGCCCGCTCCTCATCATGGCCCCTGCCCCACTCGCCATGGAGGGGGGTGCTGTGGAAGGGCTGGGGGGCCGCAAGGCAGCGCTTTTCCAGGGGGCAAGCTGCGCCCGGAACAAAAGACAAAGGTGCTGGGATTCCTCACCCCCGGCCAGGGTCGACACTCTGGAAACTTTTCCCACACTGTCCCCCCAGCAGAAACGAGAGCAAAGCGGAAGCAGAGCCCGGGGGGGTTCTCAGAGTTTTTTCCTGGGGGAGATGTGCGGCTCCTCTTTGCTCCCTGCCTGCCCCCCCTGTACCTAGCCAGCAAGGCAGCCTTTGCCGGGGGGGGAGGCATTGTAAATAATAAATAAATAATTTTATGGTTGGGGGGTCACCACAACATGAGGAACTGTATTAAAGGGTCGCAGCATTAGGAAGGTTGAGAACCACTGTCCTAGACCATCACTGGACCAAAGGAAAAGGGGATTACAACCCTGCCCACCTAAGGACATGGGGTGGGGGGAGGGAGGAAGAACATAGGAATGCAAATAGAACCTCCTTACAGAGAGTAAGTTTGATTTTGATAACAATTTCCTGATAAGGACTGGGTTATAATCTGATTATTCCACCTTGAATAACATTTCATGTAGGGCTTCAAGGTTGGATTTAATTGGACTACAAAATAAAAGCAGAATTAAATAGTAGAAATGAGGAATAACAAACCAGTGACTGCAGGCTAGCACAATGCAAACCTGTACTGTCCTAAACTATGAGTTAACTTTCTGGGCTTGGCACCCTTTGCTGTAGTGGTTTAATTCTCTGCCTTCTTCTATAAATTGCCTTCCATTTCCCCATAAATACATTTAACCATGTGCTGCAAATACAGTTCACAAATAAGCTAACTGCTTCGGGATCAGCAAATCTATTTCACACAGTTCTTGGCTCTTCATGAAAGCATGTGTTGTTGTACCCAATAAATGTGGAGAAATTATTTTCCTGCCAGTAGCGCCCATTGTTTGCTATTTCCTTGTTTTGACGTCCTATTTGTTATTTGTAATCTGCAACACAGGGAACATGCTCCTTCCATTCTGAAAGGACTACATAATTCTTGCTTTGTTAGTAAATATTACTAAACCCTATGCTGTGTTTTAATTGCCTGCATGAATCATGTTTAAATCCATGTTCAGAAATTAAGCATGTGTTTCATTGCATTGTAAGTGTGAAGTTGTAACAATCATTTTAAAAGTTTCTTTGGGGGGGAAGATTCTGAGTATGTATTTTTGAATGAATATTCATTCATGCTGAAAAACATGAAAGTTTTAGTTTTGCAAACCATGATGTTGTGAATAACTCTTCTATTGCCCTTCCTCTTGCATATAATAAATTATGTGACCCAGTGAATCATAGCAGAATGCTGAACTCTGTGCTTTTATTTGCAAATCAATTATTTCTTACTACCCAGCCGACTATGATATATAAAGTAGCAATGATGCTGTCATTGAACACTGCAGTGATCTCACATTAATTTTAACCTCGACATCTGCAGGAAATACAATAAATTTTGAAACAAAGCCTGGCCTTCCAAAAATTTGATTTCTACCCAAGGAACATACTCATATAAACCTGAAGCCATTGCATTTTTGACAGTAATTATCTAAGCAGCCATCAGCTTGGGAAAAGATGAAAATACTCTGGGCAGAGATGCAGGGATCTCTCCTCCCATGACATCTATGTTTAAAGGAAGGGATGAGAAGCATAATGGTTCTGTCACTCATTAAAGATGAATGATTATATGTTATTCAATAGATTATATGACTTTGTACTTATGATGGAGGAACACCTGCCTCTGGATTCCCCACCCCACCCCACCCCCATCTATAGATTCCATACTTCAGAAAGGACTGTTGCTGTTAAGCTGTTCAACTGACTTCTGTTCAGTATAAAGTCATTGACAACACCCTCTATCTCCCAAGAATCCAGAGGCGGGTCCAGGATGGGGCAACTGGGGCTCGTGCTCCAGGCACAAGTGCAAAATAAGACCCCACCCCCTGGCCCCGTCCGTCCCTGCTCACCTCTCCTCCCACTGCTGCTCGTCCCTCTCTGCCACGGCTCGCCCCAGTCCCTGCTGCTGCTTGCCCTTCTCTGCATGCTTATCCCTCCCCACATGCTCACCCACCCCCTTGCTGCCCCTTGTCCCACCCCCTGCCGTTCACCCCATCCCCTCGCTGCTGCTTACCCCACCCCCACCACTAGCCTCTCCCCCCACCACTTGCCCCTCCCCACATGCTCACCTTTCCCCCTGCCACTGATCACCCCTCTCCGCGTGCTGACACCACCCACCCATCACTGCTTTCCCCACCTCCCAACCACAGTGGCTCACCCTGCCCCTTTGCCCTGCGTGCCCTTGAGACTTCCTTCACCACTGGAAGAATCACAGGTAATTTGCAAAGTGGAAGGCCTTTATCCTACCTAACAGCTCCTTTCATTTCTCATAATGTCACCCATCTTATCCAGACATCTGGAAATCTCACATCATAGCCAGAGTTAGAGATCCATGGTGCTCATTTTCAGCACTAGCATCTTTCCCACTCTTTGGCTGTCTTCTTCAATGTTCTCCTCCTCCAAGTAAGTTATCAGTTGTCATGGACACCCCATTGCATCCTAATCTCTTTGTATTATTCTTTTAAATTTTGAACAAAACAGGATTGAGAAAAAAAATAAAAATAAAGGAAGCATTATTTTCAGATGGAATATTCCTGTCTTCCAAAAGGTGTCATTTTTGGAGAAGCCTTAGCATGTTTCTGAGTTTAGAATTAATGGTAATTCCATATATCGCAACATATTTATTCTAAATACAATTAAGTTTTGATACAGCTTACTGCATTATACTATAAAAGTTTTCAGCAATGGAGTTTTGCACTATAACCAGTTTTGCACCAAAAGCTCAAATCACTAGGGACTTCAGCTCAGGTTCTGTAAATACTATTCAGTGTGCAGAAAAGTAATTTAAGGTAGCTAATGATATATAGGCCTGAATGATATTGGTGAGTCCCATCTAAAATAGACTCATTGAATTAATTGTTGAATGACTAGGTTGAATGATGGGTAACTCCACTGACTTAATGCGCCTGCTCTAGTCTCTTCTCTAGTCATTGATGTAATGGATCAGTGTGATAGAGTGGTTTGAGTGGAGGACTAGGACACTGAGAGACCAGGATTCAAATGTTTGCTCAGACATGGAAACCCACTGGGTTACCTTGGGAAAGTCACACTCTCAGCCTCAGAGAAAGGCAATGGCAAAACCCCTCTGAACAATTACAGTCGAGAAAACTCATGATAGGTTCACCTTTGGTTGTCATAAGTCAGAAATGACTTAAAGGCACACAACAAGAAACTCAGGTTGGGAATAACAACAGGATTCAAGTCATGCACTCCTGAAATCCATTCACATGAGGTTAGAAGTGTTAGTTAGAAAACAGAGAGATGACCCTTTGTCATTGTTCTGTCAAGCCCAGAATCCTGATGTCTGATGTGCTTTTATTAATATTGATGTTATCCTATACCCACAGTGTTTAATCAAAACAAAGGAAGATTTGTAGTTAAGTGATACTAAGCAATGATGCTGAGCAATATCAAGGAAGTCTCAGAAGTGAGACATCTTGTTCTCACAGTGCAAAACTAAATACTTTTTAAAGAAAGAAATTATAATATCACTTTCATGCACCTCAATGTATCTATATATCAAAAGAATAAATAATGAAATAAACATTTTTCCCCCCAAGCAAATCAGAATCTGCAGCTACAACTTCTTCTGGATGAGTCAATGAATTCTGGAGTAGAGAAAGTTCATAAAGAATCTGAAATAAATCCCATAAAAGAAACACACAGTGAGCCATAATTGTGTTTTAATTGGCAGCAAGAGAGGATGGGATATTATATTTCTTCCTAGTTTCAGTGTCTTCAAGGTATCTAATGAGGTGATAGGTTTATACCTTGGAAATAAAATACAAGGAAATATACTAGTGAATATGTGAATGGTGTAAGCATTAAAAACAAAAGTTATGACATTCTATGCTCAGAGACAGCTCTTCCTTGTAACTTTTCTAACTTGGAGAAAAGTTTAGGAGCAAGTAACATAGGACAACTATGATTCCTTTTTAACTGACTTGGCAAAATCCTAAAGCATCTTGGAATTTTCAGATTAGGAAGGATTATTTAAAATTCTTTGCCAGAAAGATTTCTTGGATCACTAAACTACAAGACCCAGGATTCCACAGGATGCAGCCATAGTGGTTAAAGTGGAATCATAGGCCCTTTTCACATGCGGGCGAAGAAATGGCTGGAAACACGCTGAAACGGAGCTTACCTTAAACCGGGTAAGTCCGTCGCCAGTGGAGCAGCGCGTTTCCGCTGCTCCACACTCATTGGCATCCCACGGCGTCCTGCAGCGCCCAAAATGGCGGCTTACAACTGGCGGAGGCTCTCCACCAACCGGAGAACCTCACCAGCCAGAAATCCCGCCCCCGGCAGATCTGCAGGCATGCCCTTGCACATGCCTGCAAATCCACACTGAGCACTGCGACGCGGCTGCACGGGGCTGCATGCCCCGTGCCTTTTAAAAACCACATAAAAAGTGGTTTTTAAAAAGCACATGGCGCCACCACTTCTGGTTGCCCTAGCATGGATAGGGGTGTGGAACTACACAAAAGTAGTCTGCCCCAATCCACTTTACGGTGTAGATGACCTCCATCAGAGGTCGCTCTACACCGTATTTAACCCCCATGTGGAAAGGGCTATAGTATTATAATCATGAAGTGTGAAAGGGCCCCTGGTCTTCAGTAGGGCCTGACTCTGTGGTATACTAGCACATTCCTCAGGAAGGCAGGTGGTGTGCAGCAGTTTTCCAGCTGAGTAGACTCAAACTAATCACTTACAGCAGAGCATTTTTGTCCCCAGCTAGCATTCATAGCAGCAAGTGGCCACTTGTTTCTGCCCTTGAATTTAACATATATATAAGAGGGAAGGGATTAAGTAGCTAGGTGAATCAGGCCAATGTTCTATTAAATATTTAGATTAAATTTAATCTATTTAGTCTAGTCCAGAATTCAGCCAGCCAAAGAGGATCCCTGGAAAACTCAAAACATGATGGGTGTGTTGGACATAGCCAAGTTTGGATTGTTTAAGGTTAGTTTTATGGGTTAGGCACACCTGATCTGATCTGCCCATTTCATTGTATACTTTAGATGCAGAGCAGAGTTGCATGAGCTCATATGAGAGAGAAGTATGTGCTTTACATTTTTATGTGATGGGTATCTGTGCCTTCAGTGCTTTTTCTTCTGCAGGAGCTGACTGAAACTTTGGAGAAAGCATAGTCATTTCCAAGTCTGGCTGCTGATTAGCTGGAAAGGCATATCCTTATATTCATGCAAACTTTCCTTCTGGTTTTGGTCATGTTACTGTCTAACCTTTTGCCCCTCAAGACACAACCTCATGTAACTATTTCACAAAAATGTCATCCTGCCCTATGCACACCATACATCTCATAATTGCAAGTGGCTCCACTTTCTTATCCCTCCTGGCAGATGCAAGCCTACTCAGTCAAAGAGCTGTCACCCAGCTATCAATAAATCAAAATGTCACCATTGATACAAAGCACATATGCAAGTGGAGCACTGTTTGAAAGCCTCCTTGGCATTCCGTTTCCCACACACTGTTAAAGAAGATATTATGAATCAGCAGCTGCTCATTTCTAACAGTGAAAAATTCATCTCTAGTATTAAGAAGAAAGAAAGATCAGATAATGAATAGAGGATGAAATTTATTTAAAAGAGTACTTATGCACACTCTCTTGGAAGAAAGCACCACTGAATATAGATTCCAAGTAAACATGTTTATGATTTTGAAGGGGTATCTGCTCCCTTAGTTTCTAAGGACTGTTGTCTTTTTGTTAGGTATTTTCTAAAATGGGATAATGCCCTGTAGTGGATTTGATTAATAAATCCATGTTCGTAAATTGCAAACAAAACCTTCAGTCTGGCTACATTTAGTCATGGTTGTATGAACTGCTGAACTTTGAAATACAAGCTTCACATGGATTCTGGTAACATAAATAGTTCATGAACAGATCCTCTACAATAGAGCTCCTTGTCAGGGATAGGAATATAAAGTGAAAAGAGATTTTCAGGCACCAATGTGCATAAATATAGCACAGTGCTGAAGTTTTTTTGAAGTCAGTGGAATGAATTAATCTACACATTTAAGTTTCAACTGGTTTCAAAGAAGCTTAAACCTAAGTAATTTTTCCCCTGGGAAAGATACAAACATATGTGTGTGTGGGTGTGTGTGTGTAAAACCTTATGTAAATAAGAAGGGGTTGAGAGAGAGAGAGAGAGAGAGAGAGAGAGAGAGGCCTCAGAAGTTATGTATTGAAGGTATCAGAGTTTTTCAGTGTAGCTTAAATCCAAGGTCTGAAGTTCACACAAGAAAAACTGGTAGAATGCTTTCATTCATTCATTCATTCATTCATTCATTCATTCATTCATTTCATTCAGTATTGGAAACTATGCAAGGGATGACTTTAAGTAAAATCCACATTTTGTTCACTCATGTGCCTATATAGTTCTTGAATTCAGATAAGGAAGATTAAAAATATTGAACTATATTGAACTATTTTTGAAGAAGATTGTTAGCAGAGAAAGCTAACAAGTAGTTTGCAATAATTAGATGGGATTGTTCTAGCAGCATCTACCTAATGAAAAGTGTACAGTAAGTCTTAGGTTTTGAGGTGTTGAAGGAAGATGCTGCTTTGAGTGTGGAAGGACTAAAAAAAAAAAAACCCTAAAGTTGACCTCACAGTTAGTTGCATGTATACAGAAAAATGGAATGAATTATTTCTGAACTGACAGACATGTGCAGAAGGATTTGAGTGCAAAAACTATTTAATCCAATTTGAGAACTGAACAAATTTTGAGGGGATGATTTGGCAGCCACAGATACAAGGAAGTATAAAATGGATATAGCATGGAAAAATATCATGCTTAAGACTATGTTATTGATCTTATACAGAGAATGGTAGTGATGCAAAGGAAAAGAGGCCAAAGGAGTCAAAGGACCCATCCTGGACTGATGATAGCAAAAGAAACAACAGTGTAAACAGTGTAAAAGAAACTGGTAAAGAAGAAGGCAACTGCAATAAAACCTATACATTTGACTCTCAACCATGGAATAAAGAGACCAGACACAAAGTTAGATTAACTAAGGACCTGGTTTTTTTAAATTGTGTTAGCCTGAAAGATAAAAGAGAGGGAGGCAACATTATACAGGTCCAGTTGATGCCAGGGTCACGATGTAGCAATCTGTTCAGCATACCCATAGACGATAACAACTTAGCTCCAGGGGTAATCCAAATTGCTTTGGTTGCTCCCCAGTTCAGCATCTAGGAAGGTAGCCCAGGGACTCCTACCCAAGCTGCAGGGCTCTAAAAGTGAGACCACCCTCAGGTTAACCTCAAGGGTAGCCTCCTTCACCAGCCCCTTGGGATGCAGGATCCTAAAGAGGTGATTCCATAGGGGTACCAGTACATGATCACTGAAGTTTATTCTCCCCCATCATCTGCCAAAGGACAACCTATTTACCAACATCACCCAGAGCCAATTTTCCCAATTCCATCAAATACAGGTTGGGATAGGCAAGGAAACCCCTGAGAAATGGGCAGAAAAATTCCTATCCATTCCCAAAGTGACCAGATTAACCCACAGTGCATTGATGGTGGGAGGGTGGGTCAACGTCAAGCACCGAATGACACTCATAGGAGGTGAATTGCTTACTGTATCCTTTGCCCCATCTCCAGTCTTGATTTGGTGCTTGGCACCAATCAAACATAATGCTACGGTCTCACTCCATCATACGGTTACCTTCCCCTGCAGCAACATTTGTTGCATGAGTCCAGGTAACTACTTGCTGAAGGAGAGTGATCTTCTTTATAGAAGAGATGTGGGTATCATTTGAGTTTATAGTTACATTGTCAAAAATCACATACTCTTAAATATGTATTGTTTAGGCTTGGAATATTTATTTATTTATTTGCACATGATCCTCTATATACATTTTCCTTCATTATTTTTCTGTTTCATCTGCATATAGACTAGCTTCCCATTAAGGTCTTGAACAGTGTTGGTTAAAAGAAAATTTTGAAAAAAGAAAAGAGAAGGGAAGAGAAGAGAAGAAAATAAATAAATAAATACTTTGCTCTTTCAAACTACCTCAACGTCAGGAATCCCTTCTCAACTAGGTTTTTCCTGATTGTATTCAATTCACTTTTGATCAACACATCTTCTGAACAGTTGGAGAACAAAACTAAAGATCTCCATTGCATTCTCATTCTTCTTTGAGCACCCGATGAATAGAGTTTCAAATTGCACCCTGATGGTTTCCTTTTCCCCAAGGTCAGTGAGATGCACTTGATATGATTTTTGGACATCATCAGCTCCGGCTAAATTGGGAAAGTGCCTCCTTGATTCAGGGCTGAATGTGATCAAAGCAAGGGCATTCATAGAAACTTTGGCAAGAGTGGTCCTGATGGTAAAAAGATAGTAATTTCTGATGCTTGATAAGATAGTTATTTATTTACTTATTTAATTAATTAATATGTTGTCTTTCTTCTGGAGTGGGACACAAAGAGGCTCATTTTCTCTGCTTGTACTTCATCCGTTCCTGCAATCACATTTTTTGATTCTAGCTTTGGAAGGAAAATGTGGCTGCTCTACAATTATATTTATCAGCACCTTTTTCCGCTACTGCTTCTAAAAAGACTGTGCTTTTAAGGCAATTTTCATAGTATTACACACATTTTCATTAAATGTAGTTCTCTCTACCCCCAGACACAGATTTGTCTAGGAGACAATTATGGTGCTAAGTGCTTCAAAAATATTGAAGGTTTTGGGGTTTTTTTTAAATCCATTGGGGTCAGCCAAACCCACTTAGTGTTCAGTTCATTAAATTCAATATGAGTTTGCAAATATCCCATGTCACTCTGAACAAAGTAAGCAGAAAAATGAAGAGTTATAGTGGCCACAAAGGTTTTTGGCAACTTCAGTGGGAATCTTAAACATACTATCTGAAGCATAACCTTTGATTGTCCAGGGTTTTTACCCATCTTCTGCAATAAAAACAGTTATTATAGGCTGTTGTAGAGGAGATTCTTGTCTTTGTCTTAATAAACAGACAAATCAACACAATATCCACTAGTCTGCTAGCTGAGTACTGCATTTGGGCATACAATTGTATCATTCTTATCATCATAAAGTACTTCGGCTGGTATCTGTATTGGATTGGCTATGTCAGGAAGCCCTATCAAGCTCTATTGAGAAATCGCACTCCCAAAACTGACAGGATTATTGTGGGAAAGGAGGTTATTACTGGAATATTTCCAGCATTGAAAGAGGGTGGATTTCCAAGGGACTGCAACACAATAGCAATGAAGTTGTGCAATAGCAGGGATCTTGAACTGGGAAAAACACATTACTCTGGTGGTATGACATCTTCATGTGGTAAGGCTGTAGGTCCTGCCGAAACCATACTTAGAAACTGCCCTTGCTGGCCTCTGGATCTTTTGAGACTTGATTTTGCATCCTCTAGATCTTGTTTGAACAAATACTTTAACTAGCCCCTCTTTTACCTCTTCTTCGGTTGGCCCAGTTATCATAATATCATCTATGTAATATGCTATATACGATGCAAGATTCAATGTGACTTGCAGTAAGGCCCCAGCCACTATGTAGCACTCTGGACATATCCTTGGGGTAGAACTTCTACTGTTGCCCTTCCCATTTAATGCAAATTGATCTTGGGATGAGAGATCAATTACAAATGAAAATAAAGCATTAGCTAAGTCTATGACTACCTGCCAATTTCCAGCATTTTAATACAATTGTTCCATTAAATTTACCAGATCTGACATGGTTGTGATTGGAATGGGCCATGTTTATTGACCTAATGATAGCCAGTCATGAGCCATATGGCTTCTTCTTCATATTTCTCCCACACATATTGGACCAAGATAAGCAAGACTCATCCTAACCCTTTTACCACCTTTTCCTTTTCCTTTCTCTCATACTCCCGAAACTTGCAGACACTTAAACACAGCATTGAGAGTAAACTCTCCAAATTCAACCACTCTGCCTCCCATAATACCAGTAGGGTTATCCATTTCAAAACCTGTGCCACTGGGGACCAAGCATTACTGCATGGCCATCCTAGAATATGGTTCTGGTCTATATCCTGCTCAATGGGTTTCTTTCTCCATTGGGGCATAATCACTAACTACACCAAAGTGTTTTGTCAAAGGCCAGTGGTTCATATAGGATTTGAAGACAATAAATGCTCTAGTGGGTGAATGGTTTTAATAAGTTTATTGTTACATCAGGTAGTTTTTTAAGATATAAGATAGTGAAGATGGTACAAAACTAGTACATGCCTAGTAAGCAAACTTACTTTTCTGTTCATCTGTTGAGATCCCCAGGATATGACAGTGGAGACACCCCAGGCCACCAATGTGCAGCACCCTTACCGGATGTCCTGGTCTGTATCAAGTTCTCCTAGGGCAATTCTACAGGAGGTTTTATAGGCATAGCCTCATTGGGATACACATTACTTCCCCACTCTCATTAAATCACACCTATCTTGTACTGGACATGTGCCTCTAATTAATTACACGTGTGTTTTTCCTTATTCATCTAAACAATTATATTAAACAGGTAACAGAGTGACTATATCTATGGCTTATTGCTTATGGACGTATCCTGGCAAGTGCTTAGTATAAATTTCATCCTCCATTCCAAGGCTATATTAAGGATAAACATATCCAGCTGCCAAGGTTACACCAATCTGAACAAAGGTGCAAATGTGCTTAGAAGAATACGCCAAGCAGACCAGTATAACGGAAAAACTCACATGTGGCAATCTCCTTGTATAATGCTCTCCTGGAGATTTCCACTACAGAGGTCTGTTGCTACCACTAAACCCTTTTATGCACTGCAATTCTTTTTTGCCTTTTGAGATACTAGCATTCGGGGGGCAGGGGGGTGGGAGTCACTTTAGCTGTCTCAGCTATTATCTTCAGTGGGTGGGTCATCTCTCCAGAGGGCCCACTCTCCTCTTGAAACCCACACTGTAAAATCACTGACTTGAGACCTAGGGTTATAAAAGAGATTTTCTAGTGAGGTCATATCAGAAAGTTATGTGTTTATACACGCATGTGTGAATGTTTAGGAAAATAGATCATTTGTCCACTCAGCTCAATATTATCTGTTCTGACCACCAGTAGCTCTCTGGGATCTCAGAAGAGGCCTTTCCCATTAAATTCTAACAGATATTTTAAACTAAACATACCATGGACTGAACTCTCAATCTTCTATATGCATAATATGTACATTACCATATGCATAGTATGTACACTACCTCTAAATTATGGCCCTTCCCTTAAATATCTGACTGAACATTTTTCTCAAGTTATCAGTTGTGTAGCATACAGCAAAGTGAAAATCAGCACAGTTGTTCAAGTTGTCTTCCTTGCAGAAGAATAAACACAGAACACCCATTGCCCTTCTGCTGTGTCTTTAAGGGGAAAAAAATACGATCTGTAAACATATTTTGTGGCTCTTTTATTTGCCACTTGGCATTTTGCACTGAGAATACTCAAGCAGAAAGGATACAGATAAAAGTCAAAGTAAGAGGGACTGCCTATTATACTTGGTACATTAAACAATAGCGCTAGCTTTCAATCTACCATGGTATATTGTTCATTTCAAAGATGCTGTTATTCCTGACATCAGCTGAGTCTGGGATGAGTGCATAAATATCTAGAAGTAAATCTTGAACAGTTGATGGACTGCGTGGAATCAGTTACAGCACAATTCTTCACTTGAAAAGTGATGGACGATGGGCATCTGCTCATGTATAGTACTGAGGCTATGAAGGCCCAATGGTGCAAAGAGAATTGTATATAACAAGGCAGTGGTGAAAAAAATAAAATCTCAAGTAGATCAGGATATGGGAAAACAAATCTACCTCCAATCAGATGTCTCACATTGAGAAAGTCTGGTATGAGCTACTTAGCAAAGTACTGTATTCTTCTTTTAAGAAAAAGTGGAGTACCTACAACTTCCTTTTTCAGTTGATTGTTCATTGGGGAATATGTTTTTCTATCTTAATGGAGAATGGAATGCTAAAAATGACAACTACCCTTTATTCTTCTGTGCGTTTATCTCTGGAAATAAAATCGGCTTGGCTTAAATCTGGCTTGAAGACGATGAAATGAGAGTTAAGTGATTACAAACCAACCAGTTTAATAAAATGGAGATAAATGAACAAAAGCGCTACAAAAACTAGGATAAAACATCATGTCTGACCTATTGGAATCCCTATCCTCCAGACTTTTGAAAAAGAGGAAGCATAAGGACAAAGTGAAGATGTTGCTGGAGTGAAATGTTCAGTTACAAAGGCTAAAGACTGTCTTGGTTTTATTGGCCCATACACATTTTATATCACTGTTCAGTTCTTTTTATTTATTGTATAGCTCCCTGGAGAAAGAGAGAAACAGTCATACAGAGAACCCACCAAATTGTTCCTAGCACTTATATTTTACATGTACTTCTATGGTACATAGATTTAATGTATAGTAATAAATTGTGCAATAATATCACACATTTCTATTGGACCTTTTATATTCCCCAACATTGCACAGCATTCAGTAAATGTTGGGGCTCATTTCTCCTCTCATGCTAGGTATACAAGGTCCAGTGATTTTTAGTAGAATTGCCTTTGACTGACATTAGCACAACTGAGATTTGAATCAGACCTTTGTTATGCAAGAACGACTTCATATACCACATATCAGAATGCAATTATGGAACAATATTGTGCTACATTATGGAGACTTGAAACAGCCATGTGCATTTACAAAGAAAGATATTAGACATAATAACTGTAATTTGGTTAAAACTGCAGAACCAACAACAAGAACCACACATTCTTTCATTCAAGTCCTTATTAGAGCAGTTTAACACAGCTGTTGAACTTAAGGTGGAAAGGAGCTACTTAGGCCCTTTTCACACGGCATTTGTCATGTGAAAGGGCCTCTGGAGCATCGTGCGATTGCAAGGAGCATTCCACATGATGTCCTCGTAATCACGTGATGCTGCCGGGGCCAGCAGGCTCCGGTCGTGCAAAATATCATTTTCGGCTTTTGGCTCTGGGGCCCCACACGCACTTACCATCTGTGCGGAGCCTCCGGAGACATGGCCCTGGTGCTTCCTCCCTCAGTTCAACCTGGGAAAACACCTGGCTGCACTGTAGAAGGAAAAGGCAGAGCCCTCACGTTGCCTGCTGGCCAGCAGGCAGCTGCTGCGAAGGAGCAGCAAGGACGCAAGTACCTCACAGAAGAGGCTGCTCATGTGATCCCTGCACGACTGTGCCAGAAGCAGATAAGCTGCAGAAAGGGCCTTAGTCTTCAGACACAAGACCAGGAAGGGACATTGGGTTCCTTCACATATGGTCAAATTCCATTACTTGGCAATAGTTACCTAGGCTTCACAGTTATGGAGCACATACTCCTGATAGGAACTCATTGACTCAGAGGCTAAGAAGTAAATATCTTTCCTAGTATACCCCCAGTGAAAATGCGGACTGGCAATGGATTCCTCATGTCCACGGAAGAGTTCCTATTCACAGAGAATTTCCATTGACAGAACTGGAGATGAATATTCATTGTCAATTCAGTCCCTACCTCCATCTGTTCTGGAAGATGGAAGACTTTCTAGAACAGTGAAAGAGATACTTTTAAGAGGTGCAGAAGGAAGAGAAACTATCAAAGATTTCTTCCCCTTCCCACATCTGAGGGCATTTTGAGGATAACCCTATTACCCTTTCAGCAGGAGGTAATAAAATACAGAGAGCATTATGGTACAGTAGTTTGAATGTTGAACTAGGATTCCAGAAAACCAGGTTCAGATCCTCACTTAGCCATGGAAATCCACTCAGTGATCCTCAAACTCTCTGAGCGTCTGAGGAAGACAATGGCAAACATCCTCTGAAGTTCGTGAGTCAGAGTCAACTAGAAGGCACATATCAGCAACAGTGAAATGTGTCAGTTCTATACTCAAAACTCCACAGGACTTTTCCACACAGAATTTACTACTAGAATATTTGCCAGTGGAATAGAATACTGGGAGTGGGCCCAGACTGTGAATTCCACAGGTGGCCTTAGTGGCATAAATCTCCTCATAGAGTTACACATTCATTTTTCTACTCTGTCCTTGTGTGGAAAGAACCAAGGACTGAATCAAGAAACAAGAAAAAAAAATGCAACTCAATGGAAAACCAAAAGTGCATGTCCAAAACCAAAAGAGCCCTGGTGGTGCAATGGTTAAATACTGGTACTGCAGCCACAACATTGCAAGTTCAATCCTGCAGGGCTCCAGGTTGACTCAGCTTTCCATGCTTCCATAGGTCAGTAAATGAGTGCTCAGCTTGTCGGAGGCAATTAGCTTACACATTGTAAACTGCTTAGAGAGTGGTTGCACTGATAAGCAGTATAGAAATGTACATGTACATACTATGTCCATCCACTATCATGTTCACCTATGTGCAATCAGTAATGTGCATGAATGTGCTATGTGCATCCATATAGAATGGCACCATATATGCATCAAGGGTTTTAGCAACCCTTGAACTGAATGTAGACATTCTGTGCTAGAGAAAAAGGTCCTAAAGCTTCCATAGAGAAACTTACGTATGTATGAAGTGCAGACAAGATTCTTGTCAGTATGTTACAGAAGTACAACTACACAATGCACAAAACAGTGCAGAAAATCTTGTAGAGCTGTCCACAAAACCAAACAAGTTACTATTTTACAGGACAGAGGGAGATGGGCCAAAAATTTTGGAGTACATATTTCATTTTCTAGGAGGTCTTCAAGAGCTGACCTTGATAGATAGAACATTCAGAACATTATTAGACCTGCATCACATATGACATTTTACAAATTGTCATACCTTTATAAATGTATCATAAATGCTTTTAAAAAGGAAGAAAAACATTCTGTACAGAGCTACCTTTATTATTGCTTTGGGCGTTCTGTGGATGGCGATCTTTGCTTGGTGGATGGTGAGTGTCAGCTAGTTAGATGAAAATATAAAAGGAGGCAACAAAGGTCCCTTTCAAAGGACTTGTTTGTTTGAACGAGTGCTGTACCATACAAGGAAATAAAACACAGATCAGAAAGCAGTAATAAAGCAGATGAACTGGTACAGTTGACTTCCCAGGAGAGCAATTTAGGAATGCCAGTGATATGTAGAGGTCTTTCTTTTCAGTCAGATCCACCAGTTTTATGACAGTAAATGAAGCCTGGCCATGGCTGGATAAAAATAAGAGCGAACTCCTGGCTGAATTGATGGAGGAATTTGCTCCTCACTTCCCACAGAGCTTTTGCCTTGGAACTGATGGCATTTAGTTTATATGCGTTTATCTTCCTTCGGGTTCTGTTTGTCTCAAAAAGAAGTCTGCAGTGAAGCTAAGAGGTATCTATAGCTGCTAACCTTTTAAAATGAAAGAGGAAAGGGTTGTGGTTCCTTACTCTGACCTTGAGCTGCCCTCTCCAAAATTTTCACCTATCATAAAAATAAAAAAGAAGAACGAGGGTATACAATATTGTATTTCCAGTTGTTAGACCATGATCATATAAGTATGCTAAAAGCAAACTCCCATCGGATGATAAGTAGGTATCACACCCAGGCTATGATTTTTATTATATTTTGTAAATCTCTCTGGTATCACATGGTACTGAGTGATATATTTAAAATAAAATAAAAATAAACAGCTGATCAATGAAACAGTCCTATTTTCTTAAAGATCTAAATAAGATTGAGTTAAGTACTTCTCAAATTTACAGACTAGACAGCTCAATTCAAGTGTCTGGTAGTGGAAGCTTGAAAGTTCTCGAAGCTGTATGATATTCAAAGTTACCATTTTTAAAGACAGTCACCCTGGTGCAGTTGGATGAGGACAGAACATGCAAACAGGTTCTGCATCTGATTGGATAGTTTGCTCTAATAATCTGGGATGTGGACACATAATTTGTTCAATGAGGTTACATCTCAGGCTGAATAAAACTGTCCCTCCCCTTTCAAAATGCTATTTAAGGATTTTGTATGGTGGGACCTTTAAAATTTGTGGGTGTTGGGACTGTGTTTGTGATTTTTTTTCTTCTGGTTCCTTGCTACTTCCAAGAACTCTGAGCTCCATCCTTCCTTGCCAAATAGCTCACTGGTATGATTTTAACTTTTCTGGAAGGATTTAACATGTGTGGCTATTCTAGCATGCTGTTTAGATCAGCTAATGACACCTGGCATTATTTTTCTTTCCTCAGGATAGTCTGTTATAGTGCCAGTTCCTTCAAACAAGATAGCAGTGGAAGCCTATGGTGCTACTTATAAATATGCAGCCTGAATACGAGCAAAAATCAGTTTGAGAAACCACCTGGATCACCAGTGACAGTACTTAAACTGGAAGGATTTTTTTTTCATTCTTTTTTTTCCTCCCAGAATAAATAGTATACCTTTGAAACCCTTTTTCTCCATTCTTTTCTGCCAGCCTGATGCAGAAACTGTCAATTGCCTTCACTAACCTCAATCACTGGCAGACTGTTTCATTTCAGACACCATCCGAAAAGAATGAATGGGTGTATTCAGGGTGAGAAAATGAACATGGATGGTTGGTAGCTACCAGCATACACTAGCTCATTGTGTGTGTGTGTACACACACACAGAGACATACACACACATACTACATATAATGTATATACTATACATACTATATATACTGTATATACTGTGTGTATGTGGATCTATATTTATATATCTATATCTATACACATACACACCACTAGCCAGCTATCCTATTTACAGAAGCATATTTTATAGGCCTGGCTTTTGAAATTAGTCCTATGGAAAATCATTTTCATAAAAGTCACCATGAGTATGAAGAATTGTAGAGTAGCATATTTAAAGGCCATGTGGCTCCTCCCAGAATTTCAAATCTTCCGTTCTTCAAAGGGAAACATTTTCTATCTATATAACCTCCCCACATGATTCAGAACTCAGAAAAGTCAGGCTTTTTAGCTGCATAGCAAGGTGACATGGATAGGAAAAAAGTGCCACTGGAAGATGTCAGCATGGTAAATTCTGGGAGATATTGGTTACCCTAGAGGAGCTAAACACAGTCCCTTTACATTTGTGTGGACTGTTGACCATCAGGCAGGTAATGTAATCATACAATTCCTGTTCTAATCAACAGTTCAACAGTTTAAGATGCATTTACCTACAAATTGACTCCAGTGTGAATTAATCGTCAGGGGAAACTTCTCAGGAACACTTAGTATTTAATATGTCAGAAATTAAGCATCTCTAAACTGCACAAGGCATATCAATAGAAGAAGCCTGTAGGATCATACTTGAGAGCAAATTTGGAATACTGAAGCTTGATTGCTGCCATGATGGTTAGTAACTAAAGTAAATCTGTTCCCTGCATCTTGGCAGTCATGCTCGTAAGCAGAATGACTCATCACGTTCCATTTTGGAACACTGCAGAGATCATCTAGGCAATATTGACCAAATGTTGTTTATTTTTATTATGGTCATTATACCCCTCTGTAAAAAAAAAATTATTAAAAGCAGCATAAAATCAATTCCCCAGAAAAGAGAACAACGGTCATTTTGGAGTGTTGTTATGCAAACTTCAATCTACGGTCACAGAATAAAGATTATTAAAAAGAATCAATTGATTAGGCACTTGTGTGTATAATTTGAGAGAGAGAGAAACCTGTTGAAGGTTGCTTTCTCATGCAAGTTATAAATACAGATCTTAAAACAATGATTAAATACACCTGCACAGATGAGGCAAAATAGGCTATTTTAGGAAACAGTCTTTAGTAATGGTACATACAGATTTGCTCAAAGAGGAAGAAGGTTCAAATTCCCTTCCCAATAAATCTCTATGTCAACACTGAATATTTTTTCGAGTGTACAATGGTAATTCTACTATAATCATCTAGCTACCACAACAGATGGGTGGGACCATCCACTAGCTGCTATCCATGTGAGTGGGGAACAGATCCCTATCAGTCACAGTGGCTGCTGCCCAGTAAGCAGATATCGGGGGACTTTCATGGTCCTTATGTATCTCTTAAACAACAATCTGCATAGAGATCATGGCTACAAAACAATCATGGGTGTGTAACTCTAGATTACACATTCATAGCTCCCCAACAGGGTTCAAGCCTTTATCACTACTTCTGCAATATTTCACACGCATGTACAAAGAGCACTTTGTTTTTGAAATTGGTCCAGAGCCCCAGTCACTGTAATCCAACATTGGATAAGACTAGAACATACTACAATAGGTATTGTTTTTGCTGATTTATGATGACCCTATCATGTTTTGGGGCTTTTGGGGGCAAAATTTGTTCAGTGCCTTTGTCTTCCTCTGGGGCTGAAAGAGCATGATGCACCCAAGGTCATCTAGAAGGGTTTCCATGGCCTAGTGGGGAATCAACCCCTGGTCTCCAGGATTGTAGTTCAATCCTCAAACCACCACATCACACTGGTTCTCCAGCAGAATGATAGCATCTTTGCCTGAGACTTATCACATTACCTCCTTCCTTTTCTGTTGTTCTCTTAATCAGAGTCCATTTGGAACGCATTTCTTTTACAAAGGAGGTCATTAATGTGTGTGTGTGTGTGTTTGTGTGCGTGTTTGTGTGCGTGCGCGTTAATAAAAGAAACACTTTCCAAACAATGCCCCACTGAGAGAACAACAGAACAGGAATGACATCATGTGATGAATCCCAACCAAAGATTCTATTATCTGCTGTAGTTGTGATTTATCTGCCTTGTTTGATAAAGCCCTAAATCTACCAGTCATGTGAAGTTACATGCAAAGAAGACCAAAAGCCCTGATGTGCCATTCATGGACCAACTGCAAAGGTCTCTGGTATTTGAATTAGGAACCTAATACCCTTCTGAGACAGGAACTAGTTTGGATAACTGCAACTTAGGATGCTCAGGAGCTAAAAAGGGAATAAGAGCAAAGGTCCTGTTTATGTACTGGCAGAGTGTATGTCTTTTCCAGTATACTACATCGTTGTCCTAGAAGGCTACAGCAGTGCTTCTTTCTCCAGATGTACAATGAAATCTGAACAGCTCTGTCCCTATTCCCAGCCACAGATTGACTCCATGGTTATGCTTGGGAAGTGCTATTGACACTCTCCATTATAAAGGCTGCTCCTTCTTCCTCAATATGGAAGAAAATCCAGACAGCAGCTGCGTTAACTCCCATATCCAATCACAGCTTTCTGGCTGTCCTTGTGCACCTGGGGTGGATACATTGTAGAAGGAGGTACTGAGCACCTCCTTCCAGAACATTTTAAAAATGACTTCTGCTGGTGGGACTGAGGTTATGCCATCATAAATCTTTAAATTACTTTTTTGTATCAGGTTGGTGCATTTGAGAACTGCCATTTACTTTTCCAGAATGCTCTCAATATATCATCCCTCTGGCCAAGCCTGAAATTTTAAATGGCAGTCCTATCAGAGCAGCAGCACTGTAAGATGCACTGTAAGGACTGGAGCTATACTCCATTATTAACTGGCCATGCTCGCTTGGGGGATTGTGGGAGTTGTGGTCCAAAAAAGGAACTTTTCCAACTTTAGGAAATACAAAAAGAAAAAAAAAGAATCCTTTCCAGGAAGAGTGCATAACAATTCAGAGAATTACATGTTTGTTTTGACAAAGAATAAAACAAGGACTAAAGGGCTGGAAAAATATAGAGTTATGATGTTCAGTCTGTGACCTGAAAAGGCATCTCATTAACCATTAGATGTGATATTGACAGGCCATAACATTTGGAATATGTTTACGAATGATTTACAGTGAAAGCCAAGTGACAACTAATTATGATCTCCCAGCACACACTGCCTGCCCCAGTTCCTCTCTCACTATCAATCCTCCAGTTCTCTGCACGTAATTAGAACTCATATTGACTACCTATAAATTTACTTCATTAAACCCTGAAATAAGTCTTCTGCTTTTACATAAACAACATTGGATTCAGACATTTAACATGGCAGGAGTAGTTTGCTACCTCAGATAAACTTGTTGTCATTGATATTGAAAGGAATTTGGCTGATGTTCTTAAGTTGATTTGAGAAAGGTAAATTTGTTTTTCTCAGCCAGATTTCCATGTTAGATTTTGTGTCATTCTCCATCTGTACTTATATTTGTCTGTTTTTATGATGTGACTATAATGCTTCCTCCCCTTCTGGAGTCAACAGTTTGGCATAAATGTGAGTATGTTGTGTCTTGGTGTTCAGTACTGTGAGCTACAGGCTGCTTTGTTGCCTCTCTTGAACAATCCACAGGAATTCTTATTAGATAATGGTAGTTCCATTATTTCTACACTACACTGTTATAGTGCTATTATTCCACTTTCAACACCCTGTGGAATTCTGGGGTTGTAGTTTACTGAGGCCAAAGAGCTCTCTGTCTGAGAATTCTAAATGCCCCCCTCTAAACTTGCAAACCCCATGATTCCATAGGATGTTGAAAGTGGAATAATAGCACTATAACAGGGTAATGCAGAAATGATCTAGAACTGCATGAATCCACCCAGTGATTCCATTCAGTAACTGAATCAATTCTCCAGATTACTTCTGGGCAGGTCAAAAATTAATCTATATCCCTTGGGTTGAGGATAGGACGCGTTATTGTCGTAGAACTACTGCCAAACAGCAGAGCCAAGAGATCTTAAGAAATGAAGCTTATTCCCACCATCCATCCTCTCACCTAACAATTTCTATATGAGGCCAAGACATATACCCCATTGAGACACAACTGTCCCTTGAACAGGGTGAACCCATACTGCGTAACTGTGTGATACCACTCTAACTGCCATGCTCCATCCTGTGGAATCCTGGCATTTGGAATTTGGTGAGGTACTTAGAATTCTGTAGTTTTACTCTCCTGAATTACAACTCTCTGGAAGTTAAAGGCCATTTCCACGTGATGATGCTCTTCTGCATCATTGCACTCCAGTTCCGGGTCTGGAAGGGAGTACACCAGCAACACTCCTCTCTGCACCTGCTCGGTCCATGAAGAAGGGAGTACAGTGGTGCCACCTCTTCCTTCCACAGTGCAGCCAAGCACTTTCCACTGCTGTGCTATGGAAGGAAGCATCACGATTGCACTTCTGTGGCTTCTGCATGGCTAGGCTCACTGAAAGCGACAGGCAGTCACAAGCACAAAACAGATTTTTTTTTTCCATTTTGTGAAAACTGCACGAGCACTGCACTTGGGGACAGCATGACAGCATGCCGATGATGAAGTTGTGAAGAAGCACAACCTGCTGACCCACTGCCATCCTGTCCCAGAAACAGCTCAGCCTCATCATGCACAAATTGTGAACAATGAACTGTTATCGAAACACTATCGTTGTGTAGTTTGGATATACCCTCTCTCTTTTTCATCTCTGCTATTTACTGAGATACTGCCTGCTTTTTAAACTTAAAATGGCAGGGACTGAATGTTGCGTTTTGTGAATATGATTTATGCACTGCAAATTGAGAGAGAGAGTTCCCAAAACTGGGAAATGAGTTTTTTAAAGGGTCACATGTTAAATCACACGTCTAACCATGTAAGCTTTTGAATATCAAGCAGGAAGTTACCAATGGAAATTGATATAAACAAAACTCTGCCAAGAACCAAGCAATGTGGACTTTTCAATGAGTGAGTCAAGTCTTCTTTCTGCTCAGATGCCTTTTGCATGGGCTTGCCATAGTGATCTCTTCCCATTTTATAGGTCTTGTGCTGGGGTGGGGATGGGTTTTTTTATGGCAGAGTGAAGAGGTAATTTTTACATTGACTCCATTACCTGCTTATAATTAAACTCATAAAAAAATCTGTCTCCAGTGGAGAATAACTTCTTCCCTTGCACTGGAGAGAAGTTTCATAAAAAGGAAGACATTAAGGGAATGTGCCACAAATCCCATAAAATGAAATAGGAAATAAAATAATTGTATCTTACTGCAACATTAAGGAAGAGATGAGTTCTCTTTTCACAATTTTAATAGCTGTATACCTAGCACAAGCATCCAAACAGCTGCTCTTGTGGGAGTTCTTTCACCTCCCCATCCAAGGAGGCCACTTGTCCAAAAGCAAGGCTTTGGAATTAATTAACCAGGATAAAACCTGAAGGGCCTTAGCAGTGGTCTCTGATCCTGTTGGTATACACTGATATATGTCTTATTGTTTCCAATTAAAACAGTTTGATGATACATCAGCATTACATCTTGTGCATATTTGTCTGCATCCATTCACCTGAGTTCAAAATATCAACTTGATGGCTTGCAACTATACTTTAACAATAAAAACAACAATAACAATGAAATATAACAGCTCAATTCCCTGCAGAGATAAATTCTTCTCCAAGCCTATTGGTATGAATGAGACTAAGTATGCCAGGTATGCATAGAACTGGGCTGCAGATGTGTTATGGATAAACTTGAGGATTTCTCAATGTAATTATGCAAGGAAATGTGTAGGTGAGGAGGCTTGATTAAGCTTTACTGAGTGCAGTTGATAGAAACAAAATGCATTATATGCTATCTGCATTGTGTTTTTAAATGCAATAACAGTTGTTGTTGCTGCTGCTGCTGTTGTTGTTGTTGTTGCTGTTTTTCTTGTGGGCCTTCAAGTTGTTTTTGATTTATGGCAGCCCTAAGGCAATTATGTCAGATTGGGAAACGAGAGACAGATTGTTAAATCTGATAGAAGACCATTTTACTGGAACATACAAAGTTTTTAGTTAGGCTCTTATCTCTGTCCCACCACCTTCACAGGTGCATTTGGTGGGAACACAGGAGAGGGCCTTTTCAGTGGCTGCTCCCAGGCTCCGGAACTGCCTTCCCAGAGAGATCAGACTGGCACCCTCCTTGACCGCTTTCTGGAGACAATTAAAGACATTCTTATTTCGGCAGGCATTTAATACATGATTATTGTGAATAAAGGTGTGCTGGCTATTCTGATTTGTTGTTTTTAATATGTATTTTAATGTTGTTTTAATTACTACTGATTGCTTAATGTGTGTTTTAACTTTTGTATGTTATAGTTTTAACTATGTTTTCTTTTTAAACTCTTGTAAGCTGCTTTGAGTACTTTTGAGGAGAAAAGAGGGGTAATAATAATAATAGTAGTAATATCCAAGAAATAATCTTGATCTTTATTCAATTTTTCAGTGGAAGAAGCTGCATATGATAAGTTTATTCATGTATCTGGCCATAGAAAGATACTATTTTATAGAAATAAGTTTTTTTAAAAAAAATTGTCATTCATACACCCATAATAATTTATAAAAGTAATTGTTGTTGCTGTGTGTCTTTAAGTCACTTCCAATTTATGGCTACTCTAAGGCAAACTTATTGTGGTATATTATTGGCAAGATTTGTTCAGAGGGGTTTACCTTTGCATTTCTCTGAGGCTTAAAGGATATGACTTAGAAAATTTCGAGAAACAATGGGAAAAAATGCTGAGACATCTCGGAAACTCACGTACATTAGCGGAATGGTAAACTTAGACTTTAGGTGGATACTAAGGATTCAATAATATACTGAAATGACAAGCTATACCGAGTATAAATAGTGAGAGTAGTATCATACTCCCAGACTGAAGTGAGAAGTTAATAGAATATATAGTTAAAATAATTAGATTTTGACAACTGCTTACTAAATGTTATTTGTACTGATTTTATCCTGTGATTTATGTATTATATACTACATGCTTGTTTATGTTATTTTATGTTTTTGTCTTGTCTTGTTTTAATAATAAAGATTTTTTAAAATTCAAAAAAAAAAAAAGGATATGACTTGCCCAAGGTCATCCAGTGGGTTTCCATAGCTGAGTGGAGATCTGAAGCCTTGTTTCCAGAGTCATAGTCCAACACTCAAACCATCACATCATTCTGGTTCTCTTATAGCATTACAGCAATACAGTAGCCCCTCCACATTCATGAGGGTTAGGGGCACAGAACTCTTGCAAAAATGAAAAAACACACACAAATAACTCCCCTCACAATTCCCCTCCAGAGCTTCTCTCCTCCCATTCCTTTGCCTCTGGCCCCTGCATTGGGGAGGAGGAGAAGAAAGACAACCTAAAAGGCTTACCAGTACTTTCCCCTCAAACAGAGAAGAGGGGAGTTCTAGAGTTCTAATTACTTCCAGCAGCTATCTTAAGAAAGGAGCACCTGACCAATCAGCCACCAATACACAGCAGAAAGTGAACCACATTGCATGCCTTTAACAATGGGGGGGGGCATTGCTCACCCAAAGGGGGAAAAAATCAATTTTAAACACAACCCTCACAAGTCTGGGGTGAGGAATGCAAGGGATAGAAAGAGGAAAAGGAAAGGAAGCAAGCATCTAACTTGCAAATAATCAAATTCAGGAAGGTCAAACACACAAATGTGGAGGGTGGATTGTATATAGCTGTAGTAATCTGTATAATCCAACCTCATTTTTTCTCATATTTTACTCTCCCAGTCGTGTAGCACAGTCTACTCCAAGTGTGATCCATGGATTGGTGCTTGTTCACAAGCCATCAGCTGCTAGCATGCAATAGCTTTCCAGCAAAGAAAGAGTTGTAGCCAAGAAGTACTACTATCTGGCACATCAGCAGAAAAATTTCAGTCCCCCACAGAGCTTCAGAAGCCTGAGAAGCCGTATGGTAGCAGACTCTATATTTTCTATCACATAATCATATAATTTACTTTAATTTAAAAATATTTTATGAAGTCAGCCTGTAAATGATCATTCCAAGCTCTAGATTCCATATTTGCTATCAATTATAGCATGTTGGTTTGTTGGCTGTTCTCCATTTTATCAGATGCATGAAGAGTTATCCAGAATTTCAGATGTCCGTATAGTAAACATGATGAAAGACGGAATATAGATAGCAAGCTGAGAAGGAAATTAAATGCAGAAAATAATGACAGAAACAATTACAGTTATTAACAGTTATTTACAAAATGGCTACTGATAATACAAACATCCTAGCACTGAATAAGCCAATTAACACATGTGGCATAAGAATTCATTAACCTGTTTCAAACATCTGGAGATAAATCTGAACTTCCTAATTAATCCAGTAGTCTCAATCTAACACCCTTTGATGTTTCTTTACAAGGTAACAGCTACTTTAAGGTCAGTGACCAGACTGTCTGTTGAAATGTTCTCATACTTGTTTTTGATCATTGTCATTAGCATACCTTCTACTATTTCACAGTTGAAAGCCAAGACACCTGTAGAAAAGCAACAATGTGTCCAAGATGGCAAAATGCATTACCGAATACTTTTCTATTTCTAGTATCTAGTGTTGCATTCTGGTTGCCTACAATTACCAACAAGATTTCAGAGTGGTTTACCATTGCTGCTTTCTGCATCGTACTAAAAAGCATTAGATATGGCATCACTGCTGCTTTCTTTGAGAGATCCTCTGACAGTGTCACATACATATACACACACATGCAGATCACACACAACACACTACTGCTGCTGCTGTCCAGTAGTCTGGATCCTCCACAAAAGCCTATATGACATGAGAGACTCAATCAGCAGCATTGTTGCTGTCAGCGTAGCCTCTTGTCTCAGAGGAACATGCAGTCCTACCATCATGGAAAGGTAGTGCAAGAATGGGTCAACATACAGAAAAACATCTAAATAATTATATGGCTTTAAAGTTCATAGAGAAGACAAAAAAAATGCAAAACAGCTTTGTTTTCTAAGACAGGAATTAAGGAAAAAAACTGTGCTTTTCGAAACAGAGAACCATATGTCATTGTGCTAACAACTGGAGCTGACAAACTTCTAGACAGAAGTGGACAAAGAAGAATGTGTCTATCTAAGTCATGGTTTCCTGTATAGGGAAGTTAACAAACACAACATTGAAATCAATGTGGTTAGCCATAATTTAGCATGGACAATGAAATGGTAATGTGACAATGTCGGAAGCAGTGTCAAGAAAAGAAAGAGAGAATAATTAACATAATAATTGGATGTTTAAGCAATAAAGTGGTACCTGAATTAAGTCAAAAGAACCAAAACTTTCAGAAAGCAAGCAGAGAAAGTGAGCATGAGACAACAAGGAACCAAACATAAGGTCAAATCTGAGGAAGGAAAGAGAGGAAAGAAACGGATTGCCAGGAGTTACTATGAACTGACAGAAATCTTTATTAAACCTATATTGTAGTACATGAAGATATTTTGTAGTGACGAATCCTGACCCAATGACTGATGATTGTGGTAGCAATGATTGTTGTGTTACTATTCCACTTTCAACATTCTACAGAATCCTGGGGTTTGCAGTATAAGAAGGGGCATTCACAATTCTCAGCCAGAGAGCTCTTTGGCCTCAGTAAACTACAACCCCAGAATTTGATAGGATGTTGAAAGTGGAATAACAGCACGATAACAGTGTAGTGCAGAAAGGCCCTTAATGTTAGACCTTGCTATGTGTTCCAGGACATTTTATTAAATGATGGTCAGTAAAGATACTTGTGCATAGTGCTGTTTTCCGTATTCAGAAGTGATAAAAAAAACAGCTTGGATGGTGATTGGCTGGATTGCCCTTATGTCACATAAGGGCACAGAGAGATTCTGGAAGGGGGATTCTCTGGCCTTACATTTTCTGAATTCCTTTGTTACTCAGATGCTGCAATGGTCATGGATATGGGGAGAAACAGAAGAAGCAGGAGCTTAGGAACAGAAGGGACAGTCAATCAGAGGAACTGGAGGGACATGAAATGGAGGTTGGAAAATGGATTTGTTCAAATGAATGATGAATAGAAGAATAGTCTGAGGGGAAGAAAAGCTAGGAAAGAGAATGTGAAGAATCAAGAAATGCACATAACTCCAGAGTTGCTTAATTTGTAATCTGGCACAGTGTTTTACAAGTTTAAAATGCACAAGAGAGGGTGCTTTTGCATAAACCAATGTATTGGATTGGGTACCTCAGATCTGGATATATTGCATAGTTCTTCCCAAATCCAAATGTTGGTTCTATGGTGAAATACAACTTTCCATGTATAATGAAGTTTGCCCATTCTTAGTCTCTTTGCCCTCCTTCTGCCAATATTTTTGGTACCTTTCAAGTCATGTGCTGTGCTGCTATGACAGCTATTATGTTCCGGAACTTAGAAAAAACAGGGTTGGGAGGGACTACAGCTCCCAGAATTATGCAGCCAGCATTGTCACTCCAGCTTTCTACTTCAACTACTCAGAACTTTTAAAAAGCCCAAATGGGTTATTATGTTCCTGAATTTTCCCTCCATGCCATATTTGTCACAAGATGTCATTCGCTGAGCCTCCTCTTTTCAAATATGCTGCCACTTCTACCTGTTGGTAATGGGCAGCATTGGCCAGGCTCCAAGCACCATTTCCACAGTGCAGGTGATGTTGTGTCACTAGGAGACACAATGGAAGATCAACATTACAAGTAGATCTAGTTGCCCAAATGATAACTGCAAGCCAGGGCTTTCTTTGTAAATGATAGCCCCAGAGCATGTGTTAGGTGTGAACCTTGCTAGGGACTCTGGCGACTAAATTCCAAAACTGTCCCAAGGCCCTAGCAACCTGGTGTCAAAACAAAGCAGGTGTCAAAAAAAGATGCCAAGTGCCAAAACCTGTACTCATCAACCAGCAGTGGGTGGTTTCCACAACTCAGGTATGGTGAATCAACTCTGGGTTTTATTCAAGATTTTAAAGGAGCTATCCAGGGTTATGAACCCTATCTCCAAATTATGTTACACACTGGATCCCAAATAAATGGGGGGAGGGGGTCTTTTTTTTTTAAAAAAAAAAAACTACTTCTTTAAATATTGGAAATACTGAATGGTTCTTTTGATTTCATTCGCACCTTGAAATTCTGCAAGTTGTTAGAAGTTGTTAGTGTCCATATCTGTACTTGTGCATATCTGTCTTACTTAAACTGAAGCCACAGATGGGGATTTTTCAGTATTATGATAGCAGAAACAGTTAAGGATGAATGGTTTTAATGATATATGGGAGGAGAATGTAAAGTGTTCTATATAAAATGATAGCCTTTCTCAATGAACTTCAGTTGTGCCTTCCTACAGATGAGAACTGAAAGTAGAGAGAACTGAAAGTGAGAGGCCTGGAAGCCATGCCCTTTGAGGATAGACTTAGAGAGCTGGGTATGTTTAGTCTGCAGAAGAGGAGGTTAAGAGGGGACATGATAGCCATGTTTAAATATTTGAAGGGAAGCCACGTAGAGGAAGGAGGGGACTTGTTTTCTGCTGCTCCAGAGACCAGGACAAGGAGCAATGGATTCAAGTTGCAGGAAAGGAGATTCCACCTGAACCTCAGGAAGAACTTCCTGACAGTCAGGGCTGTCCGGCAGTGGAATCTGCTGCCTCGGAGTGTAGTGGAGTCTCCTTCCTTGGAGGTTTTTAAGCAGAGGCTTGATGGCCATCTGTCGGGATTGATTTGAGGGTGTTCCTGCATGGCAGGGGGTTGGACTGAATGGCCTGTGTGGTCTCTTCCAACTCTGAATTTCTATGATTCTATGATTCTATGATTCTAGATAGCCATGAAAATTAGATGTGAAAGAAGCACCTGTGTTTCATTTTCATACATATGCATAGGAAACAGAGATATTTATTGAACTTTCTGTCTCTTCTCCACCATTGCTTTCAGTTTTGCTATTTATTCCTACTTTTGGTTTCACATCACTCTCTGCTACAGTTTTGCGTATAATTAATATTTTGTACCCAGCCATTTTGTGTATCAGGGATAGGGTTACTGTTCAAGACATGGAAGCTCAAAATGAAAAGTTTCCCCTTGAATAAGATAGTTGTAATCTGATGGTTCTTCCAGATTGGTCTGGAGAAGTGTGAATTCTCTCAATGTAAGTTCTTAGGTTTTGCTGGCTTTTGCCAGTTGTCACCTCTGCAGGCACTTTTTCCATTGTTTTAGGTGGCTGCTTGCAGTGATTTCTTGGATATGGACAAAGGACTTTCAACTTTTTTAAAAAAGGAGGGGCATGATTTATTGAGATTGTCCTATGTTTCGAAGGCATTTTCTTTCCTGAACCCTCTCCTTCCAAGTTAGCCAGCTAGAATGCAAAAGTACCATTTCATCATAGCACTAGAAGAGAAGGGAGCATGTTGTTCCAGTATATCCCCAAATTACAAAGAAACCCACTTGAGGGTGGGAATCAATTGCTGCAGCTGGTACTACAGTTTGCCATGAAATAATCTGGGAAAACAGAAACATCATTTGGATATTTTTTTAAAAAAAAAAATCCCCAAGGACTACAGAAATGAATACTACAACTTCTTGACGCATTTGCCCCAATGGTAGATTCCTCTGCATCTCCCTTTGGGGCAAATGGGTCAAGAGTTGTAGTATTCATTTCTGTTGTCCTCAGGAATTTTCCGCATCCCCCATCGAATTGGGTCTCATACCCTGCATACCTATTTTAGACACTTGCACCTCTTTGATCTCCTCTTTAGCAATGGTTCTTTTAGGGAAGTACTTAGGAATAGAAGTCCAGCCCCCCTCCATTCGTCACAATAAGCAGGAGGGTCCCCAAACTCAGCACGACTCACTTATCACATCTGAAACCAGGGAAGGGCATAGCAATTTCCAAATGTCCCAACTAGAATAGGCAATGGTGAAGGATTGTCAGACTTGCAGTCTTCAAATACCTGGAATACCAGCAGGACATTTTAAAGTCAATGAAGTTAAAGTCTGTATTGGTTAGGCCTCATTTGGAATACTGTGTCCAGTTCTGGGCACCTCAATTCAAGAAAGATATTGACATGCTGGAACGTGTCCAGAGGAGGGTAACCAAATTGGTGAAGGGTCGGGAAGCCATGCCCAATGAGGAATGGCTTAGGGAGCTGGGTATGTTTAGTCTGCAGAAAAGAAGGTTAAGAGGGGACATGATAGCCATGTCTAAATATTTGAAGGGATGTCATGTCGAGGAGGGAACAGACTTGTTTTCTTCTGCTCCAGAGACTAGGACAAGGGGCAATGGATTCAAGTTGCAGGAAAGAAGATTCCACCTGAACCTCAGGAAGAACTTCCTGACAGTCAGAGTTGTCCAGCAGTGGAATATGCTGCCTTGGAATGAGGTAGAGTCTCCTTCTTTGGAGGTTTTTAAGCAGAGGCTGGATGGCCATCTGTTGGGAACGCTTTGAAGTGTGTTCCTGGATAGCAGGGTTGGACTGGATTGCCCTTGGGGTCTCTTCCAACTCTATGATCTATTTTTTTTTAAAATAAATTTTATTAATATATCAACTTCATACTTATATTCATACATACTGCAAACACTACAAGCAATTTACATCCAAGATAATAAGTAAAAAAAGAAATTAACAACGAAAATCAAACAGAACAAAGAAAAAGGGAAAAAAAGAAAGAAAAAAAGCCAATACATTACAATATAAAGAAAAATCCAATAAAAATAAAAATAACATAACAAATACACAACCTCACATTACCTTCTTATTTTCATCTTCCATTCGTACAACATACTTTGACTTCTTCCATCATGACCTTGGGTATGCTTATGACTTCTAATACACTCCTTTTTACTCTAAATGTTAATGTTACTTTTGCTGGCTTATCCATTCTACTCTACAACTACTCACTATTTCTCAAATTATACTCCTTTCATCTAAGCTCCACCATCCCCTCCTTCTATCACTAATTATTTAATCTAGTCAAACATACCAACTATAGCCGAATCTCCCCAATCTTCTTCCCATAATGGCTTCAATATTTTCCAATCTTGAAGAAACACCTCCTTTGATTTGTCCCGCAAATATAAAGTTAGTTTATCCATTTCAGCCAGTTCATAAACTTTTAGTTTCCATTCCTCCAATGTGGGGATGTCCTTCCCTTTCCAATTCTTTGCGTATATGATCCTTGCTGCGTAAATCAAGTAGCAAAGAATTCTCAGAGTTTCTTTTTTCATTTTAGTTTCTAACCCTTCAAAGATGTTTAACAAATAAATTTCTGGGGCTAATTTAAATTTGATCTTAAACAATTTTTCTATAAAATTATGAATTTGCTTCCAGAATATCCTAGCTTTTTTACAACTCCACCACATATGGAAGAAGGAACCTTCCTCTTTCCAACATTTAGAGACACTCTTACTTTTATAAATTTTGGCTATTTGGACCGGGGTCAGATACCATCTATAGTATAATTTTAAAAAAAATTCTTTTAAATTATAACTACAAGTAAATTTTTGATTTAATTTCCACGCTTTTTGCCAATGTTCTAAAGATATTGGGTGGCCTATTTCTTGAGCCCACTTTATCATACTGGTTTTAACTAATTCTGTTTCTAGATCCAGATTCAATAACATTCTATAAATATTACTTAAGGGCCGTTTTGTCCCGGAATTGATTATCTTATCAAATTCAGTGTCTTCCCATTCTATCCCATTATCTTTAATATCCTCTTTATATTTTTCTATTAACTGCCTATGTAAAAACCAATGTGTCCGATATCCCTCCCCCGTCATCTCCTCTCTTGTTTTAGGTCTGATATCCTTTCCTTCTTTCTTAAGAATATCTCTATACGTTATCCATTCTGTGATCTTAACTTTTTCTAATTTATGAAAAGCTTCATGGGGGGATGTCCAGCAGGGTAATTTTAAGTACATTTTTTTCCTAAATTTTAACCAATTTCCTAAAATCGCCTTTCTTACAAGATGGTTCGTGAATGTTTTATCTATTTTATATTTGTCGTAACAAATATAAGCGTGCCATCCAAAATATAAGTCAAACCCCTCCAATTTTAATAACTTATCATTTTTCAAAAGAATCCAGTCTTTCATCCAGAAAAGTGCTGAAGCTTCAAAATATAGTTTTAGATCAGGCATACTCAATCCACCATTCTCTTTCCTTTCTTTCAGATATTTTCGTTTAATCCTCGGTTTCCTCCCATTCCATATGAAATTACTCAGTTCTCGCTCCCAACTGTGAAATGGTTTCTCACTGGTAATAATAGGTAAATTTTGGAAATAAAACATTAGTTTTGGCAATATAGTCATTTTTACGGTGGATATTCTTCCAAGCAATGATAAGTGTAGTTTTTTCCATTTTTGCAAATCCTCCCGTATTTCCTTCCAAATTTTGTTATAATTGTTCTCAAACAAATCTGAGTTATTCTTTGTTAATATTATTCCTAAATATCTAACTTTTTTTGCTATTTTGCTATTTGCTATTTTTGCTATTTTAAAACCAGAGTAGTTCACTAACTCTGTTTCTTTTGGTTGGGTCATATTTTTTGTGATCATTGAAGATTTATCTTTATTAATTTTAAATCCAGCCATCATACCATATTATTTAAAAATTCCTAGTAGGGGTTTAATACTGTTCAATGGATCCTCCACTATTAGAGCTAGATCATCTGCAAAAGCCTGCAGTTTAAATTCATATCCCTTTATTTTTGTATCCTGGATTTCATTACTGTTCCTGATTTTTATATTCAAAATTTCAAGACACATAATAAAAAGTAAAGGGGAAAGAGGGCATCCCTGTCTCTATGATCTATGAAGACATGCACATGCAAAATATGTGAGGTGGGAGCGGTGGGACCATTAAGCCCAAAGTCCATTACTTAACTACCTTGCTGCTGCCCAGCAGCAAACATGCTCATCTACACATCTACTTTCTATTTTTCATATGCTTTGGCACCTTCACTCATTTTGTTCAGACAAAAACCCTTCCACTAGCAATGCATGCCTTTCTTTTTCAATGCTCTAACCATAGACCAGGAGTGCTTTCTGAAAGGAGCCTTCCAGACACACTAACCAATTCAGTCCTAGAAACCTCTACCAGAATGTTCCTTCCTGCATCTCTCCATACTGAGACCTGGTAAAGTGGTTTGGGGATGACTAATTGCCCAGATCACTGAAATTTATGCTGTACTGTAGTTTTCTTCCACTTTGGTTCCTCACTTCAGCAAATAAAGACAGTAAAATGTTCATTTTCTCTTTCCTACCCATTCTGCCTTAATTTTTAGATCTACTGTCCTCCACTTAGAGTCCTGCTTTTCTTCCTCATCTGTGATTGTTCTCTGTACCTATACCTCTCTCAGCTCCCTACTACCTTCCTCTTCCCCATACTGGGGAAACCTTCCATAGCTGGACTGTGATGTTGTCCTGTTTTGTTTTGTTTTCCAAAATGAAAACTACTTTTCCAAATTATTCACTAATGCCAGCCTAAATTCCCCAAATCTTCTTTGATCTTTGAGCTCTTTCACATGAAACAATTTTAACACAATGATTACATTTCAACCATCATGGTTCTGTCCAATGGAATCCTTGGGCTTCTAGTTTGTGGAGGCACTAGAGTTCTCTGGTCAAGAATTCTAAATGCTCCTCCTTAAACTGCAAATCCCTGGATTCCATAGGGTAGAATTATTTCACTTGAAGTGGAGTTGTAGTTCCATTGCATAGTGTGAAAAAGCTTTTTGCTTCTAAAGTACTTATTTCTGAGCCTCAGAGGAGCTTGGAAATGTTTGTTCTTAGCAAATACAAGTCCTGCTCAGACATCCATTGTTTTACACAGAGGAAAATGGGGATGCACACTCCAGTCCCCTCCCTCCTCTCCTTTTATCTCTATGTTTATGGGAAGGGTGCAAAAAGGAGGTGTGATTGTAGGGTTTCTATTCACACACAACATTATAATCAGCTTTTAATACTTCCTCTTCAGCACATTGAGGCAGGGAGTTTGGTGGCTTCTTCCACATGTTTAATACTCAACATCTGAACAGAGCTAAAGGTATGTTAATTAATGTGGCAGAACAGCAAGCAATGGTAACTGCTGGTTATAGACAGCAGTTTCAAGTATACAGTTGGCCCTCCACATTTGTGAGTTTCACTTTTGCAGATTTGATTATTTGCTAATTTCTCCAACTTCTGTAGCCTTCAGGTGATTTTTTTCTCCCAGGGGAACCTTTTGTCTCAACAGCTCTGATTAGACCACAGAGCCCTTTAAAAACCCATCTCTGATCTTCCTCCAACAACCACAGCCTGGCCATTTAAAGACAGCTTGCAGTCCAATTTCCCAGCAGCACAATCCCTCTCCTGCTTGCCCCCCCAACACACATACCCAAGGAAGGAGATGAGTGTGAGAGAGGAAGTATAGGGCCGCCATGGTGACTCAATCCCTTTCCCTTTCCTTTTGCTGACCTCGTTTGGACCCTGAGCGCCCATTCTCCCCATCATGCCTTAGCGGCTTCCCACAGACAATTGCACAGACACATGATGATATTTGTGGGTTTTCCATTTTTGTGAGGCATCATGCACCACTAACCGCAGCAAATATGGATGGCCAAGTGTATTTCAAACACTCAAAAAAAACGTTTTTGGTTGGTTTCAGTGCAAGATTTTAGATAATTTAATTTATTTCAAGTGACACAGGAGGTGTGAACCTATTCACTTTGGTGTGTGTGTGTTTTATGTGTGAGCATAGACCTGATTTAGAAACAAGGGCAGATAATAGAACATCTAATTACTGATTGTGACAGCCACAAATTTCTTCTGACCTCTGTGGGATTCAGTTAGTGCAGCTGAAAGAAATTAATTCTTCACCTTACCATTTTTAGAATTCTCACTCATTGAAAAGAAAATAAGCTTTATTAACAACAATCACCAAAATGCAAAAACAATTATTGTAGTTCTCAGGAGATGGTTCCTTTTTCTTACAAAGAAGAAAAGTGACAGGAACTATCCCAGAAGTGGATCAAATCTAGAATGTAAAACCTGGTGTGTTTGTACAAATGGTACCCAATTAAATGTTTAAAGACAGATTAATTGCCATATAGTGCCTAGAATTATGGATGAGCTTTCAGTGCAGAATAAAGCTGATTACAATAAAGTTGTCTTGTGAAATGTTTTGTTAGCTAAATTAACTCTTACAGCCCCTAGAAAGGAGAACATTTAGATGTCATCTATATGTTGTTGTTTAACCATGAAAATGAACTCTTAGAGAACTGTGGAATGAAAAGGATTACTTGTTGACCAAAATATTTGGTTGGTGTGTCCATAAAAAGAAAGAAATCATAGCTCATCCATGTGAAGCTTCGGATTTTAATATTTGTCACCCTGGGATCTCTGGATACAAATATTTTACTTAGTAAATAAGAAATAAATTGATCCTCAGTCAGTTATGTGCTATAATATACTACAAATGTGCTTGGTAGCAGTAGCAGTAGGAGCTTTTTATTCTGTCAGTCTTCTCCCTTATTTTATTCTTGCTGGACTATGAATTTGCTGCAGCACCTTGATTTAATGCTCTCTAGTTTAAAATGCAATTACATTTTAATTTCTGTAAAACAGTGGGAAGATTTTTTTAACCAGAAAGTTTATGGGCATCTGCTGAAATAAAATAAATAAATAAATTAACAACAACAACAACAATAATAAATTATTTGTTATCTGCCTCACCTCAAAGCTTGATATAAAGAGATAAACATCTTCCTTCAGAGCATATACTAGTGCAAAACATTGACTGTGGTGCAAATGAATAAGAAGACAGTTGATATCATGAATTGGTATAGTACAGTGTTGGACATCGGTGGCTCTACAGATGTTATTGGGCTGCAAGTCTTGTCAGCCCCAGCCAGCATAGCTAAAGATTAAATATTATGGAAGTTAACAAACTAACAATATCCAGAGGGTTGTACATTGCTCAACAATTGTGAACCCATAAACCATGACAAGAAAGGGCAGATTACCAACTACCTTTTATTGTTAGGTCAGCCAGTGATTTGTAATGGATTCAAAGGTTTTCTGACATCTAGCATTCTGGTTAAAAAAAAAAAACACCACCTAAATTCTAGCCTTTTTGTTATCCCAATTTAGAAAGCTTGAGAAGAAAAAGTAAATAAGTAGGGGAAAGGATTTGTGAGCAAGCTGCAGGTCTTGTACCTTCCTGGGCTAAACAGTTACTCAGAAACAGCTTGATCTGCAATTCTATGTTCATTGCCTCAAACTGCTATTTGTGGTCACTAGAGTTCTACTAAAAAAAAAAAAAAAAAATCCATACATCTGCCTACCATCATTAGGCCATTTCACATCTTCCACAGATCACAGGCATCACTGTAAATGTGTGGATGTACAAAATATTTTGAGTCAAAATTGAACTCCAAATATATTTGACAATGACCATTTTCATTTGAAGAGGGCTCCATGTGTTCAAAGGGTAATGCAGCTCCCCTGCTGTCCTCCTTTCAAAGTCACATGGCACATCTATGCCCTGCTTCTGATGTCTAGATTTATGTCTGCAGGGAAAAAACATAAGCAAGCAGGTTTCCCTGCATTAGAACATTTGGACATTGGGATGCATTGAGGAGGGGAGGTAGGCAACCTTGGAAACAGGGCCAGCAGCATGTCCCACTGCCCCTAGACTGTATGGAGCTCTCTTCATACATATATCAAGTGAGTGGAGCCAGTGGCACTTGTAATTTGTGATTCAATTTCAATTTGAGACAAGGGGCAGTCACATATTGCAGTTAAGCATCTGTTAAGTCACAATTTCTTGGATGATTGGCTCCAGTTGGTATGGTTGGTCTCAAATTGGACCAGCCTGCTTTATTTTCATTTTCTATTGATATTCCAGAACTTTTGTTTGGAAAAGGGTAGCACCAAATGCTTTGTTGCTCTTAATGCATGTTTTTCATTTAATTATTTAAAATGTAACATCTACTCTTCCTTCATATCACCAAGGCAGCATTTATGCAAAACTCCAGCTCGATGCATAGTTATTGGCATCTTGTCAGTTACTGAGTTTACATTCCAAGTCTCTTTTATTCTTGTTTTTCTTGTGCTACAATGATGGTCTGAGGTCATTACTGTTGCAAGTTATAAAATATGGATATCACCACCATGAATATTAGATCTCAATTTATGGTGTTTCAAGCCAATTTGGGCTGTATAAAACAATGTTTAAATACAGCTAACAATGGAGGATTTTAAAATTCTTACAGTATGCATAAAAGGACTGAGTAAGCTTGGATAACATCAAGTAGTGAAACAATGGAGAGGGTTGAAACCATAATTTAAAATAGGACTCAGCTGTCTGAGAAGGGAAAGAGAGATGGGGAGAAAAGACAGCTGTTCTTAGCTGCCATTTGCAAATGCCAGCTGAAAGTTCCAGAGTGAAGCTAGGTTCTCAACTGGCTCTGGCTAGAAAAGCTTTGTGCTTTGGTCAGAGACCTACCTACTAATGTCAGAGGCTGTTGCCCCTGATACCATTTGACCCACAGAGAGCTACCATGAAGTATCTAGCCGATACTTACACACTGATATGGTTCCTTGGTCCTGCTTTAAAGGAAGAAAATGGTTCTATCATAATCCAAAAGGTGGTGTTTTTTTAAAAAAAAAAGTGAATGGCAACTAAATGATGTAAAAATCTAGTGAAATATGGTCTCCAAAAACAGCCAAACTTTACTTTTGCTAAAAGGCAGGAAGTGGTGAAACAAGAAGCAGGAAGAGCTCTGTATGTCCCTAGATAATAACCATTAAAATATAATGTGATACGCCCCAGTGAAAAGACCTTCTGAAACACACAGTTAATACTCAAAGGCCTGAAAAAATAGAAAGGTCTCTGCCTGCTAGCAGAAAGAGATCAGAGGGGAAGACAACCTTGCTTCCCATGTGACTGAATTCTACAATCTGGGAGCAGCCACTCTCTCAGGTTCTTGCTGAACCTGTAATGGTTATGGGACTCGGGCCCTTTTCATATGCAGTTTCTGTAGCGCGAAGGCCCCTTGAGCATCGCGTAAATGGGAGCGTCGGTCTGTATGATGCAGTCCCATTCACGCGATGCTCACGAGCCTAAAGTAGGATGTGCACGCATTTTCTTATTTTTGGCTCTAAGCCAAAAATACTGCATGGTCGCGCAATGCTCCTGGGGCACTCGCACACTTACCTGCGTGCGGTGCTTCGAACGAGCCAGGCCAGCTGCACTTCCTCCCCCAGCGCAGCCTACAGCTCCCAGACTGTGCTGTGGAAGGAAGGGGCAGGACACTAGCGCGACGGTCATGCTACCAGGAAGCGACCTGCGGAACGAAGGAGCAGGGGAGCGGCAGCGTTCCGGATGAGGCTTTTTGCATGAGACGCCCTCCCCAGTTGCACAAATGGGTAACGTGCGAAAAGCCTCTAAGAAAAAGCTGTCACTATGGATCTCAAAACTCAGGAAGACTCATATTGGTAGATACAGACTGTGATTCTGCATCAGGCACTTGGCTATGATGTTGTGGCTACTGTCCATCTCCTGAGCATACTCCCCTAGCCCACCTTAAAATTGAAGCAGCCATGCAAAGGGATGGAGGTCTATGGCATGGGTGGGCAGGGCACTGAAGGATGATGCATTAGCCCTTCTCATGAGCAAGCCATGGTGTGATAAGGAGTAGCAACAGGATCCCACAGGGACATTTGCAGTCATAGCAATGGTGCTATAATTGTATGCAAATACCAAACAGTTGCAAGATCATAAGTTTAGCTTATGACATTGAAATACCAGCCATAATCTTTCAGATAGTCTGGATCCAAGTCATATAGGACTCGATATGTCATCATCAGCACTTTAAATTGTGTCTGGAAAAGAACTAGTAGCTAGTGAAGCTATTCCAACAGAAGTGTTATATGTTTCCTGAAATCAGCCCCTGTCTGCAATCTGACCAGAGCATTTTGGTCTCGTAATGTCCAAACAGTTTCCAAAGACAGCCCCACAAAGAGTTACAGTATTCCAAGTGGAATGTAGTCAAGGCATATATTAATGTGATCAGATATGACATTTCAAAGAATGGGCACAGTTGGCACACTAGCCTTACCTGCAAAGCTAATCCTGGCCATTCCCAAGACCTGGGACAACACACAGGCCCTTTTCACATGGCATTTGCCATGCGAAAGGGCCCCTTGAGCATTGCATGACTGTGAGAAGCGCTCCACACGACGCACTCGCAATCACATGACGCTCCAGGGTCTGGCAGGTGCCGATTGCGCACTTTTTCATTTTCAGCTCTGATCTGAAAATGGTGCATGATCCTGCATCGCTCCAGTGTGTACTTGCCATGTGTGCGGAGCTCCAGAGCCACAGCGCTCATGCTTCCTGCCCCAGCACAGCCTGGGAAATTCCCAGGCTGCACTGCGGAAGGAAGAGGAGGGGCTCTTGCACGAGCAGGCAGCAGCTGCAGACCTGAAGGAACTGGGATGTGAGAGCCTCTCGCTAGAGGCTGCTAGCATGATCCCCGCACCCCAGCTCTGCAAAAAGGTGAGTTGTGGAAAGGGTCACAGTGTTAGCGTGGGGCAGGACCCATTTATCTTATAAATCAGCGCTTGAATACTTCCCAGGGCCTTTTTTGGACCCATTTGAGACAGAGATCTGAATCTCAGTCATGTAGAATACACTCAGAAATGGATCCAAAATCTGGCATTTATATTACTTTTAGTTATATGATCATTTTCTCCCTTGCATCTTGATATATTCCCCAGTGAGTATAGTATCAAACTACAGCTTCACAGTTTCACGGTCCACTTTACAAAATTCCTTGCAAAAAACCCCAAACCCACCAGTTAGTCCCAGGGGTGCAACAGCACAGTAGAACCTTTTGTCTTTCTTTGTTGCTAGGATAAGTCATGGCTTATCTTCTAGAATTTGATACAATTGCTCTAAATCGGCTTGTGTTTGGGGGTTGTTTTGATTTGAACTGGATCCCTAGTGGCATCCCAGCATGACTTTTTGTTTGCAGATAAAGATTACAGACTATTGTATGGTTTGCCTCTTCAGGTTTATCTTGTGATACAGATTTCCCCAATGTCTTACATTGCGTGCCATACATAAAAAGCTAAAAGTCCCCTCCCCACAAAAAAGTTTTTAAAAAATGCTTTAACTATCCACAATGGATTGCACACATTCACCTGCCTCCATGGAAAAGATTCAGCATGCTTCTTTCAGACATTCTTTCAAACTTTTTTTTGTTTTTTTGCTTTAAGATCCCTGCAGGCAGTTGGTTGATTGATGAAACTGTGGGGCCATGGTGCTGAACTACCTCTGTGGAAAACTCTTGCAAAAACTGCTTTCCATTGCCATGTTCTCTATAGCTGACATTCACAATTCTTGTGCTGAAACTGCCAAGGGGTGATGTCTTTTATAAGAAAGTCTTGGTCAAGTCTCATGAGACTTGGTTGTTGCAGTAGAGAATACAGTTTTGTATTACTGACCTATATGAGCAGAGCTAGAATCCAGTTGGTAATGTATGCATGAAAAGTTTCGACTTACATGTGTTTATGTCTTCTTTTGGATGGTGTACAAGGCTATTCATCAGCCCCTTGCACAGTACCCAAAGTCTCTCACTCAACCTTTCTCCCTCAGAAAACTGCCAGGTCCAGGGAGTGCTATTGCAGTGATTATCTGGTAGGGGGAGAGAAGCTTAGGAAATCAAAAAGCATCCCATCTTGACTGCAACTGTAGCCAAGGAGAAGAAAAACCAGATGAAATACGACCTTATTTTTGTTCCCCTCACAGCCACAACAGGCAGTCTTGATTGCCTGCATTACCTCCCCCAAGTCAGTGAATGAACTGTATCTGTCTCCCACGCTGCAGAACTTCATAGCTGTTGGGGAGAGAGAGGTGTAGAACTGTATGTGCAACTTTATGATCTGCACATGTGATGCAGGATCTCAGCTCAAGATATGTGATGATTAACATTCAAGGTGATGTAATCCTGATGGGCATACAGATGATTGAACAGGGGTCCATCCCTCAGAGACATTGTAAACCCCTCCTTGAATGCATAGCTTTGGAAAATATGAAGTTTCTAGTCCCTTTATTTGTCCAAAAAAAATAAGGCTGATAGTATTTTATATAACTGCTCATTAACTTAGAAGGGTGGCGGAGACCCTGTAACAATTCTCCATTCTTGTCCTATTGAGTAAGCATTGTCCAAGGCTGAAACAAAAAGAGGGCTAAGCTTTAATTTACTTTCTCAGCATATTTCCTTTTCTTCCCATTTGCTTACAGTTAATGTATATCTCCAAAATACAATTTCTCTGTCATTGCCTTGATTCTGGTATTACTGGAGTGTAAATGGCATCAAATCCTACATTTAATTGGTCCAGTTAACAGACTGAGAAATTTAGCGTCCTACCACCACCACCACCACCACCACCACCATGCATGTTTGCCTCTGAATTGGTGATAGGGCTAAGACCCTATTTATTGGTTGTCTAGTGTGAAATTACATAAGCATAGCTAAGCTGCAGGATGAGATTCTACCATTATGCAATCAGTCGTGCAATGGGTGACACAGATGTCCACTTCCACTCCCCTTTCCCACCTATGTTTCAGGACTTCACTTATCAAATCTCTTAGTGCTCTTGGTCTGGTGGAATGCTTGATGGTGGTGTCACAGCATTCATGCAATCTTAAATGCAATATGACTTTCACATAGCCTTCAAGAAAGTGCAACCACTTGTATAACAGCATTTGCACCAGTAGAGAGAATTCTGTCTATGGTTTGTTTGTCCATTTTGCTCTTTTTTTTTTTTCTCATTTGTTTGAACAGTCTGTTCTCTGCTGTCATTTAAGGTATTTCAACATTTGGATGTGGACATACTAAAGGTTCTTTATTCAACTGATCCATTATCAATGTTCCCCCACCAAAAGATGTGTATGTAGTTGTGGCTGTTTTTTCCAAGATCTGAAGAAACTTCTCCTTCTTTTGGGGGTATATCTACACAATACAATTGTAATACTTTGATACCACTTTAATTGCCTTGATTTCATGCTATGGAATTGTATGACTTGTGTGGTATTGTGAAGTTATTAGAATTCTTCGCTATAGATAATTCCAATGCTGTAGTCTAAGGAAGAACACTAGAGAATGCTACGGTAAGTATCTCACCAAACTACAAATCCCAGAATTTCATGGGAGGTTGCTATCGTAGTTCTTCTGTTTTTATATATATATATATATTTACCAATTTTTACACAAAATAACATAAACATATCTGACATTCATGACATAAACATAAACTCAAATTAAAAACAATGCTAAAACAATAAGAAACATTAAACACTAATTCACTAGAGCACTAATTTACTATCTAACTAAACACTAACGTACTAAAACACAAAAGGGCTCTGACCACCACCACTCCATTATTAGGTCTGCTTTTTCTCCTCGCAAACTGGTATGCCCTGCCCCTAGTCTCCTAAAGTGCCCTGCCACTTTATACAGCTCTGCCTTTCCCTTTAAACACCACTTTTGTGTAAAAAGGGTAAAGCCTTTCAGCTGTTATTTAGAATGACTTATTGATCTATGGAAGAATGTTTCTGTTTGGTTAGAACTACTGAAAATTATTCAGCTGAGTCAAAATTTCTAAAAAATATAATCTTTATTGAAACAGCAAACAGAATAAAGTATTGGTTTTGAAGCTCAAGTGGATCTTCAGAAAGCGTTTAAGCAGTTGCTTTTATCTTTACATGAGCATAAAGGCAGAGGTCTCTCTCTCACACACAGCCCTCTGGCTACTCTTTTGCCAAAGACTCTGTCCCCAAATCTAGGTCACTCTCTCTGACCAGATTCAAAAGTGGGTTGATTTCTCTTCTGCCCCCCCCCATCTCTCTAGTCTTTCTCTGAAAAAACACCCCCTTTCCTTCCACCCACTCCCCGGTTGACTGAAAACTTTATAGCGGAAGGATTTATTCCTAGCCCTAGCAACCTGAAGTTTGACTCCAAACACAAATCAGTGTTCCTGCTATTTTTTCATATATTTTTTTCTCCTGAGGCCTCTAACCTTTCTTTGAAGGGGCTGGATTTCTCTCAGGAGTGGCCTTTCTGGTTGCCTGGCAATCTGTTGCTGGGCAGCTTCTCTAACACGAAAGATACCATTCCCCCTGGGGTCCTTCACACCCTCCAACCAAACTGTAATGACAAAGAGAAATAAGAAAAGACAGAAAAATGTCATTCTACTTTTACATATCCATCTAACCAAACTACTAGTAACTAGCATAAAAAATTATTGCATTTGGGAGCATTTCCGCACAAGGGCAATACATTGCACTGGCATCATATTCTTGCTGTTACGTCTGCACATTAAACCAGTTAGTATCGATGTTTCCTCTGCAGATTCACATGGCTTGAGCTCTTAGCACTATTACTATCAACATAAAACTGATGTTTTGTAAAACCAGAAAAACTCTGATATAAAGCACAAAAACCGGTTTGGCTGTGTTTCTGACAATATGCAGAAGGTGTACATGCAGAGGTGGTTCTCTGTGGGCATTCCCATCTTTCCCTGGCATCATTTCTGTCCACTCCTGTCTCTGCCCCTCAAACTCAGGGCTGGTGTGGGAATACAATTAAATATGTTGGGATCCTCAGGATGCTTGCTTTTCAGTTTCTGGCTATCTAGACCAGAGCTTTCCAAACTTTTCATGTTGGTCACACACTTTTAAGACATGCATCATTTTGCGACACAGTAATTTTACTAGCAATTTTACTAGCAGTTTTACTAGTAAATCGGAGATTAAACTAACCCCTTATGAGAGATCCGGGCGTATACATAAATTGTAATAATGTTATGCAACATATCTCATGAAAATCTTTCATTTATATTTTTAAAAATATATGATTTATTTATAACACGTAATATACATTTCCAAGACTCAAGTGGGAGCTTGTCTTCTGTTAGAACAAACTAAAGTGCCTCCACTGATATGTAGCAATGGGTTTGTTTTTTTTTTTAAAAAAATGACCAATCAGAGGCGGTGATGTGGAGCAAGGAAGGGAGTGGTAGGAGGATGGGATTTTCACGAGAATTGATGGAGCGGAAGCGGCAAATGATTTTCACCACATTAACAATCCAGTCTTCTGATACTAGTGTTTCAATCTATTTCCAGGTTTGAGTAAACAACATTCTTGCAGCTGTTATCATATAGAGAAGAACCAGTACTTGTTTTCTATCCAAATCCTTATCCATAATACCCAGCAAAATTATTTCTGGTGACATTGGAGTTCCAGATTTGAGAATCTATTTTGAAGCCTCATGCTTAGTATGATTAAGAGAATGGATTTTATTAGAAAACAAGAGATTACTAGAATTGGAAGGTCATGAATTGAAATTTGGATGGCATGCCTATTTATGGTATGGAAAAATTAAGGTAAATGCAGGGTTCAAAAATCGTATTTTAAGGAGATCAGTGTTTAAAATATGGGGAAAATATAAGAAAAGATTCAGGAAAAAAATATCAGGATGGTTATCACCACAAGAGGCGATTTATAGAAGGGAAATGGGAAGTTTAGAATTTTGGTTAAGATATAGGGATATATTGGAAAAGAAAGGAGATGGTTAGATTATTAAAGATTTACAGAATTTGGAGAGGGAAGGATATAAAATTCAATGGCTAACATATTGTCAATTGAAAGAGAGATTTAAGGAGGACAATAAAATACATGGGTTTGAGGATACAATAAATGAATATGAAAAATTATTAAGTGCAGAAGAATCCCATATAATCTCCAAAATATATAAGTTATTATTAAAATTGAATACAGAGGATGAAGAGATAATTTAGGACACAATATAAAATTAGAACAATGGGAAGAGTCTTGGGGGGAAGGTTTGAAATTCACTAGATGTAATGATCTTAAATAAAATTTTAATAAAATAATGTATAAGTGGTATATAACTCCCAGTAAATTGACCAAGATGTATAAAGGGGCGAATAAACAATGTTGGAAATGTAAACATCATCAGGGCACTTTTTACCATATGTGGTGGCAATGCCAGAAAGAAAAAAATTGGCTAAAGATTTGCAAGTATATGTAAAGGATTAATATAGTATTCTGACCAGAAATTTTTCTCTTAAATATAATAGATAGGATGGATAATATGGAATGGAAATATAGGAATTTGATTAGATATATGGTAACGGCAGCAAGGATTATATATGTGAGATATTGGAAAAATAATGAAACTCCAAAACTGAGTGATTGGTAGAATAAACTAATAGATTTTGCAGAAATGGTAAACTTAAAGTTTTACTGAAAGAAAATTCCATAGAATCATATTTAAAAAGATGGAGACCTTTCATAGACTATACAATGAATAAGAAGGGGGACTTAATGGTCATCGGTTTTGATACATAAAAGATAAGATTGATTTAAGATAAGAGGGAGAACGGTTACTAGTGATTTATTTAAATTGTGATAGAGGTTTAAGATTAGAATGTAGAAATAGAACCAATAGATGAAGGATTTGGGAAATATCTTAATTTTTTTTTTGTTAGTATTTACATAAGTCAAGATCTGTTTGGGCACTTGAGGAATAAGGGTGGGGGTGTTTTTCATTTTTAATCTCTTTTTTTTTCTTTAATGTTCTCTTCACTTCTTTTTTCTTATCTCCCTCCTTTTTTTATTTTCTTTCCTTTAACTATTAGAGACTTTACTTGTAAATGTTAGATGTTATAATTGTGTTGGTATGTTTTATGTTATATTGGTGTGTTTTATATTGTATTTGTATTTGTTTCCTAATATACATTATATTAATAAAGACTATTTAAAAGAATATTTCTGTGTGACATTGTAAAATCAGCCTTTACTTTTTTTTTAATTAATGTGTAAATCTTAGACCAGTACATTTTATCTTCTTCTAACGCCGTCACATAGGGAAAAAGGAGCACTTTAGCTTGACATCCCCATTGTCAAATAGCCATTGTAGTTTAAGTGATATCAAAGCACCATAAGTTTGCAGTATGGATACATTCAATGACTTCAGGCCAAGATCCCCCTCAGTGTAGTATGAATATCTGCATGCAGACCCATGCTATGAGCCTTAAACTTTCCCCTCAACTAGTTAAAAAGTCCTGGAAGCCACTCCCTTCATGTTCCACAGCAAGCAGGCATGATTGCAGAAACATAGAATCATAGAAATGGAGAGTTGGAAGAGACCACAGGGGCCATCCAGTCCAACCCCCTGCCGTGCAGGAACACCCTCAAAGCACTCCCGACAGATGACATCTGGGTACCTTCTCGGAGCCAGACACACAATTCTTACAACAGTGCTGAGACTGGCAGTGGATCTCAGTGAGGATGTCATCCTTTGCATCTGGTTGTAAGGAGGAAGCCAGACACTTCACTAATCCTGACTGCTTGCTGCAGAGCATGGAATGGCCATGCAGGAGTTTTATGCAGGGGGAGTGCTTTGGATATTGCAGAGACAATAAGGGAATACCAACCCCTGCAGTGTCTGAAGAATATCCACACCTGTAAGAGATACTTATGGATATCCCTAATAAAATTCCAAGCTGTCTCTGGATTAGAAGAATTAGCAAAGTAGACTCACTGACAATTATATCAGGAGACATGAAATCTTTCAGTAATGGACAGACTTCTTGCTGACATTTCTTCACATAAGTGGGATGAGGGGGAATGTGCATTGAACCAAACAGTTGTTCTTTACTAGACTTTCTTTTCTCCAGGTTGGTAGGAAAAGGTTATTGAGAGCCTCAAGTTTCTTCTAAGAAAAGAAGCACCAAAATGCCCATCAAAGTTGTCACTAAACTCCAAGGTATTTGAGGAAAAACCAGTGATGACATTTGAAGATAATTATGTCTAAAGGAAATGCCTATCAGTCTTGCCTAGATACCTTGTTTGCTCTTTATCACCTCTTGATTTTTCCCCCGTTTGCAACTTTTAGAAAAGGCCAAAGACTAACAAACACATCTTCCCATTTGTCATTCTGTGCTGACGGAGAGTAGGCTGAGGAGGGACACTTTAACAATTCATAGTGCTGCTATGCCAAGTATTTGCTTCAGAAGTGGCAGTTCATGCAGCGCTTCTACCTTATCTACAGAGCACAGAGATTTCAACAGGTTTCTAAAGGTCTTCAGAAATTTAAATGTGGGCTTTTCCCTTTCAGCACTCATGCATTTGGTGACATACTACAGGCCTGGTGTAGTCTAAGTCTCTCTTAGTAGGGAACAGAAGCTCACAACTTTTGCACATTTGTGCTTTATTTAAAGTCAGGAAGAAGAGTAAAGACTATGAAGGACATGATTCAAATTCAAAATGAATGGGAAAGTGTGAGAAATTGCAGGGGAAAGCAAGAAGAGAAAGGGCTCTCATGATTTTTGGCTCCTCTCCTCTCCCTTCTCTTCTCTTTGTAAGTCTACCCTGTCAGTAAGGCAGATTGTGATTAAAGGAAGCTTCCTCTGAGCCCTTTCCTCCAGTCCCTTCCATAGGTAGCTCCTATATCAATGGGTGAATCTCCTCAGGGCTTTAGCCCAAAATTTAAAGGACCTATTTAAACCGCTGAAACTATTTGGGGTTGTGGTTCAACATCTTGGATAGATTTTAAAGCCTGAACTAAAAAATAGAATGAATTGGCTGCCCTACTGATATGACCCACACATCTCTTCAGTGCTTTGGGGAATGCTCAGTCCTTCCTTCAGGGGATAACTGGGCTCAGACAGAGTGTAGCAAAAAGATACATTGTCTCTGAGCCGAGTCCTTGGACAGAATGAGAGTTCATCCTCGGCTCCATGGGATCAAGGTACACGCTCTCACAAAGCCAAGGCCCGATCCAAGGGGTCACTGTCTTAGTGAGCTTCCCATGGGATGGAAAAAGCAGGAGGCTGCAACAGGAATGGCAAAGGACTATCTGGCAGCATAGAGTGGCATAGTACTGTACTATGTATTGTCTGATTTTAGGTATTTGTATTTTTTTCTTTCAAGATAATATGCATTTTAACTACTGTTTTAATTGATATTATTCTTTTAACTGTTACACGTTATTTTATTGTTGTCCTCCATCTAAATCTATGAGGAGAGGTGGGTATGAAAATAACAACAACAACAACAAGTAGTAGCAGTAGTAGTAGTAGTAGTTGCTGCTGCTGCTGCTGCTGCTGTTGTTGTTGTTATTATTGGCAAGGGCTGTAATCCTGTAGTGCTCAGAGTAATGTAGCGGGTACCCATGTGGACATATGCTAGGCTGAGCCATATATCACCCTCAGTTTGCTGAAGCCTTTTTCAAAGTCAATCTATGCTTCAAGACGAGTGGGTAGGATTGCTAAAAAAAATCCAGATATGTTCCTGTAGCCAGATGCAAAATGACGACATCCACACTGAGATCCATCAATGCTGCTGTAACTATTTTGTGTCTGACTACAGCAGCATAGCCAGATGTTTCTGTGTTGTTACCTGTTCACTACAGAGCATGGAATAATCAGAAGCTGACCAGTAAGTCGTGGGGGATGTTAGGCACTGCAGAGGAAGGAAGGGAATACCAATTCCCTTAGTGCCCCAAAAGGAATGCATTCATGTGTAAGAGAAACTAACATGAGCACATGTCCCTAATAGGATGCCAAACAAGAAGTGTTAAAAGGAGTTGTTCTTCTTTTATTCTGTTGCTGTAAAATGCTGGGCAGCCATCTTAAGAATGAATTAATCTGTCAGTTTTAGTTTCTGTCAGCTTCTCATCTTTCCAATTTTGATTTCAGCTTATCTTGAATGCAGTAGAATTTCTTTTCTTATTAAAAAAAAGTTTGTACTGATAATTAGTACGCATTTTGTGTGTATACCAGTGTGGGACTACTGTCCTGGCCTTTAATTTGTTTCTGAGGACAGTTAAAGGTTCTGGTTTTGACTTACAAAGTCTGAAACAGTCTGAGACAGAGTATTGGAAAGACCACCTCTGCCAATATGAGCCTCTCAAAATGTGATAGCCTCAATTCTGTCACCACTTTGAGAGCTGAGGTTGGAGAGTACATTAAAAAAGAGCTTTTTTCTGAAGAAGAAGAAACTTCTCATTCATGAAACTCCTTCCCAAGGGAAATCATGCTGATTCTATCTTTATTGAACTTCTGACACACGAGTCAAAACTGTTGTATTCTATACAGATTTTTGGCTTTCAAATTGTTCAATAAAATTTAATTTAGAACAAGTTTGCTTAGTACTGCTGTTTATATAATTGTAGGAGGTAAGAAACTTGTTCTTCAAAGTCCTTCCTTCCTGCTGAAGTGCTGGTGGATTTTACATTTCTCTCTGGCATTTGCACTGCACTGTATCAGCAACAGAGCTTGCTGTTACAATTCCAACACAGATGGAACAAAAGCATATGCTGGCATCCAATCACCTCTAGAACCATCAAACTGAGGTTGCATGGGATGGAGATAATTGTAACAAGCAGGTATTGGATTGTTATTGTGGTGTGCCTTCAAGTCATTTCTGATTTACAGCAATCCTAAGGTGAACATAGTGTTTTCCTGGAAAGATTTGTTCAGAGGAGGTTTGTCTTTGACTTCCTCTGAGGTTGAGACAGCATGTCTTGCCTAAAGTCACCCAGGGATTCAAACCCTGATCTCCAGAGTCATAGGCCATTTCCAAATTGGGAATTTAAAATGGTGCAGAGCGACCTCCAATGGAGGTCTTCTGCATTGTAGAGTGGACTGGAGTGGATTACTTTCTGTAGATCCACACCTCCGGTTCTGCGCGACCAGAACTGGTAACGCAGTGTGGTTTTTAAAAACCTCTTTTTTGAGGTTTTTAAAAAGCATGGAGCAAGTGAAGCCGTGTAGCTCTGTCACCCGGCTCCGGAGCAGATTTGCAGGCGCGCGCAAGTGCATGCCTGCAGATCTTCGGGGGGGGGCTTTCGGCTGGTGAGCTTCTCCGGTTGGTGGAGAGTCTGCACCAACCGGAAGCCGCCATTTGGGACGCTGGAGGACTGTGGAGCAGCGAACTCACGCTGCTCCTTGTGGTGATGGACTCAGCCGGCCGGAAAACAAAGCTGGTAAGCTCTGTTTTCTGGTGTTTCCCCCTCCCCCGCCCACATGTGGAAAGGGCCATAGTCCAGCACTCAAACTACTACCCCATGCTGGTTCACAGGTACTGGATAATCCTTTCAAAACAACTGAAAAAGTATGTATGGTGGTGTGCCAGGAGATTAGTTAGTTATGTAATTTAATTTGTATCTTGCCTTTCTCCCAATGGGGGACCTGAAGTGCTTATACCATTTTATGTCACCAACGGGGTTCCAGTCAAATGCTACACTAGTAATGAAAGTAATTTCTTTTTCCAGTGTAACTGAATTCACATCTTAACAGAGCAGATTCAGCATTAATAGAATCACTAACAGTTCATCCCACAGAAGTCTCCTTCATCCTAGACAGCCTGCCTTCTTGTATGCAAGTCAAAAGGGAGGAAGTGTCTCTGCATATATTACTGTTAATATTCTTTACTGGTGAGCCTAAGTCTTCTTCATAAAGACTTTGTTATTTTCTTGATCATTGCTGCTCATTTAGAAGCTGTACAATATTAGAACCACTGGTTTTTTAAAACATGTACGCTAAAAAGAGCAATGTATGGCAGTTTGAAGAACTGTACTCTCTCATCTTTGGGGAAAGCCCTTTTCTCAGGCCCATGACCCTCACAGGTACATTGGGTGGGAATGTTTCATAGAGCCTTTTCAGTGGTTACTCTCTGCAAAGGAAGGCTAGGCAGACTCCTCTTATCTGTTGCCATTCTGTCTGCAGAAAAAGGTCTTTAAAAAAAATTAGGTAAGCTTTTGCTAATTGACTGACTGTTACAAAAGGCTTTTAACATATTAGCACTGTCCTTTTAAAGGGGCCCTTAATTTTTTATTTGTTTCTTAAATTGTGTTTAGCATCACAATTTTTTTGGGGGGGGTCTGTTCTAAGCTCCACTTGTACCCTTTTTGAAAAAGCAAGTGCTGTCCAGAGGAACAGACAGGGATAAACCAGGCCAGTCCCATACAGGATTTCAGTGAAATCAGAAGTACAGATTAGGCAGTCCCAGATCCAAAGGGAAAAGCAATCTTGAAGAAGGTCCAAAGTCAAGCAGAGAGTTGCCAGAATTATTAGTCCAAAATACATACTGAAAGCCAGAGATTCAACACTACACTGTTTTAGTGTTGTTATTGCACTTTCAACATCCTGTGGAATCCTGGAGTTTGCAGTTTAAGGAGGGGCATTTAGAATTCTCATCCAGAGAGCTCTTTGGCCTCAGTCAACTAGAAATCCCAGAATTTCACAGGATGTTGGAAGTGGAATAATAGCACTATAACAGTTTAGTGTCAGAAGGCCTAAAGCTGCAAGGAACTGTTGGATGTCTATTTGTAGAAACAGAACTACCTTAACTGAACTAATTTGTAGCTAGCACTAAAACAGTCCAGTTGTCCTCATTAGCTCAGTGTTTTCTTTTTAAAGTGGACAGAACATATCCTTTCCCCTTGCAACCAGTAGTTTAATTTACAATGCTCTATGGGGTGAAGTGGCTCTGTATTCTCCTCCTGATCTGCAGGAACTACCTGTGATGGACCTGAATATATTTTTGCTGGTACCATGACAGGATTGCCAGACTCCTCTGGCTTTAACTGAAGCCTATCTTTGCTTTGTTCTTCCCTTGCTTCATCTGAGGAAGCCTTCTCAGTGGTGGGGCTTGGAGTGCGTGGAAGGGGGTGGGTGGGCAGAGGTGTGGGGCATGGCTATGGTGCGTGGGGGCATGGCTACGGCACATGGGGCTGTGGTTATGGCACGTGGGCTCAGGGCTATGGTGTGTCGGGCGGGGCTATGACTGATACTGCAGGGCTACAATGTGTGGGGGGCTAAAGCACATCAGGGAGGGCAAGTAAGGAGCCATGGCACCCCAAAAAAATTGGCGCTGGGGTGCACCATCCCCATTGCCCCCCCCATCCCTAAGCAACTGGGCCTTCTCCAGGTAGGATTTGACAACTTACTTTTATCTATTTTCATATGTACCTTTTTTAATCTTGTGAAACTTCTTAAATCCTAGTCATGGAATAAAGACAGGCTATAAGTCAGATAAATAAAGAAAAACGGTCACTGTGGAAATGACAAATTGTTTGAAGGTAGTCTTCTTATGGAGGTGGGGTGGTACTTTAGTTTCAATTTTTGTATGTTTTCAATGATTTTATATTGTTTAATGTATGATTCTAAAATGGCACTATTTTAATTGTGTTTTAATTTGATTGCTATGTTTTTAGCTACATTTGTTTTATTATTTGTGAGCTGTCTTGAGTTCCACACCAGAAGAAAGGCAGCACTGAAATGCAATAGATGCAAGCAAGAAAGCAATCAGACAAGCTGGTCATTTCTTGTTTGGGGGAACAGAGTCTATCTGGGCCTTTAAAATAGGTAAAGGGGCAAAAATGTCTAATGTGTGGTAAATGACCCCATAGCATTCCCAGAGACTTCAGGGGGATTGTTTAAAAAAATCCCCCCACACCATTTTTGTGGGTTTGGGATGTTCTGGGTTGAAAATGAGATGCACAGACCACAGAGAGCTAACACAGTCCCTCGACTCTTGGAAGTTGCCCATCTCTGCAAAGTGTTTCCTATCATATATTATTTTCAGTTGAGAATTTCTAGGGAAGGACTGAATTGAATAATATCCATCACTGCTTAGGGCAGGAAAGCTCAGTGGTCAGTATTTTACTGCTTCACTGTGTGCATAATTCTCCATGGAATGAAGTCCCCACATTTACAGCATGCTGTCTTGGTTATAAAAACATGGGCCTCAATAAAGTTCATAACAGCTACAAGAATCAATTTGACATGAATGCCAGTTCTTAAAATTGGATGGAATCTGTTAAGCAAAATGTTTAATGCTGATCCTCCCATGGTGTATAACTTTGTTTCCAAACAGGCTAAATCCATCTGCAAACATTTTTTTTTTCTAAGGTTATCTCTTAGTTCAGCAGGTATAGCATGCTCTTATCAAACTCACAGAGCTTGCCATGGGATTGATAACTCTTAAGCCTCCCCTGTTTTCACAATTCTGCAAGGAAAAAGGAGAGAGAAGCAAATTGTGAATAATTGGTTCCTGCAGCAACAGATTTATCACCATGAAAATATTATTTGACCCCCTGGAATGCATGTTGTGCTCAGATCTTGTTGTGCTCCTGCTAGCTAAGAAATTACGTCATGTAGAAGCTCCCATAGCATTCTACACCTAGTGAGCCCCAGTTTCGCTCCATAACTGAGATAGTTATTGTGCAGGTAGCTGAGGAATACGTGCAAAAACAATTGTTCACTGTTAAGACATCAAGAAGTGAACAAACATGTTATGTCCATAGAACTCCCAGTGTGTTGTGTTTTTTTTTAATGTTTAAATTCCACACCATCTTCAGTTCACTTGCACATGCCCCTTGCCCTTTGGCATACAGGGCACTGGGCCAGGACACCACTATCTTAACTTCACTGGCAGCTTCATTTGAGCTGCAAGTTAAACAAGGGAAGGAATAAAAAAGGACAAAAAGGAATCCTCTGGCATCACTGAGAACAACTGAGAAAAATGGAATTTTTGGCATAAGCTTTTCATGGACTCCAGCTGACTTTGATGAAATACACTGAAACAGACTAGCATGCCTAAGTTTTTGAATAGTACTTCCAGGGAAAGAATAGCAGATATCTATCCCAAACAGTGACTCCTGCGCTTTCTTAGCTTCTCCAGACTGGACAGAAAGTTAGAAAAGGTCCCATCCCCTTCACTCCTCTGAGCTGCTGAACCAGTCTTCCAAGGTCTTTATCTGTGACAAGAGGCTCACCAAGGCAGCACTTTTTCATTTGGTCTGAGGTCTCTCATAATCTGTAATGCTTTGTGGAGTCTGGAATTGCTCACAACTCAGAAAAGTGGGAAATGTGTTACAAGGTCTAAACCAATTAGTACAACCATAAATTGCTTGTTGTTGTTGTTGTCGTCATTGATGTTGTTGTTGTTGTTGTGTGCCTTCAAATCATTTCTGACTTATGGTGGCCTCAAGTGAACCTATCACTGGATTTTCTGGGGCATAGACTGTGTGAGGCACCCAAAGTTACCCAGTGGTTTTCCATGACTGTGCAGGGAATTGAATCCTGGTCCTCACCAGGTTGTGGTTTAGTGCTCAAACCACTACACCACACTGGCTCTCTACTAGATGATACTACATCTTCTTTGTCCTTAAGATAAACTGCTTCACAGGAACTGAGTCTGTGATGTATGGCAAAATAACTACTAAACAATCTCCAGAATCACATGGACACAATAGGCGTTTTTAAAAGGATTTTTTTGTAAAAATAAAAAAAGGGGCAATTATTCCAACCAACAATAAAAAACGTGTTTCTCAGTGGGACAAAGGAAAGCAATTCACAGAAAAGATGAAAATAAAGGTTTTTGGTTTTTTTTTAAAAAAAGAGAGATACCTGTTAGTAATAGATTGATTTAGTATTTAAAAATTTTCACCAATGTTGGAACATGAAAAATGCAAACAGGAATACAGGAAGATGCTTACATTTCTCATTACCCAATGATTAAACAACTCTTGATTGCTTCAACAGAACTTTCTCTGATGACACAGCATTGTCATTTGGATCTTCAACAATAATAGTGACCAATCTTCCGTTTACAGTAAATGGTGCACATACTATTTGATATGAACTACAGAGACCAGTTTTAAATCTAGTCCCAACTATCTGCAATTAAATTGGGCACAATCTATACTGCCTTGAGTTTTCTTGAGAGAAAAAGGCAATAAATACATGCATACAAACTGAAAACTCATAGTTGTAGTGTTGTGATAAGGAAATGAAAAGTTGGCAGTTTTGCTCTTGCTGAGTTTCTGAATATTCTTCCAGGATCTTTGTCCCAGATAGTTCCACATTGTGTTGCAAGACCTCCCCCCTACACACATGGAAATGTGTGTCTATTTTTGTACATGTTTTTGTTCAAAATGTACACATTTGTGTACTGTTAGTTGTATTTTATTTCCATTGGTTAAAGCATTTGTGTGCATTTTTTGTATGTATGTGCTTTTAGGCATACATAATTTTCATATCTACACATGGTTTTGTATGTATTTTTTCATCTGGAACACACTGCAAGTCTTCTAGTGTATGGATTTCTGAGGCATGATATTCTCTATTCAGATATAAAAAGAGGTTTCCTTACAAAAATAGACAACTCAACCTATTTCATTTCCATCCCAAGTGAGCATTGTGAAAGCATTCCAAGCTGAGAGGGAATTGTATGCATATACCAATACATGGCACTGTGGTTCAACAGCAGCAATTCCCTTTTCACCACATCCTGTTCAACAGAAATAAGTGGGCACAAGTAGCACACATTATTCCTAGAAATTCATTACTTTTACTGTTTTAAGGTGTTATGTGAATTTGACAACTTTCCTTACAGAACTGAGCCAGGCTTCCAACCCTTCCAAAAAGCAAGAATTGAGCTCCAGGACTTACCTGTGGGTGCCAGTTGCAAGCCATGGTAATGAGACAGAATGATGGCAAGTACCATTTTAGGTGATGCAGCTGGCTTTCCAGAACTGTTTGCAGTTTGCACAGGTTCTAGAGAAGGAATGGTGGTGGGGGGACCGAATTGCAGGTAGCATGATTGGCTGGAGAGTTAGACCAGAGCCTCCAAGGAGTAGACTTCTCTCTGCTTGAGATAGCATATATAAGGCCAACCCCAGTGCCCCCCTCCTCAGTGTTCTTGGGAGATTTGTCCCCTCCCATTATTACGTTCCTTGTCATTTGGTTGATTCTGGTGTTGTTGTCTTCTAGTTCACCACAAGTTTGATGTGGCCTCTGCTGTGATGTGATATGGAAATTGGGGAGGAGAAAGGACTTGGGGAGGGTCCCCTTATGAAACCTTCAGAGTAGGGACAGCAAGGCTCACCCTCAACTCAGAGGCATCTGGCATTGACTCACTCCCAGGTTGCAGAGGAACCAGCCAGTGCCTTCATGGAATCTCATATCTGCCCTCCCAGATTTTGTCCAGTAAGTGGGCTGGATTAATAGTAGTTTGACCATCTGGTGGGTTGGTTGATGACTAGATCTGGATCTATTCTGATGTTAAGCCTGTTTGGAGCTGTAACCAATGAAGTTGCAGCCTATTTTATCCCAATTTGATTTGTCTATGTAATTTGTCTTATTGGTACACAGAACGTTAGTAGCCATTGACCCTGCAACTGCACCCCTCCTTTTGTTTTGTTTTGTTTTTTGTGTTTTTGTGTTTTTGTCCCCAGAACTGGACCACACAATCCGACTCTGTTTGGATCCAGTGTCTTTACGTCAATCAGGATCATGCAGTTGTTATTTTCTATTTAAGTCAGCTTTGACTTATGGCAACCATATGAATGAGAGACCACCAATATTGGTATCATTAACCTTGCTCAGGTCTTCAGGACTCAAGGCTGTCGTTTCCTTGATTGAATCAATCCACCTGTAGTGTGGTCTACATATTTTCCAATTGCCTTCCATTTGACCAAGCATTATCATATTTTCCAAAATAATATGTCGACAGTACAACAGCCTCAGTTTAATCATCTCCACTTCTCATGCGAGCTCACACTTGGTTTGCTTATGACTTATTCATTTTGTCTTTTTGCTATGGCATCTGGATAACTCTTCTCCAGAAGGTATTTCAAATGAGTTGATTTTCATTCTGTCTGCTTTTTTCACTGTTTCTCTGTTCACTGTTACATAGAAATTGGGGATACTATGGCCTAGATGACCCTGGCTTTGGTGTTAAATGATATATCTTTATATTTGAGGAGCTTATCTAATTCCTTCATGGCTGCCTTTTCAAGTCTTCATTGCATAAAATTCATAGGAAGAGGAGAGTTCTCACATTCCCCAAGTCTTTTGTCCTCCCTTTTAGTATACTGCAGAAAGCAAAAGTATGGAATAGCTAGCTGATTGTCCATCCTCACAATTTATTTCCAGGCTGTAATATTCTTCTTCTAGCAGAGCATGTTCCTGTTATACTTAACTACTTCTTCTAATCCCTGCCAGCAGTATTTTCAACTTGTGTGGCCCATTGACCCTGAATGTTTGAATCAGCACATCTGCCTGTATAACCAGTCATAATTCATGCTTTGTGACAGTGCTTTGGCACAGCAGTCTGGGCATTGCATCTTAAATACCATATTGCCAGGGCAGCAGGTCATAGGATTAGGTCTTTAGGGAGAAAATATTTTTCATGACAAAGTGGCAGCATGGTTAATAAGGCCTTTGATTCTATTTTTTTAATGGCTTATTGGATGGTTTTATGTCTACAAAGCAAGAAACCTGTTTTGAGTAAGATGGAAGCAAAAAACTATTCTTAAAGTTTTGTTTTCAGATACAGAAATTACTAGCTGTTTGTTCTCACTTTTCAGAACACTAAAAAAAATGTGATAATTTTGTGGCTGGAATCCTGTTGGGGTGCTTGAGTTATGCCAGTGGCTGTACTTTTTCCACAGTTTTGCCCAGACGTATTGAATACACCCTTACATAAGCAGTACCCATCCATCTGCAGCACAGTGGGTCAGCTTAAAGAATGGGTAGCTTGTGGACACAGATAGCCCCCCATGATGAAGACAGGCAGCAGAACAGCCTCTAGAATGGCCACTGGATTTTGCTGCTGCATAAGTATGTGAAATTGACCAGGAAGTCTAACTAAGTGTCCATAAATTTTGCAGTAGAAATATATCTAGTAGCTCAGTTAAAAGTTTTACTGCATTTTCTGGCAGTAACTTAGGGAGAGAAAGGGAAATGATTCTGACGATTGGAGGTCAGGATAATATTCTGAATTTTGGGGGCAGGAGAGATTGCCTTGCCACACCATAATTTTAGACAGAGCTTAGAAAATTTCTATTTTTGGATGAAAACTCCCAGAATAACTTAGCAAAACCACTGGCCTGGGAGAAGGGGGAACTGGGATAAGACGTGGGTTCTTTAAGAGCATTTGTACTAGGTGCTCAAGTCTTAGTAAGCACTCAGTTTCACTGCTTACCTCAATGCCTTATAAAGTGAAGAACAGAATTTTTAGGCTTCCATATTATGTATACTATCAAAAATTGGACACATCACAGATTTACAATAATGGTATTTCTCATTTTATTTTCAGACCTTTTTCCTAATACGCCCAAAAACCTAATTTAACCCCCCCCCACTCACACGACATGAGAGTCCACTTCAGTCTCCTTTGGATTTCCTTTTCCTTAGTTGTTTGAGCTCATCCACAAGCCTAGCTTCTTCCATACTCACCCAGAAATAACATCAACCCTGTTTATAAATAATTGTGAATGTGTTTACACTATGCCCAGAGAAAGACTTATTTTCAGCTAGAATAGCATAGCAGTGTCTAGTTGTGTAGAGATGGGGAGGGTGGAAGGGCAGTTTGTCCTGGGTGACAATGTTTTTGGGGTGTCCCAGCCCGTAGCCACACCCCCATGTGTCCTGGCCACAGCCACAGCCACACACATAGTGGCCATGCCCCCTCATGCTGTAGCCCCCCCGCCCCCCCACTCCAAGCTCCACCACTGGTAGTGTCTCTTTTGTTTTCTACATATGATGATAGTTTTAAGGGTCATCTTCCTCTTAAGTCTTTTTAGCACACATACTTTGCAATGTCATTTTCAGTAGGGCCATCCCTTTTCCATTCACAGCATACTCTGAATTCCATGCCTAAAAGAATAAGCACCAGTGCAAGAATCTCTTAGTAAAACATTAATCTTGGATCACAGGTTTATTGTATGGATTTTGCAACACAGCCCATATTACAAACATTGTCTGGGAAACATTTACAAGAATAAATAAGATGGACTTGCAGTTGTAAAAAAAAGTTTACACTTCACTGTAATGTACAGTCAAAAAATATATCTGATATTCATTGACTTGACATTATTTACCTTCCCTTCTTGTAAACCAGAAAGAAAAGAAAAACTCTGAATGCACAGTGCTGAATTGTTCATATTTATATTTTTCTTTTTTCTTTTCTTTTTTTCATACGTGCTTTATCTATCAAACATCCAAACTGTACAACTGAGCGTAGTTGGTAAACTTAGGCATCCAGGGTTCCTGCAAAAGAAAAGTAATTTAGCCATCATGCAACAATCCCTTCTAGCTAGCCAAGAGTTTGCTCCTCTGATCTAAAAGAGAAATCTTTGGGCTAGCTTGGGACACTGCTGACACAGTTACATCCCCCTCATCCTTGCAGGGAGAAGATATCAGGAAAATTGTTTATGATATGCCTTTGCTGGATGTCAGTACATCTTGGCTTCAGCAGGTAGTGTGATGAGAGGATAAAGAAGGGAAAATTGATGGGAACAGGTTAATGCTTAACACATCCTTCCTAGCTGATCAGCGATTACAGATTGTTTGGGAGTTTTATTCTTTTGTTTTTTTAGATGAACAAGATTGATTTCCAAACCTAGTTGTGTGATAGGGAAAAGCCATCAAAATGTGTTTTTCCCTCCAACTTTGAGATTGTGAAGTGGTCTTGTGTCTGCATATTTATGTAGTTAATAGCACAGAAAGCTTCAGGAAACAAAATATGTTCCTCAGGATATGGCAGGTTCTAGTCATTTCAAAGGATACAATTTACAGGATCGTTTTATGATGCCAAATCTATGAGTCACTTTGTGGTGAGATTTCCTTAGACAATAATTCTGCCAACCCAATCATAGAATTGTCAAGAAGAGAAAGAAGAATGGCTGATAACAGGCCAACAAATAGCTTGGTTCTCCAATATCGACAACGTAAAGCCAGTGTCTGCATTCACTTTTGGAACAGCTAATCTTACAAAATCTTCCTTGCAAACAGTACATGAATGTGGAATGCTGATACAACCAGACATAGTTCCTTGAAGTCCTTAGAACACACCAAATACAGCAAATGGACTTCCTTGACACCAGACTGCAGTAGTTTTCATCTTTCCCTCTAAATGTGCAGAACAGCACCACCATTACTATCACGTGGCCACTGATGGCTGGTTTATCAGTTCTCCTTAATACAACACAGCATAGAAAGTTACAGAAAAGCTCATTGGGATGAATAATTGCAATAAATGAGACATTTGTTCTGCCAGCAAGTCTATACATAGCAGCCCATTTGCCATAATTTCTTCATTACTGTGGGCGAGTTATTTCAGAGGCCAAGACACAGGCAGGAATTTATGACGCTGGCACCTTTATTTAAAAAACAAAAAGTACAAGAACAATGGTCTCCCTTTCCCTCTGTCACTCTCTCTCTCTCTCTTTCTCTCTGTTTTTTAAAAGGACAACCTGTTTCCTAGCAGTGCTGAAAAACTTCAGAGATTTACTGTTAACATGCTTATATTGGACCACCTGCTTCTAGCAGCTGCTGGCTTGATGTCTCAATGAGATGTTTTTAAAAATAGTCGCCAGTTGTTATGCCTGTGAAGAACTGCTCAAGAATGTGAGGCAGTCATAAGGTGAGGAAATGCTGACTGCACTCAAAACCTAGAACAACACTTCTTGGTTTGTGTGTGAAATTCTTCATCTCCGCTGTGAGGTGTTTCTTTCTCTCCACCCTCCCTAACATCTTCAACTACATTGTGATAGAAATGCAGGTGTTAACATTTGCAGGTCTATTCTTGACATAAGAAAGCTGAGTGAGAATAACAGTGTTACTTCATTAGCCCCAGTGCTACAACATTTTTAAAGTGTGGCATTTGAGTTATTTTTTTCCATTTAAGAAATCTCAGTCAACAAGGAAGCTGAACTCAGAAACCTAACTGTATTCTTGTATCTATTCAAGGCCTACTTATTAGCACCCACACACAGCACCGAATTGGACGTGTTTTAATAGAGCTCCCATCATACTCCACTCAATATTTCGTTTGAGCCAATCTTATTTATTTGGTGGATGCAGATGAAAGAATGTCAAGTGTTTCTCAAGCACAGAGTAATTTTTAACAATAGTGTATGAATGCTTTTTTCAAAGGCACTGCTTAGTTGGCTTTGTAGCCTTGAACAGTTGATGAGAGTGGGCTAAAACATGGCTCTGTGAGAAGTGCAGAATATAGCAAGTAAGTTGTATTAGAAATTTCTCTCTTGAATGTACTTCAAGATGATATGTTGGTAAGATCTACTTACAATAAACACCTAGTATTTCTGAATTGGGAAACAGAATAATGCAGTTTACAGTATATGTAGGTGTAAAGAGCATGCTCCATGTATTTCCTGAGAGGCTGAATTCTCTTTAGAATCACATGCTAATAATTATTTACCATTTTTTTTCTTGAAAGAAGCATTGAGTATTTTTAACAATTTTTTGTTGCTATGCAGAAGTCTTTCAAAACTGCACAGTTTTCAAGGACTATTCATAGTTAAGTACTTACTCTGCCCAAAATTTAGATGTGGTATTTTTGCACATAAATATTTTTTTCTGTTTAGAAAATGCTGTTTTCTGCACAAAACACACTCCCATTCTCATCTGCTCAGGATCTTCTGGTTGAGGTTTCTCACTCAAGGTACTTTTTGTTGTTGTTGTTGTTTACCCTTTTTCAGATATTTCTTCCATCCCTACTAGTAGTGTGTAGACATTGATAATCTACCAATGAGATCAAGCTCTACAAGGTGCTCAAATTTCTTTTACTGCATTGAAATCCATACATATTGTGTCCTGGATTGTGAACTTTCTTTGCTGCACAGAAATTCATACCTGTTTATTATGTTTGCTTTTTTTGCTCTCTTTTTTTTTAAAAAAATGTATGCATACATGTCTCTGTTGCTTAAATGTATCTGCATTTTTGACATGTGCATCTTCTTGATCACTTTAAATATTTTTGCATATGTATCATAAATGCAGCAGGTCCAGGAACCAATTTTCTGCTCCCACACACATTGCCAAAAATGTCATAAAAACAAAAACAAAAAAAATGAAGTTGGAAGAAGCCAGAAGTCTTCTCAGAAATCGATGATGATGATGATGATGATGATGATGATGATGATGATGATGATGATGATGATGCAATACACTTCTCACCCATCCTTACCACCACTATGGCAGCCTCATCATTATGAATGAATTTGTATGTTTTTCCCTTCTCAAACACAGAAATAAACACACTTGGAGACAGTGCTGCAGTATGCACTCCTTCTTCAGTAACACTTTTGCTAGATCTAAACAACAACTGTTTCTCAGAAAGTCTGTCTTTTCTACTCTTCAGTAAAAAAAATTTAAAACTGAAAATTTATCTTGGAAAATGAATATAACATTAAATGGATCCACTATCCTCAGTATTAAGCAACCTACATGTTTTTTAACTTTTCCACGACTATTCTTATTGGAGTTTCAGATGAGAATTTGGGTTGGTAATCTTGGTCAAGTTACTATCTTTTAGCTTCAGAGTTCTGTGTGTGTGTGTTAAAAACAGAAACTTATCATGAAAGGCAAGTGAATTATATGTAATGAAAGTTGCCTGATTTAAAAAGAACAAGACATAACAAATAATCCTAAATCAGACTTCTTGTCCACTAAAACCTGCACAAAGCCTAGAAAGGCCATTCTGAATTTTCTCTGAAGATGACCTTTTCGGTAGGATCACAAGCTTCACAATTTAATTTCTTAGAAAAAAACAAAAACAAACAAACAGAATTTGAACTACAAAATTTGCAGAAAACCAATCTATAAATAATTAAAGTAATACCAATCATTCCAATAAACCACCAGTCAATAAGTTGTATTGCTACTGATGTCCCAGTTTCAAGGAACATACCAAGCAAGAACTTTTGGCTTTCTAATACACAGTCAATGGTCAGCATAATTTGTTATTCACTTGTATGACATAGCAGACAGTTTGTCTATCCTAGTTCACCAAATTACTACACATTTCTGCCTTCATCCACAATATCCACACCAATATGTAACTTCAGTGAATTTGTTTCAAATCAACTGTCCACAAACAGCCCTTTTGGAAGTAAAGCTTTCTTACCAAGATGTCTGCTACTTTCCAAATATTATAAAATAAAACACAATTTTTACATATAAATGTTGCTGCTTAACAAACAAACATTTGATCATATAGATATACTTGCTTTGCAGTCTTTGCTCCAAATGTGAACACAGCACATTGGTAAGATGCAAAAGCGGGACCTTGACAAACAGAACAGATAAATGAAGCAGGTACACATGACACTGCTGTTTCTGTTATATCACTTCTCCATTTCTCTTTTGGTTGTGCCTCCCCTGGAATTGTTGACGTACACTGCCACTGAAAGCTCTGCCTGTTTCAGTGAGTAAGGGTTAACTGTCTTGTTGTCTGCACTGTCATAGCAACCAGTTATAAAAATTCCTAGCTGTTTTCCCAGCCCGCAAGTCATGATAAGCGTTCGCTGGGATTCGTTCTTGCCTGTGTTCTTATAACAACTTTTTCCTGCTTACCATAACATGTATTGCTATGTCTGGAAAGAACTATGTTCTCACCATGTGTAACCATGTGTAACTTGGTGACAAGCCTATACAAAAAGGGGCTGCCTGGAACGGGCAGGCTCCACTTTCCTTTCCATCCTGCATTCTCTCTGTTTTGCTGTTTTTCTCCTTTGCTGCTGGAGACATGGATTTTACTTAGAGGTTTTTGCTAAACATGTTCTTTTAAGCTTTTGCGCTACAATAAACTGAGTAGTAATTAGACTACACTGCGTGGCCTCATTTACTGGTAGTTTTATGGAACTTGCAAGGGTTTTTCCTTGTTTTTAAGCACAGCCTGACTCTGGGCCATGCTCATGTTTATGGCATGCTACCCCAGCTTTTTCTGACAGGATTTTCATGCTTTTTAAGTAGCACTTATGATTTCTGCACTATTTTAATATTATTGATATTGTTGTTTTGTACCTTCTACGTTATATCATTGTTTATTTTGATCACTTTCAAATATGCATATAAACCACCTTAAGCTGCAGGGGAGGTGGACTGAAATATCTAAAATCCAAGATAAACATATCCTGGAGCAATATGGTAAAGTCTACAAAGCAAACCAATCTATTTACTAAAAATGCTGTTCCAAAACTAAAAATCTACCTTTTGCTCTCATATCAGCAACAAAGGATTTCAAACTTGCATGTTCATTTTCCTCTTCTGGAGATATTGCATTCTCACCTCTGCTATTTCACATTTTTCTCCCTATTCCCCTCAACTTCTCTTCCCTTTTCCTTTTATATTTCACATGGAACCTATCTGGATTTCCACCTAAATGTCCCCGCTCCCTCAGGCTGGTACACTAACAATTCTCATAATATACAGACACTGTGGATCTACTCTCCACTCCTGCATTCATTCATATTTATGGCAGACTGTGGAATCACAGGGTCAGCATTGGTACAGCAGTTAATACCAAAACAATGGCATACAGATCACTCACAATATTATATCTGTTACCTTCTCTGCCTCTGTTTTTTTTTTTTTTTGCCAAATCAGGAATGTGGACATATCCTTAGATTTCCCTTGGACTTGTGCCAGTGCGTCCTTAGCTTTGGCCCTTTTCGCAAGGGCTTTCTCTTGCGAAATAGCCCCGTGAGCCTCGCGGGAGTGGGAGCATCACTCTGCACGACACACTCCCACTTCTGTCACGCTCACGGGGCTGCAGCGGCATGATCACAGTTTTTTTGATTTTTGCTTTGAAGCGAAAATCACCCGTGCTCACACAACGCTCCCGGCACCCACGTGCACTTACCTCCTGTGCGGAGCGTCGGGGAGGCGGCTGGGTCGCGCTTCCTTCCCTCCACCCATGCGGAAGGAAGGGGTGGGGCGGGGCACTAGCGCGACGGACGCGCCAGCCTGCTGCCTCGCGAGGGGGGGATGGACGTGCCAGCCTCCTGCTTCACGAGGGGGGGATGGACGCGCCAGCCTGCTGCCTCGCGAGGGGGGACGGACGCGCCAGCTTCCTGCTTCGCGAGGGGGGACGGACGCGCCAGCCTGCTGCCTCGCGAGGGGGGACAGACGCGCCAGCCTCCTGCTTCACGAGGGGGGCGGCTCACGTGAGAAGCCTCCTCCGGGAGGCTGCCGCTTCCCCCTCGTTCCTTCGCCTGTGGGAGGAACGAGGGGGAACAGCAGTGTCCCGGAGGAGGCTTCTCGCGCGAGCCGCCCTCCCCCTCGCGCAAGAAGCCTCAATGCGAAAGGGGCCTTTGTCTTGTGTCTGCCTTTAAAATCAATCTAACTCTTTAAGATTTTAAATCTTTAAATTTAAATTTAAAAATTTAAACCTTAATATCTTTATATTCGATTTCACCTGACATCTTCCTTAAATCATAGTACTTCCATAGCTGCAAGAGGACAGGCACACCTCAGTTTACAAAGTCTTTGACAAAGAAGTTGTTACAAAGTCTGTTTATGCCCTTTAAGCTCCTGTTTCTTCTTCCTTTGTCTAGCTGGAACCATTTTGAGTAGCATCTGCATTGGGATGATGAAAGAAAAATGGAAAAGCACAGGCTTTTGTTGTCAGACTGTAGTAGTATGTTTGCAAGAAAGCAATGCAATAAAGCTTGAGCTAGGAAAGAATGGGATTATACTCCAGCCGATCCTACTATAGCTGTGTGTGCCTGTCTTCAACAGACAAGGCAAACATTAGCTACTTCCAGAATGCTTTACTGAGCATGAGTGAACAGAAAAACAGAGAGAAATGGGAAAAGTAAATAAGCTTGTCCCACCAGTTATAACTAGCATGTTAAAAAAAAGCACAGATCTATGTTGAACTGCTCTTTTTTGTGTGGCACCGGAAACTATTCTTTCCATATTATTTCTGTTGTGGGTATCAAATTTCCTATTAAAGAAGTAATACCCAGGAGCGCATTTACTTTGTTAATTGAAGTACAGCTGCATTACCATTCATCAGGTCCCTTTTATTCAAATAAAGAGAAAATTCAGTTTAACCCAGTTTATTGTGTGCCCTTCATGGGAATGTGTCATGTTAATGGGACACAGAGGTAGTGCCTTTCTGTAGAAGTTTAGGCCATGTGAAAGCCAGCATGGTGTAGTAGTTCGAATGTTAGGCCATTCTCGCACTAGCCTGTTATAGCGTGACGATTCCACTTTCAACATCTGCACTAGCCTGTTATAGCGCGATGATTCCACTTTCAACATCCTCTGGAATCCTGGGGTTTGCAGTTTCAGGAGGGGCCAGCTGGTCCCTCCTGAAACTGCAAACCCCAAGATTCCAGAGGATGTTGAAAGTGGAATCATCACGCTTATAACAGGCTAGTGCAGAAATGGCTTTAGACTAGAACACTAGGAGACCCAGGTTTGAATCTCCACTCAGCTATGGAAACCTACTGGGTGATCCTGAGCAAGTCACACTTTCTCAGTTTCAGAGGAAGGCAAGGGCAAACCTCCTCTGAACAAATTCTGCCAAGAAATCCCTGTGACAGGTTTGCTTTAGGTTCTCCATAAATCAGAAATGACTTGAGGGCAAATGTAAACAGGAATTGGGACATTTTACCAACATGATCCCTTCATACTGAAACTAGAAAGCCTACACTACATACTGTCTGTTCATTTGACAATCATTCCCATGGAACAGAAGGTTCAGGAATCGTACATACATCATTCTGTTTACTAGGCTGTTCCCACTGCTCAGGACCAAAGTAAGCAGCAGTGGCTCAAGCCTCTAAACAGGGTATCTAAACTGGGCAAGAAAAAGTTAGGCCTCCAGCAAATGGCAAGCTTCTTTGATGTGCTGTGGCTTTTGTTGTTATAAAGCGTTTAGCATTTCCAAGAGGATTTCTTTCCTAGCTTTGGATGCTACAAATTTTGTAGCTACTTCTGAGTTATTTACTTGCACATTTAAAGCATAGATTGCTTCACTAGGATTTAATGATTTTATCCTCTCACTGAACTTGTAAAAATATGTCCTGGGAGTGAAACGATTACTAATTAAAGGTGCCTTCTAAATTAAGATGTCTTGCAGCTATCTCTGCTTCACCAGAGATTTGAAAAAATAAAATAAAGAAAGAAATTAACACTATATTTCAAATGCCCCAAATCAATATGTCTAAAGCTTGAGTGCCTAGTTATTAATGAAATGACCAGAGGGTAGAAGCACAACAGTAGAGACTTATATGAAATAGAGCTGTTAGAAATGCAAGCCCAATCCCCTAACACGAAACTGAAGTGAGCATGCCAAGCAAAGCTCAAACACCCATACCAGGTATTTTGTTGCTTCTCATTCAGAAATTCAGGGCTACAATAATAGTAGGGCAGAAATGCATAAATCTGATACATGGACAGATATGTTTACAAATATCTGTGCTTTCAGATGGAGAATGTAATAAATTATTACATCAATTTTGTGTGCATTGGCAATGCAGGTCTGTATGGAAAGTATGACCCCATGTGTGCAGGTCAGTGTCCCAAATGTATGATCTATCTATTCAGACAGGTAGTAATATCAACAAATAAGCTTTCCATACTGGTAGTGGTGACCAAAAACCTGACAAATGATGAGCTCACACAGCTGAAGGATTCTGGGATATGCGACAGCCAAGATTACCTTCTGGTGAGTTATATTTGTTGCGTGTTATGTCTGCAGCATCACATCTTGTACAGTGGATCACCCTGATCCAGGATTGTATTGCTGCACAGCTCCAACTGTAAAAATCATGATGAATTGGCTGAATCAGATGGAGGTAACATTTTGACCCCCTTTTAATACTTTTTAAAAGAAACCTGAATGTGAACAAATCATAACTGTGTAAAATTACTGAGCAATTATAATAGTTAGCTGTTTCAACAGAGCACACAATCCACAATGAAAGAGAAAATGGCTATTTTGTACTACCCAATTTATACATGATTCTACAACTTCAAAATATAATTGTTGACCTGAGGCAACATGGCAGGATTGTTTGGTTTTCATTTCCAAGAACTACTTTCTGAGATTTCAAAAATAATCTGCAAACTATAATGTTGATCCTTTCCCCCAATATACCAATGTTTACACTTCTTGTGTGTGCTATCAAATGTCTACCTGGATTATTTCATGTTGAAAGGCAAGGCAGATTTTTTTTAGGGGGGAAGGGAGAGAAAGGTATGGACCTTTTGGCATACTTCAACTATCTTTCACACAAGTGGAAAAAGAATGTCTTGTTGCTGCTGTTACTGTATGTATTGCTAGCATTTTGCTTCTTACCAATTAGGAAATGCATTATTTGGATAGCCATTTGATAACAAATGCGTAAGCTGTTCTTTACTTTGGGCCATGACTATGTGGGGAAAAAACCCCACCTTTCCACTCCTATCTCAAGATCAGGTACTTACAACTCTTATCATGTCCCCTGTTTGGGGACTTGGGCAAGTCTAACCTAAAAAAGTAAACTTCACTATACTGCAAACCCATAATAAATACATACTTCATTTTTCATAAAAATATTGTTCATGAGAAGGTGTGAATTGCTGTCATCCAGTCTTATCCGATCAGTCCTTACTGATCAGTGTCCTAGTCATGCTTGTAATGAGCTTGCAATCTTGACTATCACTTATCACATGGCAGAATCTGTCTTTACAATAAAGACTGGATTGATGGTGGAAACAACCACCAAAACAAGCTGACTGCAACACAATTATAACCCAGGAGGTTTATAAGCCATTCCCTCCATTTCAACCAGCTTTAAGAGAGACACTGGATACAAACAAATACTTATGGTAACATGAAATTAACTTCAGAACAAAATAGAGAACAATAATAGTTGGAAACATGATGGCAATTTTAGGGTGTACTCATTCTCAGTGGCTAGGAGGTACAGTTTTACAGGGTTGCTTCAGAAATGCTGCAGCTGATAGGAACTATTAAGATGTAACCAACCCATGCAGAACATTGGAAATCTACTAGCACTGTGTAACAACCAAGGCAGAAAATTAACCAGCAGCTTCTTAGCTCTATGGCCTGCTTCTGAGACAATGGGAGCAGACAAGAATTTACAGCTTCATGACGCTGGCCTTTTCATTTGAGAAACTGATCACAAAGGCTTACTGTGCTGAAAGCCTTAATATGTGTCTACTGAAGCTTTCCTCCTTTGCCAAATGGCTGATAAATGAAATTGAAAATATAAAGTGAAAATTTGTGAGGGGGGCATCAGAAACAAAAAGCAAAGCTGAAGACAAAGAATTATCCAAGTATTATTTTTTTTGTTCCCATTTGTAACAAGGAAAAACAAAAATACACAGCCAAAATGGCAGAGAAGCAGTCAGAAGGGATTAGAAAGCAGAATCTTCCAGCCTGCACCTTGCTTTTGCCAATTCATATAGTAGATTGTTTAAAAAAACAAGAGATCTTCTGGAATGCAGACCAATAGTAAATTCCTCCTCCTCTTCCTCCTCGCAATGGCACTGAGATCTGACCTGGTCTCTCACTCAACAGTGAAGAACTTTATATTCTTCATCCCATTACTCCTTTGAAGTAAGGGGAGGGGACTGGTGTTCTTCAAACATCAAGGCTTTTGGAATTCATCAAGCTCCCTGCTCTCACAGGCTAAAATGAACTCAAGTATTCCAGTGCAACCTCATATACAAATTTATATTGTTCCTAAGGGGAAAAAAGAAAAAAAAAATAAGAAACAGCAAGTAGAGAGGAAGAGGACATGAAGAAATACAAGCTATGCTTAAGGATACTTTCCTCCTGTTCCTACACCAGCATGCATGTACATACTCCAAAGCATCTATAAAGTCCATAGCTAAAATCCAGTTGGTTGGTCCCATTCAGATTAGATCCACTGAATCAATTGCTAGAGGCTACTGATGTTGACCTTTCTTGGGTGTCTGTTACTGCCTTTCTGTGTGGTGAGGGGCAAATCAACATATAAGTAAATCCAATTGATTCAATGGCCCTAATCTAACACTAAGATTTAGGCTGAATCTTAGGGCTAACACTAAGATTTAGACCGAAACCATCAAGGATTCCCAGTTTGTACTCAGAATTCTGTAGAATTACTGGGTAAATCTGTTCCTTTTACTCAAGTGGGAAAGATGGTTAGCCCTTGCATAAGCTGCAAAAGAATGTGAGTGTGAACTAAAGCACTACAGGGCTTTAAATGCTAGCCCAAAAACACTGATTATAATTTAATGGGAGCTAGTTGTGTATGTGTGTGTATATGAGAGATATGTGATAATAAAAAACTTGTAGCTATCTTGTGCTAATAGAAACTAATAATCAGGCCTACCTCACGGCCAAGAGAAGCTATGATCAAGGGATCAAAAATATCTAATAAAAATTATCTAACAGCCCCATTCTTTTCTAGTTATTATTGCCCTTAAAAACACAAACTTATGCAGGCTACTTAGATATAGGCCTCATTTAGCATAATCAAACTTATTGCTAAATAAGTATGTCATGTAAAGAGCTTTGAAAATTACTTTTTTGAACTGTAGCTCCCACAATTCCTGTGTAGTCACTAGCATTACCATTTTCAAACTCTGATTGTTTATTGCTCCAAAGGCCAGTACAGAAGTATTAATAAACTTCCACTGATTTCCTTGAGGGAAAATAACACACAGTAATCTCTCTATATGAAATCCTACAATATTTTTACAGGAAGGGGCAATACTGATGGGCATGTTTTTGAGCTACATTTTATAGAGATTATGATTGCTATATTACAAGAGATGGGCTAATTTTGTCCTGTAGCTGAACATAAGTGTGATAATTGTACTCTGCTAAAAACAGGATTTCTGTGTAACTAGCTATTTTCCAAAGATATAGCTATGTTAGTTTTCTGCAGCATAAAAAGGAGAAAGGAAGGGAGAGAGGAAAAATGGAATGTAGCAGCACCCAACTTTTGAAGAAGAAAAATATATATAATAGTAGTCTAGTAATAATAAAAATAACGAAACTTAAACATTCTGAAATTTTATTTATCAGGATTTTGTGTAGACAACTTCATTCTGCTGTTATTGTTTGCATAATTCAAGACAGTTCAAAACTAATGTTTAGTAAAGAAGGAAAAGCATACCAAATTGGCAATCACACATATTGTGTGGAAAAGCAGAAGTATCCAAAACTGAAATGCTGAATTTAAACTGCCCCCCCCCCCCAATACTGTAAGCATGCAATCTGAGAGGCATTCTCCTATACCCACTCTCTTCGCCTGTACTTACCAGTGTCTCCACCATGTTGGACTTGTTGTTCCTTAAGGTTTTCACTATGTGAAACACATCAATGATGTTTTGCTGCTGGATCATTTCACACACACTGCATATGGCACAGAAGGTGCCACTGCGGCCGCCACCATTCCTAGGTGCAGAAATGAAGAGTTGTTTTAGAGAACGACTCTTTTCTAAAGTGTCTTCTTCTTTTATTTTATTTTTTTTAAAATATGGAATGCTTCACAAATTTCCATGTCATCTTTGCGCAGGGGCCATGCTAATCTTCTCTGTATCGTTCCAATTTTAGTACATGTGCTGCTGAAGCGAACACTAAAGTGTCTTCTAAAGTCTAAAAACATCTCAAAATTCAGTGGAATTGAAGAGGTTTCCCCTAAACTGAAGGTCTGCAGTTATATATTCAGCAACGGCTATATATGTGTAGGTTCTACGTAAATAAAATAAGTCAATATATTGGAATAAGAGGTGGTGGCGGTAAACACCAGCCTACTCCATGCAGTGATATACACTTCGTGTGGTGATACATACATTTCAAATGTCTGAGCAGAGCTTACTCTATGAGAGACAAGATATATCATTCTACTGCTCTAATGTATCAGGAGTATTGAGATATTTAGGATCTTGCCTTCAGAGTAGGGTCCTGAACTAGATCAAAGAATGGAATTAGTACCTGACTTCTTTGATAGCTGACAAAGCCCACCACTGACACTTCCTTTGAGCTCCCCTTCATTTTGGGACAGGAGTAGAATTCCAAGCAGCATAGATACATTCTGGATGTAGCCACCTTTTAGAGTTCCCACAATGTCCTGTAATGTTGCTGAAGTGGACACCATGGGATTTAAAAAAAATACATTCTACATCCCACTGGCATATTGATTACAGCATCATCAGAGGGCCAACCAGACTAGGTTCCATCTGTGATAGATGATGTCTCTGAGACTGAAGAGCAACTGATTGTGCCAGGAACTGAGCCAGTGAGTGAGCAAATCAGCTTGCAAACATCCCCCACACTAGAAGGTCAAGCAGAAACAGAGTTGCCCTGGCCAGCTCATGACGGAGAGGGAACCAGCAGTGATTCAGAGGAGTTACAGCCACCTGTGCTCATCAGCCCTCAGTCACGAAGAAGGCTGAAATGGATGGCTCAGAGGGAGGCTGCATGGACTAGGTTGAAGAAACAATAACAAGCAGCACCTGTTCACAGTGGCTATTTAGGTCTGCCGGTGTGGCTGCTTCTTTGCAAATTACTAGCCAGCCCTCACGACCTTCATGTCTCCTGCTCCCTGAAACCCTCCAGACAGATCTCTGCTTACTGAACCTTAGAGAAATGACCTGGCTCAGCTTGCATTTTTCCTTGTGTTTGGTGTATTCGGACTCTCTCTGCAAGTATTCCCGACCTCCCTCCTCCCTTTGTTGGCTGAGGCTTGGCACGGAGAGAATCCTGACACCATCTAGGAATGTATTTATTTATTTATTCATCCACATGGGATAAATAAGTAATATAAACAAATTTCTTTCTATGCAGTTTGCCAAGATGGGAGAAAGTGTCTCCATGACGACTCACTTCATACCTCTCTCCACAGCTATATAGTGACACAGCCAAGCGAGGGGGCTCACCTGTTGCCAGCTATTGCAGTTTGTGATAGGCAATTCTCCTCACTAAGCTCCTCCTACACTCTCTTACCTACCTGGTCATATGGATATCTAGAGACTGGGCAATCAAGACAGGAGGCTTACTCATTGCCAGTTGTCATAGTTGCTGTCGTATACGCTTCAATCAGTTTCCCTTCCCACTATCTCCTACCCATATATCCTCATGGCTGGCTGGAAGGAGGAGGTGGGAAGCTGAGGAGTCTTGCTCATCATCTGCTAGCTGGTGATGGGTAAAATGTAGTCAATACTCTACCTCAACCCCCTCCCACCTAGACAGTCATGTTGAAGCTTAACAAGAGAGAGGATGAAATGACAGCCCAAAAAAGCAGCCTAGTATTTTGATGGCTATTAAAGTCAAATATGGGTTATTCTCTTTGCTTGGGTCCCCCTTGCCCCCTTTCACCTGCACATACATGCATCTGGCTGGAAGGAGGAACTGGATAGCCAAGTGAGGAGACTAGCTGGTAATGGATGAGCCTTAGCCAGCTACTTTCTCCTCATGCCCCACCCCACAGTTGTGTGTTGCATAGGAAAAAGGGGAACAGGGGAGGATCCGAGTGAGGACTGCCAATCATGACCGGCACACGTTGATGAAGACATCCTTTGGAACTTCCTAGTGGTCCTCTGGAGGCTGAGCAGGATTATATTTTTGTGTTAGGCAGGCTACTGATGTTGACCTTTCTTGCATGTCTGCCACTGCCTTTTTATGTTGTGAGGGCAGAAAATGGATGATTCTGCACTGAAGTGGATATGTAGTCCTTGAGTCTATTTGAGGACTGGGAAAACTTAGAAAGGGATTTGATGAGGATTTTCCCTATCAAAGGTTCTGGATACTACAGATGCTCCTTTCTCATTTATTTTGCTTGAGTCTTTGAATATGCTTTCCATCTCTAACCTACTCCAATCTGAATCAACTAGATAATGATTTCAAGCCCTACTATTTTTTAATGTACTGTTTTAATGTACTGTTCAATACTTTGGGTTTGTAAAGATTCTTTATGTGCATGTATATATACTGGCTATGGTGGTCCATCAAAGCTACAAAGACTAGTAGGACCATGAAGGTCCACTTAGTCAGAAGTTCTTTCCTAAAGAAGAAATATAACTACTTACAGGCAATGGACGACTGTCCGTCCATCTCGTCCATCATATTGTTCCTGCCACTTCTCAAGCCGCCTAACCACTTTCAGAAGAGATCGCTTAGATGGAGGAACATCTCTATATGCTGGCCATCCAATATACTGCAAATGTTGAACAATACGGTACCCATCTTGCGGCTAAGAAGAAAAGAATTATATATTGGTCCATCCATGTGAAGAAACCTTATGCACATTTCTGTGTAGAAATCCAGGTACTGGAACATAAGAACCATAAACACAGCTTCCACATTTCCAAATCAGAAAGATTTCAAAAATGTCATTTGTCCTTGTGGAGCATTTCCAGAAATATTTATTTAAGTTAGCACTTTGGGCTCATGAGAAAACACTTGGAAAAACAGAGTTCTTGCAGTCAGAAGTGGATTTATACAGTAGTTCTCCTCATCTTTCACCCATAGTATTTCCTTTTAAAACAGTCAATAGAACATTAACTGTGTGAGACATATTACTTGAGGGGGTGAACATCAAGATTACTTTGGGCATTAGAACTACAGGGATTTCTGAAACTATTATTCAAGAACCTCTGTGTGTAAATACTAGCATTTCCTGCAGATTGAAGAATATTGATACATAAAAGATTAGAAGGAATATTGTCATATGTATGGATAAAAAGACCATATACTGTGAATTGTTAACATCTACACATAAGACTGTAAATTGGACTAAGAGCTCCTCTAGAAGGCAAATTGTAGTCTGCTAATAAAGTGGCTTGACTGTTGGACTAGGACTCCAGGATACCAGGGTATGAATTCCCCCTTTGCCATGGAAACGCAGTGGGTGACACACTCTCAGCCTAAAACTCTATGATAGAGTTGCCTTAAGTCACAGCAAAATAAGTTTATTTTGTATATTTTTGTAGTACTAATAAGCAAATTGTCTCTGGTGTGGTGCAGTCATGTTCACAGAAAACAGCAATGGATAGCCTCAAGCAGGTCCTTTGCACTGATAACTAAATTACTGAATCCTTAAAAAAAGGGTAGCAGGAGTTAAATTCTAAGGAAGTGGGAATCTCTGCTGGACTCATCCTCGCTATCCTATAAAGCTCCCTGCTGCAGAATCTGTCTTTTTTATTTCCTCCAGGTTCAGTGGCAAACAAGAAAAGTATTCTCCAAGGCAACAAGGAAGGAAGTAGATGCAGCTGTAGAGATATGGGATGTTTGCCACTATTTTGTTTTTTAAAGGGAATCTAAGCTGTGATAGGAATGATATGTAGGAAAAGAGGACAGATCAGGCTTTACATGCACGGTGAAAGAACTGTGTAGGGAAGCAGAAACTGTGGCCCATACTGAGGATTTATTTATTTGTTTATTTATATTTTGTCTTTCTCCCAAAAGGGGACCCAAATGAACCCTTTACATAGTCTTTTCCCAATCAATTAGGCTAAAATGAATCGTTTATTCATAAAGATCGTACAGAGATGTGGAAAAAAAATTATTAGAGAAGAGAGAACAGAAAAATACCCCCACCAAGCCATCTGGTGTGTACCTTCCTAAACAAGAAACTATTTTAGTTCATTAACTAAATGTCAAACCTTTGTTACTGCTCTTTCTTGTAATTAGTTGACTAAATAAACCTAAATTACCTGGTAGAATAACCCAATATGGAAAAAGGAGAAGATGGGCAGAAAAGAAAAAGAATGGAATATATGAGGGTAAATCCCTTGTAAAGATAATATTGTCTAAAATTCTGAAGCTCATAGAAAAACAGTCAGCTTTCTTTTTACCCTTGCCATGTTGCAGATCCGAAATATCCTATTGATTATATCCTCATCTATGTCAGCGGAAACAAATTCCACTTGGATTGGCCCATAACAACAGGATGTCTTTTCTGGCCAGTACTGCATACAGAGCTAGATACAAAGACAGATAAAAAGATTACACATCAAAAAAAGAATAGGCAAAGTACAATAGTCAGCTTTTAAATACTGAGTACCAAAATAACCAGTAATATCTTATATATTATATTATAGAAATAGTCAACATAATCATTCTGAAAATAACTACTACTATTACTACTGCTAATAAGAGTGTTGGGTGGGAGCACGGAAGGATTTAGCTTCCTGATCCTCAATCTCAAATTGACAGTTATAGCTTCACTGATCTGGAAGGGGTCTTATAGACCATCCAACTGAATCATAATAACTTTGTACAAAAACATAAATGAGACAAGGACATTCTCCTCTTCTTTCCCCCTTCTTGTCTTCAATAGTAAAATCCTCTTGCACAAACCTCTATATAGCTGTTATTCAGAAACCTGGCAGGCTTGATCCCCTCAGCAGCGGCAACCACTCTTACAAATTTCATCCAATTTTGCCATGAAATTTTAAAAATTATTGGCATTTAACTCTCAAGAACTATTAACATTTTAACTGTGTAACACAACACCTTAAATGTATTTGTCTGGAACTTGGCAGGGACTACCATGCCTGTAAATTTCATCTTATTCTGTCAGCTACCACTACGCTGCTATAGATCAGGATTTGACAACCTATGGAAAACTTTAGCCTACCCAGGAGACCTTGGACCTCACCACACCTGCTCCTGAAAAAAATCAATCAATCAATCGATCAATCAATCATTTTCTTCCCCAAAATGACCTCTCGGGGACACTGGGGACATGCTCACTATGTTTTGGGGGGTCCTTTTTTTTTTAACAGCATGAACAAGTCACTTCCTGTTTCAAATAACAGCCTCCCCTGGGTCTAAATTCAGCCTGGAGGGGGTTCCAAACATGATAGAAATGCCTCTATAATCCTGGAGGGTATTTTGGAATATAAAAAAGTGAAGAAATCTTAATTTTTGACCCCTGGGGTCCACAGAACTAGCTCTGGGGGCTGCACATTGTCCATTCCTGCTGTAGATGTTGGCTGACTTCTAGTGATAATCAGTGGGAGGAATTTTTGGCACCATCCTTCTGCTGCTCAGTACAAATTCGGAGTATGTTACCCTAGATTTCTTGAGTCAATGACACGTCAAGGCACCTTTGTGTCTATCAGCTTGGCCATAGAATCCTGAGCCTCCCTGTACATGGACAATTTCTGCCAGCCTCCCTCCTCTTTAGCTAGCCAAGCTCAATAGAGTGGGTTCGTGACACTTACAGTAAGTCTTATCAGCTTCAGATAATTATGACTGACAAGTCGAATTGATTTCAAATAGTCTATTCTAAGTGGGGCTACATTTGGGATCAACACAAAAACTGGTAATAAATTGTAGATGAGGCCATGGCAACTAAGAAAGACTTAATTTAAACTTTGAGATTTGATAGATATCGCTTAGAACTTCCTTTCTAGCCACAACATTTGACCTAAGCCACAACAGATGAAAATGCCAGAATTGCACATACTTACACACTCAAAATTCTACTTACTTGTGCAGCATCCATTTCATTCAGCATCACAACAGAGGAACAGTTATAATCAAACACTAGCCTCCAGAAATCTGCTACAGTGTTGGGTAATGGATGCTGGGTAACTATAAAGGCAGCTGGTTGCTTGTGGCTCTGACAAAAGTGGGGTGAGGAGGAGAGAGTAAGAAGGAGAAAAGATTAATGCTGTGGGAAAAATCAATCATCATTTATTCAGAAAAAATCTTAAAGCCCAGGAGGCTATGGGCGGGCAAACTGATCCATGTAACCAGATTATACAAATCGTCCTCATACCCTTGTTATCACTGCATACTGAAAGAATGAAGCTTTTGTAATTGGATCCCAATGAAGACATTTCATTAGAAAAGTGGCATAAGAACAAGGATTATCCCTTATGAATTATGCATGTGTTAGGACCCAGCAAAATAATAATAATAATTAGAGAAATGAATGAAGGTGACAGCTGGAAGCAGGACTTTACATTTCCTAAAGATACCAAAATCAGTGAAGCTGAGATCCAAAGAACTGCTTAAGCTTACACAATGAGCTTCTGGGATCTAAACAGAACTTGTTTACCTTTTTCTTTAACAATGCCCATGCTGTAACACAAACTCTTAGTTTGTAATGAGGCACACACAACTTATTGTTGAAAAAAAAAATTCTTAAAACTTCTTTGGGTCATGAAACTGTTTTCTCAGTTGTGTGGATCTTGATCAGTGGTTGTACATATCATCCACTTCCTTGGTTCTATGCCACTTATTATACAAGACAAGGAAACATCTGCCAATCTCATCAACCCTTTATGAGATGCATGTATATAAGCATTAATTTGGTCCAGTACATGATTAGATTGAAAAATATACTGTAGAAGACATTCTCCTCCTCCATTTTCAGGCATTTCATATGCCAAAATGAAGAAGCTGCATGAATCATTGTATCACAAGGACCCCCTAAGTCATGCACATCCTTTGAAAATTGGAAAAGCACTCAGTGCATAAAATTGTATCCATATAATGCTCTTCCTGTGTCATCAGTTCTGTTTCGGAAGCTGCTTGCAAGAGGCAATGGGCTAAATGATATGTATAAACTTCCATTAAATTTACATAAATCAGGAAGTAGAGCATTTTCAAAGGAGAATTAAGTTATTTCTCACAAGCTGTGTATTAATGTACTGTACTCTACTCTTTGGCTGTTATTCCCTGAACAAAGATCACCACCCACATCTCACATATGTTGCATCTAAAGCTTCTGAGGCCAAAGACTTATCACATGCAAGAGAAAGAATTCCTTTCTAAATGGCATAGAGAAAGCATGTATGTGACAGTAAACTAGAACTTGGTGTTATATGTGAATATAGACAGTGTTGCTTTCTGTGCTCTTATTCAGCACATTGCTGTAAGACCAGACTGAACTTAGATTACGCTTCTATCTTATTGGTACTGCTTTGCCATTTCAACGTGTTCGTAATTTTCACAAATTGCAGAGCCAGCATGATATAGTGGTTTGAGTGTTGGACTAGGACATTGGGAGACCAGAGTCCCTGCTCAGCCAGGGAAACTTAATGGATAACTCGGAGCAAATCACACTGTCTCAGCCTCAAAGGAATAAGAAGATAAACCCTTTCTGAACAAATTCTGTCAAGAAATGCTCATAATAGGTTCTCCTTAGGGTTACCCTGTGGCCCTTTCTGCATGGGGGGGAACGTCCGAAAACGGAGCTTACTGGCTTTGTTTTCCGGCCGGCTGAGTCCATTGCCACAAGGAGCATCATGAGTTTGCTGCTCTGCAGTCCTCCGGCATCCCAAATGGTGGATTCCGGTTGGTAGAGGCTCTCCACCAACTGGAGAAGCTCACTAGCTGTAAGCCCACCCCCAGAAGATCTGCAGGCACGCATTTGCACACGCCTGCAAATCTGCTCCGGAGCCGGGTGACGGAGCTACATGGCTTCGCTCGCTCCCTGCTTTTTAAAAACCTCAAAAAAGAGGTTTTTAAAAACCACACTGCGCGACCAGTTATGGTCGTACAGACCCGGACTGAGGTGTGGATCCACCCAAGTCCACTCTACAGTGCAAAGACCTCAATTGGAGGTCGCTCTGCGCCATTTTAAATTCCCAGTGCAGAAATGGCCTAAGCTGGAAATGACTTGAAGGCACACAACAACTTCACAAATATGCCACGAGATGATTCACAGCAGGTATCACCCCTGGACAAAGGGGTGGAGACCATCCTGTACTGGTCCTCAACATAATCCTTTTGTTTTAAATTGTGGAAAAACTGTTGGATATTAGGAGATCTGTTCCTGCATCATGCCCTCCACCAGCCTCAAAGACTGAAGCCAAGGAAAGGATTGTAGCTCCTCAAAAGAAATAATTAAGTTCCCCTGCTCACCCTCTTCTGTGCATATTCTCTTGAAATACTAGCAGATTTTTTAAAAATTTCTCCTCTAATTTTAATCCCTCTAAGAGAAAGAGGATTCTCTCTATTTTTTTATCAGGAAGGGAGAAAAGAGAAAAAAAACACATGTATGTGTAGTGTTCTCTTGAGGTGGTATGCTGGTGCTGGTGGTGTGTGTGAGGAAGAGGAGGACAGGGGGACCTAAAGAGAATTAAACCTGCTGCAAGCATACATGTAGACCCTGAGCATTTTTCTAATGGAATTTTACAGACTAAACATTCAGTAAAATATTGTGTGTAAAAGTAAAATTTCATTAGTGAAATGCTACGAGTCCTCATGTATACCTGCAACAGGTTTAAATTTTTTGAAAACTCAACTTTGGGATTATGCTTCTTTTAAAAAAAGAGAATTAAACCCTGCATTATGAAGAATCAGAATATGCCATCAATATGTTGCTCGGGCACTCTGGGAAAGGAGAGCTCATCTGCATACTTCTTCTTCCTACATCTTTATGAGCAGCAGTGTAGATCGCAGCAATGTAGATAGTCAATTGGAAAACCAACAATAAAGGATATTCCATGCCAAGTAAGGAGTCAGGGTAACCACCATCAGCAATAGGGAAAAAAGAAAAAGAAACATGCTGGTGATTGAGAGCTAATTGCTCAAGGGATACAGAGGCACCTGTGTACCAGTCTGACAAGATGAATTAGGAAATATGCTGTCTTCTGGGTGCATGTACCCAGGATGTCACTAACAACTTGCCAAAACTCATCAAGAAAACAGATCAGTATTCCCTTCTCCTTACTCATGTGAACACAAATGATATGGTCAAGAACACCTTTGAGCAGATAACCTCTGACTGTGAAGCTTTGGGCAGGAAACTGAAGGGGTGTGAGGCACAGGTAGTATGCTCATCAATCCTACAAGTGAAGGATAGAGGGACTACACAGGAACAAAAAGATACCAAAAGTGAATGACTGCCTATGTAGCTGGTGTTGATGGGAGAGGTTTAGGCTCTGGGACCTCAATCTTCCCCTCACAAAGACTGGAAGGAATGTCTTTGGTAGTAGCATGGTAAGTCTGATGAAGAGGGCTTTAAACTAAATCCTTGGGGGGTTGGACACAACAGCTCAAACATCAGTCCAAAGGCAAATTCTAAATACAAGAATGTGCGTTCTAGAGGAGAAGCTGAAGGACAGGATGTGATACACAGAAAAACTGACAGTAAACTAATAAATGAGAATAAACAAAGCTTCAAATGTCTATACACCAATGCACAGCTTGGAAAAGAAGTCTGCAATATTATAGTCAACAAATGGCACCTGATATTCTTTCAGCTACACAACTGGTAATCTTTTCTTTTTTAGGACTAGAAATCCCAGAATCCCACATCCACATAAATTATATTTCCAAATGCTTCTTAGCAACCAGCATTTGGTTAGAAAAGCATGATTATACTATCAACAATGCCATCACCACAGTGCTTATTTACAAAATTCCTGGGTCTTCTCCATACATAAAAGAAGATTACATATATAAGGTATTATTCCATTTTGACTGTGTCTTACAGTTTAAATGAGTAATTCATCCCTTCTGAACATCTGTGGGATGTTCATAGATTAGGATATGGGACCAGTCTGAAAAATTAGTAACCACAATAAAGAAACAACAGTGGCAGCCAGCTAAATGTAATTGCCAGCATTCACTTGCAAAGGTGAAAAAACAATATCCATCTATCTCACAGTATTCCTGAAATTAATCTGTGATTGTCTCAGGCTTCTCCATGTGATTGTTATTATTCACCAACGCTTAGAGATTCACTACAAAGTATATATGTCACAAGATGTGGCCCTGAGGGCAATTGGCAGCATCACACCCTTATTGCACTGATGTCTTCCTTAAAAATGCAAGTGGAGCACTGATGTCACATAACTGATGGTTATGGCTGATGAGGTGATATTTCATAAAGTAAGAGAGGGGAAGACAGTGCCACTGGTGAGCAGCAGGAGGAGACCACATTGTCCACTGAGAGACATTACAGCTGCCAGGGATGTAACAACACAGCAAAGGTGTAAATAATATTCACAACTATTCTCACACTCAATAAGAAAGGATGTGCTAACACACCAAGGCACTGAAACACACCGAAAACACATAAACCATTGCAAAATTTTCATTGCTGTGAAAAGAGAAACATTTTTCATCATTATCATCAACAGCTGTAGCAATAGTGAAAAAGGAGCATTTCTTCAAAAAAAGTTGTACCTATCTTATTAAAAATAAAATCCAAAATGCCCACCTCCACCCTTCAGAAGCAAAATTTCTTATTATCTCACTTTATGGGAAGAAAACTTTTGACTGATTTTTCTTGGGGAAGAAATAACTGAAGATTTATCCCCAGAGTAGAGACAACTAGAAGAAGCATCAGCTAGGAGCACCACTATGTGCACAGTGACTGACAAACCTTCTAATCAGTGAATACTATTTGTCTCCAAATGCTACTGATCTCCACCGTTACTTGGTATCTTGGGAAAGAAAAACTGTTTGCTGCACAACAATGATGTCCTCTTCCTGTGCCTTCCTTTCTCATATAATACTTCATTGTTTCATACTAGTCTACAGGCTAGTGGTTCAACTTGTGCTTCACGAGATGTTGTCCTGACTGCAACTTCCATTGTCCCTCACTATTATATTGGCTAACTTTAATGGGAGCTGCAGTCCGACAACTTCTGGAAGAGTACAAGCTTTAAAGTCTTCCAGAAGGGCAGGCAATAGTTGATCAGAAAGCCATTATGAGAGATGAGAATTACTTTGTAGTGGAATTGATCAGTGTGGATTCTTGGTAAATGTGAAAAAAGACAGCAGTTTTATTGCTGGCAGCTGCACGACGGAGTTAGACACAGACTGTTTGTGCAGAAAACAGCTTCTGCTTAGTGAAGCAGTAAAGGCCTCTGCTCACTCAACTGTTAGATAACAAATATGTACCCACTATCACAGTGCCTCTGAATCATTTCGACAAGGCTATATATTGTATCTAAAAGTACCTTAAGACTTTTTTTTCTTTTTGGTAAGAGATGGAAATATTTGACTGTGCAGCATTTTCACAATAATGTTAGCCTCAAGTACATGTTAAATAATAGAGGGAAGAAAAATATGGGTTTATAGGACCAGTATGCTTGTAGTTTACCTCCAGTAATGTTAGGTTTCAGGGATACTACCACATGTACGAAAGCAGCTGAAAGATAAGACATATCATATATTGGAAAGGAGTTCCAGTGTTAGCAGTCAGAAATGAAGGAGGACACATACCAGTGGGTAATTTTGTTCCCTTCAATGTGCTGTTACATTCTGTAATCAGCTTGTAATGGGTATCTTGACTGCATCATCCAACCTACTCTTAGGATTTATCATCCACTAAAGTACAGAAAGTTACTTATACAGAGTCAAGCCATTTTTCTATATAGCTAAATATTGTCTGGACTAACAACTGGACTAACAACTAACAGCTGGACTAACAATAGATGGAGAAGACAATTATCAATCTGTGTCAATAGCATATGTGTCTGTTCACAAATCCATCACATTTTCACATTAATTTATATTGTGTTTATTTTAAAATCTGCACAAGCATTTGTACCTATTGTATTTTATCCTAAAATGTGTATTTTATATTCTCTCTCCCTCAACCAACTCTGCATTCCAAAATCTTCACATGCAAAGAATCACAAGGATAAGTATGTTCCAATGTATATATTACTTCAGATCAGGCAAATCAGATTATTTTAGAGCAATTCACTTTCAAATGGTGGGGAGAGAGAAGAAAAATCTGCAATAATCTCTTCTCATTGTGGTACTCTATAATTTCAAATAGCAACATTTCCCAGTCCTACTTGAAAATGTGAGGTATATAACCGGAAACCTCTGCATGTAAAAACATGTGATCTACAACTGAATAATGGCTCTTCTGTCCATCAGTGGTCAGTCACTTTACTGTAGAAATGTAAATCTTCGCTCATTTTGTACTGTCATACAAGGATAAATCATTTCAAAAATTTTCTCATTGCTGTATGAGATTACAAGCATTATTGTGCATGTTCAATGACCTTTTTTTTTTTTTTGAAAAAAAAAACACATGCTCAAAAATGTTTTCTGCATTTTTGGAACATCTCCATTTTTGGAACAAATTTTGCTTTCACAAAAAAGTCCCCAAATGCAATCATCATCATCAACATCATCATCATCATCATCATCATCATCATCATCATCATCATCATCATCATCATCTCCAGAGGGTATTGATGCATTGAAATACCTTTTCCTGTCAAGGATGGGAAAATGTGCAAGCATTCTTTACATTCCTCTTTAATATCTCAGAGGAAAACAACCCAGTAGCTCTCACTACTGTGGTACTATCACATATATATAGCTGCAAAAGTTGAAGAATCATCAGACTATTTGTCACAATCAGTACTGTGTAGGGGGTATAATGTTGGACTTGGACTAGCATAACATAAATAAATTCCTGTTTAGCCACGAAATTCAACCAATCAGTTTCTTCAATCCAGCTTCTTGTTGTTCTGTCTCTTCCAATTGACGTTGACTTATGGTAACCCATAAGTCAAAGGACTCAAAGGACTTTCTCGGCAACATTTATTCACCACTGCCTTCCTCTAAAACTCAGGACTGTGATGTCACCCAGTGGGTTCCCATGACTGAGCACTGATTTGAAATCTGGTCTCCTAGAGTCCTAGTCCAACCCTCAAATTACCATAGTAAGTTGTAGTACTTACCTATCAGAATAAAAATGAGGCATGGTAATATTTGCTCAGCTCCCTAGAGGAAAAGTATAAGAATACTGTGATAGAAATAGATGGCCAACACTGCCCAACTGTTGAAAGAATGGCAGAGGGATGCTGTGACAGAGAGACAGTCGATGACCACAGCTGCCTATTCAGCTATAGAGGAAAATGAATCCTTTGTGTTAGTTTTACTTACATCCATGAGTGCAGCATTAATGTAGTTGCTTGATTCTCCGTCAACAGAGATAAGGAAAGGGAGGCACCGATCCAAAGGGAGTACATCCATACAGCGGTTCTTGTCATGGTTCCTTGGCAAGAGTCCAATACTGCAATCTTCTGGTCGTACTCGAGGTGTAACTATATTAAGGGTCTGTAATCAAGGGCAGACACAACCATTGAGGGAGGGGCCCTTAGAATTCTTAGGCAGAGAGCTCTTTGGCCTCAGTAAACTACAAACCTCAGAATTCCACAGGACGTTGAAAGTGGAATAATAGCATTATACTAGCATAGTGTAGAAAGATCCTCAGACTCACACTTACTAATTAAGGCTTTGTTTATTTCTCAATGAACAGTCCAAAGCAAACCATGTTAAATGCAAGACTCCTGCAAAAAAAAAATTAACTGAATGTATTGTGCAGTTTAACCCTGCCATGAAACAGATGTTTTGAATTCTCAGTCAATAGTGTTACATATGTGAAAGCACATCTGTTTTAGCAGACATATCTGTAGGCCCCAGTTGGAAAACTTGGATAATCAGGTACATGTAAAATAGTCAAAGACAAAGACACACAATATGGTGCGCCTTCACAATTATAAAGGACAGTTTCTGAAACATGCTAGCTTTTAAATAATGTTTCCAGACTTTGAAGACAAGAAGCAACTCATTAATAATGAAGACTCTTTTGCTGCTTTTCTATATCAGACTTGTAACTAGCAGGGATGCAAATCTTTGCTTATTTTGTTCTCATAAGTAAGAACAATCTCCCTCTGAAATGTTTCCTGTGCACTAAGCAAGATTATTATAGTGTCTGGCCATTTTATATGGTTGCTTCCATTTTTGAACTTTTTTGTGGAATTTTTAACACAAACTCGTTGCTTTTGTGAAAAAAAACGCACTGCTTTCTGCATAACCCCCCATTTTTAACTATTGCAGCTGCTGATTTAAAAAAAAAAAATGGTCTTTTCAGTCCCACAGAAGGATTTTTATCATTAAGATCAAGATCATTTCCCACCTGGGGACTTATAAAATCACCTATTCAATCTATTGGTGGTGGAGGGGTGGGTCTTAATTTTCTTAGCCTGATGTGGGCAAACAAACATGATGCACTCCTTCTCTCTTTAGTAAGGGAATCAATTTGGATTGCCCAAGGAATGAGACAAGCTTCTTTGCTTCTTTTTCTGTGGGGGCAGGGGAGTAGCTGTCTTTCAACTCAACTCATGGAACACACTTTCTGTACAAGTGTTCTGGGAATTTTAAATTTTAGACAATGTTATATGTTACAGAGGAATGCAGCTGCATCCTCCTCCAGACTGTGCATCTGATTAAGTATCAGTGGAGAGATGACAGCAATTTAAACATGGCTCTTCTTTGGATTCTGGAGACAGTCATTTTTTGTTATTTCTCTGGATACAGCTTCACATTTTAAGATTTATATTGTACAGTGATCTGAGCATATTTCTTATAGGACTGGGTACTTAATTTATCTTCCAACATAAGGAAATATAGGAATGATTATTTAGTAAGTAGGTGTCAGATTCATGTACTATTGCATATTATACTGCCATATTGACATGAACCTTGGAGAAAAAACACGAGCCAGCATCCTGTTGAGCAGTTACAAATGCGTAAGCTAGACTGTTTGGTATTCATGTTTAGGATCATATGTTTATTGCCATAATTGCAAATGCCCGTCCCATCTTAGGTGCTGTTGCGCTGAGTGATGCAGATCTGTTCTGCTTACTGGAGTGCAGCAGGATGATATTTTCAGCCAGTTTCCACCAGTGATCTGTGGTGATACGAAGAGTTGCAACAGAGGTCCTGCTTCTAATTGTTGCATCAAAGATTGCTGATGGAAGGGGCAAAAATGTCATGTTGCTGCAGTTCAATCGCCAGTAAAACAGACCTCCATTGCTTGGTATAGGTGCTGGCTGTTACGGTAGATAAGGGGGTGATAGGTCAGGATCTAATATATAGTTACATATTCACAACTATATCTGTCTCATATGATCTCAGCCACTGTTTTTCAGTCCAATACACACTGGAGGATATTGTGTAACAATCATGGCACAGCTCAAATATTGGCATGGTCAAAGGCACCAATCTTTTTATTTATTTATTATACCATGTTTCATCTATGAATTAATATAAATTCATAGTTCAAATGCTTTTCCCCTTGTCTTCTAACCCTGAAATGTATTGAAGCGTACTTCTCTCCTAACCAAGCGTTTGCTCTTCCTTAGCTTAGTTTTGTTCTTCACTCGCTGCTCCATGCTCTCAGAATTGCCTCTCTGAACATTTGCAAACTGCTCCTTCCCTTGTTATTTTTAAAATCTCATACAAAAAATTTCTTGTTTTCCAAAGCTTTTGGAATTTTAGTGTAATATTCTTGTATATTTTGATTATATATATTTGTCAGTTTGCTTTATATTATAGTATATTTCTTTTATCTAGAGAATTTGTTTTCATTTTTTATAATTCTGTTCTTCTTTCCTTCTCTCTGTGTGTACATATGTATGTGTGTTTGTATGTATATGCATTTATTTTAGATAGTATGCCTTTAGATTGTAAAGCATCATGTATATCAAGGCACTATGAAAGCAAATGAAAATAATAATAACTGTTAGAAAACATGGGATGGTTTATACTTATTATCTCAGGTGGAACTGATGCATGATGCAATTTGCTCTAAGTTTGTGAAAAATAACAGAAAAACAAAAATAATAAAGGCCGGTATATTTACCCACAATACTAAATCCTTTTGATGGAGTTTCATCAGGCTGCAGTCTGGCAAAAAGTACAACCTAAAATCCCTTGTAATGACACACTTTCACCAGGACGCACATGACAAGTGGCATCATGAGAATAGCTGGACATTTGGCCTCTTAGTTATTCCTATCTATGTCTTCTTTCCACTAATCTGATTCAAGCATGTCCACAGCTCCAGATTGCTCAGTTAGCTATAAATACAAACTAACCTGTACCTATTAATGTCACTATGATCCCTTTTTTCCATTCCTGCATTAAATTAATGTGCATAGTACAGATATAAAAAGCTGTCAGTCTCATCCTGATAGCATTTCTCAAAAGCCCACCAGCAATTTTATGTTGTCCTTGTTCTGTTCTGGGTTGTAAAATTATATCCGTATTTTTGTATGCATTTTCCTAATATATATATATTTTCCCCCACTAAACAGGTGCTTCTGCACATGTTTCAAACATATGCATTCTTTTTAATTCATACATATTCTTCAAATGAAGCCATTCTTTTTCTTCCCTGAAACACAATGCAAACCTTGTAAATATATGGATTTCCAGAGCAAGATGTGTGCCTTGGATAGTCAAAAAGGTCAATTCTCACAGAAAAGAAAAATCCACAAAATTTCTTTTCCATCCCTACTACAAATGCTTTCTGAGGTAGGGACTTGAATTTTGGAGTGTTCATATGCATCAGCAAAACTGAAGTCTGGGACTGACTGAGGCCTCTGAGTAGCATTTGGATAAAAATACCAGTAATAATGCATCAGAATTATATGGATTTATTTAGATGGGGCAGATATATTTCTAATATGTATGTTGTATTTGTTATGAATGAGGATGACAGTACTCTTAATGCCATTTTGGAAATGCAGAATTTATATTAAACATATGTGCATGGGATGCGATCAGTACGGAAGCCCTGGCTTATCACGATATAGTTTGGGTTAAGTTAAACAGTGGGAAAATACTAGTGAGTTGCCAAATCAAGCTATTTTCTAAAAGCTATTTTTAGGCTTTTGTTATGGTTATTGGCAGAATATTACAAATACAATTCATCAAATACTGCATAAACAAAATTGCATGTTTGAAAATTTATGTCAACAATAACCATGAGTGGAAATAAATTTCAATGGACTCGACACAAGTAGCATTTTTATATCTCCTGAGACTCGTTAGGGGAAAATGCACACCATATCTCCAGCAGCTGCACATCTGCAAGGCTTACAAGGCACTTCTGAGATATAAAGTGCATATAGAACAATGTGCATACTTCAAAATGAGAATGGAGAAAATAAGTGTCATGGGAGAAGGAGCAGAATCATGCTTCAGTCGAGGAAACATTACAGAAATTAGGTAGACTGCACAGATAAATTGGTAAATTAGGAAAAATAAATTAAAACATTTTATGAGAATGAAAAATATGCAGCTCAGAGCCCAGGACAAGCCTCCCCCCCATTTAGTGAATGAATGAAATTTTGTTATGGCACTGCAGCACCTCTGCATCTCTTTCACGAGTGGGGAACCTGAAAATGCAGTCCCTTGCCCATTTCTGTTTTACAGTTTCTCCCCTAGTCTGCCCTTTCTTGAGCTCTTATGAGACTTTTCTCCAAGACAATTCTGTTAAATGTTGAACTATATACTCGGTTCAAAAAGCATTGCTGATTAACTTGAAATAATAAGAATTATTCTGTCCTGGGCCCAGTGCTATGCAACATCTTCATCAATGACTTGGGTGAAGGAATACAGAGCATGATGATCAAATTTATAGATGATGTCAAATTGGGAAGGGTTGCTAATATGCCAGAGGACAGGATCAAAATTCAAAATGACCTTGACAGGTTAGAGAGCTGGGTGAAAGCTAACAACAGAGAGAAATGTAAGGTGTTACACTTAGGCAGAAAAAATGGAACGCACAAATATAGGATGGGGGACACATGGCTGGGTAACAGTATGTGTCAAAGGGATCTAGGAGTCTTCTCGGTGGACCACAAGCTGAGCATGCATCAGTAATGTGACGCGGCAGCCAAGAAAGCCAACACAATCTTTGGTTACATCAATAGGAGTATGGTGTCTAGATCGGGGAAGGTAATGGTACCACTCTATTCTGCATTGGTTAGGCCTCATTTGGAATACTGTGTCCAGTTCTGGGCACCTCATTTCAAGAACAATATTGACAAGCTGGAGCAGGTCCAGAGGAGGGTGACCAAAACGATGAAGGATCTGTAAGCCATGCCCTGTGGGGAGCATCTTAGGGAGCTGGGTATGTTTAGTCTGCAGAAGAGAAGGTTAAGAGGGGACATGATAGCCATGTTTAAATATTTTGAAGAGATGTCATGTTGAGGAGGGAGCAGGCTTGTTTTCTGCTGCTCCAGAGACTAGGACAAAGGGCAATGGATTCAAGCTGCCAGAAAAGAGATTCCACTTAAACTTCAGGAAGAACTTCCTGATGGTCAGAGCTGTCTGGCAGTGGAGCATGATGCCTCAGAGTGTGGTGGAGTCTCCTTCTTTGGAGGTTTTTAAGCAGAAGCTGGATGGCCATCTGTTAGGAGTGCTTTGATGTGGGTTCCTGCATGGCAGGGGGTTGGACTGGATGGTTCCTGTGGTCTCTTCCAACTCCATGATTCTGTGATTCAATATTTTGGAAGAAAACTATAGAAGCTATAAAATTCCACCTCTTGGCAACTGAGGTAGAACTTAGAATGGGAATACATGGATTTCATGCTTTCTCATAAAATGGCTGGATACAAATGTTAAAGAATGGGAGGTGGATGTCTGCCTCAGGGATATCCCAGGTCTGTGCTAGATCCATAGTTTGGGTTCTTGCAAGATTCTAATGTGCTAAGGGATGAAACGAATGAAGATGAAAAACAAAACAAAACAGAAAAACAGAAAAAACAAAACAGTAGTCTACTATAGCTCAAGGAAACTCCCATATTGTACTATACCTCAAGGAAACTCACAAACTCCAGAGATTATAATCTGTGTCAAAACAGGACTGTGGAATCCAATTTGGATTCTTTAATCCAATTCATTATACTGGCAGAACAGAAAACTTTTTCCAAATAGAACCAAGTGTCAGCAACTTGCTTGTTCATTTCTGAAATGTGTCATCCACATTTCTGCTCCTCCTGCTAAGACTGGCACAAATAAGAAAAATAAATAAAATACTGACAATTATGCTATATGCATTACACTTCATATCTGTATCATGATTATATATCATATAAATTATGTGTCATGATTCAGAAGGTGCCCCCAAAATCAGAGACAAGGAATAAAAATCTGCAGTAGCTTCTGTGATACATATTACATTTCCCTAAACCCTGATGTGGATTACTGTTTACAAGGTTTTCTAGAAAGATAAGCTGTAGTGCTCCCTTTATAGGATTGTTTTGTACAAAACAATGTATCAGATGCTATGTATTTGTGAAGAAACGAACAAACAAAATATAGCTATAAACCAAATGTTAATGACCCTTTGAGATGGGCCAAGCTAAACAAGTCAAGGGGAAACAAAAGTCCATATTCTGTCTTTATTATGCCATTTTTAGAATAGACAAGGTGAACTTAGCAACATAAAGCAATTTGCAAACAATTTAGTGAATGGAAGCAGAACATTCTGTTCAGTGTGGTTACATTTTTGTTTCACAGCCTGAGGCAAACACTAGTGAAAATGTCCTTGGAACCTAAATGCTGCCTCAGAGTTAGCACTAAAAAGAAAAATCTGTAGCAGATGTGACACCCTTTGAATACTTTTTTTGTCTCTAAGTCATAGAACTGTAAGTTTTTAGCACTCTTGCAAATGAATAGAAATAATACTCTTTTTAAAATTCTTGTAAATGAATACAAATAGGAGAAGACTGGTTAAGCACAAGTCTATCATATAAAAGGAACTGTAGAGAATTTATCTCGTGCTTAACTTATAGAAAGAGAGATACTGAAGCTTAGTTGTACCTGGGATAAACACAATCTCACAAAGAGACCCAACCCTATAGTCTCAAATATATTGGTTTTACCTGAAATTCATCTTTTATCTGGCTGGAATTTGTCTGTGGATCCAGTCTGCTGATGTTGTAATAGATGGATCTGAATTCACAAACAGGGATGGCTGTGTTGCCACAAAGACATGCTTCTAGAATGGCATCATGAACAAATACATACTGCTCCTACGAAGAGAGAAATTAAACATTCATCATGGCTACCTCATTCAGGGGCAATTTTATATCTCCCATTTTAACAAATGAACTTTCAAAGGCCATCTCAGAGTTCTCTGGTCAACAAGCAAATCAAAATATTACCCTCCCTCCAGTAACTACTTATGAAGTTGTACAGGCTTACAGCTATATTACAGTGCAGTCATATGAATCACATCCCACCATTAAAGCCAGATAATTTGGGAAGAGTGGAGTCTACAATTCATGATTAGAAACAGCTCTATTAATTGTATTCTTCCAGTGGTAGATAAGTTTGTGAATGACATCTAAGTAGCTCTTGTTTTCTTGGCTTCCCTGTGGTCTAGATTTGAGGTTCTTCACTTCTCTGGAGCTCCTTCGAGAGAGCTGAATATGACCCGACAAGCCACAATGTGATAGTGTAGGGATGGAGCCAGTCATGAAATGGTGGCAGATGCAGGGTTTGGGGCATAATGAACTAGTAATTACAATTAAAGAATGCTGTTGCATATCAATCTAACCCTTATCTGGAAGTTGCCACAGTATTATTTACCATAATGATTTCCTTGTAGCATGGAATTCTACAGTTCAGTTTTCTCATGAATGTGAACCTTTCGAAATAGTCTGTGGTTTCTTATTACTCATGCCATTTTATTTCTTTTTTCACTGAGTTTCTCATTTTTAGTTTCCAGTTTCCCAGCTCAGACTAAAGCAGAACATCTCAGAAGCCTATATAATCATATTCAGTTAACAGAAAATTTGGTTTACAATATGTTATGATGATATGTGGAGCTTTTCGTATCATACTCCAAAAACAAGGAAGCTGAGCTGTTACAGACATCACTCTTAACAGATATTATTTAGAAAATATGATTATGGTATGGCATCTTCTGCTCTAGTTAATTCTGTCCAGATGGTGAGGGAAATGGATGGTGGTCAATGACAGTGTGGTAGACTTAGGACTCATCTTCTCACTAGATTCATCTGCTTACTAGAATAGGCACATGGCGTTTATTCTATTGAAGCTATATGCAGCTGAATCTACCTTTCCATATTAACAAGTACCTAGCTGCCAAACAATATCACATGGAATGGCAACTTCTGTAGTGCAACTGCTAATGTAAAGTGATATTGGTAATTCTGAAAACAGAACTCGATTATTTCACTCATAAATAAGCAGATATTTCACTCAAAATATACCTACAATGGGAAACTGCAGCTATCCAAAGTTTGGTATATCTGAACTATGACATACATTTGCAAACATGCTCATGTTGCATAAATAAGACTAAATTCAATTGCTAGTCCAAACTAGAGTAGACCCTTTGATCAATGGGATTTACATAACAATTGACTTATCATTAAGAAGTTGTTTCAACAGATCTACTCTAGCTGGAGCGGGAAGTGTGGGAAGTATGAGGGCATCCAGATGTTGCTGAACTGCAGCATCCAGCATTCCTCACCATTGGCCGTGCTGGTTAGGCCTGCTACAAATTGCAATCCAGCAATATCTGGAGGCCCACACAATTTCCATCACTGACAAAGGTCATATGTTACATTTTAGGTGTAAACTTTGAATTATTTGATGAACAGCTAAAAATGTAACATGTGAGCTAACCATGTGGCTTCTTCTCTTGGTGTATGGCTGGGGGAAATAGATGGAATGGGCAAGAGCTAAATGATTATGAAGGTCTTTATATAATATTATATTTAAAGCTGTAGAGTACATATTTAAAGCTGTAGACTACAATCACTCAATCTCAGGACAAAAACTCAACATTATTGTCTTTAGAATACCTAGCTATAAAGTATAATACAGAGTAGAGTGAAGAAATAAGAAGGCTGGAGAAAGGGCTGGCTATTTCAACTCAAGGCAATGGTTGTGGTTTTCACTTATATGACCTCATTGGAATTAAATAAGTGCACTCCTTCAGCCTCATGATGGGAGTGGTTTTGTCCTTCGGTCCTTTTGTCCTGTTTCTGCTCCCAACCCACCCACCTTTTATGCAGCATGGGAATTTCCAGTCACCTTTTTGGGACTGAGTAGGAATTTTTGATGTTAGAAAGTCATCATGGTGTAGTGATTTGAGTGTTGGACCTATGACTCTGGAGACCAGAGTCCCATTTAGCCATGGAAACCCACCGGGTGACCTTGGGCTAGCCACATTCTCTCAGCCTCAGAGGAAGGCAAAGGCAAACCCCCTCTGAACAAATTCTGCCAAGAACACTCCATGAATGACTTGAAGGCACACGACAACATTTGGCTGGTGTCTTTTTTCCCCCTACTTCATGATATATAATGTCGCAGCCTGTGGCCTTATTTTATCAACTTTTGTATCTGGCATTGTCATTTAGGCAATAGAGCCTAAACTGTAAGTTATAAATTACATTTTATGATTCTGCTGATGAAAGAAAACTTTATTGATATTAAAATGATGTATGTACATCACATTACATTCAATACCCATATTAAGAAACTTTATCCTCTTATATGCTAGAGCAGAGATGCCTCTTCTAAAATGGTGCCAGAAGTCCAAGATTTCGTACTTACATGCTCTAAAATACTTTTTTTAAAATGGTTACTTAGTAATTCAGGACACTTTAAAATAACTGAGTATAATGTAATAAATGAAATTAGATCAGGTGGCCACAGCCTGCTTCCACAACAGATATACTCAGATATCTGCCTTTTCTTCCATGAAGTAGTCAACAGACATTTGGTAGAACTGAGCTCTTTCCTGGGAAAGGGCTTACAAACAAAGAGACATGTTCTCACACCTACCTCTGTCTGCACCAAGTTGACCCTCTGGGATCGCAGCTCCCGTACACAGTTAAATATGTCCACCACACCTTCATTCTCTGCCATGTCCAGCATGATGTCAATGGCAATAAAGCACCCTGTCCTTCCAGCACCAGCACTGAAGCAGAAGTGAAAAGAACAAAGCTTCAATTAATGGACCATGAAAAAGCAGAAGGCTAGGACAGGAGGGAGAATGAATGTTGTAAATGCAGTTGTCTTCCATCATTAGTCCCTCTTTGCCTCCAAAGTCAGGGCCTTGCTGCTGTTCAACCATAATTCTTTTGGGAGGGGATGGAGGACAAGGTCAGGAAACCCTAGAAAAGAGACTGAAACAGAAGCAGAAAGAGAGACTGAGAGAGAAAGAAAAGACTAAATAAAATACTGAGGTCATGATTACACTTTGTTTTATACCTAAACGAAAGCAGGCACACATGTATGTTTCTAGGGTTTGAAACAGCAGATACAGAATTAAGTTATTTTGGTAAGTGAAGAGATAAGCTGATTCAAAGCAAACCTCTTGCTGGAGGGACATATTTGATGACAAAACTTGATAGTTCAAACTTTCCTCATGACCTTTGACCCATTAAAACTATTCATATCATACAGGTGGGGATTGAAATCTGTTTTCAAGATGTTTCAAAGCAAGCATCTTACTATTCTGAATAACTGAGATACTAAGGTCCTTTGTAATCCAAAATGTCACCTACATTCTATGAAGGAAAAAGAAAAGGCAATTGTCATTGCACTGAGAGCAGTGATTCAGTCCATCAGACCTGCAGGAGTGTGGACTTCTCAGAGGCCAGCCCTCGATGTTTTGCTGCCTGAGGCAAAGTGTGGGATGGCCCTCTTCCATGTTTATGTACAGAAAATACCTGGACTTCTAGAGGAATCTTACTTTAATACTAGGGATGAGATAATATCCTTCACCATAGCAATGGGCAACAGGCTTGCTTAAGGAAGTGTAGCTGCCTCTTCGGACCTGAAGGGAAAAGCCTAGGATTCAGGACAGATAACCTCCCAGCATTATCTTACTTTGCCTAATGACAATGTCAGACTCCTGGAGATGAGTGATAGGGTGCTACCTGCAGCCAGTCCAATCATATGGAGCAACTTGCTTGACTGGCACATTCTACTCTGACACAGACACACAGCAGGTAGAAGGTCTCTACTACAAATATAAACCAAGCACAACAAGGGGTAAGGAGGGAGGAAGACTGTATTACAGGTAGATAGACTAAATCAGGGAAGCCATGGCCCTGACTCTGCAAGACCTGAGCAGAGATGTTGATAACAGGGTGATTTGGAAGTTTCTCATTCAGAGAATCACCCTAAGTTGAAGTTGAGTTGACAGCAATTTAAATAACAACAGGCCAAAGAGAAGTAAGTGAGAGTGGGGTTTTTTTTTCTGATAATGCTAACTTTTATGTCTATGTTGTTGTTGTTGTTTTTATGTGAGAGAAACATTTGAACCATCAATCTGCATTTTAAAACCCTGCTGTGTGAAGAGATGCAGAGCATCATGAAGCTGGTGATAATGTAATTTGGCACTCACTGGATGCCATTTACTCAAGTTGCCCTATTCAGTATTAATGCCCATATTCAAAGCTATAAAAATAGCAACCAAATTCTAAATTGGAGCCCTGGTTAGGTTCTGGGATTATCTGGTATCTATTTATCCACCAGTACTCACTGATAAAGGAGACTACTACAATGGGTAACAGGTGAGGACTGGCAGCAGCTTGAAGATGGAAAGTAACATATACACATTTGCTGACTGGTCAGTTAGCTTCACCAAGATCTCCAGTTTCCATCAGGGAAAACCAACTTGCTTGCAACTGTACACTTCCATAGCGGGGACTGAGAGACATTGTGCCAATCCTGCTTGCATGTTTGACTCACCCACAACAACTGTCAGTGGTCTCACTAGCTGCTGCTATGCACAGAAGCACAGTTTTGATTTAACAATGCCTCCAAATATAAACTTTGTTCAATCTCCAACAAAGAGAGGAAGAAAATAGGAAGTACTCCTCTTTTATCCTGAGGCTGGAGAACATTCAGCTGTAGGTAACTATGGCAAAGCAAGGAGATGTGAATGGCCATGAATGAATAGTCTTCAATAATTAACAGCTCAAAGGGAATTATATGAATAACCCCTAATGAATATACAGCATTCCCCTCTCAACTCTCTTTATCCTTTTCAATTCTTTTATAGCTATGAATGTTCTATATTTGGAGGAACTTTGCACTTCATAAATATTGAATGACAGTGATGCTATCCAACAAAGCATTAGGGAGAATTTGATGATTGCTACTTCAGGCTGGCCATTTAAATTTAAACATAGATAAATAAAGCAGTCATGAGGTTATTGAAATTGAGAAGAAAACTGACACTTTCTGGTTCAACAGGGCCACTAGCTGGCAAAGTCATGAAAAGTTAAAAACTGTCTACCCATAGTTAGAGCAGAATCACTGTTGCAGTAGCAAGAACCTGCCACGCCTGCTTCTAAGGTTACACTTTATTATGACTATGAGATTAGTTGTGTTAAATATTTAACTGATATATATATATGTGTGTGTGTGTATCAGTTAAATATTTAACACAAATGCATACACACACATACATACATACATATACATATGCATATATACACACATACATATATGTATATATACACACACATAATTTAGCAAGACCAACCTTATATTAAAGTAATCTTTAATAAAAAATAAAAATAAAAAACACCAGGGGAGCACTCTAGTTAGATAGATAGATAGATAGATAGATAGATAGATAGATAGATAGATAGACAGACAGACACCTAAACACACACACACACACACACACACACACACACACATATAGAGAGATAGAGATTAAAACCAAATTACTAACAAACTACAAACAAAAAAACCCCTAACAAAATAATAAACTACAAATCTAAATACTAACTCACAGTACAAACACTGACACACATAAAATGAAAATGTACAGACAAATAGTCTGTAGTAGTCTGGTACAGACTGTTCTTTCTTTATAGCCCATGAAGCACTCTTTCTTTCTTTCTTGGACTTCTTTTGGAAGTCCAAGTACAGAAGGGGTACAACTCAGTAGGCAACTGGTGCATTGCTGATTCTGACACACTACGTATCACAGTCAAAAACTGTGCAGCAATATGTGATAGCACTAACATTGGGGAAGCACAGATATATTCCATATACTGTTGTGCTGTACCAGATTTTGCATATTAACAGTGTTCAGCAATGGGACTATGTGAAGGCAGTGTTGGTTGATATGTAGTGGATCCTGCCGTAAACAACAGTTTAGGTGCCCAACAGTCATTTCTACAGGACAAGACAACAGAATACTTGCTGGGCTAAAGAAATAAGCACAACTGGAGAAAATGCATGAAAAAAAAAAATAACAGACAGAAACAAGCTGTATACCTGCAGTGCACCACAATAGGTCCTGCCTCTGGTGGATTGAGAAACTTCACTTGTCGAACAAAGCCCAAGAGGCCTGTGGCATAACAAGGAACCCCGTGATCTGGCCAGCTGGTGAAGTGGAACTGCCGAATCTCTCGGATTTCATGGTAGCCTTTCTGAGGAAGATAAGAAGCCCTCTATTTTCCACCATATGGCAGTAACAATAATTTTCTTCTCATTTCTCTGCCCCTACAGAGCTATGTCTTTACTTATATACATTTTAAATTTATACTAGTTATATATTTTAAACTTAACCATATCAGAAACACACACATACATTTATAATTGGATATCACAAAACAGAACGACATTAATATACCATTAGGATGAGTCCAAGGAGAGCTGAGATCCAAAAAAATAACCTTTTTTCTGCTCTGAAAAGAACTAAGTATTTCCACCAATAGGAACTGGAAAAGATAACAATGTCTTGAGTACTAGCAACATAATCAGAGCTTTGTACAGGGAACTGGATGAGTACTAGGAAAGTGAGTAAGGCTTTACATACAAAATTATGATGAAAACTTGTCAACATTTCTATCCTAGCCATCTACTCATTAGTATGTGGGTTTGGAAAAGAAAATACTATGAAGACACACCTCTCACTTTTAAGAGAGTTGTTATGTCGGCTTTTTAATGTGGTATCATGCTCTAGAAGGCTACAACTGGAACTAACAGTAGTGTTACTGCAGTTTAGGCCTTCTTGGAGATACCCCTAGATATCATTTTGATATCAATAATTTGGTATCAAATTATACTCATCTTCTACCACCCCTCTCCATGTGTTTGTGAGGCCCCCAGACAAGCACAGAACTTGGCTCGGCCACTAATTGCTGAACATTCCATTCTCCACCCAGGCAGGCCAGAAATAGCCAGATCCTTGCTTTAGGAGACCTCTCTGCAAACACCCTCATTATGTATGCACGCTGTTTACAAAGGACTCCCTGCCCCGAGCAGGCAACCTGGCAAGCTGAATACTCAACTGCCAAGCACTGAGTATTTGCATACTGGCTAACTCTTTGTCAATTTGGACTTATCTTAATCATGCTGAATTCTGACCTTTCCAAAGCTTTGTCCCACTTCTAAAATGCATTGTCTTCCCCTATAAAAACCCCTGATTCCGAGACCATCCTCGGATTCCTCCTGAGTTCCAGATCACCTTGCTGTCGCTTTGCTTGGCAAGCTTCCCCTCAGCTCCACATGCTGAGCCACATCAAACCCGCTACCCCTCACCTGCTCTTCTGTGCCCACTCACCATTGCCCCCCCATCCTTCCTGGACTGTTGGAGGGGCACAGCAGCGGCAGCAGTGCCTAGGGGGTGCAACTTTGGAACTTGCCGCAGGGGCTGCTGAGCCTAGGTACACCTCCGCAGTGTCTCTCTCTCCCTCTCCCCATCCCCTTTCTCAATATTCTTAAGAGGATCCCATTTGAGAGAAAGTTGAATGTAAATTCAATAAAAAAATAAAGAAGTAACAAAAAAGACAAATAATGTAAGGTGCTGATCTTGAGTAAAAGAAGTAGTGAAAAGGCACTCACATTGATGAATGCTAAGATGGAATGACACTGATTCCCAAGATATGCTGTTTCCTTCCTCGGGTAGCAGAACATAAGGGAAACAGGGCACTTCTGCTAATGTTCCCCAGTAATTGCTCCTCACAGATACACCAAGCCAGACACTACTGACTGCCAGTGAAATGAAATGCCCTGCCACCATACTAATGCTGAAACATTGAACATGTGGCGATCACTACAGGGACAAAATGAGTTTCACTTGTGCAACAAGGTCCAGGATACCTTGCTATGAAAGTCTCGACAAAGTCAAACCACTAATATTGCAGTCCAATGCACAAAATGTTTGACATAGTAAGATGCTGACTACTTTCTTTGATCCTGTGACTAATAGTTATTGGTAGTTCTATCCTTCATGCATCAACAGATAGAACTTGCGGCTGCATATTGACCCATCATTAAACAAAATGAATTACACAATGAATGACTTATTGGCAAGAGAAATCATCTGAGAATGAAGACAGAGTCAACATATTCTTACCTTTTGGACTGTAAAAGTGCGTATTACATACTCTGCCAATGGTTCTGTCTCAATTAAGGTGACTTTGATATCTCCATAGACTTCTGTATCATCAGGCCAGTATCTGACACACTTTACCTGAGATAAGAAAGAAAACAGATGGCTAGTGCAAGATGTTCAGCTACACATTTGTACTTTGTATGTCTTATCTATATAGAAAACCATAATTGAGGAAATCAGACCTGCATGAAACCCTCAGTATATCCTAGCTCATCTTACATCAGTTCCTTGCTCAGCTGTATCATTTGAAGCTGTCATTGGCTCTCTACATATCCCTACACAAAATCAAGTAAACTGATAGTAAGCACCAAGAACTAATTTATCTACTAGATAGAAAACAATTGTTAGCCTAGATTCTAATGGATTTGGCTAAGCAATTATAAAATTATCTCTGCCCTGTTAAACTTATCCTTATTATATCCCTTCAGCCTTTTGTCATGTTTTCACTTGTTCAGTCAATGGTTTAAGACTTCCTACTTAATAAGTTTATAGTTTGATTCTAGGTAGGTATGTAGAGGCTATTGGCAAGGTACACGTGTAATAATAATTTTACATAAGATAATATTATGTATTTATCTGTGTCATTTTACGATTTTACATATCCTCCAAATCGTGTCTTAAGAACACCCATAGACCAAGACATGTTGGGCTTTTCTACTAATAAAATAGACCCTCTTTTAATGCATCCTGAGATGTGCCTTTTGTTTCTTCTCTGGATTCTATTGGATATTCCTTAGTTTTTGCTTCTTTTGCGTTGTCATGATAGCAAATTGGTCATTCATCAGTTCACCCAGCTGACTCATTTTTTTGCCCACTGTGTAATGAGGTTGATGGTTACTTCTTGGGCAGATTCTCATGGAATTGTTTCTCTTAAGTAGTTTCATCCACAGTGGATTTTTAGCTACAATTTTTCTTCAAGCATGTAGAATATAGATGCTACAACAAAGATGAAAGATGCATCTGAATCTATTCCTACACAGGTCAACTTGAGTTTTGTACACATTGAAGTTCAAACACTAGGATAGTAAATCTATTATCAGGAAAGGATTCCTAAATTCAAAGGAAAGCAGGAAGGAGTAAAAGAAGCACAAAAGTTATGATAGCCACTTCAAAGTATCACATTTGTTTTCAAACTTATGAAAACTTGGTTATTGTAACTTTGAACCATGGTGAGACATGGATTACCATATTCCTGCCAGAGACTGGAAATGTGGAAAAGGGGAATGGTGATAGTAAGTTGCTATATGGTAGCGATGCTACATGGATTCAATTTTGATCTGATATGCATCTCCTGAATGAATGTGCAGACTGGAACATAATCCTTCTCCTAACCTTTCTATTCATTTTATTTTGAGTTCTTGGTTCAAAATGTATTTAAAAGTAGTTTTAAATGCATTGACAATTTCTGATGTGTATATACATTGGCCTAAATCCAGTGTATTCTTAATAAATGAAAACAGGATGTTAGGGGAGTTCTGTTGGATTTGCCAGTTGTACAAGTTGTAACCCATACATGCATCAGCAGACCACACTGTGCTACTGGACAAGAGAGTCCACATCAGCAGTCACTGTTCCACTCTGTGCGAGAGGTGTAGCAAGTGCATTTGTGTGCATATTTCTCTATTAGAAAGAAGCCAGACAAAGGCCATTTCCACATTAGTATTTTAAAATGGTGCAGGGTGCCCTCCAATGGAGGGCTTCTGCACCCTAGAGTGGACTGGCGTGGACTACTTTTTGTAGTTCTACACCAGAATCCACTCAGGAGTGGCCGGAACTAGCCGCGCTGCGTGTTTTTTAAAAACCTCTTTTTCAACGTTTTTAAAAAGCACAGAGCACGCAGCCCCGTGCCACTCCATCGCCCAGCTCTGATGTGGATTTGCAGGCGCGCGCAAGTGCGTGCCTGCAGATCTGCCAGAGGCGGGCTTTTGGCTGTGAGAGCCTCCACCAACCGGAAGCTGCCATTTGGGACACCGGAGGAATGTGAAGCAGTGAGCTCGCGCTGCTCCGCGTGGCGACGGACTTACCTGGCTGTCGGTAAGCTCCGTTTTAGGGTGTTTTCACCCGTTCCCCCCCACGTGTGGAAAGGGCCAAAGAAACTTGCTTAAGATGCTTTGTGCAAAAACTGCATTGGAGTCACCCATTGAGCACAGACTAGATCTTGGCTACTGCTAGCACTGACACCCCTGGATACTAGACTTTAATGCATGTGTTTGTAATTCTGAACTTCCTGGCAAAATACAGTGACACTGTTTTTAAATATGTATCTAAATACACAATTTCCTGAAAACATTTTTTTTTCACATTAGAATAGTGCAGAAATGGGATGGGACAGATATATCAATGAATCAGTGCAAAAGTGACATGGACCACATAGATGAATGAATCCTTTGAGCAACCATCATCATACCCTGCCTACTTCCACCAAGTTGGTGACCATGACAACACTTGCAGAGTTCTCCTGCCAGATCATCCTCCAAAAATCTTTCACTGTCTCTTGCATTGGTCCTGAAAAGCACAAAAAATGTAAGAACAAGGACAGAAGATTACTGTAGCACAAGTCAATCTTTCTCTACAACAGATATGCCATGTCTCCTAAGGTAACTGATTGTTCTTCAAAGTGAGAATTCCTGAATCCAGCTCTTCAATCTAAGCAGTGGTAGTCTTATAGTAAGTATTCCAGATAGATATAAGCATGCATAACGTGAAATCCACAGTGACATTGGAGAGAACCATGGAAGTTAAATGACTCCTCAGCCAAAGGAATAGCAGTAATTCTAGTAACAGAATTATTACTAGATAGAACTGAACACTAAGTTTTGGACACCACCTCAATTATTTAGTGATTACTTGGTGAGATTTTACCTGATAATACCCTGAGACACATCGTGTGCCCTTTAATTGTCCTGGTTCAGCCATAGCAACCATGATTAGATGTTTCCTCTCCTACTTTTTCTGCTGCCCTTAAAATACCCCACTTTCCTTCTCACCCTGCCAGTTCTTTCAGCTGCTGTGAGCTCTGAGTTTTTATACAGTTCGGCAGTGGGTTCAGAGGAGAAGGATGGGGAGTTTTGTCCTCCCAGTCAGCATATGAGTAAAAGCTAGGCAAAAAATGCAAATGCAGTCCTTTTGGAGTGGAGCAGCCTGTGTCGTGTGAACACAAATTACTTTTTGTGGTAAGTAAAAGAGATCCACAAAACCTGAACAAATCAGGGCAAGGCACTCAATCCAGTCAACTAGAAGAGGTTTTCCTTAAAAAGAGCCCTCTGAATCTTGAATTCAGAAGATAGTCCTCAGAAGACATGCTTTGAATTTCCAGAGCTATGGACTCCCCCTTAATCTCTTTTTATTTTCCTTGAATGGATTTTAGAATCCCCCTCCACCTCTAATTTCCCTAGAATTGGATCAATATGACAGAGAAGCTGTCTACTGTTCTCATTTCTGCTTGTTTTTGAGGTGTGCATAAACCTTACATTTGAGGAATTAATTTTACTGGTTCTCCTGTCTCCCTGCCCTTTCCTTTTGATTTACTAATTGCACGTGTGTGTGTGTGTGTGCGCGCGTGCGCACGCGTATGCATGCGTGCCAGTGCTACACTGTGCCATAGCTAAGGAATGGTAAGTTGCAGGCAGGTCCAACACTGGGAGAGATTTACAGTCTACTTACTTTGAGAGAGGGTGTTTCCCCCCTATAGAGCTATTCTCCATTTATGTTAAGAAATCAGGCACATATCTACTCAGAAGTAAGCCCCAAAGAGTTCAGTCAGACTTACTGCTACATATATGTGTACAGGATTGTGGCCCAAGGCATTTAAAAAGCCGTTGGGATATACAAATGTGGTTTTTTTCCACCACTCCTGTGTATTTCCTAACTAATTTCATCTCATTTCCCCCCCCGACCTAAAAATACTGTACATTATTTTCCCCAACCCATCCACTTATCCCTCTCCCCACATTTTTATTCTACCAATACTTTTGTGAAATAGGATAGTTTGAGAGTGTTACATATACGAGACAGAGGGCATGGGCATAAACAAAGTGTTCATGTCGTGAGCATGCATCTAAGAGAAAGCTGTAATTCTGAATAGGTATGATAAAGGTATTTTTACAACAACATATTATATTTATTGCAAACCAGGCAGTTGCAAATAAATTTACTAATTTGGGTTTTCTCTTTTATCACACTTTCCTAAATTCCAAAGTTCCAAGCTTTCCCTTCTTAAAATAGTAGTTTTGTGTGCTCTTCCTTATTAATAATTTTTCCCTCTTGTTGTCTGCACTTCTGACCACAGTTTGATGTTGCCTAGTTGTATGTATCTTGGTTTTCATCTGTGAAATATTGTAGGGCATGCCATCTTAATAATCAAACATAAAACAAGTGTGCATTTTTTTAAAAAATAAATCACTTGGGAACTTGTTGCTAGATGCTTGTAAGCATGTTGTATGTTCTGTTTTTTTTTTTAATGTTTACATCTGTTACTTAAAGAAAAAATCTTCATGGCATGTCATTTGGGCACACACTAGCTATTTTATACTTACCTTGTGTTGCAATGTAATGGTGAGGCCGATGGTATCCCTGAAACGAAGGAAAGGACAAAACAAAGATCTCCATGAGTTGCACAGGATTTGCTATGTTAGAATCTTGCTTGTAACTTGCTTTAACTATACATTGTTGTTGCTGTTGATTTGAAGGCAAACAACAACATTTCCAATTCATGGTGAGCCCAAAGCAAAATCATTGTGGGTTTTTTTTGTCAAGATTTCTTCAGAAGGGGTTTTGCATTGCCTTCTTCTGAGACTGAGACAATGTGACTTGCCCAAAGTCACACAATGGGTTTCCATGGCCTGGTGGGGATTAGAACCCTAGTCTCCAGAGTTGTAGTCCAATGCTCAAACCATTACACCACACTGCATTTCTTTGTGTACTGCAGGGTTATTTTTGAAAAACAAATCCAAAATTTCCATTGAAGAAATAGGGAGGGAATGGATTACATTTCCTGATGGATACTTGGACCTTGAATCCTAGAACACTGCCACAGAGTAATTCAACTGCCAAAGCTGGGAGCCCCTTTACATGTGGTCAGAGCAACATTACTGCTGACAATGGTTTAATAACAGAGAAAGGCCAGTGAGTCTGAAGAAATGGAGAATGCTTGGGATGAAAAAAAAAGGAAAAAAGAAAGAAAGAGGCAGAATATAAATTCAGTCAAACAATTAATAAAATTATACAGTCGCTAGTTACAGAAGATCCATGGAATCAATGGGATTTTCTTAAGTGTTGACCATTCACCAGTCAACAAGCATTCACCATTCAACAATTTTGATTCAATGGTTCTACTCTGGTTAAGAAAATCAATACAAATTCAGCTCTGTGTCTCAGCTGGAAAACAGCTTCAGCTCTCAGAAGAAAGCTGCCAAAACTCTAACCTGAGCTAGGCACAGTAGTGATTTTCTTCCACTCCATCCAATCTTCAGCAGCAGTTTTCAAACAAGACTGTACTATCATACCATTTGGGAATAATCCAGAATTGGGGGGGGGATCTGTCTATAAAGCATTTATTCAGTGGATTAATCATGGCAGGAATTCTTATAATTTTCCCTAACATTATCAGGAATATATTCCCAAAAAGGGAATATATTCCTTCCTTCCCAAAAAGGAAGAATGTGACATATTTCAAGAATATCTAATTAAACTGCTTTCACTTTAGGAAGCCTTACATATTTTTTTGTTCGTAGAATAAACATGGAGAAATCTGTGCCATCTCATTTGAAAAACACACATCTGTTTCTTGTCAAAACTGAATCTGGGATCGCTGGTTTTTAAAACTGTGTGGGTTGTACTATATTACATATGGTTCCCCATTCCTTTAATTGAAGGATCTTTTGAAAACATTTTGATATAATTAAGGATTAAAGAAGCTTGCATTAGAAATAAGGATGTTGTTAAATGCTTTCCTAATACTTAATATAGTTTTCATTTGTTATAAATCCCACAGGTCTGTATTAGTGAAGTGGAGAGTGCTTAAACTGATACTTCCATCCTTCTTTCCACTAGTTCACATTCTTTCAGCACATTTAGAGAGCTTCAAACTACCAGCCTTCCTTCTTTGGTATACTTAGTTGGAAATACTTCCCACTAAATTGACAGCCAAATCGTGCATAAAAAGACACACTGAATTTTTGCTTCTGCATGTCTTCTTCGTCTCTGTAATGTTTCAGAAGGTACTACAGCTCAGCGACAGGATTGCTATTATTAGCCTCCCATTTCTGAAATTTCAGGGCCAAAACCTGAGTCCTTGGTGGAATGGAAGGGCTTGTAAAGTCACTGGGCAGAGACTGTATAACAATTTTAGAATAGTATGCATGACTGTGTATATGTGAGTGTGTGAGAACAGACAATGGAGATTTCTTGTGCTATCTCCATAATGAACATTATGTCTAACATGTGATTAGGACACGGCCTAGTTCCATATAGGCTAACACTACTAATGCTAATACATACAGTCTAGTGTCAAAATACTGTACATCCAATATATCATCATTTCCTGTATGTTATCATCTGAAAACAGTTAAGTACAACTTAGAATATTACACCATTTGACTGATACTGTATCTGTTTATGACTGTTACCAATCCATTTCACAGAGCAAGTCATTGCCACAGAAAAATCTGAAGCACAGTTGTGTATTAACAAGCTGTCATGTTCCACTACAGATGTCAGAATAGCAAGCACAAGTAATCTTTTCCCCTCAAGTACTGCCTTGATAACAATAGGCCCAAAGGTACCACCAATTATTTTCGCAAAGTTTAAAAACATTATAATTCTTAGTCTCTGTTTAAAGCGTTTCATATAAAATAACTGTAAGGTCAATTCACTCTGCTTTTTAATTATGTGTCTTCATTTCAACCCAATACTATGGGAACCTTCTAAATGGGTTATTTGCAGAAAAAGTTTCCCACTGCCTTCTTAGGCCCTTTCCACAGGAAGGCAACACCCCAGCATGGAGACATGAGAGAAGAAGGATCATGATGTCACTTTCTCATGATGTTATCGTGGTCCCACCCTTCTCACATTGCCAGCTGGCACAATTTGCTGGGTATATCATTGAAAGAGAAACTCCATCGATGACCCCCAATCATGCAAGCCTTCCATCGCAGCCAGCCATGCAGAAGGGCCAGAAGCGCAATGACATGCTTCCTTCCTCTCAAAGCATAGGAAGAAGGCCAGCTGCAGTGCAGAAGGATGGGGAGTGTCCTTCATGCTCACTTCTGCAGGCAACTGGTTGGGTGAGGAGGGGAGCACTGGGGACATACTCCCATCCTGGCAGAGGCACTGCTGGAATGACGCCAGGATGACAGCAGAGCAGGTAAGGTGTAGAAAGGGCCTTACATTGAGAGAGTGTGACTTGCCCAAGGTCACCCAATGAGTTTCCAGGGCTGAGCAGGGATTTGAATCCTGTTCCTTCTAGTGTCCTAGTTCAGCACTTAAACACCATGTTGGCTGTCTTGTACAGGGCTTAAACAGATACATGAAGACCATTTGTGCTTTCATTCATATCTTGAAATATCAGATTCATTCTTCCCAAATGCATCTACAGACTTGTTATTGGACTAACATATTTTATGGCTTACAACCTGCCAAAGATGTAGTGTCTAGAGTACTGGATTTGTACTCAGGTGATCCAAATTCTAGCCCACTCTGAACCATTAAAGTCATGCAATGACATGTGACTTGGCAGGGGATGGAGAGTTGGTAAAACCCAGCAAGCCAAATAACATAGCAACCCTAATTAAGAGCTGGAGGACAAGACCTTTGAGTGCGAAGTTATGACCAGCAGTTGTTGCCATCCTTTCCACCAAGACTTTAATCCTGTGCAGCTTTATCTGAAGCTATACATAGCACATAGAGAAAATATTTCTAGAAAGGCTTACTAGAGCCTACTAGAAGTGTTTTTTCTACCACCAAGTCCAACACTCCTGGGCCTAACGTTCACATAACTAAAAACCTCTTGAGTCATGACACCAGCACTCTACTTACTGCCTTGCTCCAAATGGTGAAATGGACCCAGATACATGGAGCCACTAGCTCTCTTCACTTGACCATCATGACTATTTGGCATACTGACACTGCATGGTCGTGGTGGTGGCCAGCAATTCTCTATGACTGCTGCTGAAATCTGGCAACACTGTTCAGTGACACATTTCACGTTTTGCACATGGAAGGCCTTCAATCAGTGATAGGAATATAGACCATCTTGGACAATATTGTCCATTCTAACTAGAAATGGTTCTCTACAGTCTTTTCCATCAACTGCTACCTGCTCATTTTAACAGGAGATCCTGGGGATCCTTGGGCCTTCTGTACACCAAACTATACACTCTACTACTGAGTATTTCCATTTCCCAATCCATTCACCAAGGTTAAGAAAAACATGAAGAATTAATATTTGGATGTTACAACCCCCATGTTTCCCCAGCTTATACGTCCAATGGGAATGGTAGTCCAAAAACATAACATTTTAAAACTTTTGTTAGAAAATCAGAAAGTCACCACATTTGCAATGAAAGTATGACTTAGACTTTGATACAACATGCAAATATTCTGCATTTGGGAAGATTATAATCCTTTCAAAGATCAGGATCCTCTTGAATGTAAAGGCAGCCTGCTCATTAGCATCCTTTAAAAAAACTGGTTTCATTGAACTTACATCTATATAATTGGCATTTATGTAGTCTGAATGAGGATCTCCATCCAACAACTGCAGCCTCACTCTGGAGTGATCATCTGAAAATAATTAAGGAAAATGTATTACTATTATTTAAATGAAGGAACATTCAGATTAAAAAAATGAGAGTGACAGAAAGACACAAAAACATGGAACATTCAGAAAAAAAGTATTTGCAAAATCCTGGAATCTAAACAACTCTACTGATGCCTGAACTATTCAGAAACTTGCTTATTATACTCAGTTACACTTATTATTTCCTCTTGTTTATTAATCCTGACTGAATTATGTGTTGGAGGGAGATGAGTTTGCAGAAGGCTGAGAGACATCAAGTATTACAGCACCAATGGTGCAGGATTAAATGACAAACAATATGATATGACAATGATGACAATGATATAAGTGAATATGACAACAATGATACAGGTGAAAAAGAGTCAGAAGTACAAGAATCCAACAATGGGCAGGAAAACAACTAGAAGGAATCAGCTGGATGGAATGACCTATGGTTTTGGATGTCTCTACTAATGCACAGAGCATGGCAAATAAACAAGATGAACTTGAACTCTTAGCACAGGAAGGCAAACATGGTTTAATAAGCATCACTGAAACCCAGTCTAATGATTCGAATGTAATAATGGTGGGGTATAACTTATTCCAAAAAAAAAAAAAGACTAAATAGAAAAGGAGGAGCAAAGATATTTTATGTAAAGGATGTGTACAACGTTTGAGAGGAGATCTATGACTGCAAACATGGGAAAGAGTTTAAGAATGAAGACTTGGATGGCACCCTTCCAGAACAAATGACTAAACATTTTAACATGAGAGATAAAGTACCAATAGGGGACTTAAACTACCCTGATATTTGTTTGAACTCAAACTCAGCCAAGAATGTAAGGTCCAACAAATTCTTCACTTCCTAGCAGATAATTTCATTGTACAGATGGGGGAGGAGGAAAAGAAATTGATTTTTTTTTTAAAAAAAATCTGACCCTAACCAATAGAGATGAACTGGTCAGAGGGATGGAGGTAATGGGTTCCTTGGTTGGAGTGACCATTGTCTCCTGGAATCTGTTATTTAAAGGAAAGGGGAGGCCAAACATAGTTAGACACACACTTTGATTTCAGCAAGCATAGGGAAATACTGGATGAGATCTCTGGTCAGGAATAATCAAGGGAAAAGAGTTGATGATACATAGGATTTTATTAAAGGTGAGATATTGAAAGCACAGCTGCAAGCAATTCCAATAAGCAAGAAAAGTAGGTGTCTAAGAAAACAGAGTGGATGTCCAAAGAACTTTCATATGAGCCGAAATTTAAAAGAGACATGTACAAGAAATGGAAAGAAAAGCAAATAATGAAAAAGAATATAAATTAACAGCCATAACTTGTAGGGAGAAAGTTAGAAAATGTAATGCTCAGAATGAAATCATGTTTTCTAGAGAAAGTGATGTTGTTGTTCTGGCTATGTTTGGAGCAAGAAGAAGAACAATGAAACAATAGGAACATGGCACGGAAAAGATGGTGAAATGTTAATGGAGCAGAGAAAAGACAGAACTGCTCAACACCTGCTTTGCCTCAGTCTTTTTTCAAAAAGGAAACAGTGTTTTACCTAGTGAAAACAGAACAAATGGTACCATAAGGAGATTGTAGTGCAGAAAGAGGTAGTACAGAATTCCCAGTTACTCTGAATGAATACAAGTCTCTGGGACCAGATGAACTACATTCCAAGGTACAAAAGGAAAAGGACAAGTCCTAGCAGACTCGTGGTGGACAAATGTTGTTCCATCTTCACAAAAAGGGCACAGGATGAAAAGGACCAAGCAACTACCAACCAGTCAGATAGGTTAGTGGGGTAGCTAATACTCCAAATGCAATGATCAAAATTCAAAATGGCCTTGATAGATTGGAGAACTGAGCCAAAACTAATAAAATGAATTTCCAGAGGAATCAAAATAATGTACTAGATCACGCAGGAAAAATGTACAGGTATGCATATGTGAAAGGGATATGAAAGTAGATCACAAGCTGAACATGAGTTAATAGTGTGATGTGGCCCAAAAAGGCAATGCAATTTTAGGCTGCATCAAGTGGAGTAACATCTCCAGATCAAGGGAAGTAATGCACTCTACTTGAGCAGACTTCACTTTCCAGTTCTAGGTACTATAGCTGAAGAAGGATATTGACCAGCTGGGACATTCAGAGGAGGGTGACCAAGATGGTAAAAGGTCTGGAAACCAAGCCTTATGAGGAAGAACCTAAAAGACTGAGAGAAGATATGATAGCCATCTTTGAATATGTGAAACAATGTCATGTAGAAGATGGACCAGCCTTGTTTTCTCCTACTGCAGAGATTAGAGCACAAACCAATGGATTCAGATTACAAGAAAAGACACTGGGAAGAATATCTTCACTGTAACTGCTGTTCAGCAGTGGAAGAGACTGCTTAAAAGGGTAATGGATTCTCCTTTTTTGGAGGTTCTTAATCAGGGCTTGAATAGCCATCTCTCAGGAATAAATTAAGTGTATATTCCTGCATGGCAGGAGATTGGTCTAAGTGGCTCTTGCAGGGCCTTCAAACTCTATGGCCATTTCTACACTAGACTGTTATAGTGCTATTATTCCATTTTCAACATCCTATGGAATCCTGGGGTTTACAGTTTACAGAGGGGCCTAAAAGGTAAAGCAAATGAGAGGCTACATAATTATCAATGTTACAAAGAAGGTAAATTATTTTGATGAGAACTCACATTTTTATGTACTTACAATGACTAAATGATGTACAGTGACTTTTTAAAAAAGAGTCTGGCTCAAGTCTTCCCCTTCTGAAGAATGGGTGCAAGAAATCACATGAAAGAAAATGGGAATGAATATCTGTATATGTGTGTGTGTGTGTACGCCATGTGCACATGCATACACACACACACACACACACACACACGTGTATTTTAAATTTGTTGCTGTTGTGTACCTTCAAGTTATTTCTGACATATAACAACTCTAAGGTGAACCTATCACAGGGTTTTCTTGGCAATATTTGTTTGGAGAGCATTTATCATTGCGTTCCATCTGAGGCTGAGACAGTTTGACATCCCTAAGGTCATCCAGTGAGTCTCCATGTCTGAGTGGGAATTGAACCCAGAATCTTAGTCCCACACTCAAACCACTACACTATGCTGGCTCTCTTATATGTACTCAATGAACCTTCAAATATGGATATGGAAAGCAAAAGCTCGAGTTTGAGTATTCTAAAGAAACAAGGAGGAGCTCACAATCCAATTTAAGACATGTATGAGAACAGACCATATATTATGGAAGGAGGTTTTTTGTGAGTGAAAATATATCTGAAAATGTACGTGTCCTCTCGCTCCCTCTCTCTCTTTGGATTTTAAGAAGTCACAAAGTTAATTTCTCTTGCAAAATCACTGCATGTTCCATCTTGTATGAGTTTTCACCTCCCATGGAGATCTATTTTGCTCCCAAATCTAAGTGCCAGGAAGCAAGCCTTTGCTTATAAAGCAAGGCTAACAAATATTAACAATTATAGCTCACTCTTCAGAAGTTAATGAGGCTTTTTATTTTACTCATATTTTTAGTGGGCAGAGCTCAGTTAAAGCTAACACCATAACTTATCTTTTAAATTCTGTTCTATATGTTTAGCAGATGTTGGGAATACATAAATATATTTCATTACACTACAAAACAACACTAAAAAATTAGCAGTGAAACAGAATGGATAGCAACTGGAAAACTACTCTGTCAAATGTCTTCTGTCATCACATGAATTGCCTTGTGCATACATTTCACTCTTCTTGTCAGTACCTTATAGAGATATAATTCTTCACTAATATCATTCACAAAGGAAACAATGAGCAATTTTAGCAATTTTATTCCCAAAGTGTGAAAAAGACTTCTAAAACTGCACAGTTTCTGTAAACTATCTGAAGTCTGGAAATTACTCTGATAATTCTTTTTGTACACAAAATGACAGAAATATTATTTTCTGTGCAGAAAAATCTTTTCTTCTGAGCAAAAACCCATGTACTATTTCTCCCCACACATTCTGTCCTGAACTGTGAAGGTTTTCATCACTTAGTATTATATTTGTCAATATTTCTGGACACTAGAGAAACTAATTTTTCAGCTCTGTTTCAAATATTTCCAAATATCCTTTTCATCCCTATTATCTTATGCCATCAGTTATAGATAAATTTTACTTAACCTGTGAGTAGCTTGAAGGTTAACTCTTAAAATCCTCCAGGCAGTATAGCCCCTGGTTAAACTGGTGGAGAGATTTAGGAAGAGTAATACAAAAAAAGGGAACCTTTTCAAGCTCTGAAACAACTGATGACTTTCACTTTACTTTAGGACAAGTGGAAAGCAAAACAAAGGCAGTACTCAGGAAGATGTAACCTTATCTATTAAGCATAATCTTTAGCCCAGAACAGTTCAAAAGGGCTACAAGTTCCACTCTTCTTCCTCTTCAGTCATTAGTTTCTAAGGCTGGAATTCATTCAGGCAGTTACAAATATGTAACCTACACATTTGTGACTGGTTCATATGCACGATACCTATGTATTCCCTAATTTATGGAATATATAGGGATTGTGACAGTTCGAATCCTCACTTACGGGACAGCAGCCACTGAGAATGTCAAGGTGATCCACTGATGATCAGGAAACAGCTGACTGAGGTTTTCACCCCTCTCACACAAGCAATCTCCTGTGCAAGGGAGAACTGTGACCAGGACCCTGCTTCTGACTGCCACACCAGAGATCACTCACAGAAGAGAGGAAATGTCAGTCAGCTCATTCCTGAGTGACAGCAGAATAGACCCCTGTTCGCAGTGGCTGCTGCCCAGTAATTGAGGATGGAGAGGTGTCAAGCTATGTAAGAAAGGTATTTATGTGGCTAAGCAGGTTATATAGAATCACAACCTACACATTTAAGGCTACAATTCTGTATGCATTTACCTGGAAGCATGCCAGATTGAAATCAATAGGACTCAGTACTGAGCAGATACGTACAGGTTTGCACTGTATGATTATGTGAAGAGAGAGAGTAGGACTGCACTTGAACTAACTATCCCTGCTGGCCCCACCCCAAAGCTGTTTATATTTAGGGCCATATCTAGAATAAAGAAGTTTTATATGTTCTTTCTGTCAGCTAGAATGTCAATACTTCAGGCTTCCATCTCAAGGAGGGAATATATTATATATGCATCATCAGGGTTTACTGTTCATAGAACATGGGAGCAGAGTGTGCATGATAGAAAGCAGCACAGCCAATGGCTAATGACTAATGGGGGCTCTTATCTAAGCTGCTTTAAATTCTGTAGAAAAAGACTGGGACATGTTTGCATAAATTTTTGATGACAGTATAAATGAACTAATATGGAACCGATGAAATGCTTATGTTATACTGTAATTTTGATTATATTAACCCTTTATCTTGTATCTTTGATCACACTGTAATTGTGAAAGATATCAATTCAGTATTCAACTGCGTACCTAAGCAACATTCTGTGCTTCTGCAAGAAACAGAAACCTCCATTCTCCTGTAGTGCCCAGACACCCAAAAACTTACTCCAGAGATGTGGAGTGGGGTTGTGGGGGAGAGAGAGTCTCCCAGAAACAGTAGGATCCATCTTGTGGGAGCCTCTGACATTAATAAATAATAAATGTGATTCAAATCCTAATGGCTTGGTAAGGATTAAAATAAAGTGGTGTAATGTTGAAGAACATATGATATAAAAGATCAGAGGGCAGTAAGAAGCTCCAAAGTAGAGCTTGTAAATTAGGCACTCTGGGACATCAGCCATGAACCAGCCCAGCTTCAGCTCAATAATGAACACAGTTCCTTCATTCTCATGATAGCCCTGCATTTGGACCATGTTTGGTTGCCCCAACCATTTCAATTATTTCATTATTCATCCCATTTCTTAGAAACCCCATTGATGGCTTTATTAATTTGGCACAACTGTTCTTTGAGAAAAGAATAACCATCTTGTTATCTAATATGTTTTCATGTTCACCTCCGCATCTGAATTTCTCGTATATGGTATGCCATTTAATTCTCCCTCATTGTATTTTTCTAAAATCATTTACATCTGAGCTTAAGAGTTTGATGTTTACTGCCTTTTACAGTTCTTTATTCAAACACAGCCTGTCTTCTCCCCCCTGCTTTTTTTTTTATTCCTATGGAACACATATATTTATAGCTACAATTATGGCATCTCCTTTTGTTGAACAAAAATTCAGCTTTGTGAACATTTTCCTATGTTTCACTTCCCTTTTATCTGTTTGATGTTGCACTCTTACTTCTTCCCTATGTACCTCACTGAAACAGAATGTTCCCTTCCCTGTAATCATACTTAGTAAGTAAATGGTCACTTGATGCTTTTATTCCCATTTGTGTGTTTATCCTAGGTTCTATTTATTTTAAACTATACAAAATATAAGCTACTTTACATAGCCTACTATGCCCATCCAACAAACACAGCTGCATTTATCAAAGCATTTGCATCATCAAAGCACTAGCTCTTTGTTATTGCGATACAATAACATTCAATGTTTTGCTGACGTTCTTTAAGAAACCTTTTCAAGCATATTTGGATGGGGCAAAAGCACTTCTGAGGATCATAGGGGAAGGGAATTTACTTCTTTTTATTAGAACAGGTGATTCAATGATCTCCCCCCCGTTTCCTTTTAAAAATACATAAATAACCCAAATCACTGATCTAAGCAACCAGTGGCTATATGCTGAGCAGTTCAGAACTTTGAAAATATAACTATGTATGCAAGATAATAGAGAAACAGCATAGTGTAGTGGTCTGAGTGTTGGGCTCTGACTCTGGAGACAAAGGTTAGAATCCCCATTCAGCTATGGAAACCCACTGGGTGACCCTGGGCAAGTCACACTCGCCCAGCCTCAGAAGAAAGCAAAGGCAAACTTCCTCTGAAAAAATCTTGTCAAGAAAACCCTGTCATAGGTTTGCTTTTGGCTGCCATAAGTCAGAAATGTTGAAGGCACACAACACAACAACATGCAAAATGGCTGTTCGCATACATAATTCTAGAAATATAGTAGCCTCTCCACATTTGCAAGGGTTAGGGGCACATGAAATGAAAATGGAAAAATTGTGAATAACTCCCCCCCTCCGAGATTCTTCTCCAGAGCTCCCCCATTCTTATCCTTTGCCTCTGGTCCTGGTGTGGTGGGAGGGGAGGAAAAAGACAATCTAAAAGGCTTACCAGTAATTTTCCGTTAAAGGAAATAAAGTACAGTTCTTCCCTTCTAGTTACTTCTGGTGGCTATTTGGAAAAGGAAGGGGTAGGAGCAAAGAGAGCACTGACCAATTAGCAGCCATTACACCGCAAAAAATGCAGCCACATGGGAGAGACATGCCTCTAGCAGTAGGAAGGGGCCTTGATCACCCAAAAAGAAAAAAAATGGACATTTTAAACAGAAACCTTGCAAGCCTGGGGTGAGGAATGCAAGGGAATGGGAGGAGGAAAATTGGGGGGTAGGGGAAGCAAGCACGTGCCCCACGAATAATCAGATTTGCAAAGGTCAAACCCGTGAATGTGGAGGGAGAACTGTACATTGTGAAGAGAGAAACCTGGCAAGCCTGGATAGAACCAGCCAACCACAGCTCATGGAATGCTGTGAAGGGGCGTCTAGAAGGGAAAGGAGATCACATAGGGACTTGTCAGTATAAGAGTTAAGGCAGTCAGAAATAGAGTGAGGGCCAGTTAGGAGGGGAATTGAAGAAATCTGAATATGATTTGTATGAGCTGAGAAAGTGTAAGGAATTCACGGTGAAGTATAATTTTGTCTGAAACTGAAACACTACCTGCTTATTTTATCTGTTATAATAAATCTTCACTGTTTTTATTTTCTAGATCTCTGTCTGGATGTTTTAATATAACAATTCACAATGAAGACTGGTCATGCTTTACCACACTGAACCCACTGATAAAAACAGCCACTTGTCCAGTATGAGATCTAGAGTGGGATCCTGAGGGTAAAAGTGCAAGATGGGTGACAGGAACCCTAGGGTTCGGACTTTGGGCCAGTCTGCAGACGTGTTCCACCGTATCTGTAAGACCGTTTGATTCAGGAGGTCTAACTCCCAATTAAGTATATTTATAACTGAACCTGATTTGAAAAATCAATTAGTTCAACAAATCATGAACCTCCTGAACAACTAAAAGTATCCCCAGGATTCATTAGGTAGGAGATTTTTTATAATAAAATCTGTGAAAATTTTTTAATGCAATTACTCACAAAAACTATAGATAGCAGTGAATGCCCTATAACAGAGTTTTTTTGGCCTTCCAAATGTTAGTATGCAAGTTCCATCAGTCAGGGAGGAATGCTGGGAGTTATACTACAGCACTTGATCCCCCTCCCATGTATTCCTTTTACCCACAAAAAAACTAATGTGTATTCCAAGATGGTGCTTACTGTTGTACATTTCTATGGTACACCATCTAAAATTAAGCATGCTTCTTTCTTAAAGTGTTGCCTGCATTCATGGGCAAATTTATGCTGATTTAATCAGTTAATACACTAAAACTCACACAATTAATTGGTTTTTTTCACGACTGGGTGACTGAAGGCATAATTATACAATTAACTATTCTGTTCTCACCTATGCTGGGCATATGAAATATTTTATCTGGATCTATTACACATAATATGAATATCTTCCAATTCAGCTCAGCTCATTTGTTCAGGCACCCAGCACCCAGAAATGCTAGGATTAAGTTATGTTCCTGGAGGTTTTAGGTAGAGATGCAAAAAATATTTGAAAGTTTTCTCATCCTCAAGAAGAAAGGGTATCCCAATGGACTGAGAAAATCCATGAAGTTGCCATGAAGTTTTTCACATTTTGAGACCTTTGTTTTGTTTGCAAAGAAAAATAAAAAGCCAAGAAAACAAATAATTTTAAAAATACTAACAAAACAAAACAAAAAAACCCTCTTGCATTTTGACTCATCCGGGACTGTTGTAATAATTCATTTTTTGCAAGTGAGAATGAATCCACCAAAATTCACAATTCTAATTTTGAATGCTCCCATTTACTAACTGCCAGGCCATGTCATACATGATATGAACAAAGTATGTTTATAACCATTGAATGTTCAAACATTTTGGTTTCTGAAATTAAAGAAAGTAATAGAAATAATTCCTTCTCCCTGAAATCACTAATTGTGATTTTGAAAATGCACATCTTTGCACAGATTACTGCCATAATTTTCCCAAACTGTTGCTTCACCCTTTCCCCACTCTTACAATTAGCAATTAATTACAGGATTAACATCTTCTCATGAATGTTCATATCAGTGATCCCACCAAGTCAGGGATCAATTTCTGAACTAGGTGGTACTATGACATTATTTAGCCAACTGAAACAAGGACCCTTCTCTTTAGACAGACTGAAGGTTCTTTGACACTTGACAGCTAATCTGTATCTGTTCATAGGGCCCTCTTACCATTATCTGGTCATCTGAGTTTCCAACTCTAGAATTACAGTAAAAGTCCTAACAGGCAAAGTTACAATGAATACTCTGTTTAAGCACTCTTAAGTACTGGGATCTCAGGACATTTATACAGAACAATGAGCAGGCTCTCTGATATCTTTTTAGACTATTTTATTAAAGGAAAGTTAGCAGATTGCAAATATACTCTACCCAAAGGGAGGAACACAGAGTTTCCAGTTTCTGACATCGTGGAAACCAAATGAAGCCAGCGGAAAGTGAAGGTGAATACCTTTCAATTTTTTTTGGAGGGGGCAGTTATACACTAAACATCTCCAAAATGTATAGGGGAGGGACTTTTCAGCAAAAGCTACTTTAGAAATCTGTGACAAGTGTAGCTTACGAAGCTATCTGTGTAGCTCTATGCAATAACGTTTGCAGGTATCAGAAGTGCAATTCAGTCAGCCCTCCACTAGGGTTAGGGGTGTAGGAACCCTGCAAAAGCAGAAAAATGGTAAATATCAAAATGTATGTGTGTGTGTCTGTGGGAAGGGGGGCAAGGCATGGCGGGGAAAATAGACACCCAGGGTCCAAACCAGGTCAGGGAAAGGAAGGGGAAAGAGGTGGGTCAGCATAGTGGCCCTATACTTACTCTCCTTCACCCATCTCCCTTCTTGTGTATGAGGGGGCATCAGGAGAGGGTTTGTGGTATTGCACAATTGGGCTGTGAGCTGTCTTTAGCTGCCAGGCACAGTAGGAAAAGGACCAGAGGTTGTTTTTTTTAAAAGGGCTGCATTGTCTGATTGGAGCCACCAAGCGGGAAGGTTCCTCTCCACAAAAAAATGTGAGTCATCTGCTGGTGGAAAAGGAGGAGGACTAGAGGCAGTTTTTTTAAAAGGCTGCATGGATGGGCCAGAGCCACTGAGAGAGAAGGCTCCTCTGAAAAAGAAATGCCTGAGGTGGGGGGTGCAACTGGAGACGATCACAAATAAAGCCATAAATAAACTTCAATCCACAAATGTGGAGGGCTGACTGTATTTAAAAAACTGATGAGTGTTCTCTATCAGGTACTTAGTCAAGTATACTAGATTTACTCATCCATAACTGTTCTATATTCACAATCACTATTTTGTCATAATTGTGCCACAATTATAACCCCCACAACCTTCTTTACCTTCATCAGAAGACCATTCTGCTGGTGACTGAAGCATGGGTGAATGACATTTCTGTCAGCTTTTGGGGAGAAGATGGGCCAGGAGAGTTTACTTAATTAAACAGCTACTAAGTAGCTGATAATACTGACCATTACATTAGTGCTGATAGAATTATTCTCATTATAAGATATGTCCTTCATTGTGGTCTGGAAAGCTTGTTCTTTATTGGACTTGCCAATGTGACTTATAAGGAATGTCCCCCATTTTTGGACTGGAAAACTTTGCCTTCCATATACTGATCAAGACACCCAAATAGCCTATATTTTGGGGTATGAGCCCTTCATAAGGACAGAAATGTTTGCATTGTGTAATTTATGAAGGTGGGCAATATATTAACTTTAGACTAATACATGGCTGGGTTAACTGAAATCAATATTTTCATTTGGTATTTAAGTAGAGCATAAACATTTTAACAACCATTTCTTGATTGTCAGCTCTTTGTGTCATGTCCTTTCTTGTTGTTTGAAAACATGGCAAATATTCATACATATGAGAATGTTTCATGCCAAATATACCATGGTATTCAAATATTCCAAATGGTATATGGAGCTCTCAGTATTCTTTTCACTTTAGGGCACAGAGCTTTCACTATGAGTAGTGGGAACATACAAGGACTTCTTCACTTCATAGTAACTTTCTCTCTTTATTACAATCACTAAAAACATGGTTTCATGCCATGATAGTTCCACAGGAAAAAAATGTGGAAGTGTGGTATCTCTTTTGACCATGGAATATTAGCCTAAGCCTCTGCAATTATCAAATTCTCCTATCAGCTTTGCTCTACACAGACTCTAACAGCTCTTTGAACACTAACTTCCCTTTCCCCTACTTTAAATTATTTGTAATTTTTCCATTCTTTTCACATTTGATTATTCCCTGGTGAGCTCATCTAAGTTTATTGCTTGTGGGTCATTTGCAGATGTCCTGTGCTTCTCTAGACAGAATCCACAGCAAAGAAGACAAAATAGCTGATGTGACTAGTACCCAGAGATTGTGTGTTTATCTGAAAGTAGCTGATAAACCTTTCCCTTTGGGCCAAGGCACTTTGGAGTCATGAAGAGCTACACAGTTGGAACTTTGTCACGAATAAGGACTTCTAATGTATACAGGTAATGCCAAAAGGAAAGTGTATGAACATCTATCCTCTCGGTGATTTCTGCATGGGAAGTAAGGAAGAATAATGTTTTGAATCTAATTCAAAGAAAATGGTCTTGTCAATTAAAGGACAGGAAAAGGTGTAACAATGAGAGCAATGAAAAGAAACAACTGACTCTGTAGAGGGCATCATACTAGCAAATATTCCATATTAGACAAATTGTTAAGGTTGCAGTTCTCCTTCAAGTTCTGAACCACATCTGTTTCATCCCTATTCAATGGTGTGAAACCCTTTTCAGATATTATGCATCTTCTGTCAACATGCATACGGGATGGACTAATCTATTAAGCCCAGTTTCAGTTTTTTCATTATTCCATTCCATTCCTAAGATTTTCTCATTCTGTTTCTACATATATTCCAAGTCATTTTTTAGTCTGCAGAATAGTCAGTTTGTATATTTTCATGTGGATTTTTCAAAATATACACATTATGTTCACATTTAATATGCACAGATAGTTGTACTATTGCTTTTTCAAATTAAGCAGTTTTTCTAAGCAGTTATTCCATTAAATAAAACATTTTTGTGTTCATGTTCCCAACAACATACTGTTTCAGATGCACACATTTTTGTTTATTTTTTCAAGTGCACACTTTTGTGTATGAACTTTTTAAAAAAACCACATAGCAAATTCCAGAAAAGAACAGATTGCAATTTCTAAGTGTTCTTGTTTGGGTTCAGGTCTGGGAAGTGTAAGTGAAACCCAGGGAAACAATTCTCACCCATCACTATACCTAATCTATGTACATTTAATTCATCATAAAATGTGAAAAAATTGTGATACATAATAGTGGATATGAAGAACAGTCAGAAAAATTCTAATTCTTGGTAACATCATTTCTTGACATTTTGAGAAATTTGGCACTTTCCTGAGTATAATGGTAGAATAAGAGGAAACACTACTTTCCTTTTCATTGTGGTTTCTATAATTTGCACAAAAAATGCCTTTGTACAAAGCATCTGTATTTTCTCTTTGTGAAGCAAAGAACATTAGTACATGGAAAGCAGAGAAGAACTGGCTGATCAGTCAAAAAGATTCACAAACAGCCCATCTGATGCTTCTCATTAGTAAAATTCCAGGTAACAAGGCAGCAGCATTTTAGCTATGTGATTTACACATTTTATGCAATTTGAGCAATAAATGTAAGGACATTTACATTCTTGTAAATGTGAGAACTCTCTCCAGACCAAGATAAAATGTCTACTCGGTCAAAGAAAGCAACTTTATGGTTTTCATTCCCATCTAGGAAAAAGAGACAGACAAAGATTTACATCCCTAAGAAAACAGTACACTGAACATCCTTTACATTGGGATAGGGCTTTTTCCCTGGGAATGCATGCAGTCTCCCAGAAGTATCTTTGTCTCATCATCACCTCTAGAATCTACACTTACCTTTTTCTGGCCAAAAAAAAAAAAAAAAAAATGAATGTCTGCACCTGGAAATCTCCAGGTGCAACAAATACCTTTTAAATAGGCTGCAAGGCCTCTCTATACTGTTTAACATTTTTTAAAAAAACTTTTTTTGCATACCAGAAGTAGACTTCTGGCATTAAAGTAGTCTGTGTAGCCTTTGGTGGGGTTCTCAGCTAAGAAGTCACCTCAATCCAGCTATCATTCACCCCTGTTCTACATGCAATCAAGAGGACTACCCACCCAACAAAGAGCGGTCTCTGTTCTGTTATATGTGGCCCTCTCATATGTTCTGCTGATCATGCATAGATCTGGGAGAAGGAGAAGCCTGTGAGTACAAAATCATTACTCCCCTTGTGCTTTTCATAAGTACCCCATATGACAAAAGACTGAGCATACTGAGTTCACTGAGATCATTTTCAGAAATATAATGGAAAAAAAAATAGGGAGGAAAACAATAGTAGCAATGAAACTAAACCTTAAATTATCGAACAGAAATGTGAAGAATACTAGGAATTTCTGTGCTCTTTTTATAGTTACACTCTCAGACACACCCCCTCTCTGCTAGATGCTTACAAATACACACAGGAAGTTCAGTTCAGTTTGAATTTGCACCTACAGGAGATGATGTTGCCATATCTATTCTTATTGCGGTTTTCATCTTCTTTGGCTGTATCCCAAGATGCTGTCTGCCCTTCGGGTAGAGCCTGCAAAATAAACAACAGCAGAGTGTTCATGAAATAGCCAGTACCCTCAGGTGTTTTAGCATAACAAAGTAGGGGCAGGGGAAAAAAAAAACAGCATATAATTTAGCACTCAGCCAAGCCAAATGTTTTTCTCAAGGAAAGGGCACATTTAATAATATAATGATGAAGAGACCATTAGCATCCTATCGCTTATTTTAGCATATAATTGCTTTCCCAATGCAACTGGAACAAAATCAAGTAGGAAAGATTTTTGCTTCTGGCTTTGTAGTCATTAGTTTTTTGTGTTTTTGTTTTTTTAAATTAATGTGCCATCTCTAACATGAGGATGCAGATCATTTCTCTCAGGCCCATGAGAAATACCAGCATTCATGAAAAGATATTTAAATTGAGTAGAGAGGCTGTGTTTCTCTATTGTGAACTAAGGAGTAAAGGTATGGCAAACACACGGGCTACATGAATCTCCCATGTGTTACATCCATGATGTATAATGCTCTCTCACATGCTGCTTCATGTAAGCACAACTTGATGCACCAATTTCAACACATAAGCTTTCCTCAAGGCCTTCTTAGTTAAATAATATTTAAATTATTTATTTAATATTTAAATTTAAATAATATTTAACTAAGGCTACTGCATTTAGTAGGAACATAGAAACATAGGAAAATGCATTTGTTACCATGCCTTATACCCCTATCATGTGATATAGTATGATTGGCAAAGGATATCATTTAATTGGCATGAAATATCACTAAAAATTGGACACATGTGACTGGGAAACATGATGCAAGCAGGACTCTGGCTGTATGCCTGGGCTAGGTCAGCATAGCCTCAGCATGGCCAGGTCATAAGAGTTAAGAAGAGTTAAGCAAGAAAGCCCAGAGTAAACAGGCTTCCAGGAATCCTCTCAACGACTGGGTATCTAAATACAATGGTCAGCGAATCTACCCAGGTGCAGCAGGCAAGCACCTCTGCTATTTGCATTTCCTACTCAAATCTTCCCCATTCATAGTTCTCAACCAAGACATTAAGAGGTTGTCAGGATTCCCATCAATGCTTTGTCACCCAAAATAAGACCATCAGTCCGTTCCGGACCCTTTTTGTTTACTCTGCCATACATCAATTAACACTTGCCCCTTCAGAGTATGAAAAAGGGTATAAAAACCTAGGTCCAGAATGCTGCTAGCATGTTGGGCACCATGCTGCCCTCAAACCCTCATGTTTCAGCCACCTTTCCTTGACCCTCCACTCCAGGACCAGTAAATATTCCTCTATACGCCTGAAATCTCTCTGTATCCAACCTTTCTTTCCTTTTCCTTCACTGGCCTTGTATGGTTCATGATATATCTTGATTTCTTGTGTGTGTGTGTGAATCTCCCAATAAAACATTGTTTGACTCTCAACTGGTGTTTTGTAGTTAACACCAGTATATATAGGTGAAAAGGTCCCATATCCTTCTCTTGCAGGCCTCCTTTTGAACTGTAATTTCCCATTTTCTAAGGAGATGCTGGCACTGCTGGTGGACCTCAAGGCCCCTCAATTTTTGGGATAACACTTTACACTGAGGCAGTAACTTTCTGCAGTTTCATGCTGGATTGTTTCGTATCCTATCTGCAGATCATTAGTGGGTGGTCTCCTAGCCAAGTCCTGATTTAATTCTGAAATCAGATGAAACTAGGTATGTTCAGGGTTGTATGTTTCACTGCAGCCTTTAATATTTGCCTTAAAAAATGCATTGGTATATAATCCTTGCACTATCTTTTTACTACGGAAGAAACAAAAAGACCTTCTTACCAGCTGCCCCATGAATACAGAACTCCTGTTGCTAAGATAGTTGCTAAAATCTGAGGTGGAACATCTGGAAGAGATTGCTCTATTGTTTTCCTTTAAAAGTATAGTAGACTAATTGTGTATGTTTTGGAATAGCAAGAAAGATTACTGCATTGTTAGAGGGTATATGCAGGGGTCTACAAGATTATTTCACTACTGTGTAAGAGGAAGAATAAAAATTCCTCAAGGATTTGCAATTTGGAGTCAGTGTGAAGGAAAAGGATAGTCTTGGTCAGAATACACCAAAAGGTGCTCCTCAGAATTGCAGTTGCTCTTGAGTACCTTCTCAAAAATGGCAGGGTGACATTTTGACATTTTCTTTGGGATGACAACAGGGGGAAAAGAGAGTGTGAGATTCACTGTGCCTCTCATGCAGCTGTCTCTATTTGGAATGCTCAGTGGCAGCTTTAAAGATGGTGTTGGTTTTGGATTTCTACAACAGAGCTTTATCCTGTGATCATGAATTACAGTCAAATAACACTCATCATTAGAAAACCACAGTTCCTACTGTGAGAATAGGCAATTTTCTGAAATCCACAACAGATAATGCACTGGCTTGTTTCTTGCAATGTTAGCTACTTCATCTGTGATGCTAGTGGAATATGTTAATATGATATTATAATCAGGTTGTTTAAGAAGATAGTTCTTGGCAGATCACAGCTTACAAAGAACTACAGGAGAAATAATGTCAGCAGATAATATCAATGCTGTTCTTGAGAAAGATAGGTAATAAGTAGATCTGGCTCACATCACTACAAGTATGAAGCATTGAATCAGCAAACGGGAGATCTTTGATCATATCAATTTCCATGTATAAAGAAAGTGGTGCCTAACAGCAGCAATGTCCTGTGGAGGGATTGGGGAAAAAAGTAGATGAAGGACACTCATTTTCTTCATCAAAGAGAAGAGGCATTATTTCTACATTAGTGTCTAGTTACAACAGATTGTCCAGAGAATGGTAGGAGCCATTTAGGTTCTGATTATATGGGTATTGATGTGAAAGGGAAAAAAAAATCTTTGTCATACTATACATGTTCTTCTGGAAAGAAAATGACCACTTCATCTGTCATCAGATATCCTCTGCTTTGCAACTGAACTCCCCATGAAAACAATGAGATTTTTGCTTTAGAAGTTACAGATCCAATGTGTGCATAGAAAATGCTGGAAAAACCTGGTAGCACTTCTGCCCACTACAAGATTGGGATGTCTCTGAAATAACCAAATGTCAGTGTTTGATAATCTAATAGTTTGTATCTAGTCTTAGGCCCTTTCCACACTGTCCTATTAAAACGGTGCAGAGCAACCTCCAACAGAGGTCTTCTGCACTGTGGAGTGGAGTGGACTGGGGCGGACTACTTTTCATAGTTCCGCACCTCAGTCCGCTCCAGAGTGACTGGAACTGGTCGCGCAGCGTGCTCTTTTAAGAGGCTTTTAAAAAGCACAGAGTGCGCGACCCTGCGTCGCTCTATCGCCGCGCTCCGGCGCAGATTTGCAGGCGCACACTAGTGTGTTCCTGCAGATCTTCCGGGGGCAGTCTTTAGGCTGGCAAGCTTCTCCGGTTGGTGGAGAGCCTCCACCAACCAGAAACCGCCATTTTGGATGCCGGAGCAATGCAGAACGACGAGCTCGCACTGCTCCTCGTCCCAACGGACTCGCCCTGACACTGAAGAAGTCCAGTGAGTCCCGTTTTTGTGCGGTTCCTTTCCCACATGCGGAAAGGGCCTCAGATTTCAACAAATGCATGGGAATGTTACATTAAAACTGCAGTGGCTCACTGATCTTTATGTATACTCCTATGTTCCCCCATTGCATGGTTGTAGTCTATAAAGAGTATTTGAAAATTTTCTTGTCCTCGGTTAGAAAGTGCATCTCAGAACACTAAGGCAACTCACAGGAAAAAAACACTCCCCTTTTTTTTTAATCTTTGCACAAGAGTGAAATGACTGGCTCTTTTGACACCAACCTTTCCTTTTAAAATGTTTGGAAAAAGTCCCAAAATGTGAAAAATCACCAAAAATATACAAATTTCTCTGAAATCTTGCCTATCAGGGAGAACATTTGAAATTTTGTTTTCACATGTGTGATCAAAAAAACAGATTTATATGCCTATATAGTTGCCATTTTTAAGCAACTGTGGCAATGATAAACTTAATAAATGTCATAACACCATGGAAGGTATTTGATTCAGTGGAAATAATCCACTGATGGGTTTTCAGAAGACACGAACTAGTTTAGGGAGGAAAAGAGAACCAATAGATGTTATCCTTGTTCTCTTGGGAAAGGCGAAGTCTTACTTCTGTCTTTGAAAGCTCAAAATGCTAATAGGTCACACTGATGGACCATTTCAGTCCACTGTAGCCAATGGAATTAAATTCTGAAATCAACAACAGCTAAGTATGTTAAGTCTGCCCCTCCCACTTGATAGGCATAGTTGTAGAATGAAACCTTGTTTTGATGTGATGTGGATAATTTCAAACAGTGTTAATTATAACATTCTTCTGCTAATTTAAAGTAATTTATTTTTGACATTTTAAATAAATGTTCAAAAATGTCTTCTCAGTTTAGTGTGTGTTTTTGTACTATCAGTGGTCTCATTATAACTTTGAATTTATGAGACAAACTTGAAATAAAAATATATCTTGGCCTAGACAGCATTTATTCCTTTGCACAACATAAAAGAGCACAGAACAATTAGCTGAATCCTAAAACTGCTTTGGTTATAATTTTGGGTTTTATGTCTCCCTGCCCTTTTTATGCTTTTTGGTTTTTTTGAAATGTAGTATAAAGTTGCATCAATAAGCTTTCTGACACTTTTCAAATTCAAATTCAGTGTTGATATGCTCAATTACATATCTTCACATTCCATTATAAAGGTGAACTGTGGAATAGGCACGATGTTGAAAGCAACATCTACAGTACCCAGAATTCAGAAACTCATGGAAAACTGGCACCTTCATTGCTCACCTTGGTAAAAAATAAAGCAAATAACTGATGTTTAATTGATGTAAAAATAGAGAGGAGATTTTCTCTCCCTCTCAATCTTTTTATTTGCTACTAGTCATGATGCTGCATATTTCACATGAAACTGTTGGCAGTGGTAGAAGAGATTTAGAAATGGTAGATTTAGAGATTCAGATTTTTTTAAAAAAAAATTACTATGCTTCTCAGTTTCACATCACCTCTAATTCAGATCTGAAAGGAGCCTGCCCTTTTCTCTGTCCCACCACCCTCACAGATACATCTGTTGGGAATACAGTTGCAGGGCCTTTTGGTGGCTGCTCCCAGGATCAGGAACTTCTTTCCAAGAAAGGTTAGGCTGGCACTTTCCTTGCTATCCTTTCACAGGAAAGTTAAGACTTAAACAAACAAACTAACACAAGACCAGAGTTTTCCAATCTGTGTGTCACAACACATTAGTATATCTGCTGCTATGTCTAGGTGTGATGTGCAAACATAATGGGTGAAGGGGCTGCCTCTCCCACTGCTGCAGCGGACCAGGCCCAGGTGAAGGGGCTGATTCTGCCACAGCTACTGCTGCCCTAGGCCAAGGGAGACCTCAGTGAGGATGCAGTGGGCCAGACTTGGGTGGAGGGGCTGCCTACACTTACTGAATTACTTACTGAATTTCTGTGTTGCAAAATGATGCATGTCTAAAAAGTGTGTCACCAACATGAAAAGTTTGCAAAGCTCTGTAGTAGACCTTTGAAGACTGACTGCCTAAGAAGACTGGGCATCACAGAATTTTGCAGTACTATCCGTGTTTTATTTGTTGTTTTTAATAACAATATACCCTAAGAGTGCCCCCACTCTATGAAAAAAGTATACTGTGTTCCCAAAATGGAGAACTGTTATCCTGCAAAGCCTCCAGCAGTAACAATTCTCCTTTAAAGGCTTACACAAGTATTTAGTTTTGTGTATATGATCACTTCAAGTTTTGAACAAATATTGTAGAAAAATATCTGGGAAGAGTCGAGGTCCATGCTAGGTCTGGGGATGGGGTAGAATTAGATTCAAACTATCTGACAGACCATATCTCCCCATAGGAGCCTGCCTGGACCATGACATCCTCAAGAGAGGCCTCTCTTTTTCCTTTTTCCTTTTTTTTGTCCCAGCATGATCAGGTACAATTGCTGGCAACATGAGATAAGGTCTTCTTAGTAGCTGCCCCCAGGCTTTGGAGCTGCCTCCCTAGAGAGGCTAGAATGGCCCTTCCTTGATATCTTTTTGTCAACAGGCAAAAATATTATATTCAGAACTGAAGGCTTTTAAGGAGATAACTGTAAGAGGGTGCCGTATAGTTTTAAACTGCATTATTTTAACTGCTTTTTATCCTGTTTAAATGTATTCTTTGGATTGTTTTAATGTTATTAATAGTTTAATTCTATTTTACTATTGACTTTGTAATGTTTTTAACTATGTTTTAATCATTTCATTTTGGAAAAGGCCAGTTATAAAAATAAAGTTAATATTGGTGGTGGTAGTAGTAAAATTCCAGTGTGGTGTAGTGGTTTGAGCACTAGACTACAGTCCTGGAGAACAGGGTTCAAATTCCCCACTCGGCCATGGAAACCCAATGGCTGACCTTGGGTGCATCACACACTCTCAGCCCCCAGAAAATTCTGCGATAGGTTTGCCTTGGGGTGACTGTAAGTCAAAAGCAACTTGAAGGCACACAACAACAAGTAGCAATAGTAATAAAAACAACCACCACCAGCTCTAGGCTCTTGAAATTGGCTTACATCTGCTGCAAACAGATGCTAGTCTTTATGAGAAGGGAAGAAAATTTGGAAATTATGCCACCTCCAATCTGAAGTGATGCCATTCACTACTGCTTCTTGACTTTGACACCATATTCTTAGTGGTATCTTTGGAAATATCCTGAGGGCTGCAGCTATAAAGAAGGGTGAGTTGATCTATCTTTTTTTCCCTCCAACATGCTTGGTGATGGACGGAATTTTGCAAGTTTGTCACACAACTATGCCTCAATCTGTAATGAAATAGCTACAATGATACTGATTCAAAGGAAAGTGGGGAGGGTTTCACCAGGAGGCGGTTGAACAACTGCTGAATTCCATGAGCACAGAACAGAAGCTGGCTATGGAGCTTGAAATGGTTTCTTTGGCATTTGTTATCAAAGTTTCCTTGGGAAAAGTCTTTTTTGAAAATATGACCTTGTATTTGAATGCATGAAACCCCTATTGGAAATATATATTATTATATGCCACTAGCTACCAAACACTTAAGCTGAAAGTTAAAACCTGGATTTCACTTACAGTTAAACATTTAAGCAATTCCATCTGAGGTTATCAGTCAGGGGAATTCAGTTCTTCACAGTCCATTAATACCCCTTAAGGTGTCTTATCTACATTTTCACAAAGCTGCTTAGCACATATCATAGAGGGCCATAATGTCTTTAGAAAGTCATATTTAGCTACAGAGACTAAACTTTTAGTGCACACTGTATAGCTCATGATTTCAAATGTATTCATGTATATCTTATGCACATACATGCTTCCATATAGTGATGTTCACACATACTTCTGAACTAGAACCATACAAGTCCTATTCAGACATCTGGAACCTATAAATACAGCAGTTGTAAGGAGAATGGGCCCTAGATGATGACATACACACGACTTACATAATTCTAGGCATATTTCTAGGCACTACTTATATATTTCCAATTGGAGGCCCTAAGCTGATGATCTGTTATATCAGATACATGTCCCATATACATCATTATCTAAGGTCAAGGCAGTAACCCCATGTGTTCAATATCACAAGTACTGAATGGGGCTTTTATGACTTTTTGTGAGTGGTGGGTTTGGAAGAAGACACTAAAAGTACGCAAGATTTCTGTATAAAGATGGTCTTGTTTGGTATATGTGGATGACATCACACTTGGCATCCATGGAAAAGGGCCGCCTGCACATTTCAGTTGTTTGGCATTATGGGTGATGCTTATTGTTATAGAGAAAATTTAAATGATGACCAGAAAAGGACATTTTTGACTATGGTATTCTGCTTATGAAACCCCTTCCCAGTGAGATTCAAGGTGTGCTTTCTCTGATATCTTTTAGGCTGTAGGTTGTTCACATACACCACCTGTTTTCATTTGGGGGGGGCTGAATCTTTCCATTTTTGTGCCATTTCCATGCTGCTTTAGTGGCTTTATTTAAAGGGTAGTGAACTTGTGACCCTCCAGATGTGTTTGGATTCTAATTGCTATCAGTGCTAGCCAGCAAAGTTAATAGTGAGGAGTAGGTTGTTGTGGGTTTTCTGGGCTTTGAGGCCGTGTTCTATTAGTATTTTCTCCTAGGTTTCGCCTGCATCTATGGCTGGCCTCTTCAGAGGATCTGATCCTCTGACGATGCCAGCCACAGATGCAGGCAAAATGTCAGGAGAAAATAGTAATAGAACATGGGCTCAAAGCCTGGAAAAACCCACAACAACCCATGGATTCCAGCCGTGAAAGCCTTTGACTTTACAATGGTGAGGAGTGTTGAAAGGTATAATCCAACACCAGGAGGGCCACATGTTCCCCATTTCTGTTTTGCTAGTAGCATTTTTATGTAATTGTAAACTATTTGAAATCAACTGATATTGTTTATGTGTGGCTCTTTATCTCCCAAGAGTTTTCTCCAGAACTGGAGGATAGGCAAGATCACTGTGGTTCCACAGTGGCAGAATAGAAACATAAACTATAAAATGGTTAGAAACTTACATTTCAGAAGCCCATCTAATGTATCTATCAAATTATTTCTTAATGCAGGGATAGGAATAAAATGAAGAAGCAAATGCATGGGGATATACATGAGAAGAAGAGAGGTTACGTACAACTAAAATAAGGAATGGAGGTATAACAGCAGTCAGCCAGGATTAATGATTGATGAAATGAGGGACTCATAATATCAAAATCATAAAAGTACTATGCCACTAAATAGACTATAATTTATCAAAATGTACTAAAGGACCAAGTCATATCTTAAAAGCCTAAAGATATTTGTATATGTATCAGCCACCAATATAGAATACACTATATTTTAAAAGTGAGGACTGTTTTGCAGCCAGCCCACGCAAAAAATAAGGCACAATTTTCTAGACCAAAAATTCAGAATACAGTACAGAAATATTTTCTACGTACAAAATGCTCATTCCTCCTCAAAAATGCTGGAGTTGGGACTTACTTTGGGGAAAAGTCACACGTGGGTTTTTTGCACAGAAAACAGCAATTTCTGCACAAGAAACAGCATTTTCTGCACTGAAAAATAATATTTCAGCACACTCTGCAAACTTTGCACAGAATAAGTTCTGCCGACTTCTTATCAATCGGGAGATCTTCTTGCTAGGGTTTTCCAATACTCAGGAAGTACATTTTTAACTATTATACAAATATTTTTGAGTATTCTTCCCATCTCTATTCTCTCATCCATTTTTCTATTCTCATTTTCCCCATCATTCCCTTTCTTTCACTCTTTCTTTTCTTCTTCCTCTCATTGTCCAATTCCTGATTAAATTTCTTTCCCCTTACCTTCCCTCTTTCCCTCTTATCTCATTTCCCTTTCTGCTCTCTCTCATCACATCTTTTGGTTTAATGTCTTGTTGCTCTCTCTTACCAAATATGTTGCTATCAAACTATTCACTTTTGTATTTGAAACATGTCAGTTCAGCCTTGGGGAGAAAATGAAAAGTGAGTAGGTGGAAGAGTCAAATGTTGAATCACCAGCTTTTCCAAGTCCCTGCCAAGTTATTGAAAGCAGGTAAGAAGAGATGAGTAGTGTTCCTTTCTCCTCTTTGACCCCTCCTTTACCTTTAGAATGTCTTCTCCATCAGGTCATGATTGGCATATCTTTCATCCAATACTAGGAATGTTTCAGGGGAATGGAAAAGAGACAATCTTGTGGATGTTTCTTCCACTGTCCTAGACCCAATGAGCTCATAAAATATCCTTCTTTCTTCCTTCTAATGTGGGTGAGGCAAAAACTACATAAATTTCTGGGGAAGCAGGGAATGGATTTTTAAGATCAGAATTCCCCCTTCTGGTATGGAAACTCTTTCTCCACTTTCACAGGCAAAAATGAAGAACACTATAACTTCTGTGATGGCCTTCCAAAGATGACAAGATGGCCACCTAAATTATTGAAACAATCTTCTAAGTGGATTGTCTCCTATCTCCTTACACAAAATTATACAGACTGGTTTAACTGAGACTAGTAGATGAAACTAGTTTCATAACTACAAGTCTGACTAGGGGCTTTTCGCACTTTGGGGGGAAAACAGGGCGTTCTGATACTTACCGGGCTGGCGTGCTCCCTCCGCTGATCCAGGCTGATCCGGAGCAGTGCATGGCCACGCTACACACTGCTCCGGGGATGAAAATGGCGCTTTCCGGTTGGTGGAGGCTCTCCATCAACCAGAGAAGCTCGGCAGCCAGAAGTCCACCCCCGGAAGATTTGCAGCCTCGTGCTGGTGCAAGTCTGCAAATCTACACATTAGCACAGTGACGGAGTGGGGTGCGCTGTGCTATTGAAAGACCTCTTTTAAGCGGTCTTTCAATAGCATGGCGAACCACCAGTTCTGGTCATTCTGGAGCGGGCTGAAGTCTGGACGTACATAAAGTAGTCTGGACCCTGTCCGCCCCTAAGTGCAAATGTCCTCGCCGGAGGACGCTCTGCCCCATCGCTAAATCAAGGTGCGGAAAAGGCCTACATTACAATATATAAGAGACACCAACTTTAGTTGTCATCCACACAAATGATCTCAGTGAAGTAGAGAAAAACTGAAATAGCAACACAATCCAGAGTTACCACCATTTGGTCTATCTAATTTTTTTAAAAAAAACTAGGCTGTTTATTTTGACTGTTAGCACTAGCTGAGGTCCAATCAGTAGGCTGGCAGAGTGTAAATTGTCTGTAGAAAGGTGGCTGCTGTTTCTTCCCACTTCTCCTCTGATGTATAACAACAGCAAGGAGGCTCCCCAGCAAAGCTCTGTCCCCATGGCTACTTATCAGCTATGAAGCTATGCCTAGGCATGGTTTGGTTACCCTTGAACATCTGGAAAAGAAAGACCAATCCTTGCACCCAGAGTACCAATGTTGTCATAACCAGAGGTTAACCAAGATATGCCACTCATATGGGTCCTCAGATATTACACCAGTGTATGACACTAACAGAATTCTAGCCTATTATTTATCTCTGTACAGGAATTTGGCATTACTGGATTTATTATGAGTGGTCTTATATTGGCTTGCACATATATTTACATGTATTGTATGTTCTGTATACTTTTCACTTGAATTAAAAATGTTTGGTTATTTATGATATTGTACTTCAAGTTTCTTGTGTTGATTTTCAGGTTCTTGACTATGATCAGCTGCTTAGCTACACAACTATATTAGTTATGTAACTAAGAAGCATCTCCCATTCACTTACTGGGGAGTTCTCCTATTGATTGGGATGCAACAAACTAACATTTCCAATCCCATCTGATGACAACCAGAAGCAGGATCCCTATCACAATCCCTCCTTGTCTCAGATTGCAGTAGGGAGGGAAGGGAGAATCGGTGTGCTGTCCTGATTGACAGGAGAACAAAACACCATTGGACTCACTGGCTGCTGTCTGGTTAAATCAGGACTGGGAACTTTATGATCCCTATGTATTCTCTATACTATAGAATATGTAGGGATTATGAGTACAAATCAGTTATGAATGTGTAACTCTAAGTTGCACATTTATAATTGCAATCATGAATCCAAGTTTTTTTTCTTTATATTTGCAAAATACAAATCACATGAGATATGAATCATGTGCTACAAAAGTTTGTTGGTGTCAGCACCCTGAAAGTTATGGAATGCTGTCCCTCAAGCAGTTTCTTGTAGCACCTTTTGAATTTCTTTTGTTGGGTGAAGACTTTTAAAAACTTTTTTAGGTACACCTGCTTTTAATCCACTGAAAGTTAGATTTGCTATGTTCCCTTAATAATGTAACTGTCTCATATTATGCTGCTTTATTTTCAAGCTTTGAAATGATGAGGTATAAAAATAGGGGCAGCTATAGTTTTAATGATTAGAGAATCTGAAAATACAGATTTGAATGTTTCTTACAAGAAAGAAATGAAAAGTTACCATTTAAAACAGTTAAATATTCTCACATTACTCTGAAAGAGTAAATTTTGCATAGATGTGGGAGATCTGGTGTTGTTGCTGTTGATATGTGTCATGGGGTCATCTTCAAATAATAGCAATGCTAAGAATGAGAAACCTCAGAGAGAGCCTATTATCAACAGGCTGCAAATCCAGGATCATGGCTTCCTTCACTGAATATGTCCACCCTCCTTTCCTACTGCCTTCAATTTTACTGAGCATTGTTTTTGCTTCCAAAGAGTCATGTCATCTCATGTTAAGCTCAAAGTAAACTAGCCTCAGTTTAGTCATTTTTGCTTCTAAGGAAAGTTCATATTTGACTTATTCTCAGACACATTTATTGGTATTTTTGTTATATCTAGGGATGGAATATCCCAGTTATCAAGGAGCAGGAAAAAGTTTTTTTCTCTTTTAAATGCTGCAGCTTGAAGTGTTGTTTCCAACGAACTTCTTACTTCCAAGCAGTACTTTCTGTTCCTAGATCATGCTATCCTACTGGGTTTTGTGCTGTGACGCATCCCAACATGCAATAATTTCCCATCATCTATGAGAAATTGTGGTCTGATCATTCGTATTGTTTCATTAGAACATTCAGAGCACTTTCTTCCATGTATCTGCATTAAATATGATGTAGGAAACTCAAGGCACACCACACTGAAACTCCCATCTTCTGTCATCATTGACAAAAGTGGCTAGGGTCAAAGGATGTTGAAATCCAATCATGTCTGGAGAATAACAAATTGCTTATCCTTGCTTTAGCAGTTCCATTTTCCACCTGCTCTATTTTTTTGTGGGTTTTTTTTGACTGACAGAAAAGTTCAACACTTTCACAACTGCTCTCTCAGACTGTTCCTATTTTGATTCAGTTCTATGTGTTCAGATCTTATAGTTACTCACTGCTGTACACTAACATCAACACTGATAGTTACTTGCTCTTACAGAGAAGTGAGGCTTGATAGTTATTTTTTTCTCCACACATGCAGAGACAGTACAATCTCTTTTTAAGGCCCAAACCATACTTATTTGCTACCAGTGAGCCCAAACCCCACACAACCTGATAAGTCTGGAAAAGGGTACCTCAGTCCTTCAAATAGATGACTCTGTATGGCATTACTGCAGCAACGATTAATTTTCTTCTCCCTTCTGCACTGAGACTATTTTGTCAGCATCTGGCCTTTCATAATTCAAAAATCACATGGACTGTTCAATTGCCACAGAAAGGAAAGAAAAGTCAAAAGATAAAATTCCCTTTTGTACTTGTTATGCCACAAAGACTGTACTGGCAGAAAAGCTGAAATGGATCATAGAATGGAAATAACATTTATTTTGTTTTTGAAATCTTGATCCCCACCTACTAGTGTGGTGTCCTGTGGTAATAAGAAATGTTCACCCAGTAACCAAGTGGGGTTTATCAGAAAATACTATTTGGAGATGGATAGAAAAATATTATAAAGCCAGTGTGATGCAATGGTTTGGGTGATGGAGTAGGATTATAGGGCACCAGGATTCAAATCCCTGATTGGTCATGGAAAACTGCTGAGTGGCACTGGGCAAGTCATATTCTCTCAGCCAAAAAGGAAGGCCATGGTAAACCTTCTCTGAATAAATCTTGCCAATGAATAAACCCAACGATTGTAATTGTTATTGCTGTATGCTTTCAAGTCATTTCTGACTTAGGCAATCCTAAGGCGACCATATCATGGTGTTTTCTTGGCAAGATTTGTTCAGAGGGGCTTTACCACTGCCTTCCTCTGAGGATGAGAGAGCTAGAGCTATTATAAGTCAGATTTTCAGGCACAAAACAACAACAGGAGCAGCAGCAGCAGTGATGGCAGTGGAAGAGTGTTACTCATTGCTTCATAAGATGGTAAATTATCACAATGACTCATAGTAAATAAATAAAAAGTGTATATCCATCCAGTATCTGGGTTCATCTGAGGACACCTCAACACATATTCCATTACTGTTTGGCAAGAAATGCATTTTTAACTAATAGACTGTAGTTATTCATTAATTTCTCATCCATCTTCATATGCCCCAACCATCAAAATCTCTGCTGTTACTCATTAGACTTCTTACTGCTGTTTATCATTGACATTGTCATGTACAATCAGAGGGCCTCATCCGGCTATGACTTCTTCTTAAAAAATATTCCGCTCTATTTCTGCAAGATCTGAAGGATGGGTTTGTCCAAGTACAGTATTAAGTTTAAAAAACAAAACACACACTCTTATAAAATGAGGGTAGTCAGAAAGCTTTTGTAGATCTATAGATAAACCTCTGTAAGATTTACATTATAGCAGCAAGGTTGTCTTACACTACTGCACAAAGAAATTGCATCCTAATGTTGTAAATGTGAACTGTACTATACTTGCAGAAAGACAAGAATTGTTGTTTAATGACTTCAGGGCTGAGCACTAGAGATTCATTTCCCTATCATGAAACCTCTGGACAGATTTCTCTTGAACAGCACACTTGATGTGGCATGCCAAATCTGGAAGCACTGCTCTGCTCCCCAATACTCATCACAATCTTTCATACATTTCTTGGAGAGAGCAAAAATTAAACCACAAGATGATATGAATGATTTAATATGAATTTACCGAACCAGCTTTGTGGAAAACTTACAGAATCAGAACAGAAGTTTTTGAGTGCCTATTCTGCCTAGCAGTAGAGATGAAAAGAATATTTTAACATATATATTCTTTAAAATAGTTGAAAAAGGTCTTAACGGTTAGAGAGCCCTGGGCAGGAAAATCCTCATCTGGCAAATATTTTTGCTGTTTGGACTTATTTGGTGCAAAATTCATACATGGTCTGTTTGTTTAAAAAAACACACAGGAATTTTTGTGCAGAAATATTATGTTCTGTGCAGGAATTGTTACTTCATGTGCATAAAATGGGCACAAAATGTGTATCATACAAAAAATGTATGATTTTTTGTGAGAAACAAGTCCCAAATTACAGTATTATTCTGTGCAGGAAACAGCAGTTTCAGCATAGAAAATAATGCTGTTTTCTGCACAATAAGGCTGTGTACAAATTTTGGTCAGAGACGTCTCATACTGCAAATAGTTCTCAAAAACTTTACCCTTTTTGAAGACTTTTCACAGCAAAAAGAAATTTTGTCGAAAGATGCTTTCAGTTGGTAGAAAGAGAACTTTTTTGTTCGGATGGACAAATATACCATTTTTGCTTTCTTTCACTTTTTCATTTTTCAGTTCTTAACTTTGCCCCATCCTTTTGCATCAGTTTTCAGAAAGATTACATGAAAAATTATATGCATTTTCATAAAAATTTCTCTTAATATATGTGATTCTGCACACAAATTTGCCACATATACACATTTTTGCATGCAATCTTTTCAATAAGTGGCATTTTTATGTGGGAGGTTTCTCTTCCCCGTAGTCCTAAGAACTACAGATATGGAGAGGTACAAACCCTGGAATATAACTGTGTTTAAACTGTTTTGGTCCATATTAAAAAATGGGCTAGAAGCCTGTTAGTTACGTCTCTATTAGAATAGGCCAGTTGTTGAATGATGAGTTAAATCCCATCGATTCAATGACTGTGCTCTAGCCACAAATACTAATAGGATTTAGACCATGAATTAATTTTCTGCACCATCCCCAGTTGATTTTCCCTCTCTGCTATACTATGCTGCCAATAGCAGTACAACAACTACAGCTACAATAGAGATTGCTGAATGTATTGAAACCGATTCAGAGGAAACTGTCTGTGAATAAACAATTAGTTGTTTAACCGATACCTTCTGTGAGCTCCATTCAATTCTGGCCCTTAAAAAGTCCTCTGAGCTCAGAAGTGCCACCTGTTAACTGTCTTTTGCCATAGGCTTCAGCTGAGGGACTGATTCTGGAACTCCCTTCAAAGGGAGACCGGAATGGCCTTCTCCTTGCTGTCTTTCTATTGGCAGACACAGACTGTTTTATTCTGACAGACCTTTAAAACACAAAGTTTTAAGATTAATTTTTTATCTAGGATGTTACCGATAAAAATATCAGAAACAGAATGGAAAAATTGGCAGTTATTATTGAATAATTTTTGTAATGGGGATAAGAAAGTGAGGATTAATAAAAAAAATAGTACAGATCCCAAAAAGACAGTGGATTGAGCCTTCCAAACTTAAAATGGTATTATTATGTAAATCAATTGAGATATATTATAGATGGAGTCTCAGAAAAGGGGGATTTAGAATGGTTAGAGATGGAAACAACAGAAATTGAGAGGAGATTAGAGAATATCTTTTTCTGGAATCTGGTCAAGAGAGAAATAGAAAAAATAGAAAACCCTTTTTTAAAGAGTATATTAGAAATTTGGAAGAAAAACAAGGAAAAACTAATGCCAGCTATCTCATCATTAACTCCAGTAGTGATGATGGAAAAATTTCCAATGAATTTGAGGGATGAATTAGAGAAGGAATTTAAAAAAGCAGGGAATATACAAGTTAAAAGACTGGATGAACATAATGACGAATAAAGATAGAATAAAGGAGAGATTGCAGGGTACTAAGATGTCATGACTTAATTATATTCAGCTGGAGCAGTGGACAAGGAATTGGAAAAGCAATAATAAAGATTTTAGAGAATACACTAGGTTTGAACAAATGATTAAGCAAAGAGATGGTATGGAAGAAAATGAAATATTGAAGGATATCACAAAAGAAATATATAAAATATTGTCAAAAGATGAAGATGAAGATGAATATCTTAGAAAAATATGGGAGAAAGAATTAGTACAAAAATAGATATCCAAGACTAGGAGAAAATTTGGAATCAGTGTCATTTAATTAGTGTCATAGAATTATTATAAATTGGTTTGCAGATGGTGCCTAACACCAGTAAGGTAAAACCACATAGATAAGAATCATTCAAGTTTATGTTGGAGGGGCTACCAAGAGATTGGCACATATATCCATATGTGGTGGAATTGTGAAGGTGTACAGAAATTTTGGCAAATGGTGTTTAAAGAGATAAAAGAGATAACAGGAATTGATTTACAAATATGTCTGAGTATAGCATTATTATCTATATCTGATAAAGTTAATTGTACCCAGACAATGAAGGAGTTAATTACAAATTTATTAATTGCAGCAAGGCTAATTATATCGAGAAAATGGAAAACTCAAGAAGATTTTCAAACAAAGGATTGGTATAAAGAAGTGTGGAAAACTGAGATCAATGATAAGTTAACATGTTGAATCAAGGTTAAAAAAAGAATAATGAAAAGGAATGACTTTGAAGCAATATGGAAAATATTTGTGGAAAAAGCTTAAACAAAAGAGGGAAATGTCACACCTCCACAAGAAGAATTACAATTTTGAAAAGCAGAGTAAGCTGAAATATAATTGGCTCTGGGAATGGGTTCACATTTAGGGTTCGGGTTTATGGTTAATAACACAACCATATATATTATTAGCAATAGGTTGAATATAGTTGAAAAGAATAGATTTAAGAATGAAAGTACTGTAGCAATAATAAGTACAAGGAGAATGAGATTTAGATACATGAAATAAAAATATGATATATAATATGTTGAATAAGTATATGATGATAAAAGATCTGGAAAGAAATAGTAAAGTAAGCTATTTGTGTTGTAATTTTTCTCTTTTTTACTTTTATGTTATTCATGTAGTGCTTTTGTTTTATTCTGTTACGTATTGTTCCTTTTTTCTTTACAATAAAAAAAATTAAAAATTAAAAAACACAAAGTTTTTTAAAGAAAAGTCTAGGCGTGCTGTATGGTTTTAAACTGAACTGTTTTTCATAGCTTTTAACCTTTTTCATAACACTTTTATCTTTTTAAGCGTGGATTTGACTTGTTTTAATAACTGCAAATAGTTTAATTCCATTCTAATGTTCCCTCTTTTGTTGTATGTTTTAGCTGCATTGTTCCTTTCAAAATTATAAGCTGTCTTGAGTCCTAATTTTGGAAGAAAGGCAGGGTGCTACTGCTACTGTTACTGCTACTAAAATATTGTGGGGGGCAAAACAAGGCAGATTTTGCAAGCCATTTTCTGTTCTATAGAGAAGCCCTTGTGGAAAGGAAATTAAACATCTCTTCTACATCACTGGTCTAGGGCAGAAGCATTTAGATTCTCAAAAGCAGAATAATAAGCCACTGAATATAACAGAAAGGGGGCTCAAGGGAAGGATTCAGTAGCAAATGGCTGTGGTATGGTGGCATAAGCATATAAAGTTAGACTCTTAAACTATCAAGGTGCTTCTCCAGAGCACTCGTTCTGATTTGACAATAGCCTTAATTTCATTCTTTATCTCTGTATTTAAGTGAGTGAACATTCCTCTCACCTCATACTCCTCTTTAAATCCATAGCCCTGTCCCCGTTTCATCTGTGTGATGTGCTGCAACAAGTCGGCCACTCGGATTGCTGGCTGGAACTGTCCCCTGGGATAGGACATTTCCACTGGGTCACAGCTTCGATAGGGATGGGTCTGGATTGTCAATGTCGGCTGAGTCATCTCCCCATGGCTATTGTCTGTTTTAAAGACAGGGAGGCAAAACAAACTTTCACCTAGCTGTTACTTATTTGTTCTCATCCCCACCTCCCATAAAAGGTTAATTTCTCCCCATGGGTAACATTAAGGTCAATAGAGAAGCTATCCATGCCCAAAGCCACCCCAAAAAAGCTAATGTACATTTACTGATTTGCTGAAACAACAAAGAAAGAAACCCAGAAGCAGAAAGTTGTGAAACATCTCTTAACAACAGAAAGCAAAAAAAAAAAAGTTTATTAGATGCACATTTTGTCAGAAATTGGAATTTCTTTTTTATGTTACCTACCCACAGTAGGTAGGATCCCCACCTCTTGCTCTCCCTGATGCTTTCACAACTTGAGGACAGAAATGCATTATAAAGAAATGGGATCTCCTTTATTTGGTCAGTTCTTCCACTTTTACCCTTTGGCAGCAGAAGGAATAAGGGCTTCAGTGGGAGGAGGAAGGCAGAGAAAGAACAAAGAGGTGCAGCAAAATAGGGGCTTATGCATGGCTGAAAAGAGGAAATGCTTCATCCCAAAAGGAGGGGAAAAGGCAGCACATATTTGTAGATTACAGTGTATCTCACCTCAGCAGATGAGACAGTGCTCACATAATCCATGTGACTACTCAATCTGCCCTTCAGGTCCTAACTGTTCACAGTCAGTGTCAGTGCTCTGCTCTTCCTCTTATGGTTCTTTGTCTTGAAACTGGATTTGGGCTGGACCGCCATTAAAACAGAGGATGGCTTCAAGTAGATGACTGACTTGTAAAGCCAGGACACATGCCCACTTTATAAACAAGGATGCTTTATATCAGGTTTGAGGATCTGTGCCCCTCAAAATTCCAATGGCTTCCAAAGTCCATTATCCCTAGCCATGTTTGCTGAGCTGAGGAGAGCTAGATCCCAACAACATCTGAAGGATCACAGGTCTCAACTCCTCCCCCAGCTTTACTGCATGATTTCAATGTGTCTTAGAAATGTAAAAGCAGCAGCAATTTAGTTTGTGAACTGAACCTAGAAAGCCAAAACTAGTAAGCAAGAAGACTGTATATGTGCAAATTATCTTTCTTAGAATAGTATTTAATCTGTACAGAGAGTAGGAGAAAAACCAAATACTACTACTTCGAAGCATCATTCAGGAGTAGGTGCCTTACACCATACTCCTACATGTTGTTGATATATTGCACTGTACTGTATTAAGAACATAAGAAAATCCATGTAGCATCAAAACAGAGGCAAATCTAGTACACTATTATTTTCACATGGTGGCCAACCAGTTGCCTCGTTGGCTACTATGTAGAATAGATTATGAGTGCAGCATAAAGTAGATTATGGCCATTTCCACACTACATTATTACAATGCTATTATTCCACTTCCAACATCCTGTGGAATTCTGGGGTTTGTAGTTTACTGAGGCCAAAGATCTCTCTGGCTGAGAATTCTAAATGCCTCTCTCTAAACTGCAAACCCCAGGATTCCATAGGATGTTGAAAGTGGAATAATAGCACTATAGCAGTGTAGTGGGAGATGGACTATGAGTGCAGCAGCATTCTCTCGTTGGTGCCTCCCAGCAGCTTATATACAGAGACATACTGCTTCCAGTACTGATCCATGATGGCTACTAATCACCAAAGGCCTAATGCTCTATGAACTGGTCCAATCTCCTTTTAAAGCTGTTCATGTTGTTGACCTATACCATCTGTATCCCACAATTATAACTATGTACTGCGGAAGCACTTCCTTTTCATTTATTCCAAATCTTTGTCCTTCATATTTTTTCCTTCTAAAAACTTAAGTACTGCAATCAATTTTTAAAATAAACTTTTTTAAAAAAATATCCTACAATTGGAGACAGAAACGTACTGATGGAGAAGATAAATTGGATGAAACATTGGAATTCTTCATTACAAATCCAGATTTGGTACTAGGGGTACTTAATGTCAGTTTACCTTTAAACAAGTACATGAGATTTATTTATATATATATATATATATATATATATATATATATATTTTATGACATTGAATTCTTAGACTGGAGGAGAGTGATTGGTAAAAAAAAACAGAATGAAGAAAAGAGAATAAGAAGAAAGGATGACAGACCCTTAGGGATACACGAAATATGATGTGACTGAGCCATACAGAATATATCTTGGTGACTTTTTATTTTAACTTACTGCAGGCACCACTGAGAGAACGCTATATTTGGAAGGGTGGCACAGTGAACCCTTAGTATCCACTAGGGTTTGGTTCAAGGACTGCTGTGGATTCCAAAATTCTTGGATGCTCAAGTCCCATTATGTACAGTGATGGTGTCCCTTATATAAAATGGCAATATCAGTTTTTGCTTTTTGGAATTTTTTCCCCTGAATATTTGCAAGCTGGGCTCACTGAATCTGTGGATACAGAATCCATGGACATGGAGAGAAAAGCTACCTATCAGTTTTTCTGCAAGACATTATTTCTAATCTCTCTCTCCCTCTCCCCCTCTCTCCCCCTTTTCCCTTGCTCTCTATATTTCATAGTCTGGAAATGTTATCTTTTGGGACAACTCCCTGAATTCCCCAGCCAGTGTGGCCAGTATCCAAGCTGATGTGGGGATTTGTGGAATTGGAATGCCAAAAGTAATTTTGCCAAGTTCTGCTAGAATAGGACCGAATTAAGCCTCCTACAAAGAAATATCTTGCTATCTGTGTAAGGAGTATTTTCATGCATTTCAAAAGTGTATTTGTGTAGATATATTAATTAGACTTTAAAAACAAACATTCATTGGGTTGTATAAAGCTATTATGGTGGAGAATAGCAGAGTAGCAAGCTAAGCATATATTTGTACAATAACCAGTCGAATGTCATTACTATAATGATAATGTGAGAACTGTGAACAGAGGGGATTTTCAAGGCTTATTAGTTTTCCAAACTGGATTTACTTTCACAACGCATGTTTCACCATCCTATTCCCTATTAACCCTTTTCAATAAAGAAGGGGACTTTGAAAACAATAGTAGACTACATCCAATTCCCATCATTAGGTTGCATTGAAATCCAATTTTACAATTGACTTCTTCCAAAGACTACATTTTCATCAACTTCAATTAAAAAACACTATAAGATCCCATTTTAAAAGTGAGCTGTAAGAAGTAATATGCAGGTCTAGAAAGGCACAATGAAGACATTCAGAGTTGCCATAAACAATACCTTGAAATCATTCAGTTCAGTGATAATCATTATTTTCTCATTTCTGAATGAATCTTGTTTTGGGATCTGATTTTATAGTCTTTTACCATACATTTCTATAACCATATTGTTTTTTGTGGAAGACTCTACCAATGTGAATTTGGTATTTTACTCTGTTTAATACATGGATGGCCAACCTGGAATATAAACTTCTGAATAGAAACAAAAGAAGATGGTTATGACATAGGCAAGGGTTGGAGATTAACTGTCAAATATAAATTGCACATAAAACTTCTGAGTGGATTGTAAATTCTTTTTCTGCTGGACCCCTACTACATGAACGCAGTTTTTTAAAAAATGACTTTCAGATTGTATATGAAAGATGTTCCCTTTGAAATAGTCAACTATATAGTATACAGTATTCAATTAATGCATACCATTTCATTGTCACAAACTAAGTTTTCATTCTGAAGTGGAAAAAAAAGATTCTGAATACATCTAGTATGACTGGGGGAGGCAATGGAAAATCTATACTTTTCCAGAAAATATATGGAGATTACTGTTTTGCCCAAATTATATATCATCTCAGAACGGACAATATATGGATTTGCAGCCAACGATTACTCCCCTGGTTTATAAAACACAAGGCTGGAAAAGATCTATTGACCCCCCTTTCCCCTTTAAAAAAATGTTAATACAAAGCCAGCCAGTGTCAAAAATACACAAATGATACAAAATCATAGGAAAGAGTAGTATGCCGAATTGTACTGGACATAATCAAGGGAAATGAGACATTGAGGCAGAACTCTGTTCCATTCTTTTGCAAGTAGTGTTTGCAATATCTGTAAAAGCAAACTTTTTTGTGCATGGAGAAGGTACAACCAAGTATTGCTTCTAAACAATGATAAGCAGTAGGAGCTACTTTCTTAAGGAAGCTTCTGGAGTTCATATTTCTACTTCTCTAGTTTTGTTTCTTTTCTTAAATTGATAAATGAAAATGTACACTAAAGCCATGGAGAGAGCTTTGCTGTGGAGCTGTTGCTAAAACTAAAAAATAGAATAAAATGAAGGAGCCATTTTCAAGTGTGCATAATGTCTGTTTTTCCTAGTTACTAGATTTTCTATGCCTTCTTCCCTTTGTAGTCTTCCCTCGCCTCCTGACTTCTGACTTCCTGTGTTCTCTGGTCTTTATGAGTTAACATTCCTGCTTTTGTGTTTTGTGTCCCAAATATGGTGCTCCCTACTATGTAAAGTGTGTAGGAGTTCACAGGATTGTGCTACTCCTCCAATCCTCACTCAACTCGTATATGTTTCATGATGGTGCCTTACAGTTCAAGAGCCCTGGGACATCAACACCTAGATCAGATCCCATCTCACTCCTTCTTTTTGCAGAGGACCACAGTGTGAAAAAGAGATCTCTGTCTGTCTCTATGATTTAAATCCAATGTAATGCCAATAGTGGAAATACTATGGTAGTGGAGGTTTCTAGGTTATTTCAAAGGCACAAGTATTAGCAGATTTATTCTTGCAGTTCCTAGACGTGTCACTGTTTGTCCAACCAGCTGCACAACCATTTATACCAGGAATGTGTCACTGAGTGAGTGTTGGGTTCCATTTTCCCCCAGACCCTCCCCCAAAGGACACACCTGGGAGCCTGTATGTTAACTGTTTGACTATTTTTCAAGATGGCAGTAGGCATTGTTGGGATGTTGAAAGGGACTGCAAAAGAAAATGAAGGCACTGAGGGTTCTGGGGTTTGTGGAGTGGGGGATCTTCCTGTGTTTCCATGCATTGGAGGGCTTTCTGGATTGTTTATGAGCAAAATTTTCCCTCAAATTGTACCATTTAAAAAAAATTAAAAATTATAGTGATGGGGAACTTTACAGGACTGATAGAAGCTTCAGATGCCAAAAAATGCACTCCAAGGGCCAAATTTTGCCACCCCTGATTTAATCAACAAAAGGCTGTAAAACTGGCTGTGGAATTGGAAACTGTGATGAAGTTCCCCTTTCCTGGTGTCTTCAAGTGCACAATCACCTATGGAAGAAGAATTACACTGGTAGGCGTTGACCTATGTATTCAATAAAGAAGTATGGGTCTAATAGGCACAAAAATATAACAGAAAGCACATTACTGTGTACATACCCAACAGGAAAAAAAGAAAAGATTTATTCTTCTCACTCTAGTTCATGATGATTTCATGGTATAGCAATCTATGTGTTTATATTGGATTTCACAGGCTCCACTAAAATTAAATCTTGTAAAGTTAAAAGGGAGTAAAATAATTCATAATATTACTATGATAAACAGCATAATACTATTATGGTAAAATGAAATGGTAGCGGGGAGTTCGAAACCTATCTACAATAAGCCTGCAATAAGCTCTGGTGAAGTAATTCAAGTACTGCAACAGTGATGTCTTGAATACAAAAAGCAAAGTTTTGTTTCAAAACTCTTCATTTAATATCCACAACCTCTTTCTGATTTTGCAATGATAAGCCTTTCATAACCATTTATATTTTTATTCTGTTAGCCTTGGCAAGTGTGTAACATGATAAGACATCCTTTGCACAAAATAAATTATTTTTGGAGTGGTGTTTGCAATGGATTTAATTACATACACATTCAATCTCATTCTACTGGAGTAAAGGGTTGTCATTTATTTGACATTTCCTAAGGATGGCTCCAGAATGGCTAATATCATGTTCTGCATTACATTACTCACAAAAGGAAACATTTGTCAATTTGGCTTACATTTTGTCTTTATTTTCATGGGTGTTGAAGCTATTATGTGACAAATGGCTTATTTCAAAGCAATCGTCTAATGTAAAGTAAACATGGCCAAAAGTGCAAGTAAACAATGATTAATTATGATATTATTAGCAACCACTGCACTTGTTTACAAGGATAGGTGAGGCAACATCATATCCTGACTTAATACAATTGTGCACTGTTTTTTTTTTAAAAAAAAAAACAATTCCTTAGAGTTAAGTGCTAGCTGTTAGCCCCTTCTGTGCGTATTCATGTGCCTTCAAGTCACTTGATGACTTATGTTGACCCCATGAATTTCTGAGAGTTTTCTTTGGCAAGGAATACTCAGAGGTGATTTTGCCACTTCCTTCTTCTGAAATATAGTCTACAGCACTTAAGGAAGAAACGAAAAGTCATTCCAGTTCTAAGTTTGCCAGAGAAGTCCTTTATCCTCTTACTGAGACATGAAGGTCATTCTCACATTAGTGAGTCATATGTAGATGTACAGCAAACCTACTTATTTCTTTGAATCTGGAAAACATGATATTGTGGAGACTATGGCCCTTTCCGCATGTGGGAAAGGAACCGCGCAAAAACAGGATTCACGGGACTTCTTCAGCGTTTGGGCGAGTCCGTCAGAATGAGGAACAGTGTGAGCTTGTCGCTCTGTACTGCTCCAGCATCCAAAATGGTGGCTTCTGGTTGGTGGAGGCTCTCCAACAACTGGAGAAGCTCATCAGCCTAAAGCCTGCCCCTGGCAGATCTGCAGGCATGCACTAGTGTGTGCCTGCAAATCTGCACCAGAGTGCAGCGACAGAGCGACACGGCGTTGCGCGCTCTGTGCTTTTTAAAAACCTCTTAAAAGAGCTTTTTAAAAAGCACACTGCGCGACCAGTTCCTGTCACTCCAGGGCAGACTGAGGAGCAGAACTACGAAAAGTAGTCTGCTCCAGTCCACTCCACAGTGCAGAAGACCTCTGTCGGAGGTTGCTCTGCACCGTTTTAATAGGCTGGTGCGGAAAGGGCCTATCTTTTCTTCCTTCTGCATATCCTGGTTTTTATAAAGCTTTCTACCCAAACAACAAATAAGTGATTTGTCTACCTTTGGCTTGAAAGTGTAATCAGCTTCACTCCTCATTTTGGTCTCTAAAATTCTATATCTGAAAAAATCTGGAGCGTCTCATCCTCACCACCAGCAGTACCAGCACTGCAATTAAATTTTCTTGTTCAAGACAGTAAATGTGAAAATTCCATTGTTGAAAATTGACATTTTTCAGAGTCATTGTGTTGAAAGGCACACCAAGGGCTTGCCAGTGTAGGAATCCGCCACCGAAAGGTTTATTTACCTTTTTTAAACCACCTCACCCCCCTGCCACAAAAGAAAGGTCCATCACCTTTCAATATAATCTGTTCCACTGCCAATTTTTTTTGCTGTCAAGAAGTTCTTTGTAGTCTTAATCTGAATCTCCTTTCTTATAATTTAAACCTGTTCAAATCCCTATCCCCCGGAGCAGGAGAAAAACAGTTTGTTCCATCTTCAGCAAGACAACCCTTCAGATAGTTAAGGATACTATCATATTATGCCTTACTCTTCTTCTCCAAGTTAAACATACCTAGCTTCTTCAATTGTTCCTTGCATAACTTGGCTTTTAGACTTTTTGCCATCCCAGATGCCCTCCTCTGGACATATTTTTCAATGCCCTTTTTGAACTGCAGTGGCCAGAAATGATACAGCATTCCAGTGAAGTATGACTGAAGCAAAATGGAGTAGAACTTCCCTTACTTTGAACACTATAGTTCTGTTGATGCAGCCTGGAATTGCATTGGCTTTTTAAATGGATGGCAGCAATCAATGTCACTGTAAACAATGGCCAAGTTAAATATTATAGTTACCGCATGTTGTTAAAAAAAGCAAAAGCAAAACAAACCCAAACATTTCAGGTATTGGACCACATAAGGTACTGGAATGAGAAGGACACTTGAAAACTCTTTTCCACATAGATCAACCAAATCTTGAGGTTCTCTGTGCTAAGATTAAACATTACTGGTTGCTGGAGGTGGTGGTTTTGAGATTCTAGTGTCAATGATACACTTTCAAATTATCAGCATGGGTATAAACATGTACACACTGTGAGGAACTGCTTTGCAGGTTCATTTTTGGCTGTCACCTTATACAAAGTATAATATGCAAACTTAGCCCAAAGTTCAAATAGGCTATATAGGACCAATATATAATTTGCATCGCACAGTTTAAAATCAAACCCTTTTCACAGTGGATTTATTTTAAAAAAACGGGGGGGGGAGCAAAACAAAACAAAACACCTGCAGTCTGTCTGTGAAATATAAGGCAGAAATATGAGAAATATCAAGAGATTCCATAGTTTACTAACAGTCTGCATTTTACTCCCATAAATGTGTAATCTAGTTTTTCCCTGTAACCACATTGATTGTTTAATCCTCCCTTTCTTCTGATATTCTTATTAGCTAGTGTTTGGTCACTTTCTGGAATCATTTTACATATCTGAAAATTGATCACACATTTTTATGGTAAAACAAGAAAAATACCCCATCCTGCATTTTTTCAGGCCTTATCATCAAGGCCTCATATCATATGCATTATTCTTTCCTAAACTCCTCACATCTTGACAGCATTTTGTACTGTAAAAAATTTGGAATTCCTCATAGCCACTTAAGATGGGTGATAAAGGTAGTCATAGATGGAATATGGTTAAGATGTTCATCAGTCATTTTGGCATCCATCATTTGACATCTCAGTGTTGGGTTATTTCACTCCAGATGAATCTATAGATCCTGCCCTTGCAACAACTCTGGAATAGACTACAAAGTGGCAGCTAATTTATCATGGATTGAGTCCTCAGATTTTAAAACTCCTACTAAAAAAGATAAAAAATAACCACATCATCAGATCAAGTTAATGAAGCTGAAACTCAGTTATCATCCACTAGCATCAGGCTTTACTTTTCAGCTATCTAGACTCATGTGGCAGGAAACAGAGACAACTAAGTGAATATCTGCTACTTCTGATTTTGGAAGCCAACCTTGGGCTATTTTTCAGTAATATATTTATACACTCAAGGAAGAAAACAAAGGATCTTGCACTGTGAAGTTTTGAGCAGAAATGCTAGAGAAATTCTACCAAGATGGGAATAGAGACAAATTATGCAGGTTTATAACTGCCCATTTCGAAGCTGAGGAGAGCTTTGCAAATCACTGAATTGCTCAGTGTCTTAGATCAATATACAAGCCAGAAAATTATTTTTGGCTTCTCTTTACACCCAAAACACTACCCTTCCTCATTATCAAAATATCCTACCCTTCTTCCTTATTGCTTTATCTACTTCAGCCTGAACCATGATAAAGGACGAGGGAACTCTTTGACCAGGGCAATGGAAGTAAAAAAAGAAAAAAATGAGATATCATCATCTTCTCCCTCTCCTCTCTCCCTCCCTCAAATCTGTGCTATTACACAGCTGCTGGCAGTATATGAACAGATTCCCCTGTTTAGCTATCATGGTCAAGTAAGAAAAGGGCAGCACGAGGGAATTTTGAAAGCAGGGAATACTAAGGATTGGGAGGGCCAGGGTCATTTGCAAAGGAAATGATGCCTGTTCTTTGAGAGGATCAAGACAATTTGAGACAAATAAGAAACTGCTTACTGTCTCTGTTGCTGAATCACATATACTGATAGGACATAGTCTTTATGTTTTATAGAATGAAACAAAATTTTTCTCACTTTTACTATTGTCAAAAGTCATTTCTGTTTTCAATAACATGGAGAAGAAGCTCACCACCTCCACCACTCTGAAGAGGAGAGGTCTGCAGCTGTTCTCATCATCCACTTGCTGTGGTCTCTTTTCTCTAGAACTGCTGCTTTCTTGTCTGTCTCTTGCCTGATAAGAAGACCATAAGCCTTTCCGCACTACAGTGTTAAACTGCTGCTATTCCACTTTCAACGCCCTGTGGAATTCTGGGGTTTGTAGTTTACTGAGACCAAAGAGCTCTTTGGCTGAGAATTTGAAGTGCCCTTCCCTAAACTACAAACCTCAGAATTCCATAGGAGGTTGATAGTGGAATAGCAGCACTTTAACACTGTAGTGCGGAAATGGCCCATCAATATTCCTGCAGGAGCTGGCCCCAGATCCCCATAGCTTTTACCTACTCCCCTGTATGAAAGGGGATATAAGAAGCTGCCTGGGTGGTGAGCCAAAGGAGTGACACCAGAGCGGGTCACCCTCTGGGGGAGCAGCTTCAGAGGTAGAGAGATTGCGAGGGCAAGCTTCCCTGTTTTGCACTAGAAAGGGGGTCCCCCCCGGTTTTAATTTTTTCTTTAAACTGCCCTTCTAGCAACAAAAAAGAATTATCAAGTATTGACACAGCAGGGGAGAGGGAACATCCCTTGCAATATTAATAGGTAGAGGAAGAGGTAGATAGGGGAGACAGAGCTATAATCATAACAGAAGGAAGACCCACAGAGTGCTAGTTGCCCACAGAGTGTCCCTCACATCAAATAGTCAATATAACCTGGACAACAGGCCCCCTGGGCTGAAAATGTTGCTGCTTAATGCCAGGTCAGTAAATGGAAAAACAACTGTTAATCCAAGACCTGATCTTAGATAAGCATGTTGATTTAGCTTGTATTATGGAGACCAAGTGGGATGGAGCTTTGGGGGTGTGTGCAGAACCTCTCCCAGTTTTGTCTACCTGGGTTCTCTAAGGAACAGCAGGCAACAGTGATGTATTTAAGTCTTTTACACCAATTATCAAGTCAAGTCTCAGGTATCTACCTTCAAGTCTCAAGTACTTGCAAGTCAAATCTGGGAGCCAACTTTAACAGAAAAAAAGGAAGTGGTAGTGGTGGGGTGGGGTGGGGTGGGGTCAGTGGGCATGCAAGGCTCTGGCAGCTTCTGAAGAGGTGAATAAGATCCTTTTTCCCCCTCCAATCTCCAAGCTTAAGGCTTTTGTGTCAATAGGCATAAAGAGTCTGCAGCTTCTAAAGTGGGGAATAAGATCCTTCTTACTTCCCATTTCCAAAGCTGGAGGCTTTTTTTAAAAGTGGGAATAGGATCCTTCTTACTCACCATTACTGAAGCTTCAAAAACTTTAGAAGGAATGATCCTTACTCCTCAAGCTCATTGCCCAACACTCTTGGTGTTCATCTCTGAGAAATATGCCCCGCACTCTTTGGGCAAATCTTGCCTTTTGCTCTTAGGAAAAGTTGGAAGGCTCCTCCAATATGCAGCAGAGACAGGCTGATGGGCAGATCTGAACTTTGTCTTAAGCCTAACGTATTTGCTGTTCCCTTCCAAAAAATGCACCCACACTTTGGGCTTGAGACAGATTGTCATGTGATCAGTAGGCAAAATGAGATGGAATTGTTGTTCAGTTGTAAGGTTTACTGAAGGTTTCTGGAGTGTTATATTACTGAACCAAGGACAGCAAGTCAGTCACTAAAAATATGCTAGTAAGGAGTTGAGTCAGCATGTCGTTTATTGCCAAGTCAAGTCACTGAAGAGTCTTGAGTCTGACTTGAGTCTACATCGCTTGAAGACAAGATGTGGGGGGTGGGGAGGCAGAGTTGCAGTGGTCTTTCAGGATTCTATCTCTCTCACCAGGTATCCTGTTCCACAGCCTACTGGGTTTGAATGGGTATAATTAAAGGTGGGTGGTTGTCAAGTAGAGCTGTCTCAAGTGGCCAGATGCTTTTTACACTCTGCCCTGCAGGAGCAATATGTAAACCACTTTGCAGCCTATTGTGAAGAATTCACACAGTGCTTTGCAATAAAATTGCCTAGATCTGCTCTGACTTGGAAGTTGTAATTGATAAAGGTCTAGTGGATATAACTTCGGGCCCTACTTGTCCAATGTTGATGGATACTTTTCAATTTGTGCAGGTTGAGGATGTAGACAGGATCCCTGGAGAGGTGAGAGTCACCATGTTCATGCTGGACCCACATCTTTCCTGGCTCCTAAAAGTGGCTTGAGGGGGTCTGGCTGAGTGGTTTAGGAGAGACATTTTAATTTAGTTTTGCTTTAAACTTCTAGAAGTCACCTTGGATCCCATCCTGGGAGAAAGGCAGTGTACAAATCCAATAAGTAAAATAAAAAAATAATAATAATGCTTTGACTGGACCCTCTCACATGTTTCATTCAACTTCTGGATACTAGAATAACATGAAGAGATGCCTTCTTTTGATAAATTTCAAAGAAACTGTAAAAACCATATGCTGGCTCACAGCGTATAAGGGAGATATCCAAACAAACATGAGGCCAACCATTAGTAATTATATCATTACAAGCTATAAGAATAACTAATGCAATATCAGAATTTCCAGTTCATGAAAGGCTTCCTGTAGTTATATTAAAACAAATCTATCCTCCCCAATCTCACATTAACAGCATCTTTCCTGAATAAAAACCACAAAACTTTTATGCTTCTATGAACTCTTCACTTTTTATGCTACACATTTGTCCCTCTTGTATAATTGTATAGTTCTGTACCACTGGAAACTAGATTCAATTTGTTTTTCTGAAATAAAACAGTATGCAAAATACTGAATCTTCAGAATATGAAATAATTACACCACATACAAAATTATGGATTGGTTTTCAAGAAGAATGAATATGGAGCATGGCAAAGCAACTTCACACAAATTTATGACTGAGTCACTAACTCTCAAACCCAAAGTATATGTAAAAACTATGATGATGTGCTGTCTATAATGCACAATGATTCCTACAAAAATAATATTTGCCTGCTTAGGTTGAATTTCTTAGTTTTCTGATACCAGAGTTTCATAAATAACTACAAGAAAGCAATCTCACCCTTTCTTAACTAAATGGGCTGCTTTTAACATTATTTATTACTGTTATTATTGCAAGCACTCTGAAATAGCAGGTTGCATATATATGAAAGGCTAAATTCTATTTGTCACTATAAATTTATCTTAGATTCAAATCAGATGAGTTTCCTTGTAGTTTCACACACACATTAAGTGCATGCTTCCTCAAGAAATAATCCAAACCACTTTGTAATTATGAATTTGCTTTTCTTCTTCCAGGAGGATACAGGGATACGGGATTCAATTCTCCCTGTATCTAGATTGGTGTTTTGTGATGAAAATAATTATAGGACAAGATTCTGCATCAAAGAAACATGAATGAACTTTACACTCATGGAGTTGTATGTTTTTTGTGTAACATCACCTTGTTAGGAAATTACATTGTGCAACAAAATGCACAAACAAATGTTCATGTGCACCTGCATGCACAATGTGTATTCACTTGCAGTATGCATGCTTCCTCTGTGTGCTGTGCATTCAGGGGCAATGGTGAAACCTACATAACTCTGATTTCACAACTTTAAACTGAAAATATCTGTATTCCCTCTTCAATGGGGGAACTGACATGTGCATAAGACACCAATAGGATTCTGGCCATAATAATATATGGGATATTCCCATACTTAAATTCTGCATGCTTAGCTCAGACCAGGTCTACATTTAGTTGGGGCTAATTATACATGAATATGTGGCACTGGCCATGTGACAGGATATGTAAGTGAGCACGCTCTATACCTCTTGAACAGCTGTGTATGATTGGCAGGAATCTTTCATGTTGTTGAGGAGCAAAGCAAAGCACCTTCTACTTCCTGTATACAGAGTGTGTGTTAACCCACAAATGTCTGATCCCATGGAAGTCCTAGGCTTGAAATCTTTCTCCTCCCCATTATTTCCCCCATGACAGTAGTTTGCCTGGATGTTATGAGCAAGGCTCAAAATTTTAAAAAGTAAGTTGACAGTGCAACTTGTGTATATCTACTGAGTAGCAAATTTCACGGTTTTATGAGGCTTATTCTCATGTTTAGGCATATATGATTCACTATTTATTCTATTTATCTTTTTCTTTTAATGGGGAATATTCATTCCTGATTCTTATTTCTAACCATCATGAAATAAATGTTAAGGATTTTGGGCTACACTGACTCTTTATAGGATTTTTTAAAAATTTGTCAAAAATGCCAGTTGAACAAAAATGCCTATTTTTGAATGCTTTGAGGTCTCCCTAGGTTGCAGTAAGCCCAGGTGAAGCTATTATTTAACTAGAAAGTAAACTGAAAGTACAGTCAACCCTCCACATATGTGGGTTTGACATTCACAGATTAGATTATTTGCAAGTTTCTCCAACCCCTGTTCCCCACCGCAGGTACTCCTTTTTTGGGGGAAATTTCCTTCTTGGTGGCTTCAATCAGGCTGCACCTAAGCAGGTTTCAATCAGGCTGCACAAATAAAACCTCCCTCCAGTCGTCCTCCTCCTCCACCAGCCACTGCCAAGTCAGCCAAGGATAGCCCAAAGCCTGATTTCTCAGGACCACATGCCCTCTCCTAAAGCTCTGTATATACCCAAGGAAGATGGGCAAGAGAAAGGAAGTACAGGACCACCATGCCAACCATCTCCTTTCCCTGACCTGGTTTAGATGGTGGGTACACACTCTCCCCATCCATGCCTCAGCCCCTTCCCACAGAGACACAAATTTTGATATTTGCAAATTTTTCATTTTTGTGAGGGTCCTGTGCCCCTAACCCTAGTGAATGTGGAGGGCCAAGTGTAGTCTAACAATGGCTTCTACTGGGGCTATAACAGCCCTAGGGGTACTGTTAGTATTTTTTAAAAAATGACAAAAATGGGGTGGAATATAGGACTTTTTAGGATCCCAAAACTGCTTGAGGTTGGGGCTTCCTGCAGCCCACAAAACTTACATTTTCACAAAGGCTGCCCACCTCTGCTATACAGCTACATTCAGGCCTTTGAGACACTCTTTTTCCTGCTAATTACATCAAGGAAAAGTCTGCTTACTTAAATCAAGAATTCTGAATCAACCAGAAACCCAAATAGCATGGAATAGGTGGGGGGGGAAGTGCCCAAGATCAATCAAAGCACAGTCAAAAATTCCTACTCAGCCCCATATGGCAACAAGCTAGGCTTATGCTGTAAAAAGAGGGAAGACAAGGGTTTTTTTGATGGATGAAGAGGCTGAAGCCCATGCTGAGCTGATTTAACAGCCTAGCCCAGCAACAGAGTGTGTATGCATTAGCGTGAAAGCACTCCTTTACCGCCAATGGGCAGCGGAGAGCAAAACCACTCCCATTCAAGGAACAGATGAAAGACCTTTTTATTATTATTATTTATTATTATTTATTTGTATCCCACCTCTCCATATGAATCAAGGCAGCGAACAACTTAAAAATAGCATGTATTTCTATACATGCCCCCAACAAGCTCGGTACTCATTTTACCGACCTGCGGAAGGATGGAAGGCTGAGTCAACCTTGGAGCCCAGCAGGATCGAACTCACAACCTTGTGGTTTGTGGCTTGCAGTACTGGCATTTAACCACTGCGCCACCAGGGCACAGTGACACAACTCTTTTTGTCTTCTGAAGAAAATATGTAAATCTGAATAAACAAGTCATTTCATGAAGCACAGAAGGACGAGAATTACTTATCACATGGGTGGGAATCATGCATCCTTACAGATGTTGTCAGACTACAACTTCCAACAGCCCTAATGAGCAGAGGCAGTGGTGGAGAATCTTTGGAGTTACAGTCCAACAACATTTGGAAGCCCACATGACTCTCATCCCTGGATTGTGGACGTGATGCTTCTTTTTAAAAAAATTGATTTGGTTGTTAAAAAAAATCATAATTATGCTTGGACTCTTATTCATGGCAGGTGTATTGTGAATTCACTACCTCCCTATGCAGTGACCTTCTTGTGCACAACTAATCTGTTGATGCCCATAGAGCCAGTTAGGAACTGAGGTAGCACAGGAGGGATGTCTAGGAAGCATACAGTTGCATTTCTGAATCCAGAAGCAAAGAGACAAAGAGACAAGTATATCCTCCCAGAGATAAGAGAGGATAGGATCATTTCTATGCTTCCAGGTGCAGAACCACAACTGGACACTACCTGGTAGCTTTTACCACACCAAGAACTGACACTGATGTGCACCAGCATCAACATGTCAGTTGTGTACAGGAAGGGGAAGAGACAGAAAGGAAGCAGAGGTAAGCTGGGTGGAATGGCCTTCATTCAGGGTGACTTAGTTGAATCCATGACCGTTTCTGCATGGTGCCACAGTTCCTTGACGGGGATGCAATGGTAAGAGTCCACGTGTCATGATGTCATCATGGTGTTGTCATGCCCAGTAGCCAGCACATCCCCACACGTCATGACCATGGGATAGTCACTTAACAGAAAAAAATCCATTAAGCACCCACAATTGTGTGATCCATCACTTCTGGCCATATGGAAGGGGTGGAAGCATGATCATGTGCTTCCTTCCCCAGCGCAGCATCGGAAAGAGGCTAACTGTGCTTCAGAAGGCAGGCACGTGTTGCTCGCACTCCCTTCTGAGGGAACTGGCTGGGTGTGGAGGGGAATGTTCCCATAGCACTCCCTTCCCAGCAAAGGCATTGCTAGGATCACAACAGGACATCGGCAGATGTGGTCAGATGTGGAAATGACTCATGATGCTATATTATGGATTGTTGATATGATGGAATCAGAATTTTTGGTATGCTGGAACCCCCCCAAATTAATTATTTCTTTGCTAGAGTTTTATCCTTTAAATTTTCAAATAAAAATGATATCCATGATATGACGTGTTTCTGTGTAAGGCTATTATCATAAATGTTTAGGGAAGAAAACTGATAAGGTAGCACAATTGTGACTCTCTGCATATGGTGAGACAATTATGCTTTCCACTCATAAATTTTTCAATGACGAAGCAAGGTATTTACCATCCAACGGGTACTTTAATAAATAACATTTTGAAGTAGATCTGCCAATATTCTATTGAGCCATTTTTGGATAGAATGAATGTGTTTTCTCATCAACAGGCGATTGTGCATCATAACAGTTCTCTTACCTAACAGTGTGGTCGATGGAACAGTGTCTGATGATACTTTGAGATGAAATTCCATTTGCGCACAGAACACGGATCAATGGAACCCAACAGAAGGTCAACAGGAGAAAATAAAAGTGGAAAATAAAAATAAAAACACAAGGTTAGCTGTTTCCAATGTCCTAAAGACTTTTTTTGCTGCCATATTTATGCATCTACACAGGGAAAGGGACAAAAAGCAAACACAGTCAAGAATAAAGTCTCACATAAGTACCTGAGTAGTAGGAATTCAACAAAGATTTGCTCTGAAGGGTTTTGCTTTGGACAGAAAATGAACAAGGAGAGGATGGTGCTAGGTAGGAAAGACAAGGAAGAAACTTTAGAAATTTGTATTTAGACAGGTAAAAGAACAGGGAGAGAAATTCCACAGAGAAAAGGGTAGTACTTGAATGCATTGGATTTAGCACAATTGAAATGACTATAAAACATATTTTAGTAACCCCAAAAGTTTTCCTTTTTTATAAATACAATGCTGTCAAAACAATTCAGCATAGTTTTGCTGTACACTGCCAAAATACAGCAAAAAACAATCAACACACCACAAAGTAGCTGCTTCTGCCAAACTTCCCCAAGTAAGACAATGCTATTTTGCATATGTCAACCCTCCCCCTTCCCCAACCTCAATACACACGTTTTGGAGACTTTATTATGAGAGGGTAAAAGAATAAAATGGCTTCTGTGTTTAAATTGCATTTAACAAATGTAGCCTATGGTTTTTTGTTTTGTTTTGTTTTGTTTTGGAGAAGAATTAAAGGGTTCTCAAATGAACATTTTTTGTGTGTGTGGAGTTAAAGGAATTTAGCATGTTAAAACATACAAGTTGCAAGTTGCAAAATACAAGTTGCAAACAGAAGACTGCTTCTCAAAAAGATTCATCTCAGTAACACGAGTTAACCTGAAACTATGTAAAATCGAAAAGCAAATTCTTTGGATGGTAAAATTGTAAAACAGTCCAATATTGGAACAATCTTTCCATCACTTTTTCCAAAGCCAATTCTTTTTCCTGCTTTGGGTCTCTCCTTATAACCCACTTTAGCATAAAAATCCAAGCTATTCTTTAATTCCACTTTGTCTTATCCTACATGTATCTCACTTGCCACCTGACATCTCCTAATTCCATTCTAAATGACTGATACTCCACTTCTGACTGCTTTTCCCTTTCTATCATGCAACTGCTAAAGTAGAAGCTCTGGTGCTCTGCAGTAAACTTCCAGAAAATATTTAATAATTGGAGGGGGAAGTATGATAATGCGACTGCAAATATCATTCAATAACTACTGAATTCCATAGGAAGAGTGACAGGACAAATGGTAGAAGTTTGGAGATCAAGGGCAATACTTTTTCCTAAAGTGGTTTAATTGTGTGCTCTTGGGTCTAAGAGAAAGCACATTTTGTAACATAACTGCATCAACAGGTAACTCCATAAATATAGTAAATAAGGGGCTCTTCTGAATACATCCAGACAAAAATATAGGGAGTGGGAGGGAAGAACTTCTTATTCCTGGATGACAACCCCTATCAACATCACCCCACAAAGCCAATGATAAGCAATTATGCATGCTGTAGCCCAAGAATATCTGGTGGCCCACAGATTTCTCATCTTGCCTTATAAGAATCTCCTGTTCATTTTCAAGATGATTTTATAGAACTGATGTCTCATCTAAAGAATGCAATATTTGTAGAGACAACAATCTATGATTCTTGGATAGGGAGGGCAACATCTAGGTTTCTATTCTACATGGGGGTGCCTTTGAAGACAACCAGAAGATTCAGCCATAAATACTAATGTGATTTTACATGTGAATTTATAAACATTTAGTAATATGAAGCCAATGTTGTTCCAGAGGTATTCACTTCCAATATATTTCTGTTTCCAGTGATGGTGTAGTTGTTTAGCTTACCTTCATTACCGCTAATGGCCTGGATTGCACAGATCTAAGAGACCATCTTTCTTCATGCTCTCTTCCATGCCAAGGTAATGTAATATTGGTTTGGCACAATGGGTGGGGAAATCCTGAGAAAGAGACTGTTCTTGCTAGCTGAGTTTAGAAATACAGGAATTGCCAGAACTGGAGAAGAGCTACAGTTACCAAGGCTAACAAATAGGCCCTTCTCACCTTGAATAAGGTAGTGGTATTTTCAGCTGTATTATGTAGGAGGAAACAAAAGGAGTAAATTCTTTTCTGGGAAGCGATTTTTATTTTGCATTTGCACCTCTTTTGTATTTTTTTATAATTTAGGGCTTTAAGACTGCATCCAAACATTGCAATACTACTGAGCAGCACAGGCAAGAGAGTGCTGCAATCAAGTCCTGAACTGAAACCTCATTAGATGCATGGAACTTCAGGATAGTGGGTATGTGTCACATCTAACCAATTTATTGCAATGTCAGTTTGTTTAATTGTCATTATATACATACATATTGGGACTTCAATTGTGATTGCATTTGCAATATTCAATTATAGTGGGTCCCATGGAACCCAGAAAGAGGTATACCAGCTTTGATCTTCTTTTCAGACCTCCTCCAAGTTTTTGGACTGAAATGAGAACTCTTGTGATACAGAGCAAGCTTTTATTCAATTACTGAAGTCTGATGAATAGACTCCTACCCCCTGCCAGGCCTAAAAAATATTATTCTACCAGGGAGCAAAATGCAGTTTAATAAATTTGGCCTTTTGCTTGACTGGCTAATTTTGTTTATTTTTATTGGCATTGTTTTTCTGATATTGTTTGCTCTTCTGGTTTTTTACTTAGTTTACTTTTCACTGTATGCTGTCTGGCATGCCAGATGACAGTTGAAAAATGAATTAACTTTCCGCTCAAATGTAAAGGGCACTCAATGTGCTTAGCAGTGGTAAAACTTTGTGTGTGTGGGGGGACTGCAATCTATATCAATTTAACATGTACTTTGGAAAACATGTGCTTGAATGCTTCACCAGAAAGAAAAAAAAATACAACTATAAACAATCAATTCAAGGAAAAGGATGGTGCCCTCTTCTGTGTTTCACACTGACTTTATACATGCATATAATTTTATATATTTGTTCTGCAGAAAGCATCAAAAAGTGAAACAAAAAACAAAAAAAAACCATCAGGCTGAATGTTTATAACTTTAAAATGCTTCTAAAATATAGCCGAAACAGAAATTAATGCAAAACAATTATATATTAATCTTGGAAGCAGGCCTATATACGGACCAACCAATATTCAAACATTCAGTGCCAACTTCAGAGTATATGGTTTATAATTCTTTCATATTTGTTGACAAATATTTTATCCCCTTGTGATGGTAAATTAATTAACATTAAAAAACAGTAAAAAAAGATCGGAGGCAGAACTAGCTCTTCCATAATACATTATAAAAGTAGATAGAGCAAATAAAATTCAATATAGCTAAAGGTAATTGCAGAAGTATTTTCTTCATTTTATGAGTACACAGTGAGAGATGTATAAAGGCTTCTCAGAGTTATTCAATGAGGTGAACAATGCTACTCTGATATATATGAAGTTGTATCAGCAGACAGAAATTATTGGACACTTTGCTTGCCCCTTCGCCCACCAAACAATTTACCAGAGATTTTTCCCTTGAGAAAACAAACAAAATATTTCTCTGCCAGCAGGAAGTATTGCCAAGAAGACGGTTTTTTAAATGAGAGAGATGTACTGTGTAAGAATCAGATGTCAGTATTTTACCCTTCCAATCCACACATTGCACGAGGTTCATGTGGAACCAGATACTTCCATTAACAAACATGTTGTAAGTTGGCTGTCTACATTTGTGTGTTTAACTTTCACTGATTTGATTATTTGCAAGTTTTTCCAATCCTTGCCCCCCCAGATGTAATCATTTTTGGGGTGGGAGGAACCATCCCACTTGGTGCCTCCAATCAGGCAATGCAACCCTTTAAAAATCCTCCTCTGGTCCTCCTCCTCCTCCATCAGCTACTATCTAGCCAGCTAAGGACAGCTTGCAGCCCAATTTCTCAACTCTACAAATCCTCTTCTGATACCCCTCACACCCGAGAAAGGAGATGGAGGAAAGAGAAGACATGTAGGGCCACTAAGGTGAACCTCTTCCCCCTTTTCCTCTCCTTTCCCTGAACTGGTTTGGACCCTAGATGCCCATTCTCCCCACCATGCCTCGGCCTTCTTCCCACAGGCACAAACACACATTTTGATATTTGCAGTTTTCCCACTTTTGTGGGGTTCTTGCCCCCCTTACCCTAGTGAATGTGGAGGGCCAACTGTATTTAGGAAATAGGTATGCCATCTATTTTGAAGTGACCTTTTAGACAACAGTATATGTGGATGTAAATCTGCATCAAGAGTGCAAACTGCTTAGAAAAATCCTGCAACAAAGATTTTTGGACTTGGCCTAATGCAAGGGTGGAGCAACTGTGGCCACATAAATCTCTCAGAGCTATGTATGCAGACTCCCAAAGACCTACCAGCCCCTCCACCTACACATTTTGACCCCCTTCATTTTCTTCATCTTGCTCTCATACTGCCAGGGAAGCCCAAAAGTGTGGCAAAATTATCCCTCATGCCCCTTGTGGGGGTTGGTGAGGGCATATTTAGTAAAAGAAATATGAAAAGATATTTTAACAATTCAGAATGGTGCAACACAGGGATGTGACCCTCTCTAGTCTCACAGGGGGCCAATGTGGATCCTCAACGCCCAGCTGGCACCCTTCGTACTATAAGTGGCCATTGTTCTTCCCAGCTGAGTTTTACAGAAAAACTAAACCCATCATTAACTATAAAACCATGAACACAACACTGCCTCATCTAACAGATGAAAAGAAAAAGATAGTTCTGCTTTGTTACTTTCTAGTACTTTTGATCTCTAGTTTATTACTTTATGCACCCTTGCCTAAAGGAGGTTTTTGAAAAACAGGCCTGAATAATGATGCAGCCAGTCTTGAGGAAGCCCCAAACAAGATGCCTTCTATGAGTCCCCTGTCCCAACTATACCTTGTCAGGCATTCTTCTGTTTTCAGTATTTAAAAAAAAATAATGGGTAGCAATGAGAACTGAGCTCTCCTTCTCCCTTCCTTTCTACTGGCTATTTGGGCTGCTGACTACTAGCACATGCTTTAAATTAGGGATGGAAAGGATATTTGTTAATTATTCATTCCCAGGTTGAAATGTCTTTCCTGAAGGTCAGGAAGAACAGACTAGTACATTTCTCTCTTGGTGTTCAGATGTCTCAAAGTATTTCAGAGGAATTATTCTGTGAGGAAAATGTGGTGGTTTTGCACTTCTTCCATTTACCTGGGTTTTCTGGCCAGGTGAAACTATTTCCTGTGCAAGAAACCTGTTTTCTGTACAGAGAATTGTGTGTGTGTATGTATGTGTTTCTGCACTACACTTAGGGATGGTCAAATATGAGGTGAAAACTTTATTTTGATTTCTGGCCAAAAAACACACAACAGGTGTGAGAACTACTCCCACTCAACTGCCATCATCCTGGCTTAACTGCAGCTGGCTGGTCACCATTGCTACCTTCTCACGGCACTTACACTACTCTCCACCCGGCTGTTTACTTCAGATTTTACCCTACAACCCAGCCAAAATGGCATTGCTGGGACTGATTCAGTAAATCTATTAGGGGGTCCCAAGCATCTTATTGTTATGCCACTAGGAAAGCTTGTGAGTGTGGGGAGATTGCTGACTTGAACCATGCTGTTCCACAGCATCATGACAGAGAAAGAGACTGTGGCTCGAGTTCTAATTTGTCACAAGTACAATAGACCCACTGAACAAAATAGTTACTAATAAATGAGTAATTATGTTAAGGGCATGTTAAGGACATTGATTCACTTTGTCTAGTCTAGTTGGGATTAACAATTAACTATGTATGGCAGATTTCTTCATTGTTTCTTGTGAGGACTCTGGTGACCAAGGGAGTTGCCAGGCTTCAAGGTCTTACATAAGAACTACTTCTCTGTTCCATTGCTCTGACCTCTGAGGAAAAAAAGAACAGCCAGGCACAACTCCGTCATGGTTTGGTTCAACAGCTGGTGAGAGGCTCTCTTCCATATTCCAGCTGCCATTTTTCTAGCCTCTGAGGGAAAGAAGAGCAGCCAACATTTGCTGGACTCAATCCCCTTCCCAATTGTCATTCCCTTTTACTTATGTATCACACCTTATTTACATTGTAAGCCTGATGGCAAGAAACTGTCAAATTATTTTTAAGCTGCCCTGGGAGCCTTTTTGGCTAAGGGGTGGGGTATAAAAACTCTAAACAAACAAATTTCTGGGTTTAATTCCTCAAGTCTGTTTAACATTTTGCTTGCACAAACACGAAGACTCTTGTGTCTTGGTTTGCCTCAGAGCAATGCTTTCCAGAATATGACACTCTCCCTGTATTTGATGTCATCTCATGTCTTCCTTGTACATTTTTTCCCCTTGATGGTTTACTTTGAACCACTTTGGTCCTTCAGACTCTGACAAGTAGCTTTGGGATGTAACTAGTGTGGGCCCTAAGGCAGCTCCTGACAATTTTGCAGAGAATATGGAAATCAGAAACAAGATGACACCCAGAAAGAGAGGCTCCTTGTTTGCCACTTCAGAACAGGAGCTGAGTTTAATTTAATGCCCAATGCTAAAGAGGATCACTTAGCATTATTGAATTACTCCAAGAAAAAAACCCATGGTGGACACACAGGTCTCCACCCCCTGCCTGCGATTTCCATGATTGAAATTTCTTCTCTTTTTATAAGCTATTTCTAATTATTTGAACAGGGTACTGCCCTTATTTACCTTTTTTAAGCAACAGCTAAACCCTGTATAACTACAGTTCCAAAATCAAGCCTTGAATACAGCATGTCTTCTGCTTTATAAACATTTATGCAGGGAATATGTTTCAGTAATGTGAAAGGATGAAAGCTGAGAGGATTCACCTGAGTCTTTTGAGGTCTGGAGTAAGACTAGTTGAGTATTCAACCTAAACTTCACAACTGGAATTTTACTGGTAACTCTACTAATTCCCCATAAGTAACATGCTAATACATTCATGCCTTTAAAAGATGATCATTTCCTTGATTATTTCTTTCTAAGGTCATAGTAAGCAAGGCTGACTTTGTAACTGTACATGGCAGCATGGCTTTGAATATGACTTCCTATGTCCATTTCCCTATATTCTTACACACTATCTTCCCACAGATTTCCCTAGGCAATATCTAAACAAAATCTAAATCTGGTTGGCTTCCTTCCAAATTAAGATTCCTGAATTAGTGACCTATGATAAAATCTTAACATCTATTTCCTCTTATTATTCTATCAGACATCAAATTGTACCCTTAATGAAGACTTCTCACCTGGATCAATCCTGCTTGCTCTGTTGTATTATCACTGCATGGGATGCTACAATGGGATGATGTTATTGGAGGGGTGCATCTCTGAATTTGTAGAGGAGTTCTGCCACTGCTGAATCTCTGATGCAGTTGCGTACGGACGGGGGAGCAGATCACCCCAGGCATCAATGTTTTTGGGGGTATCCCGGCCCATAGCCACGGCCTCTTGAGCACCCTTGCTATGCTCCCACATGCCCTGGCCACACCCCCATGCACCACAGCCAATCCCCCATGCACAGTGTCCATGCCTCTCACACCATAACCCCCCTCCCCTCCTCCTCACACTCCAAGCTCCACCACTGCTCTGATGGGAAAGAGTCAGTGTTCATAGAGGTCTCATTCAGTTTGCATTAGCTGCAGGGGACTCAGCTATATAATCAATTGTATATTTTCTGCCTGCCCTTGATTGGACAGATATAGCACTGGCAAATTCTGGATGTTCAAATCCTTCTTTCTCTGTGTATGCTCCATATCCATCACTTATTCCCTGTCCTATTACACTATCTCATGATTCTCATGCCAACTGAGAGGTAAAACTAAATCAATAAGCAATGTAAAACTGCTTTTCAGATAATTCCCGATGAGAACACCCATCTTTTACTCAAAACATTGCACCTATCCTTCTGGAATTTTGCAAGTTTCTTAATGGGGCACCTCTACTTAGTATATAATTTTCATTAAAAATGTTAACAAAAGATCTAAGTGGATAAGTGCATTATTTTTGACCAACTATGAAACTATAAAACTGAGACAAGCAATCTATGACCCTCAGACCACCTGTGGCCATTGCTCTGATATTATGTGGCCCTAAGAATAATTTCAGAAATCCTTTGGAAGTACAGCTGGCCTTCTACATTTGTGGGTTTTACTTTCATGGATTTATTTGCAAGTTTCTCCAATTCCTGCTTCCCATTTCAAGTGCTTCTTTTCCATGGCACCTTTCCTCTTGGTGGCTCCTATCAGGCTGTGAAACTCTTTAAAATTGCCTCTGGTTCTCCTTGTCCCCCATCAGCTACTACCTGGTTAGCTAAGGACTGATCACAACCAAATTTATCAGCACTGCAAACCTTCTCCCAATGACCCACACACATCCAAGGAAGGAGATGGGCAAGAGAGAGGAAGTTTGGACCCTATGTGCCTGCTCTCCCCATCATACCTTGGTCCCCTTCCCAAAGACACACATACACACATTTTGACATTTGTATTTTATTCATTTTTGCAGGGGTCCTATGCCCCTGACCCTTGCAAATGTGGATGGCCAATTGTAATCAGTTAGGATTTCTGTGACAGTCATGGTCCCTTTCACCACAGCCAGAAAGAAAGAAGGACAAACAGGTGACACACATTGAAAGGGGTGCTCTCTACTTTTGATTCCAACCCCATCTTCCTCAAGGAAAGCAACCTTCAATGGAGAAAATGCTGCCCATTCCTGCCTGTACAGGCTGCTTATGAACATAACTGCCTCCTACTGAAAATTGACTGGTTTGAACCCATCAGAATAGGCAACTATGTATGAAGTTTTCATTCAATACCAATTTCAATTGGTAGCACAAAACTCTCTGTACCCATTTATCTAAAACTTAGCAAGCATAGTATCTTCCTCATGGACTAGCATGGCTGTAGATGTCATCTATGTCTCGCACAATTAAAGCCATTTCCAGTGACACTCAGTTCTCGTTTCTGAACTGGGCCCTTTCCACAACTCACCTTTTCTCGGCGCTGGGGTGCGGTGCTCACGGGAGCAGCCTCCGGAGAGAGGCTCTCGCATCCAGGATCCTCTGGCTTCATACAAGCTGCCTGCTCACATGAGAGCCCCGCCTCTTCCTTTCACAGCGCAGCCTGGGACCTTCTCAGGCTGCATTGAGACAGGAAGCGTGACCGGCCCGTTTCCCAAGGCTTCGCACACACGGCAAGTGCGCACAGGGCCCCAGAGCGATGTGCGACCGCACAACATTTTCGGCTTAAAGCCGAAAATGTAAAAGTGCATGAACGGTGCCTGCCGGGCCCTGGAGTGTCTCACAAATGTGAGTGCATCATGTGGACCACTCCTCACATTTGCGCGACGCTCGAGGGGCCCTTTCGCTTGGAAAATCCTGTGCAAAAAGGGCCTCAGATTCGGACTCAGGCTGAACTAGATGGACTCAAAACTGAATTGGAATAAATCACAGTTTAACAAATCACTGAATACAGTGGTCAATACATATCCCCAATTAAAACAAGTGGGACCTGCCAAGGTAATTGTAAAATATGCCTACCTTACCTGAAGGTTGTTTCTGCTTAAGGTTCTAGCCAGTTGCATGAAAGATTCTGTTCCCTATCCCCAACACACATATACAACTGTTTTCTAGTTTTCTTTTTCACCTGTCACTATATTCCATAACTACTAAGTATGTAACTTTCTTTCTTTCTTTCTTTCTTTCTTTCTTTCTTATTTAAGGTTAGAGGAACATTACACCCTCATCAGCTTTCTTTACAGAAGTGAAAATTCCCAAGCATGTGGTTGCATCTGGCTTTGTTTCTCAGAGGTCTTGTATTGGCTTCAGTTCTGTGAACACTCACTTGCTAAGTTTGCCCTTAGAGAAAGACCTTTTTTCTGAGCTAAACTTAAAAGGAGACTGAAAATTTACTTAAAAAAAGTCACTTAAATTTCACACTTCTTTTAAAAGTCTTTCTGGACAGAAATCTAATTTCCTTTCCCTGACTAACCTACTTTCCCCATATTACAGGCATGAAAATGAGAGGCCTTGTGTGTTCACTTATACCCTCGCTTAGAAGTTCTACCACACAGCTCCACCAGTTAACAATAAGCTCGTTTACATTACACTGGACATGCATTCACAAACCAGGAATACTCATCTGGGTGTCTGCAAGAATCTATGTATATATATTGATTGCCGACTTTTATCTGATAATCTTCCTAAATTCAAAACACTTAAATTTGCACTTGTTCTTTGTATCCTCTTAAAAGAATGATGGAATGAGAAGAATATCAGAACAGTGCCTCAACTATATTAACAATACGTTATCACCTTGTATTTTTCATGAGAGAAGAATTTGGGTAAGGTGGGTATAGGATTATAATTTTCCTGTTTAAGACTAGTATGTACTCCACTTATTGTGATACAGATTTTCCCAAAAAAGGCCTGTCCCCATTCCTCAGGATATTTCTGATCGCTGCAGTCAAAGAAAGCATAGGACATAAGTAAAGATTTTGTTACATGGCCTGATTGGCTACAACCATCATTGTGAAGACAAAATACTCTATACTTCTTTTCTTTCTTCTTGACATCATAATTTAGAGCCAACTCAGGTGAATGGGTCAGGAAGTGGAAGCAGAATCTCTGTACTTGCCATAGGCAAAGCAGATTAGATTATGAGACTACAGGGTTCCCTTGATATTGGTAGCACTCTTCATTTTATAACTTTTCATTCTGCATTGCATACTTCAGCAAAAGGATGTTAGATCAGGGGTAGGCAAGACATGGTCTGTGGGAAGAATGCAGCCATCTAATTCATTTCTCAGGCTGCCCACAAAGGTCTTTTGCCATCACCAATAGTGCTGCCAGTGCCACAATGAGAAGAAGTGAAATGTTCACATTAAGAAAGCTATTTATTGTGACTTTAAACAACATAGACCTTGCTTACAAGTAAATTAATAGACAACCTCTTGAACTGCTAACTTAAGTGAGAAAGTGTATGTGTGTGTGGAGAGGGGAATATTATCACCAATCCTACTGAAGTGACTCACAACTTTCACACTACATTATAATTCCACTGCCATAGCTACATCTTGTGCAACTCTTGGCTTTGTAGATTCACGAGGCACTCAGGTTCTCTAATGGAGCATGGTAAGTACATGTCCATAAACTGCAAATCCCTGGGGTGCAAAGGATTCTAAACATCACCCCAATATACTTCAAATCCCATTATTCCATGGGATGAAAACATGGCACTACAAATTGTGCAACATGAAAGGGTTCCTGTTTTACTGTTGATTTATATGGCAGATATGTGTGATTTTAGAGAATGAAATTATAGAAATAAAATTAATGTCAGCACAGATTACAACCAAAGCAATGTTCTCTTTACTATGCTTTTCAACTGTCTCCTTAGAGAAATGTTCAAATCTTTGGGCACAGTGTTATTAACAGTTTCTTTGCTCTTACATTTAAGTTCAACTTAAAGAACCAAAAATGAGTTCTATATTTGGGAGAAAGGCAAGATCTAATTTAATCAAATAATTTATTCAATATTTCATTAATTAAGGCTCCCATGGGATCCATGTCTTTTCTGTTTCAAAAGTTACCTGAATATGGAGGCACCCACTGCAAACAAAGAAAACTTACTGAAGCCATTAACATCTTGGCAGCTTGAAGTAAAAGCTTCTTCGTTATGAACAGCACTGAGTTTTGTAGAAGTCTTGTCGGAAGCAGCCACAGGCCCCATTTCTCTTTGAGTGCTGCTCTGGGTTTCCTTTTGCTTCTTTGCTAGTTTCCTTAAGGATGTTTTGGAAAGGGAAGAATACTTATTAGTTTTTGTTTTTGTTTTTCATTGACCAAACTAAAAGAAATCAAAAGGAAACAGACAAATATAACACTTCCCTTTTAAAAAAGGTACAAAACCTTCCTAGCTTGTAGCCACATGCAGGATTTGTTACAAATGTGAGGAAGCATCACATTGCATCTCTATTGTAAAAGTCAGCAATGGAGAATGCACATGGAAATCAGCAATGGAGTAACATGAAAGTTGAGAGCAAACAAAAGCTGGGCCAAGAAAAGAAAACACAGCAGAATGGGGCAAAAATGGGACAGTACCAGGCAACTATTTCAATCCAGCCTGGAAGTTTTCATTAATAGTTTGTGTTAGATCAAAATCTGGCAACCCAGGACAAATCTACTCCTCCTGAGAATGTTATCTGTCTGTGCCCAAGATAGAAAACTAAAGGGACATATCAGGTAGGATTGTGAATGGAATTTTCAAGTGGTTTCCCTTCTTTCTTTAATGCCAAGTTTCAGAAAATGAAACAGCTGTTGTAAAAGAGATAACACTCAATTAGGTGGTGTTGGTATGAAGCTTACTGTGAGCTACTTTGAGTCACATAGTGGAAGAAAGGTATGATAGAACTAAAATAAATAAATAAACTAGGTTTTTCATTTTTGAGATCTAAATGGGGATGCAATGTTTACCTTGAAGAAAGCATTATTTAATACTTATTAAAAGTTCTTCTGCCTACTTCCCCAGATGATGTTATGTTTTGCAGATAAATGAAATATATAGTTTGCATCATGATTCATCTGTAAAATCCTCTAGGTTCAGAGTAGGGATACACTTGTCTAAGTTATTTGTGGACAAATAATGTATTCAATTTTCTCCTTACTACAGGACCATTTCTGAAAACTGTACAAGTTTTGAGGGCATTCTCATGAGGGGAGAAAATTCCCCCTGACTCACCTTTTCCTTCCCCTCACCACAACATGGCTATGTGGTGGTTGAGGAAAGGGCAGCCAAAGATCATCACCAGGTGTATTCCAATATCTAGTGCACAATAATGTTATGCTCCAGAGCTTCTGGGGGACTTCCAGAAGATCTCAGAGTATGCCTACATTGTTGTGTGCCAGCTATCAGAACAAAGTCAGCAATGATCTTCAGCTGCCCACCATTTTCTTCCTTGCCACTATTTGGTCATTTTAGGGAGGACAGGAGAAAGATGAGTCTGGGCTGGAGAGGGTAGGACTGGTACTCCAAGTGTATATGGGGGCAATGGAAAAAGGGCTTCAGAAGGCTTGTCCTCACTGGGGTTTCTTAACACTTGAGAAAATCTTCTTTCTTTCCTTTCTCCACAAGTTCTCAAATATTATTTCCATCCCTGGTACAGAGGCAACATACCTCTGAATACTGCTTATGACTGAAAATGGAATGACAAGTGCTCATACTGTTAAACTGCCATCTGAAGTGTAATATAGTACTTTTCAATGTTTGTACCATTTGTCATTTCAATTCAGACATTTAAAGGACCCAGTTTTCATAATCATTCTGATTTTGTTGAAGTTACCACAGTGTGCCATTTTTACCATTCTTTCTGAACATGTCCCCATACAGAAAGATCCAGTTTAGGTGAATACAAGGTGAATACAGTGCTGCTTGCCCTGTAAGAGGAGGACTACTCAAACTTAATGGCTGGATGAGTGTTCAATCCAAGCACTTGCAAAAGCCTGCACATAACATTCAGAAGACACCTCATTATACAGCAACTTCACTGGGTCTAGTAGCCGCTTTCACCCTCCCCTGGATCTCAGCAGGCCCCATCTGTATGAGGAGGTAAATCTTTGAATACAAGAAAAAGTTTCAAGAGTTTTCCTGAGTGAAGTTTCAAGAGTTTTTGTGTTTTTCCTTTCCTTTCCTTTTCTTTTTTCTCCCCCTCCCCTTTTTTCTCTCCTTTTTTATCACTTTGGGACTTTTTGTGAAAAGTTTGTTTGCAGAAAATCTTGAGTTTTGCACACAAAATTTGTGCAAACTGGAAACTATTCGGTTTTCACATTAAAAACATTTTTTTTTGTTTACAAATGTATGGAAATAAAAAAAAATCTGTTATGGTTGACCATATTTTTAATGGGATGGTCTTGATGTGTTCACCAAAAATGAGAAAATATGCAATTACTCCTTACATCCTAATGTCCACCTATTCCCTTCCCTGGCCACTGGCTGACATGAAAAAATCTTGGGGGAAGGAGAAATTGTCATTTTTTATTGATAAAAAGTATGCATCAGTTCAGTTGTAAAAGTTATTTCAGAAGAAATGATCACTAAAGAAAGAACACTAGTGTTATTGTTGTTGTTGTTGCATGCCTTCAAGTAATTTCAGACTTATGGTGACCCTAAGGTGAACATATAATGGAGTTTTCTTGGCAAGATTTGTTCCGAGGGGACTTGTGTTTGCCCTCCTCTGAGACTGAGAGACTGTGGCTTGCCCAAGGTCACCCTGTGGATTTCCATGGTCAAGCAGGGATTTGAACCTCATTGTCACAGTCCAATACTCAAACCACTATACCATGCTGGATTGCTAACATTACTCATAAAAAGAAGCCTGGAATTTTCTTTCCCCTATGCCTAGAATTATAGCCTAATAAAATAAATGCTCACATTGTTAATGTCTCCTGCATTGTTGCTACTGTGTGCCTTCAAGTCACTTCTGACTTATTGTCTTTCTTGGCAAAATTCACTCAGAGGGGGTTTGCCATTGCCTTCCTCTGAGACTGAGATATTCCGACTTGTCTGAGATCATTCAGTAGATTTCCGTGGTTGAGCAGGGATTTGAACCTTGGTCTCCAGAGTCCTAACACAACACTCAAACCACTGCATCATGTTGATTCTGAGCCCTTCCACACAACACTGATATAGCACTATTATTCCACCTTCAGCATCCTATGGAATCCTGGAGTTTGCAGTTACTGCTCCCATAACTGCAAACCCCAGGATTCCATAGGATGTTGAAAGTGGAATGATAGGGCTATAACGGTGTAGTGCGGAAAGGCTCCTGATCTCTTGCCAACTGATCTTAAATTGCTGTGTGGGCATATCTGGTTGTTGTATTGCAATATTTCAACAATATATCCTGTATTATGTTACAGCCTACCTTACAGTAATAGTCTCTAAACCCCAGATATTGTGGTTCCCAGGATGTCTGGCCACTGGCTCTGCCAGCTGGAACTTCTGGGAGTTGAAGTTTGCTTCTGGGAATGTGTTTTGACAGCTCTTTAAAACTTACTCAGGGGATAAGAGCCTTCATAATTTAGTATATTGTCAATTCCCTACCATTTAATGGTATTTAACTGGTTTTAATTTTGTTGATAGTTTCATTACATTTTTAACTTTTGTATGTTACACATTTTTAGCTAAATTTGGTTTAACTTTCATAAGCTACCTTTTCTCCCAAACTGGGAAGAAGCAGTAGCCCAACAGTGTCTAGGGCATCAAGTTTGAGGACGACCAATGTGAATCATAAGTCATTATGAGACAGGATTTCCAATCTTCAAATAAAGCTGGTAGTTTCATGTACACTGGGGGAACAAAGAGCATCAGGTGGGCAACATTGAGACCCCTTGAGACCCTTAAGTGTGGCCCCTGAAGCTCCTCAGAGAATCCCATTAAAAAAAATCAGGTCATTATTCAGATGATTTTTTTTCTTCCAAATGTGGTGGTTTGCTTCCTTCACTCCCTCAGAGCCTCTAACACCCTCCGAAAACAAACAAATAAAAAACAACAACAGAATAAATAAAAACAGTTGAAAATTGGCTAAAATGTCATCTGTTACATCACATCTGGCATATCCAAAATGTACCCAAAAATGTACCCCCACCCCCTCCACAGTTGACAAGGGTCAAGAATATTTTGTTGATGCTTTTTTTCCATACATACACAGAGCTGTTATGAGTACTACTTTTAGTAGACTTCCTTCTGCACCCACTCACTTTAGGATACAATAATATGATGCTGGGCCACTAAAAGAGAGAGTTCACACTTCTAATTCACACAGCTACTTGTAAATGAGTGACTTGTGTGAATGTCAAACTCTGAGGTATGCAGACTATCTAGAAAATCTTTGGCATAAACAAGTACCAATAGAAGAGTGCTCTATATTTGCACTCCCAAAATGAAGAGAGAGATCAGCTAAGGCTGTGGTGGCATTTGACCGCTGTATCCTCCATTCATCTCAGAATGAATGAATCTGTGTTCATTCTGTAAATTAGCAGGCTAGAATATTACTACAGGACTCCTCAGCACTACCCTCCCCCCATTTTTTTTGTCCATATGGCCTTCACTGATAAGGAAACAAAACAAATACAAATAAAAAATGCAGATAAGTAACTGTAGATAGGGACTTTATATTTTGTCTTTGTTACTGAAGTTTGAATAATGAAATGAAATCATGCTGATGTTTTCTTCCTCACCAGACTAAATTGATTTATTTACAGGGGAAAATGGCTCATGGCTCCATTTTTGTGTAAAAATTAATCTAATTGCTACATAGGAAATCCATCTTTACAACCATCTACCAAACATGATTATTTAACACTAAAAACATTTACTGCTAAGAATGCCATGTCGAGAACTTTGGCTGCAAATATATTTGCTGTAGATGCTTTAGAACCATCAATGGCTTCTTATACAGAAAAGTCAGAGTAAAGCTGAAATCTTAAAGTGAACAAATTCATATTAGAACAAATGAAAACAGTATGAAAAGGGGCAAACCGCTCCTGTCTGCAGCTCCTTTTCATCAGTCTCTCAGACTGTTTCTCTTTGTAGCAACTGGTTGTTAGTAAACAGAAAGGAATCATCTACATTTGGTTTACTCTAAAGGAAACTTCAGCTGGTCCGAAGAGCTGTAGCCAGATTCTTAACCAGGGCTGACTATAGCAAGTATACAGTTCCTTTGTTGCAACAGCTCCACTGGTTCCTGGTCTGTTTCCAGGTTCAGTTCAAGTACTAGCTATGGCCTATATGGCTCAGGGTCAGATGATCCAAAGGACTGTACTTCCCTACACAATTCAAAGTGCTAATTTTGACCTATAATACTGCCCATCTGCTTGTCCAGGCCTTGGTTTTCTCATGCCTAGATAACTGTAACAGTTTACTGGCAGGTTTGCCTTCCTGCTCCCTTCATCTCTGGTATTAATTCAGAACAATGCTGGATTGTTTTAAATCTGCTGAAACATCCACCTGTTTCTTCTCCCCATAGATCCCTTCACTGGCTACTAGTTCGGGCCAGGGTCTGTTTCAAACTTTTGGTCCTGGTATTTAAAGCTTTGCATTCTAACCTCCCTCAGTATCTCACAGCTCAGCTTGTGTGGTACGTTCCATCCAGGAATTTGAGATCTACAGGCAAAAGATCATTGTCTGTTCCACCAGTGCGTACAGCTCTGTCAAGGCCTTTCAAGATCTGGCTCCACATTTGTGGAACGGTCTTCCTTTGAACCTCCAGCTGGATGAAGATCTCACCCATTTTTGTAAATGGTTGAAGACCTTCCTCTTTGACTCACCATTTTAATCCATTGAGTTGTGTACAAGGTGCTGAGATGAATAACAACTGGTGTGGTGTTGGGGATTTCATTCCATGTATTGTTGTGGTGTTCTGTTTTATTGTCTTTGCTCCTGATCTATATGTTGATGTTCTGCCCTTTAGCGTAAAGTACATTATAAATAATAATAAATAATAATAATAATAATAATAATAATAATAATAATAATAATAATAAATTATTATTATTATTATTATTATTATTATTATTATTATTATTATTATTTTATTAAGCGCTATATGGCTCTGGTACAGGTTATTTGCAAGACTGTACTTTCCCTCATAAACCAGGCCATGCTTTGAGATCTGTTGGGGAGGTCCTTCTTTCTGTCCAACCACACTCACAGGTACATTGGGTGGGAAGAGGGCCTCCTCAGTGACTATCTCCACATTCTGTAACTTGCTTCTCACAGAAATTAGACTGGCACACTCCCTATTTTTTTTTTTTCGTTTTCCTGTTTGGAAAGGTGTTTAATGATTGCCTATGTAAGGCCCATCCCACCAAAATACTATACTGGATCTTGCTAGTTGTTGTGCTGGTGTGTGTGCGTGCGTGCGTGTGCTTGTTGAAGGATATATTATTTTTAATTGGGTTTTAATTTTTTAATTGTTTGATCTTGTTTGAACTTTAGTTTCTTGTGGATTTTTAATGATATGTTTTTAATTTGTTGTAAGCCTCTTTCAGGCCTAAACTGGGAATAAGGTGGGATAGAAATAAACAGTAATAGTAACAGTAATAGCAGTAAAGCTGCCAAAGAAAATAAGTATTCCTATTTATGTTCAGACATATTTCTGTTTACGTTTTATAGATTGGTATGAATGATCCAGTCACAGACCCAGGTGTTCTAATGATAAGAAAACAACAGTGCTATGATGGTTGGTGGTGGTAGGAGTTTTCTTAAGAAAAGGACAGGAAAAGACTGCAAGAACTAATGAGCTCAATAAAGTGAAAAACTCTCTTTCTAATTTGAAGGGAACTGGTATAAGCAAACTGGGAGTTTAGCCTAATATAAATTGCTCCTGGACATTTTGACTCTTAAGTTTTTCCATCTCAAAACACAGCGTACTCATCAAAGTTTAATAATAATAATAATAATAATAATAATAATAATAATAATAATAATATTTTAAAAAATATTCGCCTCTACCCAAGGCCTGAGGCAGGGTACAACATGAATTAAAATACAATTAAAAATACATCATAAATTAAAATATACTAAAAGTATATAAGGGAATTTAAAATGCAAATATATCAGTTAAAACGCCATTATTAAAAAACACCACAGTTAAAAATAGACTGGGTAGGCCTGCCAGAATCTATATTTAGATTTGTTGCTTTCAGCTGAATGCTAACAATTGTACAGTCAATATTTTGGAAAATCAGCTTGAGCAGAGGCAGGACAATATAATTCAAATTACTTCAAAATGATGATAAGTAATTCCAGTTGGGCTCAGTGGGGTTTATACCCAGTTTGAATACAGAATTCTGTGGGTTATTTTGGTTAATCTCACCTGACAGAATGCTGAGTATTGACACTAAAATTTTAAAGCCTATACAGAATTACATGTTTGCTGAACATGGGCAGTCAGACCCAAGACTATCTCTGTAAATCAGTTCTGCAAGGAAACCTCAGAAAAAAGACAAAATATAAATAATATAAGCAACGTAAATGCATAAATGTTTCACAAGAAGATGTATGTTTGGACGTTATACAAACATTCACAGTGGAACAACTGCAGGAGGCAGGGGCTGTTGCATGCAAAGAGGCTCCAGTGCACATCACAGTAAAAATGAAGTCCCCGCCCCCATTCATTGTGATGGAAGGGACATCCCTGAATATTGTTCCAACTTTGCATCAGGACTAGCACAAGACATTTTGCAATGGATAGATGGTGCCCCCTACCATATACAGAAGGCAACCTGAACTGGCACTTGAACCTCAATGCATCACTGGCAATGTGAAATAATCCTCTATGATACCTGAAGGCAACAAACCAGTTCAAGGAGTACACTCAGCTCTGACTGCCCAGAGAAATCCAAGGGAGGAGCACTTCCACTTAACATTTGCCTCTTAGCATCTGCTATCTGAGACAGTTGCCTCATCTTGCCTAATGGCAGGATTGGTCATGTTTCACATATATCAAATTGTTCTTGGCATTGCTGCAAATGGGAATACTTGTGATTGCTGGGGAGTATATAGACCCACAGTGTTTGATCTGGGGCAAATCTGGAGAAGAACAAAAATACCTTAATTAAAAAAAAAATCAACCAGCTATTGAATCCTCATTTAAATCTCAGCTGATACTGGAATTAATAGAACTCAAGATGTAGTTGTGTGCATTGTATGGTAAGTATGTGTTGCGGGTATGCATTGCCCAGAGACAAGGGTCATCTCTATTTGATAGGACAAACTATGAATCATTACTATACCTTTGAGGTTAGAAGGTTACTGGGTTTTCCTTATACTCTTCTTTTATAATTCAAATTGCCTTGATTTAAAACAGTGCTGAATTCTAGTTTAAGATTCTGAAGTTACAGTATGCATAATTTGTACACTGTGGATGAACAGTTTGCCAAAGCTTTTTGTTCCTTTGCATCTCCCCTTCCCTGCTGCTTTATGTTATCCATGCATCAATATACAACGGCAAAACATTCTCTATTGAAGAATCTGGAAATGGACAGAGAGATCTATGGAGAGTTCCTAATGCATTCATTCCACTTCAGAAACAGGACTAGCTAATTCAGAATTGCCAAAGCCACTGAAAAAATTGAATGAAGAAACATTTTTGAGAACCTCTAAAAAGAGGTAGCAGGTTGGCATGTGATTAAAGAATCTGTGTATGAGCTCACATAAATCAGGCATAGCTATTCTAAGCATATCTCAGTTTCAAAGGAAGATAACTCCTTCCTACTTTGCTACGCTTACATAGAAAATGTCATCATAATATGGGATGTAGCTTGTACATTTCAAACCTGTAAGTTTTGTTACAGCTTCAATTACTATACATCTATGATGATTTGGAGGTACACCACTGATACAGGCCCTTTCTGCACAGCATTTTCAATGTAAAAGGGCATCTGGAGTGTCGAGCGATTGTGAGGAGTGATCTGCATGACGCACTCACAATCATGCAACGCTTCAGGGGCCGGCAGGGGCCAATCATGCACCTTTTCATTTTTGGCTAGAAGCCAAAAATGGTGTGCAATCACACATTGCTCCCGAGCCCTGCACACACTTACCTGGCTGGTTGCGCTTCCTGCCCCAGTGCAGCCTGGGAAGGTCCCAGGCTGCACTGCGGAAGGAAGAGGTGAGGCTCTCACACGAGCAGACAGCTCATGCAGAGCTGAAGGACTCTGGACGTGAGACCCTCTCGCTGGAGGCTGCTTGTACGATCCCCACACCCCAGCGCCCGAAAAAGGTAAGGTGCAGAAAGGGCCATAGTTTCCCACCCATCTGGAGTTATCATTACTTATTGGCAGTGTGAAATCTCTGTGCAAGAGCCTTCTCCATTTAACTGAAAAGCCATCTAGTTAAGATCAAAAGTCCTCAATAATCATTTCCAACCATAACCTATTTTAACAAATATAACCCTTAAAAAGATAAACTAGGACAACACTAGACTTTATACAGGCACCACAGTCTTGTACATCTTTACTTTGACAACTTCAGTTGACATTACTGACACAACTTTACTTCAGTGCGGTTCTCTGTGGACTACAAATGAAGAAGCAAACACAGTTGTCCACATATACCACTAAGGTAAGTCTATGACATACTTTTTCCTATCCTTCATTATGAGCCCTGTAGCCTGCTGGGTCAAACCACTATTAATACTGTAATAAGGTTTGTAAATAAAGGTGAGATTTGATCATTAAATTCAGCTTAAATTATTTCTGGTAATGAATGGCTGTATACCCTATGCCTCATTTCCTTTTGAATTATGATGTAACAAAGGGATGGATGTGGCCAGTATAAGTTGCTTTTCAGGATGTGGACAATACTATTTTGATTCTGAATACTTCACTAAGAATAGAATACTTGGGTTGAAAAAAGCACATCTGCAGCAAAGCAGTTCCAAGTGATCATGTTGACCTGTAGCAGACACAAGGGATCCTGAAACAGTGGCTCAGGATATTTGAAGATTAGCCAGAGTTCACCTAGCTCATATTTCAAGCAAAATGTTAAGTCAATTTGCCAACATGGATGGCAACCAATAGATTGCATATTTGAGAAAGATAAGTACTGGGAAAACCTGCCTGGAGCAAGTTGTGCGACACACTTCTGTGTTCCTTTCTGAAAATCCATTCCTAGCCTAAACACAGTAAGAAGGGCAGGCAAACATTTCAACTTAGGGGAGATTAAACGTATTCCACGCTGAATAGAGTGACAGATGAAGTCTACAGTACTTCTATGTTTTCCAGGTTTCCAGGCAGCAAGGCAAATATCAGAATGAGCAGCTCTGGAGGAGAAAGTTTAAGTGTGAAGTAGCTCTGAAGCCTGGGGATTTTCTTCACTCATTCCTAGCTGATGCCAGGGCTCACTGGGCTCAGGGAAAAAGATGTCCAGACATGGCTCTGCTTGTGCAAAGCAGTTGTGTCAAAACTAAGAGAGGATAGGATAGTTAAGAGAGCTGGTCAATATGTGCATTTGGGGCCATCATAGCATTTGAAGCAAGGCAGAAAGTGGAATGCCAGCATTACCACTTTTTGTTGCCCAAGTTCTAATATCAGGGTTAGAGGCCTTGGAAACCTTCAGGTAAGTCCATGCAGGATGTCAATGAAAGGAAGATGGCAGCAACTACTGCAATGCCTAGGTCTATTCTGCAGCCTTCCCTGTCACTGAAAAATATTTCCCACCCCAACTGTGGGTTGCTATTTTGCCTGCTTAGTCAGGCTGTAGCCACATTCTCATCTCCTTTTATTATTTATTATTGTTATTTATTCAGATTCTTCCTCTTCCCAAGCACCTTGACTTCAATTCACATTGTGACCATTTCCACAATCAGCTTCTGTGCTCCCTTTGCCTGCCCCTCCTTCTACAACTTCACAAGAGCACATCTCTGGAAAATCACAAGGACCAGATTGAAGCCCTGAATCTCAGGAAAAGGGACGTTGCTGACCTGGCAACCTGAATGGAACAGTGGGTGAAGAATTGCTAAACCAAAATAAATATTAAGCTCATATATAACTTCATCTGTAAAAAGAACTTTAGTATAACCTCTTCTTTTGCTTAACTGAAGGCCATTTCAGATAGCACTTTGAGGGTAGTATATGGGGTTCATCCGTATTGCACTGGCAACAGGTAAAATGGCCAGCTGTTTATACTGTGCACTCAAGTTAGTATCTTCACCATATTGAATTTCTCTAAGTATTATAACATTAAGTTTAACATATTTGCAGAAAGCCACAAAATGCTTCCAGTGCATTTTTAGAGGGGAAGGGTGCTAATAATACTGGAAAAAGAGTGAATGGACACTAAATTGATGTTTTCTCATACCACACCCTCACCCGTATTGTGGATGTTGTGAGGCCCTTTTTAAAAATACTCTTCCAAATAAGCATAACAAGTAGAGGCTCCTTTCCTCCCATTCTCCATTGATTGAAAGGAAGGTAAAATACTGGGTGAGACTTCACTTGTTTCCTATTCTCCAGGAAAAGTCAAACAATTAATTTGTTGCTTTTCATGATTTTAAATATCACAGCTAGGATAGGTAAAATAAAATAATCAAAAAGGTTAAAACATCAAACACTGCTAGACCTTGAGTTCCAGCCTGCCAGTATGTTGAGCTGTCTTCTGAATGACAGAAGCATTTATCTAAAAATGCTTCCCTTCTACAAATAAGGCAATTGAAACACTATCTCTGAAGTCCTGACAATCTATATCAGTGACAGCTTCTCTTCTCTTTTCTGACCAGCTTCCCATAAACACAACAACTGGAACATCCAGGGAAAGTGGCTTTCATCACATTAGTGCCAGCTTCTTACAGATCACAGACTACAGGAAATGTGAAACTGGCAGAAAGGTCACCCGTCAGTTAACAGAAACTGAGAAGTGTACACATCTATGTACTTAATGCAATGAGCAGTTCTCAGGGCATCACCCAGGCTACTAGTCAGTGAGAAAACCCATTAACTATTGCATTCAAATAAGTTGAAAGTGGATAATTTAACACCTTTTTTTCCCTCATTGGACAGTAACCATCTGCTAGATACAGGGACATACTAAACCAGATTTTGGACTTTTAAAAAATTCCCTTAGCCTTTAATACCCTCATACATGATGAAAATGTAAGATTTTTTTGTAACCATTTAGTGGTCTTCTCAAAGAGGGTATTCGTCATTTCTGACTTGTATGTCCGTCCATGACACAAATGAAAAGGGATATGAAGGAAGAGTTCCTGAATGGCTACTACAGAAAAGAATAAAACAGGCATAATCAACATTTGAGGCCATAAATGAAATATCAAAATGTCAGTATTAAAGAATTAATTGTATGCATTGATTTAGCTGTCCCAAGAGTACAAAAAATATGTGATGATGCATTTTGTCTCTCTAAGCAATAGGGAAGAAAATCTCTCTGCACTCTACTTAGCATCCAGCAAGAACTGAATTTCAGTGATAACATGTGATGGCTACTACAGACCTATTTAAAAGATACATTTATCTTGGAGCAAACGACCTTTGAACTCTCTTCAGTCTATGGTTTTTTTATACATTCCAATTAAATGTAGAAAATGGAAAGATAGTGAAGCACTTGTGGCAGAAACAGGAGCTTCTGATGTAAACAGCAAGACTGCTGGTTGGTGCTAACATATTGAGCCAGTATGATATTGTAGTTAGAGCATCAAAGCCTTTGACTAAGGAAACATGGGTTGAAAAGTATCTGCCCAAAGCTTGTTGAGAGTAAATTTAAACCACTCACTCTGTCTTCACTTAGCCTATTTAATACCATTTTTTTTTATGAAGAAAAAAAAAACACATGTTGGGCTATTTGGGGAAAAGGCAAAATAGAATCCTCTTCTTCCTTCTCCTCCTTTTGAAAAATTACATGTATCTACAGATACATAGCTCAGAGCTAATTCAAACATTGAGAGCACCTTGTGTCACATTGTCAGCTACATGCCCGTACTTTAAAGATCTTTGAATAGCTAGAAGCACTGGATGTTGGAAGACAAAGAGATGAAACTCAAAATATATGCAAGATATATCTGTGTGCATAGGTAGGAAGAGAGAGAGAAGACCTTCTCAGATTTGCTAGGCTGTATTTTGTCTGTTCATCATACAATAATCTTCTTCCTGACCTAGACTGTTATTCATAGCGTTGCTGACATCCACACTCTTCTGAGAGTGAATTTCACTGGACTTATGTCAAAGTAAAGATGCACAAGATTGTGCTACATGTATAAAAGGCCCGGTTCTATGTAAACTGCTTGGAACTTTGCTGAATCAATTGACAGTCAATGTGAGACCCTGGCACCTTTACTGACAATAGAAACCTGATGATGGCATGGCTAATGGACACACCAAATAACATGCTAAAAGAAGGAATAACAAGCACCCAGGTGGATGTGGGAAGCATAACATTACTAAATTGTTTTGAAGAATATACTTGAATTTGTGTAAGTGACCTAATGAAGACCTACCTAAAAAGCAGGCATCCCAGGTGTACTTTTCCTATATAGCTCAGGGGCTAAGTGGAATAATCAACATGTCTATCTGCATGCTCCATTCTCAAATTGATGTAAATTATAGCAGATGGTGCAAGTAATGAAATGATCTAATCAAGGTAAAAAGGACAAACACAACACCTTTTCATGCAGATCTGCCTCAAGCTCACTCCTGCTTATATTCCTCCTTCTTATATTTTTTCATCTTAATATTTTGTCTCTCCTTCCTTCCTTCCTTCCTTCCTTCCTTCCTTCCTTCCTTCCTTCCTTCCTTCCTTCCTTCCTTCTTTTTTTTGGCATTCCTTGGCCTAGATGGGTAGCCATAAATCTTGTCCAAAATACTAGGTCATTTCAAATGGTTAGAAAAAATAGGAATGTTAAATAGAATGGGTGTAAAATAACCAACCTGTCTCCCTCTCCAAAGGTTTATGTTCTTTTCTACTTGCATGACAAAGGGGGTGAGGGTGCTTCATTGTCAACAGTGCTTGCCTTTGCTTGCCCAGCAACTATTGAAGCAAATTCATAAAAAGGACTGCCCAAAAACAGTGTTTAAAACAAGTAATGCTGCTGTTCCTTCCCCTTTTCATTGATGTCAAAGGATTTTCATGTGAAATCATTATACAAGTTCTTAAAAAAAAGTATTACAATATTACAAATGACAGGGCGCCATCCTTTTTTGGATTATATCCTCAAGAATACAAAGAAATGTGATGGATTTATTTACCTATATCCCACGGAAGACTGGAAGATATTCAGTATGTAAATAGTGTCATTTGCCAAAATTGATAGTATAAATTTACCCAGATGATTCTACTTGAATTACTTCTTTTAAGAACAACACCATTGATTACCTTAATGTATGAGATTGCAGTGGAAATCAAATGTATTCCCTGTACAAAACTAATTCTCTGCACTAGATGTCAAGTGTGTAGTGTGAGCCAGAAAAGGTGGCTGGGGACTCATAAGGTTGAAGAATTCTCCAAGTACCTTAAGACAAGACTGAATACATGATCAGAGATGCTAAACCTTGAACTAAGGACCCAGCAAAGTATGGCACAGTAACCCAGAAACAACATAAAAGAAATAAAGATATGCAGTATTAACACTCAAAATAGCAGATAATATGATGTTACCAGGCTGTATACTCCTTCTCCGTGATATGGTTTAATTGGCAAATATTATTTGGAATGAAATTAAATTATATCCTGCCACGATTGAGAAGCCTGGTGGCAAAGAAGAATGGGCTGCACGTGTGCATGGCAGAACTAGGTCAGATAGGGACCTCAGGGCATGGTTAGGTCATAGTCAGGAAAGCTCTGTAATAATGGACTCGTAAATGTCCCCTCACAACCTGACATTTAGAAACAATAGTGCCCGAAACTGCCTCCACAGAAATACTGATTGTCTTTGACCCTCTTCCTTTGCCCACTGAAACTCTGCTTTTGTCCCCTCACCTGTCCTCCATTAAGGAATTATTATGATTCCCACCAGTCCTTTCTCACCTAATGCTAAGGCAATTAGCTCATACCAGACCTCTCTGCCAGAGACCCATTAACACCTTTCCCCTCAGGGCAGAAAAAGACTATTTAAACCCTGGCCCTGAGCCAGATAACTTATAGTACTCTGGACACAGGCTGCTCCAATTCCCATTCTTGCACTACCCTGGGACTATTAGTCTGGGTCACATTGCTTCATCTCTTCTTTCCAGATAGATAAATATCACCCATGTCATCCTAAACTCTTGCTATCCAAAATTTCCTCCCTTTTCCTTCAGCTGTCCTTATGTGGTTGTGAGGATGCTTGGATCCTGTGTGCATGTGATTGTTAATTTCCCCAATAAAACAAATATTCTTTGACTCTCCAGTTAGTGTCCTTGCATTAGTACTGGTATACACATGTATGAAAGATCCTGCTAAGTTACACACACACACACCCCAACAGCTTCCCCTTTGAGCTAATATTCCCCACAGTTTTACAGAAGCACTGACATCATGGGTGCACCCTAGGTCACATATGTTTTGGGGTAACAATGAAGCCTCTGCTCCCAGATTATCTTAGCTTAAGCTAATTATCTTAGCTTAAGCTGATCTGGATCTTGCCACTGTCTGTATGGAGAAAATACCTGGAAATTCTATTTAATCTTGCCTTGAGTTCCAACATGCTAGAAAAGCAGAATATTAATGTCAGCAATAGTTTGGTACTGACGTAAAAACTATGCACTGAATCTAGACTACATTAGTTTCATTTTGACTCTGTTGAACTTTTCTAAATTAGTCATAATTTAACTTACATTCCAAACATTCAATCAAGACTGCACTGCAATTTAATCTGGATCTAGTCTGAGTGTTATGGGCTGAGTGCTAATTTGGTATTATCTTTTGCAAAATGTGAGCCTCTGTAGCCTGAATAGCATAGAAATTATAAAGGAGAAATCCTTGTAAATACGAAAAGCATAGCTACCAACTGGGTCAGGCAGGAAGCAATCTAGCTGTAAACAAAATGATAAACCTGCAAGACAGCATAAATGACTGACTGACTTACAATGAACATAATTGCATTAATATGAAAGGGTTACCAGTATACAGATGGCTGATGCAATTTGATGGAAAGCAGCCAAGAATTAGTAGTTGCCAAGTGTTATGTTAAAGAGTAAAGTTTTTTGATCTGACTGGATGAGAATATTGTTTATATATGCCCCGGAGTGAGTTCTCCAAGGCAAAAAGAAGGAAATTGGTGGGGGAAAGGCTCCCGTGAGCCTTCCTTTCTTCCTCTGGAGTTTTCCCACTCCCCTTCCCATCCATTTTGCTCCAGTGCAGAGAACTCCCGCTAAGGCAAAATGGAAGGACATGGCTGGGGGAAGGTTTCCAAGAGCCTTCCTCTCAGGTTTCCTCCCTCCCCCTCCCATCCATTTTTCTGCCCTGGGGCAAAATGCATGGGAACAGGAAGGGAGGAACTCAGGAGGAGGAAAGGAAGGCTCTTGGAAGCCTTCCTTCCCACCTCATTCCCTTTCATTTCGCATGGGAACAAGAAGTGGGGAACCCTGGCAGGGAACGGGTGGAGGAGCAGATGATTTTTCCACTTTCCACTTTCACAAGGGTTCTATACCCCAAACCCTCATGAATGTGGAGACCTAAGAGTCTCCTCATTCTCCTATATTAATATCCTGAGATTCCAAGTCTTAAGGGTGCTTAAGTGAGGTCTTCATGCTAACTCTGCCTGTTTGGATTTTACCATTGTTTATGAGATGGGAGCCCAAGTAAGCAGACAGTGATAAAAGGGACTGCCAAAGAGATATAGGTTAGTTGACAAATGGCAAAGAACTCTTAGGCCATTTCCACACGGGGTGAGGGAATTGCCCCATGCCAGTACTTACCAGACTTCCTGGCTCCACGCTTGTGTCCAGGCTAGTCTGGAGAAGTGCGTGGCTGCCGCTCTACACTGCTCCCGGGATGAAAATGGTGGCTTCTGGTTGGTCGAGGCTCTCCACCAACCACTGAAGCTCACCAGCCCAAAGCCTGCCCCCGGTAGATCACAGGCTCCCACTGGTGCAAGTCTGCAAATCTGCACCAAAGCGTGGGCACGGAATAGTGTGCTCTGTGCTTTTGAAAGACCTGTTTCAAGCAGTCTTTCAAAAGCACGCTGGACAACCACTTCAGGTCATTCCAGAGCGGGCTGAGGTGCGGAACTACATTAAGTAGGTCCGACCCAGTCCACTCCCAGGTGCAGACATGCTCCCTGGAGGACACTCTGCACTGTTTCTTTAAGCCCATGTGGAAATGGCCTTAGTTCCTTCATCTAAAGAGACAGGAGTGTTTCACTAGGAGCCTGCCTTTTACCTTTGCCAAGTAAGAAAGGCCAGTGCAGTCACATCTCTTCCAGTTTGAGTCACTGATTCCATATACTCTTAATCAAAAAGTACATCTTTCCAGTTTCACTTTAGGAGCAGCTACCCATCACCTTCGCCTTCCTTTGATATAGTCTAGATCTGAAGGGATCTGAATACTTCTGTAGCTAGCCTTTTCAGCGAATGGGTTAGTTGCATAACCAATCTTTGCTATGAAGACAATGTTAATTTCTGAAGGACATAGAGATTAGGAGATGGGATATCTGGATTTCTTTAAACGTAAAGAATTATATTTACATATAATGGTCCTTCTTCTCCCTGACCACCCCATCAATGATCCAGGTAATAGTAATATTACATCATTATACATACATATTACAGCAGATCTGCAATGATAATCAACTTTCATGCAACAACAGAATTAATCCAATCAGCAAAAAGGGGAGGATGGGCTAAAGATTCCTGTTTTGGGGAAATCATGAGCATTTTATGAATACATTTTCAAGGGGAAAAAACAAACACACATAAAATAGTATTACAACTGCCTGCTAAATGAAAAAAAAACCCTAGTTTAAAGCAGGATTATAAGTCTAAAATAATATAAATGTTATGAAATAATGATGTGTTTCTGCTCTTGTTGACCCTACCACAAACCATGGAAAGAAGGGAAAGGGAGCCATATTTTGGAGAGAGGCAAGAGAAAAATTGGGCATTTTTTGTTCAAATTGGATATTAATCTGAGCAGGAAAACATGTCACAGGATATGAAGTCTGACTTCTCTTTTCATGCAGTCTTGATGCGCTGCTGAAGGTCATATCTAAACTTTAGTACAAAGCTGTGATGGCATCTCAATTTTGGGTCAACTGGCATAATGTTGACCTGACATGCTGAGGTTGCTGCTCCCTCCATGGCTGCTTCACATAAATCTTCTGTCCACCTAATTCAGTTATTCTTGTCTTGCATTTCTGCCTAATTACTAAGAAATCATATTTCCCCAGAAGACAGGTATACTTATAACATACAAATACAGTTAAACTTAGTGGTGGAAGCTTATGACATTCATACAGCAGCATGGAAGTAAATACAGTCAGTCCTCAACATTTGCAGGTTTAACTTTCATGGGTTTGATGATTTGTGATTTCTTCCCTGCCCCTACACCTCAAATCCTTCTTTCTGGGGGAACCTTTCCTCTTGAAGGCTCTAATCAGGCCACACAATGCTTTAAAAACATGCCTCTGGTCCCCTTCTTCCTCCTTCTCCACCAGCCGCTGCCTAGCCAGTTAAGAATGGCTCACCCCCACCTCAGTTTCTCAACAATGCTCTCCTAATGCCCCTCACACCCAAGGAAGGAGATGGGTGACAGAGAGGAAGTATAGAGTATATTCATAACACTCACTAATCATACCCCAGACACATGTGGAAACAAGATAGAACAAAGATTTTTTTAAAGAATTCTCTACTGCCTTTTTCTCCCTCCTTTCTTACTACTTCATGTACCACACAATCTAAACCTGGTGTGAGCAACAGCAGCATTCCACATATATTTTGATCACAACTCCCACTGTCTTAGCCAGTATAGCCAATGGTGAGCAATTATGGAGGGTGTAGTCCAACAGTATCTAGAAGGTAGCAGATAGCCACCTTGACTATGTGTGACAGCACAGTCCTTGAGCATACACCAAATGTAGGTTTTTTTTCAATGAACAACCACAGTCTGAGATTAGAGGGCTATGATGTCAGAAGTAGAGAATACAGTACTCAGAAAAACATGAACTCACCTCTCCTATATCCCTTCATCCTTTGCTAAATAACTCAGTAGGGTGTTAAAAAAATATATTTTAGGACACTACTAGATGTGAGGGACACTCTTGGTGTCCAAACTCTCAAGAAGTGTGCATGTGTGCATATTGCATGTGAGAACAGGTGGGCAGATTTGTATGTAGCTGTAAGATCATGACTTATATGCCAGGGGAGGCATTTCTTTTTGGCATAAATGATGCGACATTTAATCAGGAAAACTGAGAATTTGCATTTAAAACCTCCACCACACGATGGTTCTCAACTGACTGCACTTCCCTCTTATGGATCCTACAAGCATTTATATTTAATGCATGGAATCCTACATATTTAATCTAATTTATTGGTGTAGATTCTGAATATACAAGTCTTGAGATCATCCCAATCCTCTTCCATTTTAAAAGTATTCGGTAACAGCAGATGAAGAAGAGACTAGCATAAAAAAAAGGAAGAGCTGCAGCAACTCTTGAGTAGTTTCAATAAGTATGAGTGCCTGAAATGGTTACTGTTTCATCTTCAAGATATTATTTCCTGAAGGGAATGGAGGACTGATGTGATAACTTAGCGTCTGGACTGCTTAGCTGCAAAAGAAGGCAATCAGGTTGAATGCCTGTATTTATTCCTAAGGTGGAGAGGAGACATTGGTGGGGGTCTTAATCTAAGCAAAACTATAGCAAAAACTGAAAGCGACAAGTGGTAAAAAAAAAGTACTGTGTAAAAACAAAACAATAAATAAATAAATAAATAACCCCTACAGATCTAATGAGCATGCTCAAGAAAAAAAAATCATATCCAGCTAGGTACTTACAAGTAATAGGAGTAGGAATATGCATTTCTTCTAAATATGCAGTCAGATGAAGAAAATGTCCAAAAGTGGGGAAGAAGGAAAAAAGCATGATTAGACTTTATATCAATTACTTTATGCTTGAAATGTACACAGTACTGCACTGCTTCTTTTGCTAATTAATTTGCTTTTATTTCCTATACATTTCTGAGCACTGCTCTTAGAACAAGAATTCCTGGTTTCCACAATAACATCTGTCACTTATGTATATCATAGTCCTGGAGAAGTTACTTCATTGTGTTTTGAATTGCTCAGCAAATGATACCTACCTATTTTTGAAGAGCAATTTAATCTATCAGTGTAGGAGCTGGGATGGAAAGAATAGTCATTGCTTTTCATTTCCAGGTGAAGAAAAGAGTTTCTTGACATTTAGAATAGTTCAACAGTGATTTTTTGTGTGTGCAATTTTCTTCTGGTATTTGCATTATCTCAAAGTGTTCTAGGAAGTTATTCTGCACAGAAATACACATGGTTTTTCTGTACTTTTTTTTTAAAAAAACAAACAAAATAGTTTGCACAAAAAAATGGTGCAATCTGATTTTTGTGCAAAAATTCCATGCGTGTTTCAGCACATAGTAATTCTCCAGAATACTCAGACATGAGAATATAGGGACAGGCAAACAATCATTTTGCCCCACAATAAAAAGAAAACTATAGAAATTGCATGGCCTTGCATATGAGGACAATTATTTGGTCTTGTCTGGGAAGATTTACATTCTGATGTAGGACATAAACAAAAACTATGAAAATAGTAGTAGAGGTAACTGAATACTGTCCTAGGGTTAAGGTAAAGTTCACTAGCAAACTTTTTAAGACTTGAAATGAGGACTTCTGAAGGGGCCAATTAACCAGAGCTTGAAAGTAATGCATTATGAATAACACTATTCCCTGTACTTTGGGGAAATTTCCTGACCTTTTAAGATAGACTTTCAAAAGTAACTTATATCACATCATATTTTATTTAAATTATTTGACTGAGCATATCAAAGCCATTTAAAAATACATGTAGATAACATTATGTTTAGAAATACATTTAAATAAAAAGAAAAAAATGCCTTAAATTACATTCTAAAGAATGTAAAGAAAAAGAAAATTACATTCTGAAATACTTTAAAGACAATATATATACACATATACCTTACAAAAGATTTTGAACTTTATCCATATGACTAAATAAAATTGCAATAATGGAAATCTAAGAAACACATACTTGGTTAAGTTAGTACCCTCAGTGCCCAGTCACCCTCACAACTGACCTCAGGATCATTTCAGAATTTCAAAAGAAAAAAAAAAGAAGTAAAGTAACAAGTAATGGAACTAGTAATAGAATCAAGTAACTCTTACAAAAATTCATCACCAGCAACAAGTTACTTTTTGGCAATATAGTGAGATACTTAACAAATTTCTTTTAAAAAAGTGACTTTCCAAGCTCTCTCATAAAGTTTTGCAAAACTTTTGCAAAACTGTCCTCACTTCAGTCTTACTGTAATCTTACTTACAGTAATCTATGCAATTTTTTAATTATATCTGAAGCCAAATCCATGTGAATGCAATGTTTGCTCTTGCTTTCAGATCTTGCGACTAAAATAATATATATATATGTATGTATACATATATATACATATATATATATATATATTAAAAAATTAGGTAAATGATCCAGGGACTAATGGTGCCTCAAAGCAGTAAGGAAAGCAACTGCTATCAAAGCAAATGGTATAGGCACTTTGCCCACAGAGTGGTCGATGCTTTGGCTGGCTGGGTGGGGGCATTTTGATTCACTCCTGCTTAAACAACATGGATAGTTAATTTCTTTTCTTATATTTTCTGGTGACAGAAATACTTCCTAATATAAAAATTTTAACAAATAAAGCCTGCACATGCCATAGCTCATAATTTTATGTTATCCCAATGAATATTTCAGTTTAGCATAAATTGGTGGAAAGAGTGTCAAATTTTAGTAATTTCAGAACCACAGAGAGTGACTAGCTACACACAGGTATTTTTAATCTGTGTATTGTTTACATAAAATCATCTGTTTGTAGGAAACAGAATTAAACCTGCAAGTAGATTTTCATGCATCATGATCACACATGCAAATACATTGACTAGTTTGAGCACTGAGTTATAATCAAACATTAGAATATAACTGTCTCAAACTGTGAAAGATGCTGGGGCTGCATAGGCATAACCCAGTTAGTAAACTGCAGAACATGATTTATCAGTCCTTCCTTCTCTGCCAAAGAGGTAATTGGTGTGACTGACAATTGTGTAACAGAGCTACATATCACAGCCCTAATATCTGTAGGGGTATACTGTGGGACTGCAGACAACAATTGAGAATGTATGTTTCTAAAGTAGTCTTCAACATTGCATTACTAAATATTACTTTATTATTTATTGTTTCATTTATTTATCAAGATTAAAAACAATTAAAATTAAAATTAAAAACAAAAAATTAAATTAAAAACAAAAAATTAAGAGTCTACTGTTCACAATACACAGGCCTGGCAGTCTTAACCAGATTAAACCCACTGAATCAACTGTTGAATGGTGAGTTAATATATTTAAATCCCTTCAAATGAATGGATCTACTGTAATAAGGACTATCAATATGACTTCCACCACATTCTCTTGCTTATTCACACAAGACTCTATTTAAAGAGGTAATACAAAATTTAAATTTCCCATTACACAATGGGCAACTTAGAGTAGGCACCGAAGCTATGCCTAAGAACAATGCCTGTTGGTACAAATTGTCCTCTCTTGACAAACATGACATTACGTACTGTCACAGAAAAGAGTACAACAAAACAACAAATTTCAGTATAACATTCAGGTCTTGAAAATGTTGTTATAGTTTTTCTCATCCCTAAAGGCAGAAGAAATGTGCTGTTCTTAAAAAGAGTCAGCAACAAAAGTTGATTTTAATGGCAATTAACATATGAAACATTTTCTCTGCAATCAACACATTACATGCCGTAGATTAAGTGTACATCATCAGGATTAGTTTTGCATCATCTTTAATTAGGCAAAGGAGTGAGATTTCTTCATTTCCATCCCTTTATTGTTTCATGGGTTCATTCTGCCTTTTGTCATACCTCTCCAAAATTCTGGTTCTAGGAAAATTTTGACCCCAATCCTAGAAGGAACAGAAGTTAATACAACTTCTACAGTTAGTACTAACTTCTAAAGTTAGTACAACTTTCTTCTGTTGTGTATTTTACTTGTCTACATTAGCAACATGCATGTGAGCATCAATCAAAAACTGTAAAAAGGGATCTTGATATTAGTTACCATATCTAAGATTGTACTAATCTGTTTGATGTTTTACTGATCTACAAACACACTCCTATACAGAGAAAAATTCTGATACAGGCATGCATTGTTAAAATGCCATCTATGCAATCTCACACATGATTAGAGAAAGATTGCTTTTTACATGGTTTCATTAATGTACACATTCACATGAAGAATATAGAGATAGATAAAACATGTGAATGATCACAGTCCTTTGTTTTAGGAAAAAATGTGTCAAGGTACAAGAGAGGATTCCTAACGCACTGGTTTTTCTTTCAGGGAAACAATTTGGGATTACAAAATCTAGGGAGGAATTAAGGCAAGAATTTCGGAAGTTGGGCAAGGTAATGAAAATGATTTTTTTAAATTGCAGCCAGATATGATGAAACATTCTGCACATATTAGGTTTTGAACAGAATTCAATGGTTTCTGAACCACACCCTAAAAGTCTTCATTTGAAATGGTGCAGTGTTGTGGCTTGAGTCAAGTAGGTCTGCCTAACATCAATGTTAGCTAATTCATCCTTTGAGCCCAAAACCGGTTTTTTTAATTACAACTAAATTAAAACTAAGGCCATTTCCGCACAGGGTATTAGAAATGGTGCAGTCCATCGTCCAGAGAGGACGTCTGCACCTGGGAGAGGACTGGGTCCAAACTACTTAGTGTAGTTCCGCACCTCAGCCTGCTCCGGAACGACCCCAAGTGGTCATCCAGCGTGCTTTTGAAAAACCTGTTTCTTTAGGTTTTTCAAAAGCACGGAGCATGCCAGTGCGAGCCTGCTCCCTTGTGCAGATTTGCAGGCTCGCACCAATGTGAGCCTGCAATCTGCTGATGGCGGGCTTTAGGCTGGTGAGCTTCAGTGGCTGGTTGAGATCCTTGACCAACTGGAAGCCGCCATTTTCGTCCCCAGAGCATTGTGGAGCGATGAACACGCACTGCTCCGGAGCAACCTGGACCGGACCAGGGAGCCAAAAGACCCGGTAAATAGCATCACAGGGTGATTCCCTCGCCCCCTGTGGAAATAGCCTAAGTATGCAGCAGTTGTCTGATGATAGCTGAAAGAAGCTGCATTAAGAGAACTTGAGAACTTTATAGCCTGTTTTTGAATGAATAGTAGTGGAGACTTGCAGAAAGAAAGCAAAATAATTTATGAAGGCTTTCTCTTCCTTTTACAATAAGTTTAATGTTATTCCCTCAAAATATAAGGAAAGAAAATGACAAACACCATATCAAAAGTAACAACAACTTAAATGGATAAGGAACAAAATTACAGAAAAGTTATGTCAGTTCATTACATTTTTATTTTTAAAAGCTATAGGTTAAAAAAAAACATTAATTACCATGCTAAATCCCTGTCATTTGGATAATTTACTACATGAAGACGGTAGATGTCTTTCATTCAAATAAATCTTACAGAATATTTCACTAGATATCAAATATCATTTATTTTACCCTAGACATTCCTAGCTGTTTGAGGGGGTTGTATGACTGCTTAGGGTCTTGTACCGACAGACCTGGTGAATGATAGTATTTTGCAGAAAAATGGTACAGCAACAGGAGAACATCAGACACACCATGAGAACACAATTCTCACACCTCATTAAATGTACAAGTATCTCTCATTTCCCAAGAGCAGGGGCACAGTGGAAACTTTATAAAAACGGAACATTTTGTATCAAATCAGAGACAGCCTACTGAAACAGAGACCAAAAAGAGATGTAAAACAAATAACACTGGTCTTTGTGGAACCTTACAGGTACCCTGCATTTTGGCATCAGCTGTTAGCACAATGCTTATAGAAACTCCTGCAAACTTCCAGTCCAGCAAGGGAAGCTGCAAGAACAATGCAGGTAAAAAACACAGATGATAGAGGTAATTCCACCAGGAAGACAGGGATAACTCTCCAAGCAAGGACATCTACATCATCTCTGTTTTTTCTCCAAATATACAAGAAAATAATGAAGAGAAAGAAAATGTCTTCCATCCCCCTGGCATTAGAGGTAAATCTCTACTATAAACAACCCTATCTTACTTAACAGATCAGAGCAATGTCCCTTACAGTGGATATGCAAAGTAAGTATGTAGTCAGGAGTACCAGGACACACAAAACCCTCTACTGGAATATTCACCTTCTTGGTGCTCCAGGTTAGTCAAAAAGTGGATTGGGGATGGAGATCCAGCCTCTGCTGGATTGGGTTTCACGGATCCTGAAGAAAGACATATTTGCGGTTTGTGTGTAATCCTGGAATTAGCTTTGAACTTGGAAGTCCAGGTTGCTGTGGTGTCCAGAAATGCTTTTGCACTTAAGGCTAATGTGGCAGTTCTGCCCATTCCTGGGGACACCTTGCCCTAGTGACACACGCTTAGTTTCACCCCATTTGGACTGTAACCTATTCAACATGGGGTACCATTGAAGATTTTTTTTTGAAACTTCAATTGGTACAAAAACCTGCAGCCAGATTGCTAAATGGACCTGATTACAGGGGCCATCCAAAGGCCCTTGCTACAACAGCTCCATTGGCTGCTAGTTTGTTCTTGTGCACAATCCCAAGTGCTGGTTATGGCCCAGTAAGCCCTACATAGCTTGGGTCTAGGTTGTTTCTCCTCATATAAATCTACGTAGACCCTGAGATCCTCAAGAGGCCTTTCTCTCAGGCCATTTTTGCACTACACTGGCTATCATTCCACTTTCAACATCCTATGGAATCCTGGGGTTTGCAGTTTAGAGAGAGGCATTAAGAATTTTCAGCCAGAGAGCTCTTTGGCCTCAGCAAACTACAAACCCCAGAATTCCACAGGATATTGAAAGTGGAATAACAGCAGTATAACAAGTGAAGTGCAGAAATGGCCTCAGTTTCACCTCCTTCACAGATATGGATTGGGAAGATGAGAGATAGTGATCCCAGTGGATGACCCTAGGCTCTAGAACATTTTTCCCAGGAAGGTTGGAATCACCCCCTCCTTGTCTTGCATCAGTAGACTAAGACTTTTGCATTCATAGAATCATAGAATCATAGAAATTCAGAGTTGGAAGAGACCACACAGGCCATCCAGTCCAACCCCCTGCCATGCAGGAACACCCTCAAATCAATCCCGACAGATGACCATCTGACAGGGATTTTTAAACTGATTTTTTTTTTAATGGCTTTTAAGGGTGTTTTTAAACAAAAGCCTTTCAGGGATACTGTATTGTCTTAACTGTACATTTAAAATGGCCTTTTATCATTTTAATAGTACATTTTAAATTGTTTTGATGTTGTTTTTGACTCTATTGAATTTATTTTAATTTGTAAGCTGCCTTGAATGCTGGTTTTGGGGAAACGACAAGATATAAATGATGGTGGTGATGATGGTGATGATGATGATAACAGTGATTTGTATTCACGACGTGGCATGCACAATTGGGATGGGTAGAAATGGATATCAGAGTTCAGCAGTCTACCAAAGTTAAGGGTCTGTTTTCCTCATTTACTTGCCACCCAAATAGCAGTGTCTCAGGGTCCTTTTCTGTGTGTGTATGTGAGACATCACGTCACTTGTTGACTTACAGAAACCTCATGAATTTCATAGGGTTTTCCTAGACAATAAATTCTCAGAGGTGGTTCTGTCAGTTCTTTCCTCTGAAATACAGCCTACAGCACTTGGTATTCATCTGGCAGTCTCCCATCCAAGTACTAACCATAGATGACTCTACTTAATGTTATGCTTTTACTACTTCACCAGTTATTGTTGTGAGAATGGATGTCTCCCCTTGAAGGAGAGTGTGCTATTCTGCAGATAGCAAGATAAGATAGAATAATAACTGGCAAGCAGTGTCTCCCCTTGAAGGAGAGTGTGCTATTCTGCAGATAGCAAGATAAGATAGAATAATAACTGGCAAGCAGTGGCAATTACCCTAATGTACACGAACAATATGGATTGCTATTAAGGGGACTGAACAAAATGAAAGACAGAAATGAGGCATATCTCTGAATGAAGTCCATGTACCAATCACTCTGATGGGTCATCACACTAAACCTTCTGGTGTGTGTGAGTGCATATACACACACATACATATTTGTAATTTTTCCTCAGCATTCATAGGGGCTGCTATGCCAGTATGTCAAATTTGCTGTGCCTAGTGGTCAGGTTGGAAAACTGCCTTATTTATTTATTTGTTGTATTTATATGCCACCTTTTCTACCAAAGTGAGACTCAAGGCAGCTTCCAAGAAGTAAAATAAATAAATAAAAACAATCAAAGGCATTAAAAGCATATAAAAAATTATAATCATACATTGTAAAATTATAAAAACTTACATTAAAAAACAATAAGTAATAAGTAAAATCTCCCCTGCTCACTCATTAAAAGCCCACTTTAAAAGAAGTGTTTTTGTCTGCCTACAAAAAGAAAGCAGGGAAGAGGCCAGCCTAGACTCCTGTGGCAGAGTGTTCCACAGGGAGGGAGCAGCCACTGAGAAGGTTCTCTCTCATGGCCTCACCAAGTGAGCCTGGGATGGTAGCGGGACTGAGAGAAAGCCCTCCCCTGCACATCTTAGGGTTCAGGCAGGTTCAGTTGTATTCCAGCTGTGCTACAGTTTCACTCATGAAATCTTCAGTATTGAAACATATGGCTGGGTTCCTGAGATGTCCTTGCTTCTGTTCTAGATAAACTAGAATATGAATATATAGAATTAATATTTCAATTAGTGATGTTGCCAGTATTAATAAACAACATCTAGTTTAAACATAAATGTGTTACATTATTGCCCATCTTATTGTGTCCTATTCCTGATGCAACCTGAATTTGATATATTCAAATGTTTTATGTTTACATCCAGCTATTACAGGAGGAGACAGCATCCTTGAATATGTTGGATATGTTAATCTCACTCATTTACTAGGTAATAATAGAGAAAATAAAGAATGAATTGGGGATTTTTTTTGGTAGGGGGAGGAGGAGACCCTCTTGCTTGGCTTAAATAGCCTGTATAACAACTACAGTAGAGTCCTGGTTATCCGACCCAAACAGGCGGCCACAGCATCGGATAACCGAAAGGGTTGGATTACCCGGACGCCCATGGTGGCCGCCATTTCGGGGGCGTGTCGGAGGCATGTCAGGGCGTGTCTGGGGGCATGTTGGGGCGTGTCTGGGGGCACGGAAATGCCCACAGCCACGCCACCCAGGGCGTTGCGACGTCGGTTAATCCGGATGGTCAGATAACCGAGTGTCGGATAAACGGGACTCTACTGTATTTTCTCTATACTGGTGCACAATACACAGATACCACAAAGCAGCAAGAACCAGAAACAAAAGCCTAAAGCTCAGAAAAACAAAATTCCTTTTCTTACATAATATATTAAAAGATTGAACAGTTTCTGTTTCTGCTATTCTGTCATGATGATTATCCTAAGCTGCATTCGTATCATTTTAAGGACAAACAGTTTTCTGTTCTGACATTCCTGCAATACAGGTGTGCAAACCTTGGCTTTCATTGAGCTACAGACAGGAAACATTCTCTGAGGGTTGTTCTTCCAGGTTGATATAAAATGTCCTACTTGACATTGCCCAGGAACTTGTATAGTACCAAATGAGCAACTGTTGAGTTTGATAAACATCACCTCATCATATAGGTTGTTGCACTAAGATAAAGTGAGGTTGCAATCTACTAAACTCAATACAGCTTACTTCCAAGTAGATGGGAATAGGATTGTACCGTTAAGTGTTAGGGTTAGGGTAAGTTTAATGATTTAACAGTTTTTCAACCTGTCAGTTCTCTTGACCTTTTCGAAAATGTTATCAAATTATATAAGATTAAGTTATATATTTTATCATTCCACCTACTACCCTTGATTCCCATTTATTTGGATTTCCCATGCATTTAAATTTGTGCACATAGTGGCTATTTTCACAAATATTGTTTTTCTGATATTTCTTCTTATTTAATTTTCTTGTGATCTGCCACATTTTCTCTGAAAGATTAATTCTGCTGCCTAGTCTTCCTCAGAGAATGTATGTTTCACAACAGGCAAGCAAAAGGAATAAGCTCAAGCTGTTCACAGTTTATCAAGTTTAGATCTGCTTACAAACAGAGCAGACTGCATCCAGTGGAACTTAAATTATTCTGAGACCTAGGAGATCCTGAGTGGTTTCATATCAAGCCAATCATTGTTTTGACAATAAATAAGGCAATACAGAGACATTTTTACTTCAGTTTGTGGCTCTCAAACATGAAGTCAAAAGGGAACAAGAGGGAGGAAAAGGAATCTATCCATAAAATGAGATTACTCTATCCATCAATCTATCTATCATTGAACAAATATCAGGGAATCATACAATTTGTCTAATTTCCACCCCCAGTCATTCTTTAAGATAGATATGGAGCTATACATTCATTTCAGAAGTAAACAAAAGATGGAAGGTAAGATAAATGAAGTGTGCCCTTTTTCCTTTTCATCATGAGCAGAAAATCTCCTTGGTATTATTATCTGCTTGCTCTTTTCTTACATCTGAATAAGAATAGAACCAGAATAATTTTCCATAATGCCAAACAATACATTTCAGGATTCCTCAAGCCAACTCCATAAAGATCTGCTCTTGGGACATGGTGATTTATACGAGTGAAGCTTTTGTACAGCTGGCTTTCTTTTGCTCAAAAATAAAGTCCATTTAGCTTTGGAGCTGCACAGATACAACACAAACTACAACAGAACAATGTGGATAAACAGGACAATGGAAATAAACAGACCTATCATACAATACAGTGCATGTAGTGATTAGGTGGGAGTGGGACAGGGGGGAGAATTGGGATCATATCACTTACCAGAAGTTGAACCTTACTAGATGCTAAATGAAACAACATGATGTAGATACAAAACATCATGGCTCAGCTGAAAGTACTTGAAAATAAGTTGTACTATTGTCTTAGCTTTTGGTTTGGTTTGGTTTGGCTATTTTTAGGTTCACTTGCTTTCTTCTGAGCAGTATAGTCTGGAAATGGAGCAGACTTTTCCCTGCTCTTCAGAATACCAGTGGTAGATTTCCTTGAAATGCAATGAGTAACTTCAAAGAAGGGACTTCCCTCATAGAAACAGCAAAAAAGGAAAAAATTAAATCCCCCCTTCACATCTGTTGTGATATTAGTAATTATCATCTCAAACTCCCCACTTCTGCTCAGTGTTACTTGTGTGTGGGCACAGGTCAAGGGGGGTGGGGAGGCAGTGAATCCCTGCCTGTTAAATGCATTAAACTAGAAGGCAGGTTTAACATCACATCTTGTTTGGCCCTCAGAGTTTTCTGTGAACACCCAGTAACTGTTCTCAAACCCTCCCAAAGTCCCTCTTTCCCAAACTCACAAGACTTACCTTGCAAATAGTTGAGGAGAAAGTCGAGGCAAAGATGTAGAGGACCTGGGCTTGAATGACAAGTCCCAGGACCTCTGCGGGGGGAAAAAAAGATACTTCAAAAATGCACATTGCTGCTTCACACTGCAGCTTCCCTTGCCAACTTGGAAGAAGAGGAAGAGAATGTGGTGACAGGGCTGTGGGCACAAGCAAGGTGGGCAAGCACTGCAAGGACTGTGGGCACAAGTAAGGTAAGGATAACCAACTCATTTTTGATTATGAGAATCTGACCGAGCGTGCGTGTATAGACCAGCATCCTAGCATAAAGTTTTTTCCTAATGCCTACTTCTGCCTGCAACTTGCCAAATTATGTCTAAGAAAAATCAGTATGATAAGATGGCGAAACCATCCATTACTGAACAATGATTGGATGATGCTCTGGGGCCCAGATCACCACCTTATCACACTATTCAGTTATGGATGGACTCAGCTTGTCATTATATTCACAACTAGCAGATATAGATTTTGTAAATCATTTGGATCTATTTAAAAATTCTGTTGAATAAATACAGTTGGGAACTGGGTTAGTTGGGGAGATCTCAACCTCTTTTCAAAGCACTGACTGGATCATCTAAGTCACACCACATAAATCAGTTGTGAGCTTTTATTGATTGGATTATGCTTTAACAAAGGAGATTCTGGACTGAAACTTAGCTACTAAGAATTCCACCTTGCAAATAAGAGTCTAGGTTGGCCTATCCAAACTAAACAATGGCACAATTCAGCTAAAGCTGAACAATAGTGCTTGAAGAAGATGAAAATTGTGGGAAGTCATATTTTGTTTTAGGGGTTTTTATGAAGTAATATTTAGTTGCATTTCATTCTCTCTTTAGTGCTGATGAAGTCTTTCCATTATGGAAGCTATATTGGAATTTACTTCTTAAATTCATAAAGTAGGATAGGATTATCAAGCAGCTTCCATGTGGCATATGGAACTTACTCTAGCAAAAGGAAATTAAAAGTCCTACTGCAAATTCATTTATCTAAAGGCATTAAGAAGGCTGCTGAATCAGGGCAAAAGATGCCAATAACAGAAGTATATGCCTAGTAGTTATTCAGCATCCTTGAGAAAAGAATGTTTCTACTTTAGGAATGGAATGGAAATTCACCAATTTCCTGACTGGGGTCAAATATGGAGTTCCCAATCCTTCAAGAAACTTAGGCAGAAAGAGAAATGACATGTCAGGAGTTCCTGTAAATTGCAGCAATTTTTTTGTTTGTTTTCAACTGCCTAAGAGTTTGAAAAACTGCAGAGCTTTGCACTCAGAACCTACACTTACAGGGTTTTTTTTTTCTATACACAGAAAGCTGCACAACATCCCAGGGGGGCAGGTGGTGAGAAACCTCCTCGCCTGTTTGTTTTTCACAAGGTGGTGAAGCAGCTGACATTATGAATGCAACCTTTGTCCCTTTGAAATTTGTGCAACCAAAATGTTACACAGCAGGAAAAGAAAGTCAAGCTTTCTGAAGCTGTAGCCACCCTGTTTTCTATGTAAAAAAACAAAACTGTTCCACAACAATGTTGTTCAACAAAAATGTTGCACATGAACAACTATGTCGTACAAAAATCCATATCATGCAACATTTTTGTTGTGCAACATTGCCGATTTTAAATAGAAAGCAGGAGCACTGCAGAACAAAAAAGTTGTGCAAATTCAGCAGTGTTGCATAATGGCCAATTGGTTTTGTTGTGCAATATTGCTGACCTTGTGCAACATTTTTGTTGTGGAACATTACTGTTTACTACATTAAAAAAGCAATCTACAAAACATACATTGTTGCCTTTATTTATTGAAAGCTGTGCAGTTTTCTGGTGAAGCTGCACAGTTTTCATGGAAGAGCTGTGCAGTTTCCTGTCACTGAAGGGGAAAAAAAATCTTGAGTGCCTTGAAAATATGGAATGAAAAACTGTTTCACTGTTCTTGACATCTGTCAGGACTTGGAGAAACAAATATTTACCATCTCTATTATATACATATTAACTCCCTTTTCTAAACTTTTGTTTTTTCAATGATAGCCTTTGCAATACAAGTGGCATGAACACCATTTGGTTTGATCAGTGAAGCAGCAGATAGAGAACAAGTACAGGAAAGAGATTCCTGACACTGATAGAAAGACCCAAAGCAACATTTTTAATCATCCTGACATTCCCTGTCTTCCTGCTACCAAATAAGCAGTTCTTTTGTTTGAAAAAAATCCCGCTTTACTACACACAGCATTCTCATCCATAAAAGCTGTTCCTTTCAATATTTAAAAAGATCAAAAGTCTCATGAAATAGCACATTCACTAATTCATCCATAGGTACTGTAGAATGAATGGGTCACTGTCTCCACAGGGTTCACATATGATCCAGAAAACCTCTGTAACAATCTACTATGTTAACAACGGGATCTTGTAAGAAATTAAGAAGCCTGTATTACTGTTTGCTTTTGCTACCGATTACTATCTAGTCAGCAGTTGCCTGTGAATGCAACTTCTCCAAGACACCCTGTTATTAATAGTCCTGCTGAAATCTTATAAACTCAGGCCTGTGGCTCCCTAGACTAAGCCAATCCATTTGTGTTGTGGTTTTCTTCGTTTTCTACTGTCATCTGCTCCAACTAGAAAGATCAACTCTTTAAACGAGCCATGTCTTTTCATAATATGTGTGAAGTATGATAGCCTCAATTTAGTCATTTTGGCTTCTAAAAGTTCAGGATTCATTTGCTGTTGGACCCTCCTCCCCCTTTTTTTTCTTTTCTTTTTTGGTAGTCCATGGTATTCACAGAACAGGAACATATTTTAAATGCTCTATTCTCTTCCTGCTACCTTTTGTCACTGTCTAATTTTCACAATCATACATAGAAAATGGAAATACTATGGCATGGAATACCCTGGCCATTTCCACACTACGCTGTTATAGTACTATTATTCCACTTTCAACATCCTGTAGAATTCTGGGGTTTGTAGTTTACTGAGAATTCTAAATGCCCCTCCCTAAACTGCAAAATCCAGGATTCCATAGATGCTGAAAGTGGAATAGCAGCACTATAACAGTGTCGTGTGGAAATGGCCCCTGACTTTGGTATTTAATGATAAATTCTTTACAGTTGACATTTTTATCTAGTTCCTTCATAGTTGTCCTTTCAAGTCCTAGCGTTCTTCTGATTTCTTGAATTAGTCTCCATTTTGATTTATGTCTAAGCCAAAAATCTTTAACTATATATTTTTAATTTAATTTTTATTAAAAACATAGCTCTCAACATTATATTGGTACAAAGAGAAAATACTGATGTCTTCATCATCCCATCTATGGGTAAAGCAAGGAAAGGATAGTACTTAATGAGTCTGTGCAGTCCAGTATTTATGTTAAGGTGAGAAATGTTCCTTAATTAAGCTAAGAGTATCAGAAGGAACAGCAGCCTCAAGTTACTTTTTTCAAACAGAAAAGCTTGAGTAGAGATTCTGCAGAATGAATTGGTCAGTTTTCCTCATCTCTCTCATAGTTTCAGAAGTGGGCTGGGTGTATGTAACAGAAGTCTTATTGTTAATTGATTTTTTTAAAAAAATACTGAGCATCTAGTCTGAATAAGTGTATTCAATTAACACATAGATCAACAAACTTCCCAACTCTGCAGGGCTTGAATATCATCACACAGATCTGAGGGTGCTAATATTTAACAAAGAATCACTTAATTTCCTCAAATAATTAAGCTTCCAAGAAACATCTCAATTTGACTGTGTGTTTATATCAATTGTATGAAATCTTTGACTATTCAGCCATCCCTAATTTCAGTCATGTTTACTTCTGGCAGTGCGTGTCTCTTCACCCTGAAACATTTTCTCCTTATAGAATCCCACACTGCCATCATTTCCCCATTTGGTTAGCAAAATATTACATTCAGGAAAATTAAATGAATTGTGTCTATTACTGATCAGCTATAATGCCCTGGGCCATGAGCAGATGTCACTCTGATGTGGGAAGGTAGTGCGTCAAGTTTGTCTAATTAAATTACTACATGTCTGCCTCATTGCCTTGAAAGACAAGAGAATCTTTTACTAGCTGTTCTGGGGGCTAAGAGATTATTCTCTCTACAGAGATTTAAATTCAAAGTGTTTAAGCTACATATGCTTCTTTTAAATCCTTCTTTAAGGGTTTTTTAAAAAATGATTTCATTGATTACACACAAATTGTCTCTGTCATCAATATCTTTGGATAGCTTCTCATCCCAAAGTTTTGAATTTCAAAGCAAGATAGGCTTCCTTAGCATTTTCCTTTCAATAGGACACCATTAATCACTATTGTCCAGTCTATTGTGCACTGCCTGCAGTGACACTGTCTATACGAATTGACTAGAGCTTGGAGAAGTCAGTCTTTTGAACAGAATCTCCCAGGAAGTCATGGGAAGGAATGTACTTTAAAAAGGAAGCATTCGAAGTCTGATTCAGTTTAAATAGATGTAAGGAAATCCAATAGTAGCTGTAAGACAGAAAAAGATTTCTAGCATAAGCTTTTGTGGACACACTCTTCTCCACTGCTCATAGGTATGTATGTTGGTCCATAGAAGCTTAACTCCATGCATCTGATGAAATGGACCAGAGACCACAAAAGCTTACACTGAAAATTGATTTTTTTCCCCCAGTATCAAAGATGTTAAAGGATTCCCTTATATCTAGAAAGTAAGTTTTCCTTGCTCTGGAACAAATCCATTTGGCAGATGGACAAGCTCCTTTGTATCTTTTCTACCTTATTCACTAGCAGATCTTCTAGGACATGTGGAACATTATGAGATAGACCTCCATTTGCCTTTCTTATTCATTAGGTGAAGGGACAGAAGGAAATAATATACAGATTGTTGTACTAGAGATTCAGCTCCAGTGGTGATGCCACAACTCTATGGATGTTTAGTATCATGTGGGACTTAAGCTTTCTGACTCTGCTGACTAGAAAATACAAGCTATTCTCTTGGTAAGCCTTTCATATCTTTCCTCTACTCTATTCATGCAACAGAATTGACTGTATCTCTCTCCGTCTAACCCGCACATGAACACAAACACATGACTACAATATAGGTTACAAAAAAAAAAACCAGACACATTGGGTTTAGCTGTGTGAATAACATTTGGAATTAGTTTTGCCCAAGATTTTACATGGCTATTGGAAGCCACTGGCTGAAAAATAAGTCGAAGTACGATGAAATATTTTACATAACACCAGTAGGACCATATTCATTAATAAAACAGTTGAATCTCACCAGTGATGACAATGACCATTCTGCAGGACACCACCCTCCTGGCATTGGGATACAAGAGGAGTGGGACCACAATGACACTTTTGCATGCTATCATTGTGGTCCCACCCTTCTTACATCTCCAGTCAGTGTGACTGCAGAGTATATCATTGACAAAAAAAACTCCATCAATGGCCCCCAATTGTGCGATGCTCCCATCACCACCATCCATGCAGAAGGGCTGGAAGCACGATCACACACTTCCTTCCCCGCTGCAGCAGCATAGGAAGAAGGCTGGCTGCAGTGCAGAAGGAAGGAGCATGTCTCTTGCACTCCCTTCAGTAGGCAGCCAGTCAGGTGCTGAGGGGAGCATTGGGAACATGTTTCCATCCTGGCAGAGGCGCTGCTGGGATTGCGACGGGACAACATGGGAACATCGTCATGAGAAAATGGTGAATGACTCTAAGAAAGTGGTCCTAAATTCTCTAACATGGAAATAATTCCACAGAAATAAAGGTAAGCTAGATTTATTGAATGTTAGTTATTGATCATCATAGTAAAATCTAATTGATTGGTTCTGCTGTGGTACACTGTGTGAAATCAGAGGTTTCACACTATTCATTGTAGTGGTAAATGGTAACAAGGGTATGATTACGAATTATAGTGGAAGGCACCTAAATGCATAAGTAGTATATACTGATGCTTCTAGGAAGTCATTGCATCTACTCAATAAATATGAAACTTTAAGCATGCATTAATGTAATTTATGATCTTTTGATGTGTCATTAAAACATTAGAAAATATTTCTCTAATGATATGGAAATAATTGAAATTTTAACATTTTTATATTAGTGTTAATAAAAACTAGCAGTGGAGCAATATCACTGAGGGACATATTGATTACAATGTAAAAAAAAATTAAAATAAAATAAGTATCAGGGAAAGGTATTTTTCATGGACTTTGGAATGTCAATCTATTGTATGTAGGTTTGGATAATTGAATATACAAATATCTCAACAATTTTGATGTCCACACCCCTCAAAAATGTTACTGTTGTATTAATGAGGATGATTTACAACAATGACCACAGGCAGATATTCTCAAATGTTTAAAATGTGGCAACTTGCTCAGTTCATTAAGGCAGAACGTAAATCTGAATGTAATGATTTCCTGATATGAGACAGATATATTTCCTGTAGCTATAGTTTTAATGGTTTTCATTGAAATTAGTAGGGAGCAGAATAAGACATAAAGTCAAGTGAAAGAAAATAAATTCAACTATATAAATTAGACTTATATCACTCCATTACAAAAATGGCACAAGCAGCAAAACAAAAAGTTTAAATCATTTCATGCCTTTTCAACAGGAAGGACTAGACTAAAATTTATACACAACTATTAAAAAAATAAGTGCAATATAAAAAAAGAAGGTCCCAATCCAGGGTTGTAGCCATCAAAGTCATTTTTTAGTTTCTCAAAGGAATGCAAGGAATCTCCCAAGCATTTGTTTTCCTGAAAAAATGGCCACAAAATTGCCAATATTGATATCCAAAGCCTCCAGCAAGCAATCATAGCCATTTTCCCCTTTCAGGTCAATATAGATCAAGAGGAGCTTTTTCTTTTCATTTTTTTCACTGTCCTATTGGCCATTTCTCTGACCCATTTTGTTTTCTAAGCAAGGTTCTCATGGGGAAAGTAAGTTCCAAGTAAGCCCCCCCGTGCCTAGAAGTTGCTCGTCCCTGGCTAAATTCTTATGTATGAAGTGATATCTGTAGATATTTTCTTAAAAGTTCCTGATCATCCTCTATATTTCTAAAAAAAAAAAATTGATTCTGAAGTTTAGTGCACTGCCAATTAATTTTTTTTGAGATCTTAACTTCTATCCCAGAACCACTTTTATGTTAGATTATCTGCAATTACACCATAAATTTAGCTGCCATTGTTGCCAAGCAGTAGTAGATCTATGATTAAATAACCCCAATTAGTTGAAATAGAGATGGAAAACTCATCTATCTGTATCTGCAAACGTACACAATTATTGTAATGCTGGGATCTGCCAGACTATTGGTTTCCTTTAAAACTATATTTTGAAACATGAATATTACAATTAAAAAAATGACTCGGTATAAAACAAATGCCAAAATACCTCCTCAGTGCTAGACACTGCCAGCTTAATTGAATCACTGTTTCATAGTACGTGGTAGGCATGGTGGTCATAAAATGAGTGCAAGGAAACTCAGCTAACATGCCATGCTGGTTCAATGTGTGAAATTCAGTGGTATACATAGAAAGCATATACAGATGCAAAAAAGAAAAAAAGAAAAGGAACTGCTTAGAATTTTGTTTCCAATACATGCCAACAAGAGCTTCATAAAGTTGTGGTCATATATAAACTGAAACAAATCCTCAGACAACCCTTCTTCCCCCAGCAAGTTTTTAATAACTTTCTCCATCTAAATAGATGGTCCAGAGGAAATGGCTGTCATTGAGCATGCACAGTCAAGCCACACTTAGAAGGTTAATAATCACCTTGGATCTACTGCACCGCTCCTTCAAAAAAGAATAGAAAGGCAGTTTTTGGTAGCATCCCACACATGTCACAGCTTGCAATATTGAAATCAGATGGGAAACACCATACACTTACAAACAAGACATTTTGTTCTTTTCTACACGTGTGCGTAGTTATACAAATACATACAACACAATCTGAAAATAAAGTTTGTAGAAAACATTTTCAAATTTTACTAGTCCAGTCTAAAAGAGCAGATGTTCAATTTTAATAGTTCTCTTTGTGCACATACGTTATATACTGCTGATCATCTAAGGGAGTGGAAGTATTTGACAATTAGCCTCCTCAACATCTTCATGAGGCAGTGTGTTCCAATTTAGGTCTAAGTGAAATGTCTTGCACAGATGTACAAAGTCATCCTATCTACATTATAGAATTAATTTGGTTTATTATTAGAATATCAGTTTTTAACAATCATGACTGCTATGAAAGAAACTTGTGAACTGTAATTTGGTGAAATGTTGAAAACTTTGATAAGAAATTCTTGCCCACCTGACAAAATGTTAAAGAACTACAACTCCCAAAAATTTGGGGGAGGACAGAACTGGGTAAACAATATAAACCTGCAATATAGTGAAAGAATTGGGTCTAGAACTTGGGACTTCCAATTGTTTTTTGACAAGCTTCTGTTTTCTATTACAGTGGTACATGAAAATCCAAAATGTTCCATGTCTTTCATACACTCATCAAACCAGATGTAATCATACCCATGCCTGCAATATACACACATACATCTGCATAGCCACATAGGATCTAAATATAGAGAAGTGGTTCCCATCTTAGTTTATGAAGGGAGACTTGGATTCCAGGCATTTATTTAAAACTCCATTAAAAACAAAACAAAACATTAACGATCCTAAACCAACTCAGCCTCCATTCCCCCAGATGAGCCTAAAATACTTAAGTACTAAATTTTAAACAAAGCATTGACTTTTGTTTTAAAACAAAATTACATTTGTCTTTTGTTTTAAAAATGTAATAGGCATTCCCAAATCAGAGGAAATTAAAGAAAATCAAAGGAAATTAGCAATCTTAAAGACTTACCTCCTCTTGATTGTAAGCATTGCCCCCAAAAGGATAATTACGAACATCAGGAGACCAGCTATAACTCCTGCCATTTTCACTGTATTGTCAACTTGTTTTTCTGGCTCTACTGCATTGGAGTTCTGTGTAGAAGCTCCTTGGGAAGTTACAGAAAAGAAGGAAAAAATAAAAAGATATTGTTGAAATATCCCAGGAAAATCACATTCTGACAATCAGATTCTGACAAAAGACCAACAGTAACATTTCAAAAGAACAAGTTGCATTTGACCATGACAAAAACAAAAGTGCAAACAAATCTCCAAGTATGATGTGACATGAAGTATTTTTTTTCTTATGGTGTATGCAGCTACAAACAGCAAGTACACTGAACCTTGGTGGTGGGTGGCTACCATGTCAGTGGAGTGGTGAAAGTGGTTTTAGTTCAGAAATACATTTGACAGCTTTAAAGTTCCTACTAAAACCCAGACAGGGAAGCCACTACAGCTTAGCAACTGCTACAACACTGATCAAGTGGTAAACTGCAACCAATGAGCGGAAAAGCCTAAAAAGTAAGAATAAGAGCCCTAAAGCCATCAGATTCCAAACCATTTTAAATGTTTGTTTATTTTTGCTTGATGATTTTAGGCCTAATTTTACCTTTCTGGGTTTTCAGACTCACTGGTTTTAGTTCATAATTAGACTACATATCACACTTACATTTTGAGATCTCTCTGACAATTAAGAATGTGGATACTGGGCCAGTGGAATCTGACACCTAAACTGAAAGGAGTAGACATTTTCCTCAACCTCATGATAGTTAAAATAGTGTTGCTAGGAGATTTGTCTCAGCCCATTTTTGTACAACTATTGATTACCTGAAAAGATATCCTTATACCATAGCTCTAAGGTTTTTCCAAATGACCTGTGTCCCCATCAGTACTTCCAATGATAGCAGAATACCAGCTTGACTGCCAAGTCTTGATTGATGATAAGTGAAAATTCCTCAACTTAGCTCTGCATATCTACTAAAACATTAATAGCTTCCTGAAACTTTCACTCCTCTGTTTCCAGTCACCAGATCTTTCAACTTGTCTGCTAGATCTCAGTGATAACCACAAGCTGGGGAAAGATCAGCCCTCTTCTGCCTGCCTGCTGGAAATTCAAACAACTGTTGTAATTCTATTCAGCTTTTCAATGCCCAGTAGAGTTCCAACATGATTGCTACCTCCAACTGGTCACTGGGGAGCAGCTGAGCAAGATGTATTTCAATGATCTTCTGCACCTGTCCAGAATTTGGTAACAGCAGTGAAGTTTACATGTTCTTTGGGATAATTTCCACTAAAGCATGCAACACTCCAATGTAATCAACAAAATTGGAATTTCAGACTTTGGAGGCATTTGAAGAAAATCAAGTGAAGGCAGGAAGGTGAGACAGAGAAAATAGGATACACAGAGCACTAGCAGAAAAAAATATGAAGAGTTTTCAACTATCAGTCTATCACAGAAGAGTCTTATTTGCATTAAGCTATACTCTTTATTGTAGGCAACTTTGAGATTCTGTGAAAAGAAATTGCATAAACAAATAACATGAGAGATTGCTTTTGTGTAATCATTTTAGCAACATAATGCTTAAAAAGGATGAACTGTGCATGTAGTTTCAAAACCACGGTAAAAAAAAATAAGTTTGATGGCTTTTCACAACTCATCCTTCCTTATAAGTAGCTCCTTCAAAAGAAAGACAGAAAACAGAAGCAGGACATTGAGTCGAAGTCAGAAGAGGTAAAGAGATATTGGCATTGCCAAGAAAAAGAATGTCCTCTGTCTAGAAGACTGATTTTAACAACCTATTAATTTGTCCAGAATTAAATTGGAAAAGCTATAACTATACTTACTTTGATTAATTAATTTCTGTTATCTGCCTAATTTCACACTACTGTGAGCAAAAGGTCAACAAAAATTAGACCAGGCTCTGAGGTAGCTCTGAGATGATGAGGTCAGTATGTGCCTGTTAGCAAGAGGGTGCAACTAGCAAACATATTGTCAAGAGAAGGGCTAGTTTAATTAATGTTAGAAACAACCAGGAGCACTGTAAACACTATAAGGCTAAGTAAAACACTGTGTAATTATCTGGTAGAAAATGTCCCATTCTTCTCCATTTTAGCTTGCTTGCCTCATGTATTGGAAGGTTTATGGATTCCATGCTTTGTTTGACAATGTCTAGTTTGATTTGAATCATGCTTCTCACATTCCATGTTCCTATTATATGTACTATGAAGCTTCAGACTTTCTTTCCATATCCAAGTATATCAGCAGCTGAATGTCCTTTTGGCATGAGTCCAGTTGCCATCATTAGACAGAATGCTACTTATACTTGCTCTGTGGCAGGAGCTGGCTGAATGGTTCTTCCAGCATTATTTTTTCTTTGTTTCATTTTGTCTTGTCTCATCACAGAGATTTTGTGGTAAACGATATTTAGAAGTGGTTTACCAGCACCTCCTTGTGTGCAATACTAACTAGAGTTATGTCAGGCCCTGCTTCCAGAGCATGGACTCTGATTCAGAATCTGAAGTAGAGGACATGCCAGAGACTGAAACAAGGGGCATGCCAAGACCTGCTGTACAGAGAGAGGTTACAGTGCCAGAAACAGAACAAAGGGCAGTGCCAGCTCCAACAGAGAGTCCTGCCTCGTCAGATACAGAAGAACACTTACCTAGACCCAGCTTCGCACAGCACAAACAGCAAAAAGTGACCCAGTGTCATTCTCTCAGAATTTATAAACAGCAACAAACAATCAAGGCACAGCTGCGCTAGGCTTTGGGTCTATTTAGCTGGCATCCTTCCTCTCCAGGTGTTGGCAGAGTTTATCTGACCTCCCACTTTGCTGGATGCCTTGACAAATGCCTGGATTGACTTTGGACACATCTTTGCCATGAAACTCTGCTGCACTTTGTTTATGTTGGACTTTATTTATGACTCCTTGCTTACTGCCTGGATTTAAGTAACAAGCTGGGAGATGTTCAGTTTGTTTTGTTTCATTTATCAGCTGTGCCAGGACTGAGACAGGACAAGTTAGCTAAATTGCCATTATCTTTAGGTGTATCCAGACTGATTAAAAATACCAGAAAATCTCTGTTCTTTCCAGTTTTATTTGGAGATCCATACACATTTTGTTTATCCCTGGTACAATCTGATACTTTTTATACCAGTTCCTGAGGCCAATTTACTTTAACTCAGTATAAAATAAGAAAGAACAGAAACAAAACATGGGACTTTTCAATCAGCCCAGATGTGCACTCTAAGAGATACTCCTAGTGTCATCATTGCCATTACTACTGCTGCTGCCCAGGAGCTGTTTGGCACATTTACTATAGCTCCTCAACAAAAGTGAGTCTGACATGGCAGAACCTTCCAGCAGCAGTGCTGCCATCACCACAGCCTCTTGCCTCAAAGGCCCACACAAAACCACCATGGAAGGGTAGTATCAAAACAATATTCTTGCTTTCTACAAAATCCATCATGGCACTATGGACAGGAATATTGGGTACAATTCTGATCACCTTGCCACCTAAAGGATATTGTGAAGATGGGAAATTTGCAGAAAGCAGCAATGAAAATGATGATAGCACTGGAACAAAGTTCCTGTAAGGGCTACAAAATTTAATGCTTTTTAGCTATTAAAAAATGTGAAGTAAAAGGAAGGCATGACAGAAGTGTATACATTATGCATTGTGTAAGATCAATACAGAGATGATTTTCTGCCTTTTGCATGACATAGTCTTCCTGAAAATAGTGGAGGATTCAGGACCAATAAAAATAATGTTTCACATGGCTTGCAACAACAAGATGCAGTGGCGAATGTGGATGGATATCAATAGCCTTCTATGAATTACAATAACTGTACTATTTGTAAATCAAGACACAGCATGCCTCTCAATGCAAGTTGCTGGAGAATAAAAGGTGGAGAGTCCTAACACATTCATGTTCTGTTGTGTGATTCCAAGAGCCATCTCAAGGTGTAACAATCCTGGACTAGACAGACCTTTCCCCATGCTCTAGGTATATACACCCATTCTTTAGAAGCAAGACAATGTCACTACTTATTTTTTGGACAGATTCTTGAGCCTTTAAGTATGCAGTGCCTGAACAGCCTTTGTGTTTCACGTAACTTTCCTAATTTGCTTCATTGCAAACTGTAGCATCACATAATCTTTTGATACATATTCAAGGGAAAAATTTCAGAATACATTTTGCAATTAATTTCATTAGTTCATTTTTGTTAATATCTCTCATTTTTTGCAAAAGCAGAGAAGACTTCACATATCTGCATTTGAGCTACGGAAGACAGCTATATTTGAATGTTGTTCATTTGGAACTAAATCATGAAAGCTGTTTGATGCAGTTAGCTTATAAGGTGCTCTCAAGAATCATCCTTCATCTTATTTCAAGATATGTTCAAATAACATGTAGTGGTATTTAAAAATGTTTTCTGCTCTTCTTGAAACATTCTTTTTCATAATAGACAATTTAAAACCAGGAGGAAATAGAAGCAATTACTTGAAAGTTGTTTAAAAAACCAGGCAGAATAGATGAACTGAGAAAATAGAAGAAGAAAAAGGAATAGTAGAATATGTGCTAGCTCTAGAAGAAAACTGGGAAAACTGGAAAAAACACTAGGGCAACTGCCAACAGAACTGGGTACTGAAAAGAAGGGAAAAGATTGTAGAAGGAAAAGAAGAAGCATTACTTTGTGTCATTTTATCAAGAAAGAAGAAAAAAGAAGAAAAATCCAGAAGTCAAAGGGAGAAGGGAGGGCATGAAGAGGACAAACATAAAGAAAATAAATCACAGTAGGAAAAAAGGTGACAAGATAAGGACATAGATAAATGAAGAACAGAAAGATTTGTTTAATAGAAGACAAAGCATTTAAATATAACTGTGACATAAACTGATATGGAATAAAATCATGAACAGAATGGAAATCAAGCGAGACTTAACAAGAATATGGATAAAGGTGTGAAAATCAGAATCAAGTTGTGCAGAGATTAGTGGCAAATGTAAACAGGGGAATAAAATGGTCAAACTAAGAATGTCAAGAATCTAATGGTGTACTTCTGCTTAAGCTGTTCCCCACTCTGAAACTGCAAAATCTGCTCTGGAGTGCTGAAAAACCATGTGGAATGGGTTTTGGGGTGCTACAGCATGTTGCAGAAGGGCAGCAGGGAAAGAAATTCCAGATTCCACTGGTACTGAATATCAAAGCAAACCATTACATGAGAGAAAGGACAAATAAGCAAGCAATAATGATCTGACAAAGGAAAAGTATAAAACATTTTTTTAAAAAGGAAAAATATGAAAAACGTGAACAACCAAGAAAGTGCAAGGCATGCACTCATAAACCCATGTGGAAGCCTCTGTTGGGAATAAAATAGAGAGCATGGGAATCAAAATATATAGTGTCTTCCATTATAGGAAATAGCCATGAGAGGACAAGAAAAAGAAAGCCAGGGTGCAAAATCAGATAAACACAGTTGTAAAATGAAGAACAAAGGCATCAATACCAGTTCAACAGGTATTAAAAGAAGAGGAAAGCCAAATGGTGATAGTCAAGAGACATGCAAGAAGACAAAACAAAACAAGACAAAGATAAAACTGATGAAATCATGGGAGGAGGAAGAGAATTTGGGATTTGGGACAAAATGCATTCTTTCAGGCAGCTGTTCTAGATCTTGAAGCAGCACCAAGTCTTCTCAGTGTACACAGGTCATAGAGAACTGGGATGGAAGATGTTAAAATGCTAGTAACATAATATTTCTTTTAAAACTCTGTTTCCAAGTCTGTTTTGATCTTTATTCCATCCAGTGCTCCTCTCCTCCAGTGGCGAGGGGGAACATACTGCAATCAGGACAGGCCTTTATTTCATCCTTCTCCAATATCTTCAAGTAGGGGATGCTGTAGTGTCAATTTCAGAGATAAATTCCTATAACGAGAGATCCTAGTCTTTGGATTAGGAAGCTTTATAGTCTTTAGATTCTAGTCTTATGTCTTATCTTTCAATTTCCTCATCTTCAGCAGGAGTTCATGCTCCCTGAAAGCCATGCTCTTCATCTACCAGAAGGACAAAGGAAGATTTTTCATCTGACACATCTGTTTTGTCTTAGAATGGCTCTTCTGCAGCACACAGGAAAATACTTGTCTATTATGCCAACAAGGGCAAGTTAATAAAACTTAGGAGTTAGTTTGTCTATTTGACTGTAGTAAAATGTTCTGATAGGTGAATATTCTAATTTGGTTAAAATAATTTGATATTTTCTCATCAGGATAGACTCTGAACCAGTGCATCTTATTCCATGAGGTTAACACTGACTTGGGCTGCTCAACTAATCTATAGCAAAGGCAATTTTATTTCCTAGAAAGTTGTATGGATGCAAATAAGGAGCAAGAAAAGCAGTACTCAATGCCCCAGTAGGATCCATCACATGCCATATTAATGGCTCAGTTATTTCAGAAAATGATAGTCATCATTAGCTGACCAAATTTTTTTAAGGTAGGTTAAATTGTTGAAGTTCTTAGATGCCCTTAAGTCAGCTTACCTTGTGACTACTGCAGTGGCAGATGATAGATAGTGGTCATGACGGTCTCATGGACCTGAAGGTCAGTGATGACAGTCTACAGTATTTTATAGGAAACTGTTATTTTCTCTCTGCTAAAATGACCAACTGCTACTTAAACTAGTGCAACAAAAACACTTTCTATTAAGTAAGAGATGGATGTTCCATACATTCAAGTTCCTCTATAATCCAAAGAAAGTATGTACGGTAGCAGAGGTCATTCCATAAGCAGGGTTTTGCAGAATTTGAGAAACTGCTTTGTGAATAGCACACAAGAATTTGCAGCATTGTGTAAATAAAATGCTCAATCCCAACAGTTTTAGTGCCAAGAGAATCAATAATGAACTCTACTATAAAAAGCCCTTATGCAGACAACTAACTTCAATTCGTGCCTGTTTATTTCTTTCTTGTTGAATGCCTCACATTTCATTCTTTTTTGTTATAATGGAAAAGTGAGAAGTAACGAGGGGGTAAATACCCCAATCCAAAAGCCCATGCAAATTATATGTCAGGGTGAAAAGTCATATATCTAAAGGTAAAATATGCAGCTTGAAACTGACATCCATAAACTCTCTAAACGTGTCAACCTTACACAGGCAGCAAACACGTGGCTTTCATAAAACAGATCTCTGTTGTGTAAGAAAGCTGAGTTTCAAAGCTCTCTAGATCTTTCAACTTTTCTAACTCCCTCTTTCCATGCAGACCATGAACACAACTAGCACTTGAATCACTGATCAGTGTGTTCCCTGAAATTCAAAATGTGAAGTGAATTTTTCTTTCTTTGAATTTAATCTTTTTGTACTTGTTGTTATATGAACCACAGCAGCAGCAACATTAAAGATTATTGTCATTAAAGTAATTCATGGAGTGTATGTGTGTGTGTGTGCTGCAAATTTCCTTCTTCAGTAAAGGGATATGGAAATAATTGCTGATCCACACTCCTGGTGTGGATTCATACCCTGTAAGTTTTACCATTTACCCCAACCAGAAACTACTCTCTTGTCATGTCATGAATAGTATCTTCAATAAACATTGGAGTTTAACATGATAGGTAAATTGAAATGTTATCTCATCTACCTATAGTCTTGAGAGATGTAGCTTTAATGGATAAGAGGTTTCTGGAAGAAGAAAGGGGGGGAAGAGGAGGGGGGAGGAAGAGGAGGAATGGTCTTTATAAACAAAAAAGATCAACAGGTTTTCTATGCTGCATCCTGTGAAGTCTTTCCCAGTATCAATTACTATGATGAGAAGTGTAGTCCAAAATTTACCGAGCATATCAAGTTGGGGAAAAGTTGCCATTAAACATTGCTGATAAGGAGAAATTATGATGGTGGTAGTGATTTATATCCAGAGTTAAAATTAGGTTATAGTAATAACAAAGAAGGGTGCTACAATATCAACTGAATCATTTATAAAGAGACAGAATTTAATGATTTAAAATATATCCTATTAAAAATGGTGTGGGGCAACAGTGGAGTTGGCAGTAAGCCCCACCAGCCACCCACTTCTGCCTTGTGAAGGAACCTTGATGCCTCAAAGGAATCCATGGTGGGTTGAATATGGTGATCATACTTTTTTGTGCGTTAAATATGGTTTGGGAGAGCCTAGAGTTATTCACAGGTTTTCCACTTTCACGGGGGTCCTGTGCCCCTAACCCTAGTGAATGTGGAGGTATGACTGTATATCCAAATTGAGGTGCACTATATACTAGCAGGGAAACATAATAAATAGTGTAGGCTTTTGCTTTCCATATTTTTGATAAATTTGAATCTGGCAATTGCATGCACTCCCCAGGTGCTTGTCAGGGTAGCACGACGTAGCTCCTCAGAGCATGTGCAGAGTGTTGACAGGGCAGCGACATCCAGCTGCAACCAAGCAGCTCCAGGCAAGCTAAAAACGTTCCATGGACTCAAATGATAAGACTCAGGGCGATTTATTTAGCAAAGCACACTGAGATAAAAGATAGGGCTTCTGGCAGCATACCAAGAAGCAATAAGCAAGACAGGAACATAAATCAGCACGTTAAAAACAGACTGGCAGCATGTCAGGACACATTCCATAAGTTAGCCCTTAGAGCAGCATGATCACCAGGAATTGACCCAAATGGTAAAGTATAGTGGCATACATGAGCCTTTTTAAGGGCTTAACCACACCCCATACCCTATAGGGTGACCCAATTACATTTAAAGCATGCAACCTTCTCATGCTGGTGCTCAGTAATGAGGGAAGACCTTCTGAGGCTGGCTAGCCAAAATATTCTTTGCAGCTGCACTTGAGGTCACATCACCTCATTCCTTCGGTCCACTTAGAAAAACCATTTTCACACTCGCATTGAAAGCCTCAACAGTGCTCATAGTGTAGGCTAGAGTGAACAAGTCTGCTCTCTTCCAACACCTGCCTTTTTCTTGTACCATTATTAAAAGTCAATTGCTACTACAGAGTCTTGAGATATTACACCTGAAATCAGAAAGTTAATGCATTGATAATAGTAATGGCTGTACAAGGCGATACGCACTCTAAGATTATGACATATGGAAACAAAGGCATGATGCATTAATAATAGGTTTCGGTTTGTCTTGCCTTTGCAAGCTTAACTTTAAGGACATTTAATGCCAATAATATATTCATAGAAACCTTTTGAAGCAGCCCAGAGAGAATGAACAATTGTGATTCATAGCATTCCAATGAAACAATTCTACTCCTTTGGGACTAGGCAGGTACACCTCATGCAAAGGTGCTAAGATATGTAAATTATTAACAGAATGTCAATCCAGTAGCTGTTCACAGATACACATTCTTCCAAAGCTATAATATTCATTCTAGTCTAATGCTCCCTTTTCCCTTAATGTCTGCGCCAGTTACCTAGATAATGTATAATGCACAGTGATTCTAGACAACCCATCTGACTTGCAACACCATCTTTTTTCATTTGGCCCATTTCTTATAATAAATGAATATTTAACACATATTCATACATATTTGTTTTCCATTTCTACATTGAGTGGTCATGTCAGATTGCTTCCAGTTTCATTCCTTATCACTTATCAAAATTCCACCTTAGGAAAATTTCATTTCCATGATTATGCATAAACCTTGATCTCTTGTTTCCCCCAGTTTTTATATTTATGTCAAGGTTGCTTGGTAGAGTAGACAATTGTCCACATAGAATTAGGCCAATATTGTGGAATTTATTTTGCTTGTAAAGGGATCAAAATTTTTAATAAGAAAAGGGGGTTGCATTCAAATCATTTAAAAGGGCACAGTCTCAACTCAACAACAAAGGTGCCCTCGTAAATTAAACAAGAGTACTGAATTTGAGAGATTTGTGTTTCTAAACTGCTGGATTGTGCAGTGAGAGTGCTCTATCTATTGTTGTTACTAAACCTTCATCACGGCGATGCATAAACCAACATGTGGAATATCTTTTGGGCAAACAGAAATGACACAGGAAGACTGTAAATTCAATCAAGGAAGAGATGCATTAAAGCCATCAAATGAGAATACGTAATAGAATAGACCTGTCAAAGGAACAGCATTCAAATGTAATGAAAGACAGATTTCAATAATAGATTTGACATGAGATTAGGTCTGTTTTAAGGATGCATTATCTGTCTATGTAACTAGAATACATTTTAAAAAAACAATAGAGTTGCTCTTTGTTTGAAACTGGTCCAATTAAATGAGCAATCATTCTAAAGGACAAATGTCTAATGTTACAAAGCTATTCATATATTGGAAGTCAGCATTTCTTTCTTTCCTTCTTTCTTTCTTTCTTTCTTTCTTTCTTTCTTTCTTTCTTTTCTTTCTTCCTTCCTTTCTTCCTAGCAATCATTGTGTCTGTATTGCCATTCATTTTAAGATTTATTCTAACTTTTCACTTCTTGGCTGTAATTCAATGTGTGCCCAAGGTGCTACACGTATTTTCAGTGCCATGTGACTTCTCCACTGACTTTGTCACAAGCAGTTTTATGCATGTAGTAAGGGTAAGTGTACAGAGCTTGACCCAAAATCAAAACATAAAAGCCTTTTGAAGAACAAGAGTGCATGGACTGGGTTGATTGATATGGACTAAAGTATCTTCACTTGCTTTTCTGTGGCATGACTTCTTGCTCACAAATCTTCAGAACTGGGGTCTGCTTTTTTGCATCTGATCTACTGTTCCTTATAGCCATTTCTATAAGGATAGCATTGTAAGTCAAAATGAGTGCAAAAATCTTCCCATGTCCCCTTCTGATTATGTCTAGTATACAGTCAAGTAGCACTGTCTCATCCTGTATTCCAAACATAAGCTATGATTGTCTTTTATCCACAATTCTCAGACGTTTTACAGCTGGATGTTTTGCAAGGCAGGGATAATAGAAGATTCTCCCAATTTCCAAGCAAGAAAAAAAATCATAATATTCATACTTCTGAAACAAAAATAACAATAACAATGTTGTAAAAAAGCTGACATTTTTTAAATAAAAAGAAAAGGGAAACAGACATAGTATATCCATGGATCTATCCATCAGGGCTAGTCTGAATTTAGCCAGTCAAAATGGAAGGAAATTTCATTTCAATTTCTGAAAAATATACTAATATTTTCAAACTCTATCTTTACAACAGAAAGAACGTTAAGCTCAAAGAAATTCAATATGGATGGGGGTGAGTGAAAGGGACAGATTTTTCCATCCTTGATCCTGTCTCCTGCTACAATCAACTCAACATTTACAAACTATCAAGATACCTTGAAACATCTCTGAACACTTCAGTTCTTTCACCCATACATCACATACGATATCATTGGCCAATACAGAATGGAAACTGTGTGGAAATAGCTAATAAACTTTACCAGAATGAGAATCAATTAAGAATTTCATAGTTAATGAAGCATGGAGTGGTTCTTGAAGACCTCATCTCTCAGAGAAGAAGTTGAAGTCTGCTTATTCTTATATTGGAATAAGAAAAGGATTGGAAACTTTAAAGGCATAGATGATTAGAGCCAGATGATAGGTAGTAACCAGCAGCCAAAGAAAGTTCATTAATATAAACAGATAAAACTGGTCTTGGTTTAGAATCATGGAAAGAATGTTGACTTAATGTCTTTATCTGAAATTCTAAAACAAGGTTAGATTTTACCAGTTTCTACACTATTTGTAGACTTTTGACAAAGCAATCTTGTAATTCCAAGGACTAATTCATTGGCTTTCATGTGGTGGGGCAGCTCTACAAACACATTTTCATGTATTTCAGGTAGACAAGATTAAATCTGTGAGGAAGCAGAATTAGTAATGCTGTCGAAAAGCTTCTTATATAAGTTGGAAATTATATGTGTAAACTGAAAATTGTATATATGTGTAAGTTGAAAATTGGTCTAATATAAACTGGTGTAACATTTCAGCAGAGAGTTGCTGGAGATATCTCATGGCATCACACTTATTTTCACAAATTGTTTATCCATCCCTGAGTTTATTCATCTTCTGTCTTGTTTTTTTCAGTATCATTTTTTAATAAATGTACAGAAACAGTAATTGCACTAGCATTTTTATTATTACAGAAGTTCTCCAGATGTACTTCAACCTCAGGCCTAGTAGAAAAATTTCCAGGTTTGGAACAAAAGGAAAAGAAGAGGTACATTTATTGGAGTTAGGAGCTGAATTATAACTGAAGCTTTAAGGCTTGTTTTGCAGTGTATGTTTATTCCCAGACTGTTTGAGTTATCATTTTGAGTGCATCAATTCAATATGAAGTTATCATTTAAATACAGCTTAACTGGATTTGTACTGGCCTAGTGCAAAATTGTTAAGAAATCTCCTGTAAACAAATCAAACAAACATCATACTTGTTTTTGACATGCAAGCAAAATATGACATGACAATCTAGTGACTGCCAAAATGTTTGCATTTTTATGACATTCCCTTTCCTGAACTGATAATCACCTGTGCTCATCAGGCTGGGTGGATTTCGGGTAGTCACCTGTTGCCTACTTATTACTGCTAAGAACAAGGAAAACGGTTCCCGGGCAGCATGCACAAGAGAGAAAAGAAAAAAGGAAAATAAAAATAAAAATGTGCCACTCAGTAAAACTGCATTTTAATTCCAAGAACTTGCACTCAGAAAAAATGAAGGTTGAGAGATATGGAACCATTTATGAGCCTTTGCCTTAGTTTCAATTAGGTGCTGAATTAATGAAACATAGTCTGAGAACACAGGAAATAATTGTTTTCCCCTTAGCAAGAAGATGCAATTTTCACTAATAAAGTGTCAATACTAACATATATTATTTGGGAAGAAGAGGGGGGAAAATTCAGTTCATGCCAAAAGAACAACTCAAATTAAAAGAAGAACATAAAGCACATGTCATTAAAGAAACTAAATGTACAAAAACTCATTAAAATCCTTTCTTGAATTAAAACTCTGTGGCAGAGAACTGGTAAACTGGGGTTTAATTATCAGCTTATTTTAAAGGGGTGCCTGTTACACTAATGATACACATTTCGGCTGACAAGCATAGTGGCCATTTTTACTTTCAGTAGACTCCCAACTTTTCATAACTTAGACAGGATTGGTATGCTGGTGGGTATAAATTTACAGATGAAAGGCAAAAGATGGAAGGCAGATAACACCAAAAGTAAATAAAAGTAGGGATGGGCCAACCGAATCCTCAAATCCTCGAATCCTTGGCAGGGATTTGAGATTGGGAATCCAGATCCCTGTGCCAAAACAGGCAAACCAAATCTTTTGAATCCGCCACCCAAATAGCTTGTTGGAGACCGGGACACCTTAAAACCTGGGAGACCAGGATGCCTGAAAACCTGGGAGACCAGGACGCCTGAAAACTTGGGAGACTAGACACACAAGGGGAGATGGCAAATAGATGAATTCTTACCTTGGAGTAGTAATGGTCTTTGCTAACAATTTCGCAAATTACATCTGGGCTTGTATTTTAAGATATTTAAATTGAACATTCAATATTTAAGTTCAGCACCTGACTGGAAGCTACAGGCTTGAGATTTCAACAATAGCTGAAACATTCATTTGCATAGCTCGCTTGCAAAGCTCTTCCAGACACAATTCTGGGGTTTCTAGTTTTACAAGGTGTCACAGCCTTCTCTGCCAAAGCGTGCTGGTGCATCATCAAACTACAAACCCCAGGATGCCATAAGGAGCTATGCAAAGCAAATCCAGTTTTGACCTGGATTATCTCTGTACTGTAGTATGTGGACCTGTTTACACAGCAGGAAAATGGGGGGTTAATCCACATTTTCCTGCCTGTGTAGAAAGGGCCTTCATGTCATTTTCAGTCTGGGGAAATCCTGAGGCAAAACTATGACCATTGTCCTGGCGATGTTTCTTCAGAGAGAGGTTTGCCTTTGCCTAGACTTTTGCTAAGGCTGAGAGAGTGTGTCTTGCTCAAGATTATCCTTCTTTCCCTTGCTTTTTACACCCTTTTAAAGAAAAGATTTGAGATTCGTGGATTCCCAGAACCTTCCATGGATTTGAATCTGGATTCGAATTCAGAAAATTCTGGATTCGTCCCATCTCTAAATAAAAGAAACAGGAGTAGTGTTTTGGGTTTTTTTAAAAAACCATGGATAGCATATGTAACTGATATATTAAGCAGGCACAGAAGAATGGACAACACACAGATCTCTCATGTAAGTATACAACTGTAAGCATTCGATGTTATTATTAAATTCTAGAAATGCAAGGAAAGAATGAAAGAAAGTAAGAGGTACACAAACTTCAAAGGCATCTTTTCAGCTTTTACCTTTCAGTTTATTTATTAATAATGTGCCATTCAGAAATTTCAGCACTCATTAGCTCCCTACAGTCAAAAACAGAACTTTGTACTAGATATTTGTTTGGACTTCAACCTAATACACAATTTGTAGATGGCAAATCACAGGTGGCTACTTTGGGTATCCCAGGATGACCCGGATATACTTTGGTGGAAGTTTTCAAAATCAGCACAGTGGGATTTTATCCCCATTGTTTCTTTTCTTTTAAATTTATGATCACTACCAGCAGCAGCATCCACTAACTTTGATGGTGGTTTGGTGGTGGCATCAATAGAGAGCTTGTAGCCATCACTATTCCTTAACTGAATAGGTTTCATGTCCCCAGGAAGAGAACTTTACATACATATACCCATACTCATGGAACATGGGAAGCACATGTACCAGCATCTATACAGTGGGCACTGCTAATATTATCTTCATGCATTTGCTGCTCAAGATACCAATCACACACACACACACACACAAACAAACAAACAAACACACACAGGAAGAATAAATAACAGTTGCTGTGCTAGAGCTCTACTGCTATCACTGTATCTCTAAAGCTTATGAAATAATCTGGTCACATCTTAGAACAGTCTAATCCTACCCTAAGCAAGTGAAAAGAAAGGACAGTGATCAGTTACACTGTGGAAGGATGGACTGGATGAGGTACTCTGAGCCAAGGCAATCTGTGGTTTTCAAAGAAGAGGCAGGAACTCAAGAGACAAGATGCTATTTTTTCCCAGACTGTCTCCAGTTTAAGGAGGTAGTCCATATAATACTACAGGTAAGAATGTAAAATTCTGAAGCAGACAATTAATGGACATGAAGGGAAAGAACAAGTGATGAGTAAGTCTGTACCACCTTTGAGGACTATGGTATATTTTCCTTCCAACTATGATGCAGTTCGTTATCTATGCATGCTGAACAGAAACATGTCTCTGTCTTAAAAGAGATGGGAATAATGGTTTACAGGACTGACCTTGACAGAAAAATATCTGGACAGTAATCTGCAGATGCTTTAAGTGCCATGGCTTCATCCTATGGAATCCTGGGATTTTAGAGCTCTCTGGTAGAGAATTCTAAGTATACCACCAAACTACAAATCACAGGATTCTGTTCAATGGAACCATGGCAGTCAAAATACTGGTATAATTATGGCATATTTCTATAGTGTGGCTATATCTTGTAGTAGTACAAATAATGGAATATGTAATCTAGCAATGCAGTACATCAATCTAAAGTAATGCCTGGAAGGTGAGTGTAGTATCCTCCCTATTCTTATGGCTTATATTTCAATTTTCTTTTTCACTTAAAAAATGTAAGCTTCCTAGAGACTCTAGGGTAAGGAAAGAATTTTAAATGATGCTTTCATTTGGGAACGAAAGGAAAAGTAACAAGAGACATGTACAACATTATAACACAGTAGAAGGTCATGAGCTTATCAAATTGCTGGCAATGGATTACTATTTTGTCTGCTCTTTGATGTGTGTCATTTCAGAAAAATGAGAAAATTATTATCATAGCAAACAGAATTCACACGTGCTGTTTAGCTCCTTTGTTTATGCTCAAATGTAGAAAGCATAGGAACAAATCCATGCAAGGGAGGAAAAGCCAGGGAGGAAGAATGCACATTGTGCACAAACACATACACATATCATGCAGATGAATTATGACAATAGTCACTAGAATATTGAACATAGGTGTGACCTTACACTACTCTAGAATGTTCAATATTTTCCAATTTATCTCAAGAGTTAAGACGATACTAAGGATTCAATGAAACATGACACAACAGAAAATTTAGTTTTGCCACCAATGGGGTACTTGACGGTGAATTGAAGTCCACCACAATTGCAGTTTCGAACAATTAATTTACTGGCCTAGAACTCCATAAACCCACTTTCCAAATCTCTGGTTGGGGGATTTGGGGGGCTGTACTTCAAAGAACAAATCCCAAGATCTGATCTTAGCTCCCTCAAATTTTTGTCTTTGATCGTACTGGAAGCTGACAGAAAATATTGTGGGATGAACAAAATATGTATGGATCCCCAAAATAAAATCAAAAGAACAGAAATAAAATGCTGGACTTTCCAGTCTTTTTAATCTTTTAATCAGTTTGCATGTACCTTACAGCTTATAGAATAAGAAGAATATCCCTATAAATGGGGGAGGGAGCTATGGATCCATTATTAGAATACTGCTTTACAAGTGTAGATCTGTTCAGTGCTATTCTAAGTCTAAATCTTCCTATATGTATGGACTTTCTTCTACTGTTTTAAAGGCAATTTGACCACATCTTTTTCCCCCATGAACACTCTAATAATATTTATGGTAGCCAGGGACTACCTCACTGTCACTGTTCAAGACGGAGAAAACCAGTTTGCACATAAATATCCTAATTTCCTTAACATTTCATCTCATGCTTCAAGCATTTGCATGTATCTACAGCAAAACTATTTGAGCCTGAAAATCTAAAACCTTATTCCTGCTATCGCCACAGATCTATGATTCATGATCTTTAGGTGGCCGTATAACAACACAATTCATTTCTTTCACCTCCTCCTGCATCTGCCTTCCATCTTTTCACACATTTTAACAAGTGTTTAGCAGCACAACTTGTTTTTCAAAGAATCAAATGAAAGATAATGTCTGGGCTTTTATTTAAAGAAATGTTATGACAGAGTAAACGCCAATGACATTTTGGGATAAGGCTCACTAAGTATTTTTTGCTGGGGAGAAGGAAAGAGTATTGTGTTCACTCTTAGCCACTCACTGTAAGGTATACTCTCAAACACATTCAGAATTTTGATCACAAGTTACCATGAACATATACAGCACGGCTTTAATAGTGAAATAGTGATGGTGGTGGTAGTGATCAGGAGGGGGATAGGGGCAGGTTCAGGTCAACTGGTGTACAAAACCAAGTCATTGTGCACAGAGTGAGACTGGGAATCAACACAGTCTAGGTCCCCCACCTTGATACATGGACATCATTGTGCTAAAGTTGAGAAAAATAGCACCAACATTCTTTGTAGAACTAGGAAAATTCATAGTTAAGGTACACAACCTCAGTGCCATTCAAGATGATTTAACGTACTCTGACATATGTCAGATGGCTCTTAAATGTATAATGTAAATTCACAATCGGAATAATCTCTGTGAAATATTTTTAATCTACACATAGGAATTAAGTTGGCAGACTGACAAGAAACTTGTACAAAGGAAAATGGCAAGATAGTGAGTGGTTTACTCAATGGCTCTGTGGTATAAGAATAACAAAAAAAGAAAGGATGACACACTCTCAATAGCAGCAGTGTAAACCATTTACAGCATCATGTATCACCATTTTAAAATTTCAGCAAAAGCACTTCTGCAAGGTTCTCTGGTATTTTGCAGGTGCAGCGAGCTGCTCCTTGCTACTATCCTACCTATTCCAGATAGGGGAGTTCTACAAAGCTATTCCCTTTTGGAGACACATGTGATCTCAGTTTTTAGAGAAAACTGAAGTCCTAGATTATTTTGCCAAGCCAAACAAAGTGCCCAGGAAAATAGTCCTATTCCTGTGATTCCTTGAAAATCCTTTTTCTGCCCCACTCTCCAACCCAGTTCTGCCTTGGTAACTCCCACAAGAGGTAATTGTGAGAAAACAAATCAAAACAGTGGGAAATGGTAGAAGAAAAATTGGGGAGGGGGCTTGTTGCTTTTCCTCCTACTGTCTCCTTTTCTGAAATGCTGATAAGAAAAGAACAAAGCCTAGTTCCTTGGACAGGACCGATTTTCAGCTACTTGGTTTTAATTGCAGTGGGGGAGAATCTCACTCTCACTCTCCACTACAGCCTCCAGTTGCTTCTCTCACTACTATTTTGGCAGAAAGGTGCGTTCTTTCACTAGTTCCAAAGTTCTTCCACATTCCAATAGGAGGGATGTGTTTCGAGGCATGTAGGGGAAAACATTTGAAGACAGAAAGAAAGATGGGTTTATCTGGCTCCAATTTAATCTGAGTCAGACAAGAATGTCAGGCTATCTAGAACTCCTCTTTTCTCTTCAAGGTACTTTTACATGCCCTGAGGTTTGATTTCGTGCTGCCATTTGGCTGCATATTTCAGATGAATGTATCCCGTGTTCATTATGGTTTTCTACCAATTCACTCTCCCCCAGGAAGTAGCCCACACACACAAAATACCATGTCTGAGAAAAATTAATGAGGAAGTTCTTCTTGTCAATATGAAGGACAGATTTTGTGGAAAAAGTAAATTTCTAGAAATACAGTTTAACAGCTCTGATGAAAAATCTCTTTTCTGTCCCAAAATGCACTGGGTATTCCTATAAAGCTAAGGTTTCTCTAGCACATCAGTGTCAGTGTTCCATGGTTCTGGAATTTTATGCTAAGTGACCTACAAAGGCAATTTATTCAGCATGATATCAGGACAAAGTCCAGGTAAAATTGTGACAACGGAAAATCGTTTCTTAGGTGATATTTTAACTACCCATTTTTTCATTTCCTCAACTGTGTTCAAGGACATGTTTACTGAGGAGGTAGAACTGGCTGACAGAAATTCTACCCTTTTCTTTTTGTTATAAATAAATTGCTTTATTGACACCTTTGCTGGTAAAGCTGCCTCCAGGGTAATTCTCTTCCATTCTCGGGAAGCTCATAAGAACAGCTATAATCAAAAAACATACTAGGACACCTATAATGCTTTTCCACAAGAGTCACAACCTTGTCATTTAAACTGAGGGGTGACAAATGTATTATTTTGAACAATGCATTGCCATTCCATTTGGATCAAGCTAGATACTGGTATGTGGCCAGTGGTTTGATTTTGTATCTTGTATTAGTGTAAATCTCAAATCTTTCTTGTCAAGGTCACTGTAGAGATACTATTTAAACTGGTAGAAGACCAATATTAAGAAAAGACAATGTTAAGCAAATGTAAAATCAATTCAATTGGAATTGAAAATTAATGGTACATACTATCTTTGAACTCTGATTCCTGATTTGATTATCAGGAACCTGACTTGAATAATATAGACCTACTTTCATTGATCTCTTATGAGGCCAACATGGATTATTTCAAGAAAGTTAAGACATAATGTTGGGGAATTTACACCATAACTAGAATGATCCATCTGGCTTCAATCAACACAGAGAGATCCTCATCCATACTCCACTGCAATGTTTTCTTTTGGGTTTTTTTTTTTTAACTTTTTCTCTGAAATAACCACATATAATTTAAAAGACATAAAATATTTTGAGATTTGTAGCCACCTAATTATATTGCAACAGAATTACAAAATATTCTGTGGTGCTTATATTGTGGCTATACTATGAACCACAAGAGTACTATGAATTACAAAGAACTGGTCCCCATATCAACATCATGCTTAACACTAGGGAAAAAGATCTTCAACATACCTTTTGTGGCCAACCGGACACAGTTGATTTTGGTCTCCTGCAATTGATAGAACACAGAAAAGCATCAGGTTGGCTCTTTTTCTATATACAGACAATTTAAGAAATAGCACTGTGCTTGATGTACAATCAAACACACAGTGCCTTTTTGTACTATCAGTATTAAGCATGATAAATATACAGTCATTACTAGTGTATCACACATCAGGATCCAGGTTTTTTCCTTCTAAGAGGCATACTTGCTGCAGGTATATCAAGTGTACTCACAATTATGAGTCACACAGCAATATTTCATACTTGATAATGTTTGGTATTGTATGCTAACAATAAACTCATACGTATCAAAATTGGCATGTGAAATATGGCATCATAAACGTCATGGAAATTGACTGGTATAGGACACACTTTCATGTAATTAGTGACTGCTAGAGTCCCAAGGGCAATATGTAGTTAGCTACTGTTGTTCCCTTCTTGCTTTCACAGATCCCAATAGTAACCAGTTAACTTTTAATTACTTTTAAAAACTTTATTGAGTCAAAGGGGGGGGAATGTGCTTTCCTACAAGGAGGCCTCCTCAATTTCTTTCAAGAAAAATCTCACACTGTATAGCTTTCAGAAGATTCATGTCCAGTTCATTCAAGCAAGTAATGTCAAATGATGCCACCACTTTGGATTGCTAGTTGAAATTCGTGCAGTGTAATGTTTCACCACAAAAACAAAATCATGTTGTCTATAGAAATCCAGGAGAGATAGGATTACTTCATTATTGCACTGGATTGGTACCTTCTAACTGAAATAAAAATATCAGACTAAGGGCCTTTCTGTACTACGTTGTTATAGTACTATTATTCCACTTTCAACATCCTGTAGAATTCTGTGGTTTGTCAGTTTACTGAGGCCAAAGAGCTCTCTGGCTGAGAATTCTAAATGCCCCTCCTTAAACTGCAAACCTCAGGATTCCATAGGATGTTGAAAGTGGAATAACAGCACTATAACAGTGTAGTGCAGAAACAACAGACACATTAAATCATTCAGACTTGCACTAATGATTTTAAAAGACTGCTATAAATGGAGTCCCATTCCATTAAATGCATCTTGTCTAGTTGGGATTAGTATTTGGATTTAGCATGATTACCTTGATTGCTTACTATTAATCCAAATAAGCAAACTATGTTGTTCTATGGGTGAAAAACTGTGTGCATGTTACCAGAGATGGGTGGATGAAAGCAGAAAAAAGAAAGAAAAGAAACATGTTCATCAATGAAAAAATATAACTGACAAATGGTTAGCTCCCTTGGTTTTATTATAGCCTTCCCCCAAATGGCTGTTTCCAGATGTGTTAGACACAAATCCTACTATCCCCAGTCACCAACTGAACTGTGGGATAGTAGTCTAAGGCATTTGGGAACTGCCTGGTTAGGCAAGGCCAATTGCAGTGCACAATCCATTTGAAGGAAAAGAAGAAACACATTTGGTGGCAACAGTGGCCCTTTCCGCACCTTACCTTCTTCCGGTGCTGGGGTGCAGGGATTGTGCGAGCAGCCTCTGGCAAGAGGCTCTCGCATCTGGGGTCCTTTGGCTCCACACAAGCTGCCTGCTTGCACAAGAGCCCCGCTTCTACCTTCTGCAGTGCAGCCTGGGACTGCACTGGGGCAGGAAGTGCGACCGATGTGGCTCCGAAGGCTCCATACACCAGGTAAGTGCACGTGGGGCCCGGGAACAATGTGCAATCGCACACCATTTTCAGCTTCTAGCTGAAAATGAAAAGGTGCACAATTGGTGCCTGCCGGCCCCTGGAGCGTCACGTGACTGTGAGTGCGTCGTGCAGATCGCTCCTCACAATTGCGCAATGCTCCAGGCACCCTTTTACATCGAAAATGTCATGTGGAAAGGGCCAGTGTTAGTCACTCTAATGTATGCCATTGTGTATAATTTATTTTCAAACCAACAAATAATTGGATGTTTAATTTAATGAGTAATCTAATGCATCACCTTAAGAAAATCTTCCCCATTAGTACCTGAGTTTATATACATGAGTTTATGTAATACTTCCATGTATTTATGTAATATGTATTACATGTACTTACATGTATTTATGTAATACTTACATAAACTGAATTAGATTTTGGAGCCTCAGACTAAAACCTCAATGACCTAAACATTTTGAATTAACATTGCACGTTCTGTCTAAAATATATGCACATATACCCGCAGTAAACAAAGTAATTGTGTTCCTGTGCATTGTTTCTTTAAAAGAAAATTGAATACCAGAAGCAGAAATAACCAGGAAAGTATAGGACTAGTTTCCTGCATGACAAAAAAAGAACAGTTTGACATATTCCATTTGAATATGCATATGTGAAATGAAACGATCAAGTCAAGTGAGCTTTTCATGAGTAAACAAAAACACCTTGAAGATTCTGGACATCATTTGAAAGCTTCTTCCAAAATACATCCAGTGAACCAGTCTTCAGTTTTCTTATGATGTCTTATGACATGGTGGCCCAATTTTCCATACTATGCCCTTTTTTAAAATAAAAAAAATGATGAACTGGCTTGTTTGCTTTCGTCTTTTTTCATTGTCTTGCTGTTCACACATGCTCAGTAATGGTTTCTGGTGGAAGCTGCTATTTACCTTGCCTGTTATAGGCAGACACGCACAACTACAGTAGAATTGGCTAAAGTAAAACAACACACTTCCCCAGCTCAAGCTTTAGTGTATTGTTTACTGAAGATAAGCTGCTTCTGCAACCCAACATCAAAAGACTGTGCTCCTCTATCCCTCTTTCACCACCCTCATGTCACTGCTGGGGAAAAAATAATCCAGCTAGAATAAAGACAGGAAGGAAGTTTGCAAAAACGAGCTTCTTTGTCAGAGGCTTTGGCCTTTTTCACTCAACGATGCTCTCCCATGTCATCCCGTCACAATCCCAGCCGTGCCTCTGGAGGCTCTTCTGGGGTGGGAGTGTGTTCCCAGTGTTCCTCTCCACTGGCTGCCTATGGAAGGGAGTGTGAGGGATATGTCCCATCCTTCTGGACTTCAGCCAACCTTCTTCCCATGCTGCAGTAAACGCTGAAGCCGGGAAGGAAGCGCTCTCCTCCACACCTGGCCGGCTCCCTGCAGAAGGGAGCATGAGTGATGCACTCTTTCCTTTTGCAGTGTACCTGGCCTCCTTCCTGTGCTGTGCTGGGAAGGGAAGCATGTGATTGCGTTTCTGCCTCTTCCACATGGCTAGGGGTGATCACAGGCATTTAATGTATTTTTTCCGTTAAGCAAATATTCCACAATTGTGACGTGAGGGGATGTGCTGACTGTGGGACCATGATGACATCATGCAAAAGCACAACCTGCAGACTGCTGCCATCGCGTCTCCATCTTGGGACTGCAACACTATGTGGAAATGGCCCATGTTTGCAAAACTAGGCCAAAACTATGACTCAATTGTATTCGGAAATCTAATCTCATTCAAAAATGCCTTGTCAGTGTGACTATATACTTAAAGACTTTGGCCCAGAAAATATTCAATGAGGCTTATTACAAAAGTTAATCTACTATATAAAAGTCAAAATTTGTGAGTGATCTTATCTGTTTGTCTATGTCAGGTAGGCACAGACTTCATATGATTGGCTGTGTGATTGGCTATGAAGATTCTATGGAATCCTGAGGTTAGCATTTCAGGGAGAGACCTTTAGAATTCTGAGCCAAAGGCTGGTTGCTATGGAAATGAGGCCAAGCACCAAGAAGGAAGCCAGTGTATTCCCTCAGGAACCCGACCTCTGTATGTTAATAACTCTGAATACAAATTGGATTGAGGACTATGGGGAAAAGTTACAGGTGCTGGACAAGGCAGTTTGAGGAATTAGAGACATAGGATCTCAAACCTGTGTATTTCAACTGCATCTAATTCCTAAGGTGAAGTAAGGTAAGGTAATTCCTAAGGTATTTCTAACAAGTGTTATCAATGAGAAAATAAAAATCCCGGGAATGCCAGGTAAATATACTAGTATAATATAATAATGATCAAATAATTTGCTGCCTCCTCTCTTCCAGTGTATGTATACCTGAATGTATATGTACAGATTGTCAAGTCTTATGGTGTTGTTCATGATGGAGTGAGAGAACGAAATAAACAAAGTGCACCCCCCAACTCCAAACGTAGTTGGAGTGTAACTCACAGAAACGTCAGCCAGCATGGCTAATGGTTGATAGAATCACAAAATATCTAGAGAGCTGTAATTTGATTTTATTGCTCTCTCTCTCAACTGCTCTTCCCATTCTATATTCTTGTAAAAATCACACAGTCAGTAAAAACAAGGCTCATAAATCAATATATCAATATGTTAATATGATATATTCATAATTAACATATCAACAATACTGAGAAAATACATGACCAAAGATAGGTCCTTTTCATATGGCATTTGCCACGCAAAAGGGTGCCTGGAGTGCCGCATGATTGTGAGAAGCGATCTGCACGACGCACTCACAATCGCATGACGCTCCAGGGTAGGGCAGGTGCCACTTTTTCATTTTCGGCTTTCAGCTGAAAATGGTGCGTGATCGTGCATTGCTGTGTGTGCGGAGCCTCTGGAGCTGCAGTGGTCTCGCTTCCTGCCCCAGCACAGCCCAGGCTGTGAAACTCCCAGGCTGCGCTGCGGAAGGAAGAGGCAGGCCTCTCGTGCTGCCTGCTCAGGAGCAGGCAGCTTGTGTAGAGCTGAAGCAGCGGGGATGCGAGAGCCTCTTGCTGGAGGCTGCTCGCGTGATCCCCGCACCCCAGCGCCGAAGAAAGGTAAGATGCAGAAAGGGCCAAAGTCACAAAACCTACAAACCTCTCTAATTCAAATCACCTCAAAGCTTTTCCAAACAAAACAAAACAAAACAAAACACTGATTTAAGCCAACTACCAAAAATCTAAAAATGAGGTGGATCCACAGATACCGTGGGAGGATTGTCCACAACTTAGGTACCTTAATCAAAAAGGAGATGCCATACATCTCCATTTGCCATGAGTTCATTAAGACAGATTTAATGGGTGAAAAGCAGTGTTTAAGTCTGGAAGGATGTGGGGGAGGGGGATTTTGCAGAATATGAAAAACACAAGAAAAGACAGAAAAAGGAGAGGGGCAAACAGAGTTAACAAACTTATTTTGTAAGGCTGTTCTCCAGACAGAAGCCCTTTTGGAAAAATAGTATTTACTTCTGGAAAGGGCCTTTCCTTGGTTAAGTACGTGTGAAAGGTTTCTGTGGTTCACATTTCAATGCACACTTACCAAATCTGCATGTTCTGAACTTAAACATACATGAGAATACATTTAGACATTGAAATCTGCATGTTTCTGAACTTTGCAATGCAGTCCACCCAAATGGTGAAACGTTTAATATGCAAATTGCACTTATGTATAGAAGTAGGCACAAAATATGCAGAAATCACTTTACTCATTACAAAAATCACCAGGAATGTATGATTTTAAAAGTGAAAAGGTGCACATGAAGTATCAAAATGCCTAGAAAAATGTGGATAATTAAAAAAAACTGCATTATAATATGCTCTATATACAGAGAGAGTGAACACAAAATAATTTGCAGTTTGAAGGGGAAATAAGACTGAAAAAACTTAGCATGAAAAATAAGGACCTGAGTAAAGTTAAACTTGACAGACTAGCACATCCTTATTTGTTTCAACAGTGAAAAAGAGTATGAGAAGAGATCAAAGGGTATCTAGGAAGTATGTTAATTGTGTCTGAACCTAACTTACCTAATAAGAAAAGACAGGGCTAACCAATAAGCAGGCACTAGTTTCAGATACATGCTCCTCACCACAACCAATATTGAGATGATGGTTAATGTCCACCTTGATTCTGGATCTACAGAAAACTTATTTTCTTCATCCTTTCCCTAGTGAATCTGTCTTACAACATATTCAGAATTCCCCCCCCACTCCCCTGCCATATTATTTGACACAGCCCATCCCCTTATGGCACAAGACCATCTTGCACATCATAATATATCTTTATAAGAAGTTACTTTGTCAGGTGGTAATAAGCTGCAGGCTTTCCTTCCCACTTATGTTCTTACACTGCCATGTACATGTCTCTAGTGTAATAAATATTGCATAGATTACAGTATGTAACAGGGCTTCATTAATATGGATACATTTTGCAAGCATCAGCATGGCCCTGCACTGTAGCTTGCTGTATCTTAATAGTAGGTTTAAAAGATTAAAATATTGCTCAATTTCAATAGCACCTCATAGTGGCAAATGTTTTCTCTACGGGCTAGAGTAACTTCAAAAACAATTCTCTTATCTCATGGCACTGATACAGATGATTTCTTTCCCCGCAAAAATGTCTTGTGCAAGCTTAAGGAATATTTAGAGGGTTCAGGAATTAGACATCTCCAAACTAATTTTTACCCTATAGTTCTCCATTAAGTGAAAATATGATTTTAGAGCATGTTCATGTGATTTTAAATCTTTTTTTTAAAAAAGTGTTGTGTCTAGTTCAATAGTATTGTGTCCAGTTATGGGAACTATAATATCAAAACGGCATTAATAATCTGAATGTATCCAAAGCAGATCAACCAAAATTGTACTACGTCCTATGAAGAATATATGCCCTATAAGGAACAATTGAGGAGCTTGAGAACAACAGCCTGAATGGAGTAAAATGAAGTAAGCTTATTTTAATGACCAACCATGGAATAATGAGACCAGACACAGAGTTGGGTTACATAAGGGCCACTTTATTGACCTAGAATCTATTTAATCTGTGATGAACTTGGAAAGGAGCAAGAATGGGGAGCAATCTGATGTGGGTTCAACTGAGGACCAGCTATCACCCCTTGATTACCTCCTCAGCTTCCCTTAGGCAAAACATCTGAGCCCTGAGGGCAATCCAATAATTGGAAGACAAATCCAGGCATCTGCTGGTATGCAAATCCAGCACTCTCTCCCACCAAGTCCCAGGACTTTATGACAGCAAAACCCTCAGGTCTTTCTCAAGGGTAGACTCCATTCCCACTCCCTGGTCCCAGGACCTAAAGGAGCAGTTCCAGAGCTCTACCTTTCACCAAAAGGGTGCCAAGGTGGGACATGAAGCAGCAATCAGAAAGAGGTATATGAAGGGATGGATAGTCCTTTTATTGCCTCTGACTCTGCACAACCCCATACGCTGCATCCTGGCACTTCATGCCCAATACAAAAATTTCTGGCCCCTGATCATTGAGGTCATTAAAGATGGCCTTTCCCTTGTAATGCCATTCACCACACAGGCCCAGGACCTTATTCGACTGCTCCTCAGAATAGGACCTGAACCAATGGATTCAAAATAGAGGAACTTCCAGAGACTGAGGCCCTCTTCGCACCTTACCTGATGCCACTGGCATCACGTGGGGATCACACAAAAAGCCTCTTCCAAGAGGCACTGGTGTCCCCTCCACTTCCCCTTTGCACCAGCTCCATGCTGGCTGGAAGGAAGCATGAGCGCTCCACCCTTTCCTTCTGCAGCACAGCTGGGTACTTTCCCAGGGCGAGGAAGCACAATGGCCATGCATCTGGAGCCTACACACAAAAGGTAAGTGCATGTGGGCCACAGGGGCGGCACACGATCATGCATCATTTTCAGCAATGAGTCAAAAATTATATAATGCGCAATCACCCCCTAAAGACCTCAAGAGCGTCATGCGATTGTGAGACGTCATGTGGAACAGTCCTCGCAATCGTGCGATACTCCCGAAGCCATTTTGCAACAGGACTGGTGTGTGAAAAGGGCCTAAAATTGTCTGGCAGTGAGATAGTCTGCTTATAGTTGGTGGACATTCCTTCATTGGAGATATTTAAATACAAGATAGATGGTCATCTCTCAGGGATATGTTAGTTGTGGATTCCTGCACTGGCAGAGGATTGGATGAGATGGACTTTAAGGTGCCTATTAATTCTATGATTCTGTAATTTGATGATTTTTATGTTACGTAAATTGGATCACAAATTTTTCAATATTGGGGATTCATATGACAAATTTTGTTGAGAAGATCATATTTGATTTGGGATGTGTTAATTGAATAGGCTCACATTATTGTGAATTTCAACTTATGTGAATTCAATTAATTCCCTTTTATCCATAAAATTCAGTCAATTTTTTTTCATTTTTTTAAAAAAGTTACAAGTATTTTATCCTTAACATAATTTTTAAATCTTAAAATTTTAAAGACACATGTATTCTATTATCGCCAGCTTTCAGACCAAGACAGAACTTGTCTGATCCAACATGGGAGCTGTGGTGTATTTTGTTTTCTTTTTCTTTGTACTGTATCCATCTTAAGGAAAAGGTGGAGAAAATGAAACCTGCCACAGAGAGCCAGAGAGAAATTCAGAACCACACCCTCCTTTTCTGTAAATGCTTGAAGAAAAAAAGTAAGAGGCTGTGGCAATTTATCAGATGTGGTTTATTTTGAACCAATAGGGGTTTTCTCCCCAAATGTAGGTGATAAATCTAAAAGCTGGAACAACTACTTTTTTTTTTTTGAATAAGCAAAGGATTCAATGCTAGAAATGGCACTAAACCGAAAGCAATTACTCCAGGAAACAATAAATTTTATTGACTAATTACAAACAAAGCTAAAGCTGGACTTTAACTAACAACCTTTAATTAAAGAAAGAAGTGAGAAAACATTTTTCTGGTGTCACTTCATTGTCAACAGCCACTTCTAGGATAGCTGCCTTCATGTCTCTATGGCCATTTCCACACTAGACTGTTATAGTGCTATTATTCCACTTTCAATACCCCATGGAATCCTGGGGTTTGTTGTTACGGGATTCTGCATTCTGCACAGGATTCCGATAACTGCTAACCCCAGGATTCCATAGGATGTTGAAAGTGGGATAATAGCACTATAACAGTCTAGTGCAGAAATCGCCTATGATCCTAGGAATATCAGCCCATCAGCAACTATAGAATTCTAGCTGTGTCAAGCCTACTTGTGGCTGACTTCATTTACTTCTGCTGCTAAATATAAAGCATAATTAAATTAAACTAAAAATCTCAACCTAGTTTGACACTATAAGTATAGACTTATATCAGAATCAGTTTAACGAATGTAAAAATACTATGAAATGAGATTAAAATAAATGTTGGGATCTGAAAATAAACTGTCTTTTGAAAATAAAAATAAATTGATTAAACCTGCAGGCTATTGGTTTCTCATCTATATTTGATAATACTTAATAAAATTTAAAAGTAAATATGTAGTAACTCTTTCTATTTTCAATATTTTATTAGAATTTTTGAAAAGCCCTGAAGATAAAAAAAAAAAACCACCCTAAATATATGAAAAGCAGTTGAAAAAATAAAGGTTCAGCCTTTCAATACTCATCAAATGTTCCCCTCAGTACCCTAGCCTACCTCAAACAATAAACAGACAATTTTTACTGGGGGACTTTTTTTGGAGAGGCATTAATTTGGAGGATGAGACTAAATATTCTGGGACCCCAGAAATAATCTTTCAGAGAACTCTTAGCAAAACACAAAAGTCTTTTGAGAAATTCTTGAGAGAACCTGGAGCAACCAAACTTAGGTGAGCTCCCCCTGACATTACAGAAAATGTAGGACTCACCCATTAAACCTAACTGTTCCCGGTAATGAGAACTATTAACTTTAAGTGACTCCTGGACAAATTAACTGAATAATGAATCATTAGAAAGTGCAGTCCCCATGTATTCCATGTTGGAAGGATAAGTCTTCCATTCAAATATCTGCCACAGCTGCTCCCCCTTTGCGTGAGAGGAAGCACTGGCAAATAAGTCAAATGAAAACAAGTCAGCCAATTTCCAAATGCCTCCAATTTCAAATTTGGCTTTATCAATCACTGCAATTTAGCTAAGTGTTATCGTTCACATGCACCCAGGGAAATCAAGCAATCAGACAACTGTAATACTTCCCAAGAGATGTAGGTAACTGAACCTTCTGGACTACTGAACTAGGTTGTATACAATGTTGAACATCATCTAAGGCCAATCAAGTTCTATTCTGTGGCAAATATGTATCTACCTGTCATATGAACCCTGCCTATGGAGCACAGGTTGGATAATAACCTGAAGGAATTTTTTGCTGTTGTTTACATGTTTCACCTTAAACTTTCCTTTCAAATAAAGGCACTCAACAATCAAAATGCTTAGCATTTTTTTCCCAAAGCTGTAACAGGAAGAGGGAATTATTTTATTGTTACAGCTTTGCTTTCTCACACAGAAAACTCAGTCCCCTGTTCTGTGCTACCATTAGTGGTTATTGTTGCACTGAATGAAAGCTTAATTAATAGTCAGTTATGTGACAACCATGGTAAATTGCAGCTGAATTAGATAATGTGCCTCCTTGCCTTCTGCTTCACCATGCTATATTTGTTTTTGTGTGTGTCAGGATAAGACGTTCATTTGAGTTTCAGTCTGTGGGCTGCCATTGGGGAGTTGGCCTATGTGCCGCTTCTCCCAAAAGACAGTCTAAATAGAACATGTGTGAAACAGAATATTCTTTGGCTTTGTTGTACAAAGCACCTGTTTTTGAATAGTGTGAATTTTGTTTCATGAGCTTGTCGAAAGCCAGACGCTTAGATGAAATATGTCAGAATTTGGTGTAAATAAAAAAACAACAAAACAAAACAGAAGCCTAAGCCAAGTATCAGACTTGTGTGAGAAGGTGAAATACAATTAATTATTGTTGATTCCATGGAGACCATGCAACAAAATGATATCACACATAGCAACTTGCAGGCGGTATGGGTGTAGTGACAGGTAATATGAAATAACAGAATTCAATGTATGTACAGTTTTAAAGGCCTTTGTGGGTTTTTTTTAGCAAATCTATTCTTCTAACCCCTTCCCCTGAGATGTGTAATACGCAAAAAGGTTGAATATATTCTCTATCTAGTAATTCCCATGGATGTATATCCCTTATAGAAGCAATAGCTTTCACTAGCCATTTTGGTTTGGCAAAAATAAGGTTAACCCTGCACCTATTTGGATCAAATTACTGAAACATCTAAATAAATTTCTAACATACATATCCAATATAGTCAACATATCTTGGCAAGACTGTGGTAAGTATCAACATCTTTATTTCCCACTGACTCTTGAATGCATGTGGAATCCATACTATTAAGCACACAGATCATATGCAAAACTCTACCACACAAATGACAACCATGTATCTTTTATACATCTCAGTACAAAGACTAATGTGAAACTTGGCTAGAAAGGAGTTTATCTATTAATAAAGTACCACAGACTAACAGTACAATCTTTTACATGTCTACTGAAATGTTTAATGCAAATATTTTGAAACTGGCATACTGTGCATTTAAATTAATTTTCAATGTGTTTTAAACCATTTTAACCATGTGATTTTTCAAACAGAATTATTTGTTTCTTTTTTAACTTTTGTAAAATAAGATTTTAGCTGAACTTTCTTTTAAATTATAATAAGCTTCATTGGGTCCCATGCTGGGTCCCATGCTTCTTTGGGTCCTATGCTGGAAGGAAGGAAGGAAGGAAGGAAGGAAGGAAGGAAGGAAGGAAGGAAGGAAGGAAGGAAGGAAGAAAGAAGGAAGGAAGGAAAGAATCCAAGAGCCAAGAGGTGCATTGTAAAATGCAGAGTAGTGTGAAAACCTGAAAGATAACTATGTTCTCTTTTGCACATTAGTTTGGGAGCTGCAAAGGTCTGATTGCTAAGGTCACATTCCCACAGAAAACAGTCTTTTCCCCCAGTCTTTAAACACTCCTTAACATGCAAGGATAAACATCCATAAGAATATGATTCACTTGTCATACACATCAGCCTGCATAACTATGGCCCTTTTCGCACAGCATTTGCCATGCAAAAGGGCATCCAGACTGTTGCATGATCGCGAGGAGCATTTCAGACGACGTCCTCACAATTGCATGACACTGTCGGGGCTGGCAGGTGCCAATCGCGCACTATTTCATTTTCGGCTTGTAGCCGAAAATGGTGCTTGATCGTGCATCACTCTGGGGCCCGACGTGCACTTACCTTGCATGTGGAGCTCCAGGGCCGCGGAGCTCTGGAGCCGTGGCCCTTGTGCTTCCTCCCCCAGCACAGCTTGGGAAAATACCCAGCTGTGCTGCAGAAGGAAGAGGTGGAGCCTTCATGCTGCCTGTCTGCTGGCCAGCAACTCCTGCAGAACTGAAGGAGCCGGGACATGAGAGCCTCTCGCAAGAGGCTGCTCATGTGATCCCTGCACCCCAGCGCCAGACAAAGGTAGGATGCAGAAAGGGTCTATGTACGCACTTAATTCTATCATGAAACACATCACCCATAGCAACTGTTTGGTCCACTGCACTTCTGCTAAAACTGTCTTAAAATGATGTTGCTACATCAGACATCTGAGATGTTCCTACAAAATGGTGCATAAGATTTTAGAATCCTGGACACTTTAAAATCAAAATCTTGGACTGAACTGATGTTCTCCCCAGGCCCAGATCTCAATTACAACAATAGGCTAGGAGGCTACCAAACCTAACACACTTACCCCATTTGCTTTACTGAGAGCCTGGAAGTAAATGCTGTAGCTTTTCAGTGGTGAAAGTGGAGCATTCCAATAGCCATTGTAGGTTTTGTTGTCTCCCACCGTGAAGGGCTGTGTGACAGGAAGGTTGACTGGCTTCAGCTCAGCAGCAAAGTAATGGGGAGAGTCAAGACTTGAAGCATTTCTGAAGCTCACAGGGACAGAGAAACATTCAATGATGTCTGCAGCTCTTCGTGACTTCTGTGGTCTTTCTTCTTTCACAACAAGCTGATAAACACTGAAAGGGAAAGAAAAGCAAGGTTCACCAGGATGGTGATGAAGACAGCAAAGCAAAAGTTACATTCCAAGATAGCAAAAGAAAGGTACAATGCCAATGAATAAGGCAGAGGACAGATGTCTGCAGCTTTTCTGGAGGATTTACAGATCATATGGACATAAGATTTATTATCTAAAGAACTAACACGGACAGCACAAGAGGGAACAGAGTGTGCAGAAGAGAAGTAAGGCAAAAGGAAACTTGGATCACAGGATAAAGTTGTGACATGGCCAATGCTATAGTGAGTCAGTTCTTTGATTGTTCATACTAAAAACCTGACAATATTTCAGGAAATGTTATAGAAGATGGGACAGGAAGCAATCTCAAGAGTTGATGTGGTAATCAGTGCACACCTTTTGCTTTACTGTTCTTAACCACAGTGCTCAATATCAGTCACATCAAACAAAGGTGCCCTGCAATGTATGTAACTAATCTAATTTAAGCACACTCATTCAGTAATACCAACTAAAGAAATTGTGTTGTGATTAAGATTCAGATGTGCATTTTGTTTTATACAGTTTTGATTTTTCACTCCAGGTTCCTTGCTAAATTGCAGTATCCTTGATCACAAGCATTAGTTCTGATGATTATCTTAAGATTTTTATCAGTTCATATGTTCTTGTCATTTTAAATGGCCAGAATACTTGGATTTGCATGTGACGATGGAGGAAACAACAACCCCTTAATCTTGTTAAAGAAGCAAAAATCTAGCTAAAATTGTAGGGATGAGAATAAAATAAAATATAAAATAAAACAGCAATGGAAGGCAAATGGTGATGAAATATTTAACCCTAAGAGATTAATTACAGCTTGAAAACCTGCACGCAGACACTATCAGTTTGGGATTCATCCTTCACAATAACCTTACAGGGGTTATGTTCTGTAGGCCAAATAGCTGAATAAGTATATAAGAGGGATACAAAGAATATTCAGAATTTTCCTTGTCCAAGTGAGAAAGGGATTCTCAATATGTTGGTCACACTCACAGGACTGCTATTATTTAAGGGCATCCTCCTCACTCCAAATAAATAAAATAAAATACAAATTGCCAAGTTCTGTGTGTGTGTGTGTTTGTGTGTAAAAAAAATGTAAAAAATCACTTAAAATGTACACACACACCCATAATCTTGTCCAGTGAGAAGATAACTTTTGATATTTTCCGTACTTGAAGGGGTGAACAAAATAAGCAAAAATTTGCATTGCTAGCATAGACACTGACACAGTGTCTCAATATGGTACTAACAAAAAAAGCACTAATAAATTCCATCAGGAAACTTTGATTACATATTTTCCTTCCGAGAAATAATCAGCCTAGCACATAATAGACATCTTAAAATGTATGACATGTAGATGACGGAGTAAGCTTGTTTTCTGCCGCTCCAGAGACTAGAACATGTACCAATGGATTCAAATGACAAGAAAAGAGCTTTTTTTTTTTTTTTTTAAACTGTAATAGCTATTCGACAGTGTAACAAACCACCTTGGAGAGAGGTGGATGTCTTTGGAGGTCTTTATACAGAGATTGGATACACATATTTCAGAGGTGCTTTAAATGTGTATTCCTGCCAAGCAGGCAGTTGGAGTAGATGACCCTTGCAATTTGTTCCAGCTCTCAAATTCTATGATTCTATGATCCTATGATCCTAAATCTCCGCTTCGGACAGTAGAAGCATTAAAAGACCTCTAGCTAGAGAGTATTTCTTTGGTTCCACCCAGCAAAGAAAGCGGCTTCTCCATACTTGGGGTTATTTTAAGATTTTTCTTTCTAGAGGGAACCATACCAAGGAGACACTTCTCTCTGGTTCACCCAGCACTACATATTGCTTTTGTATGACCATGTAGTCATGCTATATCTCTGACTTCCAGAAGAAGGAGAAATTACGACTCTTCTGACACTAGCATATGTAGAAGAGTGGTTCTGATGGTCACACCTACATTTACCATAACCAGAAGTGCCTTATTTCTCAGGTTCCAGGCTGTGAGGCTACAGCATGACTATGCTGTGTGCAATCACATGATATAACATACTTTGTAGTTCTAGACCGGAGGAAAAAAGATCTTCCAATCAGCCCTCAGCACTACCAAGATACTCTTCTCACAGAAGGGTACTTACTTCAAGAAACAAAACCTGGGTGATGGGGAGAAGAAAAACAAACATGTTAAGAAGCTGACAGAAAGTAAGGAAGGATGTAAGAGATGGTCTTCCTTTAGGATAGCTGAGGACAGAGACTCCATGCATAACCAAGGAGTTGGAGCACCCATTCCCTTGATTATAACCACGAATTCCATATGATATGCAAGAGATAACAGGAGGCAGCCTTACCAAAACACTGACTGAAGATACATTGGAACTGTTCCTGAGGTGTGACATGGACTGAACCAGTTTTCACCAAATCTAGTGATAAAATATCAGTATCGTCTAGGTGCTAGGTGAGCACTACAGTCATTGTGCAAAAGGAATGCTGGATATAGTTGAGATAAGCCTTTAGCAACACAATTGGATGTAAAGCAACTAGACAAATTTTCTGCCATATTACTGCATATTACTACATATTTCTGCCATTCTAATGAAAAACTGGAAAACTATTTGGTTTTCAACACTCCTTCAACTTTACTGTGCAAGATGAGATGGAAACCTCTCAAATTGGCCTGTTCAATGGTGTGGAACTCAAAGAAGGCTATTTCTCCTCAGAAAACCTACAAGTATTTCTGCACTGAAAAACCATGTATACTCTGCCCAGAAAATGAGTTTTCAGCACAGAAAATGTGTTTTTGCACAGCATAAAAAAGGTTATTTTTCTACAGATGGATACAAACAATGATCAGGAACTGCACAGAAATCTTAATGTTTCCATTCTGCTGGGTGAATACTGGAAGATTTATTCATTCTTACACGGATGAAGATGTATAGCCACTTTTAGCCACAGAAAAAGTGTCTTTCAGACAACCGCCACTGTAATAGTGTCAGTTCCACAAAGCAAGACAGTGCCTGACTCCTCCTTGTTTTCTACTGCAAGGAATTTTTTTAAAAAATTGAGTAACCTAAAACAGCTACCTTCTGTAGATGCTCAAGAAAGCACCATCCACTTGAGTGTGCATACTATAGTTGGAAAAAGAGAAAGCTAAAGCAGAACCATACTGAATAGTGGGAGGGAGAAGAGGGAGAGAAACTAGAGGGGGAAATCAGAAAAAATGGTTCATATCCTGGATAAATCTTGATATCCTTTCTGTCACTACTTAATGTTTCAGCATCATCATGTGCCAACATTTGGTATTTCAGCTTTTCACTTTTAAGAGAGGACTATACAGCATCCAGATGCAGAGTGCTTCATTCTCTCCACCAGTTTTGGAAGTGATACAGAAGCATACACACATCCTCAAGTCTTGACACTAGTCACCCATTTGACAAAAAGAAAGGCATCAGTGCAAGTCCCTTCACTTCTCATCAAGGTATTCATATATGCTGCGCTCAACTGTCTATATAAGCTGTTTCTTTGTCTTGTTAGACAGGAGAGATCGATGGAAAGCCTGGAAACAGCCAGTAACCCATCATTCTGGTTGCTTTCAGGAGATTGTTGTGGCAGAAAGACAGGCCTAAAACATTTCTAGCAATGCCCTGCCAAAATTAGTATTGGGAACAATACAGTGACAGCTAAAGCAAGAAAGAAAATTTGGACATCTAATTCACATGTTGGAATCAATCACTGTCTCTTTTTATGACTGCCTGCCATATTTTTCTCTAAAGTACAGAACAAACAAACAAATATAGGGACAGGGTGTCTTTTAATGATGGAAATAATGGGACCTTGTGGTATATTTAAATATTGAGAGAATTATGGAACAAATTAATGTTATCAGCAACATCATAAACTTCATACACTTGCTCATTTTCCTGCATGATATATGCCATCAATTGTTAGCTACGCTCTACCACATTTTAGATAGGTCAGTTTCTATTTAAAAGAAAAAAAAATGGACATGTGCCTTATCTCAGAGATGGCAATTTCAAAAACTACTGTGGGAACATTTCAGTCTCCCATGGCACTCTGTCTCTGCCCTCAAAGGACAGAATGTAACAGGAAACAGTCAAACAATGATTCATGAGGAGATCTGGCTCTTTCTCCTGAATAGGGACAAAGGCTTTTTATCTCACAATATATATAAATTAGTTCATCTGTTCAGAAATGCCTCCATTACTACCCAACTTTTGTTTGTTTAATTAGCACTGTTTAGGCAGTTTTCATTGCCTGTAATTCTTCCATTTCTACTTCTTCTGGCCCTTTTGATTATAACCACTCACTCATAGAGTTCATCTACAGGTCTCCCCTTCTCACTCTCTTCTTCTTATACTAGTACTGAACTCATTCTGCATGTGTGAATTGATTGTCTATACCAAGATGTCTTTGTCCCCTTCCAATGGCTGCTTATCAAAGAACTATGATTAAAATAATAATTAGCCTGTAGGGTTTTCTTTTGTTTTTCTTTTACATTTCTGTTCCACCACATACCCTTCCCAGTTGAGGACATATACAAATATCTGCCTATTGAGGTAACATTCTATGCACCTGATATAACAGTCCACCGAACCTAATGATAAATGAAATGTATTAGTCTTCAAAGTACCACAAAGATCTCTTGTTGGTTTTGCTGCCATATATAACAAAGTGACCTTTCTAACCTGCCTTTCAACTTTCCCAATTTGGAAGGGACAGTCCTGATCAATACCTCGTTGCCCTACTTTTTCAGTTCCTTTTAAAATATTCCAATTTGTTGCTCTCCTTCAATTTTCCTTCTTTATTCTTAAATTATTTTAGTTGCTGCAAAATGAATCCGAAGTGCAAAGGTAGTCTGTACTCTGTTAACTCATCTGTTGTGGGGGTGGGGGAGAGGAGAGGTAGAATATTGCCCTTTCCAGTTTGCTTAGAGAAAAGAAAACTGTTGCAGCCTCAGCTTGTGTATTTTTCTCTTTTAAGACTTTTGTCATCTTGACCACAGTCTGATCTTGGTTGGTCATGCAGTTTGCATCAGTGAAATTTTGGAGGGTAGGAGCTAAAAAAATTAGAAATCCAATGTTTACAGAGAAGCATATACTTTATCTGTTGCAAGATAGAAGACACACATCCTAAATTTCCTTAAGATATACTTCTGTGTGTATCATAACTGTTTTTTCTACTCCCAATCACCCAACTCCATGCATCCAAAGGATTTATGTAAATATAAAAGTATGCTCCTATTAGGTGGATTTGTAATTGGTTGACTGACTGAATCCAAAGAGTGCTCATCAATGGCTGCTTTTCATCCTGGAGAGAAGTGACTACTGGGGTGCTACAGGGTTCTGTCCTGGGCCCAGTGCTATTCAACATCTTTAATCAATGACTTGGATGAAGGAATAGAGAGTATGCTGATCAAATCTGCAGATGACACCAAATTGGGAGGGGTTGCTAATAAGCCAGTGGACAGGATCAAAATTAAAAATGACCTTGACAGATTGGAGAGCTGAGCCAAGGCTAACAAAATGAATTTCAACAGAGAGAAATGTAAGGTCCAGCACTTAGGCAGAAAAAATGGAATGCGCAAATATAGGATGGGAGACTCCGACCTAGACATTAGAGGAGGGCTGATGGAGGAACATATAGCCACACACAACTACAGTGGTTTATTTGTTTATTTATCTTTGCCTTACTTCTCAGGAAACTGGTAGCTACAACAAATTTTAGGTAATGAAACAGAAAGAAACAAGTTTATCAAACACATAAAATATGACACTAAATGATTAGATACTAGCATACCTAAAAAACCAAAGGTACTCCCTACTTCTTTTATGCAGATGCCCCCTCCCACACCAACTGTAACTACCATATATCTTTTTAAAGATAAGACCAGAAAAGAATACTCCAGAATTGGGTACTATCCTTTAACACAAGATAAGGGGATTAATATAGTGCAAGATTGCTTTCTTCTTCTGTTTCTTTCAATAAACATAAATATACTTTAAGTCACTGCTTGTTTTGAAAAATAAACACAACTCCCTCCCAGAGACACATTTGAAAGGTGTGTGCGACTTGCAATGGATCCCATGGAGTCCATGGGATCTCATATCACTATTCCAGTATGAATTGGAGGCTACAGAACCATACAGGCTGCAAAGCTCACACAACAACAAACTATTCAACGTGTAATATATATTTGAACTCACTCTTCTTATTTATGGCTCAGTTGATGACGTATTGGCTTTGCAAACCACTGAGACCATCACCAAAGAATATGTCTCTGTGTGTTTTCAGACTCGAAGTATTTTGTTTCCCAAATAATAACAAAAATGACAACACCGATCCTTTCAGCATATATTTTGGCTCTGCTTTAATTTGCAAGATATAATGCTTCCAAAGATGTTGAACAAGATGCTTTTCCTGGACATGGAGATCTCAAAAGGAGATATCATAAAATAAAGGAAATAATATAACTGAACACAGAAAATCAGGTTTTCTCCTTTATCATTTGCCAAAGCTCGTTCAGTTCAGATACCTAATATAGGAATATCTGCTATTCTGTATATTAGTCATTAATTCACCCATCACTTAGCAAGATCATTAATACCCCACTCTTCAGTAGCCAGTATTCCAAAGGGCTTACATGTTTATAAAAACAAGACAGCTCTTGTCCTGAGGCAATATCTTGACTGGCATGTTTATTATAATTTCTTCTAGTTTTAGTACTAGCCCCAATTGTCAAGTACAATTGCTCCAAAAGCACTTCCTAGTAATAAGGAGTATATCCTTGCTCACTAGTGTTAAACAATCTCTTGCATAAAGTACAAACAATAATTCTAATTAAACAATGTTTTGCTAAATGAATGCTAGTTTCCTGATTGTTAGAAATACTCCAACATTATAATCCTTCAAATTGGACACATTTGTTTGGTTGTGAATGTTAAGCCACCTGCAGGGCTAACTTTCTAGAACTGAAGTCCCTTTCAAACCAACTATAAATTTCCCAGACTCTTAGTCTTCAGAGAATGGCTTAGATTTTTAAGATATAACTGTTTAATTGCCCATGCACTTTTCTTAAAAAAAAAAAAAATACTGTAAGGAAAGTCATGATGAACTCACTTACAAAACTTGAAAGCCCTTTATTTGGAATTGAAAGACAACTGTTTGGCATGAATTGTGCTCCACGTGTATTTTTGAAAACTTATATTTTTTAGCAGAGAATGTATAAACACACATTTATCTCTGCCTTCCCACTCCAAATATTCTTCTAATCCAGAAAACCTTGATTCCTCTCAAGAATAAAATTAGCCTTTATCAAGAATCAGACAAGAAGCTTTCAGGCTAAAGGAGGCTGTTACAGAAGTGATCATAAGGAGCTTCCCACTTTCAAAATCTGGATTATATCAGAAATCTAGTTATAAAAGCGACAACTATTTTTCTAAGATGCTTAGCAATGTTATTCATCTTGTTTGCAAGACTACAGCATGCCACTCATAGCAACTGCATGCATACAAATGTTTGACTCCCGCCATGTTTAATCAGACTAGTGAGTTAGCAAAGGATTTTTTTTTTGAAGCAAGTTATTTTTAAGTGAGGTGTGATATCCTTTCAAAATATCTTGACAATTGAACACTCACGTTAATCTCACATGCATTTAATCAAATGCATTCAATTTAGGGATGGAAAGAATATTCAAAACTATTGACAAACAAACATGTTGAGAAATCCTGGTGAGAAAAATTATGGACTGAAGAGAGTTTTTGCAAATTTAGGATTTATTCTACACAAAATTCAGATGTGGTTGTTTCACAGAGAAAACACCATTTTTTTGTGTGCAGCAAAATAATATTTCTGCACAGAAAATGTGCTTTTCTGTGCAAAACAACCAAATGTGAGTTTTGTGCAAAGTAAGTCCCAAAGAACAAATAGGCTTGGCAATTGTGTAGATTTTAAAGTGTTTGTTTTTTCCCCAAAAAGGAAATTATTAATAACTTTAATTAATTATTTATATTCCTAATTTAATTAACAGCACATATGGTACATATTAACTGATGATGAAACTACAGTATATGTATGGTTACAGTTAGAGATCTGTATATGAGTGAGATCACTAATATTGCTTGACCTGCTGTTTCCTCTTATCCTGTGAGATCTAAGGTCAAGTTTTTATATCTGAAAACTTAAATTCCTCTTTTAAGCATGACAAATGAAAGATCTGATTCACATATGTGTGAGCTTAAACGATTTCAGGTATAGACGCGAGGGATCTGGGTACTTGAAAAGAACTCAAACAGATCTCCCCTTGTGCAGGGGGACTTACCGTGCTCATCTCCTCTCTCAGATTGCTCTACAAGTTCTCCCTGTCTTTCAGAGGAAATCTAGGGCATACGGGGCTGCAGGGGGAATCCACTGTACCAGGGATTCCTGTTCCACTAGCAGGGGTGGAAGGCACTGAATACAACATTCTGTGTATGCAGAATGTAGTGGGAGTCCAGTAAGGAGACTCCAGTAAGGAAACTGGATGATGGTTGAGGAGATTGGTAAACACATATCTAAATGCATACATATTCTTAACAAACTGCAAGGTCACATTCAGTGGAAAGCTAATTTCTTGCCAATATTGGTGAGACGCCAACTCTCCCCATGTTTTAGTCCAAACTTTCAAGAAGTTATCCAAGGTTCTGTGTCTGTTTTGGGGACAGAGCACAACACCTTGAAGTGTTTCTCTGATGTATAGACTGAAACCCTGAACAGATTCACCATCCATTCACATTATAGCCACCTCACTTCTATGACATAGTGTAACATAAAATCCTCTGTCTCTCTTTTCTGCATCAAAATTGGCTGCAGAGAAATGTTAGCAGGCTTTTCAAGTCTGTGTGGTCTCATGTCACAATCATCTCCACAAACCTGCAAGACAGATTAGGGATAATAGCTAGTGCTCCCTTGATCCCTATCTTTCCAATTCAGTACTCCTTGCTGACATATTAAAGATAATGATTACATACAGCTATGACTTCTGCTGTGTAAGAAGCACAGTGTTAGTGGCTTTGGAGGTGCCTTTCCTCTCCTGAACCAGTTGCTATTAATTTGATTTTCAAAAGAGAGCAACAAAAAAGTGGTTATATCATTTACCATTGAGCATATTTTTGTTGGCTGGGATCATTTCAGGTGCTTAGTGATTTCTTTCAGAGTGACAAGGAAAGATCCAAGGATAAGGGCTGTTACATATACAAGTTTCTACAAAGAAGAAAGTGCAAGTTACACTACAAGACTCCTGAGGCTGTATTATGTTGTGATCCACATGGATCAATATCTGTGGAAATGTTACATTTCAACAGACCATCTATATTACATTAATATTACATAACTTGTATCTAACAGGAACCTGGTATATCTCAAGACCTATCCATATGATCAGCAAAATTCATGGCAGGATAAACTGTGTAAAAGGCACACATGCTGATCCTGTTTTCAGTCTCTCTACCACATGTAGCAGTCTTCACATATTCAGAATTCACATATTCATCTGAATGTACAGACTCTGGAAACCCTGAGGATCCTTACAAATCTAAAATATATATTTAAAGTATAGGTGACACACGCATAATATTTAGGGGTGATCATGCAAGGAACTATCTAGGTGGCACATTCTTCACAACACATTTTGTCTTATAGCCATCAACAGGAGTTTCATAAAATATCCCATATTTGCAAAGCCTTTACATTGTGTAGGTAGAGATGGGTCATATTCCCTGTATTTGGAAGAGAAGAAAAATGCTATGACTATAATCCAGGAAGAAATTGTGTAAACTGATTGCTTTCAATGCGCTAAATTCTACTATAGATTGTAGTCATGATATGCCATAGAATTCTGTATACTGTAGTCCTGATATTTAATGGAAATTCTGCATAAATAAACATTTTTAAAAGCTTTCTTCCACTTTTCTGGAACTTTTTTAAAATTTCTGCTTTGCTCGTAATTGAAACATAACCCCATTCTTTAGGTCATGCCATTTGTCCCCTGTGAAAAAACAAAAATGTCCCTTATTTAATTTTAAGGTACTGTTAAGAAAAGGCTTGCCTTCTTTGTGCTAGTCATTTTCTAACACAAGCTTGAAAGTTTAGAGATTCAACATTTAAGATGTATATAGAGATCAGGTGGTTCAAGTCCAGTATGAAGGGAGAAACTTCAGCAATGGTCAAAAAAAAAAAAAAAAAACACCCAAAGAAACAACATTTTATAGAGATCAACAAGAGGGCAAAATGTTCATTTATTACAAGAAAAAACATTCTTAGTCTACATGCTCTTCCACCAGTTGATAAAACATCACATAATAAGAACTGATTAGGATCCTCCCCTCAATGAGTATAGAAAATTGAATTGTGTTGTGTTGTTGCAATCTGTTGTTTTTAGATTAAGAGAGTCCTTAAAGTCCTTAAAGAAATCCTGACTCCTGCTGTTGTTTGTCCTTAAAGCTGTCAAATGGGAAGATCATTTCATATAAGTCTTAGCTCCAACAAGATCCACAAAAGCAAAATAGAACAGTAGTTGTCAACCAGCTATATACTAGTGATGACACAAAACAGTAGTCTAGACAGAATGCATGGCTTCCATAATGACTACAAAGAATTCACCGTCCTTCCTACTCCATTTCTCCCTTAATTATACCATGTCATCTCTTATCCAGCTTACCAACCACAAATTACCCATCTGTGACCATTTGGCATGCTAGTAATACCTTTGGAAACTTGTTTTTTCTTCTAATTTCCCATTCCCCTTGCCCACTAGTGTCACTTTCCAACAGGGATTATCAGGAGATGTTTCTAGCTCTAATCATTCCCTGGGCTTAATCGTTGTAGCATGTGATCTGTTAATAGTGGTTACCTTTGATCTTCCCTGCATAACTAATCTGGCAAGGACTATCAAGTGGTATTTCTGGCTTTCATCTTCCTCAGGCCTAATCCTTGACACATGAACTGCTAATGTGACCTTTGATCCTCCCTGTACACCTGACCCAGTATCATTACATATGGTCTGCTAACAACAAAATTTTCCAGATCTGTGACTCCTCAAAAATTCCTCATTACTTATCATAATAAATAATAGAAATGTTGTTTGTATCATAGGGATACTAGGTTCTTTGACAGACTGATTGGTTGACGTAAGATGTGAAAGCCAAGAATAACAGAGCTAGAAAACACCCAGTGATATTCTGTGCAATGAGCTCGACCAGCACGGTTACTGTTCCCTTTTTTTTTTTTAAATCAGGATTTGAAGTCCTGTTGTAGTTTGTTACTTGACCTGTATCAGACCATAGTCTACTTTATGGTAAGGTTCTCATTTGTGAACAATGGCATTGTCCAGATAGTCAGTCCAGCATAAATTGTCCCCTTAAAGGTTTCTTTAGGATTGGTATTCAAGGATTTTTAAAATGGGAGAATAAATTTGTGGATCTATATTAGGAAGGGAAATTCTATTTGAAAATACATGAAAAATGATTGATTTTTGGAGTACTGCGAAATCTAGACAAGAAGAATCCTGGACTATGAGAATCTTTGCAGTTCAGAATTATTCTGCGCAAATTTCACATGTAGTTGTTTTGCAAAGAAAATATAATTTTCTGTGCATGAAACAACTTTTTTTTCTGCACAGAAAAGAATATTTCCTTTCAGAAGAGACTAGCTATAAGCAACATTAGCTGATAATGGTACTCAGCCAGGAACACTGAAATCAGCAACAGTTGGAACAATAGTGTCGTGGGCCCCGGCATGGCCAAGCCTGCCGGTGTCTCTGAGGCCGCCTCACATGCGGTCTCCGGGGCGGAGGAGGACCCGGATGACTCCCTGGATGCCGTGGAGGCCGCCGTCGCTGAGGGGGAACGCCCGGACGCCGCGGAGACTGCCGCCGCCGAGGGGGAGCGCCTGGATGCCGCGGAGTTTGCCGCCGCCGAGGGAGAGCGCCCGGACACTGCAGAGGCCATCGCCGCCGAGGGGGAGCTCCCGGACGCCGCAGAGGCCACCGCCACCAAGGGAGAGCCCCCCGGACGCTGTGGAGGCCGCTGCCAACACCGGCAGACCCGCTGGTGGTTCGGAGTGCGTCCCGGTCCCTTCACCGGCAGGCGAGGCAGGTGCGGGCTCGCCAGGGTGGGCGGGCCCCGGGCTCGGTCCTGGGGCACCGCCCACCCACGGCTCCGACCCAGAGGAGGCTGCCGCCCCTCCTCCCAAGTTCCAGCGGCGGCGGCAAAGCAAGGAGGCTGCCCGCCAGTCCCGATGTTTACTGGAACGGCGGCTGCAGGCTGAGGGCTCCCAGTTGGCTGACAGCTCCCAGCTGTGAGCCCGGCTGAGGGCTCGCACCTGCGAGCCTGCGTCCGGATTGGCTGCCGCTGGCTCAGGGACCTACTTAGGGCGGGCGTTGGGCAGGGGGAGGCACGGAGCAACAACCGTTGGCCCTCCGTGTGCCTCCTGCCCGTGTCCGGTTCCTGCCCCGCCTGCCTGTAACTGCGTCCAGAGCTCCAGCCAGCCAAAACCCCAGCCAGCATCCCAGGTGAAGTAACCCTTCTTTGTTTTCTGTTGAAGCCTGCTGTTTGTTCAAGGCGAAACCTGAGTTAAGGACTGTTTGCGTTACCCTTTGACTACTGGCAGAAATAAACGCGGGCAGACCCCAGTCGCTTGACCAGCGTCTGCTTGACCCCAGCCCGCCGCTGACAAATAGTATGAAACCATTGTAAACAGTCATGAGATTTTACACTTTACCTAACCCCCTCCTTATGGGCTCCTCAGCCTATTAGGAGTAAATTTCATTGGTCTTTTGTGCAAAGTCAGTACTCCTTTATTCAAAGTAAGTTTTACTGATGCTTTTTAATGCAGCAAAGAACTTGACTGGTGCCTTTCATCTTTCTTTAATTTACCCTCACTATTTTATCGATTCTGACTGGCAGATGATAATATCTTTAACAAGGTCCCCCATTCTGATTATCTGCCATGACACATGATTCCTAAATTATACCTGGCCAGGTATCCATTTTGTTCTTCTATTAAAGTTTTCTTGGGTTGTTTCTTATATCTTGTTCATATTATATCGTTAACATTGAGAGTCAATTGGCTATATGCCCAGAACCAGATATAATATACAACTGCTTGATAACTCTGGCCAGATGTCTCTGTCACAGTTTGTGTTATGTAAGTTTATGTATACTTAGCTACACAGCAGAGGTGATAAGGAACCCTATTAGTGAATTGCCAAGATGTGTAACAGGACATTGACAAGAGTGTCACAATCTGCACTGGGCTTTCTCTTTGCTCATCAGCACTCCCTAGATAGTATCCCAATGCACAACGGTCCTGAAGTGTGTTGGTCCTAATGTGCATCAGTCCTTTGCATTGGTCACTTTGCTAGCTCCCGTATGTAGTAACATAGGTAACAGGAGCTTCTTACTCAATACAGATATTATAGATGTCATGGACTTCCAAGACCTAGGCCCTTTTTGCACGGCACTTGCCATGTGAAAAAGTCCCTTGAGCATAGCACAAATGAGAGGAGTGGTCCACATGACACACTCACAATTGCGCGATGCTCCAGGGGCTGGCAGGCACCAACCATGCACTTTTTCATTTTCAGCTGTGAGCCAAAAATGGTGCATGATCGCCCATCACTCTGGGGCCCTGCATACACTTGCCATGTGTGTGGAGCTCCGGAGCCATGGCACTTGTGCTTCCTGCCCCAGCGCAGCCTGGGAAACTCCCAGGCTGCACTGTGGAAGGAAGAGGTGGGGCTCTCGCATGAGTAGGCGGCAGCTGCGGAGCTGAAGGAACTGGGATGCGAGAGCCTCTCGCTAGAGGCTGCTCGCACGATCCCCCCCCAGCTCCAAGAAAAGGTGCGTTGTGGAAAGGGCCCTAGACTCAGACTCAGAGTCTGAGGCAGCAGAACCTGCAGAGCAGACAGTACTACCACCCACCCCAGGGACAGACATGTCAGCTGCAGCAGAGAGCCCTGCTCACTAATACAGAGAATGATCTATCCATACCTACCTTCGCCCAGCGTAGATGCCAAAAGGGTCTCCTGCATTGCTCCCAGAAAATTCATGCCAAGTACCAATTAATCAGGCACCAGCTGTGCTGACCCTGCAGCCTATAAGAACTGAGCCTTTCCCCTCTAGCCTTTGTCAGCAATCAACTGACCATTTCTCCTGTGCATGCTTCCGTTTGCTTCCCTTGCCTGTTATTCTGCCTCTTGACCTGTGTTTATATTGCCTGCCATTGATTTATGGACATTGCTGGGATTGTTATTTGCTTCTCATTTGTAAGGTTCTTCTCTTCCTAAAGTAAACTGACTAAGCTTCTTGACCTGTATTAATAATGACGATAACAACAACAACAACAACAATAATAAAATTTATTTATATCCCGCCTCTCCCCATGGATTGAGGCGGTACTACAACAATACATTAAATACATTAAAAGCATTAAAACATAACCAATCCTCCCCACCCACCAACCCAGCTAAAACCAACCCTCTAAAACACATTAACTACAATCAACTATTAAAAAACAGGAGGACAGTTGGTGGGAGGTGGTGGAGTACTAGTCTGGGAAGGCCTGTTGGAAGAGAACAGTCTTGACTGTTTTTTTAAAGCAGTCAAGACTGGTAATATGCCAGGTCTCCTCCGGCAGGCCATTCCATAACTTGGGAGCAATAGAAGAGAAGGTCCTCTGGGTAACTGCAGCCAACCTAGTTCTGACTGGCTGCAGTAATTCCTCCCAGAGGACCTTAGTGTGCGGAGCGGATTATATGGGAGAAGGTGATCCTGCAGGTAGGCTGGCCCCAAGCCATAAAGGGCTTTAAAGGTAAGAACCAACACCTTGTACTGTGCCCGGAAACTAATAGGCAGCCAATGTAAAGACTTCGGAATTGGTGTTATGTGGTCAGTTTTAGGTCTGCCGGTGACCAACCTGACTGCCATATTCTGAACTAATTGAAGTTTCCGGACTAAGCACATGGGTAGCCCTAGGTAGAGCGCATTGCAGAAGTCAAGCCGTGAAGTTACCAGTGCATGCACCACTGTTTTTAAGTGTTCCTGCTCCAGGAAGGGGCACAGCTGGCATATCAGTCGGAGCTGATAGCAGGCACTCCTGGCCGCCACATCAATTTAAGCTGTCATCTGAAGTGGTGAGTCCAGGAGCACCCCCAAGCTGCGAACAAGTCTTTTAGGGGAAGTGTAACTCCGTCTAGAACAGGTTGACAGACCTCCATACCTGGACTAGGGCCCTTAACAGCGAGTACCTCCGTCTTATCTGGATTCAGCTTCAGTCTATTTTTCCTCATCCAGTCCATTACTGCTTCAAGGCATTCATTTAGAGGCGAGATGCCACCCTTAGTTGATGCTATTATCCGAGGCATGGAGAGATATATCTGGGTGTCATCAGCATACTGATAGCACCTTGCTCCATGCCTCCTGATGATCTCTCCCAGTGGTTTCATGTAGATGTTAAATAGCACTGGGGACAAGATGGCACCCTAAGGGATGTCAGATTTAAGCTCCTTTTTCGAGGAGCAGCTGTCCCCAAGCATCACCATCTGGTATCTACCTGAGAGATAGGACCGGAACCACTTAAGTGCAGTGCCCCTGATCCACTGCCCTCTCAGGCATTCCAGAAGGATACCATGGTCTATGGTATCGAAAGCCGCTGAGAAGTCCAAGAGTACCAGCAGGGTCACACTTCCCCTGTCGATACCTAGGCGAAGATCATCCACTAAGGCGACCATGGCAGTCTCGACTCCATATCCTGCCCTGAAGCCAGTTTGGAATGGGTCTGGATAATCTGTTTCATCCAAGACAGCTTGGAGCTGAAGACCAACAGCCCTCTCGATCACCTTGCTTAAAAATGGAAGATGGGAGACTGGTCTATAATTATTCATATCCAGGGGATCTAGGGAGGGCTTTTTTAGAAGCGGCCGTATTATCAGTTTCTCCTGGCTGCCAGCCCAGTCCAGGCATTGTCAATAGAACTGTGCAATTCTAATTCCTGTAGACGTAAATCCACTTAAAAAGACTCAAGTCCCCAAGAGAATTCTGGCCTCTATTGCTATTGTAACTATACCATAATCATTAGCCCAGTGGACATACACATTTTATTAATTCACCCCTTTTTTTAACTATTAACAATCCATTTCATGAACTGAAATTGTAAGAAGTTGTTGGCGCTGTGTGTCTTCAAGTTGTTTCCAAGTTACAGAAACTCTAAGACAAATCTATCACAGGGTTTTCCAGGACTTGAGAGTATGTGATGCACTCAAGGTTACCTAGTGGGTTTTCTTGGCCAAGCAGGAATCAAGCTCTATTCTCTAGGGTCGTAGTTAAAAGTTCAAATGACTACAGAGTCCAGCCTTCAACAACTTTCAATTTGCTTCTAAAATATAAGATAAATATACTTCTTTATGCAAGTCAATACCACCAACAGGAGCTGTGGAGAACTGCAGGAGCCTTATAAGGGAACACATGGCCTTACCATCTTCCTCCTCCCACATGTAGCACATAGATTCTAGAAATGAACTTCCCTCATCTGATCCTAAATCAAGTACCCTACTTGCTGGCATATAAGACACACTTTTCCCTCTGAAAAATACTGTTTGAAAATGGGGTGTGTCTTATACACCAGTGTATCTTATATGCTGGTGTGTGTGCAGGGGTATGTCTTATATGCTAGTGCATCTTATATGCCAGCAAATACAGTAGCTCAGAGGGTGAACAAGCTTCCAACTTACTCAGATACACACGCACATGATCTGTATGATAGATCACAGGATCATGTTTCTGGCAAATATTTTGCAGAAGTGGTGGGAAGTAGCTATACTCTCAAAAAAAATTCCCCTAAAAGTACTTCTGGACAGTTTTGAAACATTCTACACTGTTTCAATTTTTCTACCAAAAATGCATTCCTTCCTTCCATTTTTTTTTTCAAAAATAAGAATTCTGCACTTTGCATATGTCTGTGAAAATTTCTTTTTGCAATCTAGCTTCTTTTTTTTTTAAGGCAACCTGTATAGACAGTAGAACCCTTAGAGAAATAGAATAATTGCTGCTTTGGCTTTCTTATATTTTTGCTGTGCATTTATGACAATTCCTTCATTCCATCTGCAACCCACACATTAATATAGCAGCTCCCTTTTCTAGTTCCAAGAATTATGCATTCATTATGAAGGAAAATTAACACCTCAAAGCAAACTATAATTAAGAATTCTTCAATTCAGTTTATGCTTTTTCAATTAGGCTCTCTATAATTTTAATCATGGGAGCATTAACATGTTTCTGTAATTTATATACCTGTGGTATAATTAAGTCCTGAAATGCCTCAGTCAACCACAGCAGAAGCAGAGCTTAGTTGTTTATTTTTTTTTTCCCTCTGGCATTTAGGTGCAAGTGTGTACAGTGCATTGTTGTATGAGACAGTCTAGATGTAAACAATGAATAGATGCACAAAGCCAAATCTTTGCCCAATCAGACTTGGTTATCACCAGCTTGATTCATACTATCTGCAGTAGGATCCCCAAGTGATATTTATGGGAATTTGTATTAAAATGCAGTTATATTTTGTAAATTACCTGGAGCCAGAGATGAGTAGTAAGATAGTTTACAGATGGTACCATAGTATTCAGGATGGCAAAAAGTACAATGTGGTTGTGAAGATCTGCAAAAAGATCATTCCAAGTTTTTTGAATAGACACCTATATACTGTATAGTTGTCAAAGTTCATTTGGAGTTCAGATCTTATTCTTAACACTACTTTCCATGGAGCTTCTCCATCTTCTATATTAGCCATCAGGTGACATCTATGCATACAGTCGGTTCTTGGGTTCATTGAAGAATTTGTTTGCAGTGAACAAAATATCTGCCTCACAAAATTCAGTCAGTCAGTCTTCGTTTCATTTTTAAATCCTAGGCCAAATTCTCCTACAATCTTTGATTTTGCTCTGTTTCCTGCTTTTGCTTTCCAATCACCTATGATTAAAAAAGAAGTCCTGTTTTGGTGTATGATCAACTTCCTCCTGGACTCCTGCATAAAGGCTTTCAATGTCTTCTTCTGCTTCCGTATTTGGAGCATAAACTTGGATTATGGTTAAATTGATAGTTTTTTCCTGAAATCTTATTGATATGATTTGATGAGACTTTGCATTATATCCTTTGACTGCTTTTGCTAAGTCTCTCCTCACTATTAATGCCACCACTTATATTTTCATTTCCTGTGTAATTATCTGACTCAAAATGTCCCATTCCTGTCCATTTTAGCTTGTTCACTCCAAATACTGCAATGTTTACCTCCAGTGCCCCCCCACACACACACTACTGCTGCTGCTCAATAGCTGTTTGGGAGATTTAGTATGGCTGTTCGGCAAAAGCCTGCTCAACATGGGAGACCCTACCAGCAGCATTATTACTGTCAGCACTGCCTCTTGCCTCACAGGAGCACACAATCCCACTACCACAGAAAGGTAGTGCCATTGATGGGAGTAGAACAATGCAGAATAATAATTTATAATAGACTGCTCATTTCTGCTGCTGGTTCTTTTCTTTTATTGTTTACATATAATTTCTTTACATTTATTTAGGGCTTGCAAAGCAAATATGCCTTTTGCTTGTGAAGACAAAGGCAACAAAAAGCAAGTACTCAGTATAACGACAGTTGTAAACATGTGTGCTTTGAACACTAAAAACGCCCATGCCTCCTAAGTAGTGAATGGCAATGTTGATGTGCATAGAAATCCCAACCTTTCATTCTTACCTGCTTTTGTTGGATTGATCTACAGCTGTAGCTAAAAAATCAACATCTGACACTGAAATCATATGATGAAGATAAGGAGCTCAACTCCAAAATATAAGGACTTATCCATTTCTTGCACTCATTGGCCCTTTTCGCAGCGCCAGCACTTGCATGACGGAGGAGGGCGGCTCACGCGAGAACCCTCTCCCGAAACGCTGTCGCTTCCCCCCGCCTCCTTACCGCATGTGGAGTCTTCTTGCGCGACGGGCGCTCTTCAGCCACGGCCCGAGCTTCCGCAGCGCCCCCTGGGAGCTGTAGGCACCACGGGGGTGGAAGCAGGGAGGAAGCGCGACAGGCCCACCTGCGACGGCACTCCACACTCTGGTAAGTGCGGGACGCCGCCGGGAGCCTTGCGCAAGCACCGTTTATTTTCGCTTCCAGCCGAAAATAAAAAATCCACGCTCGCACCGCTTCAGCCCCGTGAGCACTGCGGAAGTGGGAGTGCGTCGTGCAGAGCGACGCTCCCACTCCCGCGACGCTCACGGGGCTATTTCATGAGAGAAATCCCATGCGAAAAGGGCCATTGATATGCAGTATTAAATACTCTTTGCTATTTCAAGTGCAGGAGGGGGATGTCTCTGAGCAATATCTTTAAAAAAATATGTTCATTACGATAAGCCTATCACCCTTTGGAATGAATGAATTATATATGAATGAATGAGTGTGTTAGTGTGTGTGTATGTGTATATGAATGAATATATGCATATATTTATGCATACACATATATATGTGTACATTTCAATTATCTCAGTAGAAGACATTGCAATGGAAAAAGAAGTGATACTACAATTTTCTAAAAATGTTTTGAGAAAGATTTTCATAATCGTCTCAGATTTCCAGACATTTATTGAATATAGAAAAAAGCATGGGAAAAAAGTAAAAAGGAAGACTGTTCAATAAAAAGGGAAAGAAAATAGCATGACAGCAGGTGATAAGAAGAAATAAGAATAAAAAAACCCTGAATAATGTACTTTAAGGGCTTTTCCAACTGCATCCCACAAACACTATTTATTCACTATAATCAGCTAATATAATCTTTGTATCTAGGCTGCCAGAGAATTTTGTTTTTTAGAGCTTACATAAGCCACCAACAAGCTGAGCTTCCTCCTATTGTAATCTTAAGCAAAGACAAAGAAACAAAGAAAGGAGAGCATTTATTCAAATACCAACATTTCAACCTATATCAATAGTTTATTTCTTACTAAGAGCCAACAATTGGAAACAAACAAAATACGTCTATAAATCTATGATAGGAGGTAAGTTACTTTTTAAAGATCAAAAATATCAACAGCATGTTGTGTAAATACACACACACACACACATATATACACACATACATACATACATATTTCTCAAGATATTTTGCATGGGATGCCTGTACTGTAGAATTCTGATAAAGTTAAACAAACAGCTCCTGCAAGAGCTCTCACCTCCAGCATGATAGTGAAGCAGCAAACGTTATTCTGTGTCATATTTTCTACACAGAACTAGCCTCTTTTCCCTTTCTGTAGCCAAGCACACACTTGTAACAAACACAAAAGACAAGCTGGTAACAAGTTCTGTCCCAGTTCTGCACAACCAACTGCTGCTCAGGAGAGTTAAGTATATAACCAAAAGCAAGATTTTTAAAGCCTCAGGGAAAACATAGCTGTATAATCCCCATGCTTGCCTGACCAAATACTGGGGAATGTTCAAGCTGATCAGATCAAATTTCTGAATTTTCTTCTCTTGTAAATATGCTTGTTTCCTCATCTGCTAGCTTAATTTTCTTTTGCCTCTATGGTTTTACTGGGTTTGCGCCCCCCACTTTTTTTCCCCCTGTGGCTTGTTGTTGGTTTCTGAATGATTTGATTGTGGTTTTCAGTTTGCTTAGTTATTGTTACAATTCTTGCTGTTGGTTACCTTAAACACTTTCCTTTCACATGGAACATAGAAGGAAGTCCTGCATCATCATCTATATTATCATGGTTGTTGTTGTAGCTGTTATCATCATCATCGTCATTACCATAATCAAAAATGTTATTTGCAATACTTTTGTGAGAAGCAGGAGGAGGAGGAGGAGGAGGAGGAGGAGGAGGAGGGGAAAAGACAGACTAAAAGGGGGGAAAGAACTTTTTTTTACCTGACAGGTGCTCCACGAGACTGAGCAGGCTTCAGCATGACTGTGATGGTGGTTTCTGTTTCATTCAAGGGGGAATCTGTATCATATTCAGGCATTGATGGTGCTGAGGAAAAACAGTGTGTGTCTGATATCATTTCGGAGACATGTCAGGAAGGAACACACTGACAACATTTGAGATGAAACACTCCACCTTTTATTCTTGAAAGCCAATAAACTGGACTTTTTAAAACACCTGGTGTTTTAAAATCACTAACTATAGCTGGTCATTCAAGTATTTTTTGAAGCACTCAATCACAGGCTTGTTCATTAAGCGCAGATGACCTGAACGTTTCAGGACCCGGGAGATTTAGGCCATTTCTGCAGTACACTGTTATAGTGCTATTATTCCACTTTCAATATCCTCTGGAATCCTGGAGTTTGCAGTTTAGGGAGGGGCCTTTAGAATTCTCAGCCAGAGAGTTCTTTGGCCTCTGTAAACTATAAACCCCAGAATTCCAGAGGATGTTGAAAGTGGAATAACAGCGCTATAACAATGTGTAGGGCAGAAATGGCTTTTGGCAACAGTGTTGTTCTGCTTGCACAAATAATGGCCTATTTGCAATTAGCTTCAGACTATGCATGAGGGGCAACACAATGCACTTTGCAAATGTGCAAGAGTGAGCACAACTAGTTGCACATGTTGTGGCATAGCCAGTTGCACTAGTAGTTTGCTAGTAGCACTACTAGTTTGCTGCAAGACCACTAAAATTACCACTTGTCTAAGCGTAGAGGTCAATGGAACTCCACTGAACTGGCACTGTTTCTCTCTGCTGTTTTTAAACTGGATGTAAGATATTATATTCCCATGATTATTTACCATTTTCATATGTAATACAGTATATAAATAATGTAAAAATGCTGTTTGTTTTTTTAAAAAAGGGGTGATGTCACTGTTGTGTGAGCACAGTTTTGAATTATACTGAATACTCTAGCATGTTAGAGTAAAACTAGGGTGATACACGGAAAAGTTATTGAGGCCCAGGGCAAGCATAATGTTGGGACATTGTTGCTGCTCCTCACAAAAATCCATGCATGTGCAGAGCTATAGTAAATGATATGACAAGATTGTGGTAGGGCAGATCATAAAAAGGCTTTGCTTTGTGGGAATTCATGGCAAACTGACAGAGATGTCCAAGCCTGCTGCAGCCCCAATGTGCAAGTGGAAGATTCTGCTTATCTTTTCCCACTGTGGCATCCTCTCCTAACCTGTGACACAAGACTCCACCCCAGCCTTCTGGAGTGAAATGTAGGGTGCAATGCAATTACAGAGGTTGAGGATGAATACTATTATTATATCATAGGAATTCTATTTTCGCTATCATCTCACTTTTCAGTAGGGATTGTTCTCATTTTTTAGCATAATTCAGTTATAAATCCCAAAAGATATTTACTGTTAGGTTCTTCTGTGGGTAAAAAATAGGATTGGATAAAACACAGTGCTAGACTATACCCTCAGCATTCTTCTGTATCAGCCTGTGGCTCACGGTGAAGCTTCATAACCGTAACTTTTAGACCCATTACTTGTTATGGCTGAATTACTAATTCGATGTTTCTATACCAAAATAAATAAATAAAATAAAATAGCCACCTTGGATCCCATGTTGGGAGAAAGACAGGCAGGCAGGCAGGATGAAGGATGGGTAGATAGACAGTTTTAAACTTGAAATGTGTGTATATCAATGGAAACTGAGCTCTCACTCCTTCTCTCTGAGTATAGTTAGTATATTGTAGTACCTGAAATTTTAGTTGCAATCCGTGTGGTGATGGGAGGTCCAAAACCCTTCACTGTGCTGGCTTTGATGGTGAATGAGTAGGTAGTTCCTGGATATAACCCTACAAACAGATGGTGAGTTTCATTTCTTAGTTTGAAGACCTTTCCTCTCTGGTTCGACAGGTCAGCAGTGGGATCAAGGGATCCAACAGCCTTGTATGTAATCTGGAATGAAGGAAAGAGAGAATGAAAGCTCCCATGTAATTTATAATATGTTGTTAATTCCATTTCCCCTATCTATGAAGCTCTAACTTTCGGTCAGAATGAATGAAAAAATATAAACAGCAGAAAGAAGTTGAACAAATTTTTATTCAAACTATTCTAAGTTATATCACAGATGGATGTAACATTTAACATTTAAGAAATGTGTTTCATCAGTGTTCATGAATGATGGAGCATCCATTCAGGACATATAGCACACTTCAAATTCCAGCTGCATATGTAATCTTTGTACATCACTAGCTTTTCTTCAATAGAACTAAGCATAATTAAGAACTAGATTTTGGAAACATGAGATGCTTGTTTACTATTGATATTTACTGATAATTTATAACAATTAAAAGAACAAGTGAAAAATGTCAGGCTTACCAAATCTCAACGTCATCATCAAGAACAAAAAACTTTACCTATAAAATGATGGTACCTTCTAGGTGACGCTGGTAGATATCCTACATATTATTGGGCTGGAGACCAGCAGAATCTATCCAGTTCTTAATTCTGGTCATTTAAGTAAAAGCTCATCTGACTAGGAATGTAACAAACTATACCACATTTTTGCTAACACATATTGCATTTCAAAAATTTCCATTAAATTTGGGAAATTAGATTTTAGATATTTTGTTTCATATATAGGAAATTTAGCTATGCTATATTTGGAGTGAAGTTTCTAATGCAGAACACTGAACACATGAGAGAAATCAATGTTACTTTAAAAATGCTGGAGAAGAACACAAACATAATAGGAAACATTTGCAGAATTTCCTTATGTAATTCTATTAATCCTGTAGTTAGAAGAAAAGATTGGTGGAATAATAAAATTTAAGAATTGTCAATCTATTTAGAAAAGTTGGCTTTAAAGTCTTATGATCTAGATCAGGTTGTGGTTGCACTGCTGTTCTGGAAATCTTCCAAAGTCAAATCAAAGGAATGTTCATTGTCATTCAAATTGAATCCACTCTAGCATAGTTCAAAATGATCCAAGGCTGGAGACTAGCCCTGTAATTATGTATGTATGCTCTGTCCAGATTGATCATACATATTGCTGTGATCCTGATGTGGACATACAAAATAACATTAATGTAATTATGGCTGTTCTATGGCCCAAGTAGTTCTCAGACTTGTGGTATAAAAGGTCATATGTTTTATAAAACTTTTCTTTTAATTTAATTCCTTTAGATTCTAACAGCAACAGTTGCAGGTCAGAGACCACCTACTTGCTACTCCTCTTGTTTCTCCTCCCTCCTTGATCATTGTCCTTGGTTTTCAGAGTTTCTATATAATTTCCACCTCAGAAAGCTGGCAGTTTAGAACAAACCCAGGCAAATATTCATGAATACTAATATTTCTGCAGCTAGTAACACACTTTAAAGATCTACAAGCCCAAAGCACACCTTTGAAATCCTGTCCTGAGTTCCATTATTATGCTTATTGTGGCTGTGCAGGTGAACACACATATTCAGAAGTAAAACTCATGACTTATTTACTAGCCAATTTCTTCTCTGTGTTCTAAATTCAATCTAAAGGTGGCTTGATTTCAGCAGAGCTGTCAATAAAATATACCATAATCTACTGCTCCCTTAACCTTTCCTGATATTACAGGATTCTTACTTATGTGTAATGGAACACTGTGAATAAATCAATGTATGCTAATTTACATGCACATCTTCAATATTTTATGAAGGGCTTCACAAATATCAAATTCACAGGTATATATAAGTGTCTTTAGGGAGAAAAAAAATGAAAACACAGATTTATACTGGGAAGAAAATATTGCTCGGCAAACAGACATCAAAATAAAATAAAAACACAAAGCACAGAATGGCCACAAACTAGTTCTTGTTTTGTTTTGTTTCATTTTTAAAATGGAAAGTATTAAATTTTAAATAGTATAGATGTGAATAATGCAAAAAAGTCATCAGAAATATGATGGATTCTATTATTCAAAGCAAAGACATTCAATAGGAAGATGTCTCATAATTAACGTATAGCAATGCCATAATTGTTATTTAGAGGTTTCTGCCACTAACATTAAGAAAAAACAAGGTGGTATGCAAAGGCTAAAATACTTTTACATCCTACTGCATGATGTTAACTATCTCCTCTCTGAAAGCACTGAGATGTAAAAAAGTACTCAGTTTAGTTGTTGGGTTACCCTCCATGATATGTTACTGGACTATGTAGTCTGTAGTAGATGTAGCTGAGAACCATTAGGTAAACTGTGCCTGGCACTGGAATAGAATGCACTGATAACAGCAGCCAGATTCCCAGAGACTCCAGATGAGGGAGAGGTCTTGAGGGTGGGGATCTTAAGCTCAATCACTTTTGCTTTCTTTCAGTCTTCACACTAAAGCCATTACATGTACTTCACTCTAAATAAATAGTACTTTATGCATTGTACTACTCGTGTGCGGATTCTGCTTCTGACATTAGTAGTCAACTAGTATGTAAAAGTGTTCAGTACTTTATGAAAAGCCTTGGAGATAAGAATTGAAGATACGTAACAAAAATGTATAAGTTGTATGAATGGAACAAGCTGAACAAGTTTATGATTTTAGGGGAAGGGGAAAAACAATAATATAAGTTTGCATTGTTTAAAAGAAGGAAAAAATTTTTTGTTTTGTTTTGTTTGTTTGTTTTTTAATTCACTATTATTTTTAAAAATTATTAAAAAAAAAGAAAAAGAAAAAAAGAAAAGCCTTGGAGATAGTCCTGATTAAATGTCATGAACATAAGGTCTGCCACAAAATAAGAGAGCCAGAATGTTGTAGTGGTTTGCACACTGGATTATAACATTGGAAACTGGGGTATGATTCCCTCCTCAGTCATGGAAACCTACTGGGTGACCTTGGGTATGTCACAGACACAGCCCCAGAAAACCCCACGATAGGTTCACCTTAGGGTCACCATAAATGGGAAATGACATGAAAGCAAAAAACAACATAAACTCATATGGACTGCTACTTTCCATGAGAAACTTAATCAATGCCTTCCTACAAGAATTTTGCAAGAAATGCAGGGTATTAGAAATCAGATGTTTAGGTTACTGTAGCTTCTGCCACCAATCCTAGCCCATATGTAAAAGAGATGATAATGGATTATTTCTTATCAAAACATTCTCATACGAACAGATCGAGGCTACACCCCACAGAATAATGTAGAGATCATAATTTAGTTAGCCCTTGGCTTCCATATTTCCTATATGTCCCACATATGTCTCAAAAGAATATGCATTTAAAAGAACATTTAAAATGCATATTTTGGAAGGTGTATACATTTCAAAATATTCATTTTTGTTCGGACAGTCCTAAACTGATTCATGTTGTTGATGAATTTGAATTCTTGCATTAACCTTGGGCATTATTGCAGTGAGGATGTGTTGCTCTGATAACTGTGCAACTTCCTCTTTGGACCCTTGTATGCCATTCTTGTAGATGGACAGTGCGATTCCACAGCAACTGTTTGAAATGCCTTCCAGACCAATGACTGAATCACCCACCTCCTGACAGCCAGGCCATCATTATATGCAACTTTCTGCATAACTCCAGTTCTTCCCAAAATAAATGAAAAAGGAGAATAAAAGCAAAGGGGGGACAAAGAATGAAGAAGAAAAAAATGGATGTAAAATAAATTTTGCCACGTGTGTGTGTGTATACACATAGTTTAAGAAAATCTATCTATCTATCTATCTATCTATCTATCTATCTATCTGTCTACACACACACACACACATACATACATATACATATTATATACATACATACATACATACATACATACATGTATTTACTTAAACTATGTTCCTATCTGGCAGACGTTTGTATTACTTCTTCCCACTGAAATTGGATATTTCTGGTGATGTTTACACACAATTCTTTCTGCAGCATATGCAAACTATTATGATAATTCCAATATACGCTCCATCATATTATTTTCCCTCATCTTCATTGCAAGTCTGGGTACATTCCATCATAATAACCCCTGTGTCTCAGTACTGGGTGTTATCTTCAGGGGGCGGGAAAGGAAATGTTTATTAATGCTGTGTAGCCCAAATGTCCTTGCCTCATGGAAGCTACCAGGTATGGAGAGCTGATACACTAGGATCTCAAATTTGGGCATCGCTCAGGAGCATATACCTTGCTGGTTTAAAAAAATAATTTTAAAAAAAACTTCTTCAAGATGTAAAAATCCTGGAAATAAAAATGCTGAGTCTTGTACCATCAGGGAAGATGAGAAAACAAAACTATGGCTCCTCAGGCAGCTGTTAGAGGAATCCCTTCCTGGATAAAACAGCAGAAGACACAAATAGACCATATATCCTTCAAGACAGAAGAGCTTGTTAGTTCCAATGTTTCAGCTAGGAACTGAAGTCCAGGACCTGTAGCTAGAAGATATTCAGATGACTGCCCAGAAAGTAGAAAGTGATGCAGTAGTGGAAAAGAGGCACTAGCAACTGGTGTGGGTATACTATGGGTCAACACAGAATTGTTTCTTTCTTTGTATTGTTTCAAACATTTGTAGTCTGGGGCAACAGACAGGGACATAAACATGATTTCAGAAACCCAATTTATTATTTTCCTTTATTAATATATTATGTTCTACAACAAAACCATGCTTTAGAAACAACAAATTTAGCATCAATGTAGCAGAAATGGGGTGAAAAACATTAGCTTTCTTTGTGATAATACCCACATAAGAATATTAAATTGAAATTATCCAACAGCACTATCAGTTACCACATACAACCATTACATATTTTTCATCACTATACATGAAACAAATCTGAAAACAGAATAATGACCTTGTTCACACCTACAGAACCATACCCAAACCTGCTGTATTCGCACAGTTGAAGAACCTGGAAAAATAAGAAATTATGCAAGGAATGTGAATCACTATCCCACTGTCAATTAAATGACAGCTCATTTTCCTCTTATTAATTTGATTTTAAAGCTTTCCATACTTTACAGCCTAGACCCTTAAACTTATTTTTTTTTCTCAATTAGTGAACAATTATTTTCCAATATTTCAATTATTTATATTAATCCTAACTAGAGTAATGAAGGTGACTAGATAAAAATTTTAAGCTGGCCTCTATTGTTTACAGTTCCACTCAGTAGAATCCTAAGTGAAATAAAGGAGACTGATCTTATTCTACTATATACTTCTTTCAGAACCTTCTAAATGAACTTACTTATTTAAACATTGAAATCCATTCAAGAAAATGCAAATCTTAAGCAAAACCCCTTACTGACATCAAATCAATTAAAATCAAATGGATCTATATGCATTTCAATATTCAGGGAACTTCAATATACAGTATGGATGCAATTCTTTATTAACTGTGTTCTTGAAGGAAGCAATGAATAATGTGAGCAATTTCCCTTCCACTGCAAGAAAGACTTTGAAAACTCCATACTTTTTGAAAGCCCTTTTTTGCAATTTAGAACTGCATAAAATTCACACATTTCATTTCATCTCATTTCATTTCAGCAAAGAACATCTGCTTCATGAAGAAGCCTGTGAAGCTTTGAAAGCTAGTTTGATACATTTCACACCTTTTGGTTGGCCCAATATGGGTACCACCACGTGATGGCAACTGGAGAAACTCACTACTCTGATAGGCAATGTAAAGTAGAAAGGAAAAAACTATTCACTTGTCAGGTTCCTCAAAGATATAAATACATTTTTTTCCTGTGAAGGATCAGTGAAACACAATAAGGATTTGGTTGGCACAGTTGGAATACGTTCTCAGTGGCACAGTCATGCTGGCGTTCTCATCTTCCTAGGGAGAGTAAAGAGATGTTCTACTCTTTCACACCAGTGCCAGTATCAGCTAATTTATTATAAGTATAACAGAGAGAATATTTTTTCCTCCTTGGTAAAAAGTGAACTTTTTAAAATTAATTCAGACTTGGTTTGGCAATTCTGGTATCACCAAATAACTGTAAATTGGCTAGTTCCCAGAGTTCGTCTATGGCTTGTAATTCTTCAAGTATATGGACTTTCCTTCTTCCACACCTACACATTTTCATGGTACTGCTTGAGAACTACAACATTCCAGAAGGAAAAGATGCCACATTCATGAAGCCATGCTGCTTGCTGCTGCTGTTGTTTTCCAGCTTTAAAGGCACTTGTGAATTGCTTTAAAGTTCCCATTTATATACTACATTCCCTTAGGGCACATCTACTTTTTTGAACATCAAAACTCCCTGCCAGATTTGATTGCTGGAAGTGGAGGCATTCTTCTGTAAATTACATTCCCATTTGTTAGAAAACTCAAGGCAATTTCTGCATTCAGTCACAGTGTCTTTGAAAGTAAGGGGTTAAAACAATCAACATCTCAGCAAGCAACCAAGTAAGGCTTCCAAGTTTAGGGAGGTAATACTGTCTACATGGACATCAAATCAGCACATAACCCTGAAATCTCAATTTATATTCTGAGCAAGAATGATTTCAGAGCAGGCATTCTCCCTTGAATAAGAAAAAATTGGGGCAAGGACTGAAACAAAATAATAACCAAGACAGAAACCTAGCTTCTAGTGTGTCTGTATTTATTAGACATGCTCAATATATATCATCATCATTGTTGTGCTCATCTTGGTACTGTCCTTATCTCTCCCCATCCTCCCACCCCCCCAAAAAAAACCCAGGGATACAAGGAGGCTTAACAAATGAAACAAATGCAATATAGCTAAAATTATTCATTAATTTATTTAAAGTATTTCTGTATTATCTTCCAGCCCTTAAGGGCTTGTTACTGCAATCTAGGCCTACCCGGAGAGAGCACTCGATATCGCACTGATATCAAACAATTCGGCTTTCCTCTGCCACCCCACTTCACATGTTTGTGAGGCCACCGGATAAGCACGTAAACAGGCACAGCCGATAATTGCTGGACATTCCATTCTCCACCCAGGCAGGCCAGATACAGCTGGTTCGTCGCTTCAGGGACCTCTCCGGCAAACACCTCATTGCATATGCATGATACTTGTAGAAAGTCTTCCATCCATATGTGTTAGAGTTTATTATTCCTGCCCCAAGCAGGCAACCTGACAAAGCTGTACTAAGCGCTCCGCATTTGCATACTGGCTACACTATTGTTAATTCAGCTCTGATTCAATCATGTTAAATTCTGACCTTTCCAAAGCATTGTCTCGCGCCTAAAACACATTGTTTTCACCAAAAACTGTATGGCCTGCAGTCACAATTCACCCTATAAAAACCCCTGATTCTGAGACCTTCCTCGGATCTCTCCCGAGTTCCATCCAGCCTTGCTGTCACTCTGCTTGGCGAGCTCCCCTCAGCTAATCGTGCTGAGCTTCTTCATCACACCCCAACTTCGCTCTCAAGGTCCAGGACTACAAGACAGGTGTCGTATCACCCATTTCCCTCTGAAAATCCCCATTCCTAAGTCAATCTCTGATTCCTTAATTATCTGTGTGACCGTGGTGTCTCTAATATTTGTCTGTACTTAATAAACATCATTTTATTATTTTGAACCCGTCTGGCTGCTTGACTGACCTGACCCCGTAGACACTGGGTTGCAAGATCCTGCTAAGTTACCCTGCCTCTCACTAGCTTTAGTGAGTGCTCCAGCTAATTTTCCCCAAAGTTATGTTGTTGTTTGGTTATTCAGGTGTCCCTCCCAGGACCCCCAGAAATCAGGGTAACAGGCTTCTGAGTCAATGAACAAATAAAAACCAATGAAAACAGCACAAAGATAAAAACCTTTTAAAACACATTAAAATACTCTTTAAAAACCCTTAAAAGCAGTATAAAAACAATCCTAGAACTTAGTTTTGAAACAGTTAAAACAGCAATTTCAATCACTGAATGCTATGTAGAACAGCACTGTTTTGGCTGCCTGCTGAAAGCTTAAAAGAGAGGGGGCCAGCCTAACTTTCTTAGGTAGGGAGTTCCATAGTTGAGGCGCTGCTACAGAGAAAGCCCTGTTATATGTACCCACCAATCTAACTTCTCGGAGTATTGGGACATGCAACAGGGCCTCCTCTGAAGATCTCAAGTTTCTGGCTGGCTAAAATAGAAGGAGGCAATCTTTCAGATACCTTGGCCCAAGCTATTTAGGGCTTTGTAGGCCAACTCCAGTTCCTTGAATTGAATTTTGAAGCAAACTGGATGCCACTGTATTTCTTATAGGACTGGCATTACATTGTCTCTAAAATGCACACTGGACACCAGTCTGGCTGCTACATTTTGTACTAGCTGCAGCTTCCAAACACTTTTCAAGGGCAGTCCCACATAGATTAACACTGAAGTCTAATTCATAGAATCATAGAGCTGGAAGAGATCACAAGGGACATTGAATCCAATCTCCTACCATGCAGAAATACATAACAAAAGCATTCCCAATAGATGGCCATCCATCTGTTTAAAAACCTCCAAAGACAGAAAGTCCAGTACATTCTGAGGTGGTGAATCCCACTATTGAACTGCTCTTACCATCAGCTAGTTCTTGCTAATGTTTAGGTGGAATCTCTTTTCCTGTAGTGTCCTGTAGACACTGCTCCATATACTGGTCTTTGTAGCAGCAGAAACTAGCTCGCTGCATCCTCCATCAGACATCTGTTCAACTATTTAAACATGTCATCATGTTACCTTTTAACCTTCTCTTCTCCAGGCAAATGTTAACCAGCTCCTTACATTTCTGCACTAGACTGCTATAGGGCTATTATTCCACTTTCAACATCCTATGGAATCCTGGGGTTTGCAGTTTACAAAGGAGCCTCAAAGCCCCCTCCCTAAAGTGCAAACCCCAGGATTCCATAGGATGTTGAAAGTGGAATAATAGCTCTATAACAGTCTAGTGCGGAAGCTGTCCTGGATTGCTTTCATAGGTACTGTGGCCAAGCCAGGTGTCACCCATCCTATATCTGTGCATTTCATTTTCTTTTCTTGTCTAAGCCTAGTACCTTACATTTCTCTCTGTTGAAATTCATTTTGTTTGTTTTGCCCCAGCATTCTAATCTGCTAAGAATTAATTTAATTCTAATACTATCCCCTGGGATGTTGGCTACCCCTCCTAATTTGGTGTCATCTGCAAATTTGATAAGAATACCCTCTATTCCCTCATTTAAATCATTGATAAAGATGTTGACCAGCACTGAGCCCAGGACAGAACCCTGTGACACCTCATTCGTCTCTTCTCTACAGAATGAAGATGAGAAGCACCCTTTTTGGGTTCAGCCGGTCAACTTATTACAAATCCTTTAACAGTAGCATTGTCTAGTCCATGTTTTGCTAGCTTATTTGCATAAATATCATGGTGGAGCTTGTCAAAGGCCTTACTGAAATCAAGATATGCCAAATCCAAAGCATTCCCTTCTTTTACCAAATTTGAATCTCTATAAAAGCAGAGGTAAGATTAGTCTGACATGACTTGTTTTTGAGAAACTCACATTGACTTTTAGTGATCACAGCATTCTTTTCTTGGTGCTTACAGACTAACTGTTTAATCATCTGGTCTAGAACATTTCCTGGTGCTGATGACGGGCTGACTGGGAGGTCATTGTTTGGGTCCTCTTTCCCCCTCCCTTTTTGGAGATGAGGACAATTGTTCTACTCCAGTCCACTGGGACTTCTCTTGTTCTCCAAGAAGTCTAAAAAAATATTGCCAGTGGCTCTGAGATTACTTCTTCCAGTTCTTTTAAAAGCCTTGCATCTGGCCCTGGAGACTGGGATTTATTTAGAGTAGCCAGGTATTCCTGTACCTCTTTACCTATACTGTGCTGAATTTTCCCTACTGCATCATCTGCTCTTTTTTCCCTTGGTCAAGCACAGTTTTCCCTATGGGAGCCAAAGAAGGTGTTGAGTAGTTCTGCCTTTACTCTGTCCCATGTTAGCATTTTGCCATCTTCTCCATGCAGTGGCCCTACTATTTCCTTGTTCTTCCTTTTGTGATGGACATAACAAAAAACAAAACACCAAACTTTTTATTGTTTTTAACATTTTTAGCAAATCTCTGCTCATTCTGCTGTTTAGCTTCTCTGACCATCTCCCTGCACTTGCTTGCTATTTGTTTGAATTCGTCTTTGGGGATTTCCCCTTTTTTCCATTTCCTATACATGTCGCTTTTAAATCTTAGCTCAGCTGAAAGTCCTTTAGACATCCATCCTGATTCACTTCCCATTTTAACCTCTCATTGGAATGTTTTGTAATATTTCACTTTTAAGAAAATTCCATCCATCATGAACTCCTTCTTTTAGTACTCCTGACCATACAATCACACCCATTATTTCCCTTAGTTTACTGAAATCAGTTTTCTTAAAATCTAGAATGCTTTTCTGAGTGTTCTTGGCTTCTCCTTTCTACTTTATAACAAACTCTAGGAGAACAAAGTCAATCCCACTTAAGGATTCTACAACTTCTGCCAATGTTATTTATGCTGAGCAATTTCCATCTTTCCCAGCCATTGAACCTCCTAGTGTACCTCAAAAGTGTAATTTTTGTCCCTTCTGGAACTTGTCATTCCCATTCTTTCTCTCCCACTGTCTGGGAGAAGACAGATGCAGGAAACATTAAATGATCCATAATCAGATCCTACTGATGGAAAACATTAAGCTTTGATGTTGCTGGACATCAAGGCCACAGGGACTAGATCTGAAATAAAACAAAACCATCTCTCACATATACAGCCTAAATGGATGTAGACGATGCATTAACCTAAAGTTTTGATTTTCTTTTTCTGCACAGCAAACATGAACCCTGCCTCCCAAATAAACTTGCATCTTAATAAAAGCTCCCCAAATCAAATTTATTTTTCATTCTCAGAACACAGATAAATAGATTTATGCTGGTCTGCCAAAGAAGTAGGCTTAGTCCCAAAACAAAACTGTTTTTGCCTGAAATCTGGCACATTCTTGCCAAGTTGCTTGCACAGTGATGCTAACTCATTTTTGTCTCAAAGTGAAAACCTAACTAGATTTAGAGTTCATGGAGCTTTGGGAGGTAAGCTATTTGCTTTGATTTCAGCTCTTGCCCATGACAAGGGAGGCTGGTATTAGGAGAATACAACGTTTCTAGCCCTCCTGGTGTTCATTTCTTCTGCATACCTGTCAATTTTTCCTAGTTCCCCATGTGATGTGACATTCAATGAAAAGCATTTGAGCTGATCTGCATATAAAACATATCTTTGTAACCATCACAGTCACACAATACCTGATGTGAAGCAACAGAAGACAGACAGAGCTGGAGAAAACCTGGCAGCTAAATCCTGAATTTGCAATGTTAATTTTATTTTTTTGTGTGCTTTCAGATTTCTTCCTGACATTGTTTTGAATTGTTCCTGAATCTAAGTATGAAGTTAAAGTTCATTAAGAGACAATCAGCTGGAACAGCTAAGTTTATCAGTGATCTTACACATGGATCGAACTGTACACTAGAGAAGAAGGACAGAAAATAGCAACAATAGGAGCTGAGTTCATATTTGACCTCAGGTCTTGCCAGGATGGTGAGAGATAGCACAGAGTGTCCAGTTTCAAACTACACTCACACAAGAAGAAAACGGCTTGGATTTTGGCACATTAGAATTTTCCTTGTACTAACAAGCTCCCTCAACCCTTTAAGCAGCATCTCTATGGCCCTTTCCGCATGTGTGGGGGAAACACCCAAAAATGGAGCTTACCAGTGGCCGGGCAAGTCCGTCACCATGTGGAGCAGCGCAAGTTCACTACTCTGCAGTCCTCCGTTGTCCCAAATGGCAGCTTCCAGTTGGTGGAGGCTCTCCACCAACCGGAGAAGCTCGCCAGCCGGAAGCCCACCCCCAGCAGATCTGCAGGCACGTACTTCTGCATGCCTGCAAATCTGCTTCGGAGCCGGGTGACAGAGCGGCATGGGGTTGCGTGCTCCATGCTTTTTAAAAACCTCTAAAAAGAGGTTTTTAAAAAACACGCCTCATGACCAGTTCCGGTCGCTCCTGCGTGGATTGAGGTGTGGAACTACAAAAAGTAGTCCACTCTAGTCCACTCTATGGTGCAGAAGACCTCTGTTGGAGGCCACTCTGCACCATTTTAGAATATGCGGAAATGGCCTATGTAAGACAGAGGAAGGTATTGCTATCATTATGAATAGGGCTGAGTAAACTGGTCTCTGGTGAATTTTTCTGTGTATGCACATACAAAAACATATACAAATATGGAGTAAATTGGCATTTCCTAGAACCCTCACCACCCTTTTTTCTGAATGTTTACAGTCCAAAATTGGCACCTAACTCTGCACCATTCCCCCACTCCGCCAATTTTAAAGTCATCTTTCTATTGCCGGGCTCTCAAAACTAACACAGTGTTGTGTGTTTCACATACGGAAACATGGTAACAGCTTGGAAGATTTATGACTTGTGCTTGTGGCTTATGACTCATATGGATCCCATTTGTGAAAAAAGTGGGATATAAATGAGATAAATAAATAAATAAGACAACTTTTTCCCCTTTTCTCCTAGTCCTCTCCCATTATCCTTTATTGTTCCTAGAAGCTGTACAAGTCCAATTTGCTTAGTTTGAATCCTCATAACCTCCCAGAAATTAAGATCCAACCAAACCTGGTGAAATCAAGGCCTACTTTTCCAGCCCTCACAGCTCTTACTTGAAAACATGAATGCACCACTCCTAAGGCAATTCACCTATATTAAAGCCAAATTTATGGCTTTCTACTGTTTAACTTTGTGTTATGTGTCTGGTAAATTACATTGGACTGTATATTGCCTATGAGCTAATTAATTCATTTCCTATAAAAGTTTGTATGTTGTCATTTTAATTCTTGAACACTGATTACTGTGTATAGTTATGATTCTTCTGTCCTAAATAAAATTCCCCCAAGAAATGACTAATGAGTGCTAGTGTTCAGTTACGCAACTACTAGCATTCAAAGATTCTATATCTCAGATTGTGCACAGTTTTGTGCGTGCATCCACAGAGCTCAACTGTTAACACTAAGAGCCAGTGGGATATGTAATTATATTACTGAGGGCAAATAAAATTAGTTCAAAACAAGGAAAAACTCTGACAAGACTCCACACCAAAAAGCTTGCAAGCACATGGTACATGATACAATAGTCCAAGGGTCTAGAAGAGAAGACAGAGTGGAAAGAGATAACCCAGAGTGGCTTCCGAGTCAAGCATGATGGAAAAATTCTGCCAGTTGTACTAGTTTCCCCCTCAGCCTATTTGCAGAAGATGACATAAGAAGTCAAATTTTTAATGAGATGGACTACAATTATTTTAAAAGATGGGTGAAGAGACAGAAAGAGTTGATGACTGATCATGTCCAGTTTGGTCCATGAATTGCTAGCACTTAAGAGAGACATTGATATCAAATCATTCTCCCCCCCGCCCTTCTGCTTCATGCTGTCACTTAGACATTGTGATAGCCCCAAGTCTGATTTCATTGAGATTCATGAAGCTCTACTCTTCCAGACAGAGAGAAAATGAAAATGCTAGTGTCTCTGATAGGAAGCATCCTTGACTGAAATTTGCAAGGGAAAAAGGGGTTTAGGCAATCAAGGAGTCTTGGGGGCTGAAAAGAATATATTCATCTAGTACTATAGTTTACTACTGAGTTTCCCTTAAGAAGCTAGAATGCCAAAAAGAAGAAGCACAAGAGTGGAAGGCATGATCATTTCCTGCCATTGTCTGTCCAAAACAATACAACTGATGGCTGTTTGTAGAAGTCTCTGTACAGGTTATGCTATCAGGTTGTAATAGACTGAAGTTCATCTCACCAAAAGAGACTTGAAAGGAATACATTTCAATGCAAGGAGAAGAAAGAAGTTGTCAGTAAAATTTCATAAGCTCATTTTTCTTTTCTTAAAAATTAATACCTGTATACTTTCCACCTAGCAATAATTTCTTCAAGAATAATCTTGTGGATGATGTGAGGTTTGAGAACCACAGAAAGGCAGTGTATTCAAAATTAAGTAGAAATTGATAATGCACAATTTCTTCCTCACATAGCTCCAGCCCTGTTCATTAAAAAGTACAGGAGAGCTTTCTTTCAAGACACTAGTCTTTAAAAGATATTTTTAACATCTTAAATAGTGTCAGATAGTGTGATGTGACTATAATACTTTGTACTTCATGTAACTTGTTCTACTGTAAGACAGTTGCAGTACCATTTGTTATAGAAAGGCATCAATTCTGGTATTGGGTGTTAGCACTGTTAGGCTGTTTCTGATGGACTACACCCTCAGAGAGTTTGCTTCCCCTTACTTTGAAGCAGGCAGGTATAGCAGTATCAGAAAATCTGCTTGAATTGTCAGGTATCTGCAGCTGCTTCTGCTCATTTTAATTCTCCCCAAAGGTCTCCAGGCTCTATGTAATGTTACTGTATGTAACACAATGCCAGGGACCTGGAACTACTGTAGGGGGGATTAAAAACAATGGGCACCATTGTTAATACTTACTACTTAACCAGCTTCCCCCTCTCCTGCCCTTCAATGTACTAGGAGAATTTCATGGACACTCTTAAAAACAGTTTAACTGCAACACAAATTACACTTTCAATTATTAGTGAAGACATTACCACTACAATTAAGAAGAGATTGCTGAATAAAATTGTTATTTTCCATATCAGGCCTTTTAAAATTCAAGCACCTAATCTTTTCAAGAAATCCAGAGTATCACAAAAACTCAATATTAAAGGAATAAAAACCAAGTTGCATACAAATACACACACACACACACACATATATATATGTGTGTATATATATGGAATTTTGTTTAAGTCTCCTTTGGAAAATATAGCTTACTGTCCTTTTCACTAACTGGAAAATTTACTACTCATCTAAGAGGCTAAAAGATGAGACTGGGGAATTTTCACCTAGCACTCAGAGCAGTTAATTTACAGATGGAAAAGTAAACTTTGTCTAAAAAGGATGGAAAAAGCCCAGAGCCCAAATTCTTCAAATTCATATTTCCAGCACTACAAAGTTATCTTTTCTTGCCCCCACTTTTCTGGAAAGTTCTGCTTGTTAGCTTCCTGGTCACTATACTCAACTGGACAGACATTCATTGCATTGCATCTTAGATAGTGTTCGTAGCACCAGTTTTAAGGACTGCATAAATACTTCTGCTTCAAAAAAAAAAAAAAAAAAAAAGGCAGCTGGAACAGTTATAACTTGGTGAGTAGCCCACAGCAGAAGCCAACCGTTTTAAAATTATGGGTGGTGTGGAGGTGAATAGGGTTAATTGCTAAGGCTGTAGACTTAAGCTTCTCCATGCTGGGAGTCTCAGAACTAAACTGATCTTGATAGGATCTGGCAGTTCTTTAAAAGTTACACCTCATTAGGCTTCAGTAGCAAAGCAAATTGGAAAGCCAGGGAGGAAGACATTTGGACAGTTTCCCAGCTGAAGAAGAAATTATTTTTCTTGGCTTGGATGTATTTGTTGCAATGTACACACTCTCTCTGTGGATTAGTATCCACGCACACCCCTTTTTTGCAGTTTTCCAACTCTTATCTACAAATGGCTTAAACATGACAAAAAAAGCAAATGTACAACTGCAAGTCAAATACAGCCTTCAAAGTTCCCCTCATGAAACAATGGGCAATGTACCCTAAATCAGGAAAACTGAACTTATTTCCATAAGGAAAACATTTACTGATGCATGTGGAAACACTAATAGCATATATATCTAAAAACAAGGTTAAAATATAGAACTGATCCTTCTTAGAATATTTTTTTCTGCTGAAAATCACTGAGAATTTCACTTGCCTCAATCCTGACAAAGGTGCCCTTCTTGACTCAGTCTGAAGGAAAAAAGAAGAAAAAAATTGCAGAATATTCTCCATGTATTTTCAGCTATATTTCATAATGGTTATGATTCTCTCTCTCCAACAATGGAGCAATGTTAGACCTGGGATACTGTAAGAGTGAGGTACAAAAGAGAAACAAGATTGTAAACGTAGTTGACATTCTTGCTCATTGCAGTGGCAACCAACCAAAACACACACACACACACACATATACACACAAACATTTCAGGGTAAAGAAAGAATGGATGCTAATGGAGAGTCTCAGAAGAAGTTTCTGCAAAATGACACATCCTATAAGAATGGTAACGAATAGATCCTATTGAGAGGGAAATGACACCTTCTAAGAAAGAAATATATCACTTATTTACGCCGCTTTTCAAGGATTTAAGGTACTTTATAATTCTTCCCAAGATGTTCACATAAGGTAGGTCATTAGATAGGTCTCTGAACCTCTAATAGTCTCAGTATGTTCTTAGTTTATGACCCTAGCTCCCTTTCACATTCTTCTATCTGTGTTGCTCTTGGCAATGAGAAGGCGTGGCATCAATGACTGTCTGCCTGATTCTGGTTTTGCAACTTAACATTGTTACCTGGGCTTGGGATATGTGAAAAATCTGACACATGATCTAACACATGATTGCAGGCTGGGTTTTTAATTGTTTTGTTTTGTTTTAAAAAGAAATGGACACAATGTGCATGTGTGTAAGAGAGAGGGAGACAGAAGGAGAGAGGTGTCATTTAAGACTGTGGCACACTCTTGATGCTACCTGACAAAACTCACCTTGTAAAAGCTGTGCAGCCCACCTAACGTGGCCATTTCTGGGTTGTCAGAGAGTAATGGGATCTGGTTGTTTTCCCTTAGTGGTTCATGTTGAGACTTATGCAATGACCAAAAAAGGTGAGTTATGGTGGTGTGAAGTGGACATTATTATTAATAGTGTGTTGTTGTTGTTGTTGTTGTTGTTACTACTACTACTATCTAAATAGGAAATAAGCTTACAATAGGTCTGATTCCACCTCAGGATCTTGGGGGCGGGGGGCACATTTTGGGCCAAAACAAAGTGGCAGATATAACTATTAACCAATTTTGACTTTTCCCCCATCAAGTCTACAAAGCACAGCTCAATTCTACTTCTAGTTTAATCATGAGAATTCCATCATAATACAGTAGGATTCTTTGTTTTATTTTCTTGGGTGGCAGTGGTCTATATAGGCAATCTAGGCTCAGCTCGACAATACTGCAATTTATTTATTTATTGTCTTGCACCTATATACTTATTTAAAGAACATGGTTTTAAATAGCACTTGCTTATTCTTGTAAGAGTTATAAAAATAAATGCAATACACCATGGAACTGGACAGAATCACTAGAAAGTAACAGAAAGCAGGTTTTTTTATTAATTCAAATTAAGCATAATTTACTAAACAACTTTTTTTAAACTGTTCCCTAAAGATTCAGCAATTGAAGTTTGCTTTGAAGCAAAGTTTGCTTTTACTTATACATATCACCATGACTTTGATTGTAAAATGACGTCCATTTGACTGACCTAAATATACAGAAGTTACTATTATAAACCACAAGCTAAATAAGAATTTTATTTCTGTATTTGCAACTGAATTGTCATTCTTGTGAACATAAAAGAACACTGATTCACATACTCAGTGTTTTAAAATTAGCTCTACATGGTTTTATAGCTGCCCTGTTTAATAGTAATGTATTAAGTTAGTTAGCGAAACCAGCCATTTGCTGAGGTCCAGTAACTTTTTAGGCATCTTAAAAAGGCTTCAGCATGGCTGGTAATATTTCTGATGTTTTACTCCAATAAAGCCACAAATTGCTTTACATAGTAATTCCTGGGGAAGGGAAGAGATAATCTCATTCCAGTTTGAGCCAAACGAAGCCCTACCAGGCCCTTCTAAAAATGCAGCTAAAGTTGACTTTACAGAAGGTAATTTGTCCATTGTGCCTGCTTCTTCAGTTAATTAATACTATGGCTTCTGGTGTGATCTCATGGTTTTGAAGCATAAGTCCAGCCTACTCCTATCATGAGCGAACACATGGTATTAGTTGCACAACAATTTGGATTCTGGTTAATTATTTACAGCACATTGTAACTGTACATATCTTTTTGTAATACATGATTCTGGAAATCCAGTAGGTGTGATAAATGATTCTGGAAATCCAGTAGATGTGATAGATGATGCCTCTGAGATCAAAGAGCAACTGAGTGGGCTAAGAATGGAGCCAGTGAGTCATCAAATCAATTTGCAAACATCGCCCGCACTGGAGGGTCAAACAGAGACAGAGTTGCCCCAGCCAACTCATGATGGAGAGGGAACCAGCAGTGATTCAGAGGAGTTACAGCCACCTGTGCCTATCAGCCATCAATCACATAGAAGGCTGAAACATTCTGCTCAGAGAGAGGCTGCATGGACTAGGCTGAGGAAACAATAACAAGCAGCACCTGTTCACAGTGGCTATTTAAGTCTGCCGGCATGGCTGCTCTTTGCTTGCAGCAAATTACTAGCAAGCCCTCATGACCTTTGTGTCTCCTGCTCCCTGAAACCCTCCGGATAGATCTCTGCCTCCTGAACCTTAGGACTGGACCTTGACCTGGCTCAGCTTGTGTTTTTCTTGTGTTTGGTGAATTCTGACTCTCCCTGCAAGTATTCCTGTTGTCCCTCCTCCCGTTGCTGGCTGAGGCTTGACAGGGAGAGAATCCTGACAGTAGGGAATTAGAAACACCTATGCATCCATCTAGGCAAATTATATGACATTGCATGCCTTTTGGTTAATTGTGATTCCAGAAAACCCAAAGTATTAGTATCAAGTGTTTAAAAGATGCTATGCTAAATCAAAGAATAGGTCTATACAGTTCATCTTCAAGTTGTAACTTGCACGTTTTTGTGACATCCACATGAAGACATGACTGCAATATTGCTGGGCTATTCTCCTCCAGTCTGCAGTGCCAGCTACACTATTCAATGGCACGCTGCCTCTGAACATGGAGGTGCCATTTAGCTATCACAGCTAATCCGCAGACCATAAAATCCCTAATCCCTAAAAAACCAGTGATAATCATTATACCTTGTGGCAGTGAATTCCAGAAATTAACTATGTGTTATCTGAAGTTATTTTTCAAAATTTATTGCCCATCATTTTTGCTCATTTTATTCATTTACTGCAGAAACCTCTACAAAAGCAGCTACAGATAAGAATCATTACTACATGATAGAGTTTGCCTCCAAGCACAGTATGGAATATATCTCCTTCTGAACTTTCACTTGTAAGAAAAAGTACAAGTTTCTGGCTATTACAATTATGGAAAGAAACTTAACAGATAAACTGTATGATGGATGTAATAACCATAAAGAAATCTCCTCCAGCAATCCCATGAAGCAATACAAAATGGCCAATACCACCAAAATGCTGTCTCTCTGACTCCACCTTCCACCTCTGTTGTCTCTAAAAATTAACTTGGAAGTGTTTGGTTATTATAATAATCCAGATATGAAAATACTTAAGTTGTCACTGATAGACAAGCAGATCTTAGTGTTCTAAAATTATTGGGCAGCTTCTGAAACATACATGAACCTTTCCTTGAGAATAATACAATTAACCAAGCTTTACTACATAGAAATTCCATTTATTTCAAGGGAACTGATTGTAGGATAAAATCAGTGGTATTTGAAAATGCTTACATTTAGGTGGGTCATGTTTAAAATAAGTGCAAGAAGAATTGAAGAAATGAAATAGTACTATGCAAAACATAGTGAAAAATCTCAGACATGTTTGTTTGCAATACTACTGCTGTATTCTTTATATACCACTGCTAGGTTGCAAGCCTTAAATATGGAAGAACTGTTTCCGTCCTTTAATTTTGTACCAGATAAACATGCAGTTTTGAACCTCTATAGTCCAGTTATAGGAAGAAAATACTAAAGTATTGGTGATTGATAAAAATCCTATGCTTACATCTACAGAAATAAAAGATGACCCAGAGCATGCAATTTACTGTACAGAAATAAATCAGAACTCGAATAAAAGATCACTTATAGTGGCTTTTTCCTCTGACATTTTGTTTTATTGCAGTTTCATTTTAAGCTAAAAGCTTGAGGAAACAATGCAAGCAACTAGAAAGAAATGTCAATGAAAGGACATTTCTGGGTAGGAGTAGGAATGATAGAGCTTCAAAGACCTGTTGGAGTGTTTTTATTGTTGAACCAACCTTTTATTTGGGGGGGGAACAACTTGGGTATTCAAATGTCTTTTTTTTTTCTAGAGAAGCTGTTAACACATAATAGCATTTGCAAAATGCTACATATACTGGTCTTTCATAAATTTCCAGTTAATTGTGGGCAGTATCAAAGCCATACTTTCAGTATCAAAGCCATATCCACTTTGAACATTAATATCCATATAATTAGATGTGATTAAAATACTGCTACATTGTATTCAAAAGATGCTTTACTTATGACAGGCATGAGAAGGTCCCAAATATTGTCCATCTCTTTCTTAGAAGTGTCTGTAATTATGACAGGGATGATTTTGCATTGCCGGCCATCATCAGAAATTTTGTTCCAAGATGATGAATTCCACTCACAAAGGAGGCTAGCTATATCAGGTTCAGAGCATTCAGATATTATGGAATTTAATGCCATTGGAATGATCGACATAGAATTTGCCTTTTCAAAGCAGTCATATACAGGGTCAACATTTTCATCAAGCTGTCTACCACAACCTCAAGATTTATTTCCACAAAACTTGCTCCATCTCAGATCCATAAATGTATGGGATGTTGATATTTTTCATTTCAATATCTGACACCATACTTGCTTATCTTGAACCACATTTATATTATAATATCCTTGACCCAGTTTGAGGAATTCACCTAGTCAGCACTGATTGGGATTAACACATGGACTTAGGCCAAAATCTTTCATAATGTTGTACATCAATAGACCTAGAAAAAAATGTGAAGCTAATCTAATTGCCTGGAACACATTCTAAAAACATCATTACACTGCTGACTCGTCTTTATCGTGCTACATGTTTTGGTTAAAAGACTAATTTCACATCTGACTTCTTTAGGAACACTTGGGTGGATACTACATTCAGTGATTTTCTTTTTAAAAATTTATCAGCAAGGTCTAAGTTCCATGTTTCTTCACCATTTCAACAACTAGACAGGCTTATGACGTCACTAGCTTTTTGGTAAATAACACTCTTCCATATATATATATATTCAAATGTACCACTGCAGCGACTTTGTGATGAAATTTTTCAGAATCAGTCTCTATGATCTTGCTGGATGAACCAATTTAAAGTAAATAACAGTTTCATCTTCTTTGCATATATGACACTATCTTCAGGTATTTTTTCACCATTTGCCTTGATGCTATTTGCCTTAAATACCTGTTGTTGAATGACAAATACTATTCCTCAGTTTCTTTCTACTGATGTTGTATATGTTTCTGGATAATCACATTCTCACCTTCTCCTTTGATAATCTTAATTATCTGGTCATGTACTTGCTTATTTTGCCAGCCTTCTAGGTGACTTCTTATAACTCTTTTACCAGTGTCTTTGCTTCTTCAGTGTTTGATACACTGTGGTCAATTCATTATTTCTGATTTGATTCATTCTGGGCTACAACTAAAATGGAAGTTAAAATTGAATCTCCATTTCACAGCTCTATAGATCTATTATACTGTTTAAAAAAAAACCACAAAAGCACAATTTACTTCAATGTTCTGTATGAGAAGTGTAAATACTGTGGAACAAGAGGCAGCCACTTCATCTAGAATTTCATGCATGCATTTCTGCTAGGGTGGGTGAACTAGGGCCACCTAGTGGATGTCTATTACAACCTTTGAGAGTAACTCTAACACATCAGATGCCCACTTTCTGCAGTACAACAATTAGGCTGCCAAGGGGCTGCCAAGGCATAGGAGACTTATGCCAGACTGCAGTACGTTTAGTTGTTAGAAATATTTATAAAATAGTTAATTTTATAAGCAAAATATTTATAAATAGTGAATTCAGAGAGTGGCAAGTTGGAAAATACAATACTGAACATGACTGAGTAGGATTCTACTGGCTAAAATCTGAGGCCAACTACAAGAAGCAATAAAAATGTGGATTTATTTGTTTATTAAATTTATATCACACCTTTCTCCCAGGAAGTGATCCAAGGTGGCTTACACTACAGTAATTTAAGATAGGATTATAAAAATTTATTTTATAAAACTTTAAAAAAATTAACAATAACATTTTAAAAATGTGGTTCAAACAGATTAAAAACACATTACATAAAATACTTTTTTAAAAAAACAGCATACAATATCACAGAAACTACTGGTATATACTTTTTATCACAAAGTTCTGCTTGAATAAAATTGTGTTCACATGCTGGGGGAAAAAGAGCAGGCAGGTGACCAACCTGACTCCCTGTGGAAGGGAGTTCCACAGCTTGGAAGCTCTCTCCCATGTCCTCACAAAATATACCTGTGAAACTGGTGAAAGTGAGAGAAAACCCTCCTCTGAAGATTTGAAAGCTCAAGCGGGCTTGTATAGGGTGATACAGTCTTTCAGATAGGTCAGACTCAAGTTGTGCAAAGCTTTAAAGGTCAAAAGCAGAATTCTGAGTCATACTCAGAAACAGACCAGCAGCCAGTGAAGTTGTTTGAAGTGTCTCTCTCACATTTTGAGCCTGCTGAAGTTTCTGAGCAGTTTTCAAAGGAAGAATATATTTTCTGTTGCCACAGTTCTGTGTTTTCATGTTCCATGTGTGTATAAGCTACTGTTCTGAAAAGTCATAAGGATTACTAAATCCATTGAGGATGAATGATAATGTGCCTGTTGATTTTTTTTATCAGACTCTGTCATTCTTTTCTACAGCTCCTAATAAGAGTAGATTACTCCTTTTTGTGTGTAGAGAATGAGTTTCTTGCACACAAGATAGGTTTTTACACACGCACACAAACCCTATAGCTTTTTCTCTGTAGAGTAATTCCTTTGCAATACTTAGGGAAATTCAAATACAAGGAGAATACTGCAGATGAATATTCATTTTGGCCTATAGTGGGGAGAATTACCTTAATTATTCACTCATAGATCCAAGGAGAAAATAGTTGAGGTTTTACATCCCTAGTAGGAGGTTTTAATGTTTTCCTATCTCTTGTTTTCTGTTTTGTGGTAGAAAAAAGGCAAAACATTTTTACAATACTTTTGCTATAAAATTGTTGTCAGTTTCTACAACCAAGCAGGTCATTTCTTACTAAAAAAACAAGGAATTAGAAATATTGGCTAGTATTCTGGATCACCTGGTTAGCTACTTAAGTATCTTACTGAGCTACTTAGTTACATAACTGTGTTAGTTATGTAGCTAAGTAGTGCTTTCTAGCTTCTGGAAGAAGCTGCTGCAAGTTACGGGAGTCTGCTCTCTTTTTGACTGGGATGAAGCAGACTGATGTTTCCATCCCACCCATCTGTAATCTCCAATGTGACAGTCAGAAGCACAATCCCTGTTGCAATTCCTCCTTGCACTGGAGATCGCAGACTCCCATTGATCAGAGCCAGTGGCTGCCTGGTAAATTGGGACTGAGGACTTTATAACCCCTACATATTCCCTACGCTTCTGAATTCCCTACAGATCAGTTATGAATGCATACTCTTAAATTATACATTCATAAATATCATTGTGAATTCTAATTTTTTTATATTTGTGTGTTATCTTTTATTGGGGAGTTTTTACTTTTATCAGGGAGTTTTAAAAATGATTACATTTACAGTTTCCTTGAAAAAAAACCTGAAACACATCAAAAGCATCCCAACCTGCATAGCAGAACTGTGCAAAAGTTACAAACACACTGATTTAAAATGAAGTGGTGGTGGATGGGATAGGAACTGTTTTCCACTAGGGAAAATTGTGGAGGGACTTCCCCCAATAATTGAAAATCCATTGGAGCACAGACCTTGCTTCTATAATTTCTTTACACTTGATTATATCTTTCAATCACTACTTTTTATTGTTCAAAAGTGTCCTGTTGTATAATACCTAGTTGCATTGCCTTGTGGATTATTTCACTGGAGACATTTTGTTAACATCCTTGGATATCTTGTTTTCTGCAGAACAGCATTATGACCCGAAAGGCTAGGAGCCACATGTCCAGGGGGCTGATAATAGCAGATGACATAGACCTGTGTCTGCTTCTGCCTGAATCTATTCACCTTCCATTTTACACTCCTGTAATTCATGCTAGGGGTTGCTGTGGCAAACACTCCTGGGGCCCTTACTAATGCACATGAATGGTTCAACTTGCTGGAAACTGCTACATAATAAGACTGCATCCTTCTGGGTCTCCTTACTGCTCCTGGTTTCCTCTGCAGGCACAAGAAACACTTGCAATATTTACACATGTTTTCTAATGCATCCAAAGTCTCTAAATGTACTGTTTTTCTCTCCATGGTTTTACAGATTTAGAGAACTGTAAATTGCACACACAGCTCTTGTTATAAAATTCAAATTGTTATCATTATCCTATTATCCTTATTGTTCCTAGATGAAATCATAAGGTATGTTTTAAAGTAAAATGCAGCAAACAAACAAACCTCAAGCTTTCTGCTTACAAGAAAATACACAGTTCAACAGTGAGTCTTCTCCATTTAATAACGAGCAGTTGATGTTGAGAATTCTCTGGTCCAGCCACTATTTTGTAAAGAAATATATATATTTACCAATTTACCAATAAAAACAGCTAAGAACAGCTCCACCTTTGCTGCCACAGGGATGTTGCTGCTTGGATTACATGTTAAACTAGCAGCAAGTAACTTGGGACTTCCTAGAAATTCTTTTATAGGCAGCCTTCTCCGCATTTGATTACCATGACAGAGGAAGCTGGGAGTCTAAGAACCTCTGCTGACAGCACAGCAGACCTTTGCCTCAGGCAAAACAGAATGAGTTCCTACAGTTCCCAAATCAGTGTGATTTATAGCCCAAGGCTACGCCTCATTATTTTTTGCCTTGCCAAGGTCATACGTTAGTGATGCAATGGGCCTGGCAATTCTCTTGCCAATACTGCTGTGGTGCAATAGCCAAGGACTCTTACCATCAAGGGAAACAAGTGGGCTAGAGTTTCTTGGTGACTGTATTTCTTCACATTAAGTACATAGTCTGTGATTCCTTTGAATATTAAGCAAAAAGACCAGCATCAGTATTGTTCTGTTTGGTCTAATTAGAAGTCCATACAACTGATATTGATGTCTTGCACAGCTAAGCTCAGAGAAAGCCTGCACATTTTGTGATGTACAAATAAATAAGTTGCGGCTTCTTATCTAAGCAGCTGTCTGGATAATTGTGCTATGATATATTTTGTTTGAATAACAAGATACCCCGTAATGTCTCCATTAATAACAAGCTGTGGAGAATTGACACCAACTGACACCATTATACAATCATATGGAAGTCAACACATTCTAATCCTACTCTAAATCAGATTATACCACACCACTATCTTTCTAGAGGTTTTTAACTCCATAATACAAGCAATGGTGTTCCCTCATCAAACCAGGTACAAAGTGAGCTACAGCAAAATGCCTGAAGGACAAAGCTCTGCATGACACTATCTGCTTCTGTCTCTTCTAAAAATGGAAAACAAACCAAACTAGGGGTCAGATTTTTATATTACAGAAAGCTTCTGGTTTAATTTATATGATCATATAACCCAAAACTTGATTGAAACAGACAAAACATGAAAATATTTTTGGTAAGGAAAAAAAAATGCCAACAAGATTTGTGAGACTCACTGATTCATTGTAAGACTCACTGACACTATTTCCAAGTTTTTCTGTGCACCACATTGTATTCTAGAGTTCATAATGACAACATTATTTATATGATCAGATGTGGGCTTTATGCAACTCAAGTTAATTTCTCCTGGTGTTATACAACAGTACATTAGAATATTATCTTTTTGTATATATAGCACACCACAATAATTAAGTTGTGCTCCTTCCCAGCACCTAAGGAAAAAAGTAACTGTTGTGTGTATGAATACAGACAGGCATTTCACTAAACTGCTGTATGTGATGCTAGGTGGTTACCACTTTCGTGAGCCAATTGTTTTGTAATGTCTTTCCAAATGAGAGGTGATGAGAAGGGCAGGGGATTTTTTATCAGACATTTCAGCACTTGATACTTTGGTGTGGAAGAATATGCAAACTCAGCTCCGCAAATGGAACCCCAAATTTGAAATCACTTTGCAGTATTAGACACACAGACAGACAAATGCATAGAGGCAGGTTTGTATTCAGTAGCTGGAAAAAGTAAAATAGATTAACTGTCACTCACAAAATGCTAATGAAAACTGCAGGTGATGTACACTTCTCAAACATAGCTAACATTTCCTTTTGCTCAAGGCTGGAACTACAGAGTGCTATTACCCAAAACTCAATATATTTTGTAGGTTCTTGCTATTAGCATCATCTACATATTCCCTAGAAACTGTATTATTTTCAGTAGGTATAAATAAAAGTAAATGGAGCAATATGTAAATGTAAAAGTGGGAAAATGAAGTGGCTAACAAAGCCACTGTAAGCTCCTTGGTGATGCATACAGACCATTAAGAATTTCATTAGGTTTACTAAAAGGTCATTAGTGATGAAACATCTTTTTTTTTTAACTTTACCTACTTCCCAAACATTACAGTCAGTTCTGCTTCCTGAGCTCTGTAACCCATTGACATTAATTAGAAAGCTATATATTAGAGGAACAATTTTAATGAGCTGTTATTTCAAATGGCTTTATTGGCGAACAGCATTGTTCAGTTTAATAGCACATAAAATGACAACTATAGAAATTGCTTTGATAAGATTAAAGCATCTAGGGGTTATTCCATCTCTTTTACTGTACCTGGCTTAGTCTCCAGAGTGAAGACTATTTTGTTGTGTATGTGCATGCATGTACATGCAGAGAGAGAGAGAGGGGGGAGAGGAGAGAGAGAGAGAGCTTTGCCAGCTCTTCATGGGAGTTATGAAAAGTTTTCTGTGTATTTTACTTCCTCGGAACAGCACAGAGAATGCCATATCTGGGAACTGTTTTGGAATATTACAAAACAGAACAGGCCACAACATTTCATAGATGAAATCTGGCCCATGTGTGACCCAGCAACATGTGCTCAAGTGTGTGGTCAAGATGACAAGTTATTAATAAGAAAGAACATACATTTTAGGAGAGGTTGCATCAGTGTGCTCTTGCTTGAAACTACTGGGAAGGAGCAGACTTGGCCTCCTTCTTTCCCCACTGTTGCATTACCTGAATGTAAACTCCTTTTGCATGTTGAACTTGATTTACAGCAATAGAAATAAGCTGAAGACAAAGAACGAAAGTGGGAGAAAGAGAGAGAAACTGTGACATTTAAAGTGTCACTGACAAAAGGGAGGCAGCAGAGGAATAATTGGGACTATCCCTGCCAAATAGGGGCAGCCAAAGGGCATGCATTTCTAGCTAAATTTAGCAAGTTCTAGGGCCAAATTTCAGATTACATTAAATATATGGTCTGTATGGTCTGTACATTATATGGTCTGTACATTAAATATATAGTCTGGTCTGTATGGACGTTGTTATGTACTCAGTAAGACTGAGCACTTCCAATTTAGTTCTGAGTCACAGTGTGTGGGGAAAAGAGGATGAATCCTAGACTCTCAGAAAACTAAAACACAATAATAAAGGGCCCCATCAAGATCAAGAGCCTTATCACAATATATTGTTTTAGTGCTATTATTCCACTTTCAACATCCTATGGAATCCTGGGGTTTGTAGTTCAGAGAGGAACACTTAGAATTCTCCGCCAAAGAACTCTTTGGCCTCAGTATACTACAAACCCCAGAATTCCACAGAATGTTGAAAGTGGAATAATAGCACTATAACAGTGTAGTGCTGGAAGGCCCAAAGATTTTTTTTTTAATGCTATATCTTTTGTTGCTGTTGTTCTTGTTGTTCTGTGTCTTCAAGTTGTTTTGGACCTATGGTGACCCTACCATGGGGTTTTCTTAACAAGATTTGTTCAAGACCTGCCTTTGCCCTCCTCTGAGGCTGAGGTCACCCAGTCGGTTTCCATGGCTGAACGGGGATTTGAACCCTGGTCTCCACAGTCACAGTCCAACATTCAAACCATTATACCACACTGACTCTCTACACATATTTGTACTTGTAAGTAAGCAAAAAAATGAAGATGCATCCTAGGTATTTAATGTAATGTTGTAGTGTGACTGAGATGTGCTAAGTCCTACTGAAAGAAATGGAACTAAAGGGCACTGTTAAATACATATAATAACACTTAATGTTGACTGAAACAGTGGTGACCTTATCACTAATTGGCTTTCATGTCTCATCAGCTCATCAGACACATTCTCTTTCCTAACAAGAAAATATAGACATTTCTCTTAAATATTTTATATTTTTAATTCAATTAACAAACAAACCTACATTTCAGTTTAATAAGTTGAAAGCCAACACAATTCTTGGTTGCATCAACAGGAGTATGGTATCTAGATCAAGGAAAGTAATAGTACCACTCTATTCTGCTTTGGTCAGACTTCATCTGGAATCCTGTGTTCAGTTCTGGGCACCTCATTCCAAGAAGGATATTGACAAGCTGGAACATGTCCAGAAGAGGGTGACCAAAATGGTGGAGAGTTTGGAGGCCGCACGCTATGAGGAGCATCTGAGGGAGCTGGATATGTTTGGTCTGAGGACAGGATAGCCATGTTTAAATATTAGAAAGGATGTCATATCAAGAAGGGAACAGGCTTATTTTCCACTGCTCCAGAAACTAGGACAAGGAGCAATGGATTCAAACTACAGGAAAAGAGATTCCACCTGAACCTCAGGAAGATCTTCCTAATGGCCAGAGCTGTTTGGCAGTGAAATATGCTGCCTCTGAGTGTGGTGGAGTCTCCTTCTTTGGAGGTTTTTAAATAGAGGCTGCATGCTTATCTGCTGGGGATGCCTTGATTGTGTGTTCCTGCATAGCAGGGGGTTGGACTGGATGCCCCCTGTGGTCTCTTCCAACTCTTTGATTCTATAATTCTATGTATCAAGGACTTTCCATGTTACCTAAGAGCACAAAATCCCTGAAAATGCAGGCCTCATCTTCACTAAGCACATTATTAAAGCAATAGGTGTAGGGTTGGAGATGAAAAAGTTAGAATAAAGTGGTTAATGTGTTTAGTTAATCATTAATAAGCTAAAAACACAAATTCATTTGCGCTGGTGTCAGAAGGGGAAAATAACTATTATGTTTATTGCCAGTTGATATAAAGTTAAATGCTTGGACTATAACAGACCAAACGGTGCTTTGAGCCTAACTCTGCTGTTACTCTCATACACAATGCATCCTTAAGGAGATGAGATCAAGCCCAGGCTTGATCCTTATTTGTTCACAAAGAGGGCAAAGGACACTGGCCAAACTGAGACACTGAACGCATTCTCAGCTTTCATTTGAAATAGAGTAAGTCTCTGGGGCTTTGTAGAAGCCAGGATACAAAGCACACAGTCGGTACTATTTAGCAAGAAATGAACCTGTTACCACATTTCAGTGTGTTTAACCAATACATGAAATCCCCATTATGATTTTGGGGGGCAGAATGATCTCTGCACTGCATACCTGAGCACAGTAGGCAGTGGCATTTCTCTCAGCCTTACTAAGAGGTATTTCTCCCAATTACAAATGACAGAACAGCCCAAACATATCTTAAAATAGTACAAATAGCAAAAAGCATTTCCTCTTAGGACTGTTGCACAAAGAGGTAACCAGAACCTCCTTTGCACAGTAACCCCATGCTGTTGAAACTACCTTTCAATTGTCAGTATGCTCTATATGATCATTAAACAGGTGAAGGGGCAGCCAGGCAGTGGCTTGGGGAGGATGTGAGTGTCCTTGCAGCTAGATGTACAAGAAACTCATCTTCCTGAACTTTCAAACAACCCCTCAGAATGTTCAGAGGAACAATATTTCCTGTGCTGCAGAAAAACTGTCCCTCCCTAACGTCCTCCAGCCACTAAATCAGGGATGGACAAAGAGTGCCCTGCAGACCCTGAAGTCCTCCAGGAACCCCCTTAAAACCCCAAATCTGTTTAAAAAATAATTTAAAATGGCCAAAAATTGGCCTAAGTGGCAGCTGGAAGTGATGTCATGTCACTTTGAGCCCAATGAAATGCATTGGCGCTACCTGGTGGGCAGGCATAGGGAGAAAAAAATGCTCCCTGCCCTCTCTGCAATTGCTCCTCCCTGCACTAAATGGTCATGGGGAGGGGTGCATAGGCAAAAGGTAGGTACATTGCACATGAGCAAGAAAGAGAGGTGCAAATATCCCTGGCAGAGTTTTAGAGTCTGCCAAGCCAATTCATGACCCTGACCAATGTTCACCTCTGTTTGTTTTTTAAAAAATATAACATCTTTCCTCAAGTTTCTCTGTGATTATTTCTATAGACATTCTGAAAAGAGAAAGTTGACAGAACAGAACTGGATGGGCATACTTTTATGAAATTACAACAAAGATGTTTCAGTAGTTGCTGACACATTGTGAAGTTGTTTCAAGCATCTCTGTGCATTTTAAAAATGAATATAACAAAAACAATAGTTAAAAAACTCTTCTCTCTGCACATTGGGGTGATAGTTATTCAGCCATCCATATGTAACTGTATTGCAGCTGCCAGCATTCCTCACCATTGGCTATGCTGGCTCAAGCTAATACAAATGGCAGTCCAACAGCATTCTGGAGAGCCACACAGGCCAAATTAAAACTCCTGATCAATGCATGATCAATACCACACCCTGAAACTAAGATTCTCACAAACTCTCCTCTCAATGCTCCTCTGCACATCTTCTACCCACTCTCTACCATTTAGGCAACAGCAGTGTTGGGAGATGATCATTGTGGCTGAAAGATGGGTTTTGGAGGTTGAAGGAAGACAAGTCCATTTCTCCCACTTGACAGAGCTTTACAGTACCCCATCCTGCTCAAAGATCTATTAAGCATGAATGTTACAGGAATCCTGTCTCAGATTCAGTCTGACACTACTCAGGGTCCCCTTTTGAAGCTGATGAAAACTACCAAGCTCCATCAGTCACAGAATGGTAGTGCAAAGACAAAGCTGGTCACAAAATATTTGGAGGTGAAGGGGGAGTTTAGCATCATTACCTGGCAGTTACAGAGGCCCTTTCCACATGGGGTTAAGAAATCGGTGTGGGGCGACCTCTTAGGAGGTCGTCCACACCGTAACGTGGATTGGGGTAGACTACTTTTGTGTAGTTCCACACAGCAATCCATGCACTGGCGACCGAAAGTGGTGCCGCCGTGTGCTTTTTGAAAACCACTTGTTATGTGGCTTTTAAAAACCAGGTGGCGTGCAGCCCTGTCCAGCCCCGTTGCAGCACCCGGTGTGGATTTACAGGCGCGTGCGGGGCTGGGATTTCCAATCGGGTGGGGGCGGGATTTCCGGCTGGCGAGCTTCTCCAATTGGCAGAGAGCCTCTGCCAGTCGAAAGCCGTCATTTTGGGTGCTGCCCGATGCTGCGGACGCTGCGGAACGCCCGACCCAGCAAACTCGCGCTGCTCCACGCCGCGACGGAGTAAGGTAAGCCCCGTTTTAGCGTGGCTTCCCCTGGTTCTCTGCCCGCGTGTGAAAAGGGCCAGAGATAATTTTACATTGGCCATATTCTTTGTCACAAATATTTCCTTGTAAAGGAAACATCCTGCAAGTTAAATATAGAGATTTGTTTTGAAGGTATCATGACTGAGTCTCCCCACTGCTGGTAGAATTTGTCAATTCACTGGTTAGATTCACTAGATTCCCTGGAGTCACAATTTATTTCAGAACATTTCATTTTATTTTGTCTTCCTCCTCTCTCAAATACTTAAACTATTCTTATTTTATTCTTTTCCCCTTTTCCGCTCACACTAGATTTATAAACCTACCCCTGCCTCCCACTCCCAATTTCTTCATCCTGGCCTCCTGCTGGAAACGCTTGGTGGGCTAAAATACTGAGGCCTACCTGAAAGTAGGTTGGATTGTACTGGTGCTCTCCAGCTCACAATTGCATAAATGCTGCTCTCAACCAACTAACTGAATAAAGCCAGGCATCTCACACACTCTCCTTCTCCAGGGACTTCACTCTGAAGCTGTTGCTAGGCAACAGGTTCATACCGAGTATATGCAAGAGCACACCTGATGAGTACCACAGGCTAAAATGACCTGGAAAGGATGGAAATGGATATGAAAATGATAATGTTATGCTGATGCTAGAGTAAACGGTGTATTACAGCAAAGCCTAGAATGTTGCTTTTTGAAAAAGAAACTTTGTTTAGATCACCCAGCACATCAACAGTCCAGGAATATATTACCATTGCTGTTATGATTGTGCCATGGGGGGGGGGAGAAGAAATACTCTCTAGTTCCCCCAAGTGGCCAATTTAGCTATTGTACCTTAGAAATTCTGGAAAAATGTGAAAGACAGTGCAAAACAATTATTTCCTAGTACTTTCTTCACAGATATTTTATATTAGAGTTCCATAATCAAGATGGGAATGAGATTTGCAGTCTAACATATAATTTTTTCCCCAGGGTGTTTGGAGTCCTGTACAGACAAGCATATTCCATAAAGTATTCAGTCAGTGAACAATTTTTTTTTGTATGAAGTGCCTTTCCATAGAACTTAATATACCCAGTATTTCCAATAAAACGAGCATCAGGAATTAAAAAACGACACCCATGTGGGGTATCAGATTAGCTTAAGAAATAGCATAGGTTCCCACTGTCCTAAAGTACTGCCTACTACAGACTGAGGCCATTTCAACACTACACTGTTATAGTACTATTGTTCCTCTTTCAACATCCTCTGGAATCCTGGGATTTGCAGTTTAGGGAGATGCATTTAGAATTCTCAGCCAGAAAGCACTTTGGCCTCAGTAAACTACAAACCCCAGGATTCCACAGGCTGTTGAAAGTGGAATAATAGCACTATAATAGTTTGCGGCAGAAGTGACCTTAGAGTGACTGAAATGATAATGGAAAATGTGTGTGGGGTTTTAACTTGATGACTCTACATATCTCATAGAGGACTGCTAAAATCTGACTCAGGAAATCTCTACTTTAGCACTTACGGGAGAAACCAAAGTTTTTGACTTAACATACAGCACAGCCTCTCCAGTATCTTATCTTGCTTGCACATACACTATTAGCCAGATCCACTTAACAAGTCATCGTTTCTAAGCACAATAACGCTGTATCTTGTATCATTCACAGTAACATGGTATCAAGCTTATATGAGATATTAAGTGCACGAAATATTCCACTGGATGAGCTTTCTGTGTCCAATGTGTGACATGTTTTAAAATAAGACATTATTTTAACAAGATGGGTTTGGTTTTTTTTTTAGTTTATTACTTTATTTATTAGTTTTGGTACACTACCCTTCCTTTCCTCTTCATCAAATAAATCCTACCTTGTTCTCAAGCTAACTCCCCAAGACACATTATACAAGAGACAACAAATTCCGAGCCATGTCTCAGTCCCACTGAAAGAGAGAACACATTAATCCTTTTCCAGTCTTTGTCCATTGACTCTGTGAGGAACTAAATACACATAAAAGATATAAAATATACAATAAACTCTGTTGTGGTAATTTCCCAGGTTTTCTAGTTTCTGTTCTATTTGCATTTCCAGCTGCAGTTTAGGCAACATCAGGTTGCTTTTTGAAAAGGAACAAAACACCTAAGACAAAGAGGCAAGTCTTTCTGCAGTCAAGTTAGCGTGAGTCTTGCTCTTAACTGCAAGGTTCAGAGTTCCTGAGTCAGTAAGCTGTGGAAGCAAGAAGTATGTGTTATCAAACAGATCAGGGTCAAGGAAGCTACAAATCAGAGTCAGGATTTCAAGGAGTCAATGGTGTCTACTTGTTAAACAGACCGGGGATTGTATATCTGATAGATTCACTTTCACAAGCCAAACTATCAAGAGGATGCCCAAAGTTGTACTCAGCAATGTAGCTGGTGGTTGTACCATTCCTTCATAGGCTGCACGTTCAGCCAATGCCAACATCCCTGATGTTATGTCCTTGCCCCAGGACCCATACAGATCCCTTCCCAACAGCCACACTCCACAAACATGAAGAAGCAGTACCTACGGCAGCCAGTACAGGAGGTAAAGAGCCCAGGCTTTGGGAAGGGGTCATTAATTAGGGCACAGCTGGCCAGGATGCTGAGGCTATATAATCAGAAGCCTCAAGAGCAGAAGGTTGTGGGTTCTTGCATTCTCTATCTGTGTGCTTTAGACCTTGGACCTCAGCATGTTACTTGGATTATTGGTTTGGCTTTTGGACTAATCCTTTTCTGGACTGTTGTGTTTTACTGAAAGTTTATTTCAGCCCCAAAGCTGTTTGATGGAGCTGCCATTATCTAACTAATCAGGCAGCTGAGGAAACTTGGCAAGCTGCCAAGTCCATGACACCAGGCAGTATTAAGGGCAGTGTTCCGCAACTGTGCATCTCCTGCTGCCTTGATTGCAGCTTCTCACTTCATTTGCAGGCAATGGTCTGAGCCAGTCACCTGAGCCTCTGCCTTTCTCTGGAACTGGTTGGCCTCTCCTCCGGCTCCTCTTCTTGCTCTGCACCCAGAACAACCTACTGAACAGAAAAAGGACTTAGCTGGCTGTCAGGCATTTGTTGTGACTCCTCTAATGTTACATCTGTTTTATCTTCTGATGAAGATGATCTCTGAAGCCAAAGGCATGCCAGTGACATATTACTCCCTGTATGCTACAGACTGTAGACTTAAAAGCTGACAGCCAACACCAGCTTTGTGCTAGTTTAGGTTATGGAAGTTGTGAAGGGAGAATGGAGGAAGATTTTTCTTTTAAAAGCCCTGGAACTCTCTTGCAGAGACAGAAAATTATTCCCCAAAATATACACATACATTTCCATTTTTTATCATCATAATCCTGACTGACTTGCCCTGATTAGATTCTCTCTAGCAGAATTGACACAGGCTACCTGACAATGAACATGTCCAGCACACAGAGATGCCTTGGACAAGCAACAAAGATGTACTTGCCTACTCAATCCCTAATCTGTTCCCTATCTCCCTTGTACAAATGCCATTGCTCTGAATCTTGTGATTGTGCCTTACCAAATAAGTGCTCCTTTCATCCTCCAAACTCTTTCACAGCTCACACCTGATAATCCAACAAGTGCACCTTCTATGCTTCCACTCTGGGCAATCAAACTGGCAAGGTTGTCCTGTTATCTCACTCTTGTACTGACATTGATCCTCCCTCCTTCACACCATCCTTCTGGTGAAAGCACTGAAGGCCAGTCAGAAAAAGGTAAGAAAAGACACACTACAGCTCAACATATCTCCTCTCTCCTTTTTACTTTTGCATGCTTTTTCCCTCCTTGTCCTTGCTGCTGCCTGTAGTGCATGGCAGCCAGCTATGTAACCCTTGTTTCTCCCCCTTCCATTGCTCAGAATAAGTCAGCACATGCACACAGTAAAAGGTTACAGACATAATACAATTGTCATTCCACTATCAAGTAATGAATTACAACTATTGTCACTGCAGGCAAAAAGTAACTCCATTCCAACTCATTGCAACATAAAGTATCTATATAGCTATCAAGAAACTCATTAAAAAGTGAGTTACTTCCTCACTTTGTACTAGAAAGCTGTTGCCATTTTCTCCAAATGCAATGGAGAAATCAGGTGATAAATTTTAACAGCAGAGGAGAGGGGGAACAGAAAATACTTGTCAAACTGCTAGCAATTGCATGGCAAATTTTAAACATGTATTATAGTTTCCATCTTGAAGCTGATCAATGAATCTCTCAGATCAGTTTACTGGTCCATTTTCTGAGCATAAATTGTAGTGTCTAGTACTCCTTCCCCCATTATGGCAAGATGTGATTCAACTTCTCTCACATGTAATGTAGGGTGTGACCATATGATATACAGAATTAAAAGTAAGCAAACAACTAAAATTTAAAGTACACAAGAAGATTGTAAGTATGTGAAACTAAACAAACTATTTGTTCACAAATATGCCCCCTAACAGATCACAACGCCAAAACCTGCCCCTACACACACACACCCCACAAAAAACCTACAAAACAAAACAAACAAAAAACTTGGGATGCTTCTCTATAGTCATTCAATCTGCCAGAGCATTGTAAAACATACTTTAAAGTCCAGCACAATTTCAAATAAAGTTGTTTTTGGGTTGCCATTCATTTGCATTCAGTCCTGTGTTGCGGAACCACTTCTCACAGAGGAGAAAAAAAAAGCCACATGAACTTGCCCATGCTTTTCTCATATTCATTTTAAAATAACTTTCACTTTCCTCAGGTATTTGTGAGGCAATCCATCTTGATATTACTGTTGTTTTTCTTCAAGAACAAAACAATTATTCAATTATTCAAATACTGAATGACTAAGTAGCCTCTTTATTTAAATAATGTTATAACTGGGATTGAAGAAATGATACATTTTTACATTCTTTCTTTGATTTTGGAATAGCAACATGGTTTTAAAATAGAATTGTATATATTCTCCAAATCTGAATTCACAGTACCCCCTGGGAAACTCTTTAGTATCCATCCTTCCCTTGCAATGAGAAGAAAAATCATTCAGAAATAAGGAATTGCAAGAAATCAAATACACGTTCTATTTAGCCTAAAGAACAAATCAGTGTTGAAGATCCTTTCAGGACTCCTATGGATCAGAAACTCCCACAGGGCTTCTGGTAGTATACATTTAGATGCTAACTAACAGGCATCACTAAAAACTACTTACAGCTTAGAGGGAAGTAAACTGAACTCTTTAAAAAAAATAATCTTTCCCCATTCTTTTTCCATTGCAAACATTAGCTTTAATAGTCCATTTGATTCATATAATTACAACAACTACAAAGGCTCGAGGCACTCAGTTAAAAAAAAAAACTCAACAAGAAGGCTAGGCACAAAAGTCTGAGTGAAGCATTTCTTTTCTAGTCTTTTAACTGATTATTTAAAAATATTTCCTTGTTCTTTTGGTCTTTCTCTGTGTGGTACCTGAAAATGATCACATTCCAAAACTGAAAAACTTATTTACCAATATTTCATTTCATATACCATTTTTCTATACAGCATGTAGTGAGTTTTTATGTGTGTATATTATTTGAAACAATTTTGTGCAAAATTTAACAAATCATTGGAGAATCAAGCATTCTGATCTTTTGCTCCTATACTGGCTGTGGCAATCAAAAAGCAATGTATTCATCAAATTTTAAAACAACTTCTTATACTCTGAATGTGTTTAATACCTTTCAAAAACATCTACCACCACATACAAATGAGCATGTGGCGCATTGTGACAGCTACCAATTTTGAGGGGGCCTTTGGCAGAATGTCATCAGTTGAACCACTTCCAAGAGAGAACCTCACATTCCTACTGTTAACACTGCCCATTCACTGTCTCTCTTTTTCTGGGCCAAATCTGTAGCACTATCTAGAAGAAAAGGGCAAGACATGCGGAGGCTGCTGTTCCACTTTTTATAGAATCTTAAGGGTTGGATGGTGCCACAAGGGACCTCTAGTTAGCCCCCTGGTGTGCAGGAATTCACTGCTGAAACATTCCTGTAAGATGTCCATCCAACCTTTGTTTAAAGACCTTCAAAGAAGGAGACCCTACTACCCTCAGAAGAAATCCAGAAGTAGTTCTCCCTAACATTTAGGTAGAATTTTTCTTCTTGTAGTCAGAATCCATTTGTTCTTGTTGTGGTGTCTAAAGCAGCAGAAAACAAGTTTACTCAATCTTCTATATGACATTCCTTCAGATATTTAGGGGTGGCTATCATGCCACTTCTGAGTTTTCTGTTCTCTCAGCGAAATATACCCAACTCCCTAAGTTGTTCCTCATATGGCTTGTCTTCCAGAACTTTCATCATCATAGGCCATTTCCACATTAGCATTTTAAAATGGTGCAGAGCGACCTCCAGCAGAGGGCTTCTGCACCATAGCATGGACTGGGGTGGACTACTTTTTGTAGTTCCACACCTCAATCCACGCAGGAGCGACCGGAACTGGCCATGCGTCATATTTTTAAAAAACCTCTTTTTAGAGGTTTTTAAAAAGCAGGAGTGCCCAACCCTGTGCTGCTCCATTGCCCGGCTCCAAAGCAGATTTGCAGGTGCGCACAAGTGTGTGCCTGCAGATCTGCCAGGGGCAGGCTTCCAGCTGGTGAGCTTCTTCGGTTCGTGGAGAGCCTCCACCAACCGGAAGCCACCATTTGGGACACCGCAGGACTGTGGAGCAGCGAACTCGCGCTGCTCCGCGTGGCGACAGATTCGCTCGGCTGCAGGTAAGCTCTGTTTTCAGGCGTTTCGCCCGTTCCCCCCACACACATGTGGAAAGGGCCCTAGTTGCCCTTCTCTGGATACATTCCAACTTGTCTATTTATATATATATTACCCGGAACTGGACACAATATTCCTGGTGTGGTCGGAGCAAAGCAGAACACTGTACGGTCTTCCCATTACATTTGTGGGTTTGACCTTCACAAATTTGATTATTCATGAAGCATGTGTTTATCTCCTCCACTTCATTTTCTTCCTCCCATTCTCTTTCACTCCTCATCCCACCCTTTTTTGGTGAGCAAAGTCCCCTCCCACTGCTAGAGGCATGTCCTTTCTATGTAATGGCTGCTGATTGGTCAGGTGCTCTTTTTGCTCCTATCCTCCCTTTTCAAGATGGCTGCCAGAAGTAACCGGAAGGGAAGAACTGTGCTCTTTTCCTTTTGAGAGGAAAGTACTGGTAAGCCATTTACTGAGCATTTTCCCCCCTATACTGTCCCCCAATGATGGGGCTAGAGACAAAGGAGTGGGAGGGAAGAGCTCTGGTGGGGAATTATGGGGGTGGGAGTTATTTGTGATTTTTCTACTTTTGTGAGGGTTCTGTGTCTCTAACCCTTGTGAATGTGGAGAGGCTATTGTACATCTTTTACTTTTTTGTTGTCACTGTTCAGCCAGGAACTTGAAGGTTGCAGCAGGTTCCATCTTGTGATGTAGGTCTGCAAAGAACTGCAAAGATTCTTACCAATACAGTGTTCTTCTCATCAGAGTTTTTTGACACATGAAAAATATGTGGCTTTTTTAAAAACAATTTTCAAATATTTTCAAATGTTCTTTCCATCCTTATCAGTGGGTTAGGTCAGTTCCCATTTATTGAAGCAAGAAAGGAGTAAAGTATGCCTGGTCAATAGCTCCCCCCTTCATTTTATGTTCACTTCAGAAGTGAAATGAAACAGAAATGGATATCAGAAGAACCTCTAGGATGACTCTTTCAGAGTGACATTGAAAATGATCCTTTATGCCTGAAGATAAAGGCATTATGCTACCTGCTGAATGCTATTCAGAACCTGGAGACAATGTTCACCCAGAATATTTGTACGATTCATATGATTATATGATTTATACCATTCACATTTCTGATGATCACAGGAAGCCTCATTTAGAATCTGAACATCTGTAGAGACCCCACATAGTTAAATCATAACCACTCCTTTTAATTAAATCAAGTCAACATTTAACCTTGTCACTGAACTGTGATTCATTTCTTTTTTGCTGCTAACTTCTCATATTAATATCCCCTATCTATCACATCTTCAGACACTTGCTCACTCGAAATAGTAGTTATTTGCCTCTTTGCAAATTCCGTCTGCATGCTGATTTTGCAACCAACACAGACAGTGAGTGTTTGTGTGTCTGTCCAATTTTCTAACTCCCATGCCCATGCTGACATGACTGAAACTGAAATGTTAAATCTAGTTTTTTACAAACAAGCTTGTAATACTAATTCAGAGAGCCAGCATGCTGTAGTGGTTTGAGTGCTGGACACCATGGTTTAAATCTTTCCTTGGCCATAGAAACTCACTAGGTGACCTTGGGCAAGTCATACTCTTTCTGCTCTAAGAGGAAGGCAATGGCAAACCCCCTATGAACAAATCTTGCTGAGAAAACCTTGTGATAGGTTCACTTTACGGTCATCACAACACAGAAATTATCTGAAGAAACACAACAACAACCTCATTTATTCAACATGTTGACTTGATTTAATTAAAAGGAGTGATTATGATTTAACTATGTGGCGTCTCTACAAACGCCACAGCTACATCCAATACAACAGTCAGACAGAACCATAAAGGCTCATTAGGATGTCTTCATTTTCTTCATGTACCTGATCCAACTTCAAGGTAGCAATTATAAACTTACTTATCCTTACTTTGCAAATAAATAAAAAGTCCCACACACAACCTTTAACTGCATTCTAAGAACCATAAACTTTGTTTTGTATGTGTACTTTTACCTCTAGTTTGGGGGAAGGACAGTATGAAAATGTGCTTATAAAAACAACTATACCAACAGCAAGAATGGGAGTGATTATGATTCATCATAGTACATAGACCATTATAACATCCACTGTTGCTCTGGAAAGCCTTTTTAACAGTCTAGCGTTCTTGAGTTCTCTGCAGCTGTCTCTAAATATTCATCATGTTGGTATGAGCCCATCTTCTTGGCAGGGACTGGTTTTGCGAGATAAGAGGGTTTTTGTTTTTTAACAACTACCCCAAAAGTTTGAGCAGAGTTTCTGCTTTCTTAATTGCACTAATGAAGGGGTACACACCACATTTTATAAGGCAAAGGTGATAGACTACACTAGAGAAGATTAACTGTTAATAATTCAAATTTTCTCTGTGTATGCATTCTCATTGGTTTCATTAGTAGTCACTTGCGCATCCGAACTTTGTATTATAGATTTGTTTAGATTGATCCTGACAGTTTTTATTAATCATAATTTTACTAATTTTCCCTCATTTGGCCTAAATACACATTTTGGCCTCAACTACAGTACACTCACTGAATCAATGTGAACTTGATAAACCAGTATTTATATCAGTTCTACTCATTCCCTTCTTTTATTGGTAATATATTGATTGTTTCCCATATACATACAGGTGAACCAGATATATAAACAATAAAACAGTAGCAGTACTGGAGGCATCTGCGTGGTTCACATTTGAAATTGAATGTATGTGGTTCATACATCATTAGCCAATACACAAACCGAAATGTAGTTAGCCTTCAGTATTCACACTTTTCTGAATTATCCCACTTTGTGATGCTGCACACTAATAAAAAATGTCCCAAAATGAGTACATTAGTGAAACCTGAACACAAAAAATGAGTATATAAAATACCCCCCCACACACACACATATTCAAAATGTGCTCTATCAGAGGAAATTGCTTAAAAAATACGTATATTAGGCAAAATTGCCCACAAAAAAGTTGCATGCAAAAAAGGACAAAAATTGCACCCTTATGTGGGAATGGGTGAAAGGAACTAACTCATACCTGGAAAAAAAAATGTGAAACTCTACAGGTTAGACTCATTTTTCTCAAGATGGAACAATGAAGAAAACCTTGTTGCTTCTGGGAGTTTTAACTTCAGGTTTCCTGGCTCCCACTGTTCAGGCACTTTGAACTCTACATTTGTGCTTATCACTGGCAATCAGTTAACAAAGAGGTATAAAATCCCCCCCCTCAATGTGTTAAGAAACAGAAGCAATGGGAGGGGGAGTAGAGGTGATTATTGTAGTGGAAAGTTGTGGTATTCTGGGTTCTTACTCAAGAGAATTTCAACAAGCTGTCAATGAGAACATAACGGAGTCTCAGGAAAAGAATGTAATTTGAGAAGGTTGCAAATTTCATGCAGGGAAAAACAGCTTTTACTAATGGATTTCAGGTCTGGGAATGGGAGAATTAGAAAAGCAAGGAATTTCTATCTGTCCTCATTTTGTGATTTTTGTGGTATCTTCAGTGCTATGTCCACATCAGGCATGGTGTTAGTGACTTTGCTTTTTACTGAGGCATTACCCTTTCCTGGTGGTCTCTCTAATTAATTGTGTACTTTATTTTCTTTTTATCAAAAAATACCCAACAGTAAATTCAGTAGACTACCACAGAGGTGCACTAATATTTCATAGGTTGTGACCTTACATGGTTATTTCACATAACTATACATAAGACTGTGCAATACAGAGCTGACACCCATGTGACAATTGGAAAAGGTATCTTCCTTAGTTGGCAATCATGGAAAGAAGAAACACTAACAAGCAGGGAAAGTTGCACCCTGGGTAAAGAAAATCTGCTCAAGGTTTATCAAAGTGAAGAAGCAAGAGGTTTCATGGTTAGTGTAACTTACTCTTTGCCTTTGTTCTATAAGAATGAAGTAAGCAAGTAATATCCATTCTCAGTTACACAGACCAGTGTAAACCCAACCTTTATGATGCATCAAGCCAGCTTTCCATTCCCACCAAAGCCTACCTTACTTCTGGTTCAGACAAATACCTTTAGGATAGGCAGTATTTTCAGCACACTATATGAATAGACAGCGAGGCTAAGTTTCACTTCATTTTCATAAACATTACAACCTACCAAATTCAGACATTTCTTCCTCTTTGGGATAGAAAGAACTTGAGATTAAGAGCAGCAACAGTTACAACACCACAAAAACAATGCGGCAAAGCCAGAAACTGATAGATTTGACCATTCAGATTCAGAGCTTCTGTGTGCCTAACTGTTAAAAGTCATGGTGTGAACATATTTAACCATGTTAGTGCTGAATTAGATCTGACATCATTTTTTCTGAGCATACAGGCAGGAACAATACTGTCCTTCTTGGAAGCAAAGAAGCATGAGCACTTGTATGAACTGAATGGCGGGAGAGGGAAGCCAGATAATACCTGCAGCAAATTTCTGCCTATATCTTTCTTTGATCTATGTACACAAGTTCTTCTCCTTTCTGTTGATGTCACTTTTCTCTTCTTCAAGAAATTGGTTAATTTCTTTGTCATCTTGCCTGTCAGTTTATGCCCCTGCATGTGAGAGCCAATCTTTAGGTAAAGAATGGGAATAGTGTGGCCCACAGATCACATGTGGCTTCTGGACCCCACTTTTGTGGCTCCCAATGCTCCTACCAGTACTCAAAAGGCACCAAAGGCCCCCCTTCTAAAAATATTTGTGTGATTTTGGGGACAATTTTTGCCCCCAAACAAGCTTGAAGTCCCTAAAACACATTCAAATACTCCAAAACTCCATTATCTCTCAATATTGCCCTTTTCTTCAATAGTCCCTCTCAAAATGGTGACAGGAGGTGATGTAATTTTACTTCATACTACTACTTTGCAAGGGACTGCAGAAGACAATGGAGATACTTAGGCTTACTTCAGCTGAGTGCAGCCTATGACAACATGGTGGAGGAACTGACCCCTGGCACCCATGCAGTTGCCTACTTCTGCTTTAGAGACTTTTTAAACCAAGTGTTGGATGACTTCTTTTGTCTATCTCCTTTGCTGCCCCAAGGTGTATTTTCGGAGGCATAAGCATATGTTCTTTTAATCTTACAAGGCCATTCTGAGTAACTACTCTTGTGTGAACTTTGTTTTATTAGATTTTATTTTATTTATATGCCTCCTCTCTCCTGGAGTGAGGCCCAAAGCAATATGAACTTATATTGCACTAGACCTGCTTCACTCTGTTTAATACCAATATCAAATATCCCCACAGATGCCCCCATTCTGGAAATACTTTGAATTTTGCCAATGGAGTTGTGGCTAAATTCCATTCATGTTTATTTCTGAAGAATTTACTAAAATCTACAAGCATCCTCCATATCTGGGATAGAAACAATATGAAACATGAGAAATTCCAATTTGGGGGAATATGAATCTGACAGATCCCTTTCAAGCAGCAAAGAGTCTCTTCAAACATAAATGTTACCTTTTTAAAAAATGTAACTGATGTTTGCTTGTAATTGCTCATCAGTTCATGCAAATTCCATGAAAGCAAGACTGTACTGAGGTAAGATTCAATTTGTAATTCATTATTTGTCATCAGGTCTATGTAACATACCTTTGAAAGACTGTCAGCCTGGAACTCGTGACAACCAATGATAAAAACAAAACTACCTTGATATGCTTGCAAGCTCTTCACCCTCTGTCATATGTTTCCGCAATAATGCATAATACCATGACATACAAGACATATGAGCAGAGATTACTACTAATGGTAAATTGCAGAAGCCTTTAGGTGACACATAAAGCTGAAACTATTCAACTCAGGGGTTTTTTAAACTTGCACCAACATCACTTTGGAATATCATGTTTCCAGATGTGAAAGGCTCAGCACATTAATCTTGTTAGAAATACATAGTCCTCTGCCATCTGTTTTTATAGCACAGGGAACTGGTATCATTGCTAGAGGCACAGGAGTGGTGAACACAAAACACAACAGACAAGATCAACTTGTATCTTAAAAGCCTTTTTCAGTTTACCAAATGGCTCTTTCAAGAAAATTACAGGCAGGAAGCTAGAGATGAATTCAGTATTCACATTTAATCTCTTAATGCCAGCATACATGAGTCAGAATCCTAGCAGTGTGTGAGAGCTACTAAGTCCATATTTTGATGTCTTATTGAGTTCACCAATTTTCAAAACCTCTGTTACATTTATTTTAATTTTTTTTTTTTTTTAGTTAGGTGTTATCCTACCTAAACGGCACACAGGGGATCTTGAATGATTTAAAGTGGGGGGAAAGGTTATGCTACATACATAGCTCCCTTAACCAAGGACTGGGAAAATACAGCCCTTTAAACCCACAAACTTCATGATTTTAAAATGCTTTAGGAGGGCAGAAAAAAAAGGCTGAGAAGCAACCTAAAAGTGGTGGTTTGGGTCACTTTGTACCCACTACTGCCTACAAACTTAAGTGCAAAATGATTCCTGGGACTGGAATTGACACAACATTACTACTGGTTGTACAACAAGTGATGGTGTTGCCCAGAGGGGAAGACATGGAGAGTGTCTCATCTCCTCTGCAATGGCCCATCCCTTACCCTCATTCTTTTGTATGCCTAGTGAAGATGGCATACATAATGAAAATCCAAGTTAACTCTGCTTATTATTTCCATTAATAGAAAAGATCTCAAAAGGAGACCACAGGTAATGAGTAGGTTGGTTCAGAATTATTGATAAATTATGTTTTCATGTTAGGACAATAAGATTAGTCTTTCTGTGCCGGCACACTCCTCTCTCATTTCCCCTTGTGGGAAGTAGTGAAAACTAACTGTCCTGTTTTCATCAACAGTTGTTCAGATTAAACACAGTTTAGAGTGTGATCACACATTAAACAGCGGCTACAGTAACAAGGATGTGCAAATTTCTGAACTCTTGATGGCTATGCTACATAAGATCATTTTCATAAACCATGAGTTAGCATCATGGTAAAATATAATCATTATACCAACTTATATGCTTGTCTCCAACCCGGAAAGAATTCTCCAGACACATGCAAAATGATGTAGCTGATTTCCTACACTCATCTTCCTTGAAGAGGAATTCCAGCAAGAAATAATATGGCTATAAAAAGCCATAAGAAGCACAGCTGTTATTAATAATATGAGTAGCATAGCAAATTTAGTAACATAGCAAAAACCAGAGCAGCAAGGAAAAGATAGCTGATGGATTTAAGCTGCATGTGAAGATGACCCATACAGGTGGCTGTGTGGCAATACATAATCTTCACATTTGAGACAGAAATTTTATTTTATTTCTACTGTAACTCATCTAATAAACAACATTGTGAACTACTTTCTATGTTTTATAATTAGTATTATTTTCCTTACTTGGTCTCTATCGTTATGTCATCAAAAATAACCAGAGGGATAAAAGCAGTCAACCCATGCTACTGAGCAACTAATCACGCAATAATCTTGGGTCTAAATATCAAGATATTTGTACTAGGGTCTCACTGGCTTCCTTTAGCTCACAGCATCTTCACATGTCTTCAGCATATCTTCCCAACATTAGATCCAGGCCCTGGAGGCTTCAACTACCATCAGTTCCTTTTGTCACATAACATCACAGTAATGAGAGTCTAGCAGTGCCAACAAAGACATACCTTATATTTGCCACTGGTGGAAGAAGTATGCTCTTCTCACCACAAAGACTACAATGAACCTCATTCTCCTTACCTCATAGAGTGTAATTATCCCATTTGTTTCATTTGGTGGTTTCCACTGAACATAGATCTTTTCTTCAAAGGGCCCTCCTTGAATGGACTCAAGAGGGACAGATCCAGGAACTAGGAAGAATATGAGAAAACCACTGAAAGTTAGAATATTTTCTTCCTCCTTCTTCTAATAATTCTGTCCATTAGAACCAACGTTTCACACATTGAAGACGAGGATACTCAGAACTGCCCAGGTTTTCTCCCAAAACAGAGCCTTCAGGACAGTTGCATACTCAGGACAGTTTTGCATACTCAAGGCCCTTTCTTCAGTCTCTCACATAAAGGAACTACAAATTTGTCAGAGTTGACATATCTATGCTTTCAAGCCTGAAATGATCAAATCTTTCTTTTCCCTTCCGAAGCTGTGAAACTGGACAGTGAAAATAGAACCCTTGATCAGGTATAATGTTTCACTTACTGGGCCACTGACTTCAACTGAGGGATTTACCAATGTAATCAGCATACAGCCTGTTAACTCCAAGATGTGTGAACTACAGGCCTGCTGGGACTGTAGAGGAATTGATCTACCATTTCAGAAAATAGTGGTAATGAATACTGATTTGTTTGACTTGTGGTGCTGCTAGACCCAGTAGGCTGAATTCATAAGTCGGTAAACAAAAACTGTGAAATTTACCAACGTTTACTAAGGGAAGGATAATGCCCTTTTGTCATGAATTAGTTAATTTCTACATACATCTTAGAATGCCAAATTACAGTTGAAGGTGGAAAATTCTCTTCAGAAAACCAATTTTGTTGAGGATAGCAATATTCCTTCCTATTCATTCCAACCAACATATATACATCATGGGGAAAGGTAAATCTGCCCTGGTAAATCTATTCAAGCCCTCACTTATCAGCTGCTAAGCTTCTTCAATCATTCTTTCATATCCAGTTGGAAGCTTTCTTTTCCATTTTTTTTCTTTTTGATTCTGTACACAAATTTGCATGTATTTTGATTTGCATTTTTCAAAACATGCACGTTTTTGTGCGTCCGTTGTTTTTTTTTTAGCTGTAACATTTTTGTATGTGTGTTCTTTGACCAAAGGATGTTTTCTGTGCCCTTTTTCTGAATATGTATGTTTCCAAATAGTTCCACTAGGATTCAGGTTTCAGTCTCCATTAACTTCTAGAGGGGTGAGAGAATTAGATGATCTCACATTAAAATAAGTACTCAATGCATGTCAGCCACCTCTATGTCTTAACTATGCACTGTGTTCATTTTCCCAGAAAAATATTCCTTCTCACCCACAATCTCCTTTTCTAACTAAAAGGGAGCAGATTCACTTCTAGACGGCTTCAGTGCCTACAGTATTGATTATATAAATAACATTCATGAAGAAACGCTTTTAGAATTTGTACCATGACTACATGCTTGATTAGTCTAGGTATGTCTCTGTGTGGATGTGTGCCCTGTGTAATGATTTGCTTAACTTTCATTATTTTAAGCCACAAAAACTATTTTTCTTACCATCCTCTTCAGTTTGCACCACCAGCTCCTCACTCTCCATCTTGCCCTCTGGATTTGAAAGAGCCAGTCTTAGGCGAATGGTCATGAAGGGCCTCAGTCCTCGCAAAGTGTAGTGTGATGATGTCTGAATTAGTTCCTCTGCCTCATACTTCTGCTGGTTGAATACGTACTGGTAATGGACAGTCAAGTTATAGCTGTGGCACCGAGTCACAGCATAGCCAAAGGGCTCCCACTGCAAGGTCAGCTGCCGGGATCGGATGTCAACAACTTCTACATTCTGAGGGCCATGCACTGGATCTGTGGAATAAACAAATTATTCAGATAGGTAATAACTGTATCTATTCAGGGACTGTGCAGATTGAGATTCCTAGTATGATATCACCAAAACATATATTATTTCTGTTTAATTAGAATTTTACTTGGATACACCTTCAGGTTACTTAGATACAGTCATCCCTCCACATTCACTAGGGTTAGGGGCACAGGACTCCCATGAAAATAGGAAAAACACATGAATAACTCTAGGCCCTCCCAAACCATATTTAACATACAAAAAAAGTCTGATCACCGTATTCATCAGGGTTCTTTCACAAAGCATAAGTGGCTGGCTGGTGGGGCTTACTGCCACCTCCACTGCTGCCCCACATCATTTTTAATAAGGACTTACACGCTTCGTTCACAATTTCTCAGTCTCATGAGGCTTGCTGTCCCTATTAAAAATGGCATAAGGAGACAGCAGATGTGATAGCAAATAACCCATGAATAATCAAATCTGCAAAAGTGAAACCCACAAATGTGGAGGGATGTTTGTATAACAAAAGAGATTACCTATCTGGAAGAAAATTAGAAGTTGCTAGGTAGGAGACAACAGAAATTAGGAACCACTAGGTAGAAAATCAGGAGTCACTAAGAAGAACAGCCTGCCTCAGATAATAAATTCTGGGACAATAAAAGTCAATTATTTAGCTTCTTATTATATTTTCATACCACAAGAAGTGCATTTCAGTTCCTTACCTAGAGAAAATCATGCCTTGGATGCTCTAAAGGGAATAATTTAATTAACACCAGAAATGGCTTTAAGCTTCCAGACACTATAAGATTTCTACAACAGTGTTCTAGGAAAAACCACTACAAAAATATATAGAGAAATAGCAGACAGACAGACAATATTAGGTCACTTGCTTGAGTAAACTATTATCTGATCTGCACACTAAGGAACATTTCTCTTGGTCCTTGATGATGGCATGATGTACTCTAAATTAGACAGAGGTAAACAATTTATTTCCACTACTGTAACATTTTATCTGGCTTGCAGCACCAATTGCAAAATATAGTGTTCTTCATTGGCTACTGTTTTGGTTGCTGTCGTTTTCAGGGTTTTTTAAAAATGAAGTTCTTCTTATACCAGAGCATCTAGTGGCAATTTCCAGCACAAACAGCAACACTTTATTCCCACCCAGAGAATTACAAATAACAACAAGCAACCAAGACATATTGCAGCTAAAGCACACAAAATGCAAAGGACTTTAATTATTCTATATTTGCAATCCTACCAGGTTCTTTGGGCATTTTTCCTCCTCCCTCATTGGAAGGGAGGGGGAACATGTTCCCTTTATACTAGTACAGTAAGATTTTTGGAGCACTGTACCTGTAAAAAAGAAGGCATGCCCATTCAAACACCCAAAATAATAATGAGCTAAGACCTAGAAGATATTTCATGATTGTACAAATCTCTTTAGTGTTATGAGACATGAATTATAATTGGTTACGTTATACAGCTATTTTCATCCCTCCCTCCCTATCTTTTATAGATTGTGTGTGAATGCTCTGGTGCCGCTAAGTACCACCAACCATCAATATTTGCTTTAAGAGCTTTTGCTTCATGGTATTAATGTGGAAGAGAACGTACTCTCACCATGACTTGCTCAGATTTAGCTGGCTCTATGTCTACCATGCATCCAAACAATTTTTCTTCTAATTTTTTTGTTAAAAATATCATTTTAGCTCTCCAGGAATCAAAGTTTCTTGGGCAGGATAGAAGTAAATTGAATTATAAACTAATAATTCTTCTGTACAAAATTAGTGTGTGGTAGCTTTCTGCAGAAAATAATGACCTAAATCCTCTTGTTAATCTTGACTAAAGTAGACCCATTAGATCAATGCTGTTTACCTTTGCGTTGACTTACCATTCAACATTTTTTTTGAATGAGCCTGCTCTAGTTGAGACTAACCAAGAGGACATCAGTCAATCTTTCTATGCATAAATATTTTCTACACAGAAAAAATTGTTTCCTGTGTAGAAAATACTGCTAACTAGGTACTTTTCTGCACAAAATTGACATGTGGTTTACTTGCACAGAAAACACCATTTCAGTACAGGAAATAGCTTTTTCAGTGATGAAAATAATTGCTAAAGTTACTGGCTACGTCTTTCAAAAAAAGAAAATCAGTGAAGAATTACATCTTTACTTAAAATAAACCAATGTTAATGATGAGAGTTCATGAAATGCCCTCTAAGGAGGGGGCATTTCATGAACAGGGCATTAGAGCAGAGAAGGGTTTTCCCAGATCCCCACATGATGTACCACTTCCACTAGTGGGGAATGGAGAAAATCCCCTCCAGCAGATCTCAATTTTCAATAAGTATATATAGGAAGAGGAAGATATACCCTATAGGCATTTTAACTAATTAATTTCCCACTATTCTCACAAAATGGAGAGTCAAGGTGACTCTCAACAATGGATAGACACCATATATGAAGGCAGAGTATCTTCCATTTTCACAACTGTCTATGGAAAGATCATCTGCACAGGGTTAAAAATACTAGTTTGACAGCCCTTACCCTGTACAGTTTTTTATTATCATGAAACACATGGCCATCTGAAAGCAAGAAAAAACATCCTGTTGAGAGATTTTTCAAGATATCCAGGATGGCTTATGCTATAAATTCTATTTTCAGACTGAGACACAAAGTAAAATGTGTGCATATGTGAGAAAGGGAGAATGAATGAGAGAGAGACATTCTGTTAGGCTGTTCTAAGACACTTCGAATCCATTATTTGCTATTTATGTCTTCTGTCAGAAAGGAAATATGTGCACATTAACCATCTCCTTCCAGCAGCCCATTTGCGCATATATGAATTTTATAAATACAAAAATGTCTGTGAAAGAGTGCAAGCATTGTAGTGTTTATCCATTCTTTCTGGATGCCTTTCAGTACTGACGATGGTAAAGCTCAAATATTGAATTCACCAACTGCTCACTATTAATGCACATATGGACATGCATAATGTAGTGAATGATTACATATCATGTTCACTCATAATTACTCCACTTCCAAGTACAATTAAAATACATTATTTGCTAATCTATCCTTTCTTATCACGAAATTATAGAAACAACAGTGCTTTTATTTAATCTAAAAAAAAACAACCCACTACTGAATCCTACAATTTGAAAACCCACATACTGTATAAGGAAAACAAATTTAAAAAGGGTTGCGGAGCAAAACAAACAAAACAATTTTTTAAAAAAATTCTGCTCATGAGCAAGGAATAAAACTGTTCAACAGTTTGTATGCTGTTTCTGTATATAAAACTGACGTATTCATTTTCCCCAAAGCCTCAATATAGTCATATTTATTTTCAGCCTTTTTTAAAAAACAAAGACAAATTTAGCTCAAACTTCTAATCATGCAAAGTAAATATTTCTCACTTAGATCTGAAAATAGGCTTCATTAGTGGTCACATTTAAATAAGTATAGTCTTAAGACCAGTTTTCATATTTTGGTTTCTGTTTTTTTACAAGCTTAATGACCATCAAGGATGTCATAGCCACAGCTATTTCAAATGTAGCAATGTACCCCAAACAAATTATTGTTACAGTTGTTGCAACTTTTGCAGGCATAGGTGATCTAGTTTTAGATGATGCTTATTGTTATGCTATTTTAGGAAGGCTTTTTGGTCCAGAAAGGCTTTGATGGGGTAGCAAAAAATAGTCTCTTTAGTGACAGCTCCCAGCATTTGGAACTCACTTCTGAACTCACATTGTTGCTCATCTGCCAGCCGCTGAAGATCTTTCTAGTCAGGCAGGCCTTTGACAACAAACTGTGTGCTGAAGTCTTCAGAAAATGCTACTTCGTGCACAGAAAACGCTGCTTGTGTGTGCTAAACAACCAGGTGTGGGGTTTGCACAGAATAAATCCCAAAGTGTGAATAATCTTTGAAAACTGATAGTTTTTGAAGCCTTTCTTACAGGAGGAAGATAACTGCTAAAGTTATTTCTTGCTTACTTCAAGAATGAAACTGGTGAAGAATTAGTGAAGGAAATGGCTTCCAATTTGCTTCTGAGCTAAATTCAAGGTGCTGGTGTTGACCTACAGAGCCTGAAACAACTTGGCACCAGGATATCTGAAAACCTTCTCCTCCCACATGAACCAGAAATATAAGATCTTCAGAGGAGGCCCTGTTGTGTGTCCCAACAGCTCATTATGTTAGATTGGTGGGTACAGGTAACAGGGCTTTCTCTGTAACTGCATCTGTTCTGTGGAACAGAACTTATACTGGCCCTTTCTCTTTTAAGCTTCAGGTTGACAGCCAAAACATAGCAGTTCTTCATGGCATTCAGTATTTGAAATTCCTGTTTTAACTGTTTTAAAACTGGATTTTAGGATTGTTTTTAGACTGCTTTCAGAAATTTTTAAAGAATAGGTTTATGTGTTTTTAAAATGTTTTTACTTTGTATCATTCTAATTGGTTTTTGTTTATACATGAGCCCCTGTGGGCTGGGAAGTGATACACAAATACTTTAAATAAATAATAAAAAATATTTCATCCTTAATTTTGTGTGTTTTTGTGTGAGTTTTGGTATTATAACTTATTAGGATATTAAAATATGTAATTGCTTTTTAATTATTTTGTGAGCTGCCTTGGATCCCAGTTATAGAAGAAAATCAGAATATAAATCAAATAAATAATAATCTTATAGTGCACTTGTATCTATAGGGCTGTCAGAGGTAACATTCAGTGGCCTATATCCTAAAGGTACTCCCAGTTAGAATAGTTCCACTGAATCAATGGAATTTACATAACAGTTGAGTGAACATTTAATTCAGTGGGTCTTATTCTAGCTGGGATTACCAACAGAATTACTTCCTGGCAAGTTTGTACAGAACTGCATACTTATAATTTAACTGTAGGTGTCTTAGCAAGGCTGACACCTGAGGATATACTCAAGATTATTTTCTTGCTGGCTGTCTCACCAATTTGCTTTCCATTCCTTTCCATTCCCATAGCTTATTTCAGTATGCCAGCAGACACAGCTATACACAGCTGTGGTATACAAAGCTGTCTACAGAAGGAGAAACTCTATAGAGCCCCTTGAGTGCTAGCTTGAGCATGAATTAAGGATGTGGGGGGAATTTGTTCCATTGGACCTTTTCTGTTTTGTTTTGTGGTCTGCACTTTTCCAGACTGACTGTTGCACAGAAATAACTTGTGCTCCGATGTCTGCACAATGACAGATGTTGTCACTGAAATTTGAAAGAAATGAGCACACTGAGAAAGTTTTAGGAAAAATACACACATTTCAAATTTGCAGAAAACATTATTAAATATCCTTTATTCAAGGGTGAGGGGAATATATTCAAGTCATATGTACAATTTCAAACATGTACACATACCTGCATACATTTGAAGAGGGCACAAAAAGGATAAGAAAAGGAAAGGGATAAAAGAAGATTGATTCCATCCCGTTAAACACACATACACACACACACACACACCAGAACTTGACACTGCTACCTCATCACAGGGCTTTTCCACACTTTGGGGGGGAAACAGGGCAGTCCGTTACTCACCGGACTGGCACGCTCCCCCGACGATCCACGCTGATCCAGAGCAGCACGTGCCTGCTCTACACACTCTCCGGGGACGAAAATGGAGGCTTCCGGTTGGTGGAGGCTCTCCACCAACCAGAGAAGCTCACCAGCCAGAAGCCCGCCCCCAGAAGATCTGCAGTCCCATGCTGGTGCGAGCCTGCAGATCTACACATTAGCACAGTGACAGACTGGGGCACGCCAGGCTATTGAAAGTCCTCTTTTAATCAGTCTTTCAATAGCACAGGGAACCACCAGTTCTGGGTGTTCCGGAGCGGGCTGAAGTCCGGACATACATTAAGTAGTCTGGACCCAGTTCACCCCCAAGTGCAAACATCCTCGCTGGAGGACACGCTGCCCCATTTTAAAAATAAAATGTGGAAAAGGCCACAGTGTATTGGATAAGTGCTCACCCACCAGATGGGAGACAGTGGGGCACAAAACTGCAGTACCATCTTTGTGTTGGATGATCAAAACTACCAAAAAAAACCTAAAACAAAACAAAATAAAAAACAGAACTAGAGAAAGTCTCTTATTCAAGTGCTTGGGACTCAGAAATTTAAAATCAGAGGTCACTGAATGAGGTTGGATAGTGAGTATTCAACAAAATTTAAAAATACTTAAACTCTGGAAATGTGAAGCTGACAAACTGGATGCCTTTAAACAAAGATTAGACAAGTCTATAGCTTTTAACACTTTCAGTGGCTACTAGTAAGCATAACTATACCTCACCTTCAGTTTCACAGCTACCATGCTTCTGTACTTCAGTTATTGTGCAGTAGAATTAGAAAGATGCTGCTGCACTGGACTACTTGGAGGCTTCTGTAGTGTGAGGGGAAGGGGTTCTCTTACTCAATGCTATCTCCTGATCAAGTAGGAGATGGGACTTTGGCTCCAGGAGATCATCTGGCTGCAACCACCTACTGATTTTAAATCCCCATCATGCAGTAACTCAGTAGAAAGCTACTGAGGAAAGACTCTCTAGATTCGCATTTCTGACTACAGAGCCTTTCTTCTCCCACCCTCTGTGGGCAAGGGGAATTCTATCTGAGAGAGAGCTTGGACAGAAGAGATCTTTACATATCTGGATACTGGGATGTTGTGGGGGAGAACCCAGGAGTCTGGACATGCCTTGCCCAGCCTGCTACTTGTCCTTTCTCTCTTGTTGATGTTCATCTGTCTCCCTCACTTCATGGCCTCTTGAGACCTTTTTATAACTCTTTCTCTGAAGTGTCTGTAAGCTTCTCACCTTGTTCCCCATTGGGTCTTGTTGATTGGACAATTGCTTCTCTTGATCTCTGATGTCCTTCTCTGATGCTGACCCACAATAAATGTAACTTAAACCCACACCTCATTAGCCCTTGTTTACCAGGAGAGGGAAATATCCTTCAGCTACATTGCCTGGATAATGTGAAGAAGCCATTATCACACTGTGTAAACAGAAGGATAAAAAAGACAGGTCTGTCTCTGATCCAACGTGGCTCTTGTGTTCTTAGGAGACAGATAGTGGCTGGCTATTTAAGGCTAATCAGTTCAGTTCCTGTTTCCTGCAAATGTAATCCACCTACATCCTGCTGATGCATACGGTGAACTCAGATAATGTATTTTGAGATTTTTTTCTGAGAAGCAACCTCAAAGTTCCAGTTTTGTTAAACAAGTCAGTCTTGGAACTAAATTTCATACTTCAGTCTGTAAATATGTAAGGGATTTTTTTTTAAAGGCAGAAGATAGCTCTGCTGCACCATCCACCATCAAGTCATTAATAAGAACAAGAATTTTTACACTGCCCTTGGACAGTTTAAATCATTTTGTATGTATTCATCACATCAGTCCCTACCATGACCTCACTGTGTTCAAATGTAGATGGTGGACTTTAGCTGAAAGGTAGTTTCTTTCTTTGGCCAGCTAATGAGCTCTGAGTAGAATGGAGTGGTCAAACATGCACATCTAGAGCCAGATTTTCTGCAGCTACCCTGACTGCAAGAAATGCCAAATAACAAAACAAAATGAGAGTGGCCAGAAGTCCACATAAGGAAAAAGAAAAAACAGTTTTTGTTTTGTTTTTAATGTTGAACACTTTAGATGGGTAGCAACCAAATTAAAAGCTGAACTGTAGCTCTTGGTGTGCATTCAGGAAAAGTAATCAACTCTGGAGGGGAATTTGAGTTGAAAAAGGGCAGACCAGGGTATCTGGTGAGAATGAGTGTGCATATGGCCCTAGAGCTGCATGTTGCCTACCTCTATTCTAGACTCAGGATTTGAACTCCTAAATAACTCATTCATTTTACATCTTCTCAAGCAGATTTGCAATGGGATAATCATCTTGGGTCCCAGACTATGAATGCAGGTAGGTCTTAGATCCAACAGCTTAGACATTATGTGTTGAATTATCTTCCAATGCTAAAATGCTTTTGTACACTCTCCCAATCCTCTATAGGGCCACAGGATTAAGATTTTTATTTTATTTGAAATAAGGCTCAATGTTTCCTTGAAGAACCACTCTGAGCATCTGCCCACATATAACTAAACAATATCAAATCTGTATGCTTCAGTTAAGCTTGTGCAGCTTTCTCATGCAGAGACAGATAGCTTTTCCAACCCCATGATTCCTGTAATACTGCAGGATGCACAACTGAATAAGTATGTAAACCAATTAATCAAACAGAGATTCTTAGCATGAAATTTCTGGAAATAAAAGAGGAAGATGAGAACAAAGATCAATCTTGTTTTTCCTTTCATTGACATTATAAATTGCTTCCTAACACATCATTTTATTTATCACAGATGCTTAGCCAACAGGGGTTTACAGAATGTGAACAATAAATATTTTGACAACTGAATAATTAAATTAAAAGTACACTTTTCTACAAAATACCAACCTCTAGAAGAATAAAGAAAGGGTCAGAGCACTTCATAGAGAACCAAAGGCAGCAAACTAATATGTCATATGTTGCAAATACAAAGTCCAACAGCTTCTTCAAGATGCCCAGAGTTCCCTCAGTCTTTAAAATAATGTGCTACTCTTTTCCAGAACGGTAATCAATCATGATTCCCTCTCTCACCTCAAGGGGAATGAAAAGAAGACAACAAACATGGATTTAAACATGGGCTTAACTTTACTTGAATTAAACAAATCTGCAATGTGGAAAGCAGTTAGCTACACTAACACCTTTTTCACACTACACAGTTACAGCACTTGGATATTGCGTTGACTGTCATGGCTCCATTCTCTGGAAAATTGGCGATTGTAGTTTCATGAGCAATTTGGAATTCTTTGTCAGAGAGCTCTGGTGTCTCACCAAACTACAAATCCAAGGATTCAACAGGATGAAACTGTGGTTATGTTATAGGCTATGTTTATTTTGGTTGCCAGCTTTGAGTCGTGGAAACATACATACAGAGTATAATTTACGGAGTATAATCTACAGAGCATAACATACATACAATATAAACTATAATGCAGGACGCTGTGCGGATTGCAATGTGTATATGTGTGTGTTACTGGGAACAAAGAGAAAGCCTACGCTAAGCAGAACACCTACCCAAATTTTTACAAAGAGAAGAAAATGTCATCATTTCTATCAAAATTTAAATACAAGCAGATTTGACTGCTTATAGCCCTCCTAACAGGTGCAAAGGCTGATGTAATTTCATGGAGGCAGCCAAAAGCCAAGATTCAGCTTTGTTCATATTATCTTTCTTTCTTTCTTTCTTTCTTTCTTTCTTTCTTTCTTTATATTATTTTCAAGAAAACTCAGAGTGACATCATATTTAAGATTTCTGCTTTGATTGGATAAAATAAATAAGGTACTGTCAATGCTTTTGTTTTGATAGGAGAGCTGATAGCTGGGTAGAGCTAGGGAGAGAATAAAAAAAAACAAGAAGAGTGTAAGGGTCTGGGTCCTTGACTGAGGATTCTGTCAACAAGGATCTTGGCCCTTACTGAGTCTTTGTAGGATTCTGCCACAAGGATCTTGGCCCTGGCTACAGTCTCTGCAGAATCCTGTCCAGTATCTCAGACACAGCCGGTTGCTCAGATGCAGAGTAGCTGGAGTGGCCAGGAGCCAGAAATATAAGGGCTGGGGTTTGTCTGCAGCCTTTGCCACAGCAATATGATGCTTCAATGGTCCTGGCCTTGCTGAATTCTGCCCCTGGGACTCTGACCTTCAGCCTGTTTCTTGGACCTGCTTCTTCTCCCTGGCTCCTTGGACTCCTGATACCAAGTCAGACCTCTCTTGCCCTGGACTCCTGCTGGACTCTGAGTTCTGGCCTATTCCCTGGACCTGGTTCTTGCCTCTGGCCCCTTGGATTTCTGATACCCAATCAGACCTCTGTTGCTTTGGACTCTGGCTGCTGGCCTTCGGCCCCAGTGCCTGTTCCCTGTCCCAGCCCTGGTGCCTGCATCTGATAATCCTTGCTGCCCATGCCCTGGATGCTAACAAAGAGACTGAAATCAGACTGCTTGGGTGAAGCAGTCTGCAATAGCTGAAGACTATAAGCTGATAATTTGTTATTAATCAGATATGCTGATAAGAAATATTAGCCTGTGATACATACGTTTCCCATAATGGTGAAAGGGACAAGTAGTTATGATGAAAGAGGAAAGAAAGTAGTTAAGATGAAAGTTTACAGCTGGCATGAGTAATGAATGTCTTACCTATAATGTAATGCAATGTAATGAAAGAAAAATGCCTGGACAGTGACATGTCTGTATTTCTCTCTAAGGGGAATGTATGTTTTTGCATATGTGTATGTGTGTTATATAACTGCATATAATAAGCAGCTAAAAGATTACTAAAGAACTTTCTCATTCTCCCATATAAATATCCTGCAATTCCAAGACTTAAGAATACTTGACTGGAGTGTTGATGTTAACTCTGCCTGTTTGGTTTTCACCATCACCATGAGCTGGGCACCTAGATGGCCAGAAAGTGATATGGGGTCCCAGATAGAATTCTAATTAGCTGACAAATGGAAAAGAACCCCCAAGCCTTCACTCTAAAGAGATAGAGGTTAGGGAGCCTGTTTCAGACATTCAAAATAGAATCACAATACTATAATTATGTAGTGTAAGAGGGACTGATTGTGACTGTGTGCATCTTCAAGTTGTCTATTGGCTTATGGAGACCCTATGAATTTCATAGTGTTTTCTTAGATCAAGAATACTCAGAGGTGATTTTTCCAGTTCCCTCTTTTTAAAATATAGTGCAGAGGTTCTCAACCTGTGGGTCGCGACCCCTTTGGGGGTCGAACGACCCTTTCACAGGGGTCGCCTAAGACCATCAGAAAATACGTATTTCCGATGGTTTTAGGCTCCATTCCCTCCTTGGTGGTGGTGCGCAAGCGCGAGCCACGCGCTCGTGTCCTCCTGCCCCCTGTTCAGAAGGGACTGAAATCGCTCCCCTTCTCCGCTACCGGGAGAACCTCCCCGTCTGACAGACCAGCTTGGGGGGGCAGCGGCAGCACGGGGGGCAGGCCCCCTCCTCACCACGGACCCTGCCCCACTCGTCACAGAGGGGGGCGCTGCGGAAGGGCCGGGAAGCTGCAAGGCGGCGCTTTTCCAGGGGGGCGAGCTGCGTCCGGCGCAAAAGACAAAGGCACTGGGATTCCTCCCCCCCCGGCCAGGGTCGACATTCTGGAAACTTTTCCCACACTGCCCCTCTCAGCAGAAACAAGAGCGAAGCAGAAGCAGAGCCCGGGGGGGGTTCTTGGAGTTTTTTCCCAGGGGATACATGTGGCTCCTCTTTCCCTCCCTGCCCCCCCCGTTCCTGGCCAGCAAGGTGGCCTTTGCAGGAGGGGGAGGCATTGTAAATAATAAATAATTTTATGGTTGGGGGTCACCACAACATGAGGAATTGTATTAAAGGGTCGTGGCACTAGGAAGGTTGAGAACCACTGATATAGTATATAGTGCCTGGTATTTGTTTGTTGTCTCCCATCTAAGTACTAACCAGGGCTGACCCTGCTTAGCTTCCAAGATCAGAAAATATCTGGTGTCTTTAGGATATTTAGGGTCCTAACATCAAATAATGCTATCCCAGAGGTCATCCCATAAGGGCAATTTGAGGAAGAAATGCCTCATTTCAAAGGCAAAGCCCTACCATGTCCCACCATAACAAAATTCCCAGTTGGATACATAGTAGAGTATCCTGCAGAAGGGTTGGGCAGGTGTTATAGCAGTCTACCTTTCAGTCCTCACAAAGAGATGCCCCAAAGGAAGGACCAGTGTCAGACAGCTTGATAGGACACCCCAGGTGGACATGACTATGTGATGACTCATAGATGTTCACCAGGAAGTTCATATTTGCATACTCTCTGTGGACCACATTGTGTCACCTAACTTTAAAAAAAGAGTCTGATTAGCCCAGTTCAAAGAAGTGAAATAATCCAATGGATAGAAGTCCAATCACTGAAATTCAAAAATAACATAATAACACAATGTCACCTTAAACTGGTCAAAATAGACATAGTATATGTAGATGAAAATAAGAGGCAACCCTTGTTCAATTCTGATAGCCCCCACAAAAATTTCTACTTAACACAGATATGATGTTTGGATATATCCTTGCTGAAATCTGAATGGGTGAAAGGGTGTATGCCACAGAAAAGTTTGGACTAAAACAACACACAAGAATGGGGACTGTCATTGCAAAGACCAGCCATGCATGACTACCCCGTCACCGGTTGACCTCCTTGTAAAAAGCAGCAGGGAGGAGAGGTGGAAAGAGCACCCTCTGCCATTCAGAGAGGGAAGAGCATCATAATTATAATTATCTACCTGGGGCTTAAGTCATGCATCCTCTGTGAGGCATATATAGCCCATGTGTGATGGCCCACCAGGAACTTGATAAACCCATGGTGTTGTTCATTGCCTATACACTATCAAGAACCTGGTTGGCCATAGTACATTGTTGTATAGTTGTGTTTGGCTGGATAGGTTACAACTTATTGTTCAGTCCCGATCTATGAGCTATCTGCAGTTATATAAAGGAACTATGTGAGACACTAGATAATCTGTTTTAGTTAATTTCCTCTCACTTGCCATCCTGAAATGACTACTATATGGCCTTATCCTTTAGCTTCGTAGAGTACATCATTGGAAGGAGGGTTTGTCTTCAATTTTGTTACACTACAGTTATTTGTTTTGAAAGCACTTTATAAATAATAAATAATAATAATTGTTTACTATTAATTATTAATATTTGTTGTACAAGATAGTAATCATCCAGCCATGGAACACTTCACATGTTCTACAAGTGCCATTTACATTATTGATTCTCAAAACTTCTGCCCATGTGGTGGTACCCTTCCTTCTGAAGTGCATACTTGTTAGACAAGCAGGCATTTACTCTCCCCATCTCTACTAAATAAATAAATAAATAAATATGACAAGATGCAGCAAATGGGTTCCAATAGGTTACAGTTTCTGATAACTTTTCAAAAAACTACAGAGAAGAGCAAGTTCAGTGGCTAATAACAATCAGTGTGGACTAGGGTCATTTCCGCACTAGACTGTTATAGTGCCATCATTCCACTTTCAAATATTAACATCCTATGGTAGAGCTTTCCAAACTTTTCATGTTGGTGACACATTTTTTTGACATGCATCATTTCACAACACGTAACTCAGTTTTACTAGCAAACTGGAGGTACCCAGAGGTATATCTAGAGTAGAGAAAGGCAGCCCCCCCCCCGATCCTGGCCTGCTGCCATCACCATCACCAGTAAAGGCTCGAGTGAGAACAACTGCAGGAGGAAAAGCATCCTCCTTCCACCCAATCTTTTCCTGCTGCTTTCACTCTTGCCAGCAAAATTCCCCACTGACAGAGACAGCAGTGGGACAGGCTCAGGTGTGTGGGGGTCTTTCTCAGCTGGGGAGGCGACACATGAACACACTACAGGAGACACACTAATGTGTTGCGACACATGAATTGGAAAGCCCTGTTGTATGGAACTCTGGGGTTTGCAGTTTAGGGCAGAGCCTCAAGGTCTAGGAGTCCTTATCCTAGCCAAAACACAAAGCAGATTGTTGAAGAGGACACCATAATTGCCTGACATCATTACTGTACCAAATTTCTAGATGCCGCAATTACCTCTGCTGAAGGAAACTTGTCATTCTGTATTCCCTTGTGCCAACAAGTTGGAGGGGTTGACTAGATTAGCATCTGCTCATCACATGAATGCTTCATGGTGCTCTTGTTTTACACAGTAATTGACTTCAACAGACTGGCTTTTGAGCCCTCATTTAACCTGTCTCATGTGAGAGTGAAGGGATCAACTACTTAGCCAAATCTTAAGGACTTCACCAGCTATCAGTGCAGCATGATATATGTAGAAGGGGTACCTGCTGGCCAGTCCTGATTGTGTCTTCCAAATATCTTTGTTGCTGCTGTTGCTGCTGCTGTTGTTGTTATTATTAACTGATGTCAAGTAAATTTCAACTTATGGCAACACTATGAATGAGAGACGTCCAAGCCACCATCATCAACAACCCTGTTCTGGTCTTGCAAACTCAGAGTTGTGGCTTCCTTGAGACTATTCACCTGCAGTGTGGTCTATCTCTTTTCCTACTGCCTTCTGTCTTACGAAGCATTATTGTCTTTTCTAGTGAGTCATGACTCCCCATGATATGGCCAAAGTATGACAGTCTAAGTTTACTCATCTTGGCTTCTAGCGAGAGTTTAGGCTTGATTTGTTCTAGAATTCATTCATTTGTCTTTTTAGCAGTCCAGGGTATGTGTAGAACTATTCTTATCAGCTTTCTTCATTGTCCAACTTTCACAACCATATATATAAACTGAAAATATGAAGTCATGGACAATCTAACCTTAGTATTCATTGATCAGTCTTGATACTTCAGGATCTTGTCTAGGTCCTTCATAGCTGTTCGCCCAAGTCCTAGCCTTCTTCTGATTTCCTGACCACAGCTTCTGTTCTGATTAATGACTGCGCCAGAGTATCTACTTAGCCCAAATTTTGACAACATTGTGATATAAAGTATGGACTTATTCTGCTGCTTAATGATGCTATATCAGAGCTGGAAAGGGTCTCAACTTTAAACTCAATTCTGTGCCTGTCTGCAGCTGATGGTCTGCAACTGCAACTTTCCATTTTGAGGAACTGGAGTATTTTCTCACTCTGCTTCTAAAGGACACCCCCGCATACTGGCTGGATAAGCCTCCCTGCTTGCTGGTGGGGCAGAATAACCATTTAACCAGCCAGAGATTGTGGCTACTGTTTAGAAAATGTCCTGTGTGGCTCATCACACAGCAAGGCCTGCCATCCTCATTACACTATCAGATCTTTATAGGAAACATGGTTTGTAGTGGTGGTGGTGTCAATATGCATTCCACTTAGCATACAACAAAATACAACTAGTTCCTCTACATTATGCAAACTCAGGCCCTTTCCACACGGACTTAAAAAAGCGGAGTAGATCGACCTCCACGGAGGTCGTCTACACCATTATGCGAATTGGGGTGGATTACGCTCGAGTAATTCCACACCGCAATCTGCGTTCGGGCGCCTGCAAGTGGTGGCGCCGCGTGCTTTTGAAAAACCACATTTTATGTGGTTTTTCAAAGGCATGGGACGTCCAGCCCCGTCCAGCCCCGTCGCAGCGCCCGTGTGGATTTACGGACGCGCGAAAGGGCATCCCTGCAGATCAGGCAGGGGGCGGGATTTCCGGCTGGCGGGCTTCTCCGATTGGTGGAGAGGCTCCGCCAGTCAAAATCCGCCATTTTGGGCGCTGCCGGGCGCCAAGGACGCCGCGGGACGCTGCTGCGTGTAGAATGGCGAAATGCGCTGCTCCGCGCAGCGACGGAACAAGGTAAGCCCCGTTTTGGCGTGGCTTTCCCCGTTTCCCCGCCCACGTGTGGAAAGGGCCTCAGTGTGATTCATCTATAAATGGGGTCATCACATAGATGCTTGTCATTTGACACTGCTATATTAAGAGGCCAGAGTACACTTTGTTTGCTAAAGCCAAAACAGACCTTGTTGAGGTATGAAACAAGATACAGAGTTTATTTTTTACATGCCCACACAATACCATGCATGCCACTGCTTCACTTTTTAGTACTAGGACATCAAGCAGGATAAAAATCCCAAAATGCTAATCTTGCATGTGCCCAGGTTCTGGCACTCTGCTATAAATGTGATATCACACATGTAGACCCCTAAACAGCTACACTGTGGTTGTGTATGTGCATATGCAGGCATGTTTTAATACTACAGACATCACATTGAGCCAGAGATGTAGGCATCATGCTAAAGACAAAAGCCACAGATACAAAGCATGATGCTAAAGACACTGTTTTATGTCTTCCCTTCTCTGATTTTTATCTTTCCTCTTCCCTTTGTAAGATCTGGTAAGATTCCCCCCCCATGTATTTACATTAAGGTATTCTGGGTTTTCCCTCCTCTCTTCAACATGGGATGGGCTAAACATGTTAGGAATATTTATTTTTTCTTTTATCAGTATCAGGTATTGATTTAGGAGATCCAAAGTGAAAACCAGTGTTTGTTCATTTTTTAAGCTATTCTATATATCATGCCAATTTCTTTTTCTCTCTTCTGAGTGTATGTAACTTACTGATGGGGAATGAAATTCTTTCCGTGCTCATTTGCACCACTAAAATTTGTGCTGTGTGTGCCATCGGGAGGGTGATAAAAGATGGGCTTTGCAGGACCTCAGAGTAATATGGACATCTTCTACTCAGTGCTGTTTCATTAGTGGAAGGAGCAATTTCTTGCAATTAGGCTCCTGCAGTAGGTAGTTAACCTAAAGGGCAATGGCTGATTGTCTCCATTTAGCTTTGTTACTCAGCTGAAGCCTCTCATTCAGAGCACAGTGCTTTGATAAGAGTTCTGCCTTCCCTCCAACTCTGCCTGCCTGGCAGTGGGAGACAAAGCAGATAGCTGTTATTAACAAGAGCCTAAATCAAAATTCCCAATCCCACAGCTTGCTATAAGCTAGCAATTGCTTGAAGAGTAAAGAAAATCATCTCCACCAGTCAAAAAGGAACGACAGAAAAAGGAATAACAGGAGGTGAGACACTTTCAGCTACAACTGATTGACACAATTAATGGCCTTTCCTTGAGAGGATGTGAGGCTTTGGAGGCAAGGAGAAATCAGGGCTTTCAAAGCAAACACAGTATTATTATTATTTTATAGTTTTGTTTTTTTTGAAACAAAACACAAAGGGGACTGAGTTAAGGCAAAAATAGAGCCTCCCTATTCACACTTTGACAATCAGCTTCCCAGTTTGTCTCTGCAAGTAAAAAGATAGGCAGCCAATGGTGTTGCCACTGCTGCTAGTTATGAATCTTCACAGCTCTGATGTTTTAAAGAGGTTCAGAGAATCAAAGTGTTACAGGACCAACCAGCCAGATGCAACAGACACACACTCTTCTCACTCTCAGAAACATTCATTTGTATATGTATGCTTTCATATAAGCTTTTTTTTTTTTTTTGTCCACACATATGTTTCCTATAAGAACCAGAATGGTATAGTGCTTTGAATATTGAAATGGTTCAATCCCCGCTCAACTATGGAAATCTACTAGAGGACCTTGACCAAATGATACTCTCTCAGCCTTAGAAAAAGGCAATGGCAATGGCAATACCACTCTAAATAAATCTTGCCAAGAAAATACTAAATAAATAATAATAAATAATAAATAAGTCTGACTTAAAGGGTGATAATGTTTCCTATGTATATATGTTTGCACATTTTATTTCTCTCTCTCTCCCCACCCCAACATACACATCCATATAAGGATTTTGCAAAATGCATTCGTGACCATTGTTATGTTTGAGATGTATGAATTTTTTAAAAAATGCACTGTAATATAAATAAATTTGTCCTCTACCCTTATTGAATACATATTTAAGTAACATTGTTGAGGAAAAAACTGATCTGTCCATCTCCAGTGTACACCCTACACATGAGAGTGCAAAGAAGCCCTCTGTTTACAAGAACTGAAGCTGACTAGATTCTTTTCACACTTTTGATTATTGACTCTAAACTGATTTAAAAATAAAAGACTGAAAATATATTCTCTTCTCTTTGCTTGTTCTCAGCCTGTTCTTGGGGAAAATAACTCATTACCATGTTGTAATAAGCAAGCTGTATAATATATTCCATCAAATCCACAGACTACAGAACACTCAGTAATGAAAGAGGAGCAGAACTGATTTTTAAGATTCTCAGACTGCTGGAGGAATTGAACAGAAAAGAAACCAAGACAACAACTGTCTTTCTTTTCTTTTTTCAAAGTGCGACCATAAACTATTTTAAAATTGTTTGTGTTGAAAAGAAATAAGACTTGAAAAAAATGAAAGAAACAAAAAATATTTTCCAAATTATATGTTCACACTGAAGTAGAATCCTGTGGGAAGAAAAAAAAAAAAAGAGCAATCAGTGTTATTTTAAAATGTCTACTGTTCACATCACTTGTATTAAGTTTAGTCTTTCTTCTTGATCCCAGACTGTGAAAAGGATTTATTTAGGTGAGTTGTAAGTTTTCTGTGCAGAATGCATGAACTAGGGCTTTGCACAAGACTGCCTGACAGTAGAAGCAGACATGGCTCAGTACCAGTGGCCTAAACTACTACAAGTTTTACTGTGGACAAAGTATGGTTGTTCCCACTGTCATCTAAACTACTGCTCCTTAGAAGTCTAAGTGAAGTCAAACCAATTTGTCTCCTTTTTGCCCTAGGGTACCATGTGGATTTGTATTACTGCTATGGCAATGCTTCACTTCCATAAATTGAATTAAATAATCAGTTGTAATAATAATGTTTAAAACTGTAAAAGTGTGATTGCATGTCTTTAACTAATACAAAGATGTAATGGAAATTAGAGTTAGCAGTTTGCTTGCTCAACCAAAATAATCATGTTTGCTACACTTCAAAATATGAATTAAATAAGCAACATTACTACTAACTACTACTACAGTAAGCCCCCAACTTTTTATGCCCTATTATTTGATGACTTGTTCTTTCGATCCTTCCAAATTAAGGGCAAGTTCAATTTTTGATAAGGGTTCCACTCTTCCATCAGTTCTTCTTGCCCATGGAGGATTGCTTGGAACTGCTTGCACATGATTTGCAAAGTGAGTTGAGAGTGGGGACAAAGGGGGCTAAGCTCACTGAGAGATTTTGGACGCAGTGTGCACAAAGTCAGTAACAAGTAAATTTTTCTTGCTTCATGCAGTACAGTACATGAGTTCTGCTTTTCAACCAATTCTGTTTTCCAGCAGAGCTCTGGTATCTGATCTGTCAGGTAAGTGGTGAAGCGTGGACTACTAATAAAAGTGTTTTTTCAAGTGAGGGCATGGAAGACAGATGTAAAATTTATACCAAGTTTGAATTTAAGAGAAAATATTTAAAAAATGTTATATAGATGGTACATAACACCTGTAAAACTGAAGAAAAAACCAAGAAATGGGAATGGAAAATGTTAGAAATGTGATAAGAAAGAAGGATCTTTATTTCATATGTGGTGGACCTGTAAAATAGCAAAAAAGTTTTTGAAAGAAATACATGATGAAATTCAAAGAATGTATGGTTTTAACTTTGAAATGAAATCAGAACTTTATTTGTTAAATATGTTAGGGCAACAAAGAGAAATAAGATCTCATCAAATGACATTGTTATATATAATAACTGCAGCAAGACTGACTTATGCTAAACATTGGAAAAAAAGAAAATGGAAATATAAAGTCCTGGATATAGTAGCGACAGAAAAGCTAATTTTTTCACTCAAAAATAAGCCAATCCAAGGCTTTGAAAGAGAATAGCGAGAATTATTGAATTGGATAAAAGAATGAAATAGGGGGAAAGAAAGAAAGGCTGTGAGAAAGGTGGAAGACAAAACGAGGTGGTAAAAGATAAAATGTAAATAGCTAAATATAAGCTAAAATAGTTTACAATTGTTGTAAAATAGAGATAATGTATGGAATGGAATGTCTATATTGAATGGAATGTTAAACTCAGATTCAACTGGGAAAATTGATGTTTGAAAGCAGGGAAGGTTTTTTTTAATTGTTTTTCATGAAAAAATTTAATAATTTTTTTTTTAAAAAATAATGAACGTGTTTTTTCTGTGAATTAAGAAACTATGCTTGTTAGAATAACAGATAGACACAAGATAGACACAAGAATTAGAGAAATAACAATAAAAAGGAATCACAATGGAAAAAAAATCAGATGCCTAACAACAATTAAGGTCATTGGGGGGGTCATCTTCACTAACTAAATTATAAACATAGTACTACTAAAATTAATGCATTTAATAAAAAAAGCAAACAGAAATTTAAGATCAAGATAAAATGCAGGAAAATGAAGACAGACTTAGAGAGGTGGGAATCAGATGACAACCAACAAGCACTCCAAAAACCAACCATAGATCTTTTACCTATCTGCTGCTCATAAATGTTAACCTTAAAGGTGAAGAATGTTGGGCTCCACCTGCAATGTCAGCATTGGGAATTAGAGCTCAAAGGAGGTCTGTGAGAGGAGAGTAACAGCAGGATCTTTTCAACTATGTATGCAAGTGCTAACTGTAGAGAGGACTCCAGTTAGAATTAAACAAAATATTTTGTTTGAATTGACAAACATATGATAAATCAGACACTCTTGAGAACCATACAAGGCTTTTGGAATGTGAGGTGAGAAAGCCTGTGCAAAGAAAGATTAGGAGTAGAAAGGGTGATAGTTACCAGTCTCGAAGGAGGAGGTTGCAGAGGAGGGGCTCAGACAGTGTCTGAGGGTAGCATGGAGGAACAGCAGTCTGGGGCACACTATGTACTACATAGTATGATTGGCTAGGGCCAAAGATAGGGTTTTTATACACTATTTCACACCTTGAAGGGGTGTGTTGACAAAGCCGTAAAGGCTTTCCCACAGGACTGACAAAGGGGTCTGGAATGGGCTGATTGTTTTAACTCTTGCATGACAAAATATTGATAGGACTTATGACAATTTCTTAATGTTTGGTCAGGTAGGGTGTATAAGGAAGATCTCTGTAGGATAAGATCAAAGGATGGTCTCTGCTCACAAATTTGGGCAGTTTATCTTTTATTGTATTCAACAATACCAAGTGCCTGAGGCAGTGAAGGGATCAATGCTGGGATTTTCCACATAATCCTATCTGAACTTTCACGGCCCCAAACATGTTTCTGGTCAGCATAACCTCAACAATGTTCTTCAATCATTAATATGTCCAATTTCTGAAAATGCATACCTCGTAAGAGGGATGGTAGGGTATGGTAACATAACTAAATCTACCAAAATAACGATGATATATAGTTAATAATTGATTACATGTCTTGAATGATCTTGCACAATACCTCATCATGAACTTTGTTGCTGCAGAGTGCAATCACTCAGACTGCATGTTAGAGCTGTCAAAGACCAGCTCCCCTTTCCACTGTCTGCATTATACCAACTTGGTATTTTGCTTATGCTATCTACCTTTTCCCAAAATTGTCAGATCAGTTTGGATCATTTTGGATTGTGCTATTCCGCTCTGAAACTGAACTAGGCCAATCTAATTAAATCCAGTCTGGTACAAATAAGTCCAAATTGATCTGATTTTCTCTAGGAGTCAGCTAAATCAGCAGCACAGAAATAAGCTCCATTTTTATAAGCAGTTGATATGTGAAACTCAGAGAAATACTTTGGGAAATACTAGTACGTGAGCTTTGAGTTAATAGAGACAGAATTCAATCAGGCAGAAAATGTTTCCCTGTGATCCAAAGAGTTTCAAAACCTCTATTTTACCCAGTTTCTCTCTCTCTTTCTCTCTCTCTCTGTGTCTGTATGTGTGTATATAAATGTTCAACCTCAATATCTTCCTTCCATTCTCTAGGAGGGATTTTACATAGCCATGAAGTCTGGAATGTTGCCTTTTTTTTTCCAATTCTGAGTCAGTTCTGAGGCTGGAAAATGAAAGGAAAAACAGCTTGAGAACTGAATCAACAATAAGTCTTGTAGCATCTTAAAAACCAGAAAGTTTTATTTGGCATAAGCTTTTGTGGATAGCAGCCCACTTCAGCAGATGGTTGGAATGTAGCCTCACCCAAGCACGTGTATAATAGTCTGTCAAGTGAGGCATTACTCCATGTAGCTGATGGAAATAGGCTGCAGCTTGCCAGAGCTTATATCCGATAAAACATATTAGCCTTTAAGTGTCATAAGATTCTGTGTGTGTGAGTTTCACTGCAACAGACTAACAAATTCTTCTTGGAAATTACCCCATTAAGTCAGTCTGACTGGCAAGGTTGGCTATTTCTTTCACTTTATGTGAGTGATCTAGCTTTTTTTGTTTTATTATATTAAAACACTGAACTTCCTCTGGCAAGCAGTAGCTTCTTCATATCTCTGCTGGCTGAGTGCTAGAATTAAGACGACAGAGGCAAAGGACACATGTTAACAATTTCCATGGGAATGTCATAAAAATAATGCTGTTCATTTGCTTCCTTGGTCAAAAGAATCTCTACTCCTCTCTAGTTGTTATAGAGCTATTCATTTTGTGAATATTGTCTATCATATTGAGAACTACCTTGCCCTTTATAGTGTCTTCAGAAATGTGGGATGGAAGATACAATGCAATGGTGGAAATCAAGACACTAAAGTTCTATGCATTGGAGGGAACATCACATCACTGGAACCCCATTCCAACCATTGTCATATTGGTAAACTTCAGTTTAATGATAAAACTTACACTAGAATTGAACCAGAAGTATGAAGAGTGTTCTGACACTTTAGAGAAGGAAAGAAACACCAGGATGCTTCTGGGCCTTATCATTTTTTTTTCCATTTATGCAAACATAATCAGTTCTGCTCAATTTTTCTACTAATCTGCAGTTCTATTTCTTTTCCAGAAGATGTTGGAAAAAACACATTAATTACCTAGAAAAAGGCAATGCCAGTTCATTCCTTTCACAATTCCGGGGTCGTTACCTCCCTTATCTGGCAGCATTTAACTGTATGTGCCATAGAAGGGGTGGACAATTGGACCAAGGAAGAAAAGAGTAGGAGGAGCCAATGCTGTCTTTTTTATTTTTTTTTAAACCTGCAATTGGTCTTCTCAGTTAAAGGTGTCTAATGATTATTTTCCTTGGAGAATAGAAGGAGATCCTGAAGTTAATGTAGAAGAACATTGGCTATGATTTGTTCCTCTTGATAGAAAAATTATGGCAAGAGTGTTCAATATGCTAGCTTGAAGAATCTGCCATCCACCCACCCCACTGACCAGATGTTCTAGTGTTACACTGAAGGACACCCTGGCAAAATCCCAGATCCCATGTCACACATGGAATGGTGGCAGAGCAAACCCTGCTTCCTACAAATTCTAATCATGCACCTCAATATAGGCCTTTAGGCTGCTCTCTAAACTGCAAACTCCAGGATTCCACAGGATGTTGAAAGTGGAATAATAGCACCATAACAGTCTCATACATAATGGCCTCCGTGAGCACAAGCATCATCTTATGTAGGTGAAAGCCAACTTGCCCCCATTAATATATTCTTTTTTCTTCAGAAAAAGCATTCATGCATTTGAGGTTTACATTTCTGTCCCATGTACTTTTATAAAATTTACCTATACAGATGTATCATGTAAAGATTTACAACTAGCTCTTCCCCAGCATTCCCCCCCTCAAATATTTAAGAATTGAAAAGAATAATTAAAAATAAGCTGGCAAAAAGTAAAAGACAGTTACAGACTTTATTAAGAGTATTAATCACAACATTCACAGAACTGGTTTTACTTCAAAACTGAGAAAAGAAAGTACAGTATTAATTACAGCAATGATTAATTACAGAAGAATGATTAACAAGTTAATGGAAATGGGGTTACACTGAGAGACAGATTGCTCAGTGGTTTTGGAAAGCAGAGAGTAATATACCTTGTTTGCAATTTTCTTTAAAAAATAAAGTAAAATAAATGATGGCCCTTTCCAAGTATCATCAATATTTTGAAGTCAATAAGCTTCTGTAACTCAGAAGGATGTAGTGGTGTAATTTGAATCTGATCCAACATGTAGACTGTGAAAAATACAACCCACATACAAATATGCATAATGAGCCACTGGAATGAAGGCTGTGGAAGCAGTCACTTAAGTGGAAGTGCTTCTTTGTAATTGCTATTCTGTTGATTTATATAGGGGCTAAAAACAATGAGAAAAAGCAAAGAATTGCTGCTGTTGATAAGTATTTCTCTTTCATAGCTGTGGTTTTGTTCTCTGTTGCTCAGTCTGCATGGGCAAAACGTTTGTTTTTCTGTCAACCTAATTCACAGTAAACACAAATTAAACGTAAAGGATTCTTCTCTTCAGCTTCTGCCAGGCTACCATCACAGATTCAGCATGGTCAAAGTTGTTTCTGGGCAGAAAAAGAGACTATTTCTCATGTACACAGTCCCTACTATCTCCTTCCCTTCCAGATGACCAATGGAATACCAGCCAAAGTAATTCTGGTGAACTCAAAAGAGTGGCCCATGAGTGGGCAACGTGTGGGTTGTGGGCCACATGCAGCCTCTAGGCTCTTTTTGGAGACATTCATTGCCTTAAGCCCCCACAAACACTGGTGACTGTAAAAGCATTTTTCCAGTTCCTGAAAGATATAAGGAGTCATTTTGTATTCATTTTTGACATCTTGCTGTCTTGTTTGAATATGTTGCTTTTTTGTTTTGTTTTTTTAAGGTGGGGGCTAGTACAGCTTACAATGACTGGTTTAGCATTTTTCATTTAACAATTTACCACATATTCATACACAACAAATGAGCAAATGAGTTTTTAGGCACACAAATTAGGTATACTAATGAGAATGAATTTTTGCATACATAGTTTCCCATTCTAGAATTTAATATTCCTTCAAGCAATTTAAAACATTCATAATTCAAGACATTACTTGTTAAAGGCCAGACAAGGGATGCCTGTTCATATGATTTTTATCTTTCTAGTGTCCATTTACAGAAGTTGCTGATAACAGCCTTCTGCCAATATTATATCAGCAGTTTTCAGCTGATAAACATTTATTCAATGATGGCTTGCAAGGAACAAGTACAACACAATCCCAGGGAAAGGATGATTATGTCAAATAGCTAATGCTAATAAGGAAAAAACACACAGAGAGAAACTGCTTACATGCCTTACTTATTCTGCTTCTTCATCACAAATATAGACACTTTCAAAGAAGAAACTATGCCAATTATTATTACTTTCATTAATTAACAGACAGGAACATGATCTTATTGAAGTGGTTATTATAAAAGGTTATTCCTCCATGGTGTGTACTGAAGTTATTTTTCTCTGGAACTTGTATATTGACTGTGAAACTGTAATGTTGCTAATCTTTTTGTGCTTTGGTTGTTTATGTTCTTTAAACTATAACAGTGTTCAGCACTGATCTAGATTTTTTTCCTGAATATTCAAAGCACTTTAGATACTTTATTACACCTGTCCCTTACACTGATTGTCAGGTAGGCCAGTATTACTATTCATATATTGCAGATAGGAGAGACAAGAAAGCCAAAGCTGACAGATATAATTTTAGCTGCCCTGATAAATAAGCTCAAGTATAAGCTGAGCTCATGGCTCAAGTAGAAGTCGAACTGAAAATGTCCTGATGCTGCACTCATTGGCTACTATTGAGTGGTGAAACAAGAAAGTGATCACATTACCTGTTGTTTGCCCCTCAATTACATGGTAAGATTTTGAGGGAACAGCGCATTGTGGTAGTGGAACCTCTTTCTGCAACTCCATTTAACTATTGGTTTTAAGAACCATTTTGACCAGAGCTTGTTTTGGCCAAAGTCTTGTGGTGAACAGAAGAATTTTCCATCCATGATGTCCATTTTTCATATAATGTTTTATTCCAACAACATCATGTTGGCAGAAAAAAAGCACTCTGAGCAGAAAAAAGAAGTATGTTGCATTCCTCTTGGGTGGTCACAACTCCACATAACACTTAAAATATGCATGTTACTTTTGAGGAAAATGCTGCTCCCACTACCACCATGTTAATCATATCTACCCAAAGACTTTTTGGGGCTTATCTCCACACAAGAACACGGGGACTCTAACAGATTAACAAATAAGAACAAAAAATAGAAGCCATTAAATATCATAAAAATACAAGTACTCAAAAGCAAATTGGAAAAAAAAATCAGTTAAAACATATAAAAATGGAGATGAAGAACATGGTTTTCAAGTGGGACTATAGTCAGTTTGGAGAGGTCCAAGTGAAGAAACAAGTTTATCACATTATGATGATAACTTGATGGAAAACTTCATTTCTTTCACGGTGTAACTGCAACTTTCAAATTACTTTTAAAGTCATTTATTAAACAGTGGAGCAAAAATATCTCACAGTTCATGTGTTGTTCCATATTGTACGATATACATTTTTTAAGAGTTATGTGGTGGACAGGAGGACAGTCTGTTTTGCACCGCAGGCTTATATCATTCAAATTTTTAAAATCTAACTAAATTTGACTAAAAGGAACACTTAAATAATGTCAGCGGAACAGGAAAGTGAACAGTCACCTTTTAAAAAAAGAAGCTAGCAACCTCCTTTGGAGTGGGGTACTTACAGCTATGCCTCAAATCAATTACTTTTCAAATGTAACTTTCCAAGCTCTGCCCATTTTCCGTGGGGCCACATATTCTTCTAATGTTGCAGACACATAAATTCACAGTATTCAATTTTTTCAGCTATATTACAAAAGCTCTCCAAGTGTGAGATGACACGTTAACTAGTTTGCAACCTAGTGGTGTACATGGAATAACTTGTGATTTACTTATCTTGAGTTGTGAACCAATGGCAGAATCTCTCAAAAACATCTGATAAATCACTATCAAAGTAACATAGAATGCACATCTATTACCAAATTAGGGAGATCTGATCACTTAACATGCATCACTGGTCATGCAACTGCAGTATTAACAACTAGGACAACTCCATGTTTTCAGTCAAAAATTTTATTCAGGAATTCTAGTTGCCTCTAAAAAGATTTTTTTTTGTCTCAAAAAGTTCTAAATTGTACTGCTTTCATCATGTCTTAACCTGAAGCTTCTTGTTCTTAAAGTCCTAGATGCTAATTGATTTTCATTCTTTCTGAACTACAGAAAAACTCTTTGAAAAAGTAGTATATTACGACTACATTACAAGCCAAGGAAATTTGTACTCTGGTTAAAACAACAACAACAAATTGTGGTGGCACCATTATGTAATTTGGTTTTCCATAAAGACCCAGCCTATTTAGCTGAAGAAAACATTTCAGACAGATCCATTTTAGTCATTGCTCCTTCATACACTATGCCTTGAATAAATTAGACATTAGGAATGGTAATACACAAAAGTGTTCTAATTGTAGAAAACTAGAACACTTCAATCTTCTTGGCCAGTCATCAAACAAAATAGAACAAAACAGAATATTGGAAAGAAACAGCAGAACTGAAATATATCTATAAACTCCAGTCCATTGACAGCAGGTTGAACAGAGGCAATGATTTCCTGCCATACTACACATATTATAACACTAGTTAACTCCCCAGCCTCCTGAGGGTCTGTTGGCCCGCTTATCACCTCTCCTTTCAGTTCCTAGCCAGCATCACACTACATTCCAGTAGCTTTCTCTGCCATTCATACAGTTATCAACTCACCTTGGCTTTGGGCAACATCTTTCCTTCTGTTTTTGTCTCCCAACAACCATTGTTAAAACTGAACTTGTCAGTCATCACCATATCCACAAGTTTTGCATTTCTATTGCTATTCACATTTGCACATTCATACCTACAAAGGTCTGCTCCTAGGCACTTTGCTTCATGCATTTTATGGAGTAGACTTAAGTCTATGAAGGTTTATACTACCAACTTCTTTCACTCAGTCTAAAAGGTGCTACAAGATCCCATCACACACTATACCCAGAATAATTTGAGTGATAATTATAATTTATACTGAAGAACTTAATAAATACTGTGACAAAGGAAAACCCAGTGCAACCCTGCTACCAATACACTTCATCAACTTATCACTTTGAGCATTAGTTCACTGAATTACAGTCCTTTCCTCACATTCATGGGTTTCACTTTCACAAATTTGATTATTTGCAAAGTGCCCTGTCCACTTCCCTCCCCGCTATTCTCCCCCTATCATTCCCTGGCCTTTTGCCCAGGCACAGGGATGGGGGAAGATCTTCACTCACCTCCACACCCCCACCTGTCACCCACACAGATGTACTGTCAGTGACCAGCAGGAGGGTGCAGAGGGAAAGATCTTCACTCCCCTGCACTCCCCCACTCACCACCCACACAGTCATGCTTGCAGTAGACAGCAGGAGGGTGCAGGGGGAAAGGTCTTTGCTCTCCTGTACTCTTCTCCCTGTCATCAGGGTGCAGAAGAAAGGAAGGGTGCGCAGGTGGAAAGCAGGAGAGCGCAGTGGGGAAAAACCTTCCTTCTCCTTCACTTTCCTGCTTGTTGTCCATGCAGGAGCACAAAAACAAGGCAGGGTATGGGGGCAACAGGCATGAGACTAGAAGGAAGGAGGTTTTTCTCTTTGCACTCTTCTGCCTTTCCCCCAGGCCACAGCAGCAGAAAGAACGAGGGAGGAGGAAGTGTTCACTGGGAGGGGGAAGTTATTTGTGATTATTTGACTTTCACGTGGGTTCTGTGCCCCTAACTCTTGCAAATGTGGAGGGCCTACTGTACTACCATTCTCCAAGAGCATTGTCCTCTTCTCTATTCTTTCTGTTTGAAGCTGCTAATGAATCTTGTATTTTATTGTCCCTTGTCTCAGTTCCCACATATTAAGAAGGGAGTGGCCTCTGCCTACACTGAGATCCCTCCAAACAAACTAAACTACAACAGAGACAACATCTGGTACAAAATGTAGGCTTGTGACTCCAACACCATCACTTTTTCTTTTTCTCCTTTTTTTTTAAACATCCTTTGCTGAATGAGAAAGCCAGTGGAGCTTCAAAATCTTGCATGTTGTGTCTTGTGCATTTTGATTGTCCAATAAAGGTACCACTCTTTTCTGGAAGTGGAAAAGAATGTGTGGAAGGTGATGTAAGAGCAGGAATAACTGATAAATGGGGAAGGTGAGGAACTGGAAGAGTGAGCAGATAGGATGGTTTCAACAATTTGCAATGTAGAAAGAGGAAAAGTTGTGAACAAAGAGAAATGAGATTAGATACAGAGGACAGGCTCTGCTGAGCATCAAAAAGTAGATGGGAGTTTCTGAGAATTTCTAAGGCTGATGCAGATCAAAATGATGTTTTATTGCTGCTTAACTAGTGTTAGCCCACTGGAAAACCCTGTCCCAGGGTCTACAATTTTGATATTAAAATATGATTCAATGTGCCTGAGAGGTCACCCAGATGGGCACGTAGGCAGCAATGGTCAAATGATCGAAAACCAGGTCAGGCCAGTAAAATCCCCAGTCACGTAGCCCCAGAAGACCTCAAGCTGTGCAAACCCACAATAAACAAAGGGTCCTCAGCCCCTGAGAAGCTGACTTGAGGAGATTAGCATGTTTGCCCCAAGTTGAGCAAATATCCCATCAGGCAAGGACCATTTACATGAAGTCACACCACAACCAAATGCAGCCAAAGATCCTGAGACTTTGGCAACATCTTGTAATCTCATCATGCAAAGGAAGTTACCATTGTGGAGTTTCTTTCTCATTGCAACACTCATTGTTTTCCCTGGGAAAGGTTTAGCCCTCCAGGTACCTTTTCCCCTACAAATAGTCCCAGTTTTTGAGCAGTTCTTTGGCTCACTCCCGGTCATCACAGCAGACCATTGCTCCATCCATTGAGTAACCCCCACAGCCCTCTACATGCTGAGCCCCACTTCTCCACTGTTTCTCCCAAACCAAAGACTTCAGGACAAGGTGCAGTATTACCCCTGCTACACCCCCTTCAATATTCCACTATCCAGTTTCCCCTCTTTTGCTTCTTAATAGGTCTTGAGTGAGTGTGTGAGTGATTGCGTTGCTGTGTGATGCAATAAAATCATTTATTGGACATTTTTGTTTGGTTTTTGGCTTGGCTTGACCCCACAAAAACTGGGTAAAAAGACCCCACTAGGTTACCCTGCCTCTCGCATTGCTATTGCTTGTGCTCTGGCTAGTTTCCATTCCCCCATCACGTGGAGCACACTGACGTGTCCCCCACGGGACTCCAGAAATCAGGGTAACACTAGCCAATATGGAAGATAATGTTATTTTAAGGGAAGAAAGGAGCCAGCACTTTTCTTCTTTCTCAAGTTCATTTAGCTATGGGAAAACATGAGCAAAGGTATCAGATGGTGACAGTTAATGAAGGGTAAGAGGAGGAAATGGTACATCAGAGAAGGTGGAAAGTACAGTGGAATGGTGTCAAGGATGATAAGAAGGTTGTAATATCTAAGGCTTCAAACAGATGTTAAGCCCATTTATTCAGAAATAAGTTATACTGAATTTACTGGGGCTTACTCCCTTGTAAGGGTACTTAAGATTGCAGTCAGTATGCCATAAAATGTAGGGGAAAAATAAGTAGGCTTACTTGCATGTTATGTATGTATGTTTGCATATCTATGACTATCTGTGTCATTTGTGCATGTTGTTTTCATTCATGTGCTCACTCATTAACACCAAATGGGAATGCTGTTACTCAGGGCCACTTTATCCATTTGGTAGAGCCTACAAAAAATTTAGGTCCTACGAAAACAGGATTAACCAAAAATGTAGAGCCTATGAGGCAGGGAGTCGAATACAAGAGTGCCTAAGGCCTACAAACCTTGATGTGGTCTTTGTGTTACTACAGAAAGACAAAACCTCTCCTCCATTTCAATAAAAAAGCACAATTTTATAAGGAAGGTGGAGAATCCTCTTCTCCTTTAAATGAATATAGAACTCTTTGAAGGAAACAAGCTTACAGAACCAATATTCCCAATGTGATTCTTTGAGAAGCCTTGTGGGGTCACAAGAGTGAGATTATTATGGCCTTGACAAAATCCAGTATATTTTAAGTCAGTGTCGTTCTTTTTAAGCCCAAGCATACTTTGGTGAAAACTCCAAAGCTTTCTTCAAAAATTCAATGGATTAATTGCCTGCCCAGAAAATGTCTCACTTGTAAGTGATTCTAAATGCCTCTAATACCTACAATCTTTCAACAGTCACATGGTAAGAAATGCATTATTGAATCTTTCCATTTCCAGGGCATGGTCTGAGATAATGCAAAATTCAACACAGCAGGAGGTTCAGCTTTGCACATTACACACCAGAAACAGCAAGCCTCATTTGTACTGAAAAGTGAATAAATTGACGAAATGGTCACAAGACTCAGTAAAAACAAATGAAATCAACATGTCCCAAACACGTTTTTTTAATTAGGAGAGGAGTGAATGAGGCAGTTAGAAAAATAATAGATTATAGAAGGAAAAAACATAGACTTTTAGGGATATTACAGAGTAGGAATGTGAGACACATGCCCTCCAGGTACTTAACCTTAACCAGAGTTGTGAATGTGAGTGATGATTGGAATTACAGCTCAACAATATGTAGGATATCATCCCAGGTATAGGATTTAATAACGGTCACTGCTCAGCTCTCAAAATTCATTGTCACTGTTATTACTCAGCAGTGAACGCTGAAAAATAGTAATTGGAGTACCTACTAAAACATGATCTCTCCTTCTAAGCAACTAATTCATTTTCACTAAAGACATGCCTAATATTCATTTTGTAGTGCATGGCCACTTGCTTTCCACAAAAAGTGGGAAAGAGGAATATTGGGTGACTTTGGGGTATAATGTTAAAGAATGTTAATTTTAACTTTAAATACAACTTAAGTTTGTATGAGCTGATCATCACATGTTCAAGCAGGAGATGACAGTTCTTTAGATCTGTATGCCCCTCAAGATTTAATGCAATCTATGGGAAAGACTATACCACTCTGCCTCCTAAATGAAATATTTTGCCTCACCACTAACATCCCCAACAGGATTTAAGAATTATATTATCTACTTTTTTAAAAATTATATTTGTATTCTACCTTCTGTCTTATGTGCTCATGCATGGCCCTCCCACTTCCTACATTATCCCTCACAATAACCTATGAGCCTGAGAGAGAGGGAATGAATGAATGGCCCAAGGTGACCTAATGAGCTTCATGGGTCAGTGATGACTTCAGCTTAGATCTTCAAAATCTCAGCCCAGAACTCTGTGTGCTACACTAGCTTTCTTATTCCCCCCTTATGGCATCCCTGAAAAAAGAATGGATGACCCCTACCATGTTTCACTTTAGGAAATAATCTTATACTTTCATAGCTGCATTCCTCTTTCCAATGACCCATTGGCTGACCTTGGGCAAGTCACACTTTCTCATTCTCTGAGGAAGGCAAAGGCAAATTTCCCTCTCAACAAATCTTGCCAAGAAAAAAAAAAACCATGAAAGGTTTGCCTTAGGGTCACAATAAGTCAGAAACAAATTGAAGGCAGACAACATCAACAGCTCCACTGAACTTAATGATCCTTCCTTTAGGATAGATCCACAGAGAGCGTTACTGAGTTAGTATCTTTCAAACTCCAACTCTGTATAATCAATTTCCCCACAGCAGATAGATGGAAAGGTTTCTGTATTTGTGTGTGCCACTGTAGGCAGGCAGGCAGGCAGGCAGACAGACAGACAGACAGACAGGAATTTTGGCTCACTTCCATTTTGCTATGGCATTATAGCAACAAGGCTGCAAGCAAGCATATGACCATCCATGTGCAAATAACAGCCAGAGTTTTTAATAGAATTAGGCAGCTGAGCCCATTTCCGCCCCATTAGGATCAGTATATGAGACAGGGCCACTGAAGAAAAGCAAGCACAAAAGATTAGTTTTCCTCCTCACTGCTTTAAGTGAAGCTTTGAGCTGCAAATACAAGAAGTGCTGCTGTCCAGGGAAACCACAAAGCCCAACAAGAGTCAGGAAACTGCTGCTGCCTGCAAATTACTTTTGCAGCAACATTTTCACACTAATGCAAATACTCTCCTGACCGATATTTTACAATATCTGTGCCTTATACTATGGAAGAGCAAGGGAATAAAAATAGCAGGAAAAGTGTCTGTTTGAGACTCTGCTCTGAGTCCCCCTCCCTTTTTTTAAAGGAACAGATGTGGAGATGCTTAAGGCTCCAAAGCTTCAGAAACTCCCACACAGCTGTAACATCATATGTGGCCCTTGGATGATGCTTGCTGAGATGAAGCCTTTTCTCATTATACTCTGAAAGGGAGCAGCCAGCAAACATCCAATTTGTCCACCTGAGGTGTAAGTTTACACAGAGATAGATGTGTGGAGACACTGTGGATGGGTTTTTCAATGTTGCACCGCAATGTTTCAATGTCCACTGCTTTGAATGCACCCCTCATGATCTCATGGCAGATAAGAGGTTGGGTACAGTATTTAGCAAATTCAGATACCAGAATTCATAGAATCATAGAGTTGGAAGAGACCACAGGGGCCATCCAGCCCTACTCCCTGCTATGCTAATTATCTGCTATCTTCTAATTATTTGTGCCCAAAGATTCTATAGCTTATCATTGACCTACTTTAAGAAATGCCAAGGTTCTTCAAGTGATTTGAATAGTTGGACAGCATTTTAGTTCAGTCATGTGAACACTAGCTTCTAAAACAAAGAGGTTTCACCTGGGCAGCACCCCTTCCTCAAAACACTCCCACAAATGTTGGGCCATTTTCACACCACTGAAGAACTCATTTTGAAGGGGCTTTGTACTTCTGTTTTGTTGAGCAAGAACTGAACCCACCATGCCTCTGCTCAGATTCAGCAGAACTTATGGTTTATTTTCAGCAGGATTCTTAAGTGAGCTCCGGATTTCTCATTTTAAGGATTCCCTTTTAGATAAATCACAAAGGTCTAAAACATGTTGCAGGAGCTCAGGGGCCAATTTACTGACTCTAGGACTACTACAGGTCACACTAGCCCTGAAAATAGGAAACTAAATAAAAACTGGGACTCCTCAGAAGTCCACTTTCTCTTTGGGAGAGGCAAGGCCCAAGGGGAGCAGTACCTTATTTTAATGTAAAATTGTTGCTTCTGGTTGAACAGATTTCTTTTAAAATCAACCAGCTTTGGGATACCATGGCTTGCTAAGTTTCCGTAGGGCACATTCACTATATGAATGGTTTTGTATCAGACCAAATTTGGCCATGGAACATGTTCTTCATTATGAAGAAAAAGTGCATGTAATATGAAATGAACAGTATAAATCTAGTAAATGAAAATCCATATTAAAACAATATATGGATAGAGATCCCCAAATGTTCAATCTGTTTACTCAAATAAACAAATCCCATTAAGCTCAGTGGATTTACTCCCAGTTAAGGGCATATAAGGATTGAAACCTTAGGCATACATTCAACTATAATTAAAAGATACCTGTCTTTTATACATCAGTGGTAGATACTTTAATTTCTTTGAGACTAATTTTGTTAGAAATCAGTTCTATTTTAAGCTACAGATCAAGGGAAAGATGAAAGAAAGATTTCATTTTTAAAAAAAGACATGTCAATATTTTTCCTTTGCAAGTGCTTAAATGGTTTTTAGAAGGACCAAGTGGCAGTACACATATATAAACATGCATTTATTCTGTGAAATCTGGTTATTCCTTGTGTAATTGATTCTCATTAAGGTTATTATAAAATAATACAATGAAACTATCAACTATGCTTCAAAATCTACATCGTATATATGGCTGGGAATTAACCCATTCATCTCTGCTGGAACTTCAGAATGAACTACCTTAGAAATTTTCCACTTGATTTGACTCCTGTGATTTCAGCCTGAACTAACACTGAGGGGAAAAACCACTCAGTTTTTACATAGTTTTACATATTTTGCAAATCCAGACTACATTTTTACCTAGGCCAATTCAGACATTCTTTATCTAGATGAGTAAATAGGAGAGCATAATCTCCAGCTGTCCCAATTTGTCAGGGATAGTTACTTTTTCTCAGCTGCTTTTAGAATATTCCACTTCCTCTCTCCTCCTCCAATATTTCCCCTATATCCATTGTTGCATACTGTGTTCAAAGTGCAAAAATGGTTTGCACTCAATTTATTCAGCAGGAACAAGAGGATAGGAAGGACTGGAAACCTGCCCTTTGGAGCAGGCTCAGGTAAGAGCAAATTGCTGCAGTCTCTCCTACCATGTTTGTTCTTCCTAATAATAATGGTTTCCATCATGACCAAACACTCATGTTGCTTGGTGAGACATGTCCTGGATTTCATATGCAAAATTTTGGAGGGTATATATAAGTAGGGGGAAATTACTAGCACTGTCTCCTCTGAAATTGATTTTTTTGCACGAAGAATAATTTTGTAAAGAAGAGGCTGTTTACATGGAGCCTTGGCAAATCAGGGTTTCTGATTACATGAGAAGTTCCATGTATGATGGAAAATCTTCTTTTTAGACTATTATTGTTCACACACATAGAGAAACTCTGGATGGGAGCATTGTGACTATGTAGGAAGGGCAAAATGACACATTCCACTGCCATAAAAATTCTGCCCCTCCAATGAATTTTTTCATCAATCTCCACATTTTTAACATTGCAGTAACTTAAAGCTTCAGTTAAATATTTGGAAATATAGTTTAGGAATCCAAAGAAAAGGTGCAAGCAAAGTTACTAAGGGAAGGGCAGCACAACAAATATAAGAATTCCAGATGTGAAGGATTTTCAATGTCCCAGATCCTTTCTGCACCACTCTCCCAACCCACCATGGGGATGGGAGAAGGACAGGACCATGACAAAGCTTCTGCATGACATCATCATAGTCCTGTCCTTCTCTTGTCCCCAGGCAGCGCAATCACATATTAAATCATTGACGGGTTTTCCCTATCAATGACCCATGATTGCACCATTATTGTGGACTTACCTGTCCAGGAAGTGCAATGGCGGTACTTCTTGCCCCAGCGCAGCCTGACAAAGTATCCAGCTGCTCTGTGGAAGGAAGAAGCGTGGCCACTGTGCTTCCTTCATCATGGAGCCAGCTGGTGCAGAGGGGAGTGCTCCCATTGTGCTCCCCTCCCAGCAGAGCCAATGCTGTGATCCCCACCAGACATCTGTGCGAAAAGGTAAGGTGTGAAAAGCGCCACCATTTCTGCAATCTCAGAAACCTGGATTGTGAAGGAGAATTTCATTTAGGGGGCAGAATTCTTATTTGGATTGGCTAAGACTTCACTGCCCCCAATACGCCCTTAGACCAGGACTAACCTCACATACTATCTTATTCCAAAGTCTTATTCTCCTCTCATAGCTTGCATATGTTCCTGTGTATGTAGGATGATTTGCATTGGGTAGGATTAATAAGGTCTGAATTCTTACAGAAACTTGCCAAATTCAGAGTCATTGATTTCATAGGCAAACCAAAATGCACCTGTGCAAGAATCTCATTCACAGATAGTGATAAGCCAAATCTTACTCTTAAAAATCAAACTGGGAAAAATCACTTGATCAACATAGCCCTTTTAAAAAAGTGAACTACTTTCCAATCAATGTCGATACAAGCAAGCAGTATAATTTAGGATGTACCCATACTATATATTTTCAGCAGTTTGATCCCACTGTAACTGCCATGGTTCCACCTCTGGAACCTTGGAAATTGACATTTCATGTAGTACTTAGAATTCTCTGCCAGAGAGCTCTAATGGTCTGCCAGTAAGCCCTGGTGGCGCAGTGGTTAAATGCCAGTACTGCAAGCCACAAGGTTGTGAGTTCGATCCTGCCGGGCTCCAAGGTTGACTCAGCCTTCCATCCTTCCGTAGGTTGGTAAAATGAGTACCCAGCTTGTTGGGGGCATGTATAGAAATGTATCGAAATACATGCTATTTGTAAGTTGTTCGCCGCCTCGATCCATATGGAGAGACGGGATACAAATAAAAAAAAAAAATAATGCTGAAGTTTAAGGGAATGCAGTAAAGAATTCTAATTAATTCAGGATTTCATAGGATGGAAATATGGCAGTTAAAATCAGATCAAACCGATATAACTGGACCATGGGGATCCATTCTAATTTCCTCCTTTAAAAAAGGACACCCATTGTTGAACATACTTATTTAAATTGATGCAAATAATCTTACCATCTCTGCATGATCAGGGGAAAAATCTGTTATTCTCTATACATTTAAAACATGTTTTTTGTGTTCCATGCATTAAGAAATTTAGACTTATCTCTTCAGAAAATTCAACATGTCAATCTGAAAAACAGAATGTCTTGAATGCTCTATATAGCTAGAGTTATTCAAGACAACAGACAATGACAACATATTTTCATAATTAACCTTGGAATTATTTGTTTAGTGCACACCCACTCACACACAAACATTGACATCATTATGTCCTGTGCAAATTGTCAAGGCAACTCACATGAACTAAACACAATTACAATCAGAAAAGAATCAATTAAAAATAGTTAAAGCAAAGCCAAAATACACTAGTTCACCATAAAGACTTTGACAAAGCAAAGGCAAAATACACTAGTTTAACACAGAGGCAAGATAAAAATAAAATCAAACTGAAACAAAACAGCGCAACTAACAGTCTCAGGCAACTGCTTTTTAGATGCCACTGGTGTGTAAGAATAAATTGTTAGAACAGAGGTCTGACCTCCTGTTTGTCCTGAATGAAGAGAAAAGTAAGGATGGATTCTGATGACTGAGAGCTGCTATTAGGGCCACTTACAAAGTCACTGAACAGTAGTTGTTATCTACATTGGGAGTCACTTATTTGTATTGATTTTCCACATAGTAAAGTTGACCTAAGTACATCCCTGACACTCCTATGCTTCCATCCACTATTGAGGTCATACCAAGGTGTGGCCAGACTGGCTCTCATAAGCACAGCAACTATTACTTACCTGGGACTGATTCGTATTGAACTGAAAGGGTTTTATTTCTCAGCAGATATGGCTAAGGTTTACAATGCATAAATTCCAGATGAAGAAAAGTTCTACAGTTGGGGTAATACAGTAGAAAAGGCCCTCTTACAGATCCCTATCCATATTATTTCTGAAGTTGAGAGAATCTATTGAACGGGCTCAGTAAGAGATCTAAATAGCAGAAAAGTTACAACTCTTTCTGCAATAGAAAGAGAGTGTTGAGAAACTAAACCTTACATTTCTATACAAGAACAACAAAAAAATGTTTTCAGCTATTACTAGAGAATACAGAACTGCTACTCTGTACCATGGAACACAATTTATAGTAAGCTTCCTATTAGACTAACCAGGAGATAATAATACTGTTACATTTTGCAGATCCCCTTCAAATCAATTGTGCAAAACAGTTCATTCATTATTATGATATGTGGCTAGCAGAGCAAAGTAGGTATGTTTGTGGAGGGAAGAAGTTTGTCAGAGAAGCCACTATTTCCAATGCCTTGCCAGGCAGTACAGAAGTCTGAAGAGGGACAACTGGGGCTCCTTCTCATTGCCTTCAGAGGAGGCAGCTCCTACCATCCTACTGCCCCCAATGGAAGGGGGCAGTACTAGACTAGCTCCTGTCCTCCATAGCTTCCAGCTCCTCAAAACTTTTCCAAATTGTGGGATACTTACAGGGAACCTTCACATGATTCCTTCCTCCCTGTGACTGGAACTTTCTCTGCCAGTGAAGACATAGGCCCCCATTATTCCCTTTGATGCTCCCTAGAGACTCTAGGATTACAGATTTCTTACACACACACACACACGGTAAGTGATAACTATAACAATACATAATATAAATGCTTAGGATTTTATATAGCTTGTGTTAGAAAACTGGTTTGCCACTGAAAGTTCAGACTCCCCCCTCCAAAAAAAAAAAAGGGAAAAAGAGATTCTTAAAGCTTGTTTTCTTTCGCTGGCATCTTGTTGTTATGACATGCTACCCTCACACCTGTGCATATCTATTTGTGGTCACTGTTGAGTTGGTATTCCCTTTCTCCCTCTCCAGCAAACAAAACCCTTTCCCTTCCCTGACCTACCACAAAGCTGCTGAATCTCCTAACATGGCCATTCTCTGTCTGGTGAAGAGTGGCAAGCAGGGTGATACAAGCGTCAACCTACGTCCCTGTAGCCAGACCTGAAATGATTACATCAGCTGCTTCCAGACAACTCTAGTAGACTTCAGCAGATGATGTATTTCTTTCACGTCTGGCTACAAGGACATAGCCAGACACTCCCATTTCCCTCCTGCTCTCTACCAGGCATGGAACGACTGTAGAGTGGCTTCAGAGGCTCTATGGTAGGTCTGGGGGCAATGGCAAATGGCATCTCATAGTATAGTTCTGCACGTGGAACTACTATGCTACATGGAGCCATGCAGGAATGAAGCTTTTGTGTGTGTGTGTGTGTGTTTAAATTTTATTAAGATTTACTATTTCAACAACAGTTTACTGTAATAATGTTTTTACTGTTTTTAAAAATCTATTGTTAGTTTAATAATTTTATATGCCTTTTAATGTTTTAATTGTTTATATGCTTTTAATGCTTTTTTAACCTTTTGGAAGCTGCCTTAGATTCCACCTTGGGAGAAAAAGTGGCATATAAATTCAACAAACAAACAAACAAATATGATGTACTTCAATAAAGAACAATAAATTGATATAGAAAATAACCAAATATTAATCTAGCAGGAATTCCATTTAAAATTTAGATAGATAGTTGTCTCATCAGAAAAAAATATGTGTACATATGTATATATGTGTGTGTATGATGAGACAACAATAAATCCTACATTGACAGCTCTACCTTATTTCTAAGGAGAAAATTCCTTTACTACATGCAAAGAATAAGGCACATTTAGAAGTCCATTAGCAGTACATTTGTAAATGGTTTATATAGAATGAGAAAAAAGGGTAGCTTACAATAAGATATGGGATAACTTGCATTAAATCAGATACATTATTACCTAGGACTATCAATGTATATACCATATACATGTATATGGTGTTCTGCTGACATGGGATTCAGCATCTGCAAACTTGCTACACTCTGAATGAAGAAGCAAAAAAATGAAATAATATTCAGTCCTCTCTCCACATTCATGTGTTTGACCTTCACAAATTTGATTGTTTGTGACATGTGCGCCTGTCTTTCTCCCATTCTCTCCCTCCTACTCACTCGTTTTTTGCTCTGGTGTGCTTGCCTTCCTTCTCTGTGCCTGAGCAAAAGGCAGAGTTCCCCTTTTCCATTCCCTTGCCTTTTGTCCAGGCCTTGGTGAAGAAAGGCACACACACCTGGGCAAAAGGCAAAGGAATGAGAAGAGGAGAATGGGAGGGAAGACATGTATGTGTCTTCTCTACACGTGGGGCTCCCCTCGCACTTGCTTGCCTTTTGCCTGGGTGCATGTGCATTCCTTCCCTGTACCTAGGCAAAAACATGGGAGGGGGAGAATGCACGGAAGGTACATGTATGTGGCGTTCCCCGTCTCAGTCAAATTCAGTCTGTAGAGTGAGAGATAGGGATCAAAAACAGAAGAAGACCAGTGCATGTCATGAACCACAAATGCTTCATCATTACATGTTAAATAAAACTTTTCCAAAGCAAAATAAAACAATTCCTGTTACTTTGAATTGACCCCAGAAGCAAATTGCAAGCAGGTGCAGTTGAACCAGACAGGTAATATGTGCTCTCTAAAGCACACACTGGGCAACATTCTGGTCACTACATTTTACACTAGCCATAACACTGGAACACTTTGCAAGAGCAGCAGCACAAAGAGTCCATCTGTCTAGACCATATGAGGAATTATTAAAGTATGACCACATTGCCACTTATTACCCACAAGTTTTCTTTCCCAAGAAATAGTTAGAATTTCTCTCTGATACTACCTATCATGCCCTACTTCCAGAATAGAAATAGACTCTGACTCAGAGACTGAAAGAGAGGACATGCCAGGACCTGCTGAACAGGAGGAGGTTACAGAGCCACAAATCCCCAAAACAGAACAGAGTGCCAGATCCAGCAGAGAGTCCTGCTCCTTCAGATACAGAAGACAACTTACCTATACCTACCTTTGCTGAGCATAAACAGCAAAGGGAGAACTTGTGCCGCTCTCAAGTTATTTACAGGAGATAGCAATTAGTTAGGCAGCGGCTGTGTTAGGCTGATGACCTATACAGGCACAGCCCTTCCCCTCTAGGAGTTGTCAGAGCTTATCTGATCTTCCTGCTGGCTGTATTTCTTGGATTCTGTTGATGCTGGACTTATTGCTCTGCCTTTGGATTCTGTTGGACCTTGTTTATGCTGTTTACTTTTTGCTTACTGAGTAAAAGTAAGTGCCTGATTTTGAGCTGTTCTTTCGTTTGCTACTCTGCTTGCATTATCCCTTGGGTATCACCTGTGCAACTGTAAGTTCTGGTTTGCTGCCTGGATTGAGATAGGACACTACCACTTGGAAGTTTTGTGCTTAAGCATATTCTGTTTTGATAAGAACAATAGATGCTGGGTCAGACTAAGACCAAGAGCCTACACCATGCTGGGAGAGTGTAACTTTTGCCTGGCTGCTTCATCTAGCATGTGACAATAGTCAAGGAGTATCTCGCCACAGCTCTGTTGCTGGCGCGGGGGCCCTGTGGAAGGTGGTACCGGATACCTCTTTCTGTTAAACCTGGAAATGTGCGTGTATGGGCCTAACCTCCAGTTATGCCAGTATGTGTCATGAATAAGATGCTGGTCTACTGTATTCTATAATTTCTCCAATACCTGCAAAACATTGTCTAAACAGATATTTCCAGGGCCCTTTTCGCATTGAGGCTTCTCGCGTGAGAAGCCTCCTCCGGGAGGCTGCCGCTTCCCCCTCGTTCCTTCCGCAGGCGCTTCCTGCTGGTGCGTCCGTCACGCTAGCGCCCTGCCCCTTCCTTCCGCAGGGGCCTGTGGGAGCTGTAGGCACCGCGGAGGGAAGGAAGCATGACCCGGCCACCTCCCCGACACTCCGCACAGCAGGTAAGCGCGCATGGGCGCTGGGAGCATTGCGCGAGCGCGGGTGATTTTTGCTTCGAAGCGAAAATAAAAAAAACCGCGATCGCGCCGCTGCAGCCCCGTGAGCGTGGCGAAAGTGGGAGTGCGTCATGCAGAGCGACGCTCCCACTCCTGCGAGGCTCACGGGACTATTTCGCAAGAGAAAGTCCGTGCGAAAAGGGCCCAGGAAGCCCACAAACAGAGCGTGAAAGCAGCAATGTTCCCATTGTGTCTGTCTTCAGTAAGTGGTGTCCAGAGTGCCTTTAAACTGGAAGGGTTTTAGGTACTTCTAAAACTGCTAATTCCCACTAATGGATTGTTTCTCCATAAATTTGTATAGTCCTCTTTCCACAACCTCTACACTTGTATGCATCCCTATGTCTTAGGTTTTTTTAAACTCACTTTGGACTTTTTGGGGGGGGGGGTCAGGGAAAGAATCCCCAATTATCAACTTTAGAGATAACTTTCTAGAGCTTGTCATAATCCAGATTAGTTTTTACTCTCATGAACAAACCTGAAAGAGAACATAGGCAATCTTGACCACCTTTGAACATAATGAATTTTACAAAACTAAATAGCACTTGTCAAAATGCTCGATATTCTCATGTCCCTGTTTCTTTTTAATGTGCTGATCAATTGGACAGCCTATCCTCTCATACTGTAGCTATGCTTACCCAGAAGTGTTTGGTAAGGTACTTTCTCTGAAGCATTTAATTACTCCTAGAATGTAATGTTCTCTGGATTAATCCTATCCATGGTCTCTTTAATACAATTGAAGAACACCAATAGGTTGGGCATCTTTGCAGGAGCCATGCTGAGTCCTCCTGAGAATTCTTGAAGGATAAGAGAGATCCCAGAAGATTGGAGAAGGGCAAATGTAAGTCATACCAAACTAATCTTATCTCTTTTTTTGACAGAGTTACAAGCTTGGTAGATTGGGGAGTACTGTGGATGTAGTATGTCTTGATTTAAGTAAGATTTTAGATAAGATCACCTACGATATTCTTGCAGGCAAGCTGGTGAATTGTGGGCTAGACAATTAGGTGACTGACGAACAGAACCCAGAGAGTACTCACCAATGGTTCCTCTTCATCCTGGGGTGGGGTGCCTGAGGTTCTGTACTTTGTTTAACATCTTTACAAACAGCTTAGATGATGGAAGAGAAGGCATTATTATAAAACTTGCAGGTGACACCAAATTAGGAGAGACAGCTAAGACATCAGAGGACAGGAACAAAGTTCAGAATGATCTTGACTGATGGGAGAGCTAGGCCAGAACTAACAAAATGAATTTCAACAGGCATAACTGTCAATTAAGCCAGGAATAATGAAGTGCACAAATATAGGATGAGTGGCATCTGGGTTGAAAGCAACATATCTGAAAAGGATCTAAGGGTCTTAGTAGACCACAAGCTCAACAATGTATTTATTTAGGGCAACAGTTGTATTTTAAATGTTGTAAAGCGCCATGTACATGGATGGCGCTATATAAATAAAGAATAACAATAATAATAAAAAATAATAATAGGTGATGCAGCAGCCAAGAAAGCCAATGCAATTCTGAGCTTCATCAACAGGAGTAGTGTTCCATTCAAGAGAAGTATTAGTGCCACTCTATCCCAATCGTCAAAGAGAGAATACACTCCTAAAAGTGACTTGTCTTGTCGGTAGACAGAAAGGACTCACATATACAAAGAATATAATTAGAACTGCTTTGTACATGAACTGGAATGTTTTTGCTCACAAGTGAGCCTCTTTCTTGTTGATCATGATGCTGCAGCTTCTGCATCTATTGTTGCTGTCATTTGCATTTGTAGCAGCAACATCATTATTTTGTACATCCCATATTAATGCTTTATGTATCACAATTAACTGAAGTAAAAACTTTATAGACAGTGATTAAAAAGGGAAAATAAATACATATTTCAGCCAAGATCATAATGTACTTTCTGTAGACTCTAACAGCAACCCCTTATTACAATTTTTTTCATGTGTATATATATAAATTTAATACACATACACGCACACCACTGGTGCTTCAACATCTTTTCATGATCCATTACACAGCTATTAACATCCTTGGAAATAAAGCATTTCTTTTTCTACAGCTCATAATGAAAATCTCAAAATGCCATGTCTACAATCAACCAGCTCCCAATGTTTCCTTCATTTCCCACACCTTTTTAGGAAGCTTCACTTGAATATAAGCACACATTTCATGTTGAATGCCTCTTATGGTGTGCACAGCTGAGTAGATCCAAAGACAGTAATACACAAAGAAAAGAACATCTGAAAATATACCACGCAACATTAAAGCAACCAAGTGGAAAATTTTACTTATGGGATGGATTTGAGATTGTTAAATAAACTATGAAAATCACCAGAAACTGAACCCACAATTTTGATTTATCATAGGGCTGCTTAATAAACTATGCACTCACTGGGGGGGGGGACACCACCAGAAAAAACTGCACAGATCTTAATGTAACAGATGCTATACTGGATCAAACTAAATAGTTAATTTTGTTTACTAATCTACTATTCACTAATAGTGACAAACTAATTCACAAGACCAGCATGGTGGCATTTTTAACAAGCCACTGATTTTCAACATTTCAAAATGGAGAGCTTCCCCCCTCCAGTATTTTTTTAATACAGCTACTACTTTCCCATGCATTTATGTTAATACCTTTAAAGATACATGTGCTAGTCAGTATTTTTTATACATAAACATGCAATCATTTCAAAAAAATAAGTAAAGATAGAGACAGCTCTTGTCCTTTTAAAAGAAAATAAAAAAGTCATATGTCAAAACTAGCACAGACCAGACACAGAGGTAGGACTGGATAGGCATCCACAAATATGTACTTTACAGATGTCCACAGTACTGTTCAACAAGGATACTTTTTCCTGTCTAGTGAAGCTTATGTGGGAATGACCAGATGAGGGTGGATAGAATAGGAATGAGTGTGATGACCATTGAAATGGCAAGTCGGGAGACAGTGAGGTTTTGTGAAAAGCAGGGAATCGCTACACTCCACTGGAATTATGTAGCTCTTTTTTATATATATAATAATTCTATTAAGTTTCACAAATAAAAAAAGTTCTTTAACTTGTAATTTTACATGAAATATTTCTGATCTTCCACTCTGGTCTGGTCTTCGTTTCCCAAAATTCACTCCACTTATTACATTTATGTATCACAATATAATGTTTATCTCAAATGTTTGAACATGCTTTTCCCTCTCCCATTCCCTGTTATGTTACTGTTATCCCACTGTCATTTCAACAATCATAGTACAGTCATTTTCCCTTAAGAGTTCCCAGCTGTTACCCATTATTGGCCATTCTGCTTTTCTCTAATCATCAGATTTCAATCTATTCTTATTTCTCTACTTGTCTCTTTTAAATCTTTTTCTGCTATCTTCTCTTATACTTTTTAAGTCCTCCATCCTTTATGACATGAAATCTCCAATACATCTATCAGTGTATATCTGGCAGTCTGAGCTGTTATTACTGCTACAGTCACTCATCTTCTTGCCCTGGATTCCATTGTATTAAAATTATCTTGTTTCCCACTTATATTTATGTCCTATTCAGCCTCCATCCACCCTTTAACAATATCACAATATTTATATCAATGACAATATATCAATCAAATATGTAAGCTTAATTGACATTGTTAAAGAACATACTACTTCATCTAATTCAGAGCCCTGTGCCTAAATCCACCTCCCATTCCCCCCTCCCATCTCGGACTTTACAGCTTGGAGATTCATTTCAGAAGATTCACTGTATTCTCATAGCAGCTTAAATTCCAAGCCACTCCTTCCATGGGAGTGAGGATGTTTTGCTTGAATGACCTTACAGCACAGGCTCGCCAGTCTCAACAGTCCAGCCTCAAAAGAGAAAAAAATAGGAAACAAGTCTCAAACAGCAGGAGCTAAAAAAAAGAAAAAAGCACTGCTCAGTAACTGTTGCCTCCTGAAGTATTCTTCTAAAGTTAGAAATCCAGAGTCAAAAAGCCAAATCACCAATCCTCTCAGATCAACCAAAATAGTAAAATGTAGAGATAAAGAAAGTTCAAAGTCCAAATGGAGTTTATTGAATCTTGTAAAGTCCAACCTTATTCCTTAGTCCAGCACCGACCATTTAATTATTTAGCATTTTCAATTTGTAAATCCAAGTTGCAAATCAGAGATCATTTTACCATTAATGACTTCAATCGTCAGAAGAAAAGCAGAAAAGCCTCTTAACCGTTCCTTTAAAATCAGCCGCTCCTTTAAGATGAACTCTCAGCCATGACGCACTCACGTCTCCTCTGCGTCCTTCCATTCCTTCACTCCTGAGCACTGTTGCAAGTCAAATTCAGATGTGATATTTTCAAAATTGAAGACAAGAACAAGTTACATGCTTGCTTACTTTCTTTTTGGTAAAGTTTCTTCTTTAAAAGTTGATGGTGGCGCTTGTGCCGCTCTGGTGATGATCCCGCTGGCTCTGTCATGGTCCTTCGACCCCCTGGTACTTTTCACTCCCCTAGCTAGGTAGAGCCAGATGCCAGTTTCGGGGGGCCCTTTGGACCTCTTCCACACCCCTTTTACTGGAGGGGAGTTTTACCACCTCTGATGTTACAAAAGAAGTGGCTGGAATCCAGTGGGTGGCTGCTCGGGGCTGCGCCATTGCGCAGCTTCTCTCCGAGCTGCCACTCGCGTCCGCCATGCGACCGGAAGGGTATCTCTTTGAATATTATTGCAAATACCAAGTATATTTAAGTGGTATGTTGAGGTGGGCATCCATTGCAAGGTTGTGCAAGAAGCAGCCATGCTTTGGGGTTAAATTAAATACGGGTTGTAGAGCCAAGCCTTCTGACAGCCAAAATGGGGAACAGTTAAAAATGTTCAATTAGGACTGAGCAGACTCAAATTTAAATCACCACTTGGCCAGAAAGCTCACTAGGTGACCTTGGGGTCAGTCTCTATCTCTCAGAAGGTTGTTTTGAGGATAAAATGGGGAGAGCGAATTGTAATTCTTTGAAGAAAGGAAGGAAATAAATATTGATGTCCCCAAAGTCATGGTAGGCATCAGTTAGCTGCTGTGTTTGATTGATTAGATGGGAAATGATTGTGCTAAACGAGATAGGAAAATGCTGCTCTTATTGCACAGACTGGGGAAAAAAATCTCTGCTGTGGTTTGCATTAAACATTTCAATTACTGTTATAGATTAATCAATTTATATCCCACCAAATGTGATAAGAAAGACATGTATTGACACTCTGCAACAGTTTGCTGTCAGAATCTGTGAGAAGACTACAAAATAGGGCAAAGCTTCCTGCAAGAACAGTGGTTATGTTGTCAGCACTGAGGATGGTACCAAAAATATGCAAATCTGGCAGGCTAATAATAAAGATGAATGAGCTTTCCTCTTCCCTCCCAAAGGGACACAGTTTTGATCTGCAGGAATTAGAGGATGAACAGACACATATGTCTCATATTGATGATAGCCCCAGAACTGAAAGAAATGGGGATGGATTAGAAAAAGCAGAAGAGCTAGAAATCATTAACTACAGGGCTAATATCTTGCCAAAGCTAATTCCCCTATCTGAGATGTGACAAACCATACTTCTTAAAAACCAGTTTTGAAAAGTGAATGCTGCATGTGGCAGCTAGTGGTCATGAATGTGTCTCGGGCTGCTTCCTTTGTAAAGCAAATTAATATGGAGGTAGAAATAACTATAAATCAGCCTTACTGAACCCATCAGCTGAAATACCAGCCTGCACATGAGAACGTACGTTGGCATTTCTGAGCTGATATTTCAAATGTAGTGGTGGGGAGGGGAAGGAAGCAACTCTCTGTATAACCAGGTTTGATAATGGCTTATGAAGAGAGGAGAGAGTCAAGAAGTGATGCCTGCAGCTTGCTATTCACATTAAGAAATAATGGCAATGTTGGGAACCATTCTGCTTAAAACTCAACTCTGCATTTGTCACCGTACTCAAACCCAGTGGGAGAGCAAAGTACACGATTCACAAGCATGTCAATTATGGATGTTTGCCAGGCAGGTAGTCAGCACTTTAGGTTTGATCCAGTGAGAAAGTGTCTTTGAAGCCTTTCATATAAGGCTGTTATAAACACAAGTGTAGTTGGATATAGCTGGTTATAGGGGTTGCACACAGCTTTTGAGACAAATTCTTGAATTGGGTATGCTCACGTTTTTAAATATCCAATTCTTTACGACTTTCATGAAGATGGTGAGAGAAAGAAAAGAAAATGCCAGTGCAGCCAGTTCTTATAGCTGGCATGATAGGAATATGAAGGCACTGCACTTGACATATTAGACCTTGAATATAATAAGCATAAGGAGAAGGACATCTTCTTTGAGCTGCAAGCTGAGGCCTGTCAGAAAATTCTGGCAGAAGGTGGGGTAGGAACAGTTAAGTTGTGTAAATTGTCAGAGTAAGAAGATGAGTGATCTCTGTTATTCAGGGGAGTGGACCAGCTGATTTGATATTACTCCTGCCATCTGGAAAAAAAAGTGTCTTTCAGCCAATCATTTACAGTACAATCTCTAAGGACTGGCACCTTCCAATTAGTAGACAGAAGCATTGGTTTGCTCCACACTCAGGCACAATCACCCTAAAATGGAAGGAGAAATGGAAGGCACTAAATGCAAGGGGCAAGAGGTGGGAAAGCCACCATGTACACAGAAATAAATATATTGAACCCAACATTTTTCAAAATAGGTACTTCTTCAAGGGCACTCACAGGCACAAGAGCTTATGAAAGCTTGGGCCCAGAAAGTAGTCTAAATGCCTTCACACTCTATCAGAAGAAGTGGAGACATGATCAAATTGGCAGTACCATGAAGTGACATAAGAGCTTGCTTTATAATAGAATCATTGGCATAACTCCTACAATGAAACCAGAAATTTTGCAGACTTTTTCATCACCCCTATTATTGCTGAAGTCAATTCTTAAATGCTAAACCATATGCAACTGAATAAAAATATCCATGCACAAGAAATATAAGTGTTTTTTGTTGAAGTGCAAACGATATTTAGAAGAGGGAAACCATTATATGGGAAAATACATAGTCAAAATAGCTACTGGTAAACAATGAGGACTGCTGAAAAACAAAACCCAGGTGTGGATTAAAATCTACCATCTGTCTTAGAGAGGATAGTAAATAGTGTATGGTGCTGAGGCTACAAGAAAGGGTGCGTGGATAACACAGTGATTCAGCCAAAAATGACTGACCAGCATGGGGCAGGCCTATATATAGGTCTATCAAGTCTCGCCTGAATCCTGTGAAATCAGACTGAATCCCATTCCAAGTCTCACAATGGTCATTTCATTGTGAGACTTGGATCAGACTGCTCTGAGCCCTGCCCAGAATGGTGAAGAACCAAATGCCAGCCCCTAAGGGAAACTGGTATAACATTGCCCCCCACAATGGCGGGGGTATGCCTATCTATGGCCTGTATCTCACTGGTATGGGCCATATTTCAGAGACTCTCTCTCTCTCTCCCCACCCCCCAAAATCATGTTTTGGGGCATTGCAGTTCCTCTATACCCAGCAACCTTTTTAAAAAATTGTGTTCCTAAGCTGTTCTTTGTCTAAGGGGGGATTACCTTGGAGATAAACTGTTCTTGAATCAGCAAACATCTTGGTGCCCTTATGACTTTTCATAATGGGTTATTTACATTTTCATATAACCCAAAGAGAAAACAGCTGGTATGCTTGTGGCTTTTCAATTACATGCTCAGGATCAGAGAACAAATGCTTGGTAGTGAACTGTTAGCTGCTATGTAATTGTCCGGTATGGTAGATGCCATAAAACAAACTATGAAATCCCCCTTGCTAAACATGAATACATTTTGTTTGTATGCATATTTGTCAGTGCAATGCTTATTTTGGATTTCAATATTGCCCCTTTTATATTTGAATATGAACGGAGGACAATTTACATCTACTTCTTTGAGTTGCATTTAGATAAACAGAACCTTGCATGCATATTATGTTACCAACAAAACAAATCAAATAAAGTGTGTACTCGAAATAATGCATTACTATGGAACTAAATCAGGCTAGAAATCTTACTGTTGTCTCTGTGTGAATGACCCATTCTGTGACCCAAAGGTGTCTGAATACAGGAAGCATGACAATGTAGCCAAGGAAAAAGTGAAGAAATAAGTTAGGAGGAAGAAAGCAATAAACATGTTGTCCAAAATAAGTCAGTAAGTTTGCTGGTGTGATTTGATAACCACCAAATACATACAGAAGTTTTAGCCAACTGTTAGATCCAACAGAAGTACATGCACTGAATCAGTGGAACTTGTTAAGACAACACTGATTTAAGGCCCATTTATTGAATGGGGTCTAATAACTGCATTTAAACCAGAACATATAGCACTTGTTCATTTGTCAGGGCCAAAGTAGATTGTATAGTAATAGGTACCTGCCACCAAAAGTGGGAACCATATTATCTAGTACTTCCTCTTACTTCTCTGGAGTACCATGAAGTCATGTTTCACATGGGCTATTAAGCCCTGAACTTGTAAAAAGCAGTTAGAAGTGATAAATCCTATTATATGGGGGGGGGTGCACCTCTCACAGAAAGAGCAATTTGGCAATGGTACAATTGCCTAGAGAGTTGGTGGGGTGTCTTTCACTGGAATCTTCAAAAGGAGTCTGGACAGGTATCTTCTAGGAATGTTTTAGCTGAAGATCCTGCATTAAGTTTGGACTTAATGGTCCTCTTACAACTCTGTATCTGTGATTTTAATTTGAGGATCTATTTTATCTATGTGTACTTTAGTCAATCGGCTCTTTAGGGATAAGTTGGTACCATTTAATCCACAAAAAGTACTAAGATCAAGTTTCTTCAAGAGCAATTCCTAGATCAGAGCTTTCCAAACTTTTCATGTTGGTGACACACTTTTTAGACATGCAGCATTTCACAACACAGTAATTTCAGTTTTACTAGCAAACCGGATGTTAAGCTAACCCTTTATAAGAGATACAGACACATACATAAATTGTAATTTAAAAATGTATGGAGACACAACATATCTCATGAAAAACTTTCATATTTTTTTAAAAAATATATGATTTATAAACAATAACATACATTTCCAAGATTGTAGGTGACACACCTACACACTTCAGGTGACGCACTAAAGTGTCATGGCACACTGTTTGGAAAGCCCTGTCCTAGATCTGGAATGCAATGTTCCCCTTAATTTATTGTTGTGTGCCTTTCAGTTGTTTCTGACTTATGGCAACCTTAAGACAAACCTATCACAGGGTTTCATGTGGCTGAGAGTATGTGACACACCCAAGGTCACCCGGTGGGTGTCCATGGCTAAGCAGGGAATCAAACCCTGGTCTCCAGGATCATAGTCCAACACTCAAACCACTACACCACTCTGGTGCTGCTTTATATTCTTCAGGTGGCCTCCATTTTCTACTACTTTCTTATCCCTTCCCAATCTGAAATGTTTTTCCTTAGATAACGAGATTACATGATTTAAACTGCAAATTTCAGCAAAATCAGAAGCTGCTAATAAGCTAAGTACCAAAAATAGAAATCAAAAGTTTAGAGATCTGATGAAAGATTTTAATAGTGAGGAAGCAAGGATTGAAGAGGAGAGCACGGTATAAGGGATTCAGTGTTACTGAGAAGTAGACTTTTACTTGTAACAAGACTGGAAGACAAATTTGTGTGATATTTCTAGAAGTAGATAGCCTGTAGATGTTCTGTGTACTTTGCAGCTGCTTTTGACACTATTCCCATTAGAACAGAGGAAGTCAGAGCAAGTATGTAGTCAGAGCAAATGGTGTGATATGTCCTCTCACTTGCATCATGAACTGCTGGTTCCTTTTTTCAAAAACATCTACAAGAGCTCTATTTGTGTAATATAAACGCTTGCTTTCTATTGCCAGGTACCTCACATGTGAAAAGGCTATCATCATCTCTTTCCTTAAACACCTTCTCCAAACCCACTTATACTTCAAATTTGCATTGCACTGTATCCACTGTTATTTACTCTGCCTCCTCCCCTCCACCCTTTTTTCACCTTTATTATCTGTTTTTTCACATTTATATCCTAATGCATCCTTCTTTCATAGTGTTCAAGGCAGTACAGATCAGATATGCAGAGATGGAGGGATGATGGGGGTGGTTCACCCCGAGCAGCAATGTTTTTGGGGTATCTCAACCTGTAGCCACACACACACACCACAGCCACACACCCATGCACTGTGGCCATGCCCCATGCACAGTGGCCCTGCCTCCCACTCTGTAGCCCCGCCCACATCCCACCCCCTCCCCTCCACACACTCCAAGCTCTGCCACTGGTACAGGTAATACTCCTCCATATTTATTTTATTCCTGCAACAATTTAGCTTCCTTCAGGAAGTTCACATTCCATATATTATTTATTCATAATATTCCTGTATTTGAACATTTATATCCTATATTATAAATAACAGCAGCAAAAAATAAATTAAGAGCCCAATCAACTAGCAGTGAAATGTCACACTCCTAACTTTATGGTCTAGTTGGATTTAAACAAAGGTCTTTCTGTTTTATGTTCAGGACTTTAACCACCACACCAAAACTGACAGTCAACCTTGGGGAAATGCTCAAGGTATGTGTGAAGTCATGCTGCTGGGGCCATGCTGGAACAAGTATGTAGGAATATTTTTATTACAGTTGCTTAGGATAACTCAAGTTCTTTAAAAGATCCTACTGTAATTGCATCAGATCATAAAGTCACTAAGAACTCTTACAGCATTTTGAAATCACTTTTAACCACCATGGTTCTATCTTGTTGGATTTATAGGCTCTTTCCACAGCACCCACCCATCCCACAATGGGGACAGGAGAAGGACACAACTGCAATGACAGCTTCTGCATGATGTCGATGTGGTCCAATCCTTCTCCCATCCCCAGAAGGCAAAATTGCTGATTAAATCATTGACAGGTTTTTCCTGTCAATGACATGAGATCATGCCACCATCCTTTACCTTACTTGTCCTGCCAATGCCTCACAAGAGCAATGGTTGCACTTCCTGCCCCAGCACAGCCTGGAAAAGGACCTGGCTGCACTGTGGAAGGAAGAGCTGTGAGCATCACGCTGCCTTCCACAGGGAATCAGCTGGTATGAAAAGAAGCATTCTCGTCGCACTCCCCTCCCCACTGGACAGCTTTGGGAAAAAGGGCCATACTTTACCACAGAAGTTAACATTATCTGCTAGAGAACTTGATTGAACTCCCCTGAACTATAATTCCCAAGGTACACTGAAAGAAGAAACTACGAGGATCAAACCAGTTTAACTGAAATATAGGCAGACATTCATGGAATCTTGGGGACTTGGAGTTAAGGGAATATGATAAAGCTCTAAGTCCTTCTTTGAACTACAGGATTCATTAGGATGGAACCATGACAGAGCTATAAAGTGCGACATAAGTAATTGCAGTTACACTGTGAATCAACAAATCCATGCATACTTCATCCCTAAAAATATTGTACAGTTATCATGCAGTCCTATATACATCAATCATCAAACGTTGTAAGTCAACACAGTACATAGGTTCCCACACGTTGTTTTCAAATAGTCTTACTCCTAGATCAGTGTGTATAAGATTATAGTCTTAACATAATGCAAATCAAGAATATGGGATTGGAAAAACAATGAGTACAGAACTATTACTGTTGATATGGAGTTTAGATTTTGCTGAGATATTAAATGCACCTCAATAATTGTGCCATTGTTTAGAGGTTAATCATCATGCTGCACTCTAAGGAACAGATTTTTTTTAAGTGTCACTCATAAATCAGCATGGTGTATACACTGCTCATTGAAGCAATCAGAGGAATGTATTCCAGTCAACACCATTCATCAATGTCATCCACAACAGCAATTATATTGAGAGAAGGAGAGAAAGACAGAGAGACAGAGAAAGAAATGACAGGCATCATATCCTAAATGACAAGTGGAACTAACTTCTGTAACTACATGTCAGTCGTCTTCTGGCTGAGACAGGTTTGTTTAGGGCATCAGGAAAAGAAGTGAAATTGTATGATAAATCAAAAATGCAAAAAAAAAAGTTGTTCTTAAGCCAAACTAAGGGTCTGTTCCCCTTCTGAAAAATAAAAATAAAATAATAATAATTATTTTATAATATATTTATAAATATAACAGTTATCCTTCTATACCCATGGATTCTGTATCCATGGATTCAACCAACCACAGCTCAAAAATATTTAAAAAAAAAGAATCCAAAGAGCAAACCTTTGAGTTGTTCATCATTTTATATAATGGATAACATTTTACTACATAGGGTATGGGAACAGTGTGAATATAACAAGAGTGTAGAAATGAGAAGAGATTTCCAAAAGGCAGTAGGTCAAAATCTCCTACCTCATAGCTTTACTTGCTGCCAGACCAGCAACTAGATGAATGAATTGATCAATGGAGTTTCTTCACTCCATCAGTCCTTAACCTTGAAGAAGAGACCATACATGGAATTCTCCTGGAAAGGCATGCTTCATTAACAGCAGATGTACAGTAGGTTATATGAACTGAACCTCTGCTTCAGCTTTCAGAGACAGCTCAGACAAATTCCCTAAAATATTAATTTAAAAGAGTATTCAATTGAGCTTATTCTATTTCATACCCCATTTTACAAATACAACAAGAAAAGAAATCTTTAAAGAGGAACTGTCAAGGTGATTAATTATTTTCTCAGGTCATTAAAATCAATTAATCTCTAATGCTGTTCCTTATAGGGTCACCCAAGGAGGACTACTATCACCTACAATAATCAAAGCATTGCTTGATGTGTTTAAATTATTCAGATAAGCTACTTATATTTAACTAACTGATTAGGTGGTTCTAGTAAGATGAGCAATTAGACAATGCTTTACATGTCTATATATTAATTAGAAAAATACTTCTTTTGTCCTGGGTGGACTGATTGTATACATCACTGACTGAGATAGTTGGAAACATCAGCAAAAAGACTTACAGAATGAAAGCAGAGTGAAGCTTAAACTTATGTGGAGTCTACATCCTTCTTCAGTTATAAAGCCATCAATTCTGTGCAGGTATCTATTTATTCAAATACTTTGTCTATAGTCTTCCTTTCTAGCAAAGCATGACACATGGCTTACCAATTGAAAATAATGGCTTATAATCTAATACATATATTTAAAAGTGTGTATGTTAACTGGGAGTCAAATTAGGAGAAAGAAGAGTAAAAAAAAAGACAGTTCAGTTGAGTTCAAGACAAAATCAGACTATATATAAAGATACAACATGATCTATGAAAAAAAATTCTGTTACACAGACATATTTCAATAGAAATTGGTGCCTCTCTTAAAAAAGAACTGTTGAAACAGGGAACTCCTTTTTGAAATTTGAAAGCTTGCAGGGGGAGAAGTTCATGGCCTCTAACAACTTTTAATGTCATACAAATTGCCAACAAATATTATTCACTTTTTCAGAATATTGAAACTCAGCATATGCAAAACATTTTGATCTATTATGAAATCAAGTTTGTATCATGAAATCAGCTTTTTAAGTTTATATTTCAATTGCTTTTATTTACCATTTTACTTTTTTAAAAGCCCATCACCATCATGATCACTAAAAAGCCTTGCCACTTGAAGCTAAGGGTGGCAGATATCTTTTCTATACCAAGGACTCCCCTTAGGAAAACATAATGTAGCATAAATGAGCTGGCTGCCCCCTTTTCACGCCTATTTTTGTCATGCTGTAGGGTCTCCAAAAGACAGTATCTGGTATACACACATCACCATTCCCCTCCTTGCACATGGAGTTTACATGAAAGGAGAACATCAGTAGTCCTAGAGAGACAGGGCTTTTTCGCACTTCCGGGGGGAAACGGGGCATTCTGATACTTACGAGGCTGGCACATGCCCTCAGCTGATCCACACTGATCCGGAGCAGTGCATGCCCACGCTTCACACTTCTTTGGGGACGAACATGGCGCTTTCCAGTTGGTGGAAGCTCTCCACCAACCGGAGAAGCTCACCAGCCTAAAGCCCGCCCCCAGAAGATTTGCAGGCTCGTGCTAGTGCAAGCCTGCAAATCTACACTTAGCGCAATGACGGACTGGGGCACGCTGTGTTATTGAAAGTCCTCTTCTAAGCGGTCTTTCAATAGCACAGCGAACCACCCGTTCTGGGCATTCTGGAGCGGGCTAAAGTCCGGACATACATAAAGTAGTCTGGACCCAGTTTGCCCCCAAGTGCAAACGTCCTTGCTGGAGGACGCTCTGCCCCGTCTCTAAATCTAAGTGTGGAAAAGGCCACAGATGACTGAAAATCGAGACAGAAGAAAGTGGCTCAGAGGCAGTGAAGTGACAGGTGAGATAAAATGATATATATTATGGATGATTGAAATCTGAGCCACTGTCTTTTCACCAAATGCTTTACAGGCCAGATAGTAGTCAAAACACTGAGCAAGTCAAACTCAGGTAGTTGACTTCAAACATAAATGTTTCCATAATTGCTATGCACCACAGTGCTGCTACAGATTTATTTGAGTTTGTATTACTCAGTAGAGCTTATACTTCTGTTTTGTTTTTTAAAGACAACTTTAAAAAAAATCAGTCATCCAAAACTGTACTTTTGCCTATATTAAGCTAGCTCTCTCCTTCATGCTATCTGGTGTACTCCAGAAATTGAAGTTCAAGAAATCAACATCCCCAAACTCCAGTTCTTTTTTTGATCTCCAATTTTTTTCTGGGTCTTAGCCATGATTCAGTATTTGATCAAAAATCTTTGGACTACTGGTGACCTACAACAATGAAAACTTATCTCCCCAAATTACATTCTCCTACCTCTTGACAAGGGATACTTACTAGGATTAGTGATCTTTGGTTTTTTTCTCCAGGCTGATAGAGTATATGTGTTCACAACAATGAATACTGGTTTTATACTACCTTATATGTCATGGTTATACTACACCATCACCCTCTACTACATATCAACATCACAATCCTTGGGAATTGTAGAAGGGCTAGTGATCCTGAAAATACTCAGGTGCTCTTTATTAAGAAGAGGGAAACCAATGTAAATTTGTTTAAACCTGCAGTATGATGTAAGTTATCTGTTAAAAAATTTCAGGAGGTGTCCATGTGTTTTTAAATTCCATCACAATTAATTCTGTTGACAAAATATTGAATTTTGGATAGCTTTTAAAAATCTTATTTTTAAGAGTGCTGAAATATGACTTTTGGAAGTGCAGGTGTTAAAACAAGAATATAGAAAAAAAACGGTCAGTAATTCTCTAAAACCTTCTAAAAATTCCACTCATCCAATTATGGAGATTTTCACACAGAGTTGGTTTATATAGACATGTCTGAAGCATTTCTTTCTGTGGTTATATCATCAAAGGGTGTAGTTCCTAAGAAAACAGATTTGCTGTTGTTCACAGCATTCTGTCCCTGTGGCTATCCAAGACCTAATCCCTATATATATATATATCAAACAGGGGTGAACAACCCAGCAAAAGAGAATCATAGAATTATAGAGTTGGAAGAGACCACAGAAGTCATCCAGTCCAACTCTGCCATGCAGGAATCCATATCAAAGCACTTCCAACAGATGGCTATCCAGCCTTTGCTTAAAAACCTCCAAAGAAGGAGACTCTACCACACTCCGAGGCAGCATATTCCACTGCCGAACAGCTCTGACCATCAGGAAGTTCTTCCTGAAGTTTAAGTGGAATCTCTTTTCCTACACTTTGAATCCATTGTTTCTTGTCCTAGTCTCTGGAACAGTGGAAAACAAGCCCACTTCCTCCTTGACATGACATCCTTTCAACTATTTAAACAAGGCTATCATGTCCCCTCTTAACCTTCTCTTCTGCAGACTAAACATACCCAGCTCCCTAAGCCACTCCTCATAGGGCATGGCTTCCAGACCCTTCACTATTTTGGTCACCCTGCCCTGGACACGTTCCAGCTTGTCAATATCCTTCTTGAACTGAGGTGCCCAGAACTGGACACAGTATTACAAATGAGGTCTAACCAAAGCAGAATAGATTGATACCATTACCTTCCATGATCTAGACACCATACTCTTATTGATGCAACCAAGAATCACGTTGGCTTTCTTGCCTGCCACATCACACTGCTGACTCATGTTCAGCTTGTGATCTACCAAGACTCCTAGATCCCTTTCACACATACTGTTATCCAGCCACATGTCCCCCATCCTATATTTGTGCATCCCATTTTTTCTGCCTAAGTGCAGGACCTTACATTTCTCTCTGTTGCAATTCATTTTGTTAGCTTTCGCCCAGCTCTCCAATCTGTCAAGGTCATTTTGATTTTTATCCTGTCCTCTGGGGTATTAGCAACCCCTCCCAATTTGGTGTCATCTGCAAATTTGATCAGCATGCCCTCTACTCCTTCATCCAAGTCATTGATGAAGATGTTGAATAGCACTGAGCCCAGGACAGAACCCTGTGGCACCCCACTAGTCACTTCTTTCTAGGATGAAAAGCAACCATTGATGAATGTCCTTTGGTCAGTCAACCAAACAGAAACAGAAAAATCTCTTGTGGCTCAGTGTGATACCTGGGTATATTTAGGTCTTGAACTTTAGGTATAGGAATCTCTAAGTTTTTATCTCAATTCATTATTAGGTCCAAAGGGAAAGAAAGATGTGTGTTTATAGAAAAGAAAAAGCAGCCCAAAATTTATTGTTCTATTGAGCCTAATGACCTCTCACCACCATCACTTCTTTCTTGCCTCTCAATTTTTGAGGGAAAGATATTTTAGGATTTTTTTTCAAAAAAATCTCTTGAGAGGCGCTATTAAATGAAGTCAGTTTTTTAAAAAGGTAAAACCATATTCTTTAACAATGAAACCTATTGTTCTTTGTTCTGCAAGGCACAGATAATGTGATCTCTGCCCCTGCTTCTTCTTCAACAGTGAGTGGCTTGACATTTCATGACAATTGCTATCCACTGAAATTATCACTTGGTTAATTTCAGTAAAGTGATTTTTTGATTGTATGACATGCTTCTGAATAAAATCTGAAACAGTATATGTGTATTCATGACAGTAAATAGGAATGTCTAATCTATAGATTTTTTGTATGTGCTTTAAGACAAAGGTCCGTTGTTGTTGTTGTTGTTATATAACTTGTAATGTAGCTTCTGACTTGTGGCACCCTGAGATTAACCTATTGTGTGGTTTAGTTTATATGGGGTTGGCTTCCTCTGAGGCTGAGAGAGTGTGACTTTCCAAGATTACTCAGTGGCTTTCCTTGACCAAAGAGGCATTCAGACCCTGGTCTCCAGATTCCTAGTCAAACACTCCAGTTACTACAACACATTGGATCCTTCAATCTTATGCATGCTTACTGATTTAAATCCCTCTGATTTAAATGGGACTTCAAAATAGCATTGTACAGAAATTGGAATGAATCTCTTAAATTATTAATTCACTATTTTTAGTGATTTCTGCTAACTTTCTAGATTTCCCAATTAATACTGAAGCTAGTTAATTTAGTTAATTAGATTATTAGAATTCATTAGGGTGGGGTGCCTCTCCCTCTGTCACATTCCGTAAAACAGGAAGGTCTGCTTTCTCAGAACTATTCGATCTGGAGAAAATGTGTCCAATGTCTCTGTTGTTGGGTAAGCTAATTCGTGTGATTTCTTTGAGAAGACAACAGTTGGGAGAGAGAGTGGCAAAGAAAGAACTTAATGGAGACTAGGTCAGAGAAGTTGATTCATTGACCGAAGGACCTGGTAAAAAGAAAATGATTTTTTTAAAGTGATCCTTGGAATTAGGTGAGATGGGGGGAGTGGTTTGTTTGTTCAGCAGAATTCCAAGGCCCTCAGACAGCCATGGCTTTTTCAGAATGTTAACACTCTCCTACCACATGCACATGGGTCTATGGAAGGAAATTGTCTGGAGTCTTGGGAGGGGGCATTGAAACTCTTATTCTCTACTGCTCAGATGCTAGATCGGTTTCTATTGCAGTTATGGCTTAATATACAATTATCATACAATATCAGCTGACTAAGCTGAATGCCTTTTAGGTCTGAAGTGTTTTAGGATTGACAGGTGCTGCTTTTCCATAGCTATTTGTGGGCGGGGGGGGAGTGTCTGGAGTCTTCTTGGCATTGGGGGTGGATTATGATTCTTTTCAGTAACTATTCCCTTTCTGTTGATTATATCCTTGACTAATTTGTATTGTAAAATAGACAATTATTGTATAATATTATAGTGAGCTAAAATCAACCTGTTTGCAATTCTTTTGTATATTACTGGGATGGGTCTAGGTTCTTGGATAATTAAATGAAATTTATCCCTCTAGTTCTACACTATTTCTTTCTCTCTTGGCTCCTTCCTTTCTGTTTTCCCCTATCATTTCCATTCTGCCCCCCTCCTTCCCTCACTTTCCTTTTTTTTTTTTTTTAACAAACTCCATCTTTAATTATATGGCTAAGGTAACATGGCTGCAGAGAAGAGTGGACTAGCTAGATACCTGCTCACTGAAACTGCAGATGCCACAGATTGTATTTGGGATCCCTGGTTCCTGCGTGCAAAACATATCCTCTAACAGTGATCTTTACAGACCACACTTCTTGATTGGGGGTAAGGAGGCTGAAGGAATGCATTGACCGGTTGCACAGAAAAAAAATGTTCTACACAGACTACAGACTATTCACAGTTCAGATGTATACTGTGTGCAAAAAGACCTATATGAATTTTTGTACACAGAATGAATCCCAAACTGAGAAGTTTCTCATTGTTCAGGTTTCTCCTTGGCTAGGTCTCCCAACACTCAGGAAACACTTTTCATCTGTTGTTCGAATACTGCTGAACATTCTTTCCACGCCAAATTCCACAACAGGTTTGGGAAGGACACTCTATGCACTGGTAGTGTCATCATTTGCATCCACCAACATCACCTACAGAAACACAACTTCCACTTAGGTCAGCTGTCACTATCCACAGAGAAGCAGTGAATCTTACCCACTCAAACTGAATATGGAAATCTCCTGATAGAGAAGGGGGAAAAAATCAAAATTCCAGTATCATTCATGGATGACAGATATTCAGATATTGCTGTGGAGTATATGTTAATATTTATCAGTGTTCCCAAGTTAAAACAAATGACAAAAACGTTGCTATATTGCCAATGTGTAAAGCTAATAATACTAACAGCATCTTGCAACCTAGTAAAACAATGTAATGGATTGGTAGGCACCAAACAACCATTTAGGAATAAGACGGTTTTAAACAGCTTTAGCACAGCTCCATGAGTTATTAAAGCCATGCTAATTAAGACTAAGTACAGCATGGACCACAGTGCTGGAAGGAAGGCACTGGATTTTAATGATACACCTGCCATGCCACCAACTGGTAATCAGGTAATTTATCAACTTGCTCCTTTTTCACAAACACAGCCAGAAAACATACAAATAAGGTTGGCAAAACCTTAAAAAGAAGAATGATGTAACATGAAGCTGAGGAGAAAAATCCTATTTTGAGCCAAGATATTTGAAATATGCATTTTAAATAATTGTGGGCAGGCAGGTAAAATTCTTTACCACAATCCAAGATTACCTGTATTTTTCTTAAGAAAAGTCCATGCTTTTTTTCTGGATGGGCTTGTCTGCATATATCCCTTTATGCCATAAGTCAACTTACGGTAAATCAAATTATGGACATGTCAACTTATGGTGACCCCATTAATTTCATAGGGTTTTCTAAGGCAAGGAATACCCAGATGTGATCCTGCCAGTTCCTTCCTCTGAAATATAGCCTATAGCACCTGGTATTTGTTGATGATCTACCAACCAAGTACTAGCCAATGTTGACCTTGCTTAGCTTCTAAGATCAGACAGTATCTGGTGACTTTAGAGTATTTAGGCCTGTTCATTTTCAAAGTACAGAACAGAAAATACTTGGATGAAGTAGACTGGGGGTAGGTGAGGCTGTTTAGAGAAATAAACTTTTTTTTAAGCCCACATATGAATACAATTACGTGCCAAAAGATTCAGAATAATGGCTTCATTTCCCACCATTTCAAAAAAGCAAAGAAACAAGCAAACTACATTTTCTATTTAGCATACTTTCTGAATTCCATTAAAGGTGTTAAATGAACAGAGCAGCTTCAGGGTAAGACAACAGTAAAATAAATGGAAATGTCTACTTCGTATAAGAAGGGTGGTTTTGTTGTTGTTGTCTTTTTTAATCAAATAATTTGTTCTACTAATATTGCATTACAAAATGGATCATGCACAACTCCTCTCAACCCACATGTTTTACTCTGTTTACATTTTGGCTTCAGCCTCTCCATAGGTTATTATGGATCAGGATGGATACGCACACAGAAATAAAGAAGGAAGGAAGGAAAGATCCCAAGTCCTTAAGAAGTAATTGTGAGTTACTATGTGTTGTAATATCTATATTCCATCAACCAGGTTATTAGTTTTTTCTTTCCTCCTTTAAACTTTCAATTAACTGGGCTAAACTGCAATTGTAGCTTCTGCAGCTATTCTCTCCTTGGTTCTTTTGTCCATCTACCCCATCCCCTGCTTATAACAGCAAGCAGGACACTAAATATAACACATGAAAGGCACATGCTTGTGTGGAAGGGCTGGGGAAATGGCTGGGAACGACTTCAGCAGCTATGGCCTCCCCTCATCTCAGCAAATCTCCAGGCTGCAGCCCTACAACACTGTTAGCATTTTTTATAGGATTCCTATTTCCTGTTTCTGTGTAGGAAGGGATGTTGCCACTCTTGGAAACCCTCAGTTCATGTTTACATGCACACCCTCATTTTGGTTGTTACAGCCCCGCTTTTACATTGGGGCCTCATGTCATCAATAGGCCAAAGGGGATGCCTGATGAGCACCATTCATGCCTTTCCAAACCCATTCCATCTGAGGAAATGAGGTAATGAGTAAAATGGAACCACATTAATGCAATCTAAAGCTCTCCATTCGCCATTTCCACAGGACGGCACCCTCCTGGCATGGGGACACATGAAGAGCAGAACAGCAAAGACATTTTCACATCATGACATCGTGGTTCCATCATTAATGGAAAAACTCCACCAATGGCCCACAATTGCATGAGGCTTCCATTGCCACTGACTGCTGCCAGTCATGCAGAAGGTCTGGAAGCGCAATCACATGCTTCCTTCCCCACTGCAACATGGGAAGAAAGGCAGATGCACTGTGGAAGGAAGGAATGTGTCCTTTGCGCTCCCTTCCACAGGCAGCTGGCCAAGTGGAGAGGGAAGCATTGGGGACATGCTCCCATCCCAGCAGAGGCGCTGCCAAGATTGTGATGAGACAATGTGGGAAAGCACTGTTGTGCAGAAATGGCCTAAGGTAGGACACCATGTAAGCCGAACAGTTAAAGCATCAGTGGGGACTAACAAAACCACACACCCCCCAAAAAAACACTCCTATGAGTAAAAAGATTTCAACAGGTTAATAAGACATCATACAGCTGGGGGCAGCTCTTAGGTTTCCTCTTAGAGTTACAAAAACAAAATTAAATATGAGTATACTTAGAACTAATCACCAGTCAGAAAAATGAAAATAAGCATTCCTAAAGTGGTCCCTGTCGATTCTCATATAAAGCATTTCTGGTGCTGTCTGGTGTACCAGTCCAAGGAAAGGTGTTCCACAAAGCAAAGCCTCTTTAATGACTTTACATTATGCTGCCTTAAACTGTTCCCATTTACCTTTGCTATCCTGACATTAAGCCAGAGATACAGCTAGGTGGCAGTCGCTTTGCACTGCACATTTTAGAAAACAGATTCAGATTAAGTATAATGTCGGGGTGCCATTAACACAAATATACCCTGGCCTAATTTATGGAAATTGCAACATGGAAGAAACTCAGTGCTTCTCTTCAGATGTTGTAAAATGTGGGCAGAATGGAAATGTGCCTCCCGGTACCCTGATGTTCAGGCCTGGGGCATCCATATGATGAGCACAATAATTACAAAAGAGAAATGTACATACAGAAAGCAAAACTTATCTGTGCTTGATTGTGTAGGTGTTCCAACTGCATGAAAGTCAGCATACTGTATTCGGCTAAACAGGTTGGTGCCACTGTACAGTTGTCTCCTGTGCTTTGCAATGTTATTCTCTACATTCGGACTACAACCCCCCCCCATTTTGTTGTATTGTTTGCTAGTTCAAATCCCATGTTCTTAGTACTGTTTTCCCTAAGGGAAGAATTGAGAATTCTGTCATATCTAAAGAAAGGTTATGCAGGTGTGGGAAAACTCAACATTGTAATATCAAGAGGTGAGATAAAAATGAACTGGATGTTTTAAAGACAGAGGGAGGAACTCAATATGGAACTCATTATTCTACATTCTGAGATGGCTCATTTTGCATCTGTTACTACTACACACTCTCATTTTCTCTATTCAGGCCTACTGAAACATATTTTTTTGCCCAGAGTGAAGCATAGTCAGGCCATATGGAACACTGACTTCTGTCTTCCTACCCATTTTTGTCTTTTCCTTATCATTCTACATGTTTCCTGCTCACTGTTTACTCAAATGCTGTGATGTAGCAGCAAGGTGCTCTTGTGTGTCACATGAGCAGGATTAAAGCATTATTAGGTCACAGGCATTTCTGTACAACACATCTGCATGTGTATGTTCTAAAATGGAACCTCTTTAACTCTGTGTTAGGAGAGCAAGGGTTTTCCTGAAAAAAACCTCTGGTCAAGCAGCCAGCACATATAAGGAACTCCATTAGCTAAGATTGGTGGTCAAACTATTGAAAAACTGAATACCCCCAAGTTTTTCTTCCAGCATGTCATCCTGCAGTTTGCAAACAGTGTCTTATAGACAAAAAATGCCACTGACAAGAAATTTTATTTCTGGAGCAATGGTATTCTGTTACTTCTGTGATACCTTAAGTGGGTACAGTAGATATTATTACCATTTATTAAACAAAGTATTGGCTAATGTCTCTCAGGAAGTTCAGATGGACACCTTTTGTTTTATAAAGTTTCTTTGTTAAGATACCTTCCTAATGTCATGCATAGTTTCCCACATGGGATAGTCTAAACTAACTCCAAATTCAAAGATAGCTTGTTCTGCTGATCTGATTTAATATAGCAACAACCAAGAACTCTAAACTACCTGCTACTTCTGAAAGCCCTTTGCTGAAACCATGATTTAGTCTGAGCTTTGCTCCTTTGAAGCTCAAGTCACTCTTTCAGACCCACAGAATCTGGGATTTTGCCCAGAAAATGTCAAAGCTCATTCTCTTTCTCAGACTTCTTGCTCTCACCTACTGGATCTTGGTTAGCTTGTTCTCCTTAGGTCTTACTGTACTACGCCACAATCTCACATCTTCCTTTTGTGATCCCGGTAATGCCACTGATTGCATTGGATTGGGACCTGAACAGCCCACCCACACCATTTGGCTGCCGGCGGATGGCTAGTGTTCGGGACATGATCCTTCCTTCCATAGCACAGCTGGCCTCATCCTGGGCTGTACTGCAGAAGGAAGCACTTGATAGCACTCCCCCCCTTCCCACATGCCCACAGCTGACAGGATTGTTCTGCCAAGAGAGGCCATTACTGGATTTTTTCCAGTAATGGTTTACAGTGCTAAAGTGATGGCGGTGGGGGGGGGAGAGCAGCAGGACTGCAATGACGTTATGCAATGGCATGCATTGCACACTGGCAGCAATACATTTCCATACAGGGATGGTGCCATGGTGAGGTAAGAGCTCTTGCCTTTGAATCATTCCAGTCAGGAGTGCCAACACTCATAACTTCCCACAAAAAGAAAAACAAAACAAAAAGTCCAGTGGGATCAAGGAGAGTTTATTTCTGCCATCTCTAAACTCTCTTTTCAGGGAGTCGTTTCCCAGAATGTTGTAGTTCTTCAAAACTGGCCCCTCTTTCTGTGGTATGTATGTGTGTGTGTGTACTAGAGAAAGTATTATAATATGAATTAGGGAAAATACTTTTTGAACCTCCTCCTTTTGAACCCTTCCTTTCTCCTGTCTTAACAGCCCCCAAAACTTCATGTTGCTTAACTTCAAGCACACAACCTTGTATGTTTGCACATTTGAGTTAGCATTTCCAGATCGTAAAGCAAGTGTGCTCTGTTGCATATTTGTTTCTACTTTGCATGGTACTGTTTGCCATTTATGAAGCTCTACCACAGTATTTCCTACTCCCTAGTACAATTACTGCATGCATCTTGATTGCTCTATTGTTAATAAAATTTCCATTTTAAAGAATTCTGTGCGAATGTGGGTATTGATTCCAGTTTGCCTAAGATACACTATTGACTAAGTCACAAGATCTACTGTAGGTATGTGTACTCAGAAAATACACAAGTTCATTCATGAGTTCTGAGTCCATACCTGGTAATAGCATATGCTCAGGCAATGGTTACATAAAGGGAACTAAAGTAGTGCCTCTTTTGACTACTCAGTCACGCTGAACTCTTTCCAGATAGTTCGTATATGACATGATGGAAAGAGGCAACTAAGTGATACAGCCAGACAGGCTACACCAACCCAGATAGGTATGGACACTCTGAGGTGCTGGCTCTGAAGTATGAATAACCAGCAGTTTCAGGAGCAATGTGGTAAAAGTTGATTTTGAAGTGTGGACAGCCATCATGAATATCCCAAAAGTCATGAATGAGCCTACAGACAATATAAACTATAATGAGTTGTTGAGCCATATTGGCAAACTGGTTTTCATTTATACCTGGGGACCTTTCACATTACACAAATATAGCACCATTCTATCCTATGGAATTCTGAGATTTATAGTCTAGGAAGAGGTATTTAGAATTCTCAGCTAGACACCTTTACTTTCTCACCAGATTACACACCCCAGGATTCCACAGGATACTTCTATTGCAGTTAAAGTAGAATCATAGTGCTATATTGATGCAGTGTGAAAGAGTCCCAGGCATTTTGTAATGTTAATGATCTGAATTTTCCATTTAAGACCAATCCACCACCTTTTAGTGTGGATGATTGCATCAATGTTTGCTTATCCATTTCCCTCCAGCTACCCTGAGGCCTGAATATGCTAAAGACACCAGATCCCATTTGATCTTGGAAGGTAAGGAGGGTTAGTCCTAGTTAGTAATTGGATAGGGGAGTGCCAACAAATACCAGATGCCGTAGGTTATATTTCAGAGGAAGGAACTGGGAAAACCATCTCTGTGTATTCCTTGCTTAAGAAAACACTACGAAACCCATAGGTTTGCCATAAATCAACAGTTGACTTATGGTATATGCACACACACAAAGGAAGTACATACATACAGTCCTCTGACACATTTTGACATGTGGACATGTACTTGTGCATCAGGAACAAGACTTTTGTTTTGAATTCCTTCTGTCATTGTTGCCTGGTCCTTCATGCCCAGCTCCTCCATGTCCTTATGATATGCAGTTCTTTTTCCTCTCCTCCTGGCATTACATAGCCAAACAGATATATTAAAGTTGCTCCTCAGGATCTTGCAGCTCTCTCACACACAATATGATGTGTGTTATCTAGCTCAACAGGCAGCCAGTGTGGTATGGCTTAGTTGTTCAGTATTAACTGAACAGTATTATAGACGGACATAATACTTTGCAGATCTTCTATACATTTAAAGGAATCAATTTTACAACAAATGAAGAATTCCTTGCAGTGCTGGCTAGTGACACTTTAAATGAGAAAAAGACAAACTGGAGTCTGTTTATTTATGATTGCACATAAAGAGAATTGGGAAGAGTCTGGTGGAGCAACCCATATCAGATCACAGTGACATTTCTGATAAATAGACTTTCCTCTCCTGGATGCTTGTAATTCTGCTCATATTTAAATTCATTCTTTCATCATTAAATTCATCATTACTATCCTACTTGACAAATCCACCAGGCTGTACTCTCATCAACTCTCATCAACCCCAGCCAGCGAAACCACTGGTCACACCACTTCCTGTTACTGGTTGCCATTACTAGGGATGTCTGGATGTTTAAGTTTTGTCCCTTCACTATTCTTAACTCTTACGTTACTATGTCATGAGCAACTGCTATGAACAAACAAAGTTTACAGGTGCCCTAAGGAAAAATGCACAGTGGTTTTGCATATGGAAGGCTTAACAATAATTGCATTGAATGTGCTGCACTTTATTACACACTCTCATATGTCCTTCAGACTTAAACATCTGAAATAGGTACTAAAACTGTGATAGACTTTGGAACAATCTGTGTTTGAAAACAAATGGTTCCAACTGTTCTGTTCAGTGGATGCATACCCAGTGATGAGGAACTATAGGAGTCAGAATACAACAGCATCTGGACTGTGATAGCTGCTGGTCTCTGCATTACAGTCTGAAAACCAGTCCATGACTGACTGATAGTCATGACAGTGTGGTGAATAATAATTTTAATGTGACAAGCTCAAAATATTTGTGTGAGATTATCTCCCAAAATAGAGAGCCAATGTTGCGTAGTGGCCTAGGACTCTATGAGACCAGCATTCAAGTCTCTGCTCAGACAAGAAAACTGACTAGGCGATCTTGGGCAAGCTACACTTTCTCAGTCTCAGAGGAAGGTAATGGTATGCCCCCTTGTCAAGAAAAACTGTGACAGATTAACCTTAGAGTGGTCAAATATCAGAAATTACTTGAGAGCACACAACAAGAAGACATTTCTTAACGTGCCCACCTTAATTATGCATCTCACTATTAAGTAAATAATAATTATAAATTGATAGCAATTAAAGGTGTAATTCACAGATGCATGGACAGGGGTTTGAAAGGGACAATGGTGTCCAAGTGAACTAATCAATTTTATTTATCTTGAGGATGTCTCGAGGTTTTTACTAATGCAGTGTGCATTTTGATGCCACACATCTCCTGTCTCCACATCCTATCTCCATACTCCACCCCTTTCACTTTTCTTTTGGGGGAAAAAAAAGACATTGTTTTGAAAACACATTTATACAAGGGTTTGCAATAACTTGAGCATCACTTGAAAAACTCAGAAAGGAAAGACCACAAAAAACCAAGGGAAATGACTTCTGGAACTGCAAGCCAAGTGCTGAAATAATGATAATGTTAACAGCACATTCATTAATCTTCAAGTGGAAGAATTCTAGCTTTTTAGAATTCTGATTTTCTTTCTACATCATCTTATACCCCAGAACTCCCAAATCGTTGTGCTTCATTCATGCTTGGATTCTATACAACACTATTGCATGAAAGATCCCAGAACCGCAAACAGAATTTATAGCAAACAGCATTCTGCTTGCCAAAGGCTATAGCTATAAATAAGATTACTCTCATTGTATTTCTTCAAAATGGTTTGTTGAGGGTGATGAAGGGAAAAACCTCACAATGCAAGCCTAGTGAATAGCTGGTATTATTGGAACTGACCATAGATTACAAGGCTCAGTTAAATTTCTGCCAAATTATGGTAGTATACATGTGGTATGGTTGGCAGTTCATACTGAGATTCATATACTCCTAATCAGCATAGCTGTGTGAACTTTACTTCTGAGATGTCCCCTGAAAGAGCACCATAACACCAACATTTAATATCTCTGTTTCAGAATGTTATTTTGCATTCAGAAACTGCTGTTTCCATGCAAAACAGCCACATGAAAATTTTGTGCAGAAAGTGCCCTACAAAGATTTTCATCAGCCCAGGATTCTTCTTGTCAGGGTGTTCTCAACACTCAAAAACATGTTTTTCAGCCATTTTAAAAAATATTATTTCCCTCCTTACCAGAAACATAAGTAAGGGTTTGTTCTTTGTTTAGAATTCTAACTTGTTAGGAACAAGTTTTTAAAAAAACCTGATATGAATGCAATGCTAAACAGACTATGGGCATGTGTAACGGGGGGGGGGAGCAGACACCTGTGAAGCTATTACAAATGATCAATTTATTAACCCTTTACCCTTCCACCTCAAAGTCGGCAAAGACAAATTTCCAAACTACTTCTCCTACTCAACCAACTTTGATATCCATCTGTTCAGCTCTGTCTTTTTTTTATTTCTGTATAATCCATAGACTCATGTTGACCAACACATTTTCGATTATAATAGCAGAATGAGATTCAACTATACTAACCTATACACAGAACCACTCCAGTGAATCTATGTAGTTTGGAGCAAGTCTGAATATTGATTACTAAATTGATACTCAATCAGGATTAAATGGCTGTTGATCTTTATGTCATAACCAGAGACTGTTTTACAAGATAAACAGGAATGGAACTGAAATATTTCTAACGTCTGTATTATGGCTGTATATTTTACAAGAACTTATTTGTTTAAGTGTAAGAGAATTCTAGTAAAAACTAATGGAAACTATGCAAACTGTTAAATATTACAGTTCTCCCTCCACATTCTCAAGTTTGATTTTTATGACTTTGATTATTCACAAGGCATGTGCTTGCTTCCACACCCCCAATTTCCTCCTCCCATCCCTTGCATTCCTCACCCCAGGCTTGCAAGGTTTGTTTATAAAATTGACTTTTTTTTCCTTTTGGTGAGCAAAGCCCCGTCCCACAGATACCATGAAGGCATGGTATGTCTGCCATGTGGTTACACATTCTGCTATGTATTGGCCACTGATTGGTCAGGTGCTCCTTTGTCAAGATGGCCACCAGAAGTAATTAGAACTCCAGAACTCCCCTCTTCTCTGTCTGAGGTAAAAGTACCAGTAAGCTTTTTAGATATCTTTTTTTCCCCTCCCCACCCCCAATGCTGGGACTAGAGGCAAAGGAATGGAAGGGGGAAGTTCTGGGGGGAATGGGAGGGGACTCACAGGGGAGTTATTCACGGTTTTTCCATTTTTGCAAGGGTTCTTTGCCCTGAACTTCCTTAAATGTGGAGGGTCTATTGTGTATTATCATATGTAATTTGGATAATAATACAATCTTTAAAATTTATTCAGCAAAAAAGAGAAGCAACTTCCAAGAATTCAATGGGACTTAATATCAAGTATACCTGCAGAGACTGCAGCCTCCATACTTAACTTTTCCTAGTAATTTGAATATTATTTTTCATAGTACTGTTCCTCATGCTTTGAATGTTATTCTTTGATATTTTTAATAGCATGAGTTTAAAGAGCATTTCACAGTCTGCATCTATAATGATATGCACACCATATATTTCTATTTTCTTTTAAGACAAACAAACAGATTAAAAGCTTAAGTGAAAGAAATCAAATTGCATTAAAAATCACTTAGAAGTATCCTATGGATTGCAACATTAAAGATTCATATAAGAACTACAAGATTTTAAAATAACCATAGAGTATTTAAAATAGACTCCACTTGTGCAACAGAATTATACAGGGGAAATTATATCTTCTGCTTTATGGATTAATCTGTGGGGAGAAGTAAATTAAATGTCCATAGTGCTTTATTGGATTTATCATTTAGGATTATTCTCTAATGATCTACAGGACTTCTGCAGCATAAGTAACAGTGTTCATAATGCACTTGAATTCTAAATTATGTGGGCTGGGTCAGAGGTTCCTTGCATACTTTCAGCCATTATTATAGAAAGCCACGTACATTTCTTGATGTCTGTTCAACAGTCCCTTCAAAATTTAAAGTACTTTTTTTTAAAAAAAATCTGATCCAGGGTATGACAATCATTTTAGGGTAACAATACATTCACACAACTGAATAGTGGTTATGAAGTCCCAAGTGGATTCCATTAAAAAGTTTGCATCTACTCATATGATTGATTACATGCCAACACTTACGCAAATCCGTTCTTTCTTTTCTTCCCATTTTTAGTGCATTTTCTCCCCCCGTAACCTCTTTTACTTATACATAACCCAAATGCCTGCCCTAATGACCAAACTGACTTTCATCACTGGGCTGAAAATAGCAATTCATAAGGAATCATCTCTGATGCTCAGATGATTTGAATGAACTACTCTGTGAAACAAGCATTTTAGCAAACATACATAAACCCTTCAAGAGGCTATCTTGTGATATATTTTGATGCACTGTAATTTTAAATGGTATCTATTTTTATAGCACTAAGAAATAAGCCATTTCTGCTTTTACACATTGCTCTTTTTGATGTGCTAAGCTTTTGAATAAGTGTGTTATCCATCATGGTGAAAGACAGATTAAAACAAATATTACAACTATCAACGCAGTATGTGCTTTGATGGTTTGTACAGACAAAATAGCAGGCATCATCTCTCAAAGAAATTAAGTTCTGAATCACTTTCCTATAGGTCCAATTTGTGTCTTGAAAAATGTGATAGAAATGTTTTCTGGAAAATGAGTAACTCATATTATTATTTTTATTTTTTAGTTTTATTTTTTTGCTTCTCAAACAAATTGCTTCCATTATGACTTTAGACATATTTTATCTAAAGGGAGTAAGAATAATTTATACTAAACATGAAAAACATTTGGCCCTCCAAATGTTTTAACAAAGCTTCTGTACCCCAGTTCCTCATCACTAGCCATTTTGGTTATAAGCCAAAACATACAGAGGGCCAAAATTCCCCCAGCTTTATTAAACTGACATAAACTATTAAACTGAGATAAAATGCAATGAAACCAATATGATCCCATTGGACAGTAATTGAATGATAGACAGCAGGGTTGGGGAAAGTGGAACCTTGAAATCTTAGGGTTGCCACAGTGAAAACCAGAGTAGGCTTCTGTATCTTTGCCAAGTAACAAGCAACACTTGCTAAAATTTCCTCTTCTAAAGACACAGGCCTCACTTCTGGTTTTGCTCTGACAATTTTACGTAGGCTGCATGTGATTTACAAGACTATTTAAGCCTCCAAGCAATGCCCCACCCCACAATTGTGCAGCAATACTGGGAACATACCTAGCCATCATACCTCAAGATAGATTTTATAAAGGTGGAGGAGTTGTGGAAAAGGACACTTAAAATGATGAATGGAATGAAACAACTTACCATTGAAGAAATGTTATGAGGTTTGTAGTTTTATAGCTTAGGAAAAAGGTATGCAAGGGAAAAATTACATGACTGTCTATGAAACTTCCTGAAGTAGCTATAGTGCTATATCACTTTAGTGTACTTTGATTCTGAATCAGAGTACAGCTAGCATGGCATAATGCTGCATGGTGTAATGGTCTGAATGTTGGCAGTCGCGTAGGGATGGGGGGCAGTTTGTCCTGGGCGGCAATGTTTTGGGGGCCTCCTGGACTGTAGCCAAGCCCCTGGATGCCTTGGCCACACCCCCACTTGCCTTGGCCACCCCCTCACGCACCGCGGCCATGCCCCCAGACACTATGGCCTGTTACTGCATTTGCTAGCCCGGATTTGGGCCTGCTAGATATCATTTTGATATCAATAATTTGGCTCTCTTCCGCCACCCTTCTCCACATGTTTGTGAGGCCCCTGGACAAGCACAGAACTAGGCTCAGCCATCAAACACTGCAATATCCCAGGATAATACAGGCAGGCCAGAAATAGCCAGATCACCGCTTTAGGAGACCTTTCTGCAAACACCCTCATTACGTATGCACGCTGTTTACAAAGAACTCCCTGCCCCGAGCAGGCAACTTGGCAAGCTGAATACTCAAATGTCAAGCACTGAGCATTTGCATACTGTCTACCTCTTTGTTAATTCAGACCTAACTCCATCATGCTAAATTTTGACCTTTCCAAAGCTTTGTCTCACGCCCGAAACTCATTGTTGTCCCCAAGTACAGAATAGCCTGCAGTTACATTTCTCCCTATAAAAACCCCTGATTCCGAGACCTTCCTCGGATCACTCCTGAGTTCCATCCCGCCTTGCTGCTGCTTTGTTTGGCGAGCTGTCCCCTCAGTCCCACGTACTGAGACTCCATACCAACGAACTCGATCTTCAGACCTCTCCGCGCTTCAGGACAGGTGTTGTATCACCCAATTCAACAATCCCTCTCAAAATCCCTCTGTACCACTCTAACCTTTATTTTCTATTATTTATCTGAGTGTGTGTGTTGCATACACTGTTTGTCTGTATTTAATAAAATCTCAACTATTCTTAAACTTGGTGTGCTCCTTGGCTTGGCCTGACCCTGTAGACATTGGGAAAAGATTCCGCTGCGTTGCCCTGCCTCTCGCATTGCTAGCTTGTGCTCTAGCTAATTTCCCCAAACTTAGTCAATTGAGAGCGCATTTAGGTGTCCCTCCTGGGACTCCCAGTAAACAGGGTAACAGGGCCTTCCAACCTCCCCTCCGCACACTCCAAGCTCTGCCACTGAATGATGGGCTAGGTCTCTGGGACACCAGGGTTTAAATTCCTGCTGAGCCAAAGAAATGAGCAGCAGCCCACAGGGTTATCAATGTTCTGAGTGTTGCAAGACTCTGGTTTTCAAGTAAAAAACAGAGGAATACATTCCAGCCACTTCGTATACTTAAGGTAAGTGAAATATCCTGTCTTTACAAATACCTAACGATAAACAAGTATTACTTACCAAGGCAAATCTTCCCCAGGTGTTGTGCTGCATCATAACCTCCAAAAAGAAGAGGATTCATACCTACAGATCTGAGGCCAGTGTGAACTGTAGTTAGATTATATGCTTTTTATCACTTATCATTTATTCACAACCCAAAATAATTATCTTCTCCTCTTACTCCTATCTGCCAAGAATTCATCTATAATGGGTAGATCTTGTTCCATCTCAAATATGTTTAAAATGGAATCTCTGAATGAAGTCCTGTGTATTAAAACTTCCACTTTCTTAACACAATACATTACCAGTGAATCTTTTCTTTTTTAAAACAATTACATCAAGACTGAGAAAATGCTAATCTCCAGCAAGGAGATTGGCTCAAGATTACTCCAGCGAAATTCTAGGGAAATAAGTACTTTCATCTGTGTATTTATAAAAGCTGCTTTAAAGGATTGAGAAAACAATAACATAAAGTACAAAGACTTTCACAAAGTAATATTCAAAATCTAAAAATTTTGCTAAAGAGGTGTCAAGGTTTTTAAAAAGGATGCAACGCTGGAACAATGGAGCTTTATCTTACAGCATATTTGCAGGAAAAATCATCTGTGTGCTAACTGAAACAAGCTGTGTTTATTTCTGAGCAAATTGATTTTCTTTTCTTTTTTTTTAAATGTTAAATGTGAAACATGATTGTGCTGTAGATAATAAATGTTCGCTTCAAGGGTGCAAAATGTATCACTGTTTCTTGCTGCAGCCTACACAAAGTCCCTAAACTGTGTTAATATTTGATGCCTTGAGAATTTTTTTAAGGGCAATGAGCACTTTTCTCTTTGCATCACACACAGCAATGGCAAAACACTTGATTTCGGTCTGATCATACCAGAAAACCCCTTTTCATATATTTGCTGTGTCTCCCACATGCATCTTTGCAAACTCTAGAATGGGCTCTGCTGTGGTTTTGTTTCACAAATGGCCTTCTTGCCAATCTTCCAAAAAGCTGAGCTTTCTGGAGCCCTTTCAAATTACACATTTATAGCACCATCATTCCACCATGACTGTCATGGCTACATTTAAAGGAATTCTGGGGCTTCCAATTTGGTATGGCACTCAGACCCTCTGGCTGAGAATTCTAAATGCTCCTCTCTAAACTGCAAATCCCAAGATTCCATAGGATGGAACCACAACAATGAAAATGGAATCATACGACTATAATAATGTAGTATGAAATGTCCTCTAGAGTGTTCTGGGAGCCTTTTGCACTACACAGTAATTGCACCTTGATTCCACTTTAACTGCTGTGGCAGCATCCCATGGAACACTGGGTTTTGCAGTTTGGTGAGGCACCAAAACTCTCTGTCTGAGAATTGTGAATGCACCTCCCTAAACAGCAACTGAAAGGATTCCACAGTATGGAACCATGGCAGTTGAAGTGGAACCATACTGCTATAATTACGTACTTTGAAACAGCCTCAGGTGATAGATGTCCAATGGAGAAATCCTGCCATCTGAATTCCTGGAATCTCTTCTGGTCCTCTTCTGGCTACCAATGGCTTCTTGTTTGCTTTTCTGATCAGCTCCCTCCCTGCCCAGTCACTAGGATTTGGTGGATGGCTTTCTTTAAGCCAAGTCATACTTAGTGTAGTATTTTCTTTTTATAACAATGGTTTTAATGGTGCTCTGGAGTACGTTTGTAGCATGAGATTTCATTTTTCAAAATTATATATATATATATATATATATATATATATATATATATATAAATATAATCACCTAACCTTGATTGATCCTTCTGCACAACTTTATCCCAAAATTGTTTGGCTAATCCTTGGTCTTTATGAAGCTGTTTGTTTAGATATACTCTCCAATGAATACTGGGCTTTCCAGAAAGAGGTACATTTAATCTGTGATTATAGGTTACTGAAACTGCAGATAGGTAGACTCCATTCAAGTACTTATGTGATGTCTGGAGGCAGTAGATTCTCAATAGTCTAACTAGTCATGTCAGCAAAAAGGGATGCATACAAAGGGAATATAATAAATATTTTCTCCTGAATGGGACCCAAGGCAGCTCACAACAAAAACAAGGTACATGACATACACATTAGTAATAAAAGTTTTTTTTTAAAAAAAATGAGTAGCTACCATATTAAAAGATCAGCACTTTAAAACGATATAAAACCATCACAAGACCAATAAAAATCCAGCATGCACGCACACATCTTTGAAGACCTTTTTACATAGCCACTTGATCACCAAATACTTGTTCAATAAAAAAATTCAAATAACAAATACCAGTTTATTTTTGTATCCTTAAATTTTGTGCCACAATAAAAATCTTTTGCACATTCACAATCTTGAGTATTCCGTGTACATCAAGTGGTCATAATACCAATTATATTCATCCCAGTTATAGGATGTAACACAACAAAATGTGGAAAAGTCAAAGGGGAGAGGTCAATACTTCTTTAAACCACTGTATGTGATGGTGCAGTAGCTGTTGTGATTGCTTTTTAAATCCATGTAAGCTTGGGAGGTCAGTGAAAGATAGACTGCTCTAATACTGTGTTAAAAAGGACACGGCAGGCTGAGAAGAGAATTAGTGCAATAATGGAAGGGAACACTCTGGATTTTTTCAAAAAAGTGCACACTTGTGTTTATGAAATGATGCGAATATGACAATAAAGCCAGATGCTAAAGATGTTGCTCTTTGCAATGCCTATTTTGTTCATCCTACCAGAAAACATATTTTAGTATGAGCTCTCAATCTCTGGCTAAAACTTAAGGGTTTTAACTTAAAAAAAGAAGAAGATATTTCTTGAATACACTGAAGCAGAAAAGTGGGGGAGCACAAAACACCATAAAGTTCTGAAGCATCCATTATGAGATAGAAAAGATTGTGATTATGACACACTCATAACCCATTACAGTGTTCTATAATAGGTCGTTGTAAGTGATTGGAGAGGCAAAGCTATTGAGTTATCTAGCACTTAAAAGTCTTTCTTTCTTTAAAAAAAATCACTATACTTATTTTGAAAATCTCACAGGGAAGTCCAATGGAATCTTGAGGATGAACTGATGTTTCACTCTGATAAAGAAACTTTTAATGGTAAGCTTTAGATGTTGAGCCAAGGTAGCTTCAGATAGTACATTACAACATTAGACTTTGGTTGCTAAAATATGTGGGATATCAGCCCTAAATATGGATGCATGGAAAACAACTGAAGCTTATTTTGTTATTATTTCCAGTTAAATTGTTTACTAGACATTTTCAAAAGGCAGTCAATCTGTTGACCTCCACTGGTATTAATTGCACATTTACAACTTGACTTTCCATGAAAAAGGAAAATAACATCTAAATGAGAAAATAAATTAAATAAATGCAGTTAAAACTGATTTTTTGATAACATTTATGTCACAATAACAGAACTGAGATGTTACCCTGTTTACTGGCGGTCCCGGGAGGGACACCTATATGTGCTCTCAGTTAACTAAGTTTGGGGAAATTAGCTAGAGCACAAGTTAGCAATGCAAGAGGCAGGGCAATGCAGCGGAATATTTTACCCAATGTCTACGGGGTCAGGCCAAACCAAGGAGTACACCAAGTTATAAGAAAAATTGAGATTTTATTAGAAACAGACACACAGTGTATGCAGCACGCACAATCACACAAGTAACTAAGGAAAGTAAAGGTTGGAGTGGTATAGAGGGATTTTGAGAGGGATTGTTGAATTGGGTGATACGAAACCTGTTCTGAAGGCTGGAAGAATAGAGAGCGATGCTGGGATTTGATGTGGTTCAGAACGTGTAGCTGAGGGGAAGCTCGCCAAGCAAAGCAGCAGCAAGGCGGTCTGGAGCTTGGGAGCGATCCAAGAATGGTCTCAGAATCTATAGGGAGAAATGTAACTGCAGGCTACTCCGTACTTGGGGAAAACAAGAGTTTCGGGCACGAGACAAAACTTTGGAAAGGTCAGAATTTAGCATGATTGAGTTAAGTCCAAATTGACAAAGAGGTAGACAGTATGCAAACACAGAGTTCTTGTCCTTTGAGTATTCAGCTTGCCAAGTTGCCTGCTCGGGGCAGGGCGTCCTTTGTAAACAGCGTGCATAGATAATGAGGGTGTTTGCAGAGAGGTCTCCTAAAGCGGTGATCTGGCTATTTCTGGCCTGCCTCTATCAGTGTTTGATGGCTGAGCCTAGTTCTGTGCTTGTCTGGGGGCCTCACAAACACGTGGAGAGGGGTTGTGGAAGAGAGCCAAATTATTGATATCAAAATGATATCTTTATGCTATCTCCAAGGAGGCCTAACCTGCAGTAACAGAGGCACTGCTACTACTTTTTTTTTAATGTTTAGCCGCATGAAAGTATGTTCAATGTTTGTATTTACTTTTTAATTGTGACCTGCCAATGTCTTGTGCTGAATTAAATTTCTGTCTGTCCTTGTGTTTGTTAATATATCACATGAAAACATCTGGAATAATTTAAAATTTGTAAGGTAAATTTAGGATGGTACGACTCAAAATATAGGCTGTGTGGCATAGCAGGAAAGTTTTTATGAGTAATGGGATCTGCTGTCTTCCATGTCAGTGGGGTAGTGAATCTGTTCCAGGTTTTGGCAAGCTTTAAAGACCTATCCAAGATCTACTTAGGGATAGGGTTCAGCCCCTTGGTAAGCATGAATTAAAATCCACAGTGGGTTCCTTGCCTCACTAACATGGGAGACATCAGCCAATATTGCTGGTGGGACATCCTTCTACTTTCCTTGAAAGCAGCTGGATGTATTTACATCAAATTTGGAAGGCATGTTTGGAAAGAGTTATGTGGAACAATCTAAAATACTATTGGTGGGAGGGCCTTGTGAGGTACCCTTTGAGGTTCATCAAACTGAAGCCAAGCAACTATGCTGGTGTATAGTAATCTAAAATGGTGGACTTTGGTGTGGAGAGTAAGCAGTACATTTGAATATATAGGCATATTAACTTTAGTCCATTAGCTTTATAAAGTTACAAAGGAAAAACACTGCTGGGGGAGAGTTGAATAGTTTGTGCTTCATTGAACCAGAGGGACACAGACAGATGTCAAAGCCCTTTGGGTAACAAACCGTGAGAAAAAGAATCTTATTAATAACTAATTTTTCCTTCTTGCATACCTCTTTCTCTTCTTTTATGATATAGCTGGGGTCTAAAAATGAATGAAGACAAAAGGCAGATGCAAGGCAACATGATTTTCTAAAACTGGAAAATCTAGAAACTAGCTCCTTAGTAATCCCATCTAGTACCCAATGTTGTTGCCTTATAGTCCTTCTGCTATGTATTATAACCCCTTGTCCCTTTCTATTTGCAGTTTCAAAGTTTCAGCTTTTGAACTTGGTGATGCAAAAATAGACACACTTAACCTATATGGATGACTCCCAGCTCTACTGTTCCATTCCACCCCAATCCAAGGAGCCCAAATCTATGTCTGTCATCAGTAATGGACTAGATGAGAACAAACAAATTGAAACGTAATCCAAACAAACAGAGGTGCTTGGAAGGCAGATTAGGGAATAGGGACTCAGTTTGGGCTAGATAGTATTACACTCCCCCTGAAGACACAGTTTGCAGTTTGGGTATACTGCTGGACTCAGCTTTGAACCTAAAGACTCGGGTTTCTGTGGTTCCAGGAGTGCTTTGGCATATTTAATGCTTGTGCACCAACTGCTCCCATTCCTTGAGAGTCAGATCTCTCTAGAGTGGCACATGCCTTAGCTGCATCCCATTTGGACTACTGTAACACATTGTACTTGAGACTGCTTTTGAAGAATGCTGGGAAATTTTAGCTGGTCTAAACAAATTGCAACCAGACTCTTAATTGGAACAGATCACAGGGACCTACTAAATTCCTGTTGAAACAGCTCCATTGTCTGCTAGATTGTTTCTGGGCACAATTCAAAGTTATGGTTATGATCTATTAAAGCCCTATATAACTCAGGTCCAGGCTATCTGGCAGACCCTACATGAGCTTATCTGGGCCCTGAGATCATCAGGAGAGGCCCTTCTCTCAGGTCATTTCCGCACGAGGCAAGGGAATCGCTCCATGCTGTTACTTACTGGATCTCCTGGGCACGGACCAATGCAGACTATCCCTTAAGTCCTTCCACAGGGCTCCTCCGTCTCATTCCAGGGTGAATCGGAGCAATGCGAGGTCTTAGATCCGCACTGCTCCAGCTTCCAAAATGGCGGCTTCCGGTTGTTCATGGGTCCCGACCAACTGCTGAAGCTTGCCACGCCTAAAGCCCACCCTCCGCAGATTGCAGGCTCGCATTGGTGCAAGCCTGCGAATTTGCACAAGTGAGCAGGAACGCAATGGCACGCTCCGAAAAATTAAGGAACGGTTTTCTACCGTTCTTTAAAAAGCACACTGGAGGACCAGTTGGGGGCGTTTTGGAGCAGACTGAGGTGCAGATCTCAGGTAAGTAGTCCGGACCTAGTCCACTCCAAGGTGCAGATGACCTCTGTGAGATGCACTGGGCCGTTTTAATTCCCTTGTGCAGAAATGGCCCTAGTCCCACCACTACTGCAAGCACAGATGATGGGGGTGCAAAAGAAGGCCTTCTAAGTAGTTCTCCTAGACTCTGGAACTCAGTGAGGCCAAAATTCCCCTCTCTTTGTTATCGTTCTATCAACAGACCTTTTTATTCAGGCAAGCTTTTAAAACAAATGGTTTTAATGAATGGGCTGGGGTGCTGTATTGTTTTAACTGAACTGTTTTAAAGAGCTTCTTATCTTTTTAATTGCATTTTATTCTTTTAACTTGAGGTGTGAATTGTTTTAATACTGTAAACAGTTTAATTCTATTTTAATATCCACTTTTTGTATGTTTTTATTCATATTGTTCTTTTAAATTGTGAGCCACTCTGAATCCCAATTTAGAGCAAAGTGGAATTGCAACACTACAACTAATATTAATAATAATAAGGTAACTTAATAAATCCTTTATTTTATTGCCAGAACACTATCAGTGAACTACTGGATACTTAACAGAAAAACTTAAATAAAGATACTGGGGGGGGGCAAACCACAACCATATTTAGTAGGTTTCTTAAATAGTTGCAACCAGACTGTTAACTGGATTCATTACCATGGATTCATTACAATGAATATTTACAGAAGGCTTGCCCTTTTAAATTGGTCAAACATAACAGGCTTTCTAATTATGTGTTTCATGTTAATGTCATTTAAAACTGTGCACTTAAATGTCTATTTTGGTTATTAGCTTTTATCTTTTTATTATAAAATGACATATATGCTACCATTCTCTCAGGCACGAAAATGTCTAAGAAGCATAAGCAGGAGCAATTAAAGAGTAGACTTATGACCTGAAACCAATCAGAATAAGAGCATCTTCATTTAGATTAGGATGCAGGAACACACACCCATATAGCACTCGGTGTAAATTATCACACACTATTCTTGTGTACCTTGTTTCAAAGTTATTAAAGGAAAATAACATTTTAAAAGGGAGGTTTTTTTCCCCACTTCCCCATGCTTGTTAATAACTGGAATGGAAATAGTGAATGGCTTTAGTGATTTAGAGTACTAATCTAAGAAGCAAATATTCTGGATTTATTAACCTAGAGAGAGAGAGAGAGAGAGAGAGAGAGAGAGACCATATGTACTGGCAAATTTCTTATACGCTGACTACTTGTAGACAGAATTGAAAGAGATGGGTATCAAAACTTGACACTCGTCAAAGCCATATTCATAGCTTTTCCCAGAGGTGAATCATTTTCCTCAACTGCTACCAACTTAAATCAGTATTCACTTCCATACTAATTCCTCTATTGAGTATTCAGGGCAAATTAATCACAGAGTTGGAAAGCACACCACAGAGTATCTAGTCCAACCTCTGCCATTTAGGAATACATAGTTAAAACATCTCTGAAAGATGGATATCTAATCTCTATTTCAAAAGGTCTAAGCAAAGGAGAGCCAACCACTCTATCTCACTGTCAAACATTTCTTACCATCAAGAAGTACTTCCTAATGTTGAATCAGAATTTTGTAAAAATTTGAATCCATTCAGTTGACAACCTTTCAGATATTTAAAGATGGTTATCAGATCGCACATCAGTCTTCTGTTCTCCAGGATAAACATAACCGACATCAGCAACACTTTCCTAATCTACCAAGCGTGTAACTCTATGAAAAACCAGGTAATGACTTTTGTGGCTCATAGCAATCACAGTGTAATTTCTTTTCTTAGAGCTCAAAGGTCAATTGTTTAGCGATTTGTTACAGAACTTTTCCTGGTACTGATTTCAAATTGATTTGTCAGTAGTTGCTTGGATCCTCTTTACCATCTTTTTTAAAGGTTGGAACACCTTGACCATTTCTGACTACACTGTTATAGTGCTATTATTCCAGTTTCAACATCCTGTGGAATTCTGAGATTTCTAGACCAAAGAGCTCTAAATGCCCCTCCCTAAACTACAAACTGCAGGATTACACGGGATGTTGAAAATGGAATAATAGCACAATAATACTGTGGTGTGGAAATGGTCCATGTGTCTTCTGTCTGTTTACAGGAACTCAGATTATCTCTATAAATTGTTTAACAATGTTGGGCTGCAGCTCTTGGAGACCTAAATTCAGTTAAAATAACTATGTATTTCTATACCAGCTCTTTACTTGTACTAGACTACAGCTGTTTCACTACACCATTAATTCTATTTTCAGCAGATTGTTTTCATTGCAGGAGAAAACAGGAGCAAAGTATGTGTTGAACAGTTCCACCATTTCTTTGATACCTATTAGCATTTTGCCATCTTTCCAAACAGTGAAATTGTCACTCCCTCTTACTCCAAACATGGCCCTCAAATACTCTTTTGTAAAATGTAAGTTTCCTTGGGATCTTGCCCTCATTTTACACTTTAGTTCTTCTGATACACTGGCAACTCATCATCTCTTTTGGTCATTTGTGCCTTCTACTCCTTCTTCCATTTCTTTATATATGTCTGCTTTTAAATATCAGCCACCCCAAAGCCTCCTGTGTATCCACTCTTATTTCATTAGATGCATCCCCCTTTTCTTTCTCACTGGAATTGATTGCAACTGTACCTCCAACATCTCTCTTTTAGGAACCAACTGTTCCACATGTATACAGTAGAAAAGAGATTACTATGTATGGCTGTGTAATCTGAACAGTGGAAAAAAAAAACCTGATTAAGAGAATCATCTCATTTGAAATGTGGTACTGAAGGGTGTTAGCAGATACCATGGGCTGCCGAAAAGACAAATAAATGGTTCCTAGAGCCAATCAAGCTTGAACTCTCCCTAAAAGTCAAGACAACTAAGTTGCAGCTGTCATACTTTGGATGTATCATGAGAAGACATGACTCATTAGAAAAGATAACAATTCTTTGCAAGGAAGAATATAACATAGAATAATAGAATCATAAAAACATAGAGTTGGAAGAGACCGCAGGGGCCATTGAATCCAACTCCCTGCTATGCAGGAATACACATCAAAGCACTCCCGACAGATGGCCATCCAGCCTCTGCTTAACAACCTTCAAAGAAGGAGACTCCACCACACTCCAAGGCAGCATATTCCACTGTCAGACAGCAATGACCATCAGGAAGTTCTTCCTGAGGTTCAAGTGGAATCTCTTTTCCTGCAGCTTAAATCCATTGCTCCTTGTCCTAGTCTCTGGAGCAGTGGAAAACAAGCCTGCTCCCTCCTCGACATGACATCTCTTCAAATATTTAAACATGGCTATCATGTCCCCTCTTAACCTTCTCTTCTGCAGACTAAACATATCCAGCTCCGTAAGCTGCTCCTCATAGGACATGGCTTCTAGACCTTTCGCCATTTTGGTTGCCCTCCTCTGGTCACGTTCCAGCTTGTTGATATCCTTCTTGAATTGAGGTGCCCAGAACTGAACACAGTATTCCAAATGAGGCCTAACCAAAGCAGAATAGATTGGTACCATTACCACCCTTGATCTAGACACCATACTCCTATTGATGCAACCAAGAATTGCATTGGTTTTCTTGGCTGCTGCATCACACTGCTGACTCATGTTCAGCTTGTGATCTACCAAGACTCCTAGATTCCTTTCACACGTACTGCTATCCAGCCACGCATCCCCTATCCTATATTTGTGCATTCCATTTTTTCTGCCTAAGTGTAGCACCTTATATTTCTCTCTGTTGCAATTCATTTTGTTAGGTTTGGCTCAGCTCTCCGATCTGTCAAGGTCATTTTGAAATTTTATCCTGTCCTCTGGTGTATTAGCAACCCCTCCCAATTTAGTGTCATCTGCAAATTTGATCAACATGCTCTCTACTCCTTCATCCAAGTCATTGATGAAGATGTTGAATAGCATTGGGTCTAGGACAAAACCCTGTGGCACCCCAGTAGTCACCTCTCTCCAGGATGAAAAGCAGCCATTGGTGAACACCCTTTGTGTTCAGTTGGTCAAGAAATTACAAATCCACCTAATAGTGGCCTAATTCTGGACCAGGAAATTGTCTGCAAGGCAAGCAAGGAACCTGTTGGACTTTGCGGTCTTGGCAGAGTTTAACTGCCAGCAAATATCAGGAAAATTGAAATCTCCCATTACTACTGCATCTCTCCTTTTTGAATGTGTGGTCATCTGCTCCAGGAAGGCCTCATCCAAGTCCGGTAGCACACCCCTACAATCACATGCCTGTTGTTTCTCACTCCCTTAATTCTTACTTAGATGCTCTCGACTTGGCTTCCCAGATTTAAGTCATGGATCTCTTCATAGGTGAAAACATCCTTGACATATAAGGCTATTCCTCCTCCTTTCTTGTTTGCTCTGTTTCTGCGAAATAGGTTATATCCCCTATTCCTACATTCCAATCATGAGACTTATCCTACCAGGTTTCAATGATGCCTATTAAAGCATATTTATTTTGTTGTATTAGGAGTTCGAGTTCATCTTGCTTATTTCCCATGCTCTGTGCATTAGTGTAGAGACACTTGAGATCATGGCCCTTTCCGCACTGAGGCTTCTAGCGCAAGTGGGGGAGGCCGGCAAGCGCAAGAAGGCTCGTCCGGGAGGCTGCCGCTTCCCCTCCTTCCTTCCGCAGGCGAAGGAACCAGCGGGGAAGCAGCACCGAAGGAGGCTTGCCGCGCAAGCTGCCCTCCCCCGTGCGAAGCGGGCGGCGTCGCACCGGATTCCTCCCCCCATGCGCGCCGGATTCCTCCCCCCCGCGTGCGCCGGATTCCTCCCCCGCGCGCGCCGGATTCCTCCCCCACGCGCGCCGGATTCCTCCCCCCACGCGCGCCGGATTCCCCCCCCCGCGCGCGCCGGATTCCTCCCCCGCGCGCGCCGGATTCCTCCCCCCGCGCGCGCCGGATTCCTCCCCCGCGCGCGCCGGATTCCTCCCCCCCGCACGCGCCGGATTCCTCCCCCCGTGCGCGCGAAGCGGGCGGCGTTGCGTCCCCCCGCGTGCGCGAAGCGGGCGGCGCGTCCATCGCACTACCTCCCCACCCCGCTCCTTCCTTCCGCAGGGGCGGAGGGAAGGAAGCGCGACCTGGCCGGCTCCCGGAGGCTCCGCACAAAAGGTAAGTGCGGGTGGGCTCCGGGAGCGTTGCGCGAGCGCGGGGTGATTTTCGCTTGTACGCGAAAATCAAAAAACCCGCGCTCGCGCCGCTTCAGCCCCGTGAGCCGGGCGGAAGTGGGAGTGTGTCGTGTGGAGCGACGCTCCCACTCCCGCAAGGCTCACGGGGCTATCGCGCGCGCAAAGGCCCGTGCGAAAAGGGCCCATGTGTCCTTTCTGGAAGTCCTGTACTAAAATTACTCCTCCCTAACACCATTGGTCTCTAGTACTACTTGGCCTGCTCTATCTATATCATTTGGGCTATTTTTCCCAGCACTCACTGAATCCTTGCCCTGAATAATCCTGTCTCCCTCCACAGTCAAACTCAGTTTAAAGACCTCCTGATCTGTTTTGTGAGACTGTTAGCAGAAAGACTGTTAGCAGAAAGACTGTTAGCAAAAACAAAAGAGGAAGACCCCATTACAATTGGATAGATTCAAGCAAGGACGCCATGGCCATGAATTTACAAGACCTGAGCAGGACTGTTGATCACAGTGTGACTTGGAAGTCTCCCATTCATATGATTGATATAAGCTGAAGTCCTCTTGACAGAGGTTAACAACAACCACTCGTGGTGATTTTTTATTTCCTGCTTCTAAATTCTTTTCATTTAGCTTCTTTGAGTCTCTTGTTAGGGTGAAATGTGATACCTGATCAGATTTGGCCAGTCATTATCACAAGTTAGTTTTGTTACTATCAACATTTTTCTGTCATTCCTTAGATCTATCACAGCTGTCTCTATGCTTGTGTGCATTCTCAGGCAAGAGACCACAACTAGGCCTTCCATTTCAGCATATTCAACCTTTTCTACTTCTACATCTACTACATTCTGGCTGAGTGAAAGGATTGCTACAAATAAATAATTTAGACATGAGAAATTCCTTTGAATTAGGCAAAGGCCTTTTCCCACATTACTCATCCACATGTCTAGGAGAAGCCCACAAGCAGGACATGGGAGCAACAGCATTCTCCCATCCATGAAAGTAGAATCTACAGGTCCTGATTCTCATGACAGGACATAGATAACATGAAATAAAACTAAAACTGTGAAGATACAGAGGAAAACCTGCCCTTCAAAATCCTGTTTTCATCTCAAACCAAAATGCAGTTCCTCAAAGCAAATGTGTCAATTAAGAGAAGTTAATTGAAAAGTAAAAGGAAACAATAACACTGAAAGGACAAAACAACAACCAGCTCCCATTCCTTTTGAGAGGTGTTTCCCAGGGCAAAAATATATGGTTGGGCTATGTTGGGGGAAAGCCTGTGTGTTCCACTCTCCTAGACCAAGGGTTAACTTAACAGATATGTCATAGGAGCAACTAACTGAGACCTCCAGATCACTGGTTCTCAGATCACCAGAAAGCCAACACAATTCTTGGTTGCATCAATAGGATTATGGTATCTAGATCAAGGGAGGTAATGGTACCATTCTATTTTGCATTGATTAGGCCTCATTTAGAATACTGTGTCCAGTTCTGGGCACCTCAATTCAAGAAGGATATTGACAAGCTGGAGTGTGTCCAGAGGAGGGTGGCCAAAATGGTGAAGGGTCTGGAAGCCACGCCCTATGAAGAATGGTTTAGGGAGCTGGGTATGTTTAGTCTGCAGAAGAGAAGGTTAAGAGGGGACATGATAGCCATGTTTAAATATTTGAAGGGATGCCATGTCGAGGAGGGAGTGGGCTTGTTCTTTGTTGCTCCAGAGACTAGGACAAGGAGCAATGGATTTAAGCTGCAGGAAAGGAGATTCCACCTGAACCTCAGGAAGAACTTCCTAATGGTCAGAGCTATCCAGCAGTGGAATATGCTGCCTTGGAGTGTGGTTGAGTCTCCTTCTTTGGAGATTTTTAAGCAGAGGCTGGATAGCCATCTGTTAAGAATGCTTTGATGGGTGTTTCTCTATAGTAGGGGGTTGGACTCGATGGCCCCTGTGGTCTCTTCCAACTCTATGATTCTGTGATTCTCAAATTACAAAACTAATATTCCCATGGTAATCCTATTGAAATTAAACTTGTATTTGAAGATGCTAATGAAGTGGCATGTCTAACCAAATAAGAGAAAACATTAATTTCATGCTATAGTGTCATATACAGAAACTCAGCAACAGAAACCAGATGTATCAGATATCTATTCATCTTTCTTATTGAAAAAGACACAAAACAGGGGCAAATCTTCTGTTATGACATCTGTCATACTTCTTTATTCTGATATACTATTCAATCTATACTTACATGCCTCGAGAGACCAGTTACCAAGCAAAGCATTTTTCAGCTTCACTTTCCACCTATTGTTCTCTGATTGACTCAGGAACTCAGAATTCAAACACTTTTTCTACAGATATATAACTTTCTTTTATTCACAATAGGCAAACCACTTACTAGGTTCCTGCTCTATAACTTCAAGAGATGCTAAAAAACTTTCAGGATGCCTAGTGAAATGTCCTAAAAATATACTGCATAGCACTAAATTTATGAAGTCATTGTAACAACCAAATGAAAATCTATTTGTATTTTTTAACTGAACCTGAACTGAAATTTCACAACCATTGAAAGTATCATGATTTTTCAGAGTTTAAAAAACTGGGATTTCAACATGAAAAGCTTACCTCAAAATCTGACATCCAAATTTTGGAATCTAAATCTACCACAAGTGCTCAATTGATATTTATTTGTTTAAAAGAAAGAACCCCATTAAATACGATAAAAATTTGACAATGAGACATTCCAGCTGCTAACATGCTGTCAGACCTTTACTGTTAACTGTAGAAATATCAACTGATAAAGAATAACAGACATTGGCCAAAGACATATACAAAACTTCAGCCATCAAAATTCACAAAGAAGAATTGGATGAAGGGGTTAGGATTCATTTCAGTGATAATACCCATCTTTGGCTCAGTTTGGGCAAATGTTGTGACTGTAAATGTGACATCATATAGAAAGGCAAAACAATACCAACTTTTGTACATCTTAAAAATTGATGAGAGGTACAGTATATATACAGTATAAACAAGTATGATACATGCAAATAATAGTAACACAAGCCATTTAGTATTTATTGCTTTCAGCCCGTCTCTTTTTCTTATCTGATGGATCTTTTCATAACTGGATACTGCACGCATGAGACAATGAAGCAAAACAGCACTTTCTTCATCCCAGACCCAGAGCAACAGATGGAACAATTAGCTCCCTGCCCTACAACACTGTTGTTTTTCGAAGCAAGAGTGCCAAGGAAGATAATTGCTTTTACTGTTCTCCTGGAACATGCTGTATTGTTTGCTGACAGGCTCTTCTACTCAGAACACACTCCACAGAGCCCTGGGCTGTAAAGCTCATGTGTGCATTTCACATTTCTTTTCTAATTTAAGTACTTGGGATATTTCAGTTTCAGGATGGCATCCAATCCCTGACTTTAAAAAAAGTGTAGTCATTTGAAAGTTTGCCTCAAAGACACCAAGGTCACACAGTAGTGAGATGATACTGGTCCTTTCTTTCACTGTTAGAAAAAGAGGAGGAAGAGGGAAAACATGTGTTTTTAATGTTGCGAAAAGCATAAGTGCATACGGAGTGAATGACCTAGATTCCTTACAACATGAGTGTATACCCCTCAACAAGGTGCCTGAAAATATTCCAGTCAATAAAATCCAGTACAGAAGAAATAACGCATCCAAAGCAGAGTACTTTTATACTCAAGTGATTGCAATGGGAAATATGTAAGCATCAAGTCTGTGACAGGTCATAATAACAACAGCAAAATTTTTGACAATTGCTATTAAAATGAGGGTTATAATCCAAGTTCTAAACTTTAAATTAAACAGACAAATAGATAGATGATAATAGGTAGGTAGATAGCAAATTCAGTGATCTTATATCCATGTTAAGGCCCTTTGAATGCACTGCTTTTTATTTTTTTAATACCAGAGGTATATTTAGAAATAAGATTGTTTTACTGTTAGTACTAGTAAGCTTTTATGTTGGTCATATCTTCTGGTATGTATTGCATTTGTTAATATTGCAATGGCCACTGGCTTGATGCAAATAAAATTTGATTTGATATCTGACAGACCGAAATTAGCCAAACACAAACAGACAGACAAACAAATACCAGCACCCTTCCTCCTGCCACACTGGGAATGAAGCCAAAAAGAAAGACGACTGCTTAGCCCTACTGACAATGAGCTAAATCTCTGAGGTGTTGGATGGAAAGGCTGCCCTCATATCTCAGGATAAGGTAAGCAGCAATCTCAGATCAGCATGGCTATGCCTTTATCCCTTGTGCTGAATGGCAGTGTTGCACAACTGAACCACATCAAAATGTGCAAATGGATATGCTCACGTGGAAGTGCACAGGCACATCCACATGTACACGTGCACATAATGGTTGCACTTCTACAACCTTGAATTGTCCTGAATCAGACAAGAATGTTCAAGTACTTCCACAGGAGAATTTACATATGCAAAAGGAACTACCAACATTCCAGTCATGTGCTTTTATTAAAGCATGCAATATAGCCAGTTGCATCTATAACCGCTGGTCCAGTGCGATTTCTGTGTCAAGACTGACAATAACAACTTGCAATCTGAAACAACTTCAGAATATCGCTACTCAAAGCTCAGGCTGGTCTGTTAGCCATTGACCTCTGGTATATGGTGAATTTCCAGGAAAAATATTAAATAGTTGCAGCCAACGGGGCACAAGTATGATACTAGTTCCTAGCCAATCAGATAGCTTGAGAAGCACTGCTTTATAGAAATCTACAAATTGAAATACACCATGAATACCCTTTCATACTACATCTAGGAATGGCAATATTGTGTCTCTATAATGTACCCCCTTGTTTGTTACCGAAGGGGACACCACACATTTAGCAAATCAAATCCCTGGGGTTTCTTGCAGAGTTTTGGGAGATACTTGAAAGAATTTTAAACAAAGCTGCTCCTCAATAATCCTTAATAATCCTTAATTTTATTCTGAAATTTAAATATAGGACTGAAGCCCAGAGAACACCTAAAGTCATCCATATGAGAGACCTGGGCCTTTCTGATCTATTGTACAGTGTGTCCACAATTCCATGAAAGTAAGCCCCACTGAGGATTAATTATGAGTAGACATACATAAGAGTGCATGGCCAGTGATTTTATTACACCAATACACATCTGGTAACCAGATAGGAAGGAATAGAATTTTGGTGCAAGTTCTCATGTTGATTTTGATAGCAGAGGGTAGGTATTAGCAACGGCAATAAAAGAGTACTCTTACATTCATTTTTCATGACAAAGCAGGATCAAGACTGAATTCAGTCTTACAAGCCTCTAAACAAATTGCTTGAAAACAACAACCCTGCTTGATAGAAAAACATTTGCTATTTTTCAATATGGTAGCCAAATAAGGAGTTAGGTTAACACACTGAAAATATTTACCTGGCAGTAAGCCTTATTCAGGGACAGACACACACAGGATCACACTGGTTATCTTCCTCCTTTTTTTCCCCAGTCCAGAGTACCAGCCATATGCCCAAGTAGATAAGATGCAATACCAAAGCAGTGCAACAATGATGGAAATTAATTTGGTATTCCATGCCACCAGATGCAGGCAGACAGACTAGAATAACTGATGAGTTAAAACTGGAAGGTGTATTCGAATTGCCTATTCGCACCTCACCTTTTCATGGAGGTGGGGGGAGGCACTTGCGCAAGAAGCCTCAGCAGGAATGCTGCTGCTTCCCTGCTGCTTCAGTTCTGCAGCAGCTTCCTGGCCGTGCGAGCGCCACGCGAACGCCCCGTCCCTTACTACTGCAGCGCAACCTGGGAATTGCAGGCTAGTGCTGAGGCAGGAAATGCGACCGGCTCGGCTCCCAATGCACTGCATGCCAGGTAAGTGCGCGCGGGCCCTGGGAGCATTGCGCGACCGCACACCATTTTCGACTTTAAGCCAAAAATGAAAAGGTGCATGTGCAGTCCACGTCAGGCCCTTGAGCGTCGTGTAAATGGGAGTGCGTCGTGCAGACCGCTCCTCTCATTTACGCGATGCTCAAGGGGCCCTCTCGCTTTAGAAACGCCATGCGAAAAAGGCCTAAGTCTTTGCCTTAAAATCTGTTCATTCATTTTTAGGCTTTTGCCTTTGATCATGAGTGATCAGATCTGCCTGGGTGGTTGTTAAAACCTAAAGATTGTGATTTATTTTTACAGAAACCTACAGGAGCATATGGCCAAGGAAGACACAGAGAGAGCATTGCATGGCATTCATCTGTTTCTTAAACTGTGTCTATTTGTTTTAATGTATTGATTTACACTAACACCATTTCCACACTACACTGCTATAGTGCTATTATTCCACTTTCAACATCCTGTGGAATTCTGGGGTTTGTAGTTTACTGAGGCCAAAGAGCTCTCTGGTTGATAATTCTAAATGCCCCTCCCTAAACTGCAAACCTCAGGATTCCACAGGATGTTGAAAGTGGAATAATAGCACTATAACAAAGTAGTGCAGTTAAGAACAACCCTAATGTCAGGAATTCTAAGATCACTTTTACTTTCCCCAACTATAAATATTTATTGCTATAACTACACTGCTCTCCCCAACTAAATAAGAGTCACTCTAAATGGCTTATAAAATACAAAAATGCACAGAATCAGTAATAATTAAAATACATTTACAAGTTAAAGCAGCAGCAAAAACAAAACCATAAAGAAGCAGAATAGCCAATGGGCAGAATTAAGTAACAGCAATCAAATACAGAAAAGGAATGTCTTCTCCTGCCGTGGAGAGACCAATAATAAAAAATGACTGACTTAAATTCTGCAGAAGAGGGAGTTCCACATATGCAAATAACAGGCTATAGTCCTCAAGATATTGTTGAACCCCAACTAGAGTCCGTCTTAGCCAGCCCCTCCACCACACACACACAAAAAAGTGACGAACGATGACACATGTAGCAGCGTATTATCAAGAAGGCTTCAAGTTACCCAACTTGACATATGAGGCATTGTCACCAAGCAGTTCCTCGCACATCATCACCAACAAGTCTCTGAAAGCAAAATTGCATGGAAGGGGAGCATAGCCACTGATATGAAAGGAGCATCACATAATAAAAGCCCCTAAGGGAAAGGGAAAGCTTTTATTGTTGTGAAAGTGTGAAACTGTCATGTAGACCGTTGTATTGGGCACCTATATTTTGTGAAAGGTATACTAGTTACAACAGATTCATTGCACAGTGCTAAAAGGCATGCCTTTCCAGCATATATATGCATTGAAATAGTTTGTGGATGCAGTAGTCATATCTTCAACATGCACAATTTATTTTATTTTCTATCTGAACATTTTTTTTGCAGACAGATATGCATCCCAGATCTACAGAGTCAAATGCTGGGCAGACAGAAAGCATTTTTATTTATCTTTAACTTTAGTTTTTGAAGTTTGGATTCTTCAAAACAAATGCTGCCAGAGATTTTGCATGTAGATATGCTTACACTGGCCAATGGTGACACAATTAGGATAGCCTGTGCTTCCTATAAGGAGACTATTCAGTTTTAGATTTGAAATACTCTATAGTTGAATTTAGGTGAAATATTACAACCTCATTTAACTACTATACCTCTTTTCCCATGATGTCACTTATGTCCCTATATCTTTAGTCAGAGCCTTCAGCATTGATATTGATCACAATGTAAACTAGAGATGGCCTATTTTCAGGGCTCTAGGGGCTGCACTGGACACCCTAGGGGTTAGCCCAAGGCATATCAGCACTGTTTAGTCTGCTGTGGGAACCACAGCAAGAAGTATGATGAATTTGACAGCAGAGGTGTCAAATCAGAGTGTTTTTGTTTTGTTTTTTAAAAACAGATCAACAAACTTTTGGGTACCACACTGCTTGTTTTGAAGAGAAATTGTGCTTCTAGGAGACTTTTATGCAAGTGATTCATCTCAAAAGCAAGACATACAGTCCCTGTGCTTTGCTTATATGGAAGAACACATACCACCTTAATAAGTTCATTGCAAATAAAAAACACTATTTTTTAAAAAAAAAATCATAAATCTGTGATAAACACCATGGCAGAGGCAGTCAAAACTCTACTAGAGACTGGAAAAAGTGGCTGAGAGAACTGCATGTAGATTATTATTATTTCTTACCCATCTCCCCCTTTGGTTCAAGGTGGGGAACAACAACAATAGCAAACATAACACATGACTTCAGTTAAAAGCACATATAAACCAATCCATATTAAAATGTGACATAAAATACTTTAAAAATCATAAATTAAAAATAATCTGACTAGGTCTGCCAAAAGAAACTGGTGTTTAATGCTATTTTAAATTCATATCTGGCTGATTAATCTTTCAGAAGGTCATTCCACAATCTGGAAGCAGTCAAAGTAAATGTCTTCTGTGTAGCAGTCAGCCTAGTTTTGGGTGAAGGAAGTAGATGTCCTCCAGAGCATCTGAGTTATGGGGTGAATGAGAACACCCTGAACCCAAACAATGTAGTGCTTTAAATGTAATGATCAACACTTCATATTTTGCCCAGAAATGAGTTGGCAGTCAGTGAAGTGATTTTAATATTGGTGGGATATGATCATTCCAATTTGGCTGCTATGTTTTCAACTAGCTGAAGTTTCTGAACTTGGTAAAGTATTTAAGGCAATATATATGCCCTAAATGAACATACCCTAAATGGATCTATCCAACAGCAGACTATACATGTATTTAGGGCAATTTAATTGTACAGTACATTGCAGAAGTCCAACCTTGAGGTTACTAGTGGACACATTATGATCTTTAGATCATCCAGAATATCCAGAAGTTGCATGTAATTGTTAAACATCATTGGAGAAGAATGTTAGCAGCAAAAATCTCATGCTACTTTGTGGAATCTGGCATTCAGAGAATAATGGAAAAACTATAAAACTATCTTCTCAAGTTCTACTACAGTACTGTCAGGAAAGACAGCAAAATGTCATGGCCAATTGTCTTAAAACTTGCTGAAATGTTGACCAGAACCAATAGGAGTGCATTCCAGTGCTCCAGTTCTTGGGGTAGGTCACGTACTAGTGTGCTATAGGCTATCTCAAACAAAAACAGAAAATAGGTAGAATTGCATATAGTCAATATCAGCAGAATTTAACTGGAGTTGGGTCACATCCATGATCTTGTTCAAAACCTAGAGACTGGCTGGTAATTATCCAACAATGTAGGATCAATACCCCATCCATTAGACAGCAAATGTCTTGCTTTTATCAGTCATATTGCATTTAGTTCCTCAAACATGATAGTATAGCTACTAAAGTACTGCAAACTTTTTTTTGTTTTCTCTCATTATTTTACAGCAGGAGAAAAGGTTTATCTTTTTTGTAAAATTTCATATTTCCTAAGATTATTTCCTGTTCCCCTGTCATACCAGATAGCTATGTAAAACACTAATTTGCAGGAAGGGGACTGTTATACTGAACAAAGCATCAATAACAACTAAGCACCAAAAATTGTTTGAAATGAAGCATCACAGAATGCACAGACACAGAATGCACAGACATTATTCCTACCACACACAAAATACTAATTCAAGATTTATTGTTGGCAAAGGCCAACATAAACACAATGGAAACCAATACAATCCCATTGCATTTGCATTTTTTCCTAGACAGATCTGTCTGATATGTTCTTTGCAGAAATGCAATGAGTTCATTCAGTTAGTTCATTTCTTTAAGCAACTTAAATAGGTTCTCAGACTGAAGTGTATATTATAACAGATATCATAACATAAGATCATAGAATCAAAGAAACACAGAATTGGAAGGGGCCACAATGACCATGTAGCCCAACTGCCTACCAAATTACAGCACTCCTGAGAGATGGTCATCCAACCTCTTTTTAAAGATCTTAGAAGGAGACTTTATTACCATCTGAGGCAGTTCCTTCCACTGTCAAAAAGATGTTTACAGTAAAGACATTTTTTTCCCATTGGTTGGTGGAATGCTTTTTGTAATTTGGATCCATTGGTTTGTGTTCTAGTCTTTGGAGCAGCAGAAAACAGTCAACTTCTACATGACATCCATTCAGATATTTAAAAATGGCTATTATGCCATCTCTGTCTTCTGTTCTCCGAGCTAAACATATCAAGCTCCTTCAGCTGTTCCTCACTGCTCTTAGTTTCCAAAGCTTTGATAATCTTGCTTGCCCTTCTCTGTACACTTTCTAGCTTACCAATACCTTCCTTGAGCTGTGGTTCAAATATTCCAGAGAGCAAAGTGGAACTACTACTTCCCTTGATCTGGAAACTATACTCCCTTTGGGGCAGTTCAGGATTCCAGTGGCTTTTCTGGCTGCATTATCACACTAGATCCCTTCAATGTGTACTCCTAGCAAGTCAGGTATCATCCATCTTATAGCTGAACATATCATTTTTTCCTGCGTAGATGTAGCATCTTACATTTATCTGTGTTCAAATTCATTTTTTTCTTAGTTTTGACATAGCTCTGCAATTTGGTAAGGTCATTTTGAATCCTGATCCTTTCTTTTGGGATACTAGGCTATGTGGTCTGAAAATTTGAGAATCATGCCTTCTATCTCATCATCCATTGAGAAAGATGTTGAAGAACACCAGGTCCAGATTAGAACCACAAGCCTTAGTACTTCTCTCTAGGGTAAAGAGAAACCATAAAGGAGTACTCCTTGAACTAGGTAGGTCAACCAATTTAAAATAAAGCACACAGTACCCCGTCTTTCCCATAGTTCACCAGTTTGTCAGCAAGTACATAAGTGGGATCTTGTTGGTGGCCTTACTGAAATCAAGATACATTACATTCACAAATCTACGAAGCTTGTATTGGCATTTGTGGGTCTTTCTCCCCCTTTCTGAATACAGGGGCATTGTTCTACTGGGACCACTTCTGTTCTGAGAATTCTCAAAGATGATTGGCTATGAGATTACAGCTGCAAATTCCTTTAGTAATTATTAACTCAGACTCTGCAATTCCAGAAGAGCACAGATGTCCAGAAATAAAATAATGAATAAATAAATAAAACATAATAAATTTTTTAAAAATGCATTTTTTAAAATTTATTAAAATATATATTTTTAAAAAATACTCTGAAATCTTTTTTAAAACAGTCACATAAGATACAACACTGAATTTACCTAACACCAGAGGGCAATTTAAATTTAGGGCAATTTAAAGCACATCCAATTTTTTATTTATTTATTTATTTTTTGCTTTCTTAAAATCTCATATGTTTCCATCATTAATAGAATATTTTACATACATTCTCATATTATTTTTGCATAATATTTTTGAAAATAATTCCCCTGATGTTCATACTTTATACACCTTTATGTGTCAGAAAATTGCACCGCAAATTTGAAAAGCGTAAATACTAAAGAAGAACTATTTGGGAAGGGCAAATTAGCTAAGATCACTTTTAAAAAAATGAACTAAACATATTTCTCTCCATTTCTAGTTTTCAATTCGAATTGCAAGTTCAGGGGGAATTTGCAGTTGACCTAAAATACTGTTCAAAACCTCTCTGCTTTTCATTAGTTATCAAAACACCTCAGTTGCAGAAGGAAGTGGTAAAACAGACAAATAAATGAAGACACCTTAAAACTGATGTACACTTAGGTGTCAACAGAGCTCAAAGACGGACACCAAGTGTGCAGTTGATGTGAAACCTGACATATTATGGCACTCCACAAATGCAATCTCTTATGTGAGACCAAATTTTATAAAGAAAACAACAACAACATAATGTCCCACCCTTCCAATTCTAGTCAGAGGCCCTTTCTGCAGTAGTCTCCCATCCCTAGGTGGTGCAATTGCAGATTAAATCATTGATGGGTTTTCCCTGTCAGTGACTCGTGATCGTGCCACCATCCTGCACTTACCTGTCCTGTGAAAGGGCAAGAAGCGTGATGGTGATGCTTCCTGTCCCAACACAGCCTGGGAAAGTATCCAGCTGTGCTGCAGAAGGAAGAGGCATGTCCATCACACACCCTTCTTCCGGTCGCTGGTCCAGCGTGGAGGGGAGTACTCCCATTGCTCTCCTTTGCCATCAGAGCTGCTGCCAGGATTGCCACCAGAGGACAAGGAAATAGGGTGTGGAAAGGGCCAGAGAAAGTGTCCTGTGTAATTCAAGCTTAGGAAAAAAAATGTGGCAAAGTAGAAACAAATCAATTCAACTCTGCCTTTTCCCCAATAGACTCTCTTTTCCTCAGTCCAGTTATATCCCAACGACTAATTTAAAAAACAAAATGTAAAAAAGAGGGTAGGACAAGGCAAAGAAATATTTTCCCCAGCTGCACTAAGACTCTACTTCCATTCACCATACCAAAATGCCACAGTAGTATCAGGAGGCATATATTATATTATATATGATAATATACTCTCTCTCTCTCTCTCTCTCTCATACATACATACATACATACATACATACATAATGATAATATATTATTTAAAAAGAGAGAGAGAGAGAGATGTGTGATGGTTTTGACAAGATCAATAATTCATTTATGGAAATGATGAACCCTTCAGTTTTAACCAGCAAAAATAGAAATGTGACTAGATTGGAGAAGGAGGTTCTAGAAGAATAAGGCCACTTAATGATGCAAAACAGCCATTTTGGTTACTTTACAGCTTGAGCTGAAAGATTTACACTTGAAACAGGCATAATCTGTTAATCAGCACTTTGGTACTGACTTCTTAGGTCATTATAGGGCTCTCAGCACCATCAGTAGCACTCCTTGCTAGATAATAAGCCTTCATTGTATGTGATTTACCTAAACCAATACAAAACTCAGTCTGATTCTATTATAATCAAAGGGACAATTGCCTTTTACTGAAATGGGATATGGAATGCATCCTAAAATATGTCCATTAGAAGCAGTGCTTATATTTCTCAACCATGATTCTGCACTTCCTTTGTCCAAAATTCTATTCTGAACATTCTGAACATTTCTTAAGGGCAGATTTTAAAAATGTAAAGTAAAAGTTTATTTCGGGCACAGTGTGCACATAATAAGAAATCATGTTCACACAAAAGGTACTAAGCAGTTACTGACCTCAGCTGTACAGAGCCAAACAATGCTTGGTAAAAGACTGGGAAAGCCAAATGTGTTGCTAACAACAACATTCTCTACAGTTGGCAGTATCAGCCAAATACACTCTCATTTTTATCACAAGAAATCAGTTAGTTACTGCAAAATATTGCTCTGATGAAATATTAAATTGTATTTATTTTCATTGTTAAAAATGTTTGGATCATGTAAATGTGGCATGAGCAGCTATGACGAAGGGCACTTACCCAAGCTATAGAGCTAGATCCTTTTTGCATGGCATTTTTGATGTGAAAGGGCCCTTCGAGTATCACACACATGTGAGGAGCGGTCCACATGATGCACTCACATTTGCATGACACTCCAGGGCCTGGCAGGGACCACTCACACACTTTTTCATTTTTGGCTTTAAGCCAAAAATGGTGTGCAGTCACGCATCGCTCTGGGGCCCCACGCACACTTACCTTGCATGCGGAGCCTCGGGAGCTGGGCCGGTCATGCTTCCTGTCCAGTGCAGCCTAGGAAGATCCCAGGCTGCACTGCAAAAGGAAGAGGCAGGGCTCTCACGCGAGCGGGTGGCAGCTGCGGAGCTGAAGGAACCGGGACACGAGAGCCTCTCGCTGGAGGCTGCTCACGCAAGCCCTGCACCCCAGCACCGTGAAAAGGTAAGGTGCAAAAAAGGTCCTACTTATAATTCAAGTGCTTTCCTTTCTAATGAGCACCATTAAGAATACTAGACAGTCACAATGATGGAGAATACACAGTAAGGATTTTTTTTGTATTTTTATGTTTGATATAGCCTCACAGAGTTTTAAATAAGCAATGATAAAGGTTCACCAGTGAATCCAAATCTAGCTTGCACATTAGAAATTCATTCCTAAGGGCACTTGCTGTGATGGTATAAAATCAAGTCTTGTGTTCCTTCTTTTTATTATAATCCTTTATTTGCTTTTCTTCTTAGCTGTCCACTTTGATTTAAGGCATGTTTTCCCTCTAGACTGACAAGGCAGCATGATACAAGCATATCAAAGCTAAAGAGTTATTTACTTGAAAAATGCCAGCTTTGAACATCTCTTTTTCACATAAATGGTGCCTTTTAAAGCCTGGTATATGCAGCTACCCACTGAGTGAAATTATCCCAGTCTCTTTCATACAACCACTTTTCAGTAACAACTCTACATTATACTGTCTGTCCAGTGGCTCAGGTGATTTACAAAGGTGGCTTAATGGAGTTCATAGAGTTAAGACAAAGCACTATTCACTATAAAGCAAAAGCACAATGTGAAGCTTTAGGGAGAAATATATCTCAAAATAGCTTGGTTCAACACACTATATTCAAGTTGCAAACTCCCTCCTATGGATAACCATAAAATTAATACTGCCACTTTTTTTTTTTTTTTAACAAAATCAGTGTTTAGTTTTCCAGTGCCTGAGCCAATGTCTGTCCAAACAAAACACAAGAGGGTGTCTGCCATAGAAAAAGAGTATAACATTTCCCAAAATGACAGATTAAATAGTGTTGAGATGTCTGAAAGGATAACTTTAAGGCAACATTGTTGTTTCCCTACTATTGCAATCCAGCTATTGGACATTCATGATCTCCTGCATCTTAACACAAAGGTTCAATACATGATGATGGAATATGTAGAACTCAGTACTTTAAGTCAACACAATGAAAAAGACATCTGTCCCCTCTACTCTGACTGGGATTGCCAACGATTCAGAAACATATACAAACACTACCACAGGTTGGTCATTTTACTTCTTTGTTTCACTGCTTGCTTCATTATTTTCAGGGCTAGTGGCAAACAGAGAACATTTGTGTATTGTCTTTCTCCTTCCTAAACTCTAGAAAATATTGGGTTCTCTTTCCATTGATCCAACTAAAAACCATTGAATTCTTACGCTGGAATCAACAGAAGCCATTGTGCTCTCTCCTGAGACCTGCCACAAATTGTTTCTGATTTTTTTTTTTCCATTTTTAATCTGATCCAACAGCTTCATTTCAAGGCAAGAAGGGCACCTTGCTACAGACCGGCCTTACTGGTTTCCAAGTTTCTGAGTGAGTTTAAAGCATTGCTTATACTTTGAGTATTGGAGGAAAATTGTGTGTACAAATATACACACAGCTCTTCTACGCAGAAAATATGTTTAGGTGCAAAAAATGCTAATTATGCGTAGAAATCAGCAGCTGAGATCCTGCACGGAAGACACAGTTACAACATAGATATTATCTGTCTCCTCTTCAGGCCAGGTAGCCACAATAGTCAAAGGAGTTGTGTGGCACTGTCCAAGTGGGGCCCTGAAAGATGACATGTACAGCCCTCTTCTGCCACCAAATCACAGTGCAATGAACAATGGCAAAGACTTTGTCACATCACTGCTCAGTGGTGGGAGGGGACTAGACATGTCATCCTTCAGCACCTCAGTACAGAACTCCTTTGTTTGGTGCAGCTGCCTTGCTCTTAAGGTGGGTTTTAGGGACATTTTCAGGCCTGGTCAAGGTGCCATGATCACTATGTGGACAGCAAAATTTACAAGCTTTTAAGTCTAGCCTACAACATTTAAATACTGGGCAGGATCTCCTGTGTGTAGGAGATAGCTCCTTCTGTGGAAAATATATGAGATCCTGTGCAAAAGTGATGTTTTTGTGCAGAAAACACATTTTGTGCCCAAAGTATGTTTTCTGCACAGGAATTAGTTTGTCTAGTTGTTTTAAATTTCTACAATTTCTACAAAGTCATACAATTTCTGCAGATACATTGACCTGAATCTTATTTGTCAGCCTAACTTTAATCTGATCAATTCTCTAGGATCATTTTTGCACTATACTGTTGTAGTGTAAAAATGTATTGTTGTTGTTGTTATTCCACTTTCAACAGCCTGTGGAATTCTAGGGTTTGTACTTTACTGTGGCCAAAGAGCTCTCTGGCTGAGAATTCTAAATGCTCCCCGTAAACTGCAAACCTCAGGATTCCATAAGATGTTGGAAGTGGAATAATAGCTGTATAACAGTGTAGTGCAGAAATTACCTAGGTCTAATGTAATTAAAACTAATAATAAGGCCCAGGCTACTGATTACTGTATAGACACATTTTCCTCTCCCCACCCACCATATTGCTTTTTCCATAGAAAACACATTCCCACTTCAAGATTTGTGCAGAAAAAAATACTTTTTTTCATAAATGAATTTTCATGGACACATTCCTGAACAGCAAAAAAATGCATGGCTTTTTCCTCATGTGGCAGGACACTCTTTTTCACTGAGGGTGCAAATATTATTGTTTTCAGTCACAACACAGAGAGAGAAGAAGGGGCAGAGAAAGAACACAAACTGCAGTTTAATTGGGATTTCTTTCAGTCAGGAAAAGGAAGATGTGAAATTCAGGGGAGATGCTAAGGTTCAATGAATCTATTGTTTTCACCTTCTCTCACACTTGAGATGTCTGATCTTAAATTCTTTCTTTCAAATTTATAACAAAAACTGAATATATGAGTGTTATTAACTGATTACAAGGACTCACTGTTTATCCACAGTCTCACATTCCACAGTTTCAGTTATCTGTGGTTGACCTCTTGCCTCACAGACTAACCTCCCTCCTTCCCATCCTTTGCAACATTGGATGAGCAGGAGAATGTGGTACAAGTCTTGGCTGCCACTCTGCTTCACTTTCCTCTGGGAGCTGGGCATTGCCTACTACATGTACTTGGGGGGAAGCAATGAGCTTTCCAGAGGCTTCAAGAAGGTGAGGAGCAAGAGGCAGCTACTGAGTGAGAAGGTAAGCAGGTAGGCAAGAAAGCAGGCAGAAGGAAGGAAGGAGGAGGGAGGGAGGGAGGGAAGGAAGGAAGGAAGGAGGGAGGGAGACACGTGGCACTGTCATGGCTCACTTTGGAGATAAGATTTTTGGGAAGGTGGCTGCCTTTCCAGCTATTCCTTTCTGTCTCCACTCCTCCTCTTTCCCAAATTTCCTCCATTTGATAATAGCCACAGTTTCAGGCATCCACAGGGGGCCTTGGAATGTATCCCCAGGGATAAGGGGTGACTGCTCTACCATGAGTTTATAAGTAAGTGCCTCTTTCAAGCTAATCATTTTACATAAACCTGAGCTTCCAAACTGTAGCATGATTTACAGGCTATTCAGTCACACATGACATTCAAATAAACAAATTAGTTTGTGGCCTCATTTCCTTTGTAAAGTTTAGCAAGACTTAATGGGGAAAAAGCCGCTAACCTTACTTCTGGATCAATATCACTTCTACAATCAAAACTGTAATCAGGGGAACCTCTTCCTTATTCACTGTGCAATACAACAAAGGTTCAAAACCTTTATGCTGAAAAATAAAAATATCAAGCAGTACTAACACAGCTTCCTTCCTTGTTCCTTCTTTTATTAGGTCCTTAAAAAAACAGTATTAAATACTCATTTAATTGATTTATAAATGGCAGCCTCAGATAGAGTGAGGGAACTTCATAATCAGGGTGCTGCTCCACAAAAGCCCGTCTTGAGTTTTCTCTAGGACTCAGGAGAAATAGCAACAGTGATCATAAATTTATAGGCAGGTTCATATGGTAGGAATAAGTATTAGTATCACTAAATTCTATATATTTGACCATCTACCTACTTGATCAATAGGCTGCTAGTTACCTGCTGTTGTCCCATCTCCATAGCCATTCTATCATACTCTTTGTAATGAGTTTGCTTATCTATAGGGCACCATGGGGTTTGAAGCACTGATTCTTTGTAAATCCGAAATCAAACCAATTCTTATCATCACACATCTGGGAACTCAACAGTACTAATTCTAAGTAGGTCCTACTCAGCAAAACAGCCTAAAGGAAAGAAACAAATGTAAAATGAATGCTGTAAAAATAATTCAAGATGAACATCACAAATAATACAAAATAAATAAAGTAACAAATAAATTGTGGCCTAAGAGCTGACTTTTAATATAACATTAGGATGTAGATCCAAGCACTGGCAATTTTTGGAAATCAGTAAAATCCTAATTCAAAGATGTCCAAGGCCATTTCCACACTACACTGTTATAGTGCTATTATTCCACTTTCAGTGTCCTATGGAATCCTGGGTTTTGCGGGAGAGTCCTTTAGAATTCTCAGCAGAGAGCTCTTGGGCCTCAGGAAACTACAAACCCCAGAATTCCACAGGGTGTTGAAAGTGCAATAATAGCATTAGAACAGTGTAATGCAGAAATGGCCCAAGTTGTGATAGGTTAGGTTTAGGCACAGGCCTCTTGTAACAAGAGAAATCCCTTTCTGTCAATGAAAGCCTTTTATCCCAGCTCATCTTGGAGAGCTTTTCCCAGAGCAATCTGTTGATAGAACTGCTCTGATACCTAAGATGTGCTGGAAGAAGACCCAAAAGTTGCTGGAATGGGGCAGAGCAAGGGAAGAGTCAAATTATGGTAGATGCAAACTATGTAAAGCCCAAGGAAGCTCACAGAATTTTGCCACAAACCTAAGCCAAGATGAGAGAAGGACCAAAAAATTTCAAACATCTGTAGGCTAGGAGGAAGTGGCATTCAGCTCAGCTTGAGCTGGCCTGGATGTCTACTACACTTGTCCTTGGTTATCCTAGACAGTTAGGATTGTGCTAAAAGTCTGCAAAAGCAAATGGAACCTGTCTGCTTTATCCTTAAATGCAATCTAATACTCAGTAAGATGAAGGAAAAGGAAGTGAAAGAGCCCTCCTAATCATAAATATATTCCTGACAAGTAATCGGGTGAGTTACTTTTTGTACTGCAGTAGAAGTAAAAACCTTTTGGATGATCAGACTAATGAGAAACATGACTAGTTCCTCCCAAAATTCTATGCTCTGCTTACAGCATGGTATCTGTTGATCTGCTTATGGTTATTCTGCAAAACAGAGGAACCTAAGAAAAAGTCCTAGGAAATTAGAAGCAACAAATGGGACCTACAACAAAATATTGTAGTATATCTTCAGCTATAAGAGGAATAATTCTGTTCAGTATTTCAGACAGCAACACTATCTTATAAGTGGCTATAAACTGTAAAAAACTGCAACTGTTGCAGTGTTTATTTGTTTTTTAAATCATTACCAATATCTAGTTTTCTTTCTCTCCAAACACTCCAGAATATATGGCTACTGAGCATGCTCTGTATCACTTTTCTGATCATTTTAAAAGTGGTGCTGCTATTTTGCAAACCTCTGGTTCTCTCTAAGCCTGCTGATACAAACAACTCAGTTTCTGTCTGTACTCACCATCTGAGCTCACCATTTCAAAAATGATTTAGAAGACCAAGCAATTGCCAAAAAGATCTCAGAAATACTTTCCTGACTGTATACTCAAGAGGATGTTGAAAATTCTAACTACACATTTAGAAGTATACTTCGTGGAGGTCTTATTCTACCAGCCAAAGAACTCAGTTGTTGCTGCAATTTACACTGCAATTTAAATCATCCCTGAAGTACAATTGCATTAGTCTCCTGCAGTTGTGAGCCATAAAAAATAAGGCTATACCTTTACTTCAAAATGTTGGTGAAATGGTCTGTTCGGGTCAACAGTTCCAGACAAAGCCTGTTCAACCTTTAATAATTCACATAGAACATTTAGTAATATCACATCACTTGAGTTAATGTACATTGTGTCATAATGAATATTCTACTGGAATAATTAAATTTTTTCATCTATCTATCTGCCTCAGCACAAGTGCAACAAATCAGATGAGATCGGCACATTTCTTAAAATTACCATTCTTCTCCTGTACATTCTGTTTAGAAACAAACACAATTATTTATTTAAGCTAGAGGAGGCAGTTTTACTCGTGTAGCTATCATTATTACATTTGCCGTTTGTAGAGGTTTCTTCCTCAGATGAAGAGATTTTCTGAATCATTTTGGCTAAATCATGAATACTACATGATTTACTGGCACATAAGCCTCAATAAATCTCAATCTATTACTGCCAGTGGTCTGTGACATAAGTATGAGAAAGAGAAGTCAAATATCCCATTCCTATCTGCAAGCAATTTGAGTGATGTTTAGACATTTAGGAAATCAAATTATAATTTGGAGAAAATAAAGTTTATTTGTTAATATATCAACAACTCAATACTTTGGGTGGAAGGAAGATGGACTCAAAACCAGGTACGTAAATATACATGTATGTACGTATGTATGTATGTATGTATGTATGTATGTATGTATGTATGTATATTCTTGCATTTTTTTTCTTGTCCCTGTCCTGGCAGTGTGTGTCTACCTCTGCAGATTTGCAAGGGGAAGAAATGCTGAATTTTGAGCAAAAAACCTCCAATGTATTTGTGTAAACAAAATTTACACAAAAGGCTTCAATGAGAAAAAAAATCATTGAAAATATGCAACACTCTCCTTTGCAATCTCACCCACAGAAAGAAAATCTTTCAAAAGAGAAGTGGAGTTTTTATTCATTTAATTTCATATAATTTCATTCATCCATTCATCCAGGGCCAGGGAATTATAACACCTGAAAAATAGTTCAAGGATTTTAAAATAGTGAAACATGGCATTTGGGATGGAGGAAACAACTGTTTAAGCCACAGTTCAGTCTACTGCCATTCCTTTAAAAGGTAGGCCCACAAATTAGAAAATAGATCTGTGATGCATTTCATTCTGTTCCTTCTGTCCATTTCCTCAGCTATTTTGTGTGTTTTGCACAGAAAAGACATCAGTTTTGTGTTTGATTGTGCACTTTTCTGAAGTCCAAACCCTGAATGACGCTTTATCTAGATCTAGCTTCAGATCTGTTAGCTTTGGGACAATCTGCTCTCTTTCACAAAGGAGCCAAATAAATCTGAAGGGGTCTATTTCTTTTCAGAGTTCAGACTTTCCTTGGGTAAAAGACACACCTAACACTCTCCTTCAGGTTCTTACTGGAAGAAGAACATAGCAAAATGAAGAGTTAAGTACAATTATGCAGTACCAAAACAATTTGTACCTATATGCTTACTAGGAAATTTTGTCACCATTACACAAGGTGCTGGTGATGATTTTACTTATAACTTGAATTAAACAAATGTTTGAGTGGTAACATCTCCTTCCTTAAAATTTGTTCCACACCAAGTTGCACTCAAAATGTTTTTGTTTTTTTTTCCCTTTAAGCAGCTTCCTAGGGCAGGGGGGTGGAATCAAGTTTTGCAATTGTCTTTGGTTAGCATGAACCTAATCAAGAGATCTGCTTAAGTCTAACCATCATGTTTGGTCAAAATCCCTCCACAAATGTGTATTCTAGACTGCAAGATACAGAAGTGTTTGTTTGGGAGGTACCCAAAGTAGGTGGTGGACTAGGCCCAAAACATTATGACTTTACTGTCTTTATTTTGGTCTTACCGGATAATTACCAAGTTTAGTGACTCTGTGATCAAGAATGTAGAACTGTGTATCATAACAGATAAATAAAAATGATTTAAAAATATGAAGTACTTATATATGGAACAATGTCATACATTATGGAGATGCCCACATTTAGTTTTGTTTTTAAACAGATAAAATCATGGTTTGAAGATGGGAATCAAGTTTTTCTGCCTAGGGAAAACTTTTTATTGGGAAGATGAGAATTACCTCCACCATTCCCTCACTCCCTCTCCTTCTTTCTCACATTTTTTCAAAATTTGGGGGACTCTCTGGAACACTTTTCAGGAAGTAGAGGCAGCTGCAGGGAGAGCAAGGGAATGCTGTCATGTGACACTGCATTCCATAATAATAATGAAAGCTATTGAAGGTACTGTATTAAGATGCAGCGTTCTTCCTGAATATCTACACTGAGATTAACTGTATCCATCACCATGTGATATCAGCCTCCTGGGGTTGTCTGGCTGGCTACTGACACAGTGTTGGGCAAGACAAATCTTTTGTTTGATTCGGCAAAGCAACAATTAACTTTCTATAAATGCCACATTCAGCACTCTCTTTCATTTCCTGAGTTCAAAGACTCAGTATTTTCTACTACGAATGTGTATATATTCTAATAAAAGGAAAAGGTTTTAGACTTTAAATTTCAAACAGCTCTGATTGTATGAGTCATTCTGATCATTTCACAACAGCATGTCTTGGGATGATGAAACCTTATTTTCTCTAAAATAAATTTTTCTCTAAAATCTTTTTTGCACTACTGTTTATTCATAAAATGAAAACTGTATTTCCAACAGACTGAGAATGATGGATTTACTCATGATCATTTTTTATTTGAACTTAACCTTGCCCCTAAAAGTAAAGGTTACTGAAGTCATGAAGTCGTGACTGAACAATCAAACAAAGAAGTACAGAAAATAATGATGAAGCAAGTATCCTGATAACTTCAAACTGAAACAAGTACAAAGTTAATGGATAAAATTTGGACTCACAGAACTTAAAAACTGAGTTCTCAGGGACACTGTCATTTGGCAAGGTAAAAAATAAACTTTGAACATGGATGGTTATATGGACATTTTCTACAGCAATATCAAACATCTCGTCATAAATGTAACAGTTATTCATAGCAAAGACCGATCTGAAAAATCTTCAGTTCAGACAAATATCTAAGTAGATAAGTAATGTGGATGTTCTTGGAACCAAAGATGAATTTTAATGACTGTTTTATGAAAGGAAATTGAGAACAGAAATTGCCTTTTAAATCTTCACCTCCAAAAGTCATTAAAGCCCCAAATATACAATAAATAGAGAAGGAAAAGAGATCAATAATCTACAATCACTACCCTGATTCAAATTTAGCAATAGATTAATCTGTCTGTCTTTGTTCCAATCTGTTCACCTTTTCCCAACCATTATTCTGTCCTGATTTTGCATCAGTTTTTTTTTTTTTTTGGTTAAAAAAAAAGAAAGCCTGTACATGCATATTTTCATGTCATGTTTGCATTTCTTTTAACAGACATTTGGACACATTTGCTCAATACATGCAATTTTGGAGAAAAAAAACATTCCTAAATACAATATATGTCTAAGAGGCTGCAATAATGGTGGCATACTGTAAGGCATGTGGGTTTGCAGCCTTAAAATAATTCCATTCTGGCTGAATGTTCTTGATTCAATTAAAATAGTCAAAATATATACTTACAACATTCTTTTACTGATTTTGTCAGTTTATGAGAAAGCAAATGAAAATGTCCTATGTTAAAATTTTATATTTACCTTATTGTATGTAGCACTGATAAAGCTAAGACACAGAAAAACTTACAAGGGTTATCCATTTATCTATCACTGGATAGACAGGATTTGGACTCTTCCACTGTTAGATGAATTGACACTCAAACTCTGATGTCCCAGAGGCAAAATAGCTCAAGACACTTTTAAGACTATATGGCTCTGTTTATAGCATATGTGTCACACACAAATTCTAAATATGACCCTGATTGAACCATATGATGCTAGTTTTGTTTAATTTTTATCATATCTTTTTCCTTGTACAGGAGCCAAGATGGCTTGCAAGCAAATAAAAACTGGGTACAGCTAAAAAAGGTATTTGTATTAAAGTTTAAAAAAAAGCAATTAAATGACAGTTTAGTTAAAAGCATGAAGTTAAAACAGTAAAATACACAATTAAAACACAGAGCAACTCCATTAAAAGCTTTCTCTGCCACACGGATTCTAAGCCAAATGTCTGTTAGAATAAAAAGGTCTTTGCCTGCCAGCAGAGAAAAGAGGAACCAACAGAATCTTCCGTGAAAGAGAATTCCACAACCTGGGAGCAGCTCCTAAGAAGGCTCCTTGATAGTTTCCAAAACATCATATGGTTCAATGGTGGATCACGTCTAGAATACATATGACATATATATAATGAGCAGTGCCATATAGTCTCCATGTTGGGCAAAAATGTCCAGTTGTTTCTGTAAGAGAACTTCTACACATGTAATGCATCAACTAGATTCTGGTTCATTGATCAAAAGTCTTTTTTTCTTGCATCTGAGAAAGAATTAAGTGAAAATCAACTCCCTACTGGCATGGAATATGACTTCCTTCTGCTGCTACCATGCACCAATACTGCCACCATGGACTTTATCTACCAATGTTGTTGGCTCTGTTGCTTGAACCATCACACACGATTGCTTACACCCACTTCTGTGACTGCATCTGACTATACCAGTCAGGCTTTCTGACTTCTAGAGTGGTACTGATTAGGTCTTGGCATGTGTCAGCTGCAGTGTTTGCCTGCATGGTTCTGAGGCCAATATAAAATATTTTTTAACCATTAAAGCCACAAAGCTTTGGGCGTGAGATAACCATATCATTCTCCCAGTACATCAGGAGTAGTCACACCTTAATCCTCTCAATCTATTAAATATTCAACCATCAAAAACATTCACTTCTTCCCTCATTTGGACCACATCAATCCTCTCCTGAAACCCAAGCACTTTCCACCTTGGACTGGCATCCAACACAGGCCCTTAGATTTAAGAGTTCTTCACAGAATTGTTCTATTTCCCTTTATTTCTCAACCTTCACTTTTAATTCAATCACTGAGCTCACTTACTCTGTCTAAGGGTGTTGTTCTTGGGGTGGAGGATGAGGGCATTTTCTATCATAAGAATTCTGCCCCTCAAATGAAATTTTCTTCTGTCTCAAAATTCCTTGCACTGCAGTAACTTAAAACTTCACTCCAGCATTTAGGAATACTGTTTAGGGATAAAAAGAAAAGGAGCAAGCATTGTTACCAAGGCCATGATAACACAGCATATATGAGAATTCCTCATAAGACCAACTTTCAGTGTTGCACTCATTTTGTCCTCTAATAGCTAGACTTTGGCCATTTCTGCACTACACTGTTATAGTGCTATTACTCTACTTTCTACATCCTATGGAATTGTGGGGTTTGAAGTTTAAAGAGGGGCATTTAAAATTCTCAGCCAAAGAGCTCTTTGGACTCAGTAAACTATAAATCCCAGAATTCCACATGATGTTGAAAGTGGAATAATTGCACTATAACAGTGTAGGGCAGAAGTGGCCTCTGTTTCTTCTCCCTTCTAGTCCTTTATGCCTGAGGCCCTTGGGAAATATCTAAGTGGTTCTCTCTCTCTCCTTTTCAACCTGGTTCAGAACCAACCTTTTCTCCCATGAAACTCTTACTTAACCCCTTTCCTCATTTTGTCATCACCAACAAATAATTTTAAGGATGGGGAATTACAATTCATCACTTCCTTCCCTTTGTTTCTTCAAATATTGTCATCACTCTCTGTTTTCTCCCTGCTGATAAATTTATATTCTAACCTCTTAAGGGAACGGAACCCATCTTTTTTGCTTATGTTGCTAACAGTAACAACTATAACTATTGCAAAGACCGTGGACAAACAAATGTAAGCATATATACAAAGAGTCAGGGATTCTGGAATGAATAGCTCTTTGTTGCATATTATCCACTGTAACATGGCCTTCTGCACTGAAAAGGCTTTTCTTTTCTTTTTTTTCCCACCTTGAACACAGGATGCTAATATCACAAATGGCTCCAGAACAGAAGACCTGATGCAGTGCCGGTTACCAAGATGATGAGCTGTTTTGGAGTATCAAGTCAAATCTCATCTTGTAAGTGTCTCCTTTGTGCAGTGCATCTTGACACTTGCATTGTATCAGAGATGAACAGAGCTTGTATAGCATTTCAACTAAGAGACCAACAGGAAAAAAAAGTCACACATCTTTGATTGTGGGGTAAAATAAGCAATACATATTGCTTTCTACGCCACACAAAAAGTCCTTGAAGCTTGTATACTCTGTTGGGTAGATCTAATCTAGAACGGCTCACAGAACAATACAAATAGTTAGATTAAAAGGGATTATGAATTTGAACAGTATGAATATTCATATTAATATCATTCAAATTTATAGTCCATTTTAATCTATTTGTATTTTTCCTTCAAAGCAATGGAGTCATTTTTAAGGGTTGAAACTATGTACAGAATTTTGTTTCTATGCATTGATCACTATGCACTGATTTTTATTGTTCTTTAAAAAAAAGGAGCAGGACATTTCATATTTGTTCTATTTTACTTTCCCCCCTCACCATTTTTTAAAAAAATCCTATCTTTACATATTGGTCCAAAACATTCCATTCCAGCTATCAAGCTTCTTTTGCTGCCATCATGCCATGTAAATTTGGCAATTCTGTGGCAAGGTATAGCCCCTGACCCAAAGAGTTTGCCTCTTCCTGCCCTAGCACATTTGGCCTGAACCTTGTCCCTGGTCGTTTTTCTTCTAGAAGGACTTATCCTGTGAATTAGACATGGAAAGAATATTAGCTATGATGTGTTTTCTGGCTGAAAAATGGGTTGCCCTAGGAAACCTAGTGGAAAAGAATAACAATCTGGTGAGAACTATACAGTTTTCACCCAATATTCATATGTGCCAATATTTCTCAGGAAATTGTTATACACACAGAAATACATGGGTTTGTTTTTTTTTGTATTAAAATCCACATTCTTTTGAGGAAAAAAACCTGTTTCCAGATAGTCACATGATAGTTTTGTGCAAAACTGCTAATTTCTGCACAACCCCCCCCCCAGCAATCTTGTACACACAAAAAATAGCTACATGTGCAAGACTGATGTGCAAGACTTTAGTTTTCTGCTCAAAAATCTACAATCTCAAACAAAAAGCACATATGGCTGTCATTAAACTATGGCCCTTTCCACACGCAGGTGGAGAAATGGGGGAAGCCACGCGGCAACAGACTGTTGCCGTGTGGAGCAGCACGTTTCACTGCTCCACACTCATCGGCGTCCCGCAGCATCCGGGAGTGCCCAAAATGGCGGCTTACGACTGGCGGAGGCTCTCCAACAACCGGAGAACCTCGCCAGCTGGAAATCCTGCCCCCCGCCCGATCTGGAGGCATGCCCTTGTGCGCGCCTGCAAATCCACACCAGGTGCTGCAACGGGGCTGCACGGGGATGCATGCCCCGTGCCTTTTAAAAACCACATAAAAAGTGATTTTTAAAAAGCATGCAGCGGCACCACTTCCAGGCGCCTGAGCACGGATTGGGGTGTGGATTGGGGTGTGGAATTACTCTAAAGTAATCCACCCCAATCCACTTTACGGTGTAGACGACCTCTGTCAGAGGTCGCGTTACACCGTTTTAACACCCCCGTGTAGAAAGGGCCTATGTTATTTATTTTTGTATATCATGGACAATTCTAATGCAAAAAAGTATATGTCCACACAGAACAATTTTCCAAAACACTTTAGGATGTGCAAATACCAGGTGAAAACTGGACATATATATTTGCTTCCCCCCTCCCCCGGGAAGGAGAAAATTGTGGACATTATTCATCCTCATTTGCAAGGACAAAATTGTTAAATTAGTGCTCCATATTGTGGAGGGATGGTGGATGATAGGATTTATGCAAACTGTAATGAATCTTCCCTCATTCCACTGAGCTCTGACCAAACTTGGCTCAGAGTCAAGTGCAAAACAAAACACATAGAGCAGAGTTGATAAACAGAGCACACAACAAAAGCATGTGCAGCAGAGTATGATATGCAGCGCTGCTCTGACCCCAAAACTCACCCACTAAGGAACACTATCACACAGTGTTGTCTTCCAAAGATACCTGGAGGCTTTTAATCTTCTGTTACAATATATACATGTGTACAGGACTCGCAGATCCTCCAACAGAGATGCAGCATTCCCTCATCAGCACATCAAGTGGAGATACACTCTGGCAAAGCCTCTGGCCAACAATCAGGCAGACCAAGAGAAATGTTGGCCAGATCCCATCTCCTTATATACACAGGACTAGCTGATGTAACCCCAGCCAGGATTTCATGTCCCATGGCTGATGTAACCCCTTGTCCTGGTTACATTACACTGTGACTCAGCTTTTGTCCCAAGGTGATTACCTCATGACATGCACAGTCATTCCCCCAGGTGCTTTCCACATGCACATCATAAGTATTTTATTGGATCAAAGGCCACAACAACCCTTTTTCAACACATATTTGCTAGGGTTAGGGTGCAGGACACCCACAAAAGTGGAAAAATGCAAATATCAAATTGTTTGTTTGGGCCTGTGGGAAGGAGAGAGAAAGCATATTGGGAAAAGTGGGCATGTGGGGTCTAAACCAGGTCAGGGAAAGAAGACAGCAAGGAAATAGATAGGCATAGTGGGCTAATATTTCCTCTCTTACACCCTTCTCCATTCTTGGGTATGGGGAGGCATCAGAAGAGGGTTTGTGGTGCTGAGAAATGAGGCCTCACACCATGATTCTCTGCCCAGGCAGCAGCTGGTGGAGGAAAAAGAAGACCAGAATCAGGTTTCTAAAGGTGCGTGCAGCCTGATCAGAGGTTCCAAGAGAAAATGTTCCCCTGGAAAAGAAAGGTGGAGTGGGGACAGAGGTTGGATAAACTTGCAGATAATCAAATCCTGGAAAGTTAAACCCACACATGTGGAAGGCTAATTGTCTTTACATCCCTGTTCTGAATATTAAAAGTTGAAGCCTGCAGATATATGTTGAGATACATTTCAGAAGTAAACATAGCATCAACAGTCAAAGGCTGAGAGATTATGATCCAGCATTTGAGCTGTACCCACTAATTTTTCTACAAAATACCATAGAATATCTTTCTCACACTGCTGAGTAACTCCAAGCGGCCTCTACACATTTGGTATGATTTAACAGCCATCAGGACAAGAAAGGTAGCTTCAATCTCTCTTTAGAAATTGGCCATTTCTGTTTTCTGCATTTGAGTCTTGTGCCATCTGGCAAATCAAGTAGAAAAACAAAATAAAATAATGACTGTAGCTTCTGGGTGCAGGTGCATTTCATAAAGATAAAGTGTAATTTACCCAAACAATATTCTTTTCAGCCTGTGTTTTCATGATCAGATTTGGAGATTATCCCTTAGTACAACTGAGGATATCGCCTAGCTTTAGGCTTGAACACATAAAGATAGGCAAACAGTCATTCATGCTAATGAGCCTCTTCAAATCAGTTAGGGGAGGTTAGTGTTTCAGGAAACTGGCTGAGCCCAGATGCAGTGGTGCCTCATGTGTGATGAGCTCAAGTAAATAAAACCAAAAAAGCAAACCTCGGATTAAGGCACTAATCAGTTTTTGTACAAAAATGCTTAAAGGATATGGAGCACCTCATTATACAGAATGGCATTCCAGATCCCTGAACAATGAGAAATTCATTTCAGTATGAAAGTAACCAAATATCTTGCCAACTAGTTTAAAACAACAACAACAATGCACATTAGGAGCTCTATGGATATCTCAGCTTTCACAGTATTCCTGGCTGCACTTATGATAAAGATAGGCTATCTTAGAAATTAAGATTTTAAAAAGAAGGTAAGGTCTGTGGCTATAAGAGGACAAATGAGCACACGAGTTTAACAGCAATTAGAAGTTTGATTTTCTTTCTTCCCAACAAACATTCTACACAGATGTCTGCTGCTCTTTTAGGGTAACTGCTCAGCACTGAACATTCTGACATCATCTATTGCTTGCCACAGATGGCCAATAGAATTTGAGGAAATAAAACATTTTATTTTGTCTTTGATTGTCTTTTAAACCATAAAATCCTTCATGTAATTCCACAACTCTGATTGTTCTGGATGGATAGCCATGGACCTTTAACTTTAGAGTTGGCTGTCAGTAGTAAGGGTTGAAAGAAATTTAATTGGACCTGAGGAAAGGAATATTTTTTTGTACCTGTGAAGACTTTTGTAAGAAAAACTACACCTCACTTGAAAAATCATGAATTTGCCAGGTATACAGAGCATTTCTGAAAAATAAAGTGCACACAAAACAGTACATGTTCTTAAAAAGCTAAATGTGTAGAATTGGGAAATAATGCACACTTTACCCAAGAGGGAAATACTGAATACATTAAGTAAGATGCTTAAGTAAATATACCAACTGAGAACCAGCATGGTATAGTGGTTTGACTATTGGACTATGACTTTGGAGACCAGGGTGGCACAGCCATAGAATCCTGCTCAATGATCTTAGACAAGTTATACTCTCTCAGCCTCAGAGGAAGACAAAGGCAAACCCCCTCTGAACAAATCTTGCAAAGAAAATCCATCAAGTCAGAAACAACCTGAATGCATTCAAAAACAACAAAAAATGTACTAATTAATTTTAAAAATCCTGCAAACTCCTTTGCAGGAAGAAAATACAAATTGATACAAACTAACAGAAATATGGATCAAAAGGAAATTCAAGTGGGATTCACATAATGTATAGAAATGTTTCGAAATACATGCTATTTGTAAGTTGTTCGCCGCCTCGATCCATATGGAGAGGTGGGATACAAATAAATAATAATAAAAAAAATAATAATAATGAAAGTGAATCTCTCATCTCTATTGAACATTCTTCACATCCCTATGAAGAAGTAGCAGAAGTATGATAAATAAAACTATACAAGGGAGGCATATTGGAGAATTGTGCCCAGGTCAAGGGAAGTAATAGTACCACCCTATTCTAAGTCAAACCCCTCCTGGAATACGGCACCCAGTTCTGGGCATCGCATTTCAAGAAGGATATTGACAAGCAGCAAGGTGTTCAGAGGAGGGCAATCAAAACAGTAAAAGGCTTGGAAACCATGCCCTGTGAGGAGTGGTGCAGGGAGTTGGAAATGTTCAGCCTAGAGAAGAGAAGGTTAAGAGCTGACATGGTAACTATGTTTAAATATTCGAAGGAATGTCATATGAAAGATAGAGCAAGTTTGTTTTCTGCTGTTCCAGAGACTAGGAAATGGAACAATGACTTCAAATTTCAGGAAAAGAGATTCCATCTAACCATAAGGAAGAACTTCCTGGCAGTAAGAGCAGTTTGACAGTGGAATGTGCTGCCTCAGAGTATGGTGGAGTGTCTTTCTTTCAAGGTTTTTAAACAGAAGCTGGATTGTCATCTGTCGAGAATGTTTTGATTGTGTATTCCTGCATGGCAGGGGATTGGATTTGATGTCCTTTGTGGTCTCTTCAAGCTCTATGGTTCTACCATTCTATATAAGGTTATGAAGTTCTGTAGTGGGTATGAGTAACATGTATAGCACATGATGCCACAATCTTTTTCTAGCAAAGAAAGACCTGTTAATACCTGGATAGGAGGTCAGCTGAGAACCCAGCTATATCATCCTGAGCACTTTTAAGGAACGATAGCCTTATGCACTAAATATGCCATTCAGCCTTGGGATCTCTCTGTAGACAGGGCCCAGGCATATATCCTGGCGCAGTAGATTATGAAGGTCTTCCAGATAGCATGAAAATTGACCTGGTTGCTTGGATGTGAAGTATTTGGTGAAATGTGGAATAGTTCATACAGTGCTGTTGCTCATGACAAAATGTTTAGTGTTTTGTGACTTGAATGCAATGCCACATTTTCCCCCTTTACAGCTTCCAGAAATTAAATCCAATGTGCATCAGAAACATAGTGGTTTCCATGTCTCAAAGAAAACGGGAAACAAAATTGCTAAAAGGAAACAGTGCTCCTAAAAAGTACAATGCAAAGACTTTTATCTCAAACCTACATGGATGATTGACTCTTTTGTACTGTTCACATTCCCCTGCTAGTTGCATATCAGCATTAAAAATTCAGATGTGGAGGGAGGGTGGATTTTGATGCTGCAGAGTCTATGGCAATAGTTTACAAGAATGAGGTTATGGAAAACTCCATGTTCATTGCAACACTTTGTAATTCACAGAATGGGGTTAAGGGAACACTGAAACATTCATCTTTGACATAATGAAAATCAATCCAACATGCAAAGAAAAAAATTACTTCAAAATGGCTTACACAGCTGAGGTTAAAGGCATAATGTTATAAAATCCATTTAACAGTGTCCTTTTAAATATGGCCCTTTTCTCACCTTCTATATTACGCATCTGAGCTTCCAAAAAGCCAATTAAAGTGCACTTTATTCTTTGTAATGTCTAAAATTGGGCACTTTAAGTGTGTAAACCAAAATGTCTCTTATTATTTGAGTGCTTTTTAATGCAGAGTTGTGCACATTAAAAATACATTTGAAAAAATGAAAGTGTCATTTAGGCTTCAAACTGTCTCCAGAAATGCAAAAGGTACAAACAGAGAAGCAGAAAATTGGAGAACAGCTTTTAGCCTTTTCCTGTTATAGGTGTGTTGACTGAAAAACACAGCTCGTGTTTTAAGATTTGTGTGGGTTTTGTGCTTTACACATATTTGATCACCTGCAGATGTTCTTCAGAGCTAAACTTCAAGAATGAGATTGTTCCTATTTTTCTAGCTGAGTACACAACCAACTCTGTATTTTCTGCATTCAGATACTTTTTTTAAGTGATTGGATCTTCCACTCTGTACAATTTCAACAGAATAATGTAACAGTTGTCTGGAGGTAAAAATGCTTCAGTCTGGGAAGTAACAGAAGCGGAACATTTGGAAGGAGAGGATAGTGACATTATGCCAGGTCTGGCCAGCCTCAAGCAAGGGGCCTTTGCTGCTGCCGTGCAAAATATATGCCCAGAAGCTACCATGGCTATTTGATTACCCCACTATGAGGAATGTCATACCATTCATTAGGTCTTTACTTGCTTACTATTTTGTAAGCATTTCTAGCAGTGTTGGAAAAAATATGCTCCCTCTTATGACTGTTTCATAACAGTTATTTTTATTGCTGAATATATACCATGATCACACATGAAATGTCCGTCTTTGACCTAAATGATGTCAGCATGTCAAATATTACTGACCATTTTTGTTTGTTTGTTTATCTAATTCACTGTAAAGTTCTTAATTGACTGTGATCAGTCAATCGGTAGCATAGACTCTATCTATTTGTCTGTCTGTCTGTCTGTCTGTCTACCTACCTACAAATCTCTCTCTCTTTCTTTCTTGCTCTCCGTCACTCTCCTCAGAGATAATAGCAAACATCAAGATCTTATTCATCACAATAATAGCATAATCACAATCATCTTTGATTTGCTACAATCACATATATGAGTAACGTGCTGTTGCTTTTTTTTTTTTAAATAGGCCACACTGTTGGAGGGGAACTGGATCTAAAGAACGAGAGGTATTAAGGGAAATCAAAATACTGAGCAGGATTGAGACATGTTAAATATTATTTCTAAATTCACACAGAATCCAAACATCTTAACACAATTTCTCATTTCATGGTTTTTATATATATACACACACACACACACACACATATAATGTTATTGTCTTCCAAACATTTTTCCATATCACAAACATATGGTCCCATCTCCCATCCAATTTCAAAAAAAAGCATTGTAAATTTTGTGGCTATCTTAGTAAAAATATGCAAAATAATAATTCCTAATCCAGTTGATAGCCAGGCTCCACACCACCTCTCTCACTTGCCACTTGTGAATGTAATATTCCTTCCTCCAAGCTGATAAATGTATATTTATTCTAAATAAAATCACAGAGTTCTTGTGTCACCATAGGCATAACTATAAAAACATCCTCTTATCTGGACCTCTATAAGATAAATTAAGCCTTTTATGGACTGTACCAATTCAGACTGAAGTTGCATATTTGAATTCTCTCCCAAGGGGGAGATTGTTCTGCAGAGAGAACCAGCATATCAGGAAAAAAAATCTAGGTTAGAAAAACCATTTCTCTTGACATTTTTGTAGGGATATTTGGTACCTATATTAAGCAGAATATAGCAGGACTACTGCAATATGAGCTTCTGTTCAAAAGATAAGCAACTACTCTGGATGTTCTCATAAAGTAAGAAGGAAAAGTTATGTTTATAATCTCAGATACAATATTTTAGGACAGGAAAGGAGATAGGCAAAAGAAGTTGACCTACACTTGGTTACAGCAGCCTCTAAAAACTATCTCTTGTGAGGGTATAAGTCAGCAATCGTTACTGGGTTTGAAGCCCTATAGATGATCCATTCCCAGAAAAAGGAAGGAAAAAGACTGACTTCTTGAAGAAAGGGAGGTGACTGCAGTAGCTAAAAATGAAGCAAAAGCCTTGAGTATATAGACCAAAGAAAGATATAGAGAGATTAAACAAAGAGCATCCATTATCTAGACTCATTGTTCTCACTAATCACTTCATACAAGCATTGATACCTCTTTGGTTCCAACAAGGTACACTTATGCAGCCATTATTTGAAGTGTTATTTTTCACATACAGTCATCCATCCACATTCACTACAGTTAGGGGCACAGAAACCCTGTGAAAGTGGGGGAAAACTGTGAATAACTCTACCCCCTAAACCATATTTTACACACAAGAAGTGCAGATGCCTTTGAGGTGTTGGGATTCCTTCACAAGACAGAGGTGGGCAGCTGGTGAGGCTTGCTGCCACTTTGACTACTGTATGCCATACGAGAAGGCAATTAGAGAGATGTTGGGAGAAAATCACAGCACATCCAATCAAACACAGTCTAGAACTTATCTGAGAGCCTCTCTGTGGCAACAGAGACAGCAAAGGCAAATTTCTTCTCCATCTGTATTGTGTCTTTAGGGAGCTGGCCAGCAGAGCAGTTTGGAGTGGTCAGGAGTGGTCAGTGCAAGAGAGGAAAATCCAGATCTCTTGACAGCCTGCTGTGAACAATTTTCCTGGTAGTTTGCTGATAAAATAGCTTGGATCCACTCTGATGTGGATGCTATGATTAATACAGATCCAGAGAATGTAATTATGGTCTTTGCTTATCCAGTGATAAATAGATACATTTCAATTTGTGCAACCCAAAGATGTGGACAGGATTCTTGGATATATGGGTGCCACCACATGTGCTGTAGATCCTTGCCTTTCCTGGCTTATTAAAAAAGCTAGTTGGGGGGCTGGCTAAGTGGGTAGATGGAGTGATTAATGGCTCTCTAAAACAAGGTAGAGTTTCAGCATGCCTCAATGAGGTTGTTATAAAACAATTACTAAAAATACCCATCCCTAGATCCCACTATTTTGTATAATTGTCAGCCAGTTTGTGACATTCCATTTTTGGGCAAGGTTCTGGAGCATGTTGTAGTCTCCCAGTTCCAGGTGCTTCTGGATGAAACAGATTCTGTAGATCCATTTCAATCTGGTTTCAGCCCTGGCTATGGGTCAGAGACTGCTTTGGTCACCCATATGAATGACCTACACTAGGAACTAGATGGGACGGTTTGCCCTTGTTGGTTTTGCCAGGCCTCACTGACTTTCATTACCATTGACTGTGGTATCCTTTTTGGGTTGCTTTGCAGGGGTGGGATTTGGGGTCACTGTTTTACAGTGGCTTCATTCCTTCCTGAAGGGACAAACAGAGAAGGTGGTGTTGGGGAACTCCCATTCAACCTCTTAGCCTTTGGCCTGTGGGATCCCTCAGGGCCATGCTATTTAACATCAACATTAAACTGCAGGGGGAGGTTGTCCAGCATTTTGGGGTTTGGCACCATCAGTATGTCAATTATACCCAACTTTATTACTTCTTCTCACTATAAGCCAAGGTAGTTGTTTTGGCCCCAAATCATTGTCTGTTATCAGTAATGGCCTGGGTTAAGGAAAACAAATAGAAACTTAATCCAGACAAAACAGAGGTGCTCCAGACAAGACAGTCATGGTCCTGGTCAGTTGATAAGCAGATCAGGGAATAGGGTTTCAGCATGTGTTAGACAATGTTACACTCTCCCTGAAGGTGCTTGTTTGCAGCAGGTTTGAGGGTACCCCTGGATTCAGTTCGGAGACTGGAAGCCCAGTGGTAGCTGGGAGTGCATTTTCACAGAAGACCTGTGTGCCAGCTGCACTCATTCTTTGAGACATCAGATCTGGGCACAGTGACACATGCCTTGTGTCATGAGTTACATTCTAGTTGGATTATTGTAATGTGCTGTATGTGGAGCTGCCTTTGAAGAGTGTTTGGAAACTTCAGCTGGTCCAAAAAGCCACAGACAGATTGTTAATTGGAGCTGGCTACAGGGATCACACAAATCCCCTGTTTCAGCTGCCAGTCTGTTTCAGGGCACAATTAAAAGTCATGATGACCTTTAATGTCCTACAGGGCTCAGGCCCAGGTTATCTGAAGGCTCACACTCTCCCTTACAAGCCAGCCTGGGCTTTGAGATCTCTTGGGGAGGCCCTTCTTTCTGTTCCACCATCTTCACAAGTGTATCTGTTGGAAACATCTTAGTGTCTCAGTGGCTACTCCCAGTCTCTGGAACTACCTTTCCAGAAAAATCAGACTGGCACTCTCCCTAATTTTTTTTCCTCAGTAAAGACATTTCTATTCTGACAGGCATTCAATGCATGATTCTGGTCTATCTCATAAAAGTGTTGGATATTATTACTTGTGTGGAAGTTGCAGACTTTATGGATGTGTGAGTTTTAAATTATGTAGGGCAGAACAGCAAATAATCTGTTAATAATCAAATCCAAAAAAGTGAAACTCGCAAATATAGAGGGCTGATTATAATGAGTATCTGCATATTTTACTGTTTGCAGTTGGTCAAAACATGCAGGCTCCATAAGAACTCTACTCCATTACCTGTAAAGCAGAGGTGGGAATCAGGTGGCCCTCCTGCTGCTGTTAGACTTCAAGCACCAGCAACTGTTGTTAAGACTGCAAATACTGGGAGTTTCAATCTACAGTTCCAAAAATTCAGTCTGCGGTTCCAAAAATCCATGCTGGGAATTTCAGAACAGAAACATCTGGAGAGCTGCATGATCCCATCATTACTTTTAAGGATCAGCTTTATTGAAGGATGCTAATCTTCCTCTTTCCTTAGCTCTTTATCTGTCTTTATGCTGTTCATGACCATTTCAACAAACATTCATATAGCAATCACAAAGAACATATGAAAGCAAGTAGGGAATCTGTGGCTATGAAGATCCCTTAAGGCAGAAAATATATCATAGTCTTGGAAGCAGATTCAGAGCCTTTAAGATGTTTTCTCATTCATCTTACCTCATCCTCTTTTGAGATTTTTACTTGACCAGATAACATCAAGATTCCTAATCGCATCTGTCACCCCAATGACGATAATAACAATATGGTATGAAAAGCTGTTGGCTTATGAAAGATGCCACTTAACAAAACATCACAGGACGCTGTGCAATTTGAACGAACTGCTTTTAGTTGAGATTATACGACAACTGAGAAAAGATTTCTCTCCTATTTTACTTAGAGTTTACATTATGATATGAATTGGGACTTGGAAGAGAGGGCACATAGTGTCTCATGTTATGTAGTTCAACAACCTTAATATAATTATACCTATTTTCACTTGTTTATAATTTGACCAGAAGAGGCAATACATTATTCTTATCAGGACAACAGTCTAAAAGGAAAACAGAAAGCACACAGAAAACATACAGTTTATATTTTAAGAATGTCATTTGGAATTCATATATGAAACATATTCATCCATAAGTTTGTTCCATCTGGTTTCTACAATAATCTGCAGTTTTACACAATCTGCATTAAAATACACATTTAAATGTATATATAAATGGATTTAAACATGCATTTATACATGTTTTCTTTCAAAATATGTGTTTTAAAGACATTTTAGGCAGATTTTAAACCAAAAACTGCATAGGGAATGCTGGCTGGTGGTTGTCATGTCAGTGGGGCAATGAATTCTCTCTCGGATTTAGTATGAATTTTACAGGAACTATCCAAAGTTTTTAGAAAGTTAGGCAAAGGAAAGATGTGTGCAGAGAAGTACAAATGCAACACAGTAAAATACTCTGAAATAGCAGGGTATTGCTGTGATGTAGAAATGGTTTTTATGCTTTAATTATTGTTCTTAAAGATTTAGAGGCACACTCCACAATGTCTGAAAAAGTTTAAAACAGCACTTCCAAAACAAAATAAATAAAAATAGAGCTTAAGAACAAATTACAAAGTTGTATCATCCATCATCCAGGATGACCTTGGTATAGTAGGTGCCTGTCGGGGCCTCCGCGGTCCCGGACGTAGCGCCCGAGGAGGAGGAGGACCCGGCCTCCTCGCGAGTAACAGCGGAGGCCTCCGGCACCGGGAACGGCCGTCTGGACGCCGTCGAGGCCACCGCCGCCGCGGAGGAGGCCACGGATCCACCCGTGGCTACAGGCGGCCGTTCCGAGCCCTTCCCAACTGCCGCCGCTGAGGACGAGGCTGGGGGGGCTTCTGCCGCCGCGGGAGGCCGCCCGAACGTCGCCTGCCCTGCCGCCGCCGAGGATGAGGCCGGGGAGGCCTCCGCCGCCACGGGAGGCCGCCCGAACCTCGCCTGCCCTGCCGCCGCCACGGAGCTTACCTGGAAAGCTGCCGCCGCCGCCGAGGACGCCGACGGAGCCATTACCGCGGAGGGGAGTCACCCGGAGGACGCTGGAGCCGCCGGCACCGGAGGAGGCCAACCAGGTGTGCGCCCGGGGTGGGCAGGGCCCAGGCGCCACTCTGGGCCACCGCCCACCCCCGGGCCCGATCCAGAGGAGCCCGTCAGCCTCGCTCCCACGTTCCTGCAGCGGCGGCAAGCCAAGGAGGCTTCCCGCCGCTCCCGCTGGTTGCTGGAGCGTCGGCTGCAGGCTGAGGGCTCGCAGCTGGCTGAGGACGCACAACTGTGAGCCCGGCTAAGGGCTCCCAGCTGCGCAGCCACCCCTGGATTGGCCAGCGCCAGCACCAGACCCCTATTTAGGTCCCAGGAGGAGCTGAGTCCAGCACAGAGCAACAACCAACGGCTCTCCGTGAGTTGCCCGTCCATGCTGCCGTGTTCCAACCTGGTTCCTGCCTTGTTCCTGCCTCGTTCCCGCCTCGTTCCTGCCGAGACTCTGCCCGGAAGCCCTGCCAGCCAGCTTAACCCTTCGTTGCCTGGGTGAGGAAACCCTTTCTTTTCGTTGCTGTCTTTCGCCTGAAGTAAGGCTTGCTTAAGTTTGCTGCTGGACTGCTTTAGTTTACTGTTACACCGCTGGCTGAGGCTTCCGGGGCACCAGCCTCGGCCCGAGCCAGACCCGAGCCTGCCCGGCCCCGCCCAGCCGCCGACAGATGCCTATGAGAGTGATACAACTACATTGCAAGCAATGCTTCAGTCAATACAGAAATATCTGGGGAAAAAGTCAAACATTCCTGCAGTGGGGGACATTATGGTTTCATCATGTAGCAGTAATGATGTAAGTGCAAAGAGGCCACTAGAGAAGGAACTGTAGAAAAGAAGGAACTACAGAAAAGGCGTGATGAAACATTATATTTAACACTATACATTTAATTGAGTTTACTTCTGGAGCAATTATTACAACTTTTATTTCCAGAAATAAGTACTGATTGGCTGAATTTTACAAACTGATTCCTCTGAGTAACCAATGGGTTGGTATTAGGACAATATGTTTGCCACTGGCAGATGTCTTTTTCAATTCAAGTGAGGAGAAATTTAACAGAAGAGCCACAGGCAAGTAACAAAGTAACTGTGCACACAATGGGAAATGGAAAAAGAATGAAATCTAAGCTAATTTGCTAGTTCCATGTCACAGGGAACAGTGATAAATTAACCAAGGCATACCATCCATCAGTAAAATTTAGGAGCAGAGAGAGACAAGATTAAAAGAAATGGACCTTAGGGATACTTAGAAAGATTTCTCCAATTCTCCTTGGGATACGGAGACATTATGGGTTTAACATTTCTATGGAGATGTGCCTATTCTTGGTGTTACATTCTCAATCGTGTATAGCTGGGCCTCTGCAGCATCCTAGCATCTCTGCCCTGGAGGTACCTGTTCAACTCTTCTTTCAACAAGACTGAGTCAGTGGCTGTGAGAAGTGGGACAGTATCTATAAAGAAAAATGAGCCATTGAGGGTTCCAAACAGAACACACATAGCACTACAATTCAAAAGCAGTTAACCTGTCCCTTCCTCTTGGATGGATTTCCCTGTGGGGGGAAAAAAAGATGGAAAACATAGGAAGAATATAAAGAGGACACAGAATTATATGAGGAAGACACTATTAGAATCCTCTATAAGGTTCAGTGATTGAAACAGGGCAAAACCCTAAGTCTAAATACAAAAGTAACTCCATGAACAGATCTACTGAATCAATGGAATTTCCATTAGGACTTATTGGGTTTTTTTTAGTTATTTAGTACATCTAATCTAGAAAGAGACTGTGTGATGTAGTATTTTCAACATTGGACTACAACCCTGGAGATTAGAGTTTGATTCCCCTATTGACCATGGAAAACCACTGGGTGACCTTGGGTGTATCACATACTCCCAATCCCAGAAAACCCTGTGATAGGTTCATGTTAGCATCATGTAAGTCAGAAACAACTTGAAGGCACACAACAACAATAACAATCTAATAGAAACTACAATTTGATTTTAGTCCTAGAATGGAAACATGCGGGGTCGCATTATTAACTTTGGTGGTGATGATGCTAATTTTTCTTGTTGCCATCATTTTTCATTCCCCTTCTACAGCTAAGCACTGCATGGAAAAGCCAAGGTCTCATTAGTAAAGAGATTCTACTACATCTTTCTCTCACCCTCAAAAATGGTCAACCAGATACCATGGGAGAGATAAACACTTCATGGAAAGAACAAGGTCTCATTTGTAACTACATTCAAGTTTATCCTTTCCTTACCCTCAAAAATGTTCAACAAGATGCCATGGGGGTGTTTTAAAATATTGTAACAATGTTCTGTTTGATATTGGTTCAGAAGTCCTACCATTAAGGCAAATATTTAAGCAATGAAAGTGCATAGCAGTAATTTTTCACAAAGGCCTCCATACTTCTGCACATATTATAAAATTTGTTGTACAGACTGCCTTCCATTTCTGTGGGATTGGGGCAAAAGGAAAGCCAGTGTGGCATAGTGGTTTGAGTGTTGGACTACAAGCCTGGAGACCAAGATTTGATTCCCTGCTCAGCCATGGAAATCAACTTGGTGACCTTGGATGTGTCACACACTCTCAGCCACAGAAGACCCTATGATAGGTTTGCCTTAGGATAGCCAGAAGTTGGAAATGACTTGAAGGCATCCAGCACTAAAAACAAAGGGTACAAGACCTGTGTGAAAGTGGAGAAATTGCTGGAGGACCTAATAATGGCTAGAGAAGTATTCTTCCTAGGAATCTCTAGGTCCTCCACTGCAACTCTTTGATCAGAGGTGAACCATAGAATCACACTGGAGCACCTAGAGTTTCCTCAATAGAACGTATTTTTTTCAGTGGCAGAGGCAAATACAGTAAGAATTTTTATTAAATAAATAAAATAGGGTAAGATAACCCACAAATAATCAGATCCATGACAAAGTGGTGGGCCATCTGAATATTCAAGTCTAATCTGGCTTCAGCATTAGTCAACAACACATAATGGTCAAATAAAGAGCTTTTGAACAACAGTTCAATTGACTCCTCACACGTAATAATGCAAATTACTTTATCACAGCTGTATCTTCCTTTTCACTGCCTAAAATCTACTTGTACCTGGAATATAGAATTTGATCACCTGTTGCTAAATGTTAAATTAATATAACCCTTCTAAATGTTATTGAGAAGCTCTTATCATAAGAGCATTTGGGCCTGCTTCTTTCTTCATTTTTTAAAAAATGGATATAAATTCTAAGAGATTTTGTTGTTATGATATGACTTTTTTTAACCCAGATAACTAGTTCTCAGTTCTTTTCTCACATTTTATTTTGTATTTAACTATTCATTTCCACATCAAGATGTGTTTACATAAATTATTTTTGGTGTCTCAGTTTCTGCCTTCTTTCTAGTAGAGAGTGAATTTAGCATTCTGTTCTAAGGAGCTAGAGGAAGAGCAATTAAGTAGTTATATACAAGGAAAGTACAGGGTCTTATCTGAGCCTTATGCTATTGCCAAAATAGAAATGTTCAGGTTATCAGTGAAATAGCCTTTTGTTCCAAATGCCTATATATCCTACAGTTGCCTGTAGCTAGGAGAAACCCTATCCCTTTTCTTTCCTATCTTGTCATGTTTCAGCCACAGAAAAACATTTTTCTTAATAACAAATCAAGGTTTAACAGTTCAGTTCTCCAAGAAAAAAAAAAGAGAGGTGGCAACCATGATAAAGCACCACAAATATGGCTTAATATATAGAGATTCATTCCCAGACTTTTAACAGCTCTGCTCAAGAGCCTCCAAGCCTTAGTATCTCACAAACTTGATTTTTTTTTTTAAAGCTACATTTTCATGAAGAACAAGGCATGGAAACATTATTCTTCTAGTAGCAAAATCTGGAAGAACCAGCATGGAGTAGTGGTTTCAGCATTTGACTAATCTTAGAGACCAGAATCTGATTCCCATTCATTCATGGAAATCCACTGGGTGACCCTGGGCATGTCACACACTCTCCCCCAGAAAACTTAAGTTATAGTTTCGCCTTAGGGTCTTAATAAGTTAAAAACAACTTGAAGGCACACGGCAACAGCAGCAGAAGCAGAAGCAAAATCTGGGAGCTGCAGTCTCCTCTTCCTCCTCCAATTTTTTTTTTTTTTTAAATCAGTACAATAACATACAGTTCCTTGGAAAGCTAGGGAGTTTCTGGGAGTTGTAGCCTACATGAACAGATGAATTATAGAAAAGTACAAAGCTCTGATGCAATCTTTATTTTATTTAGGTTCTCTAACCTCTGCGATTAATCATACAATGTTAAGTCTATCTTTACACCTGAAATGTCTGGAAAAAATCAAGAAGAAAGGGAAGATATATTTTAAAATTTCCACAATCTAAAAAAATGAAGTTAATACAATATAAAATAATGTATCTATATCCATTGGGTCAAGTCATCAGCCCTCAGAGGTTTTTATCAAATGCCACATTACAACTAAGCACCAACATGAGACCAATCCAGGCACCAGAGAAGGGCATTTAATAACCAGGGAACCAGATCTGAGAAAACTTTCTTTCCATGTCTTCACACAGTGTATTGCTCTCACTGGTAGGACACAGGGATCTTCCAATGAAACAAGTATGCAGTCTAGATTTTTTTAACTTGGTTAAGTATCATTTCTGCTCTTTGCTTTCCAGAACATATATATATATATATATAAGCAACATATTGATCATAAATTGAAAATCATTGACAGAGATAATGATATGCTAAGTAAGTGCCATAAGCATCACAAAGGCCTCCCTTTGTTGTCTATGGAATGACAATAACAATTCCACTTGGGAGCTGTTTGATATATGATACAGATTATGGGGTATGGCAGATTTCCAAACAGCCCGATCTTCTTGACTGCGCTGTTTAAAATGCTTCAGTTTTAGGCCCTTTCCACATGGCATCGCTGTCTCATTTCTGCCACAGGATGGCAGTGGTTGGCAGGTCGTGCTTCCGCATGATGTCGTCACCATCCCCCTGCCATCCTGTCGTGAAGCGTCGCACTTGGACAGTTTTTGCAAAATGGAAAAAATCTGTTTCGTGTCTGTGATCACTTCTGGCCATGCGGAAGCTGCAGAAGTGCATTGGCAATGCTTCCTTACATAGGGCAGCAATGGAAAAAGTCTGGCTGCACTGCAGAAGGAAGACATGGCACCATTGCATTCTCTTCCGCATGGACCAAGTGGGTGCAGAGGGGGGCGTTGCTGACACACTAACTTCTGAACCTGGGACTGCAGTGAGATGACATGGAAGAGTGTTGTCATGCAGAAATGGCCTCAGTCTCTGAGTTTTGGCATGCTAAAAGTTTATATAAAAAATGTTGATATGTGGCTATATGTGCATGGATTAATAAACCTTGCCCAGGTATGTGCTATAACCTGGCTAAACACTCCCCTTTGATGGTCAACCATGAAATAGTGAGGCTAGACACAGAAAACTGGGTTAAGTGCCACTTCATTTGACCTAACCTATTTAAGCTGTGTTGGCCTGGAAACAGAAGAAGAGGGTGGAGCAACCAGATGTGGGTCTAGCTGAGGCCAGATTTCATCCTGTGACTACCTCCTTAGCTTTCCCATGGGCAAAAACACCTTGCCATCAAAGGCAATAAAAAAATCTTGGGTTGAGAAATGGAAGAAGAAGAAATTAAAGAAACAACGGTGAAATGGTCATAAAATATAGGACATTCAATAGATATAGAGAGTTGGAGAATGGTATGGAAAACAGATTTAAGATTTACATTAAATTTAAATTTAAGAGAAAACTATTATAAAATGTTGCATAGTTGGCATATGACACCAGAGAGATTACGAAAAATTACAAAGAATGGAAATTCGAAATGTTGGAAGTGCAGAGAAAAAGAGGGAACATTTTATCATATGTGGTGGACTTGTAAAAAGGCAAAGAAATTTTGGAAAGAAATACACGATGAAATTTGAAAAATATTCAAAATGAATTTTGAAATGATACCTGAATTATATTTATTGAATATAATAAAATCAAAATCAAATTAGAAAGCATAAAAAATGTTAAATCTAGTTACAGCAGCTAGATTAACTTATGCTCAACACTGGAAACAAGATATTAAAATAAATTTAAATGAATGGAAATTAAAGGTTCTGGATATGATGGAGACGGAAAAATTGACAAATGCATTAAAGAACAAATCTGTTCAACAATTTGATAGAGAATGGAGCAAAATAAAAGAATGGCTTCAATTGTAAAGCTAATGATTATAATGATATAATTTTTTAAAAAAGGTAAAAATGTATTGACTGGTTAAAAGACAAACTACAATAGTTATGCCAAAGATTCTATGTACAGAGGAGTGGACTCCTTGTATTATATTGTCTTATATTTGTTTGATTCAGCTGGGCAAAACAGGAGAAGAAAACTTGTTATGGGAGTTGGGAGGGGGGAACATTTAGAAGAAATGTTCCCATTTTATATCTTTTTTAAGAAATTCCAATAAAAATATTCATAAAAAAAAATCTTGGGTTGCTCCCCAGCCCGGCATAATTGTAAGGTAATCCAGTGAACTCTTATCCAAGCAACATGCCCTATAATGAGAGCCCCATTAGATTCAAGGGTAACTCCTCTCCCACCCGTAGGGATGAAGGACTCTAAAGAGTGAGTTCCACAGCCCTACCTTACACCAAAAGGGTATCAAAAGGTGAAATCCCCAGCCCACCGCTACCTGGCAAAGGGTAGCCTATTCTTCCCTTGCCCTGGGCAAAAGGGGAAAAAATCCTCTCTAACCCCAAAATGACCAGATGAATCTCACAATGTGCTAAAGGTGGGAGGGTGAGTCACACCGAGAAGCTACAAGAGAGCATGTGAAGGGACTCAGGTTTAAATTGCCTCTTGTGCCACCCCTCTCACATGCTGTGAACTGGTACCAGTCCCCAGTCCTCAATCAGCCTGGTCTCTGTCATGGACACCATCAAATAGTTACCTTCCTCCACAGCATCATTCTCTGTGCATGTCCTGATAAGCATTTTATTGTCAATAATGACAATGACAATTTGTGCACATACTTTTCTGTGTCACAGCTTCATTCACAGTCATACAGACAGGATTACATTTGAAAACATTGTCTACAGCACAATTTAATACATCTTGCTTTTTTTTTTTTTTACAGTATTACCTAATTTTAAAAAATAGTTACTCATACTTTCTCTTAAGAAAATAACATTCAGTGGCTATCACAGTGGTTCAGCAGATGAGATGGCTCTGGGAGCAATTTCAACAAATTATTTCCATGTACAAGATGACCTTCTGTAGGAGGCGATTCATACTACACAATTATATTGCCGTATTCCACTTTAACTTCCATAGCAACATCCAGTGGAGTACTGGGATTTGCAGATCAAGGAGAATTCTTGTGCCAGAGACCTGTCGTACCTTACCAAACCACAATCCCCAGAATTTCATAGGATATTGTCATGGCAGGTAAAGTGGACTGTAATGCTATAATTGATTACAGTGAATGGGCCCCAGCTCATAGTCAGTTCCACAACTGTAAAATGTGAATATCAGTGATAGGCTTGTAAATACTACTGAACAATGGTAGTTGCAATTTATTGTACGACATTCCTCAATGTAATTCAATCTTGTCCCATCTGGAACTATCTAGATATGTTGGTCAATGACCACAAAGAAACCCCCAGCATCCCCTGCCACCATGCAAGCTAATGATGATGGGGAGTCTAGTTCAACACTGGGTCGGGGAAGGCTGACCTATTTTGTTGGTCTGTGTAAGCATTCAAGTAAAAAGAAGAATAACATTTGCAAACTGCACTGGATGTTTTCAAAGACTGAACACAATAGATAAACTAGTGAAGAAATACGAAAGAACAGGTTAAATTATTCAATAAAAATTTATTTCATAGGTTGTGACGGTGACACTTGATACTCAAGTCTTACTAAATTGATAATGCTATGGAAATACTGTGAAAGCAAATATCTTGATTCTATTGGTCTGTAGTATCAATCCCATTTCTTTAAAATATTCAAACTAGTGAGATTATAAAGGTTTAAAAAGAGAGAGAAAGAGAGACTGTTGTCTGTCCCAGTATTTATTAAAATAATCTAGTCACTTTCCAAATCTACAATTGAAGTGGAAAGAACAAGACTTCCATGTACTGTGCTTTACTTGAAATTTACAGACAAGAAAAAGAATGTATTTGGGAAACTGCCTCTTCCAATTGAGCAAAAGTCTGTTTTATAGAGTGATATCTTATTTAGAACTAGTACTACTGATTAAGGCATTAGGCATTAGTAAAGGAGATTTCTATCATGATACTTTTCTCCCTGCTCCAGGGTATGTTACACTAGCAAATATTTACTTGTAATACACTGTGTTATTACCTAGCTGCTATTTTAGAAAAAATGGAGTGTGCAATTGTATTAATTGCATCATCAATACAATCAAGCCTTGTTTCTGCAGGCACCTTGGGGGTGTAAATATGACTTCAATACAGTTATACCAACAAAAAAGAGGGAAAAATACAAAAGCATATTGATAAAACATAACAGCAGGCAGTAATCACTTTTGAGTATACACATACACACACCTGATCTTCATATAAGATGAGGCTTCAGAGCAACAGTATTTGGGTTCATACCATTTTGAAAGGAATTAGAAATATGGAATGATTTCTATAACTGTAATGAGAATCAGAACTAGAAAGGATTCTCAATGTTTTCAGTTTGCTAAAACCATATTAAAGTGCCTATAGGATCTCATCAGCCTGTCTGTCACAGGTAGATCCAAGTTATGATCCTCAGATAACAATGCAGGAATGGGGCAAGAGAACAGATCAGTCAGCACTGGGACACAGAGATGATAAATACAAAAAGCTACAGGAGGAGTTCTATCTCCTCCCAGGAAAGCATATCTACAGTGTTTCTGATATGTGGCAACCCATTCCCTACTTAGGTGCAAATAAGGTTCTGGTTATTCTTGTCTGAATACAAACTGTAAATCAGTTATAACCAAGGATGTTTTCAGAAGCTATGTTTGCACATTCTTCACTTTGTTTTGAAATTCTGCCTTACACATGTGGGGCAGAAACATCTAGCATCAAATATTCTGGAAGTCAGCACAGGAAGTCATGAGAGCACTTTGCTTTTTTCCACATGAAAAATGTGCAACAGTTATACATTGTTTTTAATGAGTGAAAACATAACATTTTGAAAATTGGGGCGAGGATTCACAACTGGGGCCAGGAACAACCTGGTCACTGGGTCTATGGGGTGATCCAATTCTTTTGTTTTGTTTTCAAAAGGACCAAAGCCACGGTCACCTTACCAGTTCCTGTTGACATTCTGTCACAATCCTGGAAGTGTCTTTGCTGGCATAGGAGTACAACAGGAACGCTCTCCTCTGAGAGGAGAAAGGGAGCACGAGTGACATGTGCTGCTCTCTGCTGCACAGCCAGCCTCTGTCTCAGCCAGCTCATGATTGTGCTTCCATCCCTTCTGCATGGCTGGGGTGATGGGGCCATCTCTCAATCGCTGGCACTTAACGGATTTTTTTCTGTTATGGGAATATCCCACTAACACAATGGGGATCACAATGGATTGGCAGCAGGATTGCAAGCATGACCCACAGACTGCTGCCATTGCATCTCCATCACGGGACTGTGATGCCATGTGGAAATGGCCCAGATTCTGCTATTCCACGGAATGGAACCAAAGGGCTGTTTTGCTTCAGAGCAATTACAAAATCTATTCATTCCTGGTTATATAACATCACCATTCTTCACAAAACAGAAATATTATTCTTCACAGAGCAATAGACCACACTCTGAAACAAAGCATACATTAACCTTTACATTTATAGTTATCCAAATCCTTTTATTCAACCTCCAGTTTGAAGTGGGTCAATTCTTTTCAACCATTGTGTTCTTTAATCCTTTCCACTGACAGAGCTTGGCTTGTTCTTTCAGTCTGAGATCTTTTGCCCACTAACCTCTAACATCTCAGGTCTGCCTCTTGTGAGGAAATATGCAGACATGCAGGACTTCAGGTAATAAGGCAGACAATCTGAGTGCAATTGCTAGTGTTAACGACCAACTGATTTTTTTATTTTTTTTTACTTATACAACACTTATATAAATTCAATTGATTCCTGGGTGTACTCTGCTTGGACCTAGCAACTGAATTTAGGTCTACTGTTACCCTGATTTCCGTGAGGGACACCTAAGTGCGCTCCAAATTACAAAGTTGGGAAATAGTCAAAAGAGCACAAGCTAGCAATACGAGAGGCAGGGCAATGTAGCAAGATCTTTTACCCAATGTCTACGGGGTCAGGCTGAGTCAAGGAACAAACAGAAGTAAATAATAATTGTTGTTTTTATTAATATACAGCCAAACAAGTGTATGCAACACACTCAGACAGAGAACTATAGAAATAAAGTTTGGAGTTGGATAGAGGGATTTTAAGAGGAGGTTTGGTATGGGAAATACTACACCTGTCCTGAAGCCCAGGTAGTTTGAGGAAGAAGTTCGTGGAAATGGAGTTTCTCAGCATGTGGACCTGAGGGGAAAGCTCACTGAACGAAGCGACAGCAAGGCGGGATGGAAGCCAGGAGTGATCAGAGGAAATGCTCAAAGTCAGGGGTTCTTATAGGGGAAAATGTGGCTGTAGGGTAGTCCGTTCTCGGGGATAACAATGACTTTCGGGGTGGAGACAAAACCTCCGAAAGGTCAGTATTTTGCATGATTGAGTTAAGGCCGAATTGTCAATAGAGTAGCCAGTATGCAAACGCGGAGTGCTTGACAGTTGAGTATTCAGCTAGTCAAGCTGTCTGCTCGGGGCAGGGAGTCCTTTGTAAGTTGTGTGCATACATAATGTGGTACTTGCCTTGAGGTCTCGTGAAGTGGCAGTCCGGCTATTTCTGGCCTGCCTGTATTTGTTTGGAATATTTCAGTGATTAGCGGCCGTGCCTGTATGCGAGCTTGTCCGGGGGCCTCGCAAGCATGTCGAGAGGAATAGGTAAAGAAGGCCAAATTATTGATATCAAATTGATATCTAGTATCCCACAGGTCTGGGCTAGAAACTGAGGTAACACTATGATAAAACTGTGGTGTCGATTTGTGATAAAGTTCTGATGATAAAAAGACCCTTTACCTCCTGAAGAAAGCAAGGTTCTTCATTCAGGTAGAACAACTTCTACCATCCGAAATGACCCCCTTTCTTCAGTTTTGACAGGTTGGCAATATTTTCAAAAGAATTAATGATTTCTCTGTTATTAGATCCCTAGATCCAAATCAAGCCAGATTTCTCTGACCAGAAGTCAAATGTGGTGATCTGAACCTAAGATAATGTGAGCAACAGTAAAAAAAAAATGCAGAAGAAGAAGAAAAAGGAGAAGGAGAAGGAGACCGATGACAACGAGAGGAAGAGGAGGAGGAGGTAGGAGGGGAGGCCACACTGGCTGGATAATGTTGTTGGGACATATCTGGGCTGTAGTGGCTCTTACAACACACAGTCCAAACAGACTTATGCATTTCAATGGCCTAGCTCTAAAAAAGAGATGCTCCTTGCCAAGTATAAAAGGCAATGCACATCTATCAATCCATACTCTAAAAGAAAATGTCCCTGCCCTCACCTCCAGTTCGGAACTTAAAAAATAATAATAATAATAACAACACAGGCTAAATGAATAATGAAATGCACACATACTTAGGGATGCAACTCTCCAACTATTTCACCCCTGCAGACTAAGATGAACAATTAACTTTTTTTTTCCTTGACGTGAGAGAAAATGAATATTTCCCTACAAAGAATGTGAGAGTCTCAAGTATTAGCTATTCAAAAGTTGCAACACATTAGGGACAGAAATCACCAGTATAAGTGGGAAGAGCAAGGACTAGCCAAGCTCACAGCAGACCAGCCCCTGAGCATTTGGTCTGGCAGCAAGCTGGTCTATTAGACCAAACACTTAGGGTGAGGTAGTCTGTTGTGAGTACTGCTGGTGTCTATTCTTTCTGCCCTCCTGGCCAAGATAAGCAGCACACTTGCAGCTATGAAATTCCTTATCTCACCGTGACTGCTGACTTGGCATCATGGAACTGGCAGGTATTTGGGGTTCCCATGAGAACTGATATCTCATAGGAGTCCACAGCTGTAAACAGTAGGGTTGACCTTACACAATCTTTGGAGACAGACTATATAAGTCTGTTGAACACAAGTACTGTGGGATTCAAGAGGTATGCCAATACTAATGCAGATCCACAAAAGTCTCACTGCTGAGTAATTTTTCCTGTATATGGGGTTTCCTGACTGTCATGAAACCCAGAATTCAGCCCAGGGGAAAAACAAACAAACAAACAAACAAACAAATACTCTTTCCAGCCCTACATATAGTCTACCGAATTCTTCAAATAAATGAAGAGGTAAACAACACACATAGGACATGGGAAGCAGGTAAAGCAAGACAGATGGCTATGCTATATTCAGTTTGTTGGTATGGGCTCATCCAATGACTGAGGGACCTACTGTGGGCAAATCCCTTTTCTATTATTTTCTTTTCACAATCAGATTTTATATTGGAAAATTAAACACAACAGACTTCTACTGAATGTAGATCCATAGAGGACTATGGCAGGGGCAGTTATGGTGAGGCTGGAGGAAGGAATTTTTTCCCCCAGATGACTTGAGAGATATACTTTTGTTTTGTTGTTTTGTTGTTGTTGTTATTTTTGTTGACAAATCTGCTATATTTAAATAAACTTCCTATATATTTTCTTAAATTTATATATGCTACTGTGGAATAAATTGATTAAAATAACCTCAGTAATTCTCTAATAAATTAGTTCTATAATAGATTTTTTTTTAAAAAAAATCACAGATGAGTGATTCCAATTTTTCAAACTAAAAGGTTTATTGGATGCACCACTAATTGTTTCACAGGTTTTTCTGACTTCTGTTTGACTGCTTCTCTGCCACTTCTGGAGGAGAAAAAAATTATTCAGAACAGCTCAAAATTTACAATCATAAAACAGTTTGGCAGCTTGTCTGGATTTTCTGGGAATATTTTTTGCTGATAGCAGACAGAAGTAGGAGTAAAAATGTACCTTATATTTTAACAGGAGACTGGAGACTGATACTGTGATTTGCCAGTGAATTTCAGCAGCAAACTACTCAACAGCAACAACTGATTATGGCTTGGGACTTGGGACAAGTTATGGCTTTGGGGCAACACATTGACTAACCTGATATATGATACCTAGACCAAACCTCTGGCTTCTTTTGGATACAGTGTCCATTCTCCTTTTATCTCCTGCAAAGGGGAAACTTCTTAGACCTGCCATTCACTTGCTAACAAACCATTCCTTTTAAAGTTCTGGCTAGCATATGTTCTCCTCCATGAACATACAAGCAGTCAAGAGGCAGGCTTGAATTTATTTTGAATATGATTTCTGAACATCAAAATCAGTAAAGATTCATAAAATCCTGTGTTGCCTGAAAATTAATACAGCTGTATCAGTGGGATATCTAAAACAAAAACAAACAAAACACCCAGTCATGGATGGATGGATGGATATGCAATAGTTTCAGAATACAGATGAGATTATCCACTTTAACGTAATATTTCATTAGGATATAGTAAAACAAGACTTTTCATAATCTGTTATTGTTTCCACATTTAAAAGATCATTATTAATGCATAAAATGGTCTTCAGGAAGAAACCATTCAAACAAGTATCTCATTCACCATGAATGTTTATAATAACAGTTGCATCAGTTTCTTAAATTCATATTCCACTTTTCTTGTTCATATGCTTATTTTGACATAAAGTCTGAACTTTAACAGTAAGTTAAAGTTCTGAAATATTTTCTTTTAACATTCCAAGGGAGAGGAGAAAAAAATATTGGTATTTAAACACTGCTATGAACTCGGGCACAAAGTACTTTATGACTTGAGGATTATAGGGACAACCACAGGGAACTTGATCTGAATGGTTTCTTAGAAAGAAACAGGAAGGATGAACGTAGGTGTGAAAGTACACATTCACTTTTACCATAGAAAGTTTAAAATCCTTGCAATTTTTTTTATCTTGCAGGTAAGGTTGTGCGTTTGCTCATGTAGCTCCATCTAACAATGGCATGTATTGAAACTGCATGTTAGAATAAACAAGACACATCTTTCTCAGGCAGAGATGTAAAAGATTTGGCCAAAGCACAGGTTTAGATCCAGGCATCAGTTGACTCATCTGCTGAACAACAGACACCAACTCAGCCAGCCCACTTAGTGGATATCTATCTGGGATGACAGACATGAGATTCCATAGCAGTGGAAGCTACTGCCCTTCCTCATGGAAGTAAGGAAAAGCTATCTGCAACCAAGGTGAACAAGACTCTGTCGCCCCACTGTCCATCAAGGGGACTCTGCAATGTTATGGGCTTTATGTTGTTTTATATTAAGGTAGTTTAGTTTTATATGCATTTAATAATAGAGGTAATTCAGTAAGAAGCTGGCAGGAGGGGGTGAGTGAGTAGGACTGTGTGGTGATAAGTTTGACCAGATTTGAATAGCAATGGTGGTTGACGGTTGACCTGTCTTTTGGAAATGAAGAGACTGGCATGGAGCATGGTGTGATTAAATGAAGATTAGGGTTAAGTGAGTTAGGTTTAGGAATTGATGAGTAAAGTTTAAGAGTCTGAATTAGCAGTTTTTGTAGAGAAGAGTGTGAGAGGGGGTTGAATGTTTTAAATGTATTAAATCATTGATCTGTTTTGTTATAAGTTTAACAAGCGTTACTACTGAACCACAGTTAATAAAGTGTGATTTTGTGTATTGTACACTTTCGTCCTCCAGGAATACTCACTCACTCACTCACCCTCCCTCTCTCCCTCTCCCCCCTATATATATGCACAGTTCCCAAAAGTGAAAAGTGTGTGCACATGTGCACACATGTACATATGGATAAATTGGGATCTGTGATGGAAGCAGAGGACAAGGAGAGTTGTTGTCTAGTAGAGTTGTATAGCATTCTGCAAAGAAACCCTGGGGATACCTAGTAAGTCCACACTGTTGGTGGCCACAGCAATCGAATGAGAGGAGACTCTTACATTGATGACAGAGACAGGGACAAGGGAAACTCCTCACTCTTGCTGGTATTAGTGAGGTTGGGGAAGTCTTCACATATGCAGTGATTTAGGCCAAACCTTATATCTGGTGTAGAAGTGGTAGAATAAGGGAAAGGAGTCTTACAGACCCCCCACTTTACCAATCCTGATGAGCACATAGACCCCATCTCTTCCCCCATTGAATCTGAGTTCCATGATAAAAATGCCCAAATCTTTGACAAATTATAATATTTATATATTTATGACAAATAATGTACCTGCTGAGCTGCAATAAAGATGAAGTTGGGCAAAGCTCCTGAGATGATTTGTGAAGAGCGCACTGAGCCCTAGCTATAAGGCTTGGCCGTGGACATAAGTTTGTGCCTTACCTTCTCTGGCTCCACCTTCCAGCCAACCAGGTTGGACCTTATCAGTTGGTTCAGCTGCCCTTCTACAAGCCTCTGAAAACTGCATGGATGTCTATGAAGGGAAAAGCCTACAGCATCAGAGATTATGGGACCTACCCACTCTGCCCAGCCATGACCTGCAACTGGCACCCCCCATCACCACACACACATACACACAATAAGTTAGGGAATGCTATTTTCAGAAATATTCCCCTTAACAATTAGATGTTCACTTATGGGTTTTTCAATACTGGTCCCAGGTGCACGCATCCAAATGTTGAAATTATTTTTTTTCATTGCCCCAAGACAACATCAACCTCTGCAGGGGGAGAAAGGTTACATACTAATATGGAAGTTGCATGGGATATTGCAGATGTATTTTATTTTAAGTAATAAGTAGACATCTAATTAAACTATTTTTAATGAACATGCATCTCCTGCTGTTACACTGGGACCTCTTGTAAGGTGTATTGCCCCATATTAAAAAAGGCTATGATGTGGCTGACAATTAAGTCTCTGCCTCAGGTACCCTGTATTACTGAGCAACCAACCTCGAAACTGTGGCAGTTTTGACTTTTCAGAGTCATTCAGTTTTTCACCTGAGTTATTTAAAACAATCCTTTACAAAATGAATTTTGACTGCAGGCTGTAGAACTTGACAGTGATGGCAGTCTTTGGGAGGAATAAACAGAGGATGAGACTGGCATGTTCTCCAATAATGAGCCTATTGGGAACCTAGAATCCATATTTCTCACCTCTCATTCCACCTGCAATTCCAAAGGCAAATCTTCTTTTTTGTCCCTTACCCAAAGCCATCTGCTGATTACTGAATGAGATACATCACACACACATACACAGAGACACAGACAGAGATACAGCGAGAGAGAGTGGGAAAGCAAACATCTGCATGCTTCCTAATGACTTATCATATTCAACATGCAATGAATGCATGGAATTCTCAGACTCTACACAGACAAGTCCTTGGCTTTTAGGCACTTGAGCAGTAGGTATAAAGAGGGGCACAGGTGGAGACAGGGTGTTAGTTCGAGAACTCTGGCCATTCATTCTCACTTCACCCTGCACATGAAAGTGGCCATCTACACATGAAGCTCCACTTCCATTCTAAGTCAAAGATAACTCTTGCATCCAAGGGTTGTGAGAGTACACTGCTACTGGCACTTTGGGGTACATCTGCATGCTAGAATTATAGATCACCAATGAAACAAGAATGACTCCAGGTATTGTAGGATCCTAGGAGTGGATCAAAACAATTCCCTCCAATCAGCTAACCCACTCACCTCAGAAGCAGCAGATCTATTTGCTGCCCACATATGCCTATACGGGATCTTTTGACCTTGGGAGTATTTGGGCACATTGGAGTCCATAACCCCAAACTCACACAGAGCTGTTTTTTGTTTTTGTTTTTCAAATCAAAATATGTACAATTATTTTACTGGGTAATAGTAAATATTATAATAGAGTTTCACAAATGCCAAACATTTAGTATTTAACGCTAATGACTAGATAATACAACACAGTTTCCTCAGCAGATGAAGACCTTAACTTAAATAAGCTAAGCTCACTATGCTGAGAGGATTATGAAAGACAGACTATCATGGGGGCAAGTGCAGGGAGATTTCGGGGTAACAGACCACTCCTAAGTACCATGAAGCTGGGATCAGTGAAGAGAAGAAGAGGGAAAACTAACAAAGTTAGCTAATTACGTCAGAAAGGGACTAAGCTAATGAGATCTCTGGCTAAACCCCCCGATCCTTGCGGAGGGGGCGTGTAAACCTTGCATATTTCACTATCTTTCACTGTCTCAAAACTCACTTGGTTGGGATGAGAAAAAATACAGTTGTATTTTTGACCAACAAAAGAAAGGCACATTGACCTGATCACTCTTGTCCTAAAGGTGGCCTTCCCTGTCAATGTGATTTCCTATCCACAGGGAATTACCTCACACTGGGAGATAGAATTCTTTGTCTGGAGATATTTGCTCATGTCCCATAATATAATCAGTTTTAACACCCTGGTGGTGGCAGTTAATGGAGCCAACTTCCTCATTTCTCAAAGATCTGCCTAGTTTAGGATTTCACTAACCTGACTTTATTTTGAGGCAGACAGAATCAAGTGGTTCCATGTAAAACATATACACACATATCTCTTACTGCCTTCACGGTAGAGATGGGAACCTGTGATCCTTCAGATATTGCAGTACCCAAACTTCCCATCGGCCCCAGCCAGAAGGAATCATGATTAGTGATCATGGAAGTCTTAACGCTACAAGACTGGAGGGCCACTGCCCCCCGACCCTGAAGTACAAGCACACTAGTCTCCTCCTTGAGAAAACTGTTCAAAAGCTTTCTGCCACTTCCATTCTTCTTTTGTCAAGCTTTGTCTCAAAACACCACCGTTATGTAAAACCCTGAAGCAAAGAAAACAACAACAATAACCACCCTAGGTTGGTGCAGGACAACATGTTGAAGATTGTGTCACCACTTCTCACATTTCTATGACCTCTGCTGTTGCTCTAATTGTATTCCAGAGATGTGACACAGGGAGATCACAATACAATGAAATAGAAATATCAGTACCATAAAAGGCGCAGCATAGAACAGAAATTTCAATTATCCATTTCCCACTCCACAGGATTGCTCTATCCATGCATTATAAGCCATCCTGAATTTATGAGATAAGCTATGGCATATCAAAAGCAACTACAATAGAGTACACATCCTCTAAAATAATTGTAAAATTATGTGTTGGAAGGAAGGTACAATTATGCCGTACTTCATTTATATTTAAGTTGACTATTCAGCAACAGAAAAACACAATAACCAGATAGCCACTATCATATCGTTGGTCTGCTTTCATCCCATACACAAAGCACTTAATGTAAAAACCAAGACAGCTTACCTGCACATTTTGTTCTTGTTGTGAGCGGAGGCCCAGGAGGTCCAGTTCCTCCTTCTCCAGGGCGGGTAAGAAGAACTCTGATCTCATACTCCACATCTGGGTCCAGATGCCATAACTTGTAATTGGGTGAATCCACAATGTGGGTTTCAGCCCAGTTCCCATTGGTTGTACGGTATTCCACCTCTTTCAGGATAATAGGCCCATCACCAATGATAGAGTTGGCATTTGGTTTGATCCACAGATATGTGGCTCCAACTGCTAGAAGTTCTGGGGGTGCAATAGGAGTGGGAGGTTCTGCAAAAAAAACAAAAACAAAAGAAGAGATGAGTGAATGCCAGTTTCTTTTGTTTTATATGGCTTTTTTTTTTTTCAGGAGCAGCAAACCATATTTAAGTGGCTTCAAAGAGACTACTATTCATGAAGCAAATATTAAAACATTTATTCAAACCTCTTTTCCTTAGCACTGGAATTACTAGTTGTTTATCTAGAAGAGGAACAGTTCTTCCAATGAACCATTCCCTAAGAAAAAGAAGCAACCCTCCTCACTCTTCCTCTCTCTTTCCCCAGGGTTAGGACACATACAGCCATTCGAAGTTGTTGGGCTACAGGTTTAGTGATCCATCACCATTAGCTGTGCTGGTTAGGGCTGGTGACAGGTGTAGTTCCACAACTTTATAAATAGAGGGTATGGTCAGAAATCATTCTGGTTAATAGTTTTGATGTAACTATACTTGCGCAGGTGGCAGTGGTGTGACAGCAACAGAAGTTTAGAAAAGTAAAAATGTTGCAGGAACAGCAAGGCATAGGGAGAGCAAAGCACTACCATCCAGAGAGAAGGCTGGAGGCTCCTGAGAAGTCTATTTTCACAAAAGGAATGGAAAGAATATTTGAAAACATTCAAAATATTCAAAAAATATTTTTTTTAAAAAATAGTTTCTTGAATTTTGAGAAATCCTAACAAGGAAGATCCAAGTTGGGCAAGAATCTATGCAGTTCAGAACGTATTCAGTATGAGAAAAAAATGCATGCACACTTTTTTGAGCAGAAAGCTATTTTCTGTGCAAAAAACAAAGAAACAAAAAACACATTTCCTGAACATAAAGCAGGTGTATAAGTAAAGGAGCTCCACACAATTAAGAAGTAGCAGAGCAGCATTGTGGACCACCACCTTCCCACATCTTCCTGCCCCCAAAATTTGGATAATCTTTTGTGAGCAATGGGAATTAGGGACATGGAAGCATGTAACACTAGGATGGGGCAAGCTGATTTTTATCTCGTTATAATTGTTATACAGCAAATTCTATTTTTCTGTTCTCTGTGCTGTCTAACTCAATAGAGTACAATCAGTTACAGAATACGAATCTGAGAGTCTAACAATTCTAAAAAAAAAAAAAATACTTATGTATACTTCAGGGAACAATGAGGGAGTGGGAATTGTGCAGCACTCAACTTGATGTTGAACTGCATCTCCCAGCATTCCTTATCACAATCAATGCTGGTTAGGGCTGCCTGGAGTTGTCAGACTTGATCTGGATGGCTGCATGATTCCCTCCTATTGAATAGTGTGACTCAAGTGACCAAGTAGTAATAGTATGCTGTTAAAATAGAAAAGGCATCTTCTGGGATGTCACACAATGAAGGTATCATATGATTGCATGATAAAATCAATTCCAATTTTACTAAGACAAAAGCGACATCACCTTTAAAAATATGCTTGATGTACACTTCTTTCAAATCCCACTGTGTGTTTTCTACAGTTAACCCACTACGAGAGATATCATGTGTAACATACTTATTTATATGTATTTCAGAATATCCAAATGCCTGTTACTAGGACCAGTGGAACATGATTATAAAATGGGCTGCAATACTAGATAGATCATTCTGAGACAAAATATCCTCACTGGAGTACAGATACCAAAATAAACTGGTGTACAAAGCTGATTAGCTTAATATACTTAATATACTTGACTGTCTTTACTGTGTACATAATAGCATTATTTATGTGGGCATTCAGAACAGGGTTACAACAAGCGTGTGAAGTAGGGCAGTACGTTAGGCTCAGCTCCTTCATAGGTCTCCATGTCTGGAGAGTGCAAGTCTGAACAACAGCTCCTCCCTATCCAAGGAAGCTCCTCATACAGCCAAGAACTTTGTTTTTTCAGGTTTCTAAATCACACAGCCTCACACACAATGGAAGCATAATTTTCAGACTGATCTTTCCATCTGTGAAGACAGATGGTGGTGGTGCTTAGGTACAGGGCAGAAAACTGTGTTCCATTCATAGATGTCAAAGGGCAGGGCTACTGTGGGGACCCAGTAGTGGATGTAAAGGAAGAAGCATGGCCCTGCTCCTGCTTTGTCATGGGAAGGTCCTGCACATGCATAATGCATGAACAGGACTTTTCCATTTGAATAAGAGAATCTATTCTTAATATGATCACTCTGATTAGATGTGATATTTGCTTTAATCAGCACAGTTGTCATTTAAAATGCCTGAGATCAGGCAACTCTCTGAATTATTTATGCTTGCTTTACATTTGGTGACCAAAAAAATCATAGCAAAAGGATATAGAAGTGTCTTGCACAAGGAAGGAAAAGAGATAGGGAGCATATATTAACAAAGAATTTCTAGAGAACAGGAGTACAATAAGCACGCTAAGCAAGCTATATGCATATTCAGATAATTAGTCCAGAAAAAAAGAGAGGGCTGTTTACATAGGGTTACATTCTTCTATACCAACACACAGAGATAATGAATATAAATAATGGAGCCACAGAAAATGATAATGAAGGTTCAATATTTTCTAATTGAGTAACCAGAAAGTAGCAATGCCACTTTTAATGTCTCTATGGAACCCCATTATAGTTGATAGTCTCTGGCTCAAGCCAATATTAACTAAAACAGAAGTGGAGCAGGAGCCATGTTGAACTACATGAGCACAGAGCAGAAGAAGAACATGTTCTCTCCTTTCCCTCAGTTTTTTTTTCATAAGCATGTCCAAATAATTACTAAGATAAGAAGAAAGAAGCAAGGTAGAGGGTTATCTAGTTCAATCTTTGCCTGTAAAGGAATCTATACCTGAAGGATCCTTGACAAGGGACCATCCAAGACACTCCGTTTTACTGTTGAAGAGCTCTTACAATGAGAAAATTCTTCCTAACACATATTCAGTACCTCCTTTCTTTTCATGGGGGTCTTCTAACAGGATCCATAATTACCACCTGAAGACTTCTGGCTTCTGAGTGTGCGTGTATGTGCATGTGCGTTCACATTGTCTGTCAACTTAAGGTATTCCATGATTTTTTTCACAGGCAAGGAATACTCAAAGGTGGTTCTGCCAGTTCCTTCTGAACTATAGCCCAGTCAAATACCTTAAAATCAATATTTTTGTAAAGATCAGAGCCCTATGTGATACAGAGGGCAGGTTGACCAAGACTGTGGCAGAGAATTCATTAAATTTATAGGTGACATGGAAAGAATGAGGAGAAATAGGTTTGTCAGGGGAAAAAATGTCCAATTTGATATGAAGTGGCAGACTTATGACTTCTAGATTCAATCTTTTATTATTTCTATGTATGAATTATGTACATGCTCTTTAAATATACTAATACTTTTTAATGAAAAGGTAAAAGTAAAAGGACAGAACTCAAATTACAAATTTGTACAGGTATTTTTGTTCACAAAGAATTTATCGTTCTGAAAGGTATCTAACAATCTCAGACTACTGGCAGATTTTCTGTTTCTAAATTCTGGGAGCTAGACAGCAATAAATCTCTGCTCAGAATCTGCCAGATTTACCATGCAACCAAAGAAGGAACAGAAACCAAAACAGCACAAAACCAGCTCAGCCAATCTCACTTTTATTGCTGCTTTTACAGCTGTTGTTTTCTGGCCAGATGACAAGAATGAAGGAAAGCCAGTTTCTCCCAACCTATCATTTTCTCTGAAAAATATTGCTAACAATTTTGTTAAAATATTGAGGGATTTTTAACATTGGCAACAAAAGTAAGTCTCTCCCTCCTTTCTTCCACATCCAGAGTGAAGGCAACATGAGAACTTCCTTTCCCTTCAGCAAAATCATAATGAAGACAACTTTGAATGTTCATATAGTATCACAAAATTATCCCATTCATCACATAATTCAAGATATTTTGATGAATGGAACTGAAGTAGGTATAAACTAGAGGGAGCAATGACTTTCAAGCAGGTGAAATCTTTTGAAAGGGGTAACAAAATTTACATCTTTTTTTTTAAATGAACATTTAACACAATACTATTAGAAATGTAAAGCTGCATGCAAATGGTATCTCAAACAAAAATGGGTAGAAACATCGGGAAAACTATTTCAACAGTTTCTTAGGGACATGGATCACCACTATGAGTACCAGTAGTTCTACATCTGCTTTCTTTGTTTTTAAAATTTCAACTGCAAGTAACAGAACTAGCTGTTGGTAGCCTAGTCACAAGTTTTGTTCCTCCACAGGGCCTGAATTTAACATTGTTCCAGGGAACTTCAGGAGGCAGAAAATATAAAGAGAATATTCTTCAGGTTAGTTTCTTTTTCTGTGAAGATAAAAGGAAGAAAAATCTCAGAAGAAAAAATGTCTTCTAAAAAATGATAGAATAGAAACCAACTTGATTGCTTTGATGTAAAAGGGTCTATATATATTAAATTCACCTGTTCATTTGACTAAGCCACTTACAGCAGTGATTTCGTAGCAGTCCTGAAAATAATATAAACTAGAGCTTCTTCTCTACTTCTCTGGTTGTTGTCATGTTCTATAATTAATTCTAAATATATCTCAAGGAATGATATTTACTGCTGGGATCCAAACTGAGTGGACCAGATCACCATAATAAAAAACACCCCACTTAAAAAAAGCCTTTAATTTATAAAGCTCTATACAAAAATGTCAAGCCTATAGTTGAGTCTAGTGTGCATTACTCTTGGATGGGTGTATAGGTCTGCAATCCACACACCAAAATAGCTTTCCTTGCAATTCACAGCCTCAAACAACATGAAGGACATCATAGAAAAATCTGCTAAAATGTGTTTTTGTTTATTTCTGTCATTGGGAGACAGTTGCAGTGCTATCATTGGGAATAAATAAAGAGCAACAAAAGGCAGAAAAATATACACTGGCAGAGAAAAGCATAGTGCAGTTCCAAGACTACCATCTACAATTTCAAAATGGAGATCCATTTCAGAAACCTTAAATTCAATATTCAATTCACTTCCTGTATTTTAGCCAGTGAATATCCATATAATTGTGACCGCTCTGAACCACTCAAAAAGAGGACATATCCCAAACTCAAAAAGTGACAAAAGGGCACAGATGTGTATATAATGTTCACAGTTTACCTTATATGTATAGATGATAATTTAGTAAGAAACATAATAATTTAAATAGATATATGATATGTATATCCCCAAAGAAGATGATGTCTGTATTACCTCTCTGCCTGTGAATGGTTGCTAAGTAATACTACAAATTACTGGGTTAGTACCCATCATTAGATTTTTAAAGAATCAGAAAAAGTTTAGTTATTATCTGCTTCTGAAAATTACCCTATATAATACATTGCAGTCTGATACAGACCAGTTACTGAAAACGTCGAAGAAGTTTTAGAGAGAGAGATTCTACCATTTGCCACACCAACAATTTCTGCAGAGATTTTTCACACATTTTTCACACATGCAGGGAATGGTGAACACTGGTCATTTCTGCACTACACTGTTATAGTGCCATTATTCCACTTTCAACACCCTATTGAATCCTGGGCCTCAATAAACTACAAACCCCAGAAATCCATAGGATATTGAAAGTGGAATAATAGCACTATAACAGGGTAGTGAGGAAATGGCCATTATCATAGACGATACTGCAGTGTACAAGGCCACAAAGATTTTCCATTCTATACTGCCATCTTTGTTGTTTTACATTAAAGAAAAAGAAATCACTATCTGTGGCTACTAGTCATGATAGACATGTATTTCCTCTAATACCAGCGGGACTATTCCACTGCATTATTGGTTGCTGGGGAGCATGAAGAGGACTGTCTTGTTGCCTTTACGTCCTGCTTAAGGGCTTCCTACCATGTAACAGTATGTCAGCTTAGATTGGTCTTTGGTCCAATCCATCTTGGTACTTTTAATGTTCTTACTTCTATATACTTGTTAATCTTGCTCAGGGCAGAAACTGCAATATGTGATTAAAACAATCAAAAGCAGCTTACAGAACTGGGCAAAATTTGTCTCAGGGATACATTGTCACAAGGAAAGAGTAAGTGGTATTTACAGAGACAGTTAGGTTTTTTGCACCTTACCCGTTCACGCGACTGGGGGGGGCGTCTCGCGCGAAAAGCCTCATCCGGAACACTGCCGCTTCCCCGCTCCTTCATCCCGCAGGTCACTTCCTGGTAGCGCGATCATCGTGCTAGCGTCCTGTCCCTTCCTTCCGCAGCGCAGCCTGGGACCTGTAGGCTGCGCTGGGGGAGGAAGCGCGACTGGGCTGGCTTGTTCGGCGCACCTCACACAGGTAAGTGCGCAAGGGCCCCACGAGCATTGTGTGACCGTGCAGTATTTTCAGCTTAGAGCCGAAAATAAGAAAATGCATGTGCGTCCCGCTTTAGGCTTCTGAGCGTCCCTGCGTGCGTAAAGGGCCAGTAAGAAAGTAACAGCCCTGAACAGAAGACTAGTTTCTACACACCTCACTTATATAATTCTGGAAATTTCATGCATCAATCAATATGAAAGTCTCCAACAGTGTATTTATAGACCACTAAAAATGCACAATCGGATGAGGGAATTGGAACAGAATCGAATCTGTCCTGAAGCACACTAGAAATCTGAATCAGGAACATTCAACCTAATACATAAAGTATACAAATCTGATACTCTTGTACACTTTATAATTTGGGGCACCGGCACTATTATAGTAGCCGATTCTGGTTATATGGATCACATCCTTTATCCCTAAATCAAAGGTACACCAGTTATGTATGGAACAATATGGACATCTATAATCTACTGATAGTCCAGTGAACATTATCACATGTGATAACACAAGATAGATAGCTATCAGTTTCTCACTTTTGCTCTCAAAGACTATTATTTCATGTTTGGTATGGGTATATATCATTAGATCGGCTCCCATGGCTCCAGAATATACTAGATTATTTATTGTTGACTTCTAATAATATTTCCTCAGCCCATTTCTGAGCTGATTTCTGAGCTGAGTCAGAGATACAATAATGATTTTTCCTCATCTGGACCTTTGGGTAGCGGACTAATTCCAAAAAGTTTCACACTATCAACAACCAGTGTCTGGACTAATCCACTGAATAGATGCACTTTTTGGATGCTGTCTTGAAACTATTAGATAGACACATAAGAGAATCACTGTAAACTGGAACCCACAGGTTACATCTGCTCCCTTCCAGGTTCCATCCAGAACATTTCGTATTAGAACAAATCTAGACTCAGATAGAGGCCCTTTCCGCATGACGTCACTGTCTTGTTTCTGCCACAGGATGGCAGCAGTCAGCAGGTCATGCTTCTGCATGACGTCATTGCCGTCCCGCTGTCATCCTGTTGCAGAGCATCGTGCTTGCACAGTTTTCACAAAACAGAAAAAATCCTTTTTGCATCTGCAATCGCGTGGCGCTCCTGTCACTTCTGCCCATGCTGTGGAAGTGCATTGATGATGCTTCCTTTTGTAGCGCAGCAATGGAAAAAGCCCGGCTGCGCTGCGGAAGGAAGACGTGGTGCCATTGCGTTCTCTTCTGCATGGACTGAGTGGGTGCAGAGAGGAGTGTTGCTGACACACTCCCTTCTTGACCCAGGACTGCAGTGAGATGACGTGGAAGAATGTCATTGTGCAGAAATGGCCAGAGTTGAATGACAGCCTCATAAACACATGTTTATTCTGAAAAAGAAAAAAAAAATCTGAAAAAGAAAAAATGCTAAAATACAGTCAGCCCTCCACATTTATGAGTATCACTTTTGCAGATTTGATTATTCATGGATTGTTTGCTGTCACCTCTGCTGCCTCTCTATGCCATTTTTAATGGGGGCTGCAAGCCTCGTGAGGCTGAGAAACTGCAAATGAGACTTGTAAGTCTCTATTAAAAATGGTGTGGGGCAGCAGTGGAGGTGGCAGTAAGCCCCATCAGCCAGCCACTTCTGCCTCATGAAGGAACCCTGATGCCTAAAAGGAATCCATGGGGGGTTGAATATGGTGATCATGCTTTTTTGTGTGTTAAATATGGTTTGGGAGGGTCTATAGTTATTCAGGTTTTTTTTCCACTTTCATGAGGGTCCTGTGCTCCTAACCCTCACGAATGTGGAGAGATGACTGTGTTTACATGTAAAAAAATTCAAAATGCATAGATGTGCTACAGCTTTACCTATAAAAAGCCCTAGTGATTCCCCCCCCGCTTTTTTTGGGGGGGTAAAAATCACACTCCCAGCATCCCAAAACTTGGGCCATTTCCACAGTACACTGTTATAGTGCTATTATTATTCCACTTTCAACATTCTATAGAATCCTAGGGTTTGCAGTTTAGGGAGCGGCATTTAGAATTCTTAGCCAGAGAGCTGAGAAACTTTCTCAACCTCTGAACATGAATACTGAAGACACTTCACTTCTTCTTCATGGAAGAACATTCAACTCAGATATTGGAAACTGAGAGAAAATATCATGTCAAAACACTATTATAGTTTTCTCTCTCTCCTTCCCACTCTACTTTACTAGCAAACACAGTTGTTTTTTTCCTCCACAGTTACCAGTCAGAACAATTGCCCTGTTTCCCAGAGTGTAATTGTGAAAAAAGAAACATTATGGTCTTCCATTACTAGAAAGAGCACTACTAGTACTGGTAATTTTGCCTCACTCCCATAAACATTAATCCTTCAATTTCCCAAAATGGTGAAATGATCCCCATTTTACTAATCTGACAAATTTGGGAGGGGGAGAATTCTAGTTCTCTCTCAGTCATAAGTAATATCCACACAACTGAAATGAGAAGATACCATTTCTTGTTTAGGGTTGTAAATCATGCCTCGATTAATACTTGCACACGAAATTAGCAATCACAAGGATTTTTTTTCTGCCTCAGATACTATTTACATATTTCCAAGACTAATCTTCATGCGTTTCTTTAAATGTGCAACTTTTAAAATTTGGACAACTGCTGCCTTGTTTAAAAAAAAATATGGAAACACTAGATGAGTTGTTTGTGTCTTTGACTATAGTAACCCTGTCCTAGTTTGCTTGAAATGTATGTGATTAAGTTCAGAAAGGGAAAATGTAGCAGGGACCTTTCCCTACAGTTTGTTGAAAGTAGAATAAGAGAAAAAACACTTGGTGTTTCGCTTTCTGAACAAAGGTGAAACCTCTGGCAGGGGCTGGGGAATCATATTGTGCCAAGGTTGTCTATATTGATCATAAACAAGATATTTGCAAAATTTCTTAACATCCCTAATCTAGTTTTGGGGGCAACTCCAGAGTAGACTCAAGGGCAAACACTTTTCTATTTAGAAATAAAACTGCATACATGTGAAGGGGGCTTAACAATACTCCCCTTGCACATGGAAAATGGAAGGTTTGAAGGCCACAGTTTATGCTGCACACTCCACTAATAATGGGAACACTCCCCCACTGATGGTATGACAGTACTAGCCACACTGTTTTTAGCTGTAATAGGTATCCATAAAATTATAATAGGGAAAGAATTGTTGGAGTCAGGATGGCCTTGAAGCACAGAATAGACTGTTCATGTTTTGAACAATAGGAAACCTTCACTTTAATGCCAGAGATAGGTCTCAGGGGCATAATGAATGTGCAGACAGAGAAAGACTCAAACTATTGAAAAGTTGTCAAGTTGCTGTAGATGAAGAGATAAATTTGTAATTTTCAATTAAACCCTATGCATGTGAAGGGGGGGACTAATAATACTCTCCTCACACATTAAAAAAAAAGTAAGGTTTAAAGGCCACAGTTTCTGCTGCATACACTATTGTTAAATTGCAACAACTGTTCAGAACAATGGGAACATTTTCCCCTTCTTTTACTCCCACAGCTTTCAGAGGTATGGTTGGTGAGAGCATGAGATGGAGTCCTCTCAATGGCTTCCTATAGGCTTTGGAACTGCCTCCATAGGGAGGTTAGAATGGCTACCTCCTTGATGTCCTTCCGTCATTAAGAAAGACTTTTTAAAAAAAAAAAAATCAGAGTTGCTTTTAGAACTGAAGACTTTTAATGAAAGGACTTATGGGCAGGTGCTATATTGTTTTAAATTGTACTGTTTTAACTCCTTTTTATCTTTTGTTTTAAATTGTTTAAATACTGTTAATAGCTTAATTCTTAATGTTGACAATTTGTATGTTTTTAATTATATTTTAATCATTTTAATTTGTAAGGCTACCTTGGGGAAAAGGTAGGAAATAAGGAGGAGGAGGAAGAGTAACGGAGGAGAAAAAGGAGAAAGTAGTAGCAGTAGTGGTAGCAGTAGTGTGGGAGGGTGAATGTTTTTCAAACCAATAAGGGAAGAAACACTGTGGTACTGACAGTGACTGAAGGGAGAGGGTATAAAAGAAAAACATGTCTTCTTAATATGCAATAATGAACACATTCATCTCAGGCTACAGCTATTTATACTTCTCAAACTGAATGGAACAGAGGAGTTGGAATGGAACGTCTGTCCTACTTCACTGTTGATTAGGATGGCTAGGGCTTGTTGGAGTTGCAACAACAATTTTTGGAGGGCCTAATTATACCACCTCCGTCTAGAAGAAGATTAGTTAGTAAAGACAGGGAGGATACATACACACAATTGTATTGTTGAAGTTAACCAACATAGTTCACACTTCCTGGACTAATCCATGAATGGAAAAAAACAGTTATCTTTCACGTTATGTGTGCATCTCTCTAAATTACCCAAAGAAGTTGCTTTAAAACTGAAAATAAAAAATATGTACATGAGGAGTAAGAAAGGAAGAGGAGAAAAGTATCCCGAGAGCATGATAAATATGGCCCAAAAAAAGCTACAAGGTAAATAAGTTTTAAGTTTTTACAATGCATGATGGACTTCTCTTTGGATTTGAAATGTCAATGAGCTTTTTCTGGAAAAGAATGGTAACATTCTGGAGGCTTCTGGTTGTTTGTGCCAAAGGGGAAGAAATGTCACCCTTGTTTCACTTGCTGCTTTAATAACTTGGTTTTACGAATATTACCTGCTGCTAGTGTTTCACATTCCTTTCTGAACATTCATTTTATGTTACTTCCATGGACTAATTTGATGCTTCTGGTAAATATATACACACACACACACACACACACACACACACACACACACACATACATAATACAAAAGTCAAAGTTTGTGAGTGATTGTGTCTGATTGTTTGCATCACATAGGCAAAGCCCTCATATGATTGGCTATGTGAGGTGAGAAGACCTCATGTGACTGGCTGGCTGCGAAGATTCTATGGAATCCGGGAGTTGGTAGTTTAGGGAAAGGCCTTTAGAATTCTCAGCCAGAGAGCTCTGTAAAGGCTGGTTACTCTGGAGATGAGGCCTAGCAGCAAGTCCCCTTGAGAACCCAACCTCTGTATGTTAACATCTCTGAATACAGGCTGGATTGGGGAATATGGGCAAAAGTTACAGGTACTGAACAATACAATTTGGGGAATTAGAGACACAAGACCTCTATTTCAACCGCATCTAACTCCTAAGGTAAAGCAAGGTAATTCCTAAGGTAATTCTAACAACTGTTACCTATGAGAAAATAAAATTCTGGGCAACACCAGGTAAATACACTAGTGTGCATATACACAGACACAGAGACACACACACCTCACCAGAAGGTAGTGATATATGTACGTACGTACGTATGTATATATGTACGAAACTAGCCTAAATTCTTTGACTTGCAGGATTTATGCTAGCAATTGCTGGAAGACATTCCTATGGTGTACTCTCAGAACACGATATGTTTGTTGCTAGCTATCTTCTTGAACCTCAAAATCATTTATTTTATTTTATTCTAGACATGAAAAGACTCACAGATTTTTATAGCAACTTCCAGTGGAAGACACTATCAGTATAAAAATTTGCCAACTGCTACAAGACATTTTAATTCAAGCTCAGTACTTGTGACAATGTATGCTTGAAATTATACATGGCATGAACCCATGCAGACCCATCTGAATAAAGTTTAAGCAGATTTTAGGCACTCATTTCAAATAATGAAATGGCAAGCATAGTGTATTTAGATGTGAGTGTGTGAGGAGAGAAACCTGAAGGACCAGTCTATTTTAATATTGCTCAACACATGGTAAGTATATATAAACTTGGAACAGCCAACCTCATTAAGCCAACCTCATTGTGACCACAGGAGATTTAAATACCCTTGTTTGGATACTAGACCAGACTATGGGCCCATTCACACTACAGAATTATAGTGCTATTGTCATGGTCTTATGGAATCCTAGGATTTGCAATGGACATTTGAAATTCTGAGCCAGGACACTCTCGCAGCTTACAAAACTACAAGCCCTAGGGTTCCACAAGATGAAACCATGACAGTTAAAATTGATTCACAGCACTATAATTCTTCAGTGTGAATGGACCCCAGATTTTCGCTCCCTTATTATGGCTTTGTGGTTATTTCTACATGCCAGCACTACTGCTCAGTATCTCAGCTTGTTATTATGTAATCATTATTATGAAAATCTAACTTGCTTCTCAGATTCTATATCTGATCAATATCCAATCTGTTCTCCCTTCTCATTTTGGGCCCTTTTTCATTCTCTGCTTCTGTGTACAGCTCACACTGTCCAGAGGACATGTCTCAGAAAAGATGACAGCTAATGGACATTACTAGCTCCTTTCAAATGGCTATAGAGAATCATCTCCAAACAAAAACAAGTACTTACAAAATAGTCATCAGGAAATGATTATAAGTGGTGGCTTACATATAAGTTTTTAAGCACCCTCTCTGAATAGACTGTTAACTTGCATCTCCAAATGGATGCAAGTTAACAGTCTTCTCCAAATGTCCAGAGATCAGTACAGCACACTCCTTCCCCATGACCTCTTCATAGGAATGGCATGCCCTTCCAAATGATAATAGGAACTAGCTATTCTTTCCAAACAGTTAGAGGAACAATCATAGGATTTAGATAAACAATAAATTTCCTCACAGGAAAGAGAAGAGACCTCAGTGTTGTTCGTGGGCTGGCTCACAGATCCCAGAATCTCAGGTTCCCCTCAGAACACACACACACACACACACACGCACACACAAGATATCTGTTCATACCCCTTCCTAATGGCCACTGATATAAATTTACACTAATATTGGAATAAGCAGGGATGCTGCTTTATTGCAGGGAAAAAGTCACAAATATGAGGAATTCCTACAAGCTTCTTTATTTTGATAGAACTTTCATGTCCTCCTCATCACCACTTTTGATCATTTTGATACTGATTTATTTAAAACCCCACCTTTTTTTCTGATAGTTCTCAAGGCATTGCATAGCACAGATTAAAGCAGAATACAACTGGAATCAATCATAACATTTTTTTAAAAAAAGCTATTCTGTAAAAAAAAAAATGAATTAAACCAATTTGAAAAGCAACTAAAACATAACAAATGAGTTAAAATTTTGGTATCTCTCTTTAAAACAAAACTCTTCATTGACAACTGCAGTTGAACATCTAAACAAGGTCTTTATCCTGCAACAGGAGAGCACACAGACAAATAACCTAGATTCCCATGGAAAAGTGTTCCATTAGGAGTAGTAATGAAGAAGTCCTTCTCTTGTGTCCTCACCAAACATACCTGCAAAAATGGTGGGACTGTGAGAAAGCCTTCTCTGAAGACCTGAAATTTTTTCCATATTCAGAGGTGGATCTATTCACCAACTTCTTATCTTGCCCAACTTCTACTTTAGTTGCAATTAACTATGCAAAAGAGAACTTTACGCTGCTATAAGACGGTAAGGTTAAAGCATAAGGACAAAGGATAGTGAAAAGAGGCATTATCACCTCTGTCTCACAAGCCTGTCAGTTGCTTTTCTTTTTCTCCCAACAGATTTATCCTCACTCACAGCAGTTTCAGAGAATGCATTCATCCCTTGATAAAGAAGAAAATAGCATTGGATTAGTAGAATTGTATCTCATTTCCCAATAGATTACATTAATCAGATAGAAGGTAATGTCTTTTTAATTGTAAAGCTTATTATAGATGTCATGTAGATTGGAACTGAATACACCTATTAGAGTCTTTATGCTTTTAGAGAACAGAAAGCAAGGCTGTCCCCTATTCCATGAAACAGCCATACTGACAAAAACAAGTCTTGCAGCAGTATTTTCAGCTTGGAATAAGGCTTTAGAGAAATAGTGATTTGACTAAACATGTTTGAAAATGACTCATTAATTTGACAAGAAACAGTTTGGTGAAATGACTCCACTCCAGCTTTGTTTCTGATGATTCTTCAGAATATTTATTTGGAATAAGCCTCAGTGTATTCAATGAGGATTGCTTATGATTATACGTGCATTAAGAATGTCTGATTCCCCACCTGTTTTCCCCAAACCCATCTTAGGATATATTTTATAGCTTTCAGTTTACCTACAAATAAACAATCTTGGGATTTTGGGCAAGATTTTCAAACATCTTTTTTTTTTCTCATGTAGATCAAATTTAAAAATAGGTTTCCATAGGACAAACTATGACTGTATTTTTAACAGATTTATTTCAAACATTGCCCTTTCTGAGGTGTACCTAACATGGGTATAACTATATGCCCATTCTATAAGAATAGTTCAGAATGTTTTTTCTTAAACAGAAAAGTGTTATGTAACTTATTGCAGAGACTAACTCTATGATGTTAATGTTACCAAACAGTAACTTGTTCACTACATTGTTTGTTTCTGTTGTTACTGTTTTTTGTGTGTGGGGGGGATATCATTTTTAAAAAATTGACTTCAAGTGTGAAAAGTATCACTTTAAACTGGGCCCCAAATTATTTTTGCCTCCAAGGTGCAGAAGGAAGTCATTATTTATTACATCAAAAAGTAACAGTTTTTCTCAATGCTACATTATTTTTCAATAGGAAAATGATTACGTCAACATCTCCCCCATCCAAACAGTAACATGAAACAGATAACATTCTTTCTTGTAACATCTTACTCCTGTCCTCTGGGGAAGGTGTGTGTGGCTTTTCTGTAAATATCCCACTACTGTCCATTATGTGACAGAGAAAGCAGCCATTTTTATGGTAGCAGACCTTTTGAATTTGTTCAAATTCAAAAAGAGCTTGCAAACTTAGCTTTCTGGAGGGTGAAACAAAACAGCAGGTGTTCTTATTTTTTTCTTCTTCTTAAAAGAATTTTTATTCACTGCCAAAGCATAAGCAAAGCAAAACAGCCAGTTGTGAGGTGAGTAAAATGGCAGAGCAATGGTCTTTACTGTGATACAAAGGGTGGTTTTGCATTGCTGAAATTGCATTGCAGTGCTACACCCCTCCCCAGGGCTTGTTTGATCAAATGTGTAAAAGTAGGTGAACCTTAGACATGATTTTCACTGCTCTACTTTGAAAGGCTGAATGGAAAAAAAAATGCAAGACTGAAAGTGAGGGGGCAAGACTGCATAAGCAAAACTAATGATATCATTTCTCTCTATCCAGTGACTCATTTCATCTCATGCACAGAACCTCTTCTATGCACACACAGTAGGACTTTTAAAATTCTCTTTCACTTTTCTTTAAGAGCAGGCCACCCAGTATACAAAAAAGCTGCCTTTGAAATCCAGGAAAGTTATAAAAGCATCTTCTCATAAAATACTGTGCATGTCTTGGTGCAGTTAAAAAGAGTGTAGATATCAGTGATGCTGACCCTGATCTTCCCAGACATTTCTCTGAATTAGGAATTGCTACTAGTAATATTCAAGACACAGCTGCAGACAATGATGAGAAAAAAGACTGGGGCAAAGTAGAGTGTTGGACTAAAAAGAGGAAATTTTTTGTTCAAGAAAGAATTTAAATCATCCACAATGGGTTTCATATTGATGTTAAGGAAAGTTCAGGATTGTTATCAAAGTGCCCAGAAAGGTGGTAGCAAAGCCTCAGAATTTCAGTAAGATTGGTCTTCTCCTGATATTTTGACCAATGGCACTGTCTACTCAATGTATGCTAAGTTTTATAGACAGGAGAAGGGGGAGGAAAGCAACTGCATCAAATGTGCAATACTACTTTGTTCAAATATTAATGCTTGTAGTAGAGTTTAGAAAACTTTGGGGAAGAGGATGTGGGGTTCTCTCCTCAGGCAATCCCACATCTTTCAACAAATATGGGATCTCTATCCTATGGCCCTTTTATCCCATGGCTGTGGTCCCAAAATGTGGGGGGTTTCCAACTCTTATCACATAAATATGGGGCATACACTTGGTCAATCCTAGCAATGCCACTTACTGTGAGGATTCCTCTCAGGCAGTCCCACTAAAAGTGAAGTCTTCCACGGTGCTCGCTGCAATTTCCAAGAATGAGGACTGCCACTGACCACCATCCCTGCCACAATGTAAGGACTTCCTCCTGTTCCACCTCTGTGACACTAACTGTGGGAATTTTCTAAATGCCCTCAAGGTAGCTATGAGGATTTATGAGACTTTTACCTTTAGCAGACACCACCCCTCTGTTAGTAGCTGTATACTCCAATACTTTGATATGGTTTAACTAGAGAAGTATGATTTAATTGGCAAGATATATTAATTGGCTTTAATATGAAATACCCTGATGCAATTGGAAGGTCAAGCTGCACAAGAGGAAGACACTGAGTGAACATGTGCACTGAAAAGGTAGGTCAGAGATCCCTTCCAGGCATAGCCAGATCATAGTCAGGAAATCACCAGGTAGCTGCAGAGGTGATGGGCTTAAGCTAAGCTGTAACAGCTCTGCTATCAGACAATAGTGACCGATTGTTTCAACTCTGCTTCCCACCAACCTGGAAATTTTCCCCATCGTCCACAAACTTGTCCAACTTTTACAGAGCCATCATGCCATCTATTAAGTCTCTGTCACCTAACAGTAAGATCATCAACTCATTCTGGACCCCACTGTATGTGCTGTAAACTCCTCTGTTTACTTGTCCAGAGAACCATTTATACTTATGCTCTCCAGGTAAAAACTGGGCATAAAAATTCTCAGCTTTGAGCAGTAAGACACGGTACATCAGATGATGAACGTCACTCTGTCATCTTGAATTATATTGCTCTTAGATGCAAGTCTAAGTCACATTGCTGTTCCTTTGCTGCTCTTCTGGATAGGTAATTATCACCCACTCCCTTAAGTCTCACTATCAACCTTTCCTCTCTTTCCTTCAGCTAGCTCTTGTGTGACTGTGCGACTGTTTGAATCTTGCATGCATGTGATTGATTTCCCCTTTAACAGTTACTTTTGAATCTCTGGCTCATTTTCCTGTAAATATTGGCAGAAAGTTCTTCAGAACTCTTTTTTGTCCTGACCATTATGTTTCTGTATTCAAGAACTAATGTTAACAGAGCATTTGCACTACCTACAGATATATCTGGAGGAAAAAAATCGTGACAGAACACTAGGAGTCACATGAGATTATGAACTTGTAAGAGTACTGTTTAAGGCAGGCTTAGGAACTCCAAGTTCACACCCTGATAATTAAACAAACAAATAAACGAACAGATGGATCAATAGATGGTCAGAACTCTAAAGAATTTAGCTAAATTGATTATTTATAATTAGTGAAGGAACACTGAGCCTATCATCTCTAAACAGAGATAGGAATCATATAGTCTGTAGGTTGTATGCAACCCCCAGGCCACTTCTGGACCACCTCTGACTTCTCCAGACATGAAATTTCCATTGTTTTATTTATTTATTTATTTTGGGGGGGGGTTGAATCTGAGGAAGAAGTGAGGCCTACAGCAGAGCAAAATTGGCCTCCTGACCCTTGGAGTTTGCCCATTCCAGACTAAAGCTCTTCAGGACAATGTTGCATAAGAAGGTAAGAGTCATGGCAGAGCAGTTTCAGTGGCCAGGATAGGAGGTGAGGTAGATCTGGTGTCTTCATGGTTTTTACCTTCCAATTGACTGTTAATGACAGGCAAATTAACTACACTAGCTCAAGGGTTGGTCACTGAGCATTTTTTTTAGGAGGGAGGATGGCAGAGTTTTGGGAAAGTGTCAGTCACTACTATTTTACCCACTCTTGTCCTTCAGTACACCTACACTAATAGGAGATGGGGTTCCAGATCAGAAATGCCAACCTGTAAGGCATAAGTATCAATCTCTCTGTCCATAAGTGGAGTGATATTTGATAAGTGAGTGATGGTAACAAAATCCAGGCTTTCTTTGATTAAACAGATTACCTGAATACATTTCAGTCTGGGTTATGGGATAGAAACAGCTTTGGTCACCTTGGTGGATGGCCTACACTGGGAGTTGCAGAGGGGGAGTGAATCCCACTGGTCTTCCTGGATCTTTCTGTAGCATTTGGTACTATCATCCATAGTGTCTTGGTGGGTCATCTGGCTGATATGGGACGTAGGCGAATTGGTTTGCAGTGATTCCAGTCTTTCTTGGCTTATGTTTCCAGAGGGTGATGATGGGGTACTGCTTTTCAGCCTTTTGGCCATTAACTAGTCATGTTCCACAGGGATCAATACTATCCTGTATGCTTTTGAAAATGTACATGAAGTCATTGGGAGAGGTCATCCAGAGTTTGGGGGCTGGATGCCTTCAATACGCTGATGATACCCAGCTCTATCTCTTCTTTACAACTGATATCAAAAAGGCTATGGTAGCACTGAATAATTATCTGGATGCAGTACCAGACCGGATGTGGGTGAATAGACTTGAGGGTTAATCCAGACAAGATGGAAGTTCCCCTAGTCAGTAGGAAAACCAACTTGGGATTGGAATCCTAGCCTGTTCTGGATGTGGTTGGTCTCCATCTGTAAGATCAAGTTGGCAGCTCAGGGGTGCCCTTGGGCCAGGTTGCTGCAGTGGCTATGAATGCCTTTGCCCAGCGTTGGCTGGTGTGTCAGCTGCACCCATGGAGAAGGCAGATCTGGCCACAATAGTTCATGCCTTAGTTGCCTCTCCATTAGTCTGCTGTAGTGTGCTCTATGGAAGACTGTCTTTAAAAAGTATTTAGAAACTACAGCTAATACAAAATGCAGCAGCCAGACTGGTTTCAGGTGTGCATTTTAGAGATCATATAACACTAGTCCTGCAATAATTACAATGGCTTCCAATTTGATTCTGCGCTCAATTCGAGGTGCTTATGTTGATCTACAAATCCCTAAACAGGTCCAAGATATCTGACATATTACTTCTTCCCATATGAGTCTGCCAGAAATTGGAGATCTTCAGAAGTGGCCCTGTTTTAGTCATGAAGTTAGGTTGATAGGCACACATAACAGGGCTTTCTCTGTAGCAGTGTCTCGACTAGGGAACTCCTCACCTGAGGAAGTTAGGCTAGCTGCATCTCTTTCAAGCTTCCAGTAGGCAATTCTATTCTACATGACATTCGGTGTTTGAAATTGTTATTTTAATTGTTTCAAAACTGTATTCTAGGATTGTTTTTAGACTGCTTTTAGGAGTTTTTAAAGAATATTTTAATGTGCTTTTGAAAACTTTTTTTTCTTTGTACTGTTTTAATTGAGTTTCACTTGTTCATAGCCTTGGAAGCCCTTGTGGGCTGGCAGGTAATTCAGAAACATTATAAATGAATGAATGAATGAATGAATGAATATTTTTTAATGCTGATACTGTGAAATAAGGTCAACTGTATGTATGCTTTGAAGCCAACTTTGGTTCAAATGTAAAAAGGTATAAAGGAGGATGATTGCATCTGATGAAGTGGACTACAGCCTCCAACACTTATGTTAGAATGAACTTGTTAGTCTCAAAAGTGCTAGTGGATTCTTTTATGGCTTTTTATGCAAAAAAGACTAACACCGTTCTAGCATGTTTGTTCTAGATTTTAAAGAGACAATATTACAGCTAGTCCTTCTATCTAATAATTAGTGATAACTTCCTGTTTAATAAGTTATGATTTTCCAATTATCTCAAAAATATGTCTATATTTAGTTTTTGATGATATGCAGATTTCACATTTAATTAGCTGCTGTAATAACTTTTTTTGCAATTAGTCATATGCCACTGTAATGATTAAATAAACATTAAAAATGAAAGTTAATAATTTAGATGCCTTAAACCAGTTCATGTCCTATTTATGATAGAGGAAGCATTTCTGAAACTGCTAAATATTAGTCAATTGATCATCATCCACTTTTCTTCCTTGTTTTGTGAACTGAATTAGCTGTTGTTTCAGAAAGGGATATATTGACTGAAGTGAGTGAATGTTAGTATTAAGTCAAGGAAATTAATTTATAAAAGATAAATCAGGATTAAAGCAAAATGCGTGGATTAATTAGTGAAATACAATAAGAAATGAATTGATAAAGAAGAATATAATTATAGTAAAAACTGATTAATTTGTTTCAAAGTAATTTTGGTAAAGGCTGATGAACTTGTTTTGAACTGCAAGACTTAAATTGGAATTTACCCATTAGAAATTAACTCTAATTTGAATGACTAGCAGGTAATTGGTTCTAAAATTAAAACATATAGAATTAATGGATAAAAGAGATAAGAGGCCATATGACTTTGAGAAAGGAAGACAGAAAAATAGTGTGGCTAAACAAAATAAAGAGGACAAACTGCCATTAAACACAGGGTGACACTTTTTTTATATAAGCACTTCTGTCCTTAAAGAGAGTTAAAGTAAATTAAGAAATAAAATTTCTGAAGTGGAGAAGAAAATAATAGTTTTAGAAATTAAGATAATAGCTTATGATAAAAACGTGAAGAGATGAACTAAAAAAACAAAGACATGAAATGGGGCAGTGAAGCATTAAAGAAAAATGTTGTAGAACATGGAAGATTTCAGAGGAATTTTAACTCCTTAAGTATCTGCATCTGATCTATATCTTGTGTGCTTGTAATAGCAGATGCCATTAGTAGACAATTTGTTGTTGTGTGCCTTCAAGTTGTTTCCAACTTATCATGGGGCTTTCTGGGGCTCAGAATATGTGACGCATCCAAGATCACCCAGTGGAATTCCATGGCCAAGTGAGGAATCAAAACCTGATTTCCAGGGATGAAGTCTAATGCTCAAACCCACAACTCTGCCTCTCAGTCCTAGACAATACCAAAAACTAATCCTAAAAATACTAAAAGCTAGTCTATGAGCTTTTTAAAATACAATAAAACTTAAAACAACCTAAAACAATGTAAAAAATGGCAGACATTCTAAATCACAGTCTACATTTCACAATTTTATGAATCCATAGCAATGTTCCAGAAACACAACACCCTATGAATGAGTTGTGGGGATGCTCATCTAGGCACTAGCAGGAGTGTTCCAATGCACATTGCATAATTCTGATGCACATTGGGCTCTTCTGATGGGCATCAGGCATTCCTATTGTCCTCCAAAATATACTAGCTAAGAACTGTATTCACATCAGTATCCACTGATCACTGGGCTATGGCACTTCAGTACTCCATCACAGCACAATGGACTCCCATTGGCTGTAAATCATAGCCACTCCTAGATGAATATGAAATTTGCAAAACTACTCAATTCAATTTTGTGCACACATAAAGCTATTTACAGAGATATAAGTTCAAAATAGAATGTGAGTCAATAAAATAAAAGCCACAAAACATATTGAACTCCTAACAAAAGGTATCAATATCATAAAAAAAGGAAAAAAGTAAATCATGAAGAATAGCTATTCAAAAATCCTAGTAAACAAGTATGAGGAAAACCAGTCTCATAGTTAAATAATTATAGTGTTATAATTCTACTTTAATTGCCCATTTGGTGAGGCCCTGGAACTCTCTGGCTGGGAATTCTAAATATATTTTCTGAAACCACAAATTCAAGAATTCCATAGGATGTTGCAATGGTAGTTAAAGCTGAATCATAGCATTATAACTGTAAAATGTGAAAAGACCAAGTATCAACAAAGAGGAGACAAACATAGAAAGTACAAAATACATTGTACTTAGAAAGTACAAAATGCAAGGCTCTTCTGAAGAGGCAGCTTTGGTCCTAAATGTCCCAGACTTTATCCTGTTGGGAACTAGTCAATCTCAACCATGAAGGTATCTCAGAAAATAGGTCCATGATCAAAATGTCCCTATTGCATTTTGCTGCCCAAATCTGGATCTCAGAAGATGAAGACAGGACATATGGAGAAACATATGGAAGCTATCATTCTTTAAGATATTATTGATCCATTGTGGGCTTTAAAGTTTAAACAAGTATCTAGCTTTGTGTATGAAAACTGACCAGGAGCCCCTCACTACAATCTACTGCAACAGTATGGCGCAGAAGACATGGAGGCAGAAAATACAATTTGTTTGTCATTATCATTGCTACCTAATTAAAACCCAAAACAAACTGCCCTGAATCCCAATTTTGGGGGAAAATATGGTATACAAATAAAGTTAATAATAATAATACTCAGTGAAATGTGTGAATCTTCCTTCATCATTATTCACATCGTCTTTTTACTCGTTTTTTTTTTTTTGTAACTTCTCAGTAAACCAGGGAGCTTCAGTTGTTCCACTGAAATTAAGAGGGAGGGTATGCTCATTTGTATCAAATCCCAGAGTTTCACTGTATTTCAGATACGATGACCAAGCTATCAACAGAGCTAGTACCGTTAATCTCTATGCTGTGAAAAACATCATCTACTATTTTTAATATGTCAAGCTGGTAGCAAGGCAAAACAGAATATCATGCAATTCTCTTTTTCGTAGCTTCCAGACAGTTGCAGCCAGGTCATCAACCACATGATTTAGTCACTGTAAATATGCATATCACTGTTGCCCCTGTGTCTTTCCCTTCATCCATGAGATGTTCTTAAGGTGCACTGTGGAGGAAGTATCTGCTGATTTGCAAAATCTGATTTCCACACATCCTACAACACCCATGCTTGGTTTATGCTGATAATCTGCTTCTGTCAACCCAACAAACAGATTAGAATGTTAAATTCAGTGGAAAATTATAATAAAATATTATGGGACAGTAAAATACTAAAGTCACATTCACTGCTGTCAAGTTGACAACAATATCTGGCAAACTTATAAAAGAGAGACCTCTCAGTTATTTTGTCATCAACAGCCCTCTCAGGTCTTGCAGACTTAGGGTTGTGACTTCTTTGTTTGATTCTCTCCACCTGTAAAAGGGTTTTTCTCCTTTCCTACTGCCTTCTAGCTTGCCAAGCATCACTGTCTAGAAGTATGGTCTCACAATATGGCCAAAGTAGAATAGTCTGAGTTGTCATCTTGGCCTCTAGGGAGAGTCCTGACTTGATTTGCTCTAAGAACCATTTGGAGCAGTTCTCAGGCAGAACTAGCTCAGGAAAACACAAGTATAATAGCTGCAGGAGGTCAGGGAAAGGAGAAAAAAAGATTAACTCTTCTCCTTTTCCATCTGCCACTGCATGTCATCCACTGCTTAGCTAGGTAAGGAAAAAAAGAAAAGGAGAAGCTCTAGTGAGCAAAAAAAAAAAACACCCAAGAATTCTTCTCTGGTACAAAAAATGCAGGCTGGACAGGGCTACTGTTAGGTGGATTTGTAATTGGTTGACCGACCGAACCCAAAGGATGATCACCAATGGCTGCTTTTTATCCTGGAGAGAAGTGACTAGTGGGGTGTTACAGGGTTCTATCCTGGGCTCAGTGCTATTCAACATCTTGATCAATGACTTGGATGAAGGAGTAGAGGTCATGTTGATCAAATTTGCAGGTGACACCAAATTGGGAGGAATTGCTAATATGCCAGAGAACAGGATCAAAATTCAAAATGACATTGACAGATTGGAGAGTTGGGCCAAAGCTAACAAAATGAATTGCAACAGAAGGAAATGTAAGATCCTGCACTTAGGCAGAAAAATGGAATGCACAAATACAGGATGGGGGCCACATGACTGGATAACAGTATGTGTGAACGGGATCTAGGAGTCTTGATAGATCACAAGCTGAACATGAGTCAGCAGTGTGATGTGGCAGGCAAGAAAGCCAATGTGATTCTTGGTTGCATCAATAAGAGTATGGTGTCTAGATTGAGGGAGGTAATGGTACCACTCTATTCTGCTTAGGTTAGACTTCATTTGGAATACTGTGTCCAGCTCTGGGCACCTTAATTCAAGAAGGATATTGACAAGGTGGAGTGTGTCCAGGGGAGGGCGACCAAAATGGTGAAGGGTCTGGAAGCCATGCCCAATAAGGAGTGGCTTAGGCAGCTGGGTATGTTTAGTATGCAGAGGAGAAGGTTAAGAGGGGACAGGCTAACCATGTTTACTTATTTGAAGGGATGTCATATCGAGGAGGGAGCCGGCTTGTTTTCTACTGCTCCAGAGACTAGGACAAGGGGCAATGGATTCAAGTGGCAGGAAAGGCGATTCCACCAGAAGCTCAGGAAGAACTTCTTTATGGTCAGAGCTGTCCAGCAGTGGAATATGCTGCCTTGGAGTGTGGTCGAGTCTCTTTCTTTTGAAGTTTTTAAGCAGAGGCTGGATGGCCATCTGTTGGGAATGCTTTGATGCATTTTCCTGCATAGCAGGGAGCTGGACTCAATGGCCCTGTGGTCTCTTCCATCTCTATGATTCTATGAAAGCTCTTGGTAGCTCTTGTGTGAGGCAAGCTTTTAAGAATCCAAGCCAGCTAAGGATAAGTTGACCAGCACGTACATTTTTAACTAGATAAGAAGCATCAGAATTGATCAAGTACATATTGGCAAGTAGCCTTTTAAAAACATAGGTGTTGTAGCGAAACCATCCTTTTAGTAATTTTCTTTTCTACATAAGTAGTCCCCCGCCTTACACTCTGGAATGTATTGCTTTGTGACTTATTTTATTTAATGACTACTAAATAAATTTTGTCCTCCTTGTGTGTACAGGATTTACAGACATATATTTTATTATCCTTAATTGAATTTATCTGTTACTTTAATCTCATTCATTATTTTGTTTCTTTCCATTTATTATTTCTCAATTATATTTTGGCTTAGCTTGTTATCCTAAATTGATTATTTTGTTCTCTTTCTTGTTAAAGTTCTCAGGTTAATGATGAGATCTCAGGAATAAACCCAATAAAAAATTTTGGTCCAACTCCAATTGCTACTGCCAACTAGAGAAAAACCATAGAATCAATGGAAACTGATTAAGTCAACTCTCATGTATGTTTCACTGATTCAATAGATCTACTCTAGTTGGGTTTAACACGTTGATTTGGGTCTTAATATTATTGTAAGATTGTCAAAGAATCTGACTCTTAATGATCATGCTCCTGAATAGATAAGCTGCTAAGAATCAAATTTCCAGGTTCAGAAATACACATCTTGGTGACATGTAATGCTTACATAAATATGAGGTAACAGAATGACCACCACATTATTTTCTGGCTTCCAAAATTGTTTCTGACCCCTGTCCCTTAACACTTTATCCTCCAAACTTATACTTACTTATCTGTGTGATATTGCTGTTCTTATAACAGCTATTATAACAAAGGAGAAGAGGGATTTCTTTCTGTCTCCAGGGTTAATGTCATGCTGAGCAGAAATAACCTCTCACTAATCTTCTTCATGCAGAATGAGACAAAGTTGGAGACTTCCTATTGAGAAGAACTCAATGTGCTATTCCATACGCATGTATTGAAGATGTGACAGAAAACCTCATCTAGATTTTGCCAAGATGGAGATATGAGTCAAAACAAAATGGATTTCAACAGAGATACAGTGTGTCCTCCGCATATGCGGTGAGCAGGGTTCTGTTCTAGGTCCCCCTACATAAAACAAAAAATGTGAATGCTTGCATCCCATTCTTTCAATAGATACAACTTGTGTGTGCACATCACTGCCATTTTAAATATAGGAAAATGACACTTTGCATGAGTTGGAGATCACAAATGCAGAGGTTGCCCTAAGGGAGGGTGCACTGTAAACACATAGTCTTGTATTTTGTTAGGAATAAACAGATGCACAAATGCAGGTGTTAGGTAACACCTGGTCAGCACTAAAAGTACAAATCAATTCAGCTCTTAGCAGATCAAAAGCTACCCATGAAATCTACAGTATAACGCAGTGAATAAAAAAAAGATAATGGTCAGCATTCTACATCAGATCCTTAGTTAAGTATACTCAGCTTAGTAACCTCTTTTGATCCACCCATCCCCAAATCTATTGGAAAAATAATTCATCCATGTTTCCGTCACTGGCAGAATGGACCCCTTTCTTCTCATGCAGCTGAAGCTCAGTAAAGTAGGCTGTAGGGTGGTGGCAGAGGAGTTATGATTGTGGCAAAAGTGTCACAATTGTGACTAAGCAGCAACTGTGAATATGGAACAGTTATGCATAAGTAAATCTAGGTAATGGCTCCATATTCACAGTCACTACTTATCCATGTTTGTGACACTGTTGCACAATTGTACAATGGTACAGAAATAAAGATGTTTCTCTGTTTCCCTTCAGTGAAACCTAACTTGCAATGAGTCCCATTTTGTGCACTAAAGTTGAGGGGAGAGAGAGAGAGAGAGAGTTCCCACAGAGATTTGGATAACTACTGTGAGAACAAGACAGGAATGAATTAGGCCCCTGAAGGACTCCTCTACTGGCATGTATCCAGAGGAGAGCAACAAGGATCGCAACAGACTTAGATACCGAAGCCTAAAACCAATGTTGTCCTGGAATTTTAATGACAGCACAACGAAAATTTCTTCACCTCTGCTCACTTCTGCAAGCCTCCACACAGCCTGAGAAATGGTTTCTGATGGTTTCCCAGTTCTCTGAAGCAGGTTTTTGAAGGTGTGCAAAGGGTGATTGTGAAGGGACAGTGGACTACTTCAATTCTAGGTCCATTGATTAAATGAGATCCATTAGCAGAAGTCCCACTTTGGATTCTAGCCCTAGTTCTCAGAGGAAAGACTGAACGATTGGAATAGGTTTAACCTGAAGAAGACACTACTAAGAGGCCATCTTTGCATACCTGCAGACTTGTCACATGGAGAATACAGGAAATTAATGTGTTTCACTCTAGACAGTAAGAGCCAAACTAATGGGACAAATTACAAGAAAAAAGCCATTTTGACTAAACATTACAAAGAACTTGTAGTACGATGTAGACTGCAGGGAGTTGTACTTGGTAGCCCTTGTGGTCTCTTTCAGTTGTAGAGACTGCCTTGAAAGGTAGCAGATTCTCCTTCAAAATGCCTTGATGCCCCCCTTCAGAGGAGTCTAGAGGGGATTTCCTGCATTTACAAAAGGTTGGATCAGATGATCTTTGAATTCCCATCCAACTCTATAATTCTTTGAATATCCTCCATTGTCCTTTAAAAAATGATCAGTTGCAGTCTGTGCGACTGTATACATTATACTGCACTTAAATATTTGTTCAATCACAGCTGGCTAACCAAGTCACAAGGATATATATAAGTGACACTTGGAAAAGCTGCCAAGCTTACTGTGAAGTGGATTAATATAATCCCAAATGCCACTGGTTTCTTTTCAAAAGGAAGGTTCTTTGCACTAGTAAGTAGTTTCTCCTAGCTTTAGTAATGGCTCATATTCTTAATACTGTGTCTTGCGCTGGTTCGTCTATCATACGTTTTTAAATCCATTTCAGCTTTCTGCATGAGCAAGCTGCTAATCTCCCACAGGTACTGGTGATTTACACTCAACAAGCACTACACAGAAATGCGAGTGGAGATGATCCTGGTGGATAGGGAAGAGGAGGGACATATATACTGTGAAACCTGTAATTTCAGGTCAATTTGAGTTTGTACAGCTCCATCAGTTGCTATGTTACCTGTTTACAAGGAGGGAAATCAGTAAACCACTGAGGTTTTGAAAGTTTTACCTATTGAAAGAAATTAGAAACTTTTTGCTTTGCAGCAGATTCCTATATGCAGGGCAGGGAAGAATGCTAGTTTATAGGCTGCTGAAACAGCAAATGACTGGAGGTGTTCTTACCAAGAACTCTGTAAATGAGTTTGCATTGATTAAGCAGCTTAATCCATATGTACCTGCTGGGCTGGCAGCAAACAGCCTAAGGCAGATTTTTTCTGTTTTAATTTCAGGAATGAGGAGAAGCAATCTTCCACAACCCTTGTTCCTTTGCCTCTGTTTCCACCTCAAACCCAAGGTACCAATGGTACAGGGAAGGTGAAAAGTCAAATAAACACATGAAACTGAGACAACAATGGCCTGTGGCTTGTAAACAAAAACAAAAACAACAAATAACAGTAGAGGCAGTGCTGTACTCTCAGGGATGTGCATCGATTTATATATTCCATCCCTGTCTGAAGGCCTGTGGGCTAGCTCAGAACAATTTAAAGGCCACAGCATGAAGCCTACTCTGTTTTTGTTTTTTAAAAAACCCTCAAAATCACAAGGTGGATTTCTATGGTGTAGTATTCACATGGAGCTGAAGCTAAACAGATCTTTCCCATGTTTCTGGAGTACCGAGAGAAGCCTTCAGATTCTGAGTTGTAGTTCAAAGAAATAAATTTATTTTTCAACCAGACCACAGAAAGTATATTACACTTTTTTGCATATCTGAAGCATTACCAAAATAATCCAACTGTTCAGCATACCTGTAAGATAAATCCTTATTAACCATATATACATTAGGGATGCAATGAATATTTGAATATATTTTTTAAAATAGTAAAAAAAAAAAAATTTATTGAGTGTCAGCAAATCCTGGTGGGATTGATGAGAACCTTCACAGTTCAGGATTGAATTCTGCTGAAAATTTTTTTTTTTTTCCTGAAAGGAAACAGTATTTTCTGCATCAAAAATAATTTTCTACACTGATATTATTTTCTTCACAGCAAATGCTTTTTCCTGAATAGAAAATGCGTATTCCATACACACATATGCACACAGTGAATTTTACTCAGAATATGTCCCCAGTGACAGCATTTTCTGTATGGGGAAACAGCAAAAACAGAGTTCAATAATCAATACTCAGTGAAAACTGCAGTTTATGAAGACTTTCTCACAGAGGGAAGAAAATTGCTACAATTGCTCATTGCTTTCTTCAAGAACTAAAGTAGCAAACAATTATAGCCCTAATGTATATGTGGAATTTAAGGCATAGAGTGGTTTTTCTAAGAGAATCTAATGAGTTCATAGTTGACATCAAACATGAATCTGGCATGTTCTAGGTCAAATTGATGGCACACTACATAGATCTCATTATTGTAGTTCTCATTACTATCTGCATTACTGTAGTTAAACTTGGCAGTCCATGGGCTTAGCCAGAAATGAAAAAGGTACAACTTTTTCTGGTGTGTTTTTACCTGCATATCCCTTGCTTTGCATTCAAACTCTTTCTTTAAATATGCTGGTTTTCCCTTATGTTGTCCTCTCCACCAACACCAATCACATGTCACAACTAGACTTGGGCAATGTTTCAGTAATTGACTTTCACCAGTTTCCACAAAGGTCTTTTTAATCATTATTCATGGCTTACAGTCATAGTGTTAGCAATATTATACTATTTAAAAATTAGAATCATTTCATTATTAACATTTGTCTTTGCCTTGATTGATCTCTACTGAATCTGGGTCCTGGAAGCAATCACTGTTGTTGTTGTTGTTGTTGTTGTTGTTGTTGTTGTTGTTGTTGTTGTTTTTAGCTGTAGCCATCTTAACTAGTTCCAAGACAAATATATTTCGAAGGCTGCCTTCTCCAGACTGCAAAATTAGATGCCTTTCTGTAGGCTGGTAAATCTGAAGACTCAATTAACTCATTCAATAAAAAAAGAAAGAAAGGGGACGTTGTCTCATGATACCATCATTGCACGGAGTAGGGGACTCATCCCATTCATGTAATTGTTTGTGATAGCTGCTGACTCTCCAAAATAGTGAGGGGAAACAAATGGTATAATCAAGGCAAGACGCCGTCTGTGGAACCTATGGAGCTACAACCACAAGAATGGAGAGCAAACATTCACTTCAACAGCAAGAACAAGGATAGAAAGTTCTGTGAACACAAACTGAAAGGTCCAATTATTGCCCTTACCTCCAATTAAATTGGTGATGGTATTTATTTATTGTATTACTTACTGAAGTATTTATACCTCACTCTATATCAAAAGATCTCAGGATAGTGTTCCCCTTAACTACACTTTAAGAGAGAGGAGTAAGTGTGCTCAGGAGAGAGGGAAGATTTGGCCACATTTTTTTAACTCATGGTTATTTTTTTAGTCCATGAAAGCTAATGGAAAAATATGAGCTTTAGATGCAAAAAATCTTTTCAATTCCTAGCACCTCAAAGCTAGAAACCATGGCCATTTCTGCACTAGACTGTTATAGTGCTATTATTCCACTTTCAACATCCTATGGAGTCCTGGGGTTTCCATGTGAGGCCACTATAGACAGCAGTCATCTAGATGGACTAGCAATAAGAACCCTTACAGAAAAACAGTTGCTTGCAACTACTGGATAAGTAGAAAAGTTTCTACTAAAATTAATGTAAGTGACCAGCTGAGCTATACCACACACAAAGCAATTTTCTGATGAATGAGCCACTTCATTTTGTGAACTACATGGACGAGAATACACAGAACAACTGCATTTGACTGCACTTGTTCTTTGAAACCATTGTTTGAAAATTTCCCCAAGGAAGTTACAGTGTTCTTTAAACACACACACACAGAACCTGAAGCATTCTATTATCTCTACTGACTGATTTGGAAAACACCTGAGAGTGAACCCTTTCTACCCTGACCATGTGTTAACTCAAAGAGGCATTTTCAGACTGCTTTCTCTGACAATTCCAATTTGCCTGAACATACTTTGAACAGGCCTGCAGCCTCTGAAGCAGAGCCACTTAAAAACGTCTGACAGGATTGCGGTGGCTGTGAAAATCCTGCCACTGTTTCAGAAATAATTCAGCTGAGAAAAGTATCAACTGATTGCTCAACTGCCGTATTTTCCATGGCCCTATGTCTAAAAGTAGGCATGTCAAATATATGTATATATGAAAATAAGATTAATTTCTTCCTCGTGGAGCAAACTGGCACAGACCCTGATTCTGCATTCAAAGGGAGTCTCAGACAGTTCTGACACTTAGCATTTAAATCAAACATTTAGTCAGGCTCCTGACAAAAATCCAAAATGTAGATCACAAGCACCACATGATACCTTAAAATTAGTATTTAATTTCATCCTGATGAATTTTGCATGTACATTTGAGCCCATTCCTTCTACTACAAATAGTCTTTGTGGTTAGAACTTGCAGGTTTTATCAAATTTTAATAAAATCTGAAGTTTAAATCTCCACAGTAGTTTGCGATCAATTAACATATTATTTACTTGTCTGGTGGATGAACATACAGAGAATCCTCTCTTGATTTTAGGCCAGGTATTATAACTCAGGTTAAGATTCCTCACAAGATAAATGCTGTTCATGAGTAAAGAAGCTGAAAGCACATCATAGCTTAGATGTATTTATGAATACATACACAACAATACACACACCTAGGCATTCAATTTTTAAAAAGTGGTACTTATCCAAAGAAAAAAGTTGAGCCCTGAAATTTAATGTGTGCATTGCCTAAAGCACCACAATTATAAGTCTAACATGAATATCTGTACTCTTCTTAGAATCTGGAGACCTAAAAGAGTATGCCACAATATTTAGGGTGTTCTCAAACCATCCAAAATGGATATAAAGAATAACTGCAAATATTTCCAGATAAAATAGTCAACCACCATGAGTATATATTTATCAATGTATTAGAGACCAGGGTTCGAAGGGAAATTTCCCTGTTTTCTGTACACAAATGTGTGCTCTTTCTACTATACTATTTGGTGCATTGAATCTTGTGCCGGGAGAAGGGCAGGATATAAATAAAATAAATAAACTATTTTGCACAATTTTTTTGCAAAAACAAAAAAAGTCCCAAGACGAAGAAAAAGTCATAAAGAAATTCTTGCCATTTAACCCAGTAGCAATTTAAGCTTAAACATTTGAACTTATGTTACTGCAGTTCCTAGGCCGCACTTAAGGCGACATAGATATCATTTTGATATCAATAATTTGGCTCTCTTCCACCACCCCTCTCCATGTGTTTGTGAGGCCCCTGGACAAGCACAGAACTAGGCTCGGCCACTAATTGCTGCAATATCCCAAAACAATACAGGCAGGCCAGAAATAGCCAGATCACCGCTTTCAGAGACCTCTCTGCAAACACCCTCATTATGTATGCACACTACTTACAAAGAACTCCCTGCCCCGAGCAGGCAACTTGGCAAGCTGAATACTCAAATGTCAAGCACAGTGCATCTGCATACTGGCTACTCCTTTGTCAATTCAGACTTAACTCAATTATGCTAAATTCTGACCTTTCGAAGGCTTTGTCTCCAGCCCCAAACTCATTGTATTCCCCAAGTACAGAATAGCCTGCAGTTATACTTCTCCCTATAAAGACCCCCGATTCCGAGACCTTCCTCGCATCACTCCTGAGTTCCACCCCATCTTGCCACCGCTCTGCTTGGCGAGCCTTCCCCTCAGTCATATTGGCTGAGACTGCCCAACTTCAGACCGTCGCAGTGATCTATCCGGGCTTCAGGACAGGTGTCGTACCACCCAATTCAACAATCCCTCTCAAAAATCCCTCTATACCTCTCCCACCTTTATTTTCTATAGTTATCTGAGTGCGTGTGTTGCATACACTGTTTGTCTGTATTTAATAAATATCACAATTATTCTTATAACTTGGTGTGCTCCTTGGCTTGGCCTGACCCCGTAGACTTTGGGTAAAAGATTCCGCTGCGTTGCCCTACCTCTCACACTGCTAGCTTGTGCTCTTAGCTAATTTCCCCAAACTTAGTTAATTGAGAGCACATATAGGTGTCCCTCCCGGGACCCCCAGTAAACAGGGTAACACTTATTTTTACATATGAGAATGAAACCAAGATTTACATCTGAAAACACATAGCTTAAACCCTTTAATGACTCTTCCTCTCTGAAAAGAGGGAACAGAAAATAAATTTCAAAACAGTCTTCTCCTATACTAAATAGGAAGATAAAATTGCACACCCCTACACAGACACACACACTCCTGATTAATATTTCTATTTCTATTTTCAAACTGATGGAAAGAAATATGTTCCTAATTTTATGTAAGGAATTTCCAGGTCATGCAGTCTTTTAAAATATATTACACTTCTATCCCAAGAAACTTTGGGTTGGATCTAAATTTATTATTCATATTTTATTACTATAGCAATAAGTTGATATTCTAGCGGCAAATAACAAGTGTTTTGGCTAGTTTCATCTGGCAGTATATTACTGATTGCCAGGCGAAGATGCAAACGGTCCATTTTCCTACATAACTTTTTTATATATAACAGTTAATATGGTTAATGACATTTGCAACATGCCTTATTATTAGCCCTAGTGACGCAGTGGTTAAATGCGAGTACTGCAGCCACAAGGTTGTGAGTTCAATCCCGCTGGGCTCTAGGTTGGCTCTGCCTTCCATCCTTCTGTAGGTTGGTAAAATGAGTACCCAGCTTTTGGGGGGCAATTAGCTAACACATTGTAAACCACTTAGAGAGCACTTAGCTGATAAGCAGTATAGAAATACAAATGCTATTGCTATACTATTGCTATTCTAAAACAGAATTTTGGCCTGTGCCAATTGCGCTGCTTATTCAGATTGGTTTTTTTGAAAGATGGTAATTCATTCATATTTGTAGAGTGACAGTTTTAATTAGTAGTCCTAAACAGCAATTCCAATCTTCAATCCATTCTGTATACAAAGGTGGGAGAATGACACAGACTTAGAATGTTTTTGGAATAAAATGAATACTGAACTTTTTTTTCCTTTCATTCTTTTTTCTTTTTTAACTTGAGAAAGAGCTTCTCTGGTGGCTGTTCCCAAGCTTTGGTTCTTTGTGCCAATGGAGACTCTTGCTGGCATACAAAAACATTTCATACAGACAGAATCTGAACCCATGTGGTGACTCTACTTTCTATGTGGGCAGCAGAGGAGTCGGAAGAACACAAAACCTATGAATTGTCATGGCTGTTTGGAGAGAAAACAACTCAGGTTGAAGATTACATCAACTTTTATTTTTTCAGTTGCAGAGTTACCGTCATGTAAGTGGTGAAATTAGCAGTAGCATTACATTCCACTATGAACCCCTAAGTTGAGTCTCTTCCTAAGACAAGTTTCTCATGTAGTCCTGCCCATGTGTTTGTTGTGTTTCAACTGCATAAAAGAGCTAGCATCCAGTGATTGATGGAATATGTGGTGGCATCATCACCCTGGTCCCTAGACAATCTCTTGCTATGCCCCATCACATGTTTCTTTCCAAGCTGAAACTGCTTGGACTTCTGTGCTAAGCTTGGGGACACTAATGTGACATGCTTTTCCCATCTGCCATAATCCAAATGCTCTCCACCTGAATAGCTGTAACAATGGATTTTAAAGGCTCTACCTATGCTTACTGACCATGACTATGGCGTCTCATTTTTGCTGGATAATTGGTTAGTACAGTGGTGCCCAAATGTGAAGGTGGTTCAAAGAACTACAGTTAAACATCCAGCCACTAGCTCTGAAGCAGCCATTAGCTTTGGGTCAGATAAATCAGTTCTTGATGCCATGCCACATTTACGCAAGTCAGCTGCAATGGTTTTAGATAGGGTCTACCTGTCTGTTTCTATGATTTGATTATTATCTTTCATTTTATTATCTACGTTAGCGCGGCTAGCTACATTGACACACCATTCTGTGGTAATGTTGGATATAAATTTAACAAATATAAACACATATGAATTTAAAGATAAGTGAACGCATCAGACTGAAACAGCTGCCTAGTGCTAATTTCATGCCACAGCTCTTTCTATAGTGGAGGGAATTTCATTCAACAATGGCTTTATTGATATATAACTTATTAGGCACATTGTCTGAAATGAATCTCTGGGGCTGTCACTACAATGGAAATATCCTTACTGAAGAACAAACACACTGACAGATATCAGAGCTTATAGTAATGCCTCTATCACAGCACAGTGGCTTTCATGAAGAACAGAATGGAGAGATAAAGAACCACTTTGCATGATTATTCAAATAGATCTTGACCTTACTATTCCAGTTATCTATTGAGTTCCTAGTCCCTAAATCCCTTTCTTATTTATTTTAATCCTTGAACACAAAGCTGACAGTTAAGTGTGATCATCTATTCCACCTCATTTTTTAACTTCATGGTAATGGGCTTATAGCCTAGTCCAAACCTCTGTGAAGTTCCTTGCACACATAAGATGCTTGGAACCTGCTATTATTTACAGATGGAAATATGAACAGGGATACCCATAATTATACAATCTTAGTATCAATATACTTATTTCCAAGTATTAAGCAAGGAAGAGAATCAGTCACCAAACGGATGTTCTTTTCAGCATCATTTCTTTGAAAAATAATGTATGCTCCTGCCCAGGGACAGGATTTTGAAGATGCAAAGTGGCAAGAAAAATTACTAATGCTGAATCAACACTGTGGCACTGGATTTTATGATAGATACATTTTCTGTGGAACATGCATGTGTGTTGTACGGATGATCTAGAGACAGTGAACATTTCATTCAGTTTGTTTTTCAAAAAGAACTTATATTTTGAAAACGTGTTTCTAAATGCCATGAAAAGAGCTTGATTTTTTTAAAAAAAATGTCAGAAAACAAAATAGGTATATTTATCCTTTGAAGAAGAGTTTGGGTGGCTTGTTCTTAAAAGCTTGGCTTCAGATCCTTCTTTATTCAACCAAGATAATTAATTAGGATGTCATCTTCTTTTCCTGACACAGTATTTACCAACCAGATGGCAACTAGGTACAAGCAAGTTCTTTCCAGGCTGTAGATGTAGATGGCTGAAAATTTAATTAATTTTTTTTTTAAAAAAATATATATCCATATACCCAATTTTTTTCATACATTGGATGGGGGAAAAGCACTTTTTTTCTCTCTCAAAAAAATCTAGATAGTATTCTAGAAGATGCATTCTGGTCAATGAGTAGTTTAACACATGTCATTCAGGTAATGACATCTACATTCTCCTTAATCCTGACTGGATGTTGGTTGATGATAGGTCAACCTGTTTAAATTGATGTGATTTATCTGGATAAACCTATTCATTAACTGGAAGCCTTCCTTTCAATATGAGTACAATTGTCCCATCTCCAGTGTCAATGAACTTCTATACAAGAGTGGAACATATGAACAGACAGACAGACAAAAAACCTACCATGCATTAACCATACATTTGGAAAATATGAGAATCTCATTCAATTTATCCTAGAGTTTGCAAAATTTCCCTTTTTGAATGAAAGTAATATTTAGAATATTCCAGTGACCATGAAGGCTGGAAATTCTGGGTGGAAGTTCCAGTCCAGAAAGTAACTTTTCCAAGCTTTGTTTTAGTCCAAACAGTTAAGATATATCTTGTCATAAGTCGTGGTTCACAGTGCTGCCTGGCAATTACGATATTCTAAAGGTAGCTTTAAAATTCACCATAATGTTGTACATTCCTGGTCTCACCATATTAAACTGCTCAAAATACAGAAACAATATGAGAAAATGAGTCTCAAGTGTCCAATTTGGATATATACCAATATACCTATCCAGGAAACTAATAATTTGATTTCATGTGATTTTTCTAGGCAATTAAATGCAATTGCTAATGAATATATATACTCAAACATAAAAAATCCAGCAGAAAAAGTATATTACATAAATATCTACGAGGCACTGGGAACCCATTAATATGTTTTGTCTGTGTCTTTGCAATTTCCCTTGGCAATCCTGTTTGACAGTTCTACTTTATTGTTATAAATGCTTTATTGGTGGCTGTTTGAGCAAACTATAGAATGCAGTGAGTTCACACAGTGATTTAAAACCATTGCACATGTTTCTTCTCAAGTGCTAGTTGCAATGTTATCTGTGATTTGAAAACAAATCAAGCTTTCAAATAGCTTTAACACACCGTTAAAACTAAATATCAGGGAGCACCTGAGGAAATTATGTGAGTAAGTTATCAACAAGTCTACTAAACCAGTTGTTATTCCAACAAATCATGGTATTTGACACACTGTCATGTTTTTGAACCTTCCTTTTAAACCATAGATTCTCCCCTTAAAATGAACTACTGTACTATTCTTCTTAAGCATCTATGCACATTTAAGGATTCCTATTTCTTTATTTGTTTATTTATTTAATTATTTTTCTAATTTGTTCTGAGTGACTACTATTCATAGCATAAAATATTGTTACTAAATACTTCCTTGTAGTAAATAAAAGATTTTGGAGAAAATTCCATTAGATTATCCCAACCATTTTTTGTAGGGAAATATTCCATGTTTCTTTACTTCCTAGTTCCGCAAGAATGTCAGGAACTGATAGTGGACTCTTGGTGATCTAGAAGGAAAATCTCCCTGAGTAACTATTAATCAATCAATAAGTATTGTTCCATTTGTCCAGTACAAATGGAATGTAGCCTAACAATGCCATCATGTGCTTTTTTTTAAAATTCAAAGTCAGTCATGCTGCATTTAATGATATTTGCTCCCATCCAAGTGGGCATAAAACCACAGTCTAATTCTCAGGTGAATCTAAGAAAAATGCCATTTTAAAACATACATATGACAATACACAGATACACATTACACAAAATGTATACATGCAGTAATAGCATTAACCATTCCAAAATTGTTTTGTTTGTTCTGTGTCTTCAAATAATTTTTGACATATGGAGACCCTAAGATAACCCTAACATGGGATTTGTTCATATGGGGTTTGCCCATGCCTTCCTCTGAGTCTTAGAACCTTGCCCATGGTCACCAAGTGGGTTCCCATGGATGAGCCGAGATTTGAACCCTGGTTTCCAAAGCTGTAGTCTAACTCTCAAACCAATACACCACACAGGTTCAAGTTCCAAATTTTATCAAAGTTATTGCTTCCCATTTATTTCACTGAAATTGGTTATTGTCTCCTTAAAATTAAATGCTACAAAGTATGTGAAATGTTTTATTTTTATATTATGGCTGGAATTCACAATCACAGTTAATGAGTGTGTAACCTTGAGGAACATATCCACACCTGATTCATGTTCACAATTGCTGTGCATTCATGCTTTGGCAATAGTGTAGGGAATATGTAGGAATTTAAAAATCCTTTCATTCCTGGGGTATAAAAAATTAAAATAAAAGATGTATAAGATGTTTATAGATCTTAAATTAGACTTAATTTAGAAGACGGACAAACATATTGAGTATGGAGAATTGGAAAAAAAATAACAGAATTGAACTGAAATTAAGTTTTCTTTATATTTACAAAGTAAAAAAGGTTCTTAAAAAACAAGGTTATGTATTGTAAAGGAAAACAAAAGAAAGTGTGTACTCAAACCATAGAATATACCTAGTAGGAAGAGTTAGGGAGTTACATATGTATAGGTATAAATAAATAGCATAAAAAGATGATTCCAGATAGACGGCAAAAGGAAGTAGGAAATTTAATTTATTATATGTTCTTTTACCAAGCATATATTCAACATGAAACATGACTGTTTTTCTTTTCCTGTATAGACTAGTACAGATATATATTCTAAATGTCCAATACAGTTTTAATCATGCATGTTTTTAAAGAACAACATGAATGTTTTAATAAAAATTAAAATTAAAAAAAACAAAAAAACATTTCATTCCTGCATTACTAGGCAGCCAATGAGAATGACAGAGGTTGTCCTGTTATTCAGGATGCAGCAAGCTGTTTCCATCACTGTTCCACCAGATATCTGGTGTGAAGAGGAATTGTAACAGAGATATGGCTTCTGATTGTCACATCAGAGATTGCCAGAAGGAGGGTGGTGGAAAAATCCATCTGCAGCATCCCAACTGACAGGAGGAGAAATCTCAGCCACTCACAGAGGCTACTGCCCAGTGAGGCAGAGTTGGGATAGAAATATTAGGCGAGGAGACACTACTTAGTTAAGTTTACTTAACTATGATTTTAGAAGATTCAGAATCTAAGGGCCTTTCTGCACTACACTGTCATAGTGCTATTATTCCACTTTCAACATCCTATGGAATTCTAGGGTTTGCAGTTTAGGAAGGTGCATTTAGAAGAGAGCTCTTTGGCCTCAGTAAATTACAAGCCCCAAAATTTCAGAGGATTTTGAAAGTGAACTAATTGCACTATTAACAGTGTAGTGCGGAAATGGCCTAAGAATTAGATTTAGAATCTCTTCCACTCTTTGTATGAGTGTTAGCTATGCTATTATAGTACTCTATTTGTCAGCTGCTTTAACATATTATTGCTATTGTTATTTACATATCTTAAATATTAGATATTTTATTTACATACCTTAGATGCTATTGAAATGTCACCATCTCCCTTTATTAGCCACATCAGAGTTCTAAGATTTTTTGGAAAGGCACGTTTCTTTGCCCCACCACCTTCTCAGGCTTGTTGTGTAGGAACAAGAGAAAGGGTCTTCTCAGTAGCAGCTCCCAGACTTTGGAATTGCCTGCTTTGGGACGCCAAGTTAAATATTTTTTTTGCCATCAGGCTTTTAGGAACCAACTGGTCTTGGTTCTAATGCTGTTGGGTGCTGTTATTCAAGGTTTTTAATTAATTTTAACGTTTTATTGTTTAATCTTTTTAACTTTATAAGTGTTTGATTGTTTTAAATAACTTGTATATATATTCTTTTCTTAAATATTTTGCTTAGTTTTAATTTGTACTGTTTTAACTATGTTGCCAGCCACCTTGAGTCTCATTACTGAGAGAAAGACAGGATATAAATGAATGTCATCACCATCATCATCATCATCTTTCTTGTTTAAAAGAATGTCTCAGGCAATCTCACAAGAAAATTATGCAAAACTTAATAACCAAATGAATACATTTTATCTGTAATATCAAACACTGTCTATCATCCAAGAACAAATTAAAGGAATGATCAACTTGACTAAGATGATATTTAAACATTAGCCACATTTCATCAAATGTCTGGGAGTAGACAGCCATCCTAACCAAAAGACAAAACCATGCCAATGTTGAGCTTGGAAGGCCTTATTGGGCAAAGCATTCTAGGCAAAGCATTTCCACAAATGGAAAAACACTTTCCCTGTTTTTCACCCTCTGAATCACTTGGGGTTGGTGTTGGAGAAAGGCTTCAGATGTGGAACACAGAATATGGGCAGTTTCATACTGGGAAAAATATTATGTCAAGTATTGAGATCCTGATCTGTACAGAGTTCTTAAGGTTAGAGCAAGGACTTTGGCCCTTTCCGCACCTTACCTTTTTCCAGTGATGGGGTGCGGGGATTGCGCAAGCAGCCTCCAGTGAGAGGCTCTCGCATCCCTGCTGCTTCAGCACTGCATGAACTGCCTGCTCACATGAGAGCCCTGCCTCTTCCTTCCACAGTGCAGCCTGGGAGTTTCCCAGGCTGCACTGGGGAAAGCTCGACTGGTGCAGCTCCGGAGGCTCCGCATGCCAGGTAATTGTGAGCAGGGTCCGGGAGCAATGTGTGATCTCGCATCATTTTCAGTTTCTAGCTGAAAATGAAAAGGTGCACGATCAGTGCCTGCTGGCCCCTGGAGCATTGTGCGATTGTGAGTTCGTCATGCAGATCACTCCTCACAATCGCGAGATGCTCCAGGCATCCTTTCACATGGCAAATGCCGTGCGAAAAGGGCCTTTGAATTGGCCCAAGAAATATTTTGGTAGTCAGTGCAGCTAGCATAGAATAAATATTAAATAATGAGACCTTCTGGTCCTTATGATCAGTCTGGCTGCTGAATTCTGCATTAGCTATACTTTCTGACTGGTCTTGCACATTGCTGGAGATTAAACAGCACACACTGCTGAAGCTAGGTTAACCCTGTCTGAAAACAGATGTAGCTGGGTCACCAGGTGAAACTGGGGTGACTTTATGCTACTCATTAAGTAACAAATCCAGGAGAACCCCCAAGCTATGAACTTACTTCTTCAGGGAGACTACAGATCCACCTACAACAAGTTGAACATCAGTCATCTGGTCAGAGGAACTATCAAATAAAAGCAATTCAATTTTGTCTGCAGTGAGCTTTCTTTATTCGTCCTTATCTTGTCCATTGTTGTAGATAGCACTGATTCAGTACATCTACCATTTCACCTGCTAAAGATAAAAATGAGAAAGAGACCTATGTATCACCAAGAAAATGGCCTTGACTGTACTCGTTAGCCCCATGGAATCAACTGCTGAATTCTGAATCAATGTATAGGTATTTTCCATTGAGGCAATGGATCTTTTCCATGTTAAGACTGACACTAAAATTTAGGCCATAAGACTCTGAAACACAAGATGATCTTATGCTATACTATAAGTCTTATGGTTTGGGGGATAAACTGAATCCCAGTACCCCAAGATGGAGAATGCACAAAACTGAGCCACATCCCCAAGCAAGTGGAAAATCTAAGCATGACCAATGTGAATCCATCATCATCTTAATTCTTTTCCCAGTCCAAGACTCAAAGTAGCTTACAGAGGTTAAAACAAGTACAGTTAAAAAGAAATCACATCATGTAAATGTGAAAAACATAGAGTGGAACCACCATATCTGCAAGGGTTCTGTTTCCCATTCCAGCGAATGGGAAAAAATGTGAATGATTGTGCCCTATACGATTAAATGGCAGCAATGTGCATGTGGATGCTTCAGCATGGCCTACACATGTTACCACCATTTTAGATAAAGGATGTGACATTTAAATTTGCAAATCCAGAAGTCACTTATATGGATGATGTATTGTACTACTGTTTTTTGATCTCTTTCAATTGCAGTCAAAGCATAATGCTGTCAATACAACTTGATGGTACCAATATCAGCTGTGAACTCTATATAATATTCCTAAGAACACAATGCAAATGGGTGATTCTGAAAATGGATATTTAAATTAGAATCCATTATAGTCCAATATTGTGCCTGAGTCAGTTCAATTGGTTTTCCTCTTACCCTATTTGTAGTTATACAAATCTACTTACCCTGCACATTCTTGAATAGTGTTCCTAAAGATCTAGTGCAAACTTAAAGGGTCAGTTCAGCAACATGACTACTACTGAGGCTTCTCATGAAAGAGCTTTCCTTCAACTTTATCTGATCAAGTCTGACAAGTGGCCATTTGCCATAGGCAGAAACTATGAAGGCCAGCAAGTGAATTCTGTATTATTATGCTTATCACAGGGGAAGCATAACAGGGAAGTGGTGCGAGGCGTTTGAACTTACTCTTACTTTACTACTACTCACAGGAAACTATATTAAATTGTTTGTATCCTAGAAACTGAAGGAAACCTTTCCCCACTGGGGCATGAAACCATATCACAGAGCAGTTTTTACTCTCTCTCCACTCTTGCAGAAACAACTCTTTCTTCTCCAGTGACACTTTACATCTAGTGTAGGAGTCTTGTGTACTTTCTTCCCATAGATAGTTGGATTTTAGATTGTCTGCCAGCTTCTGCACACTTGACACTGTTTCTTGGCCAAGAGCCCAGTTTCCAAGGTCCTAGCCAAGGGAAGGCTGTATTTTTAGAAAAAGGATTATTTTCACTCAGAGCATCCACAGTATTGCTAGAAATTAGCAAACAAACAAAGGTAATAATAAGACTCACAGGCTTAGCATGCCAAGCAGTTCAATTTAGCACTGAACTGCTTCTTAAAACCCTGTGATTCCTTGACATTTCCTATCTTGTTCTTATGAAATGAGTAAAAATGACTAGGATTCATCTCTTCAGGAAACATACTTCTCTGATGGCTTACAGCCAGATTTTCCTTAAATAAATTTGGCTGGAACTGAATCTATTCAATCTATGAATCTATTCAAACAACTAGCAACAGTGCAGTTGAGTCTACACTTTTGCTACATTTTCAAGATTCCATTTTTCCATCCATCCTCAAAGGGCTCATCATCACTGTTTTGACCACCTTTGACAGATCCTTGAAAAGAAGAGCAAAGCTCTCTCTGTGTGTGCGTGCACACGTACACACACTGCTAGATTCACGTATATTGCTTCTGCCAAAAGGATGTTAAGCAGTAACAGTAGCAGTAAGGATGCCTGAGAAACTCATTCCTTGCAAATTCTGATATTTACCATCCATATTTTAGCCAACGAATGGATCAGAACACACTTGAATGTTATAATTGTATGCATTTTGTGGTGAATTTGCTTGATTCTAAAATAGCAAAAACAGAAAAAAATGGGTATATAATACATATTTAAGGATAAAATAGAACTTTAGAACCAGAAAAAAGATGCTTAAAATACTTATTTTTTGAGGGAAAGTTTCAAACATAGGTCTATATATCTCTCCCAATGGCGCTGAAATTCCCTCATTCTTCACCATTGCTTACTCCAGCTAGGGCAACTGAGAGTATCTGGAGGATCAGACAATGTCCATCTCTTCTTTAAATATATACATTCATTCCATTTTTTTTTTAAAAAAAAAAATCATACCAGTGCAGGAACTGAACAGAACAGATTTCTATTTGACCAAACACATTCAAAACTGATGTAGGACAAATGTGAGTTGATCTATCCATAAGTAGCAGCAGAAGCAGCTGTTGCAGCTACAGTCATATTTCTCTGGTAGGTCATAACGCCATGTGTACCAAATCACTTGTTCACAGACTATTATCTATACAGCAAGGAAAACAAGAGAAATAAATAGCCAATGGCTGTTGGCTCTTTTCTACAGAAAAACTATTATCCTTATAGAAAAAGACAAAACACATCCAAAGCTTCATATTTCATATTCATATTCATATTTACCTGAATGTCAAAAGCAATACAGGCAATGGAGCTTGTCAGTGGTGATTTTATAAGCCACTGGCCTAAATATTACATACTTAAAGCTGTTCATCATAAAAAGGTACCTCCCCCCCCCCACCATCTACGATCTTCCAATGGTAAATAATCTAAAAATCGTGTTTTTTTTTTAAAAAAAAATTAGCGTTTTGATTTCTACTTATGGTCTGCTTCAGGTTACTATTAGCAAAACACACTTACTCAGAGATAATACTATTATTTCAATAGGATGTACACAGGGTTGCTTTGAACAACTGACACACGTAACGGATATACCAAACTAAGAAAAAAGAAAAAAAAGAACTGTGTGTGCTGGAAAAGTAGAGAAAGATCAGGACTGTGCAGGGATTTAGGGGCCAGGGCACAAAGCATATTCAAGGAGTCTGATGTATAGCATCAAAAAAACAAAAACATGGTGTCCAAGGAAATTTATCACTGGGCTCAGTAATTCAGCCATTTGTCACTGGGTCTAAGCAATAAACTCTGAGGTCACCCAGTTATGTAGAGGTTCTCACCCATACAGCACAAAATTTCCTATGAAAATATGGACATGACCATACACTGGTAACATATTATCCTCACATCAAAGATTACTGCCTCAGCTGTTGGTCTCCCAGAATCCTCGACTGCAAATCTCTCCTCTGGTTGCTGTGTATTCAATTAATTTATTCTGAAATACCTTCTTCTCCATTTAGGGCTGTTAGGTCTCAGAGTGCTGCATCTCCAGTGTACAGATAGGAATCCAAATGTCAGGACAAGGAGTCCTGGAGGGGGAGGAGAAATTTTGGGTTTTGTACATGAGATGGTTTTAAAGAATAGACAATCGTGTCCAACCATTCCCAGCTGTTTCTCTGACTCTGTGTGAAGTTGATTGTATCGTTGTTGTTAAAATAGTTATACCTCATTCCTTTATCAAAAGATCTCAGGGCAGCTTACAAACAGCATTAAAGCAAGTTAAAAAGTTAAAGAAAAAAACATATTATACAATATAATGAGCTAAATTTTAAAACTTATTTTAAAATTATTTTATTTTTATTTTATTTTTAAAACTGTATATTCTAGTCAGCAGTCAAGATCATGCATTTTGCACTAGCTGCACCTTTGGAGTGAGATACATCATGCAGGACTTCAGTGAAGGAACTAAAGGCAATTAGCAAATTCAAAAGCATAAAATACCAAGAGGTTTCTCTCCCACTCTCAAGAGACCTTGAAGCTGTAAAAGCCTGGCAGCGCTTATCAGTACATTGTTAGCTTTTTGTTTACCTAACGGCCTCTGGTTCACATATCTTTGTTATAAGCAAGCAGGTAATTCAAAACCTACTCCATATCCCATTACTATAATATGGAGGGCAACCCAACATTATCACTGCATGGGCTAGGTCCAGGAAAGGCTGCAGCTGGTGTACTAGCTGAAACTGGAGCCAAGCACCACATGTCACAGAGTCCACTTGGGCTTCCAGTGAAAAGGATGGATCTAGGGCCCCTCCCAAACTATGTACCTATGCTTCCAGGGGGAGTGCAACCCCATCAAGACCAGGCTGTAGAACAGAATATCTCACAGAGCTGGTCTGGTAAGATACCACAATCAATAGTGTCAAAAGCTGCTGAGAAAGAAAGGAGGATCAACAGGGTAGCACTCCTCTTGACTTTCTCCTAGAGTAGGTCATCAGTCAGAGCAATTAAGGCCCTCTCAGTGCCAAATCCTGGCCTGAAACCAAACTGAAATGAGTCCAGATAATTTTTTCCCCAAGAATTCCTGACATTGCCCAGCTGCCACATGCTCAAGGACCTTGCACAAAAAGGGGATAGTTAAACTGAGTGGTATTTCCCATATACCCATATATAATGTAGCAGGCATCTCTGCCTGGCCTAGTGAGACATTTGTCACTCCTTTCACACAGCTGTTCAATCCACTCTTGCTTTATCAATCAAGAAGTGTAGGGGTCAAGCTTACATGTGGTAAGCCAAACTGCTTCAAGCATCTTGTCCATGTCATCGGGCTCCAATAACTGAAACTGATCCCATAAAGACTGATCAGATGATGTACTGGACACCTCCCTAGGCTCTGTAACAAGAATGGTGTTAAGTTCTGATCAAAAGAGAACAACTTTTTTTCCTTGAAGTACCTAGCAAATTTCCTCTGAGCAGGTAGCTATGGGTTGCATACTTGAGTATCTAGCTTTTTTTTTTCCAAAGCAGATAGTTCTGGGTTGGATTCCTGAACTCTCTGGGCCTGTACCCAAAAGACTCCTCACTCCTTGAAAAGTTCTACTGCTTGATAAGTTAAGGATGTAGTCCTAGATGTGCAATATGATTTTTTTTGGCCTGTTTCACTGCTGCATAGTAGGCACAACAAAGAGTCTTTACTGATTTCTGATCACACTCACTTCAAGATCTGTGCTGCCTGCATTCTAACCATCATCTAGTCTGTTTCATTGAATTGAGACTGCAGTCTGAATGCATCAAATGAGCAATATCAAGGAAGGAAATTCAGGAGAGAAGTGGTGGGTACATGTATTTTGGTCCATTGTGTCATGTGGAACAAATTAGGGAGTATGACCCCAGTGTTGTGATTTGTAGGACTTCTTACAATGGATCGGGCAGTTGGCAGCACAGGGGCTGGGAGAAAAATCTCTGAGAGCTGATGGCAGACCTTCCACAAGCTGCAACAGTAGTATGGGCCCTGGAAAAAAAATCCCCACGTGTTAAGGCAGTATGCAACCCCAGAAGAAGTAGCAGCTACTCCTATGGATACTTTAAATGTTTAAATCTTTTATCAGTAGTTATGTTGTAAGAGTGTTTTGACCATGGTTTTTAATAATATTGTTATTTAATTCTGAACTTCTGTAAAAAATAACGATCTTGTTTTAAACTTCTGGAAGATGCCATTGATCCCATCCCAGGAGAAAGGCAAGGTATACATTCAATAGATAAGGGTTACATTTTACTACTTACTCAGCTGCAGAAAAAAAAAAAAAATGCAGCATTAATTTCTTCTGCTATAGCACCTAGTTAGCTAGGCTTTATCAACATTCTGAGCCTGTTTAATTGGATCACCTTCCTATTTATTTCCACATACAACTGTAGCAGTTCTGGCATACCTTTAAATCTGTGCCTTTACTTCCTATGTGACACTACAAAAACTTGCCCTCAGCCTTGCATTTTTGGCACCAAATCTTCAGTGAATGGGAAGATGCTGATCTAGCAAATCTGTTTGCATTCAATTCAAGCCTACTATTAATGTGATGTATTAATTTTTCAAAAAGCACAGTAGATATACTGTAATTATGCTTAACATAAGAAAGCAAATCTTAATATGTTTTCTTTGAGATTAATGGAACAAATAAGTAACGGCATTTCATTCAATAAGAGCCTTTCATTCTCTACCAGTCTTCATTTAGGACCTATCCTCTCGTTGCTGCATGCCTTAAAGTCATTTTCAGTATACGGCAAATCTATCATGGGGTTTTCTGGGGCTGAGAGTGAGTGACACACTCACCCACAATGGGTTTCCATGGCTGAGTGGTGAATCAAACTCTGGTTTCCAAGTTTCAACACACAGACACCATGCTGGCTTTCTAGTACATGTCTGCATGCTTGAATTCAGTGGGACTATATCCTTGAGTGCCAGGTAATTGCAAAACTAAGTACTAGGAGTAAATTCAAAACTAAAATGTTTATATGTGTATATGCCACATGTCCTATGTATTCATGAACAATAACATTTTGCAAAATCTTCCCCAAACTTTACTGCTTGTCCCACCACCATATCACCACTTGCTATTTATTTCATGAAAGAACACATTTAGAAAACTGCTAGAGTCCAATTTCAGCCACATATATATATATAATATGTAATCTGCCAAGTGCCCTGTTTTCAACATAGCCACTGAAGGATTACGGATTTGTGAAATGAAAGGATAAGCTTTTAGAAGTTTATCCCCTTCCCAACCCTCTTCTGTTGCCATTTGTGCTTAAAATATATACTTCACTGCTTTGTGTCTGTATAATTGTGTGTAGGAAAGGAGGTAAGCACTTTTTAATAGTTGATGTAGCTTGCTTTGTGTAAAGAAGTGGTCTGAGTAGAAGTGAAAGAGAGACTGGGTTGGCTGAAAATGTAGGCCAGAGGCTTATTAACAACTTACCTAGTACATCTTTATGAAACCCAAGCAATAAGGTACTTCAGAGGAATTTATTGTTCCTGTATGCAAAACTTATTTTGCAAATACAAATGTTCAGTAGGATTTTCAGCTCTTTCAAAATTATATGTTGAATAAATATCTGATGCCAGCTTCTGACTGTGTCACTTCATTCCTCATTGAAATCCTAGTCCGTACCACAGTTCTTTGGTCAAAGTTACTCCATAAGCTAACATTCATAATTGAAGAACTTGACCTTATTGACTTCTGAAAGTCTCTTTAAAGTAGATTTCACATAAATTACATGTTACAAACCCACATGCTCCTTTCTGATTTGTATGCACTTAATATAATAACTATGTGGCTCTTCAAATCAATACCATCTCTTAAGAGAGACCCACAGTTGCCGCATTAAAAGGAAATAGCTGCATGAAAGTGTTGGTTGTATGAAACTCTGTCTCATATAATCTTTGGGGAAAAAAATATCACTGAATCACAGTGTCTTCTCTATCTTTGGAAGCCCGGCAAGGAAATGTATGGTGCTAAATGTATATAGCCAAATTAAAATGAATGGGGAAAATACTGGGTGTTGGACATCAAAGTGGAAATGCATACCTTATTGGAAATGGAACTCAGTCAAGTCAAGCTGAAATACCACGAGGACAATCTCACTCAGTCAAATCAAGTCACACTTGTTTCTTGGCAGCCTCCACCATATTGAATTGGCATGCAAAAGTGTGATTATCAACAAAGGATACAGCAAATTAATCCAATTTCAGTTCAGCTTCAGTTACTCAAAAACTTGATGTTCAGAGGGTGCTTTGCTAAACTTTTTTCTAAAGACAACTATACTTAACAAACATAATCTAACATGTGCATCCTAGGTGGAGCAAGGACTAGATTATTTACAGCAGTGTTATTTGGTATTTAAACATAACATAGATAAGACACGCATATATGACAGATTACAGAGGTGTGATAAAGTCTTAGTAATTTATACAACAATTATTATGCATGTGACTTAAAAGTTGAGCTGGCAGCAAATCTTTAGTAGATTTTATTCCTTTGAAGTTTAGGGGGGGGTGGGGGAAGAAAAAAAACTATTTTTCGCTTATGTCCAGCACAAAAGGGGCCATCATGTCTGCAGTATCACAGTAATCAAACCCATGCTGATATGGCTAGGACAGGAGCCTAACATACTGATTCTTCCAGAGTCATTCGGAATAATTCTACATACTGAAGATGTGGTGAAGGGTGATCTGGGTTCATTTATTCAAGGAATTAGCAGCGCAACACAATCTTAAAATGCCTTCTGGTCATTGCATAGTGCACCATTACACTGTGGGAATCTCACCTGAAAAACACTTTAGAAGATAGTATATTTAGGTTACAGCTTGGATCGTGACCCATTTTGAACATTCACTGGACAAGTTCATCAACTGCATTTGCCAGTGGTGACCACAGATTATTTACACAGCCATAAGAGTCAGTATCTGAAAGAATAAAAACCAGTGACCCATGACAAAAAATGTGATGTTTGTTAATAGGAGACTCTGTTTTTCAAGGCCTTGCTCAGTCGCTCTACTAAAAGTTAGGTCACTTGCAATACAGTTAAAATACACGCACAATATTTAAAAAACAAACTTATGAATACAAACGAGAAATGGGTGCTCTATTTTCAGAAGCAGCCTACTGAGATTAGCTGAACTAATTTGCATTAGAAATGGTCTAGAAATGTATGTGTTCTTTTAATTTTATTTTGAAAACAGTACAGCTATATAAAATTCAACAGTAACAATGTACTACCTTAAACAAAATATACAGAGATAAATAAAATTACATATCATTGACATCCTTTAAAATCTATATATAAATAATTAAATCTTACATATCAAGCTTAAACAACATTCTACAAAGCAGTGTAAGTTTGGGGTGAAAAGAGAATCACTGAGTTTTCACCAACATATTCAATAAACAAAAGCTAATTGCTATAAGAAGTGACTGTGGATTGCTTTCATCCTTTACACATTGAGTTAATTTACCCATCAAAGCTAGAGTCCATATTCTAGATCTCCATCTCCCCAGAGTAAAATCATATGCTCTCTAGAAATGCATATGTTTTGCTTTGATTAACCAGATTTGTATGTGGTTTAATGCTAATAATATTTTCACATTATAGAGCACAGGGTTACCACATGAAAACATGAAGCAGGTTGGACAATGACTAGAGCGCAACTGGCGGAAATCTCGACTCTTATCTGACAGGACACGCTATAGAGAATTCCTCCATTCCTATAGAGTGGCAATAGATGCAGCGAAGAAGATTTTCTTCTCTGCACGTATTGCGTCTGCGACTTCTCGGCCAGCAGAGCTGTTCAGGGTGGTAAGGGACCTGACTCAGTTACCCACTCCCCTGAACCCGTTGTTAGAACCTAACATAGCTTGCTGTGATGCTTTGAATAATCACTTCGCAGATAAAATCTCTCAGATAAGAACCGACTTGGATGCCGGTGTCATAGCAGAAGTTACAAATGGAGTGTCCGGCAACTCCACGAACAGGATTATACTGGATCAGTTTCAGTCAGTGAGTACCGAGGACGTAGACAAGCTCCTTGGAAAGGTAAGAAAGACAACTTGCCCTCTTGATCCCTGCCCTTCATGGCTGGTCGTCCAAGGAGGAGTTGCCATTAAGACTCATTTAAGACATATTATTAATGCATCCTTCAGGGAGGGCAATTTTCCAGCTTGTTTAAAAGAAGCGATTATACGGCTGCTTCTAAAAAAGCCCTCCCTAGATCCCCTGTATATGAATAATTATAGACCAGTCTCCCATCTTCCATTTTTAAGCAAGGTGATCGAGAGGGCTGTTGGTCTTCAGCTCTAAGCTGTCTTCGATGAAACAGATTATCTAGATCCATTTCAAACTGGCTTCAGGGCAGGATATGGAATCGAGACTACCATGGTGGCCTTAGTGGATGATCTTCGCCTAGGTATTGACAGGGGAAATGTGACCCTGCTGGTACTCTTGGACCTCTCAGCGGCTTTCGATACCATAGGCCATGGTATCCTTCTGGAATGCCTGAGAGGGCTGGGGATCGGGGGCACTGCACTTAAGTGGTTCCGGTCCTACCTCTCAGGTAGATACCAGATGGTGATGCTTGGGGACAGCTGCTCCTCGAAAAAGAAGCTTAAATCTGGCATCCCTCAGGGTGCCGTCCTGTCCCCAATGCTATTTAACATCTACATGAAACTGCTGGGAGAGATCATCAGGAGGCATGGAGCAAGGTGCTATCAGTATGCTGATGACACCCAGATATATCTCTCCATGCCTCGGATAATAGCATCAACTAAGGGTGGCATCTCGCCTCTAAACGAATGCCTTAAAGCAGTAATGGACTGGATGAGGAAAAACAGACTGAAGCTGAATCCAGATAAGACAGAGGTACTCGCTGTTAAGGGTCCTAGTCCAGGTATGGAGGTTTGTCAACCAGTTCTAGACGGTTCACACTTCCCCTGAAAGACTGTGTCCGCAGCTTGGGGGTGCTCCTGGACTCGCCACTTCAGATGACAGCTCAAATCAATGCGGCGGCCAGGAGTGCCTGCTATCAGCTTCAGCTGATACGCCAGCTGCGCCCCTTCCTGGACCTGGAACACCTAAAAACAGTGGTGCATGTGCTGAAAATTTCACGGCTTGACTTCTACAATGTGCTCTACATAGAGCTACCCATGTGCTTAGTCTGGAAACTTCAGTTAGTTCAGAATATGGCAGCCAGGTTGGTCACCGGAAGATCTAAAACTGAAGTCTTTACATTGGCTGCCTATTAGTTTCCAGGCACAGTACAAGGTGTTGGTTCTTACCTTTAAAGCCCTTCATGGCTTGGGGCCAGCCTACCTGCGGGATCGCCTTCTCTCATATAATCTGCCCCGCAGATTAAGGTCCACTGGGAGGAACTTACTGCAGCCAGTCAGAACTAGGTTGGCTGCGGTTACCCAGAGGACCTTTTCTTCTATCGCTCTGAAGTTGTGGAATGGCCTGCTGGAAGAGACCCGGCATATTACCAGTCTTGACTGCTTTAAAAAAGCAGTCAAGACTGTCTCTTCCAACAGGCCTCCCACCAACTGTTCTCTTGTTCTTAATAGTTAATGTGTTTTAGGGGGTTTTAGATGGGTTGGTGGGTGGAGAGAATGGTTTATGTTTTAATTGCTTTTAATGTATTTGATGCACTGTTGTAGTACCACCTCGATCCGTCGGGAGAGGCGGGATATAAATAATTATTATTATTATTATTATTATTATTATTATTATTATTATTATTATTATTATTATTATTTCATGAGTTGATAAAGTGTTGAACATTTGAACATTCTCCTCAACGGGACCAAGGAAGGAAAGAGGGAAGGACAGAAGGAAGGAAGGAAAGAAAAGGCAAAGACTGATGGGAAAAGTTTCCACAGCAGAAATTTAAACACAGAACAAATCTTAAAAGAGGAGGTAATGAACAGGTTGATGCTCAGAATGATTAGCAACAGTGAAGCTACACTAAGGATATATAAATAATTCTTTAAGTTGACATCTCCAATGATGTTTTTTGATGTATGCACTGAAAGGTTTCTCTTTATCTTGTGCAAATGTTGTTTGGTGTGCAAGGCAATCAGGAAGCAAGATGCAAGCAAAATCCCTTAATCATTTGTAAAAGAAGTATCTTCCTCTTGACAGTCCTTTTTAAGGAATAAATCAATAAGATATTTTACATCAGATTCTAGTTCTCTCTTTGGTACAAGTTGGATTTCTGGATGGAAATGGGGCAAGTTACCCAACAATATATCAATAACTGTAGCTTCTTGGTAGAACATAGCACAAGGTCCTAGGTTCAACCTCTGACATCTCCAGTAGAACTGCAAACCTGGAGAAGCCTCTGTTGTGAGTCAGTGCCATCAATATTAGCCTGGACAGACAAGCCTTGTTGGAGGCAGATTCCTAATTTACTTTAATATTCTCTCCCTTCCAGCCTGTGCTGTATTGCCATTAAGAATAAGTCAAAAGATCTTTTTAGCAAAGTTGCACCTCTAGAGCCAGTAAGTGAGTCAAGACAGAGTTGCCCCAAAAGACTTCTGTTTTCTGAAATTAGTAATACAAGTTTCTCCCACCCCCAAAGTGTATATATTAGTGGGGGAGGAGCCAGCTGCGATGGCACAAGGAGGCTAATTTTCGTCTCTCGGAATACAGGAAAATAAAACAACCCCAGAAGCCTTTTTTAAAATAAAGAAAGACTGTGAGTAATTAACTAAATAATGTGGGAAAGAATGTAAGATAAGATAGTGGATTGGTTTTGATTCTTCTCCAATTGGAGGAAAAATAAAAGACTCTGCTTAAACCTGAAAGAATTGCTGAAACGGAGCCAAAGCAAAACAGTTTTTCTTTTTCGGCTCTTGGATATATGTCGTCTAAACAAAAAAAAAAAAAGGTGTATAAACAGCCTATTTGGAGACGACTTACAGCAACAGATAAAACATATAATCGTCTAGTTAGAGATTTTGAAAATATAAACTTAAACTCTAACGGAGACGAAAAAGAAATTAAAATGGCGACCAAGCCAAAAGCGACGAACGGGGCTAATGAAGAGATGAAAACTTTTATACATAAGCTGATAACAGAGTCAAATCAAACTCTTGTAACTACAATAACATCCAATATAAGGGGAGAAATGGTGCAGATGCAGGAAAAAATCTCGCAAGAGTTAAAAGCATTGGATTTTAAAGTGGATGATATAAAAAAAACTCAAGGGGATCAGCAGACCAAACTAGCAGAACATGATAACAAGATTTCTGTGTTGGAGAAACAGATTATTCAGCTCCAGGATCAAAACAGAAGGAACAATGTAAGGATTCGTGGATTTGCAGAGCTGCCACAACAAAATCAAAAATCCTTGAAAGAGGAAGCTTTAAAATGGTTAAAAAGCATTGTTCCTGAGATTTTATGGGAAGAACATGACATAGAAAGAATTCATCGTGTGTCAGCTACAAAGAGAGGAATAACACCCAGAGACATTATTATGAGAGTTGCAAATTTCAACAAAAAAGATGATTTGATGAGAGCTATCAGAAAAAATCCAGGATTATTGAAGTATCGAGATAATACAGTGGAAATTTATAATGATTTATGTCGGGAAACAATAAATTGGAGAAGAGAAATGAAACCATGCATCATCGTTTTACAGAGGGCCGGAATAAGATATACCTGGGGATATCCCATTTTCCTGAAATTCCAATGCGCAGGTAAATACCACAGAATAAACTCTCTTGAACAAGGATTGCAACTTTTGAGAGAACTGAAGCTGATCCAACAAGATGAAAAGGAAGAGCAAGGTGCGGCTCGAGGAGTAGAAGAAGGAGCAGTGGGAGGAGCAACTGGAGGAGAAGAGAAGAAGACTTCGGGAGATAAACGAAAGGATAGAGGATGAGGAGGACTGGAAGAAATAATATGATATAATAGAAGAAGAAGAAAGAGAGCTTTATAGAGTAGGGGAAGAGTTGATGATTAGTGATTAGAATATATTCTTATAGATTGTTTATGCATAGAGATTGAAGTATATGTATATAAAGTAAAAGGGCAGAGAGAGGGAAGGGAGGGGGGAAGAGGAAAAAATCTGGGAAAGAAAATTAATCGGGAGAGGGTATTGGTCTCTGTGCCGGGAGTTGGTATACCTTCACCCCCCCAAGACCATAGGTGGTCGTTGGCAAGGCAGAATTGCTTTGGAGGGAAAGGGGGGGATAAATGTTTGTGTGGGTAGGGGAGGGGAGGGAGGGGGTGGGAAGGGGGAAGGGAAGGGGAAGGGGAGCACTACACTAAAGAGCCAATGGGGAGTGCGATTAAGAGAATGGAAATATGAAAAATGGAGAATAGATTGAGAATATCAACATTGAATGTGAAAGGTTTAGGGTCAATAATAAAGAGAAAAAGGATAGAATCTATATTAAAAAAAGATAAGGCTGATATAATTTTTTTACAAGAAACACATGGAAAAAGAGATAAAAAAAATGAGCTTAGACTGAACTGGGTTGCTACTTATGAGGAAGCATTTGGTACATCCAAATCAAGAGGAGTAGCAATAATAATTTCCAAAAGATGTAATTTTATTGTATTAAGTGTGGAGTTAGATGAAAAAGGTAGATATGTAATTATACAAGGTGAAATAGATGGAGAAATATATGTTATAGTGAATATTTATGCACCTAATGAGAAGCAAAAAGAATTTTATGAAGAAATATTTAATAAGATTAAAAATATGAAAGGAGATTATATAATAATGGCAGGTGATTTTAATATGGTGATGGATAGATGGAAAGATAAATTCGGATCCATTAATTAGAGACAGATATAATAATATAACAATTTTAAATAAACTGGTGAGTAGAAATGAATTGATAGATGTTTGGAGGTTAATAAAGGGTGAGGAAAAGAAATATACGTATTATTCATCAGTTCATAAAAATTATTCAAGAATAGACTATATTTTTGTCTCAAAGAATATGATACCTAGATTACTAAATACAGAAATTGAAACAATAAAAGTGACAGATCATGCTTTGATGAATTTGGATATAACTATGAAAAAGAACTATAGAGAAGCAAAAAGATGGAGATTGGATACCAAAATACTTAATTATAAGGAGATAGTAAATAAAATAGAGGAGGAGTGGCAAGAAATTTGGGATATAAATAATAAGGAAGTAACACAAGATGTATTATGGGATACAATGAAGGCAGTGGTAAGAGGATTATGTATTAAAGAATCAAGTAAATTAAAGAGACAATTAGGAGAAAAAAAATTGAAATTAGAAGAAGAAATAAAACAATTAGAGAATGATTATATAATAGATAGAACAAAACAGAAATTTATAGTATTACAAGCAAAAAGAGATGAATTAGAAAAGATAGAAATGGATGAAGTCCAGAAAAATTTAATATACTTGAAAAGGGAATTTTTTGAATATAGTAATAAAAATTCTAAAATGCTGGCTAAATCAGTACAATCAAAAAAAAACTAGAAATATGATTGGCGTAGTAAAAGATAAATTTGGTAAAGAAAAAAGGCTGATGAAAGAGAAATTAAAAATATTTGAAGAATTTTATCGAGAATTGTATTCAGCAGAGGAAAAATTTGTAGGGAATATAGAGGAGTATATTGATAAAAATTGGAAAGAAAGGCTAACAGAACAAGATAAAGGGTTGATGGAAGAAATGATATCTGAAGAGGAAATTGAAGAAGTAATAAATAATTTAAAAGGAGGAAAATCACCAGGATTGGATGGACTAGGTCCAGAATATTATAAAACATTTAAAAAATGTTTAATTCCTAAATTAAAAGTGTTATACAATAGTATATTAAAGGGTGAAAAAATTCCAATATCATGGAAGCAATCATTAATAATATTAATTTTAAAACCAAATAAGAATTCTACTGAACCAGGTTCTTATAGATCAATATTTTTAATAAACCAAGATGCAAAAATTTTGACAGCAATAATGGCAAAGAGGTTAAATAAATTTATTTATAAGTATATACATAAAGATCAATGTGGTTTTATTCAAGGAAGACAGATGGCAAACTTAATAGGGAAAACGATAAATAAAATTAATATAATGGATAGAGATAAACAAAAAGCTGGAATTTTAGCGTTAGATATATTTAAAGCCTTTGATTGCGTGGAATGGCCGGCGTTAAAAACAATATTAAATAAATTAGGAATAGGAGAGAGATTTAAAGGGTTAATAAATCAATTATATTCACATAATACATCTGTAGTGATGGTAAATGATGGATTTACAGAGCAGATTCAAATAACAAGAGGAACGAGACAAGGATGTCCATTATCTCCAGTTTTATTTGCAATAGTTATAGAAATATTACCGAATGTGATAAGAAATGATGAGAATTTGGATGGAATTGGAGTTAAGGAGAAAAATAAAATAAGCTTATTTGCAGATGATACATTGCTAACAATTTAAGATCCGGTTGAAAAGATAGATAGGATAGATAAACATTTAAAAGAGTTTGGGGAGAAGACAGGATTAGAAATAAATTGGGCCAAATCAGAAATAATGTTGTTTAATTATACTAAAGAAGAAATACAAAAATTTATAAGTAACAAAAAAAGGTTACTTAAAGTAAAAGAATCAATTAAATATTTAGGAATAGATATTACAAAAAATTTACAAGGACTTCAGGAAAAAAAATTTAAGAAATTAAGATTAGAAATTAAACGGAAATTAGAGGATTACAAAAATATAAAGCTATCGTGGTTTGGTAGAATAGCAGTGGTAAAAATGAAAATATTACCTAAAATCAATTTTTTGTTTAGAATGTTACCAATAAAAGTATCAGAGGAAGAATTAAAGGAGTGCCAAAAGATATTAAATAATTTTTGTAATGGTAATAAGAAACCGAGGATTAACAAGAAATATTGGTATAAAAGTCAAAAAGAAGGTGGCCTGGGACTTCCAAATTTAAAATGGTATTATTATGCAAATCAATTGAGATATATTATAGATGGAGTTTCAGGAAAGGGTGATTTAGATTGGTTAGTGATAGAAGATAAGAATATTGAGATGAAATTAGAAAATATATTTTTTAGGAATTTTTCAAAGAAAGAAATGGAAAAGATAGAAAATCCTTTTATAAAAAATATAATAGAAATATGGAAGAAAAATAAAAGAAAATTGATACCGAATATATCAACATTAACTCCGATAGTAATGATGGAAAAATTTCCAATGAATTTGAGAGAAATAATAGAGAAAGAAATAAAAAAACAAAAAATATATAGATTAAAAGATTGGATGAAAATAATGATAAATAAAGATAGAATGAAAGAGAGATTGCAGGAAACTAAAATATCCTGGTTAAATTACATACAATTAGAGCAATGGACAAAGAGTATGAAAAGATATGTTAAGGATTTTAAAGAACATACTAAATTTGAACAAATTATTATTCAAAGAGAAAATATGCAAGAAAATGAAATACTAAAAGGTACAACAAGTGAAATATATAAAATATTAGCAAAAGAACAAGAAGAGGATTATCTTAGAAAAATCTGGGAGGAAGAGACAGCACAAAATATAGATATACAAGAATGGAGAAAAATCTGGAAACAACGTCATTTAAAAAAATTATCAATAAGAATAAAAGAGAATTATTATAAAATAGTTTGGAAATGGTATTTGACTCCAGTGAAATTAAATCAAATAGATGAGAAATATACAAGATTATGCTGGAGAGGATGTCAAGAAATTGGTACATATATGCATATGTGGTGGAATTGTAAAAAGATAATGGAATTTTGGCAAAAGGTTTTTAAAGAGATAAAAGAGATTACAGGAGTAGTAATACCAGTATGTCCAAATATAGCGTTGTTGTCTATATATAATAAAGTTGAGTGTACTCAGGTAAGAAAAGAATTAATAACAAATTTGTTGATTGCAGCGAGATTAATAATAGCAAAAAAATGGAAAACAAATGAAAAATTTCAAATAGAGGAATGGTATAAAGAAGTGTGGAAAATTGCAATTAATGATAAATTAACATGTAGAATTAGATTTATGAAAGGTTTAACAAAAGGGAATGATTTTGAGGAAATTTGGAAAATATTTTTGGAAAAAGCTTTGATAAGAGATGGTAAAGCTACCCTATTACAAGAAGAATGGCAATTTTGGAAAGTGGATTAAATAAAAAGTTGGTTCTGGGGGGTGGGTATATATATATTTTTTTCTTTTGTTTGGTTTGGTTTTGTATTCTTTATTTTTTATTTTTATTTTATATTATGCGTGTGTGTTAAACTTGTGATTTATTGATGAAATTGGATATTTTAAAAGGAAAAAAAAGTTAAAAGTTAACTGGCTTTGAAGTAATAAGATTATAATTAATAATAGAACAAAAATGTATAAGCTGTATGATATGGAATAAGCTGAATAAGGTTATGATTTCAAGTGTAAAAGAGAAAAAAAAATAATGCAAGTTTATGTTGTTTAAAGGAAAAAAATTTTTTTCCTTTTTTTTCACTATTATGTATAACACATGGTGTTTAATTTTTTGCTTTTGTTTTCTAGTTATATAATTAAAAAAAAAGTGTATATATTAGTAAAAAGTGTGAATAGACTAGTTCAAAATATGCCTTAATGAATAATTAGGTCATCAGAACTTGTTAGGGCAGGTTCCAACCCCTCTGTCAGATTCAAGAAAATAGGAAAACCTATTGTTGTAGGAACTGAAACATTAGGCTTGTTTTTAATGCATCAATTAGTACATCATCCTTTTGACAGACAAACTAAAAAGAAAAAGAGACCTTTTGGAGCCCAGGTCAGAGTAACAGGAAAAACAAAAACAGAAGAATCGGAAAAAAAAGAAAAGTGACTCATGGAACGGAATGCATTACATGGAATGGAATGGAGATTCTTTGGAGAGCAATTTGTTTAGGGACAAGGTCCTGAAGCAGCCAGGACCCTTCCAGAATGTCAGATTCATTAAGTCTGAAAGACAAGTGTCCCACACCCTACCTATATGAAGAAAAAGTGCTTGGAGTCTTTCGGGGCAGGGCATTGTCTTCAGTAATTACCCCATCTCTCTTAATTTTATTCCATATCATTGTATAATACACACTCTTGTATAATAATATTATAGGTGAGCCATAATGAATCCCCATGTACTCTTATTTGCTCACACAATGCTATACGACTGGAAAATAAAGTGAAAAATATTCCTCATCCCCATTTCCTTCTCTCTTGGCTTCTCCCTCCCTCCCCACTCCTCCCATTCTTATTTTATCCACCCCTTTCAATTATACAATTAAGATTAGATGTGCAGCATGGGCTTGTTAGATACTTGCTCATTTAAAGTGAAGATGACATAGACTGAATTTGGGATCCCTGCCTCCTAAATGCAAAAGAAATGCCACTGCTCCTTGGAGACCATTTGTTGTAACTATCCATATGTTGCTGCATTTCTGGTGGATCAGTGTCCTCTAACTGAAATACACCACTCCATATTAACTCTTAACAAACAAAACCTTTGAAAATTGAATGAAATGTGCATGTTGTTAGAATTAGAAATATATACCAAAAATACACATTTCCATGACAACAGAAAAACAACTATCTACAACAGCACATGTTTAATCCCACATACCTACCAGTCTGTACAAGAATGAAATTATCAACTCTTCTATCCCTGGTTGTTTTGTTTCCAGTACAGTGGAGAAAGTTTTCCATTTCAGTCCTGCAACTAACAACTTTTGAATCCCCCAACATGATGTGTTCAGAAATTGCCAGACTATCTAGGAGCTAATGGGGCACATGGTAGTGATATTTCAGCAGAAGCAAAGGCATGATTAAAGTAAGAACTGTCAATGTGTATTTTGTCTTCTCCCCAAAACACAAGGGGTTTGATGAGGTATTGTTCTTTGGTAAGTCTTTCATTTGAGCTTTTGAGACAGAGGAAGGGAAAAAATCAGTAACAGCTACCTAGCTTCTTTAGGATCTGTGCTAGTAAGAATAGAATGGAATGATGGCTGATTTGCTTAAAGCCTCTATAGCAACTTTCACTTAAAAGGGAGGAAAAAACTCAGGGAAAGTGCAGTAATTGCACCCTAGTGGGATAATTGGGAAAATCTGTGCTACTTCTGCTTTCGTGTGCCAGTTCACCAGCCTTCAAATAGATCTAACATTCCTTAGGCAGAACAAGGTTACAGAAAAAAAAGATAGATGCTGCATAAAAGTGGAAAATTTGTTAACAGACATTATCAGTTTTTAAAAATTAACATTTATCTGTATTTTATGCCTTATCACTTTGACAACTTTTAATACAGTATGTGCTTGATATAACAGTCATCTCCATCAATAGAAAAAGGACAACAGCAGCTCATTAGCACTACAAAAAGAAAAAGAATGAAAATTAAATTAAATTTTGTCCATGAGCCACACCTAGCATGGCAAAATAGACCTGAAGATGTGGTACTACAGAAGATAGAATAAGAATTCCCTAAGTAAGGATGGGGAAATAATAGGCTTAAAGGGAGCTGTTAACCCATTATAGGAACAGAGGCAACATAAGACTTTACACTGCCAGCTCATCCTCTTCTTGGTTTCCTTCTGACTCATGGCTTTCAGCAGGCTCTTTTCCTTTATTCAGGGCAGACTCTTTCCGCTGATCTCCTCTCTTTCTTTCTTCCTTCCTTCCTTCCTTAGTATAACTCTGAATATAGAGTTTTTGACCGACCAAATGACAACTCCTCCAAGTGATTCTGAGTCTTCCAACATACTCGCTGCCACTTTTACTTTGGAGACTCAGAGAATGATGAACAAGAGCTTGGAATTATATCAGAGGTTAGAAGATCAGAAGTGTTTTCTCGTGAGGTTAATAACAACTTAATGGAACTAAGCAGGGGCTCACCTTACTCCAAAATTGGGGATGGAGGCATCCCATTCATCCCTGAAGCAATGATGGGACAGGAATGTAACTGACATGTAACTGTAATAATTTTTCATAATTCTACATGTAACTGAAATAATTTTTGCCTGAGTCTTTTCTCTGGGATGGAGTAACATGCAGCTCTTGAATTGTATAAATTAAATTTCTTGATAAACTGCATGTAAATATTGGAATTCCTTCCTTTTCATTGTTTACCCAACAAGAATTGCCATACAGTATAATGCATCTCTTTGCATATAGCAATGCTTGTCAATTATCACCCATTCAGCAAATCACTTTGCACATATATGAAAGCTAATCAAGACTACATGCCAACGATGACTAGTCAAAACTAAGATTTTTTTAGCATATTTTCCAGCGGATATTTGAGGGTTTGTTTTGTTTTGTTTTTTTACTTTTAAAAGGAATTTTGCAGTAAAAATTATGCAATACCAAAGTTATATTTAAATTTTACAGTACAAATGCTGGAACACCAACTGGTGAGAATTGATATGATATGAGAATGTGTTTGTGATGGAGATGAGATATTGACACAAAGAGAATTGTCAAGATTTATGAACAACCTAGATAGGCAGGTTAGATTCACCATCTATGATGGTGAGACAACAACATCACAGTTAAAACTTCACTTGAATTATTCATCTTAAGATCATATCTGAAGAGAGAGGAGGTATTGTGGTGGAAAAATAGTGGTCTGTCCTAATTGTAATAGGAACACTGTGTTCTGTCTCCCTATTTCTGTTGTGCCATGGGAGAGTAGAGTGGGGATGGATCTTGTTGTACTTCATTATGGAAGCTTCTTTTCTTAAACTGTTTAGGAAAAAATATATAAAATGTCCTGCTTTGGAATCATGCTTCTGGCTTCTCCCCAGGGCTAACATATGTGGACACATGCCTGGGGGCATAATGTCTGCTTCCTAGGCTACTTTCCAATGTATTCATTCTCTCTACAGTAAACATAATGTTCAGCTTCCTTTGCTATGTAATACTTGTTGTATCCATTATCTACTAATGCAATCTTATTTTATACAAGTGGCTTTGTTTAATTCTGATTTTCCTTGGATCTCTATTTATGTGGTGGTGCTAATACAACTTCTAGTTTTTTTCCACACTTTTTAGCTCTGTTGGTAATATGTAAGTTGGCTCTCAAATGCAGAAGGGGTGATTAGACCAGACTGCTCATATCCAAAATGTAGTATGACATTCATTTTGATTGTACATTTGAATTATACCAACATTTCAGTAGAGATTAATTGATTAGTTCCACAATCAATCACAACTTTTTTCACATTGTAACTTGATGGTCTGTCCTCATTATCATTCATAAAAACGTCTTATCAAGGAAACAATAGTTAATTCTACTTTAAAGATAAGATAAGATGGGCTTCTTTTCTCCCTAGAAGAGATGTTTACAAGCCAAATAATAACAACAAATTCAGGCACATGTTTTCATATATTTTGCTATTTTAAATATCATTGTACATCTTCCAGCTGCAGTAGAAGATAAAAAAAAGCTTCCTGGTTGTGGATGCTGACCCATTTAGTCATAAAACAGACACAACTTAATAATAACATGTCTTTTGACAGTATAACTTCTCCCCACAGCACCTGGTTGACTGCAGGTGGATGGGTAGCATCAGGAACACTCTTCTTCCTTTTGCAGTGTAGTGTGAATGGCGGGTCCCTTTCCTCATTTCTTCCTGTACTATACTGCTGAAGGAAGCGCTATGAAGCACTTCCACCCTTACTGCACACCTACAGCTAAAGGGATTGTTGTGGGAAAGGTGGCCATTACTGGATTTTTTTTCCAGTAATGAAAACGAATGCAACAGCAGCGGATGAGGATGCGACAGCTGCAGGACTGCAATGATGTCATGCTGTCATCCTGCAGCAATGTGTTCCTATGCCACAATAACAGCTTTGTGCAGTAGGGTCCTAAGTTGAAAGAGACTTCCTCTCAAGAAATGATGCACTGAATGGGAAACTTGGGAAAGCAGACCTGGCATCCTATATTGAAGTTCTAGATTCGTAATTGAGAGTTATGGATCCATAACTCTCTATATTCAGTTGTAGCACATATTTACAATTGTAGCACTGTTGCCATGATCAAATATCTTTCTCCCCACCCCACCTCAAATTCCACATTGAACTCCAGGGAACCATTCCAAGTGAGGGAGGACTGTTCTGCCAATGACTGGAACATAGCAGGATGACATTTCCAGTCCTTTTCCACCAGCTAGAAAGGTTGCAAGAAGCAGGTGTCATTTCACAGTGCCTCATTAGACTGCAGTTCCCTCGTGGTAGGGGACTGGAAACATCATCCTGCTGCACCTTGATCACAAGCAGACCTCCATTGGTCAGAGTGGCTGCTGGCTGCTCAGATAGGTTTGGGAGATCTAGCCAAGAAACTATACTTAGTTAAGCTTTTGTAACTAAGTTGGCAACGTAATATCTTGGCCCAGTTTCTTAAGTTTACAAGTACTGTTAGTCTTGGCTGAAGGACAGAATTGGGTGGACCAGCTCAAACTTATTTGCCCAAAACTGGACATAATTTAGAAGAAGGAGGAGGAGAGGAAGGAGAGGGAGAAGGACAAGAAGAAGAAGAAGAAGAAGAAGAAGAAGAAGAAGAAGAAGAAGAAGAAGAAGAAGAAGAAGAAGAAGAGGAGGAGGAGGAGGAGGAGGAGGAGGAGGAGGAGGAGCATAATTTAGAAGAAGGAGGAGGAGGAGGAGAGGAAGGAGAGGGAGAAGGACAAGAAGAAGAAGAAGAAGAAGAAGAAGAAGAAGAGGAGGAGGAGGAGGAGCAGCAGCAGCAGCAGCAGCAGCAGCAGCAGCAGCAGCAGCAGCAAAGGCCAAATATTCACAATTTTAGTTATTTGAAAGTGGCACTTTCTGAGATATTTGTGGGGTGGGCAACTTGTTCAAAGTACTTCCACACCTGGAGTTCTCTAGGAATGAAAAACAAAAATTTTATATAGATATAGATATATAAAAAGGATGCTGCAGGCTGAAATTAAAGGGCTGTGGAGGACTGTATATGGTTACATGGGCCACACATTGTCCATCTCTGATATAAATGTATGAACTAAATCAATGCACTGCAATAGCCTACAAGAGGTCCTAAAGCCTTTTTAAACTACAATCCAATACATACTTACCTATGAGTAGGGTCCACTGAATCTGTGCGACTTACTTCTAAGTAGTTATGTACCAGTTTAGTTGTAACTACACATTTATCAATGGCTTCCAAAACTTATCAAAAATGCAGTTTTTCTTCTAAAGCAGCAACAACGCAATGCAGACTGCTATATCATGTTATGCTTCTTCTGATAGTCCAAACTCTTTGGATCTCAAAATATATTCATTTGTTTCAAAATTATATACCACTCAGTCCTCTGTTGTTAACCCCACCAAATGTGACTTCCAACTGCCCATTTCTTAAACACAGACCATAGGTCATATTTCATTGAGTGCAATGCACATAGTGTACAGTGTTATACATTATGACACTTTTAACCTCAAAGCCTAACCTCACTGGCTTTCTGTGGGATTTTACTGCAATTCTTCAACTGCTCTCCACAGTAATACCTCTGGCATGGCTGGGCTAAGTTCAAATTACTTCATCATGGCTTGAGGGCTTTCAGACTCAATTATGGGATTATTCTGCAGTAAGTGCTTTAAGCTCTTAAAAAGGCTTCTGAAGATGGGATTTAAGCATTTTCAAAATCCTAGCCACAATCAGAATAATTAATAGTCTCTCTAAAACATGATTTAAGGAAGGCTTTCAGCAAGTTCACATATATCAATGCCCCTACCCAGGATATGAACATTACTGGAATTGTCCAAACAGCTTTGTATGATAGCTAACTGACAAAACAATATATTTGTGTACCTTAGTCTTCAAAAACTCAGTCTTAGAATCATAGAATTCTAGCATATTTACCTGGCATTGCTTGGGATTTTATTTTCCTCTTAAGAACGCACCAAACTGTCATCTCCAGTACCTGTAACTTTGCCCCGTATTTTCCAGTGCAATCTGTATTCAGAGTTGTTAACATACAGAGGTTGGGTTCCTGAGGGAATACACTTTCCTCCTCCTTACTGCTAGGTCTCATCTCCATAGCAACTGGCCTATTCTAGTACCTATAACTTTTCCCCATAGTCCCTAATCTACTCTGTGTTGTCGGGCAATGCTGATGTACTGGCTTTTTCTTTTCTTTTTCTTTTTTCTTTTCTTTTCTTTTTTTTTTTTTTTGCTTTCTGTTGAATTTGTGAAATGGCTTTACAATTTTCTGGAAGCATTTTTTGTTTTGAATTTCAACTTTTAGAGTCCACACATATGGAACCCATACAATCTATTGTGTGAGGCAAGAAGACCTTATAACTACCTTGTGTATGTCACTTTAATTTTTCTCACATATGTGTCCCATTTTATTGTTGGTAGGCCTCATCTCCATAGCAACCAGTCTGAGACCCAAATGCTCTCAGCTTAGAATTCTAAAGGGTCATCTCTAAACTCCCAAAACCAGGATTCCATAGAACCTTCACAGCCAGCCAATCATATGAGGTCTTCTCACCTTACTCAGCCAATCACATGAGGTCCTTATCTGCCTGATGCAGACAAACAGACAAACTCACAGACAAACACTGACTTTTATGTGGTAGATAGAATCACAGAGCTGGAAGAGACCACAAGGGTCATCAAGTCCAACCCTCTGCCATACACGAATACACTATCAAAGCTTTGCTGATAGATGGCCAACCAGATTCTGTTTAAAAACCTCCAAAGAAGGAAACTCTGCCATACTCCCAGGCAGTGCATTTCATTTGTTAAACTGCTCTTACTATCAGCAAGTTCTTTTCTTGAAGTTTGAAGCCATTGCTTTGTGTCCTAGCCTCTGGAGCAATAGAAAACAAACTTTTCTCCATCTTCCATAGAACTTCCCTTAAAATATTTAAAATATTTAATATCTTCTAGTTTTCCCATCTGGGAAATCAAGGTTATATCAGATCTACTGGAATTATGTCTATTATTCCCCCCATTTTATTTATTTTAAAAATGACTCTATATCCATTTTTTACAAAAAAAGTGTCAAATGTGTGTACATACTAGGACTAGGAAGCCTTTGACTCTCCATATATATTTTTTACTTCATCTCCCTAAATAAGGGATTATAGGAGATTTAGGGCCAAAATTTCCTTAGCTATGGTATATTACAGATTAAAAAAAATACAGAGAAAATATTCCCCCAGATAGGCTTATTTAGGGATGTAAGTCCATTATTTTTCATTGGTCCTTGAATGAAATTAGTAGCCAGAGCAAGATTTATAAGTTGTTGATATATGAGAATCACAACATAAACCTGTCAGTGGGAAAGAATGTTGTGCTCTCTGGAATATCTGAATTATTGTCAAAAGTAGGCACAGAGAACTATGTTGCTGTAATCCTGATTTTTCCCCCTTTACCTGCAAGTGCATCAGTGTCCTCTCCTTTCTCTTCTTTAATGAACAAGGCATTTGAAGAGTGAGTGAAGCATGTGTGTTGGTGGGGAGTGGAAAGAAGAAAGAGACGTTGATGATTGACAAACTGAATTGAGAAGTTGTAAGAAGAGATCATATGCTTCCTCAACCTAAGAGTTTTCAGATGTGCTGCACTCCCACCATTCCCAGACAACAATCACATTATGGGCTATATAGTCTACCTAGAGATAAACTGTAGGTTGGAGGAAGGCAATTTTAAAGGGACAAAAAAGGCTGTTCTGAAGAAGCCATGAACAAAAGGTGCTTCCGTTAGTTCAACAGTGTACTTCTATGACATTCTCTGTAAAAGCCCATGGTCTGGCAGAACCTAAGGGATGTAATTGAGTTAATTAACAATAACCTGAAAAATTAAATTACTAACATTTATGCTAGAAAATTAGTTTAACATTACCATATTAGTTTTCAAACCTAATGCACTAAGCTCAGCTTTGGGTTATGCTTGCCTCTAGGAATATCAGGCCTGAAAAGTCCATCAAATTAGAACCTGATCTTTTGAGTGTAATCCTACCCAGAACCAACATTTCCACAACTATATGTGTTATTGAGCCACAAACACTGTTTCCAGAAATATGAACATCTGGCACTGGTAAAACAGAAAGAGCCATTTATTGCACAGCTGTTTGTTTTCATTTTGGGGGGTACTATTAATGCATACAAATAGGTTTCACTGATCGAAAGTTTTATCATCTATCTCCCAAGCTCTTAACTGGCTTCACATCAGCATTCAGACAAAATTGAGGTTTATGTTATGTTAGTACTAATGGTACACATCAATTGTGATGGTGAGAAGATTACAGATAAGTAGCTTGTGACTGCAACTAGGAGCACTTTGCATCATTAGACACATCAGGGAGCAAAAAGGTAAGTAAACTAGGAACAAATAACATGAAAGCAATAATGATTAGCTTCACTCACAGGCTGTGAAAGTAAGGAGGCACTGCCTATATTTCAGGGCTGAGCTGAAGAAATTCAGCGGACTTAGATTTTTAATGAGAGTGCGTTCCCTGTACCTTTTTAAATAAATGTTTTATAACTGTGGGAAGCATGCACAAATGTTCTTTTAATCTTTCAGGAACACTGTTGTCCCACAATGTACCATGAAGGATTTCAGATTATCGGTACCCCCATCTTTGGCACACATAAATACTGGAAAAATATTTCCACCATGCATAGCTGCAATCAATGCTTTATCACTTTTTTTGGCACTTAATATTTTAGTGGCTTTATTTTTCCAAGCTAAAATATGGCTATGCATATATAGACATAAAAATCAAATGAGCAATACTTTTTTTATTCTGGGAAGTTCTAGTAGTAGCTGCCTGCACTGGCTGTGTAGTACAGCACTGTGACCTACAACATGACTGTTATATAAAACTTTTGAGAGTATGAAGTTCAGTACAAAAAGGGAGATTTCAGGGAACAACTGCTTTCCAATACACACGTGCGCGCACACACACACACAATATCTGTGTGTGTGTGTGTGTGTGTGTGTATTACCCAGATTGTCCCTTTTATTGTTATTGTTGCTGCACTAGAGAGGTGGGTCATCCAGGTATTGCTGAACAGCAGCTTGCAGCCTTCTTCACTATTGGCTCTGCTACTTATGTGTGCTAGCAGCTCAACTGAGTTGCACCTGACTGATCTTTGCTGTCCTTTTGGTTTATTGCCTTGCCTTGTACTCCTTCAGTAGCATTAGTTACTTTTTCATATACCCCCATTCACAGTAGACTATATGGTGATGTTGTTGCTATGTTACTTCAAGTTGACTCCAACTTATGGTGCTCACATCATAGGGTTTTCTTGGCAAGATTTTTTCAGGGGAGGTTTGAATAAATCATGTCAAAAAAGCCCAATGAAAGGGTTGCCATAAGTCACAGCTGATTTATGAAGAGGAGGCCAAGGGACTATGCCATACTCGAGATCAATCAGTCTGTTTTCATGTCTGAACAGAGATATGAACTTCAGTCTCCTGGAGTTTTCATCCAACATGCACAAGCAACTATACCACATCCTTAGATGGTGACATTACTGAAGGAAAATTAACATAATTAGCTTTCTGATACCAAATCAGAATACCGGTCTATCTAACCGAGTACTCTTCAACACTGACAACTGTCTCTTTTCCTAGCCATATTTGGAGATGCGATGGGCACAATCTAGGACCTTCTGCCTGAAAAGTATGTGCTTTACCATTTTACCAGGTGATAGCCACTTCCAGACCTATTCAGTTTTGATAACAATCTATTAGCTTCCCTTCAGTAATATTGTTACCAAGAATATTCCACATGGTAACTTCACTGTTCTAAGTGTGCCATTAAAGCAGGGGCAGGGGGATGCAGATAATAAATAAGCCCATTACAACCAGACTAAAAATTAGCCTGGGAGAGGATCACTGAAAGGGTCATGGGAACCTCCTGGGAAGGAGTGTTGATGTTGGCAAAGGGTGGCCCATAAGAAAACAATATGGAGGGATCACCAAATGTTACTTCCATGTTTATCTCTGCATCTCATAGTACAATTTAAAAACTACTGACCTGCTAAGGGAGGAAGGCTAGCCAAGGCAAAGCTGCAAATGGTACTCCAGCTAAGAGTATGCATATCCTCAACATGGATGGTAGTGGTTTTAAAGGAACAGGTCATTTCAGACCAGGAGAGAGTGCAGATATATTCTATACTACCAAATGAGCTGTTTGCTCTTCCTGCAAGGTCAAAGATATCCCTATCAAATACAGAGAACTGAGGTGGAACAAAGGAGCAATATTTACTATATGGGGACAATTATCCTTTAGGCTTATGTTCATTTTGCTTCTTCCCATCCTTATTATAAATAAGGATTATCCGTGCAGCACAATCTTATTTACTTTGAGGAATCAACTCTGAGAAAGCAGTTGGGGGAGATAACTGCTGTTATTGCTGTCCCTGAGCATCTCCTACCTGAGGCAATTGCCTCATTTTTCTTGGCAGAAAGATTGACCCCTCACGAGAGTCGCGGATATTTAATAAAAAGTCTACCTAACAGAATGATAAAATTCCATGTTTTTAAAAAATATATCTGAATTAGGGGCCAAAACAATTATCACAGTCAAGATTTCTTGAGTGCAAAGATATTATCTAGCCTCTAGCTAACAAATTAACCAATTGCTTTCCAAATATTTTGTCCATTAGAAAGCTTTAAATACACTATGCCCGAAAAAAAATTGCAGCAAATATTACTTTAATTACTGCTCCGGTTTCTCTAACCTTATTGCCCATTTCAAGAGAAAAAAAAAATAGCACAGAACAAGCAGCAGTGTTTTCTAACATATATCTTAAATAATTCTCCACTCCTCCCCAGCTCTGCCACCAGAAGTTTCTTGAAAGGGATACAGTTTTAATGAGGTGTTTGGTGGTTTCATTTATCAGCTTGTAGAAAAGCATCATGTATTAAAATACGCCATTATAATATTCAGGCTGACCTTATTAAAAACACTGAATCTAATTTTAACCTACATGAAAACAGCTCCCCCTAAGGCTTCCTTTAAAGAACATGAGAGGCGTTTGTTGACTAACTATATTGGCAACCTTTTGTGAAGATTGGGAAATAAAATGCTAATTGGTCAAAAGTGATGCACAGTGCTTGGAAGCAGCTAAGGACCTTCTTGCCTTTAACTACTTGGGACAACAGGAATTGAAAACTCATGAATCATAGAAGGAAATTAACAGGACTTTCTTAAATGTGGCTAATTCTCACTGTCTGAACTCTGCTCATATGGCACACATTAAAAATCCCCTTTCTAAAAGTAATATATTTCTTAATTGAATTTCTACCCAGACACCACTTCTTCATAAGATCCTGCACATGCCCTGCAATTACTCATAAAAATGTGCCAGTGTTACACCCCAGAGTAACCCTAAGAGAGGGCCCCTAAAATTGGCATGACTTCCCTCATATTGGATATTGGTTAGTAAAGGTCAGTTGCAGTTAAAAACAACCTTGGCGTTGAATGGGGAATCCTTAACAACTGTATCGTCTCCCTCTGCTGTATGGGAACGCAGACAATGTCATTTAGGCTAAAAGACTGACCTATTGTTCCGAGTTACGTATCTCTAGGCAGACAATAGACTTGCTCCTGGACACTGTCACACTCCAAGCTACGCTGATGAACTGTGCGTAGCCAAACAAACAAAACCTATCAATTTGGAATTTTAAACCTATCACGCCCCTGGACTTTTCCGGGATAAACAATACTGAGGAGGAGTCGTGATATTTGCCTAACATTATATTCTGCAATCATTGCCCATTAACGCCACTTTGCTGGCCGGTACCTGGCCTGAGGACAGAAATTGGCTATAAAAATCTTCACTTTTTGAGCCTCTTCGGAGAGCCTCCCAGACCGGACAAGGGCCTGTTTCACTGCTACCGAGGCGACCCACTCGAGCCTCTCAGACGCTGCTGAGAGCTAAACGTGACTCATGTCTTTGACCCTCTGCAGAACCCCACTTCGGCCAACCTTCCAGCCCTGGGATCCTGCCTCCCCTTGGTGCTTTACACTGAGCCTTCGCTGATCTTCTCCCTCTCCAGGACGTCTAGACTAAGGTCCATATGCCCTCTCCCCCAACTGTCTCTTATTTCCAACTTCATCTCTGTAGCCCTAGTGTGACTGCAAGATTATCTGTTAACATGTGTTGTGACCTTTTCTATTAGTTTTAATAAAGTTAATTTGGATTGTTTCTCTCACTCTCGTATGGTTCTGACCCCACAGACATAGGGTTAAAGATCCCCTGCCCTGACCTCTTGCAAGCTTTGAGTTTTTCTGTTAATTCCCTTAATTTAAAGCCTGTTTGGGTGTCCTCGAGATACCCCCAATTTTCAGGGTAACACCAGTGCTACATATATTTATATCACTGCTTCTACAGGTCATAGAAATAGCATAGGTTTTCAAGTACACATTATGCCTACAAAAATTTGAACAAGCAATTCTGCTAACATGGGCAATCCATTCTGATAATATTGTTAACAGATCTATGCATCTCAAAGTCTTGTGCTGAAAGGGAAATTTAGGATTTGGTTCACATATGAATATAAATACTTAAGGGAATAATTAGGTCTTGCATCAAGAAATAGTCTACAATCTTTGCAAGAGAGGGTGGCATCTTTGAAAGAGTTTGGTTTTCTCTCTCTCTTCCAGTCACCATGACCCAGACTCAGCTCCCTGAGGACTTGTAACATGGAATGGAGGTGGAAAGTTCTCAGTCATTTCCCACAGTCTTCCTCAACACCCATACTCTCACTTCCAGGTTCCTGTCCTACCCCTCATGGTTTTCTTAAGCTTAGGGATGAGACCATGCTTTTTGGTGTGGACAACAGTGATATTTCTGCCACACTGCTTCCTCTAGTCAGTTTTAGTTCAAATTTATCAGGAAATTCTAGTTTATCTTTGGACTCTCGGAATCTTTTAATTAAACTTTTTATTTGTTGTTGTTCATTGTTGTTTTTGTGGCTGTTACTACCACAACTACTGCTACTGCTACTACATTTGCAGTAGCAAATAGTGGTCAAGGGGCCTAACAACAATTTTAAAAAAACTGGAATAAAAATATTAAAACAATCACAACAAAAATGAAATAATAAAATCAGTAAAATCAAGTTAAAAGGTCAGTTTGAAGAGATGTGTTTTCACACTCATAAAAGCAGAGAGTGTGGGAACTGATTACTGTTTGAATAATATGACAAAACTTCCTTTTCCATGACTCTCATAAGTGGTCCACAGTGGTACTTCTGAAGTCATGGACTTGTGGTGTAAATTGTTATTTAAATTTAAATAAGTTATTTAAATTACTGCATATATTACAGCCATTTTTTATGAGAGCCAGCATGATATAGTAGTTCATGCACTGGACTATAACTCTGGAGACCAGGGTTCAAATTTCTCCTCAGCCATGGAAACCCAATGGTGACAAGTTACACTTCCTCAGCCTCAGAGGAAGGCAAAGGCAAAAAACCTCTCTGAATAAATCTTGCGACCAAAATAAAAAACAAATAAATAAAATCCAAAGCAACTTACAGAAAATCATAACTAATGCAATTAAAGCATCAAATAAATAACCTTAAAAGCAAAGTCAGTTCATAAGGTCTGGCTGAATATAAAGGTTTTGCTTGTTGATGGAAAGGCAACTTGGAGACGACAGGAGTGGCCACAAGGAAACTTTATTATTTTATTTATTTAAATAGAGCATTTATACTCTGTCCTTCAGCTTAAAAAGGCTCCAAGAGCAGCTTATAAATGATTAATTTAACAATTGCCTGTCCTGAGACTTAAAATCTAAAAAGACACGAAAGGCAAGGAAAAAGAGATAGCACTTGGGAAAGGAATTAAATCCAACAGAGGTTGGCTTCTGTTCTCTTCCTCAGAGGACAAATCAACAGCAGTTGGTATAGACAGAGGGCCTTTCATCAGCTGCTAGAAACAAGGTATGATGATGCTGGGCCAGAGCAGTGGCAGTTGGTATGAGGCGGGACTTCCATCAGCCGCAGGAGTCAAGGCACATTAGTGCTTTGCCCAGCTGTTGTTCTTTCCCTCAGAGGTCATTTTGAAGTGTGATGTTTTCCACTGTCCCTCTCCTATGGTCACTTAATATGGTGATTTTCACTAATCCATCTTTTGCCACCAGATGTGAGAGTTTTCATGTATCTCCCCTTCTGCCACCAATGTGAAGATTCCTCCTGTCCCACCTCAATGTTATCAAATGTGGGGATCTTCAAGACATCTTCATGGTTCCTGTGCAAAGTCCAGTGGGAAATTTTAAGATTCCCTCACGGTTCCTGCCTAGTTATCTTCCCACCAGATACTACCACCCTGTATCAACTGCTGCTATCACAGACACCATATCTGAACTCAGGCTTTCCAATATGTAGCATATTCAGAGATCCAAGTGTGTAATAAATGATTTAATAAACTGAAATTGAACATAACATCACAGATAACTTATTTAAAACATGTAAATTCTGGCTGATCCTAACTCTAACACAGATCTCTCATTCCTGCTCACTCACTCATATACTAACTCCAATCCTGATTCTGACTAACTCTTCTAACCACTCAAACTCTGAAACCCACACACTATTCACTGCACAGTGCTGGTCATTTTTCAATACACAAATCTTTCCCTGGGTTTTCCCTTACTCACAGCAAGCAAGTGATTATTGAATACATTTATTTCTTTATTTTTTTTAATTGCTTAATCTTCTTTCACATTTTACATAAAGTTAATTTTTTTACAATGTGTTTTTTAACTTAGTGTAAGCTGCTTTTAGTCCCCAGCTGGGGAAACGGCTGGATAAAAATAAGTTGTTTTTGTTTTATTATTACTTTTATTATTTCTTAATTTAGCTTCCTTGCCACGAGAGACTATGCAATGTATTACGATTCAAGATCAATCCCATCTGACTCTGTGCAGAATACATTCCAAAGCTATAATAAATGTGAGAAAGTCCAATATTTTTCAAGGTATATAATGATAGTATGTGCATAATGATAGTGTGTTTAATGATAGTGGTTGGAAGACATTAGCAATAGAGGTTTCAGTATTTCAAAAAATATCTAAAGGCTTCAGAAGAAAATGAAAGAAACTGCATCTATCACACACAAAATATGGATGGGTGGGAGGGAACGTCAGTGGAATTGTCATTAAATTACAAGTGGGGTATATTCATTCTAATGAGAGGAATATTTTGTTGTTTCACAGCCTGTTGACAGAAAGAGGTTTGCTGTGTACAAGTGATATCTTCCAGATACTCTGTTTTCCCTGCATACTGAACAGGAAGCCTATACAGGGGTATCAAACCATAATCAGAAAATCCACATTCATTTACAGCTTGCTTGCAATACCTACCTCTTAGTGAACAAAGTTCTACAAGGAAATCAGGAACAAGTGGAGACCTGTAAACAGACAGTAATCTCATCACAGCATGAAAGTAATGCAACCATTCACTTGCCATGCCTTTGGTCATGCAAGCTCTGCAAGGATCTGTAGTGCTTTCAGAACCCCCAAAATCTGGGGGAAAAATCTTAGTCAGGCCAAAGTCAAGGCATCTTAAGTGCAGTGGACAGCACTTTGCTCAGTACCAGCTCTTGGTCAGGCAATCAAGCAGGAAATTGTACCTTTAAGGTTTTCCACTTGATGGAAAGACGAGTGGCCTGGAGGGAGATGTCCTGGGTCCCAGCAATATAAGAGGCCTCAAATCAGTTTTGGTCATCATTACAGCAAAGTGCTCACTTGGAGGTATCCTTACTATTGCATTTCCTTGTTGCCTTTGCTGTTTCCTTCTACATTTTCACTATCCATCTAAACATGACTTGCATACCTATTAAATGAATGTGGGTATTTGGGACATATGGAAATTTAAACAGATGTTTTCACCTATGACTCATGTCATATACCTGCTTCCTAGAAGAAACAAAGAAGCCCAAAGCACCAAAGCCAGTTACAGGTCACTCCTGCCCCCACTTTCGACTCTTAAAAATGTTACAATGAGCCTATTTATTTTTTAAAAAAAATCTGAGCATTATGCAAAATGTTTATATTCTTTCCTCATATACTTCGTTCTATATTATTGTGCAGTCTCGGAACATGTACCAATGTCTATAATATGCTGAATAACCAAAGAAGTGCTGAAAGTTAATCTAGTTCTCCGAGCTTTTGGAAAAGAAAGAAAAGAAAAGTCAGATTGAATGATGTTCTGTATAACATTTTATGTAACCATAGCAGTCCTGTGGATTTTCAAGCAACAATGGGAAGTGGCCTTCCTTCCTATTGGGCCATATAGAACACCAGTACTCTACTGATTAGCATTAGCTCTCCAGGACCTCAGCCAGGCTTCCCAGCGCTACCCCCAAGCCCTACCTGGAGGTCTCTGTGGTTAGAGGACACTAATTGTTGACACTTAAAATTGCTGCTAAAAGCTGATATAAGGTGGAAACACTCTTAAATTGTGTGAGATGGGGTCATCTTCCATTGTCTGGAGGGAAAGGGTACATAACAAGTGGCCCCACAAGACCTTTTTGTATATCCATAGCCATTACCGCCAATGAAGGAAACAAACAAACAAACAAACAGAAGCATAGCCACTAGAAGAAAAATGCTAGAGCACCAAAACACCACCAATAAAGTTCTGCCACCACATTTAGCAGAAGTTCCTACAGTCAAAATGCTTCTCCTCCAGTGCTGTGAAGTAAAGTTGTGCTGCAAAACTAAAGTGGAAACAACTGATATGAAATAAAGGCATGTCTGTAAAAGATGGGGAAGGTGCACGCAATCATTCATGGAACCTGCAGAGGAAAATGCAATGAGCATGACTCATCGCCTGTAAAGAAGCACCAAGCCTCTAAAACTTTACGGTAATGATTACATTTGCTTGATAAATTGCCTATAAAAATGTTACTAGTGACTACCAACTATTTTAACAGAAGTCAAAGGAGAAAAAAAGATCAGAAAGGGGTGTAAAAACTTTTTATATTATGCAAGAAAGAAAGAAAACAGAAAACAAGCAATCCAAGCCTGCTTGGGAACAAGCAATTTGTACATCACATTCCATTGTGTTGTATTAGCTCCAGGCAAGGAAGAATGGCAGTAAAGAATGCACCCATGACTGAATAATAGAAGATAAGGATAGATCCTTCAGCTATTTGCATCTGCTTGAAAAACACACACACTCACACATGTAATAGATGGGATATTTCCTGCTAGAAACTTTACAAGAAAATGACTGAGAATGTAACTGAACTAAAGACAGAGATGGATGGGGAAAATGCAATGCAAGGAAGCCTAGATAAAAGAACATTTTGTGATGACTCAATCCATGACACCAAACAACCATAATTAGCACTCTGCATAAGGCCAATTCTTTTCCAAAGCATTTTACATCTATGTCCGATCCCATGAATGTTCCATCCATCATGTATAGGAAAAAAAGCTTTTACAAATTGGTTCTAGAATATGTACAACAGTTTTAATTATACAGAAATATCAGAGTATCTGTGTAAAAAGCCAAGTCTGGAATAAAGACATAGAAAAGTCAAGTCCAAGCCAGGACATTTAGTTGAGGGACAATTGTACAATCAGGGAAGCCTCGAAGGAAGGATCCATCAATTAAAAACTTACAAAAGGTTCTCAAAGAAATTCATAGATTTCAAAGCAAATTAACAAACAAATGATCTTCATTGACCACCCTTTAGAAAACTTCTATAAGCATCCTTCAAAGGGGCTGCTAGGGATATGAAAATCTGTTCCATTTTGTTATTCTTGCATTTCTCGTAATCCCACTCACATTATTGTCCTATCCTACTTCCTTGTTGGGTTATGAAGTTTTTTTCTTCTTCTGTATGGAAATTCATGAATATTTTGGCACTTTTTCCCATTAATGGACACATTTTAATGTATCCGTATATTGATTTTATACAGTTTAATATTATTTTAATCATAACTTTTGTGTTTTTTAAGATGCTTTTTTACTAATATGTTTTTTTAAAAATCTTATAAACTGGCTTGAGACCCCCCTTTTGGGGGGGAAAATGAGGAACAGATCAGAACACCATAGAAATATACATATTTTTAACTGTGCACATTTTTCGGATTTACACATTTATTTTTTCTGTTTTTATTTATAGACAACTTCTCCCCATCGAGTTGGGATTCAAGGCAGCTTATAAAATTAAAACAAGCGCAATATAGCTAAAAACATGCAAAAGACTGCCATTATAATCAACTAGCTATTACATTACAAGCCATTTAAAGCAGGTCAGTTACTTCAGTTGCCCCTGGATTAGTGCTCAGCCTTGAGCCATTGGCTGACCTGACACGTTTCCACAAAAGAAAGAAACAATTGTTCCCAATGGGAAAGTATATGGAGCCAATCTCTGACTCACTATGAAAAGAAATTGGCACTCTCACACATTAGATAGCTTGAAAAGCACTGTTAAAGCTTCCATTATATTGTAAAAAGTTAAAAAGCAGTGTAACATACAATTGAAAGCTTTTCCTTAAAAAAAGTCAGTCTATGAAAGCCTGTTGAAATAAAATTATTTGTTTGGCAACAAAATGACAACTTGGAAGAAGTCAATATAGACTCTTTATGAAAGGAGTTCCTGAGTCTACAGCCAGTCACCATGAAAGTCCTTTCTTGCATTGGCAGCAGAGTTTTCTGTGAGAGTTGTAGGACCAAGAGAAGTCTCTTTCTTGAAGGTCTTTGAGCCCAGGGTGTAGTGAAGAATATGGTCCCTGAGACAGGTTGGACCCAGGCTAGGTTTGGTTTGATGCTCATTTTTTTTTCTGTACTAAACTACGCTACAAATCTCAGGAACATATGTATTTCCTCTCTCAGGAAATGTAAAAGGTCTATTTTTGTAGGAAAATGTGAACACAATGAACTTCCTTTCATATCTCTGGGAACTATTATGAGGTTAACATGAACAAAGGTGCGAAATTGAAAGCATTCGTGAGAATTCCTGTGAGACATGATCTATTTTGTATCTCCTTCTTTTTAGCCATAGGATGTATAGGAATCAGAATCTTGATATAGTTTACTGAACTCGAGTTGAAGTCAAAATTCTCTCCTTAAATTATGATTTCAAACTGTGCATGTTTTGCTCTATTTTTCCTACCTGTCAGGCTCTTGTCTAATATTAGGGTGGACAACAGACTTCTACAAAACATCTAACAACCCACACTGGAAATCTGCCAGGAGACACAGAACTGTAGACTTGATAGCTTACATATTTAGGGCAATAAATATAATTCACATTATTCTTTTTTAAAGAAGAAGAGTAATGCAAAATGATAGTTAAAGACACCTTGCTTTAATGCTATAGTGAACTGTTCTCTTAAATTGCCACTTTAATATTCTTAGCTGGAATTCAAACAAGCAAAATTTCACCTAATATTACTAGACGGCCATTCAAAATTCTCTGTCATTTGCTTATAAAACCAAGTCCATTTATTTTCATTTCAAAATCAATATTCTCAATATATTCAACTCAGTTTTCACATTTAATTTAAAAGGCAATAGAATGATACAGAACACTGGGCTTATCAGTCCTGAAAAAAGTGCTAAGTAAATGTCTGAAGAAGGCCACATGTATCAATGTATGATTATAATATGTCTTGATTTTCCTTTTCTTTTTTCTGACTGCTGGGATAGGTATGCTTGTGAATGAATCACATGAAACTCAGTTAATAGCCTAGGGCAGGTCCAGATCTACCATCAAGTGGCAGGTACTAGGCTGATGGATATTTCTCCTGGGCCTCAACCTCAACATGAATAGAATCAAAATGCACATTTAATTCTTCACTTATAATGCAGTGAATTGTGCATAAGTGCAGAACATACTCTTTTTTTGGTATATATTAAAAAATACAACAACTACATAGCACTTTTATCTTCCAGACCCACCTTTGTGTTTGGAGTGTGTCATATCTTTTGTCCTGTCAAAAGAGCAGGCAGAGGGTACAGCAGTGTGGATTATGTTTGCTAACACTGCTGATCTCAAATGCCAATCTCATCCATGTTCTGATTCAGGCTGCAAAATTTCTCATGTTGGCCTTTGATTTGGGCAATTCTCTGTTTTTCAGTTAATCTAACTTATAGAACATGGAAGAGGATATGAGAGATGTTAACCATTTTTGAGGCAAAAGAAAATCACCATTGTTATCAACAAGCATCACACAGAGCACACTTTGGCTGGAACCTTTTGGATTAGCCTCAACCAGAGTAACCCACTGAATCAATTGTTAGCAAGTCAGCACATAGGTCAAATCAGATGATGCAGTGGTTTTACTCTATTCAGGACTAACAATGTGATTTAGGCTTTATGGGTTTCTCTTAAGAGGCACACCGTTTTAGTCATCCGTTGGTATCGGTGTGATTCAAGAGAGCATAGCTGTCCATTTTAAAACTAGTGTGAAAAATGGCTTCATTCATGATCCTGCTCCTTTTAAAAAAGAACATAAAAGTAACAATAAAACCATAATCAGAAAATAAAGTAACATGACTGCTGGGAGAGGCAGTCTTGAGTTATAGCTTGGCTTCCAAAAACAAAACACCCTAGCACTTCTCTTTTAACAAGATTTTACAGCCTCATTTGCAAAATTAAAGGAGTAGTGGAAAAGAAAATTGGCTTGGGGTGAATAGCTCAGTTGAAACAAAAACTACAAGTGAACATAATCAAGCTCCATTCTACTTGCACTGTTGAACACTGCCAGCAAAGATGAAAGCCTTAGATGTTTTGACTCTGAGCAATTAGTTATATCTGTCATATTAGCATGACACATTCACATCTTTCTTGGATCAATAGTCTGCATTTATAACCTTAATTTTATCCATTGTCCATTGTTTGTAGCAGTCAATGCCACACCTTTAGAGAAAGCCCATCAGCAACAGCTGCATATTGCAAAGATAGTACAGTTACTATTCACTCCATTTAGAATCCGAATGTTAGTGAAATGTAATTTGTTTGTAAACCAATGTGCTTCGCCTGCACAAGGCTCCTGGTTCAAACTCTTGACATAATTTGTTAGGCTTCTATATTGGAATGGGGTGTAGTTCAGTGGCAAATGTTGCATGCAGGAGCTCCCAAGTTCAGTGCTTAGCATCCACAGCCAGGGATGGGCAGGGATATAGCTACGGGAGGCATGAAAATGAGGGCATTGTCCCCAGTAAGAATTCTTCCTCTATGAAATTTCCCTTCAGTTCCCAAATTTCTAGCAATTCAGTAATTTAAAATAGTGCTTCATAACCTGGGGTACAGGAACCCTTGGGAGTCCATGAAGCCCTCACAGGGGGTCCACAATGCCCTGTTGCCAGACACCAATAGCAGCAGCAACAACAACAGGGACGTGGCAGTGGTGGGGGTTGCAGGTGCTGAAACTGCTCCTTCATTTGCAAACAATGGAGCAGTTTGGGCATGTTTGGCCAGTTTGCTTTCCCCTGCTCCCACGTCCCTGACAAGAGGAACATTGTGGCGGGCCTATCACACATCCAAACTAAGATTCTGGAAATCAGGGTCTGAATCCCCACTAGGGCATAGAAGCCCACTGGGTGACTTCAGGTAAATTGCATTCTTTCAGCCTCAGAGAAAGCCGAAGGCAACAAATCTTGCCAAGAAAACTGCCATTATAGGTTCACCTTAGGGTTGCTACAAGTCAGTTTTCAAAGGGGGGAGACATGATGGATAGAAGGAACCTCCTCCTGTGGGTGGCACTTTTTTATATATGTATTTATTTTTATTGGATTTTCCACAAAAACACTGTTACATTACTTCTCATCTATCTCCTCCTCATCAAAACATACACAACAAAACAATCATACATAAAACATACTTTACAAATAACCCTAGTAACCCCATTCTGTACAACAACAACAAAAAATATCACTTCCTTTTTATATTTAGAATTCTCTTATTGGCATTATTACCTATATCCTATCTTTAATTTTCTTAGCACATTTAGTTCGTTCCGTCCTAATCGGTATCCTGCTTTTTTCCTTACCCGCTTATTAACCTAAAATTCCGTACAACTCTATTTGTCACTCCGGGACTGAAAATAAAAATTAATTCTTTAAATGCTTAGTATTTTGTGGACCATAATATACACGGTTGGACTTAAAACACCGGTTATATATGATTATCTCTTTCTACACGGAGTTTATGTCTCAACTTATCTGGATTTATCATTTATCATCTACCCTTTTATCCTTTTGTCTGCTATTTGACTTTTTAACTCTCCTCTTTTTCTTCATCTTAGTCCCTTACAGTAATAGTTGCTATTTGTCCCCACCAGTCTTCCAGGATCCTCAATATGGGGTTCCAGGTTAACCGAAACATCTTTAGATCCTTACCCCTCAACAAGAGAGATAACCTATCTATTTCCATCAAATCATAGATCTTAATTAACCACTCCTGGAGAGTCGGCAGTTCCCATTGCTTCCATATTTTCGCGAACACCATCCTTCCCGCTGTTATAATATACAATAACAGTTTTTGTTGTGTTGGAATCAGATATGGAATTTGATCTATCATATTAAGTAAGTATATTTCCGGCAGCATGTCAAATTTCTTTTCCATTACCTTCTCAATCTGTCCATGTAATATTTTCCAATATTTTTGGGCTTGGGAACAGCTCTACCATAAGTGGAACAATGTCCCCTTATGTTCACATTTCTAGCATTTATGATCTGAACTTTTGGTCATTTTACTAATTTTAACTGGGGTATAGTACCATCTATTAAAAATCTTATAATAACTTTCTTTCAACTGGCTAGCTTTTAACCATTTATTCGTCTTGTGCCATGAAGTTTCCCATGTTTCAAGTTGTATCGGGTGGCCAATATCCTGTGCCCATTTAATCATATTCGATTTTATTACTTCCTGTTCAAATTCCAATTCCATAAGTATCTTATAGATCTTTCCAATACAACGACCAACTCCTTTTTTTAGAATAGCATCAAATTTGTTTTCGACTGTCGTAATACCTGTACTATTTATATCTTTGCTTTTTCCAGGAGTTGGGTCATCAATAGCCAGTGTGTTGACAGTCCAGTTTCTATCAATTCATCTCTGTTCTTACATCTCACATTCCTATTTTCAATCTTAAGTAAATCCCTGTATGTAATCCATTTTCCTAATCTAGAGCTATCCCTTCTATAGAAGGCTTCATGTGTAGAAGCCCATAATGAGATTTTTGAATTGTAACCAGACTTTAAGAAGTGATTTTCTGATTATATGGCTATTGAATTCTTTGTTCACCTTCATCTTATCATAGAATAAATATGTGTGCCACCCCCATGCAAGATCAGCCCCTTCCAACATTAATAGCTTCTCGTTTTCGAGCCTCAACCACTCAAGAACCCAGGACAGGGCACAAGTCTGGTAGTACAGCTTCAAATCAGGCAGCCCCATTCCACCTTTTTCCACTGTAGGTGGCACTTTTGGTTATGTGCCTTTAATAACTTCTGGCTCATGGTAACTAAAGTGACTAAAGTGCACCTGTCAGAGGGTTTTCTCTTCTTCTTCTTTTTTGGTAAGATTTGTTCAGAGGGGTTTTTCCTTTCCTTTCGTTTTCCTGAGAGAATGTGTCTTGCCCAAGCTTAGCCAGTGTCTGAGTGGGGATTTGAATCTTAGGCCCTTTCCACACCAGGCTATTAAAACAGCGCAGAGCGACCTCTGACGGAGCTCTTCTGCACCGTGGAGTGGACTGGGTCAGACTACTTTTCGTAGTTCCGCACCTCAGTCTGCTCCAGAGTGACTGGAACTGGTTGCACAGCGTGCTTTTTAAAAACCTCTTTTAAGAGGTTTTTCAAAAGCATGGAGCGTGCGAGCCCATGTCGCTCCGTCGCTGCGCTCCAGTACAGATTTCCAGGTGTGCACTAGTGTGTGCCTGCAGATCTGCCGGGGGCGGGCTTTAGGCTGGCGAGCTTCTCCAGTTGGTAGAGAGCCTCCACCAACCAGAAGCCGCCATTTTGGACGCCGGAGCAGTGTGGAGTGACAAGCTCCAACTGCTCCTCGTTCTGACGGACTCGATCGGACGGAGAAGAAATCTGGTGAGTCCCATTTCTGCCCGATTCACGCCCCATGTGTGGAAAGGACCTTTGTCTCAAGAAGCCTTTAATAAATAAATATTTGAATATTTAAATAAATATTTGAATATGTAAATCTAAATTTAAATATTTAAATCTTAGGTTAAGCCTTAGAGGTCCCTGGCAACAAATTATATTTGCAAATGGTCGCTGTTAAGCAATAGGTTAAGAACCACTGATTTAAAACATCAATTGAGCATTAGAAAGAAAGGCTCAGCATCCAAAGAAAGGCACAGATAATATTACCAAGGGGATGCAAACACAGCAAATCTAAATGTTCTAGATGTGAATGATTTTCAATTTCTCACCCTCTGCAACTTTGGAGACTGAAGGAAAACTTCACTGGGGCAGAATTCTTGTTTGAGAGGGCAATACTTTTATTAAGCCCCACACAGCTCTCATTAAAACTCTGTTGAGCTGCTCATAGATGATACTGAGCTCGATGAACTAGTGGTCTGACTCAGTATAATACCAGTTCCTAGGTTTTTCATATCTTGCTCAGCCAGGTTCTTAAAAGCTCCCTTAATCATAGTGGTCCCTAACACTAGTGTTCTCAAAATAAGTTTGTAAAAAAAATATTAATTTAATCTACTTGCTATGTTCATATGGGTTCTTCAGGGTTCACTGTATAAATGTACTTTCAGTTTGGTTATTTTTATGTAAAATTTTTTTATTAAAGGTGGGCCCTCCACTCCATTAATTTTAAATGAAATGTTGTTACTCATTTGTAACTCAAAATTAAGTGACAGCGAAGCAAAAATGAAATACATGCTACCAAGGAATAAGCCTAACATTCTCAGTTGGCAGATGCAGGTCCAAAAATTTTCATTACAGGAACAAATGATCTTTCAGTTTTTTAAAAAACTTGTTTTGTGAAGAGCCATACAAAATATGATGAGCACATTTGAAATTACACTTTTTCCCTGAACTAGAATGCCTAGTCTACATACTAAGAAAGCTCTATTGCTGTTAATAAAAGGATTAGCTAAAACAGAATAAGCTAAACATTCACAGTGTTCTGTTTTGGGAAAAGAAACTATCAGTGCATATTATCCCCAGAAGACAAGAGCTTGGGAAAGCTTTTTTTATTATTATTATAACCCCCAAAATCCCATGTTGTCTGTGGATTCTAGGAGTAGAAGTCAAAAAGCAACTTTTCCAAGCTCTCAGGTAACTGCAAATTATTTTTGTTGTGTGCCTCCAAGTTGTTTCTGACTTATGGTGAACCTAAGCAAAGCTAGCATGAGTTTTCTTGGCAAAACTTCTTCAGAGGAGCTTTTCTACTCTCTTCTTCTGAGGCTGAGAGAATATGACTTGCTGAAGGTCACCTAATGGCTTTCCATGGCTAAGCAGGGATTCAAACACCAGAGCCTCAGTCCATTACACAACCCACTACTTCATGCTGGTTATCTACATGCAAATTATACCCAGGACACATTATATCTCAAAGAAAATACAAATAGAAGTTTAGAAAGATTATTTTTTAGACTACAAGTCCCAGAATCCCATGTAATCCAGGGAATTCTGAGATTTGCAGTCCAAAAAGTAATTCTGCCAAGCTTAGAGATAAATGAGATAAATATTCTTAAAGTGTGATAAAAATAGAATCAGTTCCATTTGGGTTGGGTCAGCAATAAAATACATTTTCCAGTGTTCAGAAAGTAATGGTTTTCTTCTACATCATTTTCACACACTACTTAAAATTATCCATACAGAAAACTAGAATCATGAAACAAAGGTCACTACCATTAGATCTGACTCTCATCATGTTTGCCTATTCATTAGTTTAGATTAAAGAAAATTGGCTCCAAAGCATCTATGGGTGCAAGAAAGACAGAGAGAGATGGGAAATGGATATACATCTGAAATCTCTCCTAAATTCAAAGCCTTGTCCAATTCTCTCAAAGCATAATCTAGGCATTTGATAATTAGGACAAAGTAGACAATTCCCATTTTCCCATTTTTCAAACATCAGAATATGGCCTATACAAAATGAGTTATATGAGTCAATACAAAATACAAAAAGAGTTATAGGAGTCAATAACAATGAATTTCCATGGCCCATATTCTCTCCTATACCACCACCCCGCTTTAACACAAGGACTTCCCAAGCACCAGGCCACAGAACTTCCTACAGAGAAAAAATAGGGAGCAAGGGAAAATAATATCTTCCCTTCCCAAACAATAGCAGACACAGTCTCCCTAACTGTGAGGAGCGTTTCAGGAACAGTATAGTCTTTATAGACAGTTTACACACAAAAGTTTACATACATGTGTGCACAGAGAGGTGAAAGGGAACAACCTGATTAAACAATACACCAAATTCACAGTAAAGTTCTCATAATAAGCCACACATTCATATTTCACTGACTCAATCTATTTTTTAAAGTATAAAATGTAATATTATATCAGTAAACCCTATGGGAGAAATCCACATTACTGAAGCTTAACTGGTATGGAAGGCAGTGCCTGCAGAAAATATTCCACTTGGCTTATAGGTTAAATGTGGACAATCTGGAGATACCTATCTTTTCCTTTTATCTTTCTATTTTAACTTTTATTATCCATAACAAAGGATGAATTTTAGTGATCAGACATAACCTTTGGTATGTTCAAGTGATTTCTTTGAACTCTGGCAATTGTTTAAATGATTTATAAATAAATAAACAAACAAACAAACAAACTCTGGCAATTGTTTAAATGATTTATAAATAAATAAATAAATAAAGCAAGCAAGCAAGCAAGCATAACTTTATTGTCCACCCCATGGGCTCAGTTGTCCTGTAAGTTTTCATCCCATTCTTCCTTTCATTTTACAAGAAATCTTTAATTATCAAAGCTACTGCAGAACAATTACATCTGTATCACATCTTTTAATGGTTACCCCACTTCAGGAAGAAGGCAGTAAAGTTTTTTCTGTTTTTGTAAAAAAGAGGTTCATTCTTGTGTGTGTGCTCATACACAGAAGTACACAGATACAATACAGAGGGTTGCAAGAGTCAGATATCCTAGTCATACATTTTACCCTGCAGGTAAATTTTGAAATTGGTTTTATGTTGACACAGGAATTAAGCTTCTCACACTGCCAATCTGCAACACTGATTTTGTATTTGTAATATTCTTTTGAAAAAAGAGAGAAGAGAAATTCTCATGATGTAGTTCCTTAGGTTTTGCTAGATTTTGTGGGTTGCTGTTGCCTCTGTGTCCAACTCATTCCATTCTTTTTTTTCCTCCTCCCCCCTTTTTTTTTTGAGGTTGGTTATAGCAATTTCTTGGATCTGCACTCGAGTTCTTTCAATTTATTTTTTTTTTAACAAAACTTGAGGAATGGTTTGCTGCAGTGGTCCTATGGTCTGAAGGGCGTACGTTCTCATCTCGGACATATTATTTTGTAGTTTTAGAGAAAAAGTGCTATTTGTCTGACACACTCTAGTACAATAATTCTAAGAAATTTAAAAAGAAAAGGAGAAGGAATCTCCTCCTCCTCTTCTTCTTCTTCTGGTTCCAAAATGTCTTAGAATTGAGAAGAAACCAACTCAAGGATGAGAATAAGATTTTGCAGCTGGTGCATGGAATTGCCAGAAAAAAATTCTGGGACAACAGAAGAAAAAAATCCCAACAGATCTTCCCTATATGGTGGAGCTCTATTTAGCTCCTTTAGCTTGACCCTATCTGGTAGAGCTGTCAGTGCCGGGCGGAGAACAGGCGGAGGCAGGGGAGCTGGGTGGAGGAGCAGAGCTTTAATGCAGCCAGCAACCAAAAAGTACAGCAAATTGTCCTTAATGCAGGCAGAGCTTTTAACACAGTCCTAACAGAAATTAAGGGTTGCGTCACCCAGGAAATAAAAGGCTGCAAAGGAACAAAAGGCTGGTTACTTCACCAAGGCAGGCGGAGAGGCTGGACACAGGCACGAACAGGAACAAGGCACAGACAGCAGGACCACGGCAAACTGACGGTTGTTGCTCCGTGCCCCTCCCTGCCCGGCACCTGCCTCAAGTAGCTCTCTGAGCCTGGCGTTGGACAATCCGGCACGGCCGCGCAGCTGAGGGCTTGCAGCTGTGCTGTGCCTCACAGCTGGGAGCTCTCCACCCGTTGCCTCCTCTCCAACAGCCACCGGGACCGGCGGACGGCCTCCTTGGCCTGTCGTCGCTGTTAGAAAGGAGGAGGCGAGGCGGAGACGTCAGCCTCCTCCGGATCAGGGCCACGGGCGGAGGTCTCGACCTCCCGCGGATCGGGGCCGTGGGCGGGAGAGGCGGAAGCCTCGGACTCCCGCAGATCGGGGCTGCGGGCGGGAGAGGCGGAGGCTTCGGCCTCCTGCGGATCGGTGTCGCGGGTGGGCGGAGCCCAGGGAGCAGGCCCAGGACCCGCCCTCCCCGGCGAGCCGGCCTCCGCCTCCTCCCCCGCGCCTGACGGCGAGGGACCTGATCCTGCGGCCTCCCGGTAAGTCGCGCCAAGCCTGGCGGCCTCCGTGGCCTCCGGGCAAGGTCAATCGGCTGCAGCAGCCTCCGCCGCATCCTCTGGGGCCTCCACCGCCTCCGCCGCCACCTCCGAGGTGGCCTCAGGGGCACCGGCAGGCCCAGCCTGGCCCGTGCCCCTGACAGAGCTCTATTTAGCTCTAATTAGCACAGAGTCCCTTCCATTATTTCTTATACACGCTATGCATTTTTATTCCTGGTTTTATTACTCTTGTGAGATCCAACCTCAATAGTTCTTGAGTTAAGCCTAGATTTTGGGATATGTAATACCCATAAAATGTATTGCCTCTTGTTAAACTGGAAGCATACTGAAACCTAATTTTATATTCACTTCTTGCTAGGAGTCTGTTGAACCACAACAGCAAACTGATATATTGGAAGAAATATCCATTTATGACAGAAATTGTTTCCCAAATTGTAAATGCCTTAAAAATAATTTCCTGCATGGTAGAATGTATATCTTACAACTTAAACTTCTGGCCCAAATCCATTTGTTGGCCCCAATAAGAGTTTACTTAATAAAGCCATGGGAATTTGGGAAGTCAGCACAGATATGAATTCCATCATGTCTATGGATGTTTTGAAATGATTTGGTTCTTGAAAGCTGATCTCTAGCAGACACAATAAGCAAAGTTCAAAAAATAAATACAAATAAAATAACACTGCCGTGCTGTTCTACAGTTGGGTGGGAATTATGCAGTCTGTGGGCCACATGCAACATCACCAGGAAACAACTGTTAAACGCGGGGAAAATCACCACCCATCAGTGCCGAGTGTGAAAGGCACACCCAAGCCTCGCATTCAAGGCCTGCCCAGCCTGACACCTCTTTGTGTTCAGGTCTGAACAGCCAGGGAGATCTCTGAATCAAGCCAGGGCCAGAACAAACTGGTCTGCATCAGTTCTCCCTTTCTGAGAACCCAGTCCCTTCCTCACTCTTCTCCCCACTTGGCTTCTTCCTTTCAGGGACTCTCCCCCTCTACTGCCTTCCCTAAATCTTCCCTTCTTCCAGATGTAAGGATCAGCAGTAATTTATATTTTCCAAGACTGTGGTACTGTTAGCACTAAGGTCAAGATGATATTATTGGTAGCGTGTATATTCAGAATTCAGAATGAGACTCTGTTACACTGTTTTAAGGAACACAGAACTTTAAACATTTATTGTAGCATCGTCACTTTAAATGTGTTTTGTATCTAAATGTTTAGAAACAGCACACCATTCTTCTCTCTCTTTCTCTCTATCAATTCATTCACTATCTTTCATATACCCAGCTTCTCAGTTCTCTCTCCCACGGAGCTCTTCAAATTCCCAATCTCTCCAAACACACCACAAATCACACACTCCTTCAAACACACACCAGACAGTTAAAATCCATTATTTTCCTCTTTCCACCAGCCCTTCCCCTGGGCTATCCAAGGTTTCATTTCACCAGCCAATCAGCTTAAACACTCTCAGTTGCCAAGGAGGATCTGTTGTCAAGACCCCCTCCCATCAGGTTCGTCACAACAACAACAAAAAGAAAACCACCAAAAACTTGAATATCACTGCTAGTTTTGAAATTCCTGCATGTGGCCCACATGGAGACTCAATTTATACTCACCCATGCCTTAATGTGAACTTTGGATGGAGAGAGAGGGTCATTCCAAAGTGAATTCATAAAGTATTCATAATCTAAATAATCAGTATTTAATTGGCCATCCAATTTTATAAATAATTCGTCCCACGCTGCCTAGCTTGCTATGGCAGGGGGGGTACGGCCTTTGCCGCCCTCCCACGCCACGAGATCACACTGCATTGGCCGACGGGAGGAGGAGGGGCGGGGCTCAGCATTTGGAGCCCGCCCTCCTCCCCGTCGGCCATTCTCGTCGATCCAGGCAAAGGAGGAGGTCGTATCAGCCCTGGGCGCAGGCACCACATGGCTGATTTGAGGCCTGTTCAGGCCTTCCTCCTTCACTGGGACCCGAGGGGCTCCTGCAGCGTCCGGGCCTTTTTGGATGGAGCCGCCGCCTCGGTAGCCGCCCAGGTAAGGCCTTGGCCGCTTCGCTGCGGCCGCGTCGGTGCCGGCAGTGGGGTACTGGGCATTATTCGCAGCATTTATTATCTCAACAGTACGAATCTGTAAAGTGGAGCTGTGTTGTCACCAATGTTGATTCTTGTAATGCAGCAGAGGGCATATTTATGTTTGACAACCAGCCAGAACAGTTAAAATTTGTAGATATTCTGAAATGCAGGAATGTAAATTTTCATGAGTTGCAAGAATGAGTAATATTGCTATAGGTCTTCAAATTATACAGCATTTGCATAGTATTTTATCTTAGTATCTTCACTAAGGCCATTTTAGCACTACGGCTGGGCGGGGCCTCCTGCCAGGCCAGTAAATGTTTTGTACCTGGGGAGGAAGGGGTGCATTTCAGGCAACAAATTGTTTTAGAAGAACCCCTAGTTACTTTTCTGTAAAGTGTCCCAATATTTTTATGGGAAGATTACTGTATGACAAGTGTTATCACGCACTCTTGATGATATACTATAACACAGAGAAACTTCAGAGTCCAAAAGCTTGGAAGAATGGGACACATAGGCAAGGGGCCCATTCGCACTACACAGTTAAAGTGCTATGATTCTACTTTAACTGTCATGGTTGCCAGCTATGGAATGCTGCAGTTTATGAAGCAGTGGTTACAATTTGCAGTCAGAGAGGGCTGCAAACCCCAGGATTCTACTGGTTGTTGCCATGGCAAACACAAGTAAGATACAGAATATCTTTGCAAACTGAAGAACTGGGTTGGAAGCTAACTGCACTCTAATAGTGGATAGGTATTATTTTAGTGTTAGGAAGTGCTGCAGCATCAGCCTTCAGTTACAGATCCCAGGTTTTGGTCTGTAGATATCCGTGCAGGGATGATAAAGTTATCTGGAATTGCTTAGGGCAAAATCGAAGACATTTCTGCCCAAACCTGTGATTACTGTAGAACTCTTTGTTTTATGGACAAATCTTGGTCCATAATACATAGTAGAATGATCCTGAGCTTGCATTATGTTAAGGAAAACATATCTAGTTCAGAGGGACAATCTGGCACGGGCACATTTCAATGCCGCACTTTTTCCATGAGGGCAGAACTCATTATCTCCCATACCAGCAGCCTTCTGTCTGATGGAACGGAAGGGGGTGGAGAGTTGGCCTGTCATATGGGATAATGCATTAACTTCCTTCACTGATAGGGCCTTCTACATTCAGACTAACAGTACAATATTATTGCTGACACTGCTTTCTGTTTTTGCTTTGATCCCTTTGCACAGGCAGTGATGGTGTACAGAGCAACCAGACCCAAACTCCTGACTCTGAAGGATTCTTCCTCAGAACCAGGCACTGTGGGGAGGATGCCCTGGAAGTTTGCCTTTGTCTAATAGACAACAATTGACTCTGTGTTTTTCTCTGCATTCTCTTCAGGAGATTCTGTGCAGTTTCTGAATTTTGGAGAGGTCTTTTGGGGCCTTTAACAGCTGCTGTATCTAACAGGCCAAGATCTATCACTGATCTTTCCTTTAGTAATTATACTTGATACAGCAATAAAGTAATACTATGGCTGGATACACAGTGGACTAAATAGGCATCTAAAGCAAGTGGTTCTTCTAGTGGATTAAAAGACGTTTATGCCAGATGCCAGTACATCGGTATCCAACAGGTAATGTAGATTTTCATCAGGGTAGTTTTGTTTTCTTCCTGTTAGTATTGAGCATCAGTGAAATGAAAGGAATGGGAAAAGAAGGTCAGGAATCAGCCACCTTCTTTACCTTCTTTTATTAAATCCAACATAAATCATATTTAAGACCAAAGAAAAACATGAACCAAGGGGGAAATCTATGAGGCACACTTCTGTGTACCAACAGCAACTCAAATGTGCCATGGTACACAGAAGAGGTATGTTCAGTTAGGTATATTGCATTTGATACAGCAGTGCGGGTGGTGCGCAGGCATGGGGTTTGGGCTGAGCTGGCCAAAGCAGATATCAAGTCAGCCTTCCGCCTACTACATGTGCACCCATCCAGTTTTGAACTTTTGGGGTTTACCTTTGAGGGTAAATTTTACGTTGAACACTCCCTCCTGATGGGACGTTCGGGTCGTGTTTTGCCTTTGAGACATTCAGTACCTTTTTGGATGGGTCATTAAAAGGAAATCAGGCCTTCAGGGCTTTGTGCAACATTGAGATGATTTTCTATTGTCGGACGCTGGGGCTCCGGGAAATGCACATTTTTTTGTCAGAATTCGCATCCTTGATGGGAGAACTGGGTGCCCTTGGCACACGAGTAAACAGAAGGCCCCACACAGGGACTTACATTTTTGGGGAATTGAATTGGACAGTAAACCAAGGCCATAAATTGCCTCCAGCTAAAGTTCAGGATCTCGGGTCAGGGGTGGCAATTTTCTGGGGTAGGCGCAAAGCGACTCTTAGGGAATTTCAGGAGACATTAGGACATCTGAATTTTGACTGCAGGGGATGGCGCGTGGCAGGGCGTTTATCAGGCGGCTTTGCAATGCCTCTAAGGGTGTCACCAAGCCACACCACTGAATTAGGATCACTAGAGAGTTGAAGTTAGACTTAGAAGCATGGCAGGAGTTCTTGGCTGTTTTTAACGGTGTCGCCTTTTGGCGTGATGAAATTAAAGTTAAGGATACATTGCAAATATATTCTGACGCAACAGGTTCCATTGGCTACAGTGTCTTTTTCGGAGGCAGGTGCTGCGCTTAGAGATAGCCCGGGAGTTGGGGCGGAAGCGGGCATCACAGCTGACCTGAAAATTTTTGGAGTTTTCCCAATATGAGGTAGCAGTGTGCATCTGGGCACGTAAGTAAGCAAATGACGCTGCCCAGTTTGGTGTGATACCAGGCTACAGTCAGAGTGCTCAACTATCCTTCTTCAAAGTAATAGCGTGTTATGAGACTGGAGCGGGCTTCGATGTCTACGATTTAGCATTGTTTTCAAAGCAGTACATGTTGCGGGCATTGATAATTCTTTGGCTGACTCTCTTTCCCATATGCAGATGGAACGCTTTAGGGAACTGGCTCCAGCCCTACCAGAACCGATGCCCGCTGGCCTGTGGAATCTTGGCGGGGTGAGGTAATGAGGATGATAAGTATGTCAATCGCACCCAACACTAAGAAGGGTTACAGCAAGGCAGTTAGGGAATTCAGCAACTTTCGTAAGTCCAAAAGGTTGCAGGACACTTGGCACTCCCAGTAGACCACATTTTGCAACTTTGTGTGGTCCTTAAGCAAGTAAACGGTACAAGGTAACAGGCAACCACTTTCTCCTGGTACCCTGAGGGGTTTGGGTGATGCATGGAAAGTAGTGTGTTCCTGAACATATGAGGCTCTTTTGTTTCACTCAGCAGCTCTCATTGCATTTTTCGGGGCGCTAAGAATAAGTGAATTGGTCGTTCAGAGCAAAGAGGATAGATTAGACAGGGCCCTGGAATTCCAGGACCTGTCTTGGGGGAGCAGAATTTCTGTCTGGTCATAAGGGGATCAAAGACAGATCAGGCCAAACAGAGCGATGTTGTGACCTTACGGGAATACATTGATGCAACCTTGGGCCCGGTAAGGGCACTTAGACCTTATACTGCTAACAAAGGAACATGTGGGACCTCTTTTTTATCATGCAGACACAACTCTACTCACTAGGTATCAATTCTGAACCATTACAAAGAAGGCCCTGCTACAATTGGGCCTGTAGGGAGTCAATTTTGGCACACACTCATTTTGCATAAGGGCTGCTTCCACTGCAGCACAGATGGGCATGAAAGCTGACGACATCAGGAGGATGCGTAGGTGGAAATCCTCGGCGTTCAGGCGCTATGTCAGGCCAATTGATCTGCCTTAACGTTTTGGTTCCTTTCCAGATTGACCTGTTGCGGAGGAGAGGAAGCGAATGTGAATTTGCGGTCACAGTTTCAGGTCCTGGGCCAAGCGGCAAGCTTGTAATGGTTATATGGGCCCGAACCTGGGACTGGGTGATCGGGCGGCCATACATTGGCTTGGAAAGAGAGGTCTGCAGTGGCATGGCTTGCTACCTCTGTTGTTCAGGGAGCGCGGTGAGCCTCCTCCTGATGTGATGGTCATTCACCTGGGTGGTAATGACCTTGGACTGCTAAAGGAAAGGCCTTGGTGTTACAGGCCATTCATGATATGCGGCTTATGTTGTTCAGGGAGTGCAGTGAGCCTCCCCCTGATGTGCTGGTCATTCACCTGGGTGGTAATGACCTTGGACTGCTAAAAGGAAAGGCCTTGGTGATATAGGCCATTCATGATATGCGGCTTATGCAAGGCACATAGCCTCACACTTCTATTGTTTGGTCTGCATTGATACAAAGGACATGGGGAGAGTGTGCTGATCCCCGGCACATAGAACGAGCCCGCCAATTGGCGAATAGGGAGATTCATTGTGCCTTGATACAGGGCTTGGGTTACTACATTCCTCACCGACATTGTTTTTAGTAAACTGGAGATTTATTGGCATGATGGCGTACACTTGTCACCAGAGGGCAATCAAAATTTTTACAGGATTTGCAAAAGGGGCTGGAATTGATTCTGAGGGGATGGGGGGATAAGACTAAGCGGATGCTTGCCCTTATCCATGGCCGGCAGGGGGGGCTTTAGGTTCGATGTGTACCTATGGCACCCCCCCCTTGTGGGTGTAGGATAAATCCTATCCTTGGGGAGGGCCCTGGGATCACCAAACTTGCTGTGCAGCGGGGGGTGGGCCTTGGAGCTCTCCTTCCAGACAAGGGCTGGCCAAAAGTCTTCATGCAACTTTAGCGGTTGGCTTTGGGGCCCGGTATTTCGCCCAACGGCTAGGGGAGATGGTTGGGAGCTTCCTCTTGACCCTAGTCTGTGGATACTGTATACCCCCCCATTTTTCTCCTCAGATCATAAAACGCAAGTTCATGTTCAAGTTGAAGTTCAAGTTTAAGTTCACCCCTTGTTAAATAGGCATATTAATAAATTGCCCTAGTTCAACCCAAGCTCTGTCTGTGGTCTCGTTATTTCGTGGGTTGGGCGGCAATTCGTCCCACGCTGCCTAGCTTGCTATGGCGGGGGGTCAGCCTTTGCTGTCCTCCCATGCCACGAGATCATGCTGCATTGGCCGACGGGAGGAGGAGGGGCGGGGCTCAGTATTTGGAGCCCGCCCCTCCTCCCCGTCAGCCATTCTCATCGATCCAGGTGACCCACCCTCCCCCCGATGGTTTCAGTTTAAAATAGCTGGTCGCTTCGGGGCCGGGTAGGAATTTTTCCCTCTCTATACGGGGGGTTTTTCGCCTACCCTACACTGCACCTAGGGTGGGGTAATTGGCTTTTCAGGGTGGTGTCTTAATTTGGTATTAATTAGGTTGTCACTGTCTACATATAATTATGCTGGCCGGCAAGGGGGGCTTTAGGTTCGGTGTGTACCTATGGCACCCCCCCTTGTGGGGTGTAGGATAAATCCTATCCTTGGGGAGGGCCCTGGGATCACCCCACTTGCTGAGCAGCAGGGGGTGGGCCTTGGAGCTCTCCTTCCAGACAAGGGCTGGCCAAAAGTCTTCATGCAACTTTAGCGGTTGGCTTTGGGGCCCAGTATTTCGCCCAATGGCTAGGGGAGATGGTCGGGAGCTGCCTCTTGACCCTAGTCCGTGGATGCTGTATACCCCCCATTTTTCTCCTCAGATCATAAAACGCAAGTTCATGTTCAAGTTGAAGTTCAAGTTTAAGTTCACCCCTTGTTAAATAGGCATATTAATAAATTGCCCTAGTTCAACCCAAGCTCTGTCTGTGGTCTCATTATTTCGTGGGTTGGGCGGCAAATAATTCTGAGCTCCTTGCAAATATGTACTGGATAGGTTTAAACTGCCTTCTGTGAGGGGTACCCTGACTGGGGAACAACCAACATTCAGGAAAGCTGAACAGTAGGGAATGTGGGGGAAGCTTCTTGGGCTTTTATTTGGATGTTGGCAGGAGAAGACATGCAATCAGGAAGCATGAAAGACTGCATCTGACTCCAAAGTCCAGGGGACTGTTTAAGTATGAATTGCGAGGATCTGAAGAACTGCCTAGCCAGCAGAAGGATCTGGAACAAAGAAGAGCCTTCAGTTCTACGCCTGAAGAAACATCAAACAATCTGCAATTGGACCAGAGATAAATTCACTGGAGAAGGAAAGGCTGAGGACAGTCAGCTTAAGAATGAAGGATAAGTTGTGTTTGCAATACCAGATACTAGATCAGAAAGAACATTTTCAGAGAAGTTGGTGCTGCAAATCCCTACGCACCTCCAGCATGTACAGACTGGTAACACCTGGGAACTAAATGGGGTACAACTTCTAGCTGGGTTTTGGTTTTGAACAAAAGACTACAGAATTCCCAAAACTTAAGAACAAAGGAAAAACTTATTGATTTATAAATTACACTCACGTGTCAGCCAAACTGGTATGTTGAACATATGACTAAATGTAAAGTATAATATTGTTTACATATTTTAAAAATGTCACTTTTCTAATAAGCTGATTGTAAAAAAAAAAATGGTTCCTCTTTCTAAATGATCTTCATAAAATTATCCTATAAAATCCAAGCCCAGTCAACTCATTGAGTATTTAGCAGGTCTTAGATGTCAGTTATCTCTTTGGTTGCTGTAAATACTTGAAGAATTGTTTCTTCAGTCTTTCCTTTTGGTCCAGCATTTGCTGTTGTCACAGATTCACAAATTTGCACACTTCTGTCTTTACCACACTATTTTCTAAACAGAAGACCAATATATGACCATGCAATGTTCACCTTACAAGCAATTAGCCATTACTAATTTGGATTTGTCTATTACAGAAGGCAGAAACTCAAAGTAAACACTCAAAGTGAACACTCAAACTAAAACCTAGAAACATATTCAGTCATGTCACCTATATATAAATTTTGCACAATGCCTCATCTAAAAATTAAGTGTAGTTCCAATAAAGTCATTTGCATGCCCCCATACTTCTGCTTCCTGCTCCCTCAAAGCCTCCTGAATGCTATTGTTCTCTTGTTCAACAGTGTTTCTAACTTCATAAAGCAGTAATACTGCTTGGACTGCTTGGACATGTGGGAAAACTTCTCAAGCAAGGTTTTGGGTGGCACAGAAGTCTAGAACAAATAGGAGAAGGAAGGTGCATGATTTATTTAACCACGTTGCCTCAGAAATTTAAAGAAGTGGACATAGTTTCAGTTCCATGACAAGGTGATTATTAATTTTGCCCTTCTGAAACTTTGATGAACCACTTGCATTTATCTGTTATAACTTCTTCTCCATAACAGATACATTTCTCTTTCAAAACACTGCCTGCTATTTCATATAACCTGTTGGGTTTCAGTCCAACATGAAAAGACACTATTTGTTTAATTTTTGTCTCCACCAATATATTTGTATTCAAGTCCTTCAGCCTGTCTTCATCTAGACTTCGGGACCAGTCAGTCAGTTGAACTAAACTTCAATTCTAACATAATGTATATCCCAACATATTAAGTCAATTCAATAAACAGCTCTTTGAAATTAAACAGTTCCAATTTGCTTTCATTTCAGCTTCTTTGTATGCATGTCATTGCCAATTTGATGCTACCCTTGCCAAATTAGTTAGACCTTTGTACAACCACTGATCCATGCAGTTCCAAAGGGACATGAGCACTTCGTTAGTCTAACCTTCTATCAAACACTCATAAATTTACCTGATCACTGAGCAGATTATTTTTTTAAAAAAAGTCTTTGCAAGGCAATAATTATCTTTATCTTTAGTTATTTGTAGTACTTAGCATATTAGCTTCTCCACCTTCAAATGTGATCATTTCCTATGCTGGGTTGATCAGTGTCTTGTCTGCCAAGTGGTAATTCATCACTGTTTAGAGTTTTCATTGCATCCTTCCAGTTTCAGTAACATTGCTGAAGAATGACCAATGCTTTGTCTCCACTACCCTTAGATTGATCCTGCTGATTTTGCCTCTTCCAAAAGCAAATATGCTTTCATTTGACATAGGCCCTTTCCACACGGGGAAATAAAACGTTGTAGCGCGACCTCCGTCGGAGGTCTACATCGTAAAATGGATTGGGGCAGATTACTTTTGTGTAATTCCACACCCCAATCTGCGCTAGGGTGTCCAGAAGTGGCAGCGCTGTGTGCTTTTTAAAAAACACTTTTCAAGTGGTTTTTAAAAGGCAGAGGGAGTGCAGCCGCGTGCAGCTGCGTCGCAGCGCCCAGTGTAGATTTGCAGACGCGTGCAAGGGCATGCCTGCAGATCTGCCAGGGGCGGGCTTTCCAGCTGGCGAGCTTCTCCAGTTGGTGGAGAGCCTCCGCCAGTCATAAGCCGCCATTTTGGGCGCTGCGGGATGCTGACGAGTGTGCAGCAGTGAAAACGTGCTGCTCCACGTGGCAACAGACTTACCGGGTTTAAGGTAAGCTCCGTTTCAGCGTGGTTTTCCCCCTTTCTTTGCCCGCGTGTGGAAAGGACCATAGTATCACATTTCCAAACATTTTTATGGATGAATTCAGGCAAATCTAAACATACTATGCCATTTTACAGCTTGTCTGATGGTAGTTCTAACCATGTGGCTTCCATTTCCCATACTCTTTCTGCCAAACCAATATGAAGTATAGAGGGGATAAAGCTGGACTCACTGTGTGATAAAAAGCTAAACATGAATGCCTTTCAATTGGGGGGGGGGCTCTTGTATTGCATATTCTTAAATGCAGATTTTAGGAATGGGACCATCAGTATAGTTCTCTAGATGATGCTGAGCAGCAGCTTTCATCATGAGAAATTGGTATAGCCAATAATGACAGATGAGAGGAGTTGGTATTTGACAACATCTTTGGATAACAGTACCATCAGAATCAAAATGTTTGATTGGAGAAATATAGGGTACAATGTCTTGCCCTTACATGCAATGCAGGCATCAACAACAGAAGAACCTGCAGTGATAAGATGTCCTCTGAGGTCAAAAACCAGGCCCTATGAATCACTTCTTTTTATCCTAAGAAGAATCTATAACACTCTGGAAATATGCACTTTTTAAATTTCTGATCTAATTTAATCTACTTTTTACCAAATCTTCTCTGGATTCCAGAAAACAATATAGTGTTCTATTGCTTTAATGCGGGTATCTACATTAGTCTGATGCAGCACAAAAACAGTGTGGATTCAGTTCAAAAGAGGTAATGATGTCACTCACAAATTGTTTAAGAAATATCAGGCTCTTTGAGTCTTTCATCAAGAAGCAATTTAGTCTCTGCCTTAAAACTACAGAGATTTCTTGTGTTTTTATATTTTTATTTTCTTGTCAATTAACACAGATTTCTGTGCCTAAATTCTAAACCAGAAGTCTTGCTGGATAAATCAAAATTACTAATAAAACAGTGTCTAAAGCATAAATACACCATATACTAATATACTAATAGTATAGTCCCTAAAGCACTAATTATTAATGTCACTGAACCCCTTTTGTTCATTTTTGAAGTCCGAAATTCAAAGCCAAACAGAGACTACAAGCACAAAAATGAATCAATGTCAGTTAGCTCTTTTTGAATGATTTTGGAGCTACTATCTGTTGGCAAACCAGTGTAGAAAGCCTTCTCTTCTTAAGGCATTCTCGTGTTTTGTGTAGATTTAAAAATAATATAACACACACACACACACACTTTATTGGCTGCCACTTACCTTTCACTATTAATTCGGCATAGTTTGAAACCCCTGATCCACCATCTGAGCGGATGACACATCGATATTTACTGACGCTCCGTTGGGAAGTGTCAGCTACACTGACAGTCGCAGAAAAACGTCTGTGGTTCACTACTCTGGTGACCATTAAAGCTGTGTCTCTGCCATTCCATTGCTGCAAGACAAACAGGGGAGGGGGGACAAAGCAAACATAATATGGTCATGGGAGAGAATTCTAAATTCATTTATGCTTCAGGCTTCATAATTCTTCACTATAACACAAAATAATGATATAGGCTAGAATCTTCTGTCCTGGGTTATGTTAGGTAACTTAGCTAGATAGCACAGAGAGTAAGGAATGCTGTTAGTGGATTGCAAAGACATGTAACAGGACATGGACAAGAGTATCCTAGGGTTGTCTATCTGTCTGTCTGAGTTAAATACTGAAGTAGAAGTGATGCATCAGGGTGCTGGTTCCTCCCAAACTTTTCCCCAGTTCAAACTGCCTTGAGGATACCACCCCCCACTAGGTTGAAAATGATACTGTTGATATGAATTTCAGTCAATGAATGTGCTGCATGGGGAGATAACAATCTTGGAGTAGAGGAGCTGTCTATAGTTCTACTGTCATGAATAGGTCACCACCCACTGGAGTTTAGACTTACTGGGATTCAGAGACTCTGTAAGGGTGGGGTAATGAGGAAGTTGACCTGCTCCAGGAGGCTGTTGGAGCCAGATGGTTTCCTGAAAGCTCTTGGGGATCTTCTTGTCACCTCATTGGTTGAAGCCTTGGTTCATCTATGGATTGAAAAAAATGGCCAAGGCAGTGGATCTAACTGGTCCTGAGCATTCCCTGCTAACCTCCAGTCTTCCAGAGCTGATGGGGTAGTGAGAAAGTGGGTAGAGTCACTCTGGTGGAAAGTTCAGTATGAAACTGACTGAACATATACTAGAGATTATTTGAAGGCCTCTTGTATGTAGCACAAGTAGGAAGAAAATCTGCTACCATTGTGTCTGCAAAGAGCAGGCATGTTTTGAGAAGTCCTGAACCAGGGGGAGATAATACAGTCTGCTGTGAAGAATTTGCCTAGCACTATGCAGATAAATAAGACCCATTCTTAAATAAGACCCATTCTGAGCTGCCTTGCTGGAAAAGGATTTTGAGACATTGTTTTATGGTGACTGTTCCTTTCTGGAGGAACAAACTAGATTTGGCTGTTTGCCTGAGGAGTCCTCAGGCTGTTTGCCTGTGGAATCCTCACATTATTTCACATACATTCAAAACTAATGAGAGAAGTTGTCCAGGAGATTAGGATTCAATGCTGCCACTATGTTGTTGACACACCACTTTAATTCTCCCTTTCAAGGCTAGTCAGGACACTAATCTCAGTGAGGCAATAGCCTCATATGGTAGAGGGCTAGATGTAGCAAACCACACATACATGTGTGTACACATACAAAGGAGTCATAGCAGGGCCCTTACTACTCTGGATAGCAACCAACCATCTGTGCTAATCTACGGAACCAGGAATTTCTTGTCAGTAGTAAGAGGAGCCCATCACCTCACACTGCTTTACTTCTAACAAAGCTCAGCTTTGTGAGCTGGCAGCCACTTCATGTCTGTTCACTCATAACAAAAATCTTGCTGTGTTGTGGCATCTTTAAAAAAAAACTGCAACTCTTTAAGGTGCCTCACAAGGCTTGTGAGGGGAAGAGTGTTAAAAACTATTTGGTTTTATACAATTGCAAGAATTGTGATAACTGTATGATTTACAGTACATCAAAGGTCACCCACTGGCCAAGATACATGATGTTAATTTCTTCTTGACAGTGTAACAAGGCCTCAAGGCTTCAGTTCAGCCAACATTAGGGCCCAGCTGAGAAACTCAATGGCTTGGATGAAATAAAAAGAGAATACGTCTGAATATAGGATGCACAGTCAGGCCATAAGCCATTGTTTCATTATGTTCTGTGACCTTTATGGCCTTGTGGCAAAGAGAAGAATTGCAGCCAACACTTTGCAACTGCTGCCTTCAAATCTTTTTGGAAATTCACATTTGTCTTTCTTTTTCTAATTTTTCCTTAATACCTACAGCAACCATGAATGACAGAAAGAAAGAAAGAGAAAGCATATGAATATAACGTATGAGAAATTATAGGCTGTTGTGGGTGTTCCAGGTTTTGAGGCTGTGTTCTATTAGTATTTTCTCCTGACATTTTGCCTGCATCTGTGGCTGGCATCTTCAGAGGAGTATCAGAGCATCATCCTCTGAAGATGCCAGCCACAGATGCAGGCAAAACGTCAGGAGAAAATACTAATAGAACATGGCCTCAAACCCAGAAAACCCACAACAACCTATGGATTCCAGCCATGAAAGCCTTCAACTTTACATATGAGAAGTTGTTCTTAGAGCTGAATTTAGGGGCAGACAACTCAAGGAAGGACAGTAGGTGTGAAGGAGGTCTGCATGCAACTATCTGCTCAGCTATCCAACACACAGCTGAAAATTAATCTTTATTTGCAAAGATTGTTTACCTAGTTCATATTACCAGCACTGCATTACATTATTGTTGTCATCAACAAAATTTGCATCTATGTTGTTTTCAATAAACAGAATGACTAGGATTGAAGAGATCTATGGATTCAGAATAATGATAATAATGTACTCTGAACAAATTAAGTAATGTGTGCAATTTGTGTATAAAAGTCACTAGATGGCTACATACGCAATAGATATAAGGTATTCAGAAGCTAAACAAATGAGGCCATTTTGCATGTGGAACACAAATTGATCTAAGAAGACCCCTGGTTGTTCTAGAAATGTGCATGGTGGCAATTTGGCAACTGAGTCTGGAGTCTACATGGCCCTTCCTCCATGTTCCAATTTTTATTTATTTGAACTCTGAGGGACAGAAGAGTAGCTGGACATAGCTTCACTGTGCCTTGGCCCAGTCACTAATAAGAGACTCTCCCTCTGAATTCCAACTGCTGGTCTCTGAAGGAGTGAAAAGCAACCAAACACAGCTTAATTTTAACAAAAGAGCTAGGGAGAACCCTTCTCTCCATGTGATGCCATTGCTCTGGCCTCTCCTCCAGAGCAGAGATGCCAGCACCCGCTGTACTGAATACCCTTCCCTACTGCCATTTCCTTTTCCTTACATGTCATGTCTTATTTAGATTGTAAACCTGAGGGCAGGAAACTGTCAAATCAATGATTTGTAAGCCACTCTGGGAACCTTTTGGGCTGACGGGTGATGTATAAATAAATAACAAATTTCTAGAAGCCGTGATTGTTGTAAAAGATTGGGAATAGCTCAACTGTTGAAATTTCAATCCAAAAAGTATATTTGCAGAAATGTATATTGATAAAAAGGCAGATTCATTCTATATAATGCCCTCTACCTTTTCACATGATTCCCCAGGCTGACACTCTTCATATATTTCATAGATCAATATCCACTGTCATATTTTTGTCTTTCTCTTTTCCCAGCTCCTGATTCAAACTTCTAATTTAACTAGAGTTAATGAGGAAAAATTAGATATATGTAAAACACCCTAAAGGCACCAGATCATATCTGATCTTGACAACTAAGCAGGATTAGTCCTGGTCAGTACTTGGATGGAAGATTGCCCATGAATATCAGGTGCTGTGGGATATCTTTCAGATTAAGGAACTGGAAATACCACCTCTGAATATTCCTGGTCTAAGAAAAATCTATGAAATTCATAGGGTTACCATAAGTTGACAGACAACTTGAAGGCACATACACACAAAATTAGGTATATTAATCCTGCTGACTAATACCCTAAATCATCTTCAATTGAAGAATTTTTCACTATATAACTCTACGAAACTGAAGGTATGGTGCAAACTGTGAGACAGACTTCCATTCTCTTGCTTTCCAGGAAAAATACCTAACATTTAGGAGTGCAAAATATCCTACTGCTTAATGAAAAGAATAGACAGTTCCTTGGAAATATGAAGCTCTAGCTGTGCTTTGGAAGATCCAAAAAAATAACAAAGGCTTCGCGTCCACTGTACCTGTAGCCACAGTTTGTCATGTTGAGACCACTTTCCTCCAGCAATACACTGAAATGTTGCATTCTGTCCAACATTAACCTCCACGTTTTGAAGCCGCAGGAAATGAGGAGCTTTTCCTAACAAAAATTTAAAAAAAAATATTACCTGGGTAGAGCAACACAGTACATAATAATAGCAGAGGTATGTGGGACTGTCAGCCATTCTTAACAAGTATGCCAGGTTTCCTACAATAAATGTCTTACAAAATCACTGCTAGGCTCTTCTTTTGTTTTGCCTTTAAAGATGGTATGATTCTGTCATTCTAGCTAAGGACATGGAAAGAAAAGTGTCAGCCATCTTGGGACAGATAGTGAGCTATGAATAACAGTCCTGTAACAAAAGGATTCAGTGTTTCCCAAGTGTACATTTCAGTTCATGGGGTTTTTTGCAAGTAAATAGTAAATTTCTTCAGTGGGAAGATGAAAAAATAATTTAAAAAATGAATTAATGAGTAAATCATCAACAAAGAGAAGTCTGAAGAGCAAAATTGAGCATAGGCTTTTCTGTTGAATCTTAGTATTTTTCTTGGGATGGTACTAACACGCTGCTTCTGTTCAGGTATCTTGCCAAATCATTATCCACAGAAATGAGCAACTGAAAGCCTTGTGTTTATGTGCTGCACCTCCACTGTTCATCTCCACCATGGACACAAACTGGAGTTTGAAAGCTCCCTTACAGTTTTAATGTGTCATCTAAACCCTAAGCTATGTTTATGCAAACACAGAAGTGTTCTAACTTCCAAATCATTCCTCACAGATATACCAGATGAGAGGATGGAAGATAACATATGAGCTCAAGTATTACTGTGGTACATCCTCATCGTGCTACTTTACCATTTAGTACGATACCCAAACTCACCCATCAAGACATGAAATCCAATTATCTTCAGGTACATTCAAAAATTAATGCTACTATATTAAGTGAAGCTTAAGATATGTAAAAAAAAACCCACACCTATATAGAGGCTTAAATCTTTGTACAAGTCCCATTCAGTTATTCATGAAGCATGTGAGGAGGAGGAGCCTTCTAGCCTCACCTACTCCATCATCACTCTCTTGATTTCTGCACACCAAGAGTGACAGTTTTAAGCAAAGAGCCACAACAAATAGAAAATAATGGTTTCAGATTATGAGTAGAACTTCCACAGACAGTGGAGATGTTTTGCTTCAGAAAGCCAACCATCTCTAGGAGGGCAATGGAACTGGAGATGAAAAGAGCTGGACTAATACGCTGAGCAATGGCAATTTACTAGGATATACACCCAGTCTGATCTTGTCTTTGTCCTATTAACTTACTATAAGTTTTCAAGGAACATCAAATAAAACTGACAGTTCTATATAATGATCAATCAAATCTATAATTTTTATTAAACAAGAAGCGACAAACTGAGGTAAAATTTATTCTGTTTCAGCTGACAAGTAGCAGGTTTGTGTTACAAAAGAATCCACAGTATATATTCCTTCCTTAGGGCCAGAACATTTCCTCCAGCATAATTGGGTTTTGTCTTCACTGGTAACTTCTAAGATAAATTTTTTTTAAAAAAAATAAAACATGTAGTGCACCCTCTTAAGGAGGATCACAGCCACATGCCAATCACACACACCTGGACAGTGACAATTCCAGACTTATTTCTGTTCCTATCCACATCATTCAGAATGCCTTTCCACACACGGGCGAAGAAACGGCCGGAAACAAGCTGAAACGGAGCTTACCTTAAACTGGGTAAGTCCGTCGCCAGTGGAGCAGCGCATTTTTGCTGCTCCACACTCGTCGGCGTCCCGTGGTGTCCTGCAGCGCCCGAAATGGCGGTTTACGACTGGCGGAGGCTCTCCACCAACCAGAAAACCTCGCCAGCCGGAAATCCCGCCCCCAGCAGATCTGCAGGCATGCCCTTGCGTGCGCCTGCAAATCCACACTGGGCTGCATGGGGCTGCATGCCCCGTGCCTTTTAAAAACCACATAAAAAGTGGTTTTTAAAAAGCACGCGGCACCGTCACTTCCGGGTGCCCTAGCACAGATTGGGGTGTGGAATTACTCTAAAGTAATCTGCCCCAATCCACTTTACAGTGTAGACGACCTCCGTCAGAGGTCGCTCTACACCGTTTTTAGACCCCTGTGTGGAAAGGGCCAGAGACAGTTCGATAGATGTGGGATATGTTCATAGAAAACTGAACTATTATGTAAATAGTTATGTCCATCACCTTGCTTGCTTTGAACAAGAATCAAATTTGCTGCTTTTCAAGGAAAATGAAAACATTATCTAGGAAGCTAGGTTCAAAAGAAGGATATTGGGACACCTAGGTGACTGAACAATAAGGCTGAAGTGAAGAACTCTTGGCGATCTTGCACACTGCATGTGAGCATTATTGTGTCCAAAAGAGAGGCTGAAAGAATAGCAATAGCAATAGCATGTGCTCTCTAAGTGGTTTACAATGTATTAGCTAATTGCCCTCAACAAGCTAGGTACTCATTTTATTGACTTGAGGAAGGATGGAAGGCTGAGTCAACCTGGAGCCCAGCAGGACTGAACTCACAACCTTGTGACTTCAGTACCACCATTTAACCACTGTGCCACCAACCTTTCAGTATTAGTATGTTTGTCTTTCCATTGTATTTGTGAAATAAATATGTATGTTAACTAGACCAAATGCTCCTTCCTACAACATAGGCCAAAGTATCATTAACTTCTCCATTTAGTTATATCACTTCACAATGCAATGTCTCTTTCAGTTAATGGTGTCTCTTGTGAGAAGGCATTTGGTTCCCTGGTGTAGCTGCACACTGCAACAGGCAGACAGTGCAAAATGTTGATCGTACCTGGTACTCCCATAGAATATTTTCCAAAATAATAATTAAAAAAAAAGTTCATCTGACAATGAGTTACAGGCCACAGGTACTTCTTTCATGGTTCCAGTTTAGTGTGTAGCTATATATGACATGTAAGATACATGATTAAGATACCCTATGAATTATACCAGCCATGGAATCAGATCACTGTTAGAGTGCTGGGAGAGGAGGGTTAAATGCCCTTTGTCTGTTTAAAATAGTTTTCCAAATTTGCTATTTGCCTTAGATAGACATACAAGAGGTTAGTTAGCATCTGGTGAGCAGCATTTACTACATTCCTGAAATACCAGCCAGTGCAGTTAAATAGTGCTATGCCATCCTTTTTAGCTGGTCAGTAGTTTATCCATGTCACAATTTATTGATGTACTAGTTGCTGGCTGAGACAGGGTCATAGATCTGTCACCTGAAATGGAGAGGCCTTGGTGCAAAACAATACTGCTTCTGCAGAATATTTATAGTAAACAATTTTGACAGTCAGTACCTTCCATTCCCTGCAACTTCAGAGCATTGCAATGAACCTATTTAATTCACAATAAGTCCTCTCTAGTTATTAAGAGACAAATAAAATTAAATGAGATACATAAAATAATAAAATAAAATAAATATAGCTGATGACTTCATGCTCAGATTGGTAGCCTCCGGCTATATTACAAGTATTTGAACAGTGCCATACCCAAAGGCCAGAGAGTCAGAAAAGTCTCTAAAATACAAAAAGTAAGTTCTGCTTCTTTAAGGTGCTCAATATCTTGAATCAATACGTGGATATGCTAAGCAGCAGCATGAGAATGAATAAACTGAAGATTAATTTAAGCAAGACAGAAGAGGAAAGGTCTACTAAAGTTCTCTGGAATAGAAATTTAAATCTTTTAAGAAAAAGAAAGAAGATTTTACTTTATTCTGTTCACTTTTATTCTAGGGCAAGCACTAGACTCCCAATCTGGATCAGGTGGCAGGCCATCATTTATCCCTCCCACTGAATCCAAGGGCTCCATCAGGACTGCAATTTATATTGCAAAATAGTTATCCGTTGAAGCAGAGCAGATAACCTGTTTTTGACTTATAAGCCTTGTCCACTGTTGGCTAGGAGATAATCAGGGCTTTGATACACATGCATAAATGCATACACTGAAGTGGAAGGAGAAACTAAGATGGTGTTGCTTCGACTAACTTAGGAAAAAAATGCTTGCATTTCTTCAGAATTGTGTGCCTTGCTTTTAGGACCTCCCTCCAGAAAAATATGCTAACACAGAGTTAGATCCAACATATGTCCTTTGCCCAACTCATATAAGTTAAACATCTTCCAATAGCAAGCAGTCCAGAAAGAGTCTGTCAAAGGTTAGTGTTGAGGCCTAACCTGGGAAAATGACATTTGCTCAGGAATGTTATTTGGATGGAAAGTTGGATGGCACATGCAGACTGGAAAGAGATCTGGGACTTTTGATATTAGAATGTACAAGCACTGAACTCAGAACCCTCATTCTGTTCAGATTCTGGTCTTTCAGAACATGGAACAAAAACATATTTCTTTCAATAAAGTTGAATCCTTGATTCACCCACATTCTGACAGAAGCACATTCTGACTGGAATATAAACAAAATGAGGACCTGAGTGTACCACTTGTACATTTTAATATAGACAGTGATAGATCACTTTACATTGTGCAAGTGCCAGAGCGATTTTCCATTCAGTAACAGCCCTGGGGAAGGCAATTCTCCTTCACGCACAAATACAAGTCTTATATGCACAAACAATTAAACACATAGGTTTAAAAGTTATCCTCCATGTCTGCTGAGATACAGAGATTATAGTAAGTAGGAAGAGGCATCCTAGACAGACAGACAACTAACCTCTCACTATAAAAAAAAAAGTGCTTTTTTCATGCTTGATGAGAAAGGATGGTGTTTCAACAGATAGAAGCACCTTGATGAAAATTAATGTGACAGGTTTTTTTTACTTTTGCATGAGAGTGAAAATAACAGCATTCTCCCCCCTCCATCAGCAGTTGCAATATGAAAATAGTTGGTGGTGGGTTTCCTTTCAATTTGCATGCAAACACTGTATTTTGCACAAAGCTAGTATATATTTTGCATACTGAACTAACCAATCAAACAAAAATCTTCATTTTTTTTTGCAAAAAAAAAGTCACAAAATCACATGGAAAAATATGATACAGTTCTTCAAAAATCTCACCCAGTTGCAAGAAAATTTTTGAAACTTCTCATTCTCACTTGCAAATACAAATTTGTGAACATTATATGTGAAGATATAAAACCCTCCATGGCTCAGATCCAGCCTGTTTGGCAGACTGTATATCCCTGTATGAACTAGCCTCGGCTCTGAAATCATCAGGAGAAGTACTTCTCTCAGTCCCACCACCATCACAAGCATGGCAGGTGAGGATACAAGGAAGGGCCTTCTCAGTGGCTGCCCCTGGATTCTGGAACTTCCTTCCCAGGGGGTCAAAATACTCCCCTCCTTGTCATCCATCCATCAGCAGGCTAAAACCTTTTCATTCAGCCAGGCTTTTAAAACACAAAGTTTTAAAAGAACGGGTTGGGGAGTGCTGTATTGTGTTAATTATTGTATTTAAGTGTTTTAAAAATCTTTTTAAATTGCATTTTATTGTTTTGCTGATGTATAATTATTTTAATGCTGCAAACAATTCTATTTTAATATTTATTTTTTGGTATCTTTTAAATTGTATTTAAAATTGCTTTGAGTCTCAATTTTTGGGGAAAAGCAAGATATAAATATACAATTAGTAACAATGACAATGACAATAACAACAACAACAGCATCTTCTGCCTGTTACCCAGTGGTCTCTACTGAAATTGCTGTTAGTGGAAATAAAACAGCAATCTCGGAAATGAGGGTACGTGTTCCTTCTCCCTGCAGCCCAGATAGTCAATTGGGATGAGCAGGAAAATGTGTGGGATCCCTTCCACTATAGGGGTTACACAGGGAGCAGGTGAGAATCACCTATGGTTCCAAAGGCAACAGGTTGTACATCCTAGTATTAAAATATTTGATCACTGTTTTGTAGCACAAATCTATATTGCTGAGAATGGAAAGAGAAACATGTCACCTGCAGCTCCTTAGAGGAAAGTTGGAATATAATCAAGTTTATTTTGTCCTGTTTCAGAACTGGCCCCAAAACTAGGAGCCATTCAGAGGGCCTGAGAAAATGAACCTATTTTCCTGCTCTGAGTGGGGACCTCTGCTTATTCAGATGTTTCTGTCCCTTCATGGACCAGTTTTAAAAATTTGTTGTCCATGGAGATGTGAGAAAGCTTCCTTTCACTCTGCTCTGTCCATCTTTTAAATGAAACCCATCACAGATGGATCAAATGCTTCCCCTTCCAAATGATTCAAGCAGGCCACAACAGCTTTGCCGTGAAATATGTGTGTGACTGAAGAAAAATGGAAGATGGAAAGAAAAAGAAACTGATGTTACTCCCTAAGCACCAGCTTCAAAACCAGACAACAAGTTTACTCCCTGTTCTTCTGAAAACAGTCAAATCATTGCCCCTATTTCCCACAGTGGCAATTTGTGTCAATTGTTTTAGTTTAGTCATCCCAGACACATCTGAATAAGATACTCCATCAAACCATGCTGCAATGGGCCTACCAAGGGCCATGCTGCAATCTATATGTGGCACACTATCTCATCATCATCATTGTCATTGTCATCATCATCACCATCATCATCATCATCATCATCATCACATCATCATTTCTTTCGCTGATAGCACAGAAATGGATGATGAACAAAAATGCTTGTTTTTACACTGATGGTGTTACAATCATGTGTTAAGAGGCTATAAATCTTGAGGCACACCTAGTTCTTATTTAACTACTGCCATGCTGACAATCAGATCCTGGTTCAGTGAGTTCTTCCAAGTAAGAAGTTCATCCAAGTAACAAGTTCATTTCCTTCTTTCCTGGAATGTTTGGCAAATCCCCAGAGACATGTGTCTGGCTTTCCCTTGTAGAAATCAGGGGGGTTAAATATGTCTAACTATGGCTGCCTTGTGCCAAATATTACACTTTCCTCTATAGGCACATAAGGACCAGGTAAGGTCACACAAGCATAAAAAGGACTGTACTGGACAATATGCAGAGGGACCATGTAGCCCCTTTGGGACTGAGACCCTCACCACATGAAGTTGTCATACCACCAAAGCAACATGTTGTTCCTAGTCCAGAACCCATGCTATCACATGACATCATCACTAATCAGCTGCTATCGCCTTGCCATGTGTTGGGAATCTACCCATTTTCAATGGCAGAAAAAATGCAGTAATGACCCCCTTTCCCACCACAATCCCATCACCTGGATGAGTGCGGTTTTTCAGTAGCACTTGGTAGTGCTTCCTATCATTGCCGATCCAGAAGTGGGCATAATGTGTTCATTCCCAGGCTGTCTCTCCCTCAGCTACTCCCATGGTGTGGTAGGTTTGAAATCTATCCACCCTACATGTTTATTTTAAATTTCTTATTTGAGTTATTTTTTCCCCATTTTATTTTTATATAATATTACAAAATAATAAAAACATAACATACATACTGTTCATTTTGTATTTCCTTACATATACAGTTATTTACATATTTACATATTTTCACGGAAATGTTCACGGAAATGTATTTCATTTTTCACTTCATACATACAACTTTATATCATGCTATTTTATTACACTTCCTTGATTTCCTTGACTTCTCTCCCAGAGCCTTTTCAGCGCTATTTTACTTTCTAGAAACTCCCCAATTTCTTCTTATGTACTAAACCAAAGCTTGCCCATATCTTTCTCTTATCCAATTTTTGAGTTAACTTTAAAAAAGAAATTAAATACATTTTTCACATTATAGCAAAAAAAATGCAATAGTGTTCTGGAATGTCATGACAGTATAGCATTGCTGTACTAGTACAGCTTACAAGCAAAACAAAACAAAAAGGACTCTGACCAATCATGAGCTGTGGGGCAGGAAAAAGCAGGGAAAAGGACTTGCAAATGACACTGTAATGTGGTGGGAACACCAGTGGCAATAATGCTACTCATCTGCTTAAATTGAAAGGGTGTGGTAGAGAGCATTCATAACCCAATATCATCATGGAAATGGCAATGCTAGGATTGAAATGGAACAACATGCTGTTGACGTATGGCGTGGTAAGGACCTGAGAGAAAAAAGTTGGTAGCATAAGCTTTTGAAGAGTGAGTCTACTCCAAGATCCCTTTGCATACTGATCCATTTTAACATGGCTGTATCTTTGAACTCAGTACTGGACTAGTTTGCTATCTCAGTATGATGAATTGGATATTTCTCATGACAATTGCACACATATTCCTAACTGAATGCTTTAAAATAAATTGGGACAAAATAGCTGAAAGAAAATTCCACAGCCTAGGGAGTATAGTGAAACAATCTTTGACTTCGTCTTCTACTTCACAGTATGAATTGCACGCTTTGAAAGTGATACATATTCTTTAAATGCTTTCATAGAGGCACTGAAAAGATTTGCATTCCTTTAAAGAAAAGGCACTCCAGGGCATTTCTTCCAGAGTGAATGCTGCACTAATTTGCTTAGCTGTATACATGAAGGCTCCCCCCAAATTCTCTCTTTAAGTTAGTTCTATAGGGTACCATCAGAACCCTGTAATTCTTCTCCTTCAATGGACGGAATCAGAGCTAACAATCAGGGCTTTATATTCCCTTAATAATGGACTGGAATTTTGGCACTAGCTACACATTCATAGTAGTTCTGCCTGTTGCCCGACTTGAAAAATTATGTATTTATTCAAGGCTGATTGCTTCCACTCTGTAAGCATTTGGAAGGGATAAAAGAAGATGTTTCAGAACTGATTGAATTGAGAGAATTACTCCTCTTGCTGCAAGACCTACTAACACATCGTTACAGTTAGAAAAGCAAGCAAGGAAGGAAGGAAAGAAAAGAAGGGAAAGAGAGGGAGGGAGAAAGGGAGAAAGGAAGGAAGTGTACTTACTGCACGGATGGGCAAGGACTCTGACTTCATCCACAGCTATGTACCCAGGATGTCCCTTCAGTGAAACTGCTTCAAATATTACCTGAAATACACAGTGGAAAAACAACCAGCTTAAATATACTATCTTAAATATTTGAACTGTTCTCTCACAGAGTTAAGGTTTGGGGGGAAAACTTGGTAACAGAAATTCACAACACTTCATACTGATTATTTTCATAGACGAGCCAGGCTTGGGTCATTTCTGCACCACACTGTTGTAGTGCTATTATTCTACTTTCAACATCCTGTGGAATTCTGGGGTTGTAGTTTACTGAGGCAAAAAGCTCTCTGCCTGAGAATTCTAAATGTCTCTCCATAAACTGAAAACCCCAAGATTCCGTAGAATGTTGAAAGTGAAATAAAAGCACTATAACAATATAGTGCAGAAATGGCCTAAGTGTACAGTGTGGCACAAATCCACACTTTCTGCCATTTCACAGATTCTCACCAATGCTCAGAAACACATCTGCTTTGTTAAGTGAGGTATGCCTCTACTTGTTTTTAATTCTTGTTAAGTCATCCTGAGTCCCAGTTTTTGGGGAAAAGGCAAGATATAAATGAATGAAGAAGAAAAAGAAAGAGCAAGAAGAGGAGCAGGAGGAGAAACATGGCAAACATCACAGCCTGATTTTTAATTTTCTTTCAAGGCATATAGTACAATTTGCCTGGCCCTTTAAATTAATTGTAGGCAACATTTTTTGTCCCTATATTCGTAGCAAAGGAAGAGTAGATGACCGTATGGTATAATAATCATGGACGCTGTGTCATACATAAAGGATAGTACAGGGGAATTTTTGTAGAGGACAGCCAATTAAAAATTCTTATAGTATGTAGTACTCCTCTATAAAATTAGCAACTTAGAATTAAAAAGGCAAGATTGCTCTGGTGACAATTATGGCTGAGACAACTACTCAGCAAGGATTTGGAGATGGTGTGAGGGAACCTTCCTTATATATTTTTTTTTCCTTAATTATACCTCTTGACATTTTCTTTGGCAATTTTCTTCTACATGCATCGTCCCAGAGCAATCCCTAGCCAGAGCTAATTTTGATGTTTTCAATTTTCATTTTAAAATTTGCATGGCTGATGAGCAAGAACCTTGCATCAAATTGCTAAGCAAACCACATGGAAAGCAAAAGTATTATCTGCTTTTAATTCAAACCTGGCACTCTAGTCACAGTTCAAGAAGCGTGCAAAAGATCCCACTCCCATTTGTTTTTACGGTCCCATAGAAGCAAAAGCATACTTTGAGCAAAGTTACATCTCAGGTAAGTTGCAGTAAGGGCAAGGATAGTGCTTAGGACAGGGCAGTATTTGGTCTGATGGACTGTGAGGAGACTTTATTAAGGAGTAAGCCTGACTGTCACCCTTTTCGCACGGCATTTTCCATGCAAAAAGGTGCCGGAAGCATTGCGCGATTGTGAGGAGCTATCTGCAGGACGCACTCATTATCGCGCAATGCTCCAGGGTAGGGCAGGCGCCGATCATGCACCTTTTCATTTTCGGCTAGAAGCTGAAAATGGTGCACGATCACGCATTGCTCCCAGGCCCCGCATGCACTTACCTGGCATGCGGAGCCTCCGGAGCCATGCCAGTCGCGCTTCCTGTCCCAGCGCAGCCTGGGAAACTCCCAGGCTGCACTGCGGAAGGAAGAGGCAGGGCTCTCGCGCAAGCAGGCAGCTTGTGAGGAGCTGAAGGACCATGGACGCGAGAGCCTCTCGCCAGAGGCTGCTCCACACCCCACCACCAGAAGAAGGTAAGGTGTGCAAAGGGCCTAAGATTTAGTTCAATATGGCCAGGAAACTTTCCCATGTTTGGTCATACAAGCTCAAGGGCTTCTTAACTCCCTTGTTCCCAAGGTTGTGTGTGTGCCTTCAGGTTGCCTATCAATTTATGGTGATCTAAGAATTTCATAGGTTTTTCTTTCCCACTTGGGTGGGAATTCCTGCCACTCAGGGCCTGGCTTGAAAAATCCTAAAAGTGCTTTTTTTCATCCTTTCTTTTTCCTTTCCTTTTTTTTTTTTTAAAGCAACTGCTTTGAATATATTCTCACACTTCCCCATGATTAAGCATTTCAGTACAGCTGCTGTTCTTTGAACTCCATTTGAGCTTTGCTGCCAGGAATATTTAGGTCAATAATCATGCCAACAAAATCTGATTATGGTAACAACATATTTTGTGTCCTTATTCCATCCTTACTAAGATGTGTATTTTAGGTTTTGCAGAGGCTGAATTTCTGGGATTAGAATTGACTGTGTGAGAACTAGGACATGGCTAATGCCAGTGCCATAACCTGTGGGTGGGAGTTATAAAAGGGCCCCTACAACTAGACCTGTTTAATCTTGGAAGCTAAGCAGGGTCAGTCCTGGTTAGTATTTGGATGAGAGACTAACAACGAATATGGGGTGTTGTAGGCTATATTGCAGAGGAAGGAACTGGCAAAACTACCTCTGAGGAATATTCAGTGAAAAAGAAATTTGTTCAGTAACATTTTCGTAAAGAGAACATCCATTTAGTATATCCTCCAACAAGTGGGGGAAAAACAAATATTGCTTTGGAAATCAATGTATTTCTGAGCCCTGTGATGCATTTCAATGAAGACAAAAATATATACATTTAAAAAAATTGCAAAATGTGCTTGAGTAAACAGGTGAATTTGGGGAAAAAACTGCAATGCACATATCAGTCAATATTCTCATAAAACAGTGTACTTTTAGGGGGAGGAAACATGGACAAAGGTATGCATCGCTTTCCATGTGAGATGTGGGCTGAATATTTAACAATCTGACATGGAACTTGAATGGGTAACAATGTTAATGCTGATTCTGGGGGGAAAAATAAGAAAAACTGGGATTCTTAGAATAACCTTGGTTACTCCGCTTCCTCTTCTGCAATGGCGAGTGGAGCTCAGAGTACAGTGATATATCACACAGTGAATTTCATCTCTGTTCCACATCATTTGGTACTATAGTAGAGGTGGAGAAACTCACAGTCTGAAGTTACATTACCATAGTGACTTTCACTAGATACAACAGACTACATGGAGAAATAAAGGAAGGCTATTTTTTCAGCTGCAGTCTTCATGGCTTCCATAAAATCTGTCTCTTCCCTACAGACATTATCCAGGAAGGTTGACAGAAAGTACACTTAACTGTTGTTGAAACAAAGGTTAAGACAATGACCCTCACAATTCTCCATAATAATTATTAATTTTTTTCCAGCTTTCAAAGATATTAACCTTACAGGAATAAAAAGTACTGTTTTCCAATTAACCCCACAAAAGCTTAAAGCCTATAAAAATTCAGAGTCAATATATCTGTAGCTATATTGAGTATGGAATTATACTTTATTTAATTAATGAAATATTTTCTGGGTTCTTTTAAAAGTGTGTCACCTTTCTAATTTATAATCTTGCAGTGTTCTGTCAAAATATATGTATACTTAACAGATTAATAATCAGATGTGAAATGAATGTATCTTTCATTTCTAATTCCTATTCATAAGAACAATTAAAAAAAATAGAAAAGCATTTTATGTAACATATTTTTCCAGCTTGGGAAAGTTTCTAAATAAATTACTAAGAGCAGTAAGCTGCTGCTAGTGATTAATTTAAAATGAAGTATTAGTCACCCTTTGGGATTTTGGGATACTTCAAGCAATGTAGGTTACTTGTCCCTTGGACATTTAATTGGGGACAATAGTAAAACTCATGGAAAAGCTGAACATCCTGAAACAAGAACTGGCGAACTTTCTTGCTAATCTGGGCAGGAATAAGAAACTGACTTGCTAGTTCAGGAAACAATTACCAGCCCTGGGACCCTCTGGTACTGCCAAAAACAAAAACAAATGTTACATTTCTGATGCTAAACAGTGCAAGTAGGCTTTTGTTAGTTGCTGTTATGTGCAGTCAAGCTGATTTTGACCTATGGTGATTCAAAGAAGAGATTTCCAAGAGACCCTGTTACTAATAACCCTGCTCAAATCTTGCAAACTCAGATCTTGCAAACTCAGACCCATGACTTCCTTGATTGAGCCATTCAATCTGTAATGCTGTTCCCTTCTGCAACCTAATTAAAAAATGGATTGCTACTCCTGATGACTTTCAGGACAGGCAATTACTCCCCCACTCCTTCTTTTGGTCCATCTGGGGAGTCTTGTGGTCGTGAAGAGATACCGAAACAACCTTTCAAGACCACCTTTAGCCCCAAGGCTGCATTTTTCCCAGCTTTCCTTCAGAAGAAGGATGCTTCTTGGAAACAGATGGGACTAAAAGCAGCAGCAGGACATCTTTTTATTTCTTTCTCTCTCCATCTCCACCGCCCTCCCCTGGACATCTTTCCAAGTACAAAGTAGCAATATTATCTCTAACTGTGACCAACTGTGAATCAAAATATTTCTCACATTAATTGTCTGAATGCAGTTAACCTGTGCATATTCCCCTGGTGTCAATGGAAACCTCTTTTGAAATGTAACTAGAGCTTCAGAGAAGGGATATTTGACAGGATCACAGCAGGGACAGAGGCCTGAGCTCTACTGGTACTGCCAATGAGATCAATACCTATGGAATCTATGTGATTTACAAAAAATGTCACCTAAGTGATTCAGTGGTCACCTTTAGTGGAGACCACCAACAGGATTCCGGTGAGAGCGTTAAAGTGTCTTTGTAGCCAAATATATTTAGACTGCTTTCAAACAATTAACATCAAATTTAATTTTGCTCTGTTTCCTTCCCCATTATGACATCTCCATATTGTCTCTCTCCTCACTCTCTATGGGGGGGGGGATTAGGTCCAGTAGATGCTGGCTGCTGTTGTCCCTCTACGACCTCAGCAGTGGCAGTTCAGATGGAGAGAGGACCCTTCCTCAGCTCCTGGGTGTAGGCATGATGGAAATGCAGTCCATTATTTTTCTATAACTCTGCAACTTGTTCTGAAGCATACATTTGACCACTCTTGTTCCCAGGATCTGCACACTTCTATGGCACTAAAGAATAGTACTTACATTGCATTTTCTTAAAATTGTCCAGATACAACTCAGTTTGCCTTGCAAACTAGGATATATTCCATAAATACAAGTGTTTCCTTCATCAACTGAATTTGTATATGACATAGATTACAAATCCTTTGCTTATACTTTAACAAATGATGGATATCTTATTAAACAACAAAGACAGTTAACTACTTTTTTTCTGATTGTTTCTCTTCCTTTTACTTATCATACATGGATTCTGTGTTCTGCTATTACTAACTGAAAGTCAAATGTGTTTTTAGCCATGAAGGTAGCTCTCTGTAACACCTGAGAAAAGTGTTCCCAAAGCTAACTCCCAATGCTCTGAAATGAAATAGTGACAATAATTCTTTTGGTGTAAAGAAAGGGAAATCTCAAACATACCTGATAAAAGTGTGGCCAGAATGTGCTGATTGCAAGTTCTGCTTTCACCCAACCTTCTGTAACAATCCCAGAGACATTCCAGATAGGATTGCCTTGAGGTCCACCATTAACTTTCACATAAACATTCAAAGATCCTGGGCTGGAACGGTCTCGGCTGGACATATAGTAATGAAAGTCAATGCAGTGGGTATCATTTTCCTTCAGCGTTGGTAAAAGCAAGTGAGCTTTTTGCCCAGATGCTCTCCCAGAACTATTCACCACCATGAAGGAGCCTGGAGAGAAAAGTGAAATCAAAAAAGAAGGAGGAGAGTGAAGAAAATAAGGTCAAGAATTTGTTTCATCTCCCCCAGAAGAATACTATGATGAGGAGCAATAATTCTAAATAATCTGCCCAGCAGTCAGAAAACAATGCAGGTATTCATTTAAGGAACTCAAGCCTATTATTTTATGCCAGCATTTATCTCAAAAGACAAGGCATCAAAATTACAGGAGTGACAAGTAAATTTGTACCCGCTGCCTCCAACACATATTGAAGAGGGTTATTTATTACTATTTTCACATTTTCCATCCTGGTTTTCAAATTGGTTGACAGAAAAAAAATATTCACAGCAAGCACAGAAAGCCTATAAGTTTCTTTTTCATTCTACTGAACCATTATCAAGTTGCCACCAAACAATTCCAACTGCATAAAGAAGCACTATTAAGCAGGCCAATTCTATAACAGATCTAAATCTATTGATTATAAAATGGCAGTAAAGAAAGGGCAAGTTCCATTAGATTCTCCACGGGACTCCTGTTCTGGTAAATTGAACAGATCACTGCCTACAGTAGGAACCAAAGCTTCACCCCATATTATCAAAAACTATGATTTTACAAGGCCTCAACAGGACTGTTGATGACTGGAACTCTTAAAGGTTTATCATTCCTAGGGCTGCCATGGGTTGACGCCATCTGAAGACAATTCAGCAGCACTAGCTAAGATCAAGGAAGCTGGCACTAGACCAAATGGAACCTATGACAAGAAGTTTCTTCAGTGCCACTTTGCTGTTTGTTCAGCTTATATTTTTATTGCATTGGTATCCCTCTTTATCATGATTTTTATGCACAATTTATCTTTGTCATTAAGGAAGATATTTAGCATGCATGGTTCCAAGCATAACTATTACACATCAGTTCCAGAATGGGCACTGATATTCTAAATGCTCCTCATGTGTTAAAAATAAATAAATAAAAATAAAATGAACATCATGCTGGCATGCAGGATATTGTTGCCAACTTAAGAAGTTAATATTCTATTTGCATTCTTTCTTTTGCCTGTTCTGTCAATAACAAGCCACATTTAAGACTGACATCCCAAGTAGCTGTGACCTGTCCCTAAATCAGGCTCTAGAAAGTACACAGCATGCTATTAGGCATAGTGAGAGTCCTACCTCTTGATAATGAAAGTTCCCACTATGCTAATAATGCCTACATCACCTAGGAAACACCAAGTAATCCACCAAAAACTTGCCTTTACCCCAGCACATTACAGACTATAGCATCATTTTTCAGCCATATGTGAAGGCATGTAAAACCAGTAAAACTGTCATAGTAGAGCAGATAGTTATCCAAAAAGCAAATTATGGACAATTTCTGATTATTCCCACCCCTGCCAAAAAACAAAAACAAACCCACATTATTTTAAGAATTACCAAGCCAAGAGATGCCCATCCAGTCTCCTCTTATAATTAACCTTTGGAGTAACATTTAATTTTAAAATGTGGTGAGCAATAAAATTCTACTGTAATAAAACCTCATCTGAAACAGTGTTTAGATTCAAGTTGTTCTGCACATTGTCCTCAATTTTGTTTCCTAGTAGAGCTGTCTTGTCCATGAAGGGTTCCCCCGTTTATCTGACAGGTTAGGGACCAGACAATTGTCTGGTTGGAAATGATCAAAAAGCAGAACCCATCTACTGTAGGGAACATGAAAGTTTTATGAAAGCTTACTTGGGACCAAACAGACATTCAAATTGCTTGTAAAGTCTCTCAGCTGACTTGGTGCTTTTTTCCCCTTCTCAGATCAGTTGCAAGAAGCACATTAATGGTCCCAAACGAGCCTCCAGAGGCAAGGAGAACTGACAAAAAACCCCACTATTTCCATGCCTGCAATACAGACAAGTTCCACTAATTTGATCAGGAGATCCGTTCTTCCTGCAGGCAAGACTTGGGACTACACACTGGCAAGAAAAACTGACAAAAGAATGGGCTCTACATCAAATTAATGGAATCTGTCCTTAATTTGGCATAAGTCCTTCGGTAATGGGGCATTAAAAAGCAGGGACTTTCTGTACAATCCAGAGAAGGGGCTCTTATCCCCTTGAGTGCATGCCTAAGTAATAAAAGAAAGAAACCACTGGAACTCACAGTTTCTCCCTCCCTAGAGATGTAGCTCTTCACCAGTTTTGTTCTCAAATGGAGCAACCAGTAATTTCAGCTATTTTCTTCCCACAGCAAGTAAAGCACAGCACAGTTTTTAAAGACTATTCGCAATTCAGGACTTCTTCTGCACAAAATCTGCATGTGTTCTTTGTACAAACACCCCCCAATATTTTCTGTGAAGGATACAGCATTTCCAGTGCAGGAAATAATAGTTCCGCAGAGGAATGTTATTTGTTTCCTACACAGAAAATGTAGTTCCTTCAATAAAAACCCACATGTGCATTTTAGGCAGAATAGGTTCTGAACTACAAAGATTCGTATCAGTCCAAGATTCGCCTCATCAAGATTTCCTGACATCCAAGACTCTAAAACATGTGTTTTTTGACCATTTTTTTCCAAATATTCTTTCTATCCCTATCATTTACATCTACTTTACATACAAATGCTCTTTTTAATGATGGAGAAAATATTTAATGTTGGTGTAAGCCATAGTGACCAAAACCTCTCAAGCATTTTTTTTTAAATGAGAATTATTAGTTTTATTGTACTTAAGCAATTTGCTTTCTTGAAGTACACATACATGCCTTCAGGAAAGTCAGAAAAAGTAATAAAATTGAGGAAGGCAGAAGGAAGCAGGAGAAGAAGGAATATCAATTTCAGCACTCAGGCATAGTAATTTTCAATCAAATGCAACCCTCTCGACATTCTCAATTCCAGTGCTGCTGCCAAGTCATGCTACAAACGTATTTCTCTGCTGGCCTTGTTGCAGTTCACAGAAGAGTGAGTTCAGAAAGGCTTGCTTCTAACCCACTGAAGTTTGCTTTTTCTTTTGTGTGCCATGTTGCAGCACTATGACAGCCAGCCAGATGAGCCAGATACACATTCTGATCAATTCTGCTCAGTGAGCAGCCATATGTATTATATCTAGAGGAACAGGCACTGGCGGCATTTACCTAAGTAGGCTTCAACCATACAGACACAGACCATGGAAAGCAAGTGTGTGTGATAGAGAGGGGAAAATGCTTTCTATTCAGTCATCTAGAATGAAGTCATATACGATTGAGAATGTCATTTGATTCTCTCCATCCTCAGAATTACTGGTTTTGTTCAGTCTTTTTTTGTTCTGATCGTTTCTAGGAGGATTCCCCCTTCCACTGCTGTTTGCTTATTTTTGTAAGTCAGTTACCTTGAGAGTTTTTAAAGAGAGGGGTGGCACAGAAGTGTTTGTAAACTAAAAAGAAAGTAGATAAACAGTGAGCACAGAATGCAAACTTTTTGGAGAAAATACAGCATTGCTTTAAAATCTTTCACTATACTTAGAGCCATATGGTAAATCTAACGTTCATGCAAATTTGTTTCTGACTGTAGATGCCATGCACACTGCATAGCTTTCAGAGGAATGCTCACTTAGATGGCTATCCAAATGTTTTCTGAGCATATGTGCAGTTGAACATAATGCACCTGCACTCAGCTGCACATTTGGATGTGTGGAGGAGTGCATACTGGCAGATACTCTCCTGCTGAGTTGCATCGCTTCCAATGGAATGTACACTTGAACACACATTGTGCTGGAAGAATCAAAATGCAGATGCACAGTGTTCTGTGGATGCATATTAGATTTACTCCAACAGAAGATTTTTCACAGGTCCATACACTTTCATGTGTTTGTGCTGTCAACAGGCTTTTTAGTCATCCTCTGGCTTTTAATAAATGAATTAATTATACATAATTTAATAAGAATGCTGCCAAACCTCAGAACTGAATGAAAGGGATAGCACAAAATCCATTTTAAGCAAGCAGATGCCACACAGTTCAATAAATAAAATCCAGCCTCTCATGAACCTGGAAATGTAAAACGGATTACAACCACACAAGAGAGCTAAAATGGGAGAAACCCACTGACTGTATCATAAATCCATATCCTCTAACATTACACAGATGAAAACTTGGACATGTGGGGCCAAGCAACATCAGAAAGTAGTCAAGATAATAAAAGTTATTAATGACGAAGAACACACAAACTAGGAGAGGCTGCAACAGTTTGTTTTTGCCTGAGTCTATGAAGTAAGGTTCTACTCCCTCCTCTCATCTTCCCTGCAGAGTTAATCGAGTGCAAACTAATTTTGTACTTTTAACTCAATTTACAAACAACTGAAGTAAGCTGAGGGGAAAGGGTGGGAGTGGAATATGGAAAGAGAAAGTGGGGTACTTCAAATGCAGCTCAAAAAGCAAAACAACATAAAATTACTTGGAACACTCCCCACCAAAATGGAACAGCTGGAGGGTATGTGAATCATGCAAATTTGCAACAAATCTTGACAGAAAAAGATAATCTGATCACTACACAGAATTGTTTGCATTTCCAAACACAACTACCATATTTGGGAGCTCCTGCCACTGACTCTCCTGACCTCCTCACTATTTATCATCTCTTCTACACAAATACACACTACTTTGGATGAATTTGTGTTACAGGAAAACCAAAAGAGACCTTCATCACATTAGTAATAGCAATTATAATAAGGAATAAGATTTTGTGGACTAGAGTCTGTTTTATCAGAAAAGTTATCCTCTGCAGAAGGTATGTGTACACACCGTCATGGAGCAGATCAAAGGAGTACAGCCAGAAGTATTTGACAATTTCATCCTCATATGTGTAGATGAATAATTTCCTCAGTTTTCTCCCCACGAATGGAGAATATGACTATTTCTGCACAGTTCCCCATAAGTATACACAGATCTCAGAGTATTTCTGCTTTATTACTCGTTGCAAAAGAGAACAATTTTTGTGTAGGGGTTTTTTTTGTATGCAAATTGAGGTCTGTGTGCATGTGCTGAAAATACTTTTTCATGCAAACCCCTCCCCCTGTTCCTAGAAACATACATGCACTTTTGAACAGAATCCAGAAATTTTCCACAAAAAAAGTGTAATTCTGAAAACACTGAGCTCTTTGTGCAAAATTGTAGCATTTTGCACAGAATAACCAATTTTGCACAAAAATAATTCTCGAAAGAGTTTTTGTGCAAAACCATGCACACAAAATATATTTTCTGCAGCAAAAAATCACATTCAGAGGAATCCACATATTTCTGTGTGTGCAAATTACTATATTTTGCATAAAACACAATAATTTTGCACACAAAAAGTATGTCTAGAAAGCATGTCTAGAAAAAGTACTGTTAGTGCAACCCCTCCATATATTTTTAAATGAAATACGCACATTTTTGGTGGTTGTTGAAAAACCCCTATTTTGCACCAACAACTGATATGTTTTCTGAAAATAGCATGTTATGCTTTAAAAGTGCATGCCCTGCACCAGAAAAAAAAACTGCAAAAAAACTACACTTACCTACTTGCAAAATTATTCCAAATGGTACACAAAATGTTTACCTTTGTGTTATTCTTCTCACTAGCATTTCTTACCACAATACCCATTTTTTAAATCCAGGAATACTAAGGAATAATGTCAGAGCAAAATAAGGCTAGAAGCAGCTGTTAATGGTAAAATATCTTCTCCTCCACATTTAAAACTAAACTATCCTTGTTTGAGTAAGGACTTTTATTTAGATTTCTATGTCACTTCCCAGCCCAAAGGCAATGAAGAAATTAAAGCAATTAAAATCATACAAGAATTCTTTAAAAAAATCAACACCCATTAAAATACTCTTTAAAAAATTTAACTTTCTAAAATGCAATTTTGAAATAATTTAAACAGAATAGTTTCAGACATTGCATGATATATGGAAGAGCACCTTTAGCATCCCACTAGAAATCTGAAAAAGATGAAGCAAGTCTAACTTCCTCTGTCAGGGAATTCCATAACCAGGGTGCAGCTGTGGGGAATGATCACTGCCACATGTGCATATTAACCTAAACTTGTAAGGTGTTGCGACATGCAACAGGGCCTCGTATGAAGATCTGAAATTTTGCATTATTATGGGATAAGACAATTATTATGGGATAAGACAGCTTTTCACATATCCTGGCTCAAGCCATTTAAGCCTTTCTAGGTCAAAACCAGCATCTTGAATTGAGCCTGAAAGCAAACTGGAAGGCAGTGAAGTTCTTGTAAGAACAGTATTATGTGATCTCTGAAATACACATCTGACACTAGTCTGGTTGTATTTTTCACTAGCTGCAGCTGCTTAACTCTTTTCAAGAGCAGCCCCACATACACATGCATTACAGTAGCCTAATCAGGAGGCAACTAAGGCATAAACCATCATGGTCAGATCTGCCTTCCTTGGGGGAAGCTGGGCATAGGTACCCCTGGTCATCACAGGTATCAGGCCTTTTAAGCAGCAGCAGTTCTGGGTCCAAGATTATTCCCAAGCTGTGAACCCGATCTTTCGGAGTGAGTGCACCCTCATCCAGATCAGACCGTCATCCCAGCCACAGGTTGGTTTTCCAAATGACCAACAGAACTTCCACTTTTCCTGGATTGAGCCTCAATTTACTCACCCTCATCCAGTCCTTCACCACATCCTAGAATACAATTAAATAACAATTCATGACTTCCACAGGCTCCTTGGCATCATATGTAAAAGAGAAATAGAAGTGAGTACTATCAGCATATTAATGACACCTAACCCCAAAACTCTAGGTGACCTCTCCAGTAGTTTCATGTAGATGTTATAAAGTACAAGAGATAGTACTGAGCCATGCTGAACTCCACAGGCTAATGCCAAAAGGCTTCTCAACAGTCTTCCACTTTGTGAGACTGTTCAGCCAAGAAAGACTAAAACCACTGCAAAGCAATGCCCCAGGTCCCATATCAGTCAAACACCCCAGAACAGATATTGTACTGCTGCCATATTTTCCCATCCCAACACACTTGGTTCATGTATGGAGAAACATGGTCAAGGTTGGTGTCTTGGCTGGTATGATTTGTCAGAATTTGGACTGAATAGACTAAAAACAAACATTTTATTCATAATAAACATTTAGAGAACATAATAAACATTTTAGAACAATGAAGACCAGTGGTATTATTTTTCCTTCAGCACTCAGGAGCTAGTGTAATGTAGTGGTTTGAGCATTGGACTACAACCCTGAAGACCAAGGTTTTATTCCCCATTTGGCAGACACATTCAGTTCCAGAAAATCCCATGACAGGTTCACCTTAGGGTCACTATAAGTTGGAAACAACTTGATGATATACAACAACAACAAAGGTTCACTCAGTTGCATAGGGATGTGGGGGGGGAATTTGCCCTGGGCAGCAATGTTTTTCGGGTGTCCTGGACCATAGCCACACCCCCACATTCCCTGGCTATGCCCCTGTGCACAGTGGCCATGTCTCTTATGCCGTAGCCCTGCCCCCCCTCCACACACTCCAAGTTCTGCCACTGGGTTCACTCATTCTCCTAGAAGCTATACTGAAGAGTTACTTCTATTATTTTACTATGCCCAAGAGTTGAATCACACCCCTAGAACCTGGCAGAGACTTCATGTGGCCAAATCCATGCCACTACAAACTCCACTCTCCTTTTCTTAAACCAAAACATAATTCCTATGAGACAGGCAGGGTTCCTCTGAAAGGCAAAAAAGAGCACATCAGGAAATCTACTAAAATCTACTGAAAGTGCCAATAAACAAACCATATAATAAACAAACCATATGAAGTATCTATCTTCAGCTGGAAATTCCAAGAGCATTATTAGCCTTGAAAAGAAGTTGTATTCACAATTTGAATTTTGGTTTAAATAAAAAAGAAGGGCATTTTTGTTTTGTTTTTTAAATAAAATTTTTATTAATGCACTATGAAATATGCTACTGTGTTTTAGTAATGTTTCCATGTGTGGAACTTACATTTTGAATGTAAGTGGAGCCTGCTATTGTTACCACCCACAGTGGCAGCAGATTTAAACATGAATGAAACAAAAATGAAAAAAGGAGGAACAGCTTATAGGTATGGTAAGTTTTGTCCACCCCCACATACCTAAGACATGCTGAACTAGTTTCAACCTCAGTATTTACAAACAATTCTGGGGCGGGGGGGAAATCAGCTCAAAACTGTTGTTTCTTTTGCTTGCAGGCAAATATATTATTATTCAGGAAACCCTCTGATGCAAAAGCTGCCTGTTGCTTATGAGGGCTTTAATCAAAAAAACAGGAATGATGTAGCCCTCCTGATGTTGTTGGACTGCAATTCCCAGCCATTCTAGCCAGCACAATCAATGGCCAGAATATTGGGAGTTATCATTCAACATCATCTGGAGAGTGGTATGATTCCCACCCCTGATCTAAAAGGTTTGGTGCTGGCCACCTCTTCCATCCCTATTTTAAAATATGTTTTTTTTAATTTATTGTTGTTTTTTTTCATTATACTGTAAAATAAAATGAGAGCCAACATGGAGTAGCAATTTGAGATTTGGGCTATGACTCTGGTCTCCAGTTCATCCCTGTTCAGCCATGGAAACCCAGTGGGTGACCTTACACACATCACACACTCTTGGCCTTAGAAGAAGACAATGTAAAATTAGGACAAGGCAATGGAAACACTCCCTTTGAACAAACCTTGGCAAGAAAACCCCATGACAGGTTTGCCTTAGGGCTGCCATAAGTCAGAAATTACTTGAAGGCACATAACAATTTGTATTGTATTCATCTGTATTGTATCATTGTTAGCCTCCATTTTTTTTTCTTGGTGAAAAAATGGTATAAATTAAAGAAAGAATCCTAGCCAGTGTTTCCTGATTATAAATACAGGCTTGACTCAGAGACAAAACAAATCTGTGTTTGATACATTAAGACTTCATTGACTAGGATTCTTAAAGAAAAAAACAAACAAACAAAAAACAGTGGAAGTATCCAGACTGATTAAAAAAGACCAGAAAGTCCCAGATTTTGTTCCTGTTCTTTCCAATTTTACTTTGGAGATCCATACACCTTTTAACCAAGAATATTTCTGCTCAGTTCCTGGTATGATCAAACACTTTTTATACCAGTCCCCCAGGACAGTTTATTTTAATTCAGTATAATCAAAGGACATTTCTGCATGGTCGGGCTAAGCTGCTTCTGAGACAGGATAGAAGCCACTGGCAGGTCATCCTTCCACACAACGTCATCACTGGCCCCTTACATCCTGTCCCTAACTGTTGTGATTGTGCATTTTTTGCAAAATGGGAAAAAAAAACATTCTGCATCTGTGATCGTGTGGCATTCCCACTGCTCCTGGTTATGCAGAAGCCACAGAAGAACAATGGCAACACTTCCTTCTGTAGCATGGCAATAGAAAGTGCACTGCGGAAGGACGAGATGGCACTATTGCATTCCCTTCCATATGGATCAAGCAGGTGGGGAGGGTAGCGTTGTTGATGTACTCCCTTCTGGACCCAGGACCGCAGCACAACAAAGTGGAAGAGCATGGTCATGTGGAAATGGCCTCAGAAAGAACAGGGACAAAAACTGAGACTCTTCAATCAGTCTTGATGAGCCTAGTGACTGGCTGTATAAATTTTGTATACTGAGCATATGCTTCTAATGTTTGCCTCATACCTGACCCAGGCAAACAGGAACTTGATCTTCTCCAAACCGACCAAGCTGATAACTCTTAAATTCTACAAGGTGAAGTAACTGACACTAGGAAAGCCATCTTAAAAATTAAATGTCATAGGTTTGCTCAAATTTCAGTGGCTCAAATGGAGGTTGTATCAAAACATTTAGAATGAGAGATGAATCCCATGGAGGAAAATGGTGGATTATGGAAGGGATTAGCAGCACTGTCCCAGTCAGAAACATTTTGAAGTGAGGGAAAGTACATTTGGACTGACAAGACAGTCAACAGTGCCACCATCTGATGCTTCAAATACTTGGCCAAGGCCTGTCTAGTAGAAATGATAGCATCTAAGTAGTGTTGCCTTTGCACAAGAATCAAATGTGGACCATGTCATGTCTGTGGTGTGCATATGCATGTCTGCGCATGCGCGCGTGTGTGTGTTTATCATAGAGTCTGGAGATACAACATACAAATCCACTTCTGCTCCAACATACATTCACTCTGCACAGATGTGTTGTCTGAATGGAACTTCTGAATGGAAGAAGTTTTACCAAAATACAAGGTTTGTAACAATTTATTTCCTTTACTGTTGTTGACTCATTTTGCTTTATCTGAATGAAAAAAGAAAACACATAATTGCAAGTATCCACTTCATATTTCCAGGAGTACTAATTTTCTGTAACATGACAATTCAATTCTGTTCTATCATTATTCCCCCTAAATGGCATATTCATTCATCCATATAATTTGCTACTTTCATCTGAAAATCTGTAAACATGTCAGGATTAAGGCAATATAATCTTACAGTGAAGAAAAGGAGATATTTTGCATTTTCTAAAAGTCCAAGGGTTTTGTATTTATTAATGCAGACATGGAGCCACATCGCCTTCCAAGCAGACTGGATATCAGTTCAGCTGAATTTAATGCGTTTTTATCAACAGGTTATTGTAATTAATAGCACGCTGTTGCTGCCAGTTTCCTGAAGATTAAAAAAAATGCCCAGATCAGTCCAGATTAAGTTGGAGAAAGATTTTTTTTCAAAAAAAAAAAACAACTCCTAAAATGACAGGAAGCATAAAATGGTGCTCACATTGCTTCAGCTATTGAGCCTACCACAAAAAATGGGGAATTAAACCACAAAGTGCTCTCTAGATGCCCATAAATTTCATTTCCCCCCTCCTTACTGAATAATGATGCCTTGATAAGCCTCCTATTATTGATGCATCTGCAACATATATCCTCTTTTCAGAGCTGAAATCATACTTCGTAGCAGATGGTGCCTATTGTGTTTACACATCAGCACTTTATGACTGCATTTTCTCACGTCTACAGTAAAAAAGGAGGCTATAATTGAGTTTTTAATGGCTTTGCACATTGTTCATTAAGATTACATGACTGTTCCTGCAGATGACAGCTGAAGAAATGAGCCACCAAGAAGAACCCCTCGTGACCAGCTCAAACAGATCTCAGTTGTGGCTGCTTCAGCATCCCCTTTCAAGTGCCACACTGCTTAAAGGCTAAATTATTGCAAACACCATAATGACAAGTATACACATCGGGGTGTGGTTGTTACAAACTCAGGCACACGCACACAAAGAAAAAAAGTTCCTGCAGTTTAAAATCATTATGACCAAATCAGGAAAATGTTTCAAGGACTTCCCTTTCCTTGACCAGTTGTAGATGGCTAGAAAAGAACTGAATCCATAGACATATGTCCGTAAAACACAGTCATTATTCCTTAGTAATAATGTTAATTTTTTAAAAAAAAATGGCAATAAACAAATCCACTTCTAAGGGATGTACATTAAATATCATCTAGTCTCTCCCAGCAGCATACCAATGCACTGCACTGAGGTTGGTTTGTGGTAAAACAGAAGAAAAAAAAAAGAGGGCTTTGTTCATTTATAAGGTTCACTTAATTGGAAAAAGCAATAAATTGCATTAGGAAAAAACACTATCATAGTGGTGCAGTACTTTGGAAGGATGGCAGTGCCAAAAAGCCTACTTTGGAAGGATGGCAGTGCCAAAAAGCCTACTTAAGTGATTCTTAAATTATGGTATCAGACAATGTGAAGGGACTTACAGTGGAGAATATAGAACTGGGAGAACCATGGGGGAGACTTTTGTTCAGTTTACACATTGATTGAAATTCACCAAATTAGTCACTTCCAAACCAATATGAAAATGTTCGTACTTGTGTGGTATATGAAACATGCAGCTGGAGAAAGACTGAGGACCTGAACAATGGTGGGAATCCTAGTGTAGTGCTCAGCACAAACCCACACCTCCTGCCATTTTACAGAGCCTAAGTCTGTCTCCTTTTGCTGTCAGCTTCTTGCTTCTGCTTTCAAGGTGGTGGCTGTGGCACTCCTCAGATCTGAGAGATGAATGAGCAGGAGTGCCACAGTTGCTGCCTTTCAGACAGAAATGGGTGGGTGGCAGCAAACAAAGACAGACTGAGGATCTGAAAGAACACCACTGTCTGGCCTTGAAGGTGGAAGTAGTAGCTGGCAACACAAATATTCAGTTTTGGGAGGATTTTGGATATATGGTTAAGGGAGCTCAACCTGTATAAGAACAAAAAAGTACACCCAACATTAATGTATCAGGAGAGATGCATACAAAATTTTGTACGAATATCAGTGTGGAGTGATTCTTATTTTAATTGCACATTGGTGCAAAAATGGGGCTAATGCAAGTTTGGGAAGATGGTTTACAGAAAGATAACGAAATGGACAAAATCGCCCATCCCTAGGTTTTCAGAAGAACAACAGGAACAGAGAAAATTACTTTTAGGAGTTCATAGGATATGGCCTCTCATGAATGTCAAACTGATAGAAGGTTGTTGTCAAGAACACACCAGACTGGAAGGAGGAAACATTGCTTCTCACTATTTTGCTCACTTTCATTTGTCTTCAAGACAGACACCATTAGAGTGAGAATAGAAGAAAGGAGCTCCCTGATGAAAAATGAAGAGAAAGAAAAAGATGCGGGGGGGGGGGCACTGAAATGCAGCTTGATGAAAATGTTATTCTATTCCACATCCCACAAACCACCAAGATTCTGTACTTTCCACTCTCACTACCTGTGAGAATCAAATCAAAATAAGGCAATAAAGTTGTTAGCTGAGATTATTACTAATCAGAAATGCAATATAATCTACAAATGTTCTTGCTTACTGTCACTGCTAACAAGAATCTTGTCCACTAACTCCTTTGCGGTCTCAATTTACCAAGTGAGAGATGATGAAAGGGAAGCTTCTGTTATTATTGGCAGTAGCAAAACTTCAGGATTTAGGCCCTGATCCTATAGGACAATGTTTAGGGTGGAGAGGAACGACTAGCCTAAATGATTACACTGAACAAATGAACTAATGGCCCTCATTACAGCCAGTTAATCCTTTACCAAAATTCTGGGTTGCTGCAGAAATGGAAGAGAGTAGTAGGACAAGACTGAGGGAACTTACAAGGTAGAACTTTCCATGCAAGATTGTCACAGAAGCTATGGAGCCTAAACAAATCTAGCATAACGGGCCCATTAAATTTCAAGTTCCACCTTTGCCCTTTTCAGACTCTGAACCTATAAGCAGGTAAACTTTCAAAAGCAAATGTATTTAAATATTTAACCAGAAGTAATAGTTCCCTCAGCATTGTGAGTAAAACAATATGTCGGGCTATTTCTCACCATTTTCTTTTATTTAAATAGACATTTTGTATACTCCACAATCAAACAGGATAGGGGAACAGGTACAACATGAACAGTTGTTCATACCTTAACTTTCTGCTATGACTGAATCACAAATACCCCACTGTTTCCAGAATTTGAACAGATATGAATGTTAACAGTGTGTAGGACTGAAACAGTTCACAATTAAACATTATCTAACACAACATCCGAGACGTAGCACAGAAAATTCCTTGTTACTATCCACTGGCATTGCTCCATCAGGAAAATTTTAAATGTTTACTATTTATTTTACAGATTTGTACAGTTAAAATCCTGATCTACTACACACAATTACATGTATACAAGCAACTTAAGCTCATTCAAGAGAGGAATTTGACAGTTGGAGGCCTTCCTACACACACTACACTAATTTAAGTAACGTCATAATATTGGCATTCTCATCTTTTTTTAAAAAAAATTATTTAAAACCATGCACTCTAAAGAACATTTTTCATTGAGATTTTCTGAAAAAAATAAAGGTTGGAGAATCACAGGCAGTGATAAGAACAGAAAAGTGAATATGCTTAAAGGTGGCCGCCCCCCATGCTTAAATCTTCTACATGTTTTCAGAAAACTGAGGTGGTTTCACAAGGCAATCACAAAATCCTTGGACTTTCCAGCAGTTTGCACATTCAACTGCATCCTTTTAAAAATGAGTGCCTTCATAGATTACTATTCTTTGGGTCACACAGAATATTTGAACTAAGGAATTTAAGCTTTGCCACAGTTTCATAATTGTAACTCATAGATGTTCATTGGAGATGCCCCTGATTGAGGAACAGTTGATTGCAGACATTTTCAATGCCTTCCCAAACTTGGTCAATGGACAATCACAAGTATTATCAAGCTAGATGCTGGTTTTAAAAGGCCTCTGACAGCTAAAAAATGGCATTGTTAAATCATCAGCATCTTTCACTGGCTGCTTCCAACCAACCAATAATTTCAGACAGAATGAAGGAATGAATGTTTGCTGGTGTTGAGGACATCTGCCTGCATAAACCAAATATAGCAGAAAAGATATTATGAGAGGAAATATGACTCCCCATTCAGGTGGGGAGCAAATAAATATATAAATAAAAATAGATCATGTATGGTAAGCAACATTTTCACCCAAATTTAGCACTAATTTTTTTCCTCCTAGCTAGGTTCTGTGTCTCATTTTGATGCACCATGGTACAGGGTAAAAAATACGTTAAAGGCAGAGTACAATAGCAAAGAGGTTAACAACCTCCACTGATTAAACAAGAGCATTCCCTCCAGCTATCTTAATCTGACAGGGACCATTCTGATTAATTCTTTGTCACCCCACTTTTTCAGGTGTATTAAATGCCTCAGTTTCCCTCTCTTCCTCCTACTTTCTCCTTTCGCCCTCAGCTGCTGCCAAGTTCAAAATGCAAAAGTAGTTTGTACTCAATTGAGTAGGGCAGAGCTTTCCAAACTTTTCACGTTGGTGACACACTTTTTAGATATGCACCATTTCGTGATACAGTAATTCAGAAAGTAATCCAGTAATTGGAAGCAGCCCCTCCACTTGAGCCTGGCCTGTCACTGCTGCCACCCTTTCAGGAGTCTTCCTCAGCCTAGGGTAGTGGCAGCAGGAGAGGCAGTCCCTCCACCTGGGCCTGACTTGCTGCTACCCCCACTAGGGTCTTCCACCCATTACATTTGTGTGACACACCTACACACTGCAGCGAACACACTATGTGGCAACATACAGTTTGGAAAGCTCTGGAGTAGAAGATAGGGAGGAGGGTGCAGAATCTTGCCTTTCCCTATAGACTCAGGCACAGTGGTGTACCGACCCTTAACAGTGCCCAAGGTAAGGATATAGAAGGATTGGTGGATGATGGGAGCTACACAAAAACCACAACAGCACTTCCCTCCTGCACTGAGCTCTGGCAAAAACACTGTACCAGAGTCAAGTGTATGAAAAATCATCATATAGCAGAGACTGTACACACAGCTTAGAAGCATGCCCAGCAGAGTTTAAACACTAGCAGCATTGCTCTGAAGCCACAAAAATACACCCACACAATATTACCTTCCAATTCAGAGGCTTTTACTCTTTAGTTACGATACATACATATTTACAGTACTCCAACAGAGTTTCAGCATTCCATAGCATGCATCCAACATAGCCTCCAGCTGCTCCATCAGACAATCAAGAGAATAGTTGGCTAGGACTCAGCCCCTTATATACATACCTTGCTGATGCAACTCTAGCCAACTTTGCATGTTCCCATGTCTGATGCAACCCTCTGCCCCAGTTACATGTTACAATGTCTCAGCAAGAGTGACATGGGATTACATCATTCACTGTCATTCCCAGGTGCAAACCTCAATGTGCACCATATATATTTTACTGTCATGTCCAAACTTTCCTCACAAAGGGGGTGGGGTGAAAGGAGGTGGGCGGGGTGAGTGGTGGGAAGAAGCGGGCATGAAGAGTGGCAGAAGTGGGTAAGGTGAGCAGTAGTGGATAGGGGAGAGCTGAGGGAAAGTGGGTGGGGTGAGTCTTGAGGAAGTGGGCAGGGTGAGTGGCACTGGGGGTGGGGTAAGCAGGAGCAGGCAGGGGAGGGGTGAGTGGAAGTGAGCAGGGAAAGCAGTGGGTGGAAGTGGGTGTGGTGAGCAATGAGAGTGGACATGGTGAGTGGCGGTGGGCAGAGAGGGGGCAAGTGGAGGTGAGCGGGGTGAACAGCAGTGGGCAGGGGAGGGGCAAACAGGCAGGGGGAGTGACAGGCAGAAGTGGGCAGGGAGCAGGAGCGGGACAAACAGCGGGCAGAGGTGGATGGGGCAAGCGGCAGTGGGGGTGCCTCCCCTGACATTGGTGCCTGGGGCACACATCCCAGTTGTCCCAGCCTAGATCTGCTCAGGCAAAACCAAACCAATGCAGTCTCTCCTAGTGTATGTGATCTTTCTTATTAATAAGTTATTATTTTTAAGAAGAAGAAAAAGAGGAAGGAGATTTTGGAATTAGAAAACTGACTGTTTAATGATCTGTTCTAGGATCTTTCCTGGTGTTGATGTCAGGCTGACCGGGCGATAATTATTAGGGTCCTCTTTTTCCCCTTCTTGAAGATGTGGACGACATTTGCCCTCCTCCAGTCTGCTGGGACTTCTCTTGTCCTCCAAGAGTTCTCAAAGATTATTGTGAGTGGTTCAGAAATGACTTCTTCCAGCTCTTTTAATATACTTGGATGTAATTCATCTGGCCCTGGGGACTTGAATTAATCTAATTTAGCCAGATATTCCTGTACTACTCCTCTACTTAATCTGTGCTGCATTTCCCCCCTTTTCTCACCTGCTTCCCACACCCCAAGTTGGGTACTTCTATCCTTCTGGGAGAAAAATGAGGCAAAGAAGGTGTTGAGTAGTTCTACCTTCTCTCTTCCCCCTGCTATTAATTGGTCACCTTCTCCATGCAGTGACCCTATAATTTCCTTGTTTTTCCTTTTGCTGCAGACATATCTAAAAAAGCCCTTTTTATTGTTTTTGATGTCTCTGGCAAGCCTGAGTTCATTCTGCACTTTAACTTTTCTGACCTTGTCCCTACATCTCCTGGCTATTTGCTTGAATTCCTCTTTGGTGCTTTCACCATTTTTCCATTTCCTGTACATGTTTGTTTTAACATTTAGCTCAGCTGAGAGTTCTTCAGTCAACCATTCCAATTTCTTTAGAAACCTGCCATTTCTCCTCCTCATTGGCAAAGTTTTCAATTGTGCCTTCAGTATCTCACTTTTAAGAAACTCCCATCCGTCATGAACTCTATCATGAAGGGAACATCCTTCCCTTAAAGGTCCAGTTGGCACCAACACTGCTGTCATTCTGTACCAAGTAAAAACATGATATTTTACTAACACTTTGGGAGACCCAATTAATTTTACACAGATCTATATACACACATAGTTTTTAACTGCTTTACATGATATAACTTACTTGTAAAGTGTCTTGTTTTAATCTACTAAATTGTTTAAGATATTCCTAATTTACTTAAATTGTTTTAAACTGGACAAGATGATTTTATTTTATGCTCCCTAGAGATGTTTAGATACAGGGCAGGCTACATATTAACAAATGAAATAAAATAAACAGGACTATGCATGGTTCTTGGGTCAAATTACCATATTCTATTCTTAACTTTCCTTTCCCTCCATCAAAATTAGCATAATATTACTGTATCACTTTACATGGCTGGCACAGCAATAGCCCATATTGTATGCCAATGGTGAATTACTCCTGTATCTGCCCTACTCAAAGTGCATATTTAAATTTGTATAAATTTAGAAAGCAAGTGCACAACACATATACTAGGATGGCTCCTTCAAGACCCATATGTGCTGTATGAATTTTTCGGAAAGTGAAGGAATACCTCTTCCTCTTCTGTTATCTCACCTGAACTTGTTCCCTCAAACAGAAGAAATAATACTTCCATACACACCAAGAGGCACTGATGTCCAACAGGTCTGCTTCTGTTTCCAAGGTTTTTGTTGGGTCTCATAAGTTTGGGGCCTTTCTGGCTCACTGGTACACTTCAATTCCATCTCCTTTCAGCTCAGTAGTGTCTGCTCATTTTGTTCCTTGTTCCACTGTGACTGCTCTCCAATGTGTGGGATGGATAATCAGATAATTCTTGCTGTGAGTGCTTATATAACGTTGACTACACCACCAAGAAAATAGTAGGTTAATTAGAAGCTTCTGGCTACAATTTGGTTAGCCACTATTAGCTAATAAAAGCAAAGAATCTAGCTCTGGTTCAGATAATACATGGAAGTATTTTTAAAAGAATAAGCAAAAGATTACCCTTTAATGTCTTTTTATAAAAGCCAGACTAGGCTTTATAAAATCTATGGAGTCTCAGGAACGAAAGGAACATATTTCTAACTTGTGTCTTTACAATGGGAAGATGCAAGAATTATATAAAAATATGAAAAGAGGATGACTGAGAAATCTTAGTATCCAATTTGAACAGTTCTTATATGATGCAAAACTTACCACAATTGAGTTACTGGGACTGAGGAAGCTGTCATTTACAAAATCATTCCTAGAGTATCTAGTCAAGGTCAGCCTATGTTGAAAGGAAGACAGTGTCTTCCTTGGAAAATCAGGAGTCTCTGTTCAGGGATATGCCCAGGGTCAAGGATGTCAGCCTTCTACCTAGGGATCTGCTGTGAAAAGCAGCATACCCCACTCCTATTCAACTGGAAGGGCTAGAAATTCTCTTTGGATTTTATGAAACTCCACTGACATGTGAGAATGTCTCCAAGAGTGGCAATTCTCTTTCAACCAAATATTTTGCCAGTCAAGGTGTATCCTCCTGATGGTGTCTGGGAAGGTCTGGAGACTGCAAAAATGGGCAAGAGTGAATGCAGCCCAGAGACTGGATGTTTTCCATCCCTGCTCTACCTGGATAGGGAGATTCTTGAATTGAGATCTGAAAGGAAGTGGTAGCTGGAAATAGATATTTTAAACAAGCAAAGCTGTTTATTTTTCCAATTTCATATTTATTTGAGAAGCAAAAAAATAATATTTTGTAGTTCCTCAGAACCATAGTTGGAAACATTATGAATGAAATAATGGACATGACTATCTTCTTTCCACAGTTCCTTTAGGTCCCAAGCACTGATGAAAGCAATATTTAGCTAAGCACACAGAGACCTACAGCGAAAATAGTGCTCTGCTTTATTCTCAATTACTATCTCTGCATGACACAACTACATTCTACCCTAACTTTAAGTATTGTTCTGATACAGTAGAGAACTGCTGGTCAGGTTTATAGTCAAGAAAAGCCCAGTCCATTACCAAGGATACAGGAATGATGTCAGGAGAAAGAATTAAGAGTGAAAGCCAAGAATAATCCAAGGTTGAAATCCAACTCATAAATCAATGTCAAGATCCAAAGGGTTCAGCTCTCCTGTTAGAAGCCAGTGAATGCCCAGGTGAGCACAGTTATAGTTCACAAGAACTGGCAGGGGAAAGCCAGTCCAGTCCCAAGGCCATACAGGGTCACAAACAAAAGCATGGCCTAGACAGCCCTAGGTTCTACAGAGGAAAGCAGTCCTAAGCAGACAAGGGAGCTGATGGAAAGATAAGTCCAGAAGTATGTACCAAAGGTCAGAGAGGTAGGAAACCAAGGACATCAAACAGGATGCACAGTAGTTTGGAAGCTGTTGTTCTGCAACAATGGAATGGCCTGAGGTGACCTAATTTATAGCCAGCTTGTCTGATTAACTTCATGCCCTGTAAACAGGGTGCTACCTGACCTTTTGCTCCCAGTGCTTTAATTTACATTGCTTGAGAGGGCCTTTGCCTTCTCATCATTATCCAAAGTTGTTTTCTGGGAAGGATCAGGCTCTGCCTCTGCCCATGTTATGGAAGTATTGTAAGCCTTTTCCTGCCCCAGCCACAGTCTGTCATCCTGGCTTTCCTCAACATACCATCTCAGAAATGACCCACTGCTGCGAGTAGTTTAGAATGGGTCTAGTTAGTTGCATTAGAACTCTATTGTTTTGGACACTTTGGCCGATCTTGAGAATCTACCTGTGCTTATAACTATTTGTAACTATCAAGTGTACTTGAGCAGGGGTGGGGGGAAGCCCTTTCATGAGTATTATTTTCTTGTTTTACCTTGCATGTTTAAAATAAATACTTTTCTGTAAGCCTCTGTTCCCTCTCCATTATCACACATTCCTCGGCACACACATGGATAGGATTTCTGTCACTCAGAAGGGAAGGGAAAGGATCTTTCAGCATATACATTATGAATTCCCAGGCAACGTCCCACTGCGTTGCTGTAGAGGGGGCTAAATCAGTGGGTGGTGGTGGCAAAAAATTAAGAGAATTTGGGGGAAATTCCCTAGCTCCTATTCAAGGCCTAAATCAGCATTGAGAGGGAGGAGGGCCCCCTTTTACCTCAAATTCCACACATGACTGGAAGCCACCACATCCATGGAACAGTGATCCATTTCAGTTTTCAGCCTGAACTTTAAAAGAGCTATCCAAAAAGTTTGATCTTATCTCCACAATAGTAGGGTTTGGCAATTTGGATTGATCTGTTAAATTTGGACCAAAACTCAGAGCAGATTCACCACCCCCCAACAATATGGAAGTCATCAACTGCCAGCATGGACACATGTGGACAGAGTGATATCCATCAAATCTTTCATTTTGTTTGTCCTTGTGCTTGTGTGTAAAATTGTTCTTTTGGGTGGCAATTATAAAACACTTTTTAACAATCAGTTTTTCATTGCAGTTTTTTTGGGGGTGTGTGTGTCAAAGTTTATTTAATTTTTTTATTTATTATATTTTAGGCTGCCTTTCTCCTGGAATTGGAACCCAAGGTCTGGAGAGCCACTCAGTGTCCGCCTCTGCTGCTTATATACCTCAGATGAAATAGATTTCAACTTGTTTTGAAACTGCAGGGTTTTTTTGGGGGGGGGGGGAGAGCTCAAGGACTTAAATGCCAATAAAATAAGATTTTAAAAAAACTTATTTTGAAATCAGAGTGCATTTATTAGTGGGTGGGAATCCCAAGCTGAAATGCCTCCCCCATAAAAGAAATAAGCTAGAGATGGGGAATATAGACCCCTGCAGTTGCCTTTGGACTGCAGCTCCCATCATCTAACATAGGAGTTGCTGGGAATTGTAGTCCCGAGACTGACAAGCTCTCCCCCTCATCTGACTTCAGATGCCACCTTGGGAGACGGGGAGGGGGGATTCATATCCTTTCTAACACCTCTATTTTGTCAGATGAAAACCCCCAGCATTCCCCTGCCGGTTGGGAGCTCTGGGTGTTGCAGTACAGCCCCAATCTGGAGGGCTGTGGGTACCCCCGCCCTTACAGGGTTCCCCCTTTTCACCTCCCTGGGCTTCTCTCGCCGGGCTCTGCTGCCATGGCTGCCTCCACCGCCCCCAGGTGCTCCCTATTGGATGAGCCGCGCCACCCGGGCACTCCATTGGTTACTGCACCGCCCCGTCTTTGGAAGACTTGGGAGACGTCACTGCCCTCTTCCCAAAGCATGCTGGGAAGTGTAGTTCTGGGCAGGAAAGGCTTCGAGAGCGTCACGGAGGCATCCAGAGCAGCAGGAGAAGGATGCATGCCCCTCTGGCAGACTGCAGCTCCCAGCAGCCCCAAACCAATTGCATAGGCCATGGAAAAGAATGCTGGGAGCTGCAGTCCAGCATCTGGAGAGAGTGGCATTTGGTCATCCCTGGACTGAATCCCAGCGGGGAGGGAGGGTGGGTGGGTGGAATGGCCTCTGTTGCAAGTGACCCAACCACTTCCCTCCCCAGCTAAAACAAAGGCGTACGTCTCCAGCACTCAAACCCCTGTATTCACAGTGTCTTTTGGAACAATGGGACCCTGGCAACATGGGTCATCCCCTCTTCTTCCATTGCAAAACAGGCACAAAACAGCAGAAAGAGGAGCCGAGAAAAAACACTCAAGCACAATAGTGATCTCTCCACAGAGGCTTCAAAGGAAGGGGGGGCGGAGGGACCTGGGTGGGAGGACCTAGGTGGCTGTGTGTGCGTGCGCATTTAGGCATGTGCGTAATGACACACAGAACCATTTTTTTAAAAAAAAAACACCAGCCAATCATAGGCAAAGGGGGCGAGGTAAGGAGAGTAACAGGCGTGGCCATGAGAAGATCATGTGGATTTCTGGACACACACTAGCCCGGTCCACGCTAGCAGCGTATGGAACTTCATAATTTAAACTCCGCGTTAGCAGAGATAAGAAAAAACGGCCAGAAACATTGCAGCGTGATTTCCTCGCCTCGTGTGAAAAGGGCCAAAGATGGTGGAAGAAAGACCAGATGGATATAGAAGGGAATACATACAGAATGCTGTTACTTGAATAGTACTGTTCTTTCCAGTTAACTTTTCCTCATTCTTCATATTAAGAGCTATAATGTTGTAAATTTTGACATGGCATAATCTTTATATATAGGCAACAGCCCAATATATAATATAAGAATGCTGGTAGTTGTTTCAAAGTTTTCATTATCTAAGTCAAGGTCAGAGACGCAGGCAGTGAGCCAGCCCGGAGTAGGGAGTGAGAGAGATAACAGAATCAAGCCAGAATGTATCAAAGCAGAGAATTAACCAAAGAAAGTCCATTTACCAAAGCCAGAATGACAAGCAAAGCCAAAGTCTGAGTCCAAATCCAGGGGTCAGGAGCCAAGAGTTCAATCCAAGCTATCAGCTGCTGGAAGCAAGGAGAGGGCTTGTAGAAAGTTTGCCACAAGCAAAGGAAACCTTCCAAACAGGCACCTTATATAGCCCAAGGCACAGGTGTGGCCAGTCACCGCATCTTAAACTTAATTAAGGAAGCTTCCCTTTGCTCAGCTATGTCTCCGCCTTGATTGTGGGCTGATTGGAGCAGGCCCACAGATATCTTCAGGATCACTGCCAGATCCCTGTTCCCCTAAAGGAGCCAGCAGAGGAACGTCCAAGCCTTCTTGGTCCACAGCAGAAGGGGGAGCTCTTGAGCTGCAGGACTCATCTCCAGCCTGAGCAATGGGGACCAACAGATGTTGCTCGTCATCAGCAGCTTCCTCAGCAACTTTGCCATGAGCCCCAACTATCACAATCTATTTTCTTCCCTGGGTAATGATGATTAATAACTCTTCTCTATTTATTGCATAGAAAGTCATAGTACACTAGGTTGACATCATACAGGATGCCCCTCCTCTCATTCAATTATGAAAAATTCAATCATTAATTCCTTGAACAGTTCTAGCTTTTTGCTCTCTCAAAGTGGATTAAGACACTTCCAGGCCACACTTTAAAAACTGCAACTCCTACAATCTGTAAATCAAAACTAATTTGACAGATGTATCCATTTATGCCACTTGCATTTATCTCATAGAATTTGGCAGTTTCCTCCCTACACGACTTCATGCACACATATAGGGAACAAGTTCCTTTGCACAGTGTATACTTAATCAGTAATTAATTTCTACTTTTCTCATTATGTTAGAAATTCTCTGTTATTTACTAGATAATTAACTTTTACTAATGCTTTTTGTCAAGCTGCATTTGTAGAAAAATCAGTATTCAATTAAAATGCAAAGAAGGAGCTCTTTAATATTATTTTCATCATGAAACAAAATTAACTTAAATTAGTTGGATAGACAAATAAGGCACCAAATTGAAAGTGGATCTACATCTCAAGTTGTTCCACTAATCCAAAATTACAGAGCAATAATGAAGATACAATGAAGAAATGAAGATTCATTTCTTAAATGAAAGGAGAACGCTGACATGTTGGAATGGGAAAAAGCTTTCTGATATAAATACTAGCTAAGATTTTTGAAACTTTAACAAAATGTTCAAATTAGTTTCTTTCCCATCCACCTAGTAATTTCTGAAGTCAAGCAGCACTCCTAAAAGGTCTAACTTGAGGACCGTTTCTTTCTCCTTTCACTAGTTGTTGTAGGATAACAAGCTTCCAAAGTCTGGAATAAAACACTAAAAATAACAACATTACTAGTTCTCTCCCTAACTTGAGGCAACATAATTACTTTTAAACATTGTAATAAAAACTTTTGGGATGTTTGCACATCAAGGATTTTGTTTTGTTTTTGAAAAATCAGATGTAATAATGGATTGTTGATTTTGGAAAAAAAGGGGGGGACTAATGAGTTGGCCTTGTTTTCTTGGAGTAACAATTTTGAGCTATGTGCAGTGCCTTGATTGCTGTGTATTGAAGAACATAAAAGACACCATAGATCAGACTGAAGTCCAGCTTCCTGTTTTTTCAGCATGCCAAGACAGATGCCTAATGAAAGCATATGAGCAGAAATATAGCAATATAGAAAATAATTCTTTTCGCTTATTATTGAGCCCTCATAACTAATACCCATGTTAATGTATCAATAAACACCACAGTTTAGATGTGAAAAGGCAGGTGTTGGATATACTCAGAATCCATTACATTTTCTCCCTACAAAATCATTCTTCTGCCATTACATTATAGGTGATCTGCAGTTCTCATAGAGTGATGGGATACCTAGTCATTGTAATGCAGGTTGAAATTCAGACTAAGGACTGTACTTCATTAAACCCCTCATCACACCCAAGCTTGGATGTCTGACGTTTCTTGTTCCATATATGGTGAAATCTTGAACATCTGGTTATCACTGATACTAATTAATCATTGATAATGAGATGCTAAAAATGTTACTGGAATGTGCCATACATGACACAAGAAATGCCAGACATCGAATATGGGTTCAGAAAAGGAACAGTCACTGGAGATCATATTTCAAGCATACACTGAATAAAGGAACACACCAAGGAATTCTTTAAAAAAAAATCAATCTGTGCTTTATAGATTAAAGCAAATACTTTCTTTGGTATAGCATGAGAAATTATGGTTTGCTCTGAAAGAAATGGGTGTGCTACAACTCTCACTAGAAGCCAAGATGACTAAACTGTGGCTATGGTACTTTAGACAAATGATAACGTAACAACGTTACTCCTTGAAAAAGAAAAAAAAAGAAGGAAAGAAAAGAGAGGGGGAAGATAATGCTCAGCAAAGTGGAAGGTTCTAGAAAAAGACTGGACGAAAGAGGAAGACTGTACAGGTGGATTAATTCTATCAAGGAACCCACAGCTCTGACTTTGCAAGAACTCAGCAGGGCAATTGATAAATGGGGTTCTTGAAAATGTCTCATTCACAGAATTGCTGTAGTCAAAGTTGACTTGCCAGCAAACAACAATAACAATAACAACATGTTACTAGCCAACATTTTTTTAAAAAATAAATAGTAATAGAATCACTAACAAATTTCACTTTCAGTTAACTCCAAATGAAATTAGTCACATAGAAGTCATCACCACATGGTTGGACAGGTAGAATGTACATCTGTGACAAAAGCTTACTCAAATAATAGTACAAGTTCAAATTTAAGCTTATAATTCAATGGATGAAATGGACCCTGTAAATATGAAAGCTTAGGAAAATGATTTGTATTTTAATGAGGTAGTACTGGTATTAAAGATCTTAGCACACATGCATACTTTTCTTTCCTTAGTGGCCTAGATGTGACTTAACTGAGCACTATTTGCACTTTGGAAATGAATGATTAACCTTGTGTCATGTCTCTTTACTGTACAGAATGCTTGCCCCTTTCCCTTGCTTAAATATGAAAAATTATAGTTATGGGGATAGTAACTTAATTGCACATTGTTTCTCGTTCAAAGTAAAAACCACATGTTCTTTCCATTCAGTATAATATGGTTTGTGGCAAAGAAATTATCTCCCCTCCCCTTTTGTTCCAAATCCACAATAATTGTTCAGACACCAGTTAGAACAGTCGTTTGGCACATTTATCTCCATCATAAAATCTTCAATTTTTGCTCCCAGAAATATAACCACAGGTATTTTAAAGATTTATAGCTCTTATAATAGTATAGTGAAGTTCTAAAAAAAAAGAAAAGACATTCTCTAGAATGTTATGTTCTTGCTCCTAAATTTCCGCAGGTATCTAGTAGTTTTATCAGTCAATCATGTTCTTAGTGATTATTACTGTAAAAAATTGCCAAACAGATTTTTTTGAAAGAACTATTTAGAGTGTAGGTATAAGAAAAAAGCTTCCAAAAAAGGTAGGTTTTGAAAAAACACACCATATAATATTTTAAAATTCTGAGTACTCTCTTTAAAGCAGGGGTGAACCAAGTTGCTGGCTGCAGGCCACATGCAACCCTACAGGGCTGTTATGTGGCCCAAAAGGGCTTTGGGAAGTCAAAATAATTGAAAAAAATGTGAAGGTGTTTTATGTCACATTTTGCCCTACCTCAGACCAGTTTTGACCCAAGAAAGGAAATGACTTCTAAAACATTTCTGTTTTTCTTTTTAAAAGGCTCTTCGGGCCTAAAAATACCTGAGGTATGAAAACATGCAAAAATGTTGCCATGCCTATCTCTAGTGGGGCTTTCCATTTTTTTGGTGGTTGTTTCAACCCTATGATCTCTTAGGGAGTTACAGTGGCTCCTCTTGTCTCCAACAATTCCCCATCAGAGTGAGTTGGACTGCATGTGAATTTCTGCATCTATAGAAGAACGTCAAACTTAGATAATCTTTCAAAAACAAGGTGAGTATTTGAAAAGATAGGTCAAATATGCATGAAAAGTAACTTATGTTGAGGAAGCAACGATAAAGGTAATAAATGGCAAAGGGCTTTAACCAGCAAAGGTCTGTGACAACCAATATATCCGTTGTTTGAAAACTGTGCAGATCCAGGAACATTGTTGGTAAGTCAAAGTCACTACCCCACTGACCAGGAGGATGTAGGCTACCACTTCCTTTTTCCTCCTGTAAGTGCAAAGCAAGATGGGCAGAGTCTGGGACCTGCTGCTAGTGGTGCTTCTGCTGCCATCAGTACCACACTCCTCCCTGACTCAGTGCTCCTTCCACTGGAGGAATAGTCACAACCACACACATCTCATTACAATGTAATTGTAATTATTTAAGAACAAAAGAAAAACTGTCCCTTTTTGTCTTTCGATTTAAATGCAACATTTTTGCAAACAGTAACTAAGATGTGAGGATGTAAATGCTTATCAAGTTGTTTGGATTTAACTGCTTAAGAAACAAAACTGTTGGGTACAGTGCACTCACTGAATGTGTGGGAGTTCCATCCAGGAACTCTAGGATTGAACAAAAAAAAAAAAAAATGAAATATTACATCTCATTATAGTCAATGGACTCAACATGTGCATCTGTTGTAGGTGGACACATGCCCACTGCACCCATTGACTATAGTGGGATGGGATGTTTTTCTCAACCTCACACTCATGGATGTGGAGACCACATGAAAGGAGAGTCCACTGCATTTCTTTTGGCCAAGGAGAGCTATAAAAAAATTGCTGAGACGATAAGCATACCATGTATTGAGAAAGTTTGGGAATCTCTACAATATATGAAAGAACAAGGGGCAGTAAGGAACATGTAGCAAACCACGGGAATGCAGTCAGATTTAAGAGTATTCAAGCAACAAATTGAAAAGACCATTTTGAGTCAAGCCCTGAAAATCCTAGTTTATCTTTAGGGCAGTGTAAATCCATCCTTGGGCTCAAATGCGAGGTTTTCCAAATTTGTCACCAGTCCCTTTCTAATTTAATTGTTTCTAAACTATTTAATAATATTTTAATTTAACTTATATAAATTAAAATGTATTTTAATTATTTATGTGTGTGTATAACTTATATTCTGTATTTGATCAAAATGTCCACTCAGATTTGCTTAAAATGTCATAAAATAAAACATAAGGCCATTATTTAAGTTTTTATTTGGATCCAAACCTCAGTCTTCAAATCCATTATCTGGGCTGCTCACAATAAAATATGCAGGAACCATAAAATAATGACTCATGCACTCTAAACATTCTCAGAAGGCTGGCCAAAAATATGTATGTATTACACATTTACCATATCCTTGTTACTTACTAGCTATCTAAAGGGAACATTCTGTCTTTTGCATCTTGCCGCGCAAACTTACAAAGTCATTTGACACCAGGAAAGGTAGAATATCTTAAGAGGAGAAGTCAATACTGACCAAAGGGATTTAGCTAGTCACCAGCACTGAGGGAAGTCCAACCAGAAAGTGAGGAGGACCTCTCCCTCAATAAGGCATAGGAGACATAAATTTTGTTTGTTTTCTGTACTTAAGTCTGGCTGTAACTGATCTCGCAAGGAATTGGTAAACTGGCTTCACTTAATAAAGCTGATTTACCCAGAACAAAGTGTTCCTGAGATAATTATAATTTACAACCTGCTATATAAAACGTAATATATTGTAACAGATTGTTAATAAACAGTACAGTTTATTAACAATATATTATATTTTTAATAAACTGTAATGCACTTATACTGTGTGTGTCTAGTTCTCAAGGACAGAAGAGAGGGGAAAATTCTCTAGGTATTTTACAAACATTCTCAGGACAAAGAAAAAGAAGACTAAGACAATTCTAACATACATAAGAAGAGGTAGCAGAAAAGAAAAAAAAAAGACCTCCCACCAAATTGGATGTCCACATCCTCTGAGCAGGATCTGAATCCTATTGTTTTTCCAACCTATAGTAAGCCACTGAATCAACTGGTATGCCTACATGTTGGCTCACAGTTCAACAACTGTTTTTGCAGGTCTGCACTAGTTTGGCTGATCAACAGGATTCCAGCCACAGTATTTTGGTATCATCAGAAGTTATGTGAGGTGGGATAGAAGTTCCTCACTGGAGCAAGCTCAAAATCTGCTCACACACACTATACCAGCATGGGGCTCCCAAACCCATTTCCCCCCACTGAAATCAATGAAGCGAAGAGAGAAAATTAAATAAACCATGTAAGAGGTGTAAGGGGAAAACTACACACCTCCTATTCTTAGGAAGCAGTGGGGGATCCTTGCATCACTCCTGTCCTGCCATGCTACTTCAGATTGCTCTTAATACATTGCGACAATCTAAAACCAGAAACTGAATAAAAACAGTTGGGTTTTTTAAAAAATCTACAAAAGTGAAAAGGCTTAAATGACAGACGAAACAGAAACGGTGCCAAGGCACTATGGTAACTAAGCATAAGTGCCTACAATTTCTCCCCTTTTGCCCTTGCTTCCCCTATTCAGAGCCTGGAAGTAGTGATTACGGATGCAAGACTTTGTGTATTTTATTCTCCCAAACAAAATTTCAGACACTTTTTCCCTGCTGGGTGGCAATATGAAATTTATTGCATATTTTTGATGATTTTTCTCATTCTGAGGAAATATTGCAACCATTTTTCCCTACAAAAATATTTCCTGGAAAAAAAGAAGGAAAAAATTGCTTTTAATAGTTATCTGCCTCTTTTGAATTACAGTAGCCCCTCCACATTTCCAAGGGTTTGGGGCACAGAACCCCCGTAAAAGTGGAAAAACTGTGAATAATTCCCTCCCGCGATTCCCCTACCATTCCCTTTTGGAGCTTCTCTGCTCCCATTCCTTTTCCTCTGGTTCCGGCATTGGTAGAGGGAGAGAAAAATGACAGCCAAAAAGGGCTTACTGGTACTTTCCCCTCAGACAGAGAAGAGGGGTGTTCTGGAGTTCTAATTACTTCTGGCAGCCATCTTGAGAAAGGAGCAACTGACAAATCCGCAGCCAATACACAGCACAATGTGTAACCACATGGCAGAGAGGCTACACCTTCAGCAGTGAGAGGGGAATTTGCTCATCCAAAAGGGAAAAAAAGCACATCTATTTTAAAGACAAGCCTAGGGTGAAGAATGCAAGGGATGTGAGGAGGAAAATAGGCGTGGGGAGGCAAGCAAGTGCCTCACGAATAATCATGAAGGTCAAACTCACAAATGTGGGGGGCTACTGTATACATTTTAAGCTCCTCCGGGCAGGGATATTTGCTCATTAAAGCTCACATAACTCTGAGGATGTAATAATGCCTCGTCCTTTAGGTGTGAAATGAGGTATAAATCAAATACAGAAACTTCAGTAGAAAGACTTTTTTTTTTTTGGTCAGTTCAAGCTGGCAAAATAATGACACAATCTTTTTGTTCAGACCAACCTATAGAAATCTATATTTTTCAATGGCCTCAAGACTTGACTTTTTCCGAGTGCTTCTGTGGGGAGTGAATTATCGTTGGCCATATATAGAAGAAATCCTCCATTAATGTAGCTCAGAAAAAGGAATGAAAGTTATATACAAATAAAAAAAAAGGCTTCAAGGCAGATAATCGTGAAAAGCAGTAGAAAGCAACATCACATAGAGTTAAGCATCATATTGTGGAAGTGTATTAAAGCAAAAGTATATAGATAGAGTGTACACATACACATTATACAATATGATATTTAATTTTATATAATGTGTTATAACAAATTGTCAATTAATTTTCACCAGAAATCATCTTGGGTACTTGTTTGAGTTTGATGCACCTTTTCGTCCTACTCCCATATGAGTTGAAATGCAACATATTTATAGTAATTTTCATATAATCTATATATGTTAAATGTCTACTTGTTGAACTTCATGAAACAAAGACAAGCATGAGACAGATGGGAGGAAAACACTTCATTTAATGGAAATGCAGATTTAATTTTTCATCACATACAAGAAGGATTCTGCAGCTAATCAAACATAGGCATTATGCATATTTATTGAATGTCAGAAATGGCACACAATATGAAATTACAGAATTTGTAGACCCCTGCTATGGAAAAAAAAAACCCCAAAGGATGCTCTCTCTTTTATTGAATAATTTAGATGGTGCTTCGCAGTATGACTCTGGTATGAAGTAATTCGTTACAATGCTATCTTATATTCTATTCTATATTCAGTGTATTTCTTTGGGCTTACTCACAGGTAAATGTGCATAGTGACTTCAACAAAAATGTATAAATAAGATAAAAATAAACTTTAAAAATTCTGACCTGAAAAAACAAACCAGAGAATATTCTATAGTCTGATAGCAGCTGGGGGGTGAGGAAGCTGTAGCTTTCAGTTTGTTGTAGACATTTGTGTCTACTGTTTTAGTTTAACACTTCTTTAATACTTCTTAATGCTTAAGACTTTAATATCTCTTTGTATTTTGTTTGATGATAGACCTTCTGTGGTAGATTATACATTTGACTCATGATCAGGCAACGATTACTTAATGAAGCATGTTCTCATGTAATTAGGAATAAGAACAATAATAATCCTAAATAGGAGACATAGAAATAATTTATAATAGATTAGAAAATTAGAAAAGGAAATTATAAATGAGTAATTATAAATGAGCAAGTATTTAAAACCTTGCATCCTTGCAAAAGTTTTAAAACTTAACAAATATTAGGAATCTATGGCCATTTCCGCACGGGACAAGGGAACTTCCCCGTGATGTTCCTTACTGGACTTCTTGGCTCCCCGGTCTGGTCCACGCCGCTCCGGAGCAGTGCGTGCTCATTGATACGCACTGCTCTGGCATCCCAAATGGTGGCTTCCGGTTGGTCGAGGGTTTCAACCAACCACTGAAGCTCACCAGCCTAAAGCCCGCCCCCGGCAGATCGCAGGCGCGCATTGGGGCAAGCCTGCAAATCTGCATAAGGGAGCAGGCTCGCACTGGCGCGCACTGTGCTTTTGAAAGACCTGTTTTTAATGGTCTTTCAAAAGCACGCTGGAAGACCACTTGGGGTCGTTCCGGAGCGGGCTGAGGTGTGGATCTACGTTAAGTAGGTCCGATCCAATCCACCCCCAGGTGCAGATGTCCTCCCTGGAGGACGCTCTGCCCCGTTTTAAAAACCCCATGTGGAAATGGCCTATAAATAAGCACATTAGGTCTTGAATTTCTATTCCCTTCCCTGTGAATTTTTATTCAGGCATATCTTTAGTATTTTTAAAGAAACATAGACATTTACACAAACTGAAAGACAGTTTATGTTTCTTCTGTTAAAGCAGAGTTGGGTAACATCTAGGTCACCAAATGCTATTGGGCTTCAACTCACATCATATATAGGAATAACGGGAACGGTAGTCTAATAATTTATGGAGAGCCACAAATTGCCCATCCCAGTCTTAACTCCTTATTTCTGTTTGTCTGGCTTCAAAGAACCATTGGTGGTGCTCCATTCACAGAACAGCTGTTCTCATACCTATCTTTCAGTTCTCTTCTGAGAATCAGGGAACTGTACAAAAAGTAAACAAAGAGGGAGGCATCTACAATGGGATAGGTAGTTTTTCAAAAGTGCTCTCCTAGCACACCAATGACAAGTATTCAGGGTATATGGCAACAGATGATAAAATAGCTGCTGAAATCAAACATGTCCTGAAATAAGCTTTAAATAAAATTAATTTTCCTGCCATCTGTGACTCCCTTGCCAAAGAATCATAGAGCTGGAAAAGGTCTCATAAGCCATCAAGCTGAGCTCCCTGCTCAATGCAGGAACTCATGTCAGAACATCCTCTGCAGGTAGCCGTCCAGTCTCCTTTTGAAGACACCTAGAAAAGGAGAATCCAACAACTCTCTAGGTAATTGGTTCCTTTGCTAAACTGTGCTTATTGTCAAGAAGTTTATTTTGATGTTCAATTGAAAAACTACCATCCTGTAACTTAACACCATTAGACTTGATCCTACCCTCTGGACCAGAAAAAAGAATGCACAAATAGGGCTGACAACTGACAATTTTGATTGTATTCAAAATACTGGTGAGTGTATATAAAACACGCAACATACTATGAAACAACAATCATAAGTGGACTATTAACTTCTAAGCATACAATAAATATATGGAAGGTACTATGTACTTCCCTTATAAGAACAGATGACTTTTGGTGCTTCTGGCTAAAAACTTCTGTTCCTTCAGGACTTGATTGTCCAGTGGATTTCAGCTGTTTCTTATGCATCAGCTCTGCCTCAATACTTCATTATTGAGTGTAAAAACTTTTAGTAGCCAGCATGTCAGCAATTTGTTCATGAAGTAATATTAGATGTACTCACATATCATAAAGCAACAACTTTAGTATGTTACCTCATAGACAACTTGCTGACATACTGGCTACTAGAAGGTTTTACCCTCATTTACAGTTAGGCAGAGCTGACACATAAGAAACAGCTGAAATCCACAACTGAATGTATTATAAATAAAGCAGATTTAGACTTGGAGAAAGGAGGCATGAAAACTGGAAGAACGAACATCAACAATTTAAAATATGCAGATGACCACCATACTACTTGCAGAAAATAGCAAATAATTGGAATGATTAATGAAGAAATGAAGGAAGATAGTGCAAAGGGAAGACCATTAAGAAAAGGTAAATAATGACCACATATTTTTTTTGTACTAGCATATTTACCCGGTGTTGCCAGGGATTTTATTTTCCTCTTAAGAACTCGCCCAACCATCTTCTCCAGTACCTTTAACTTTTCCCGATATTCCCCAATCCAATTTGTATTCATAGTTGCTAACATACAGAGGTTGGGTACTTCTGGGAATACACTGTTCTCCTCCTTGCTACTAGACATTGTTTCCATAGCAACCGGTCTATCCCAGTACCTGTAACTTTTCCCCATAGTCCCCAGTCCAATCTGTGTTCTCTGGAGATGTTGATGTACTGGCTTTTGATATTTTTTTTATTTTTATTTTTTTGCTTTCTGTTGAATTTGTGCAATGGCTTTATGTTTTTCTGGAAGCATTTTTTGTTTTGAATTTCAACTTTAAGAGTCCTCACATATGGAACCCATACAATCTACTGTATGAGGCATGAAGACCTTGTAACTATGTTGTGTATGTCACTTTAATTTTTCTCACATATGCCTTCCAAAAGTTTTCTGGCATCCTTCCTGCTGCTAGGCCTCATCTCCATAGCAACTGGCCCGAGGCCCAAGAGCTCTCTGGCTGAGAATTCTAAAGGCCCCTCTCTAAACTGTCAACCCCAGGATTCCATAGAATCTTCACAGTCAGCCAATCATATGAGGTCTTCTTGCCTCACTCAGCCAATCGTATGAGGTCTTCACCTGCCTGACACAGAAAAGCAGACAAACATGCAGACAAACATACTTGATAAGTTTGAAGTAGAAGATGAAGACACTGAGCAAATCAAGCCAGAGCTTTCCCTCAAAGCCAAGATGACTAAATGGAGGCTATTATACTTTGGCCAAGTCATGAGAAGACCTGACTCACTAGAAAAGACAATAATGCTTGGAAAGGTGGAAGGCAGTAGGAAAAGAGGAAGACTGCATTACAGATGGATAGACTCAATCAAGGAAGACATACCCACGAATCTGTAAGAACTGAGCTGGGCAGTTAAGGACAGGGTGACTTGGAGATCTCTCACCCACAGGGTCACCATAGGTCAAAGGTGAATTGATGGCAGTTAACAGCAATAGCAGTAACAACAACAACTAAAATTAAGCAGTAATAAAATGTTCCTAATAACACTTTAGCAACTCAGGTTAAGTTACTGAAGTAAGATTGTCTGTATAGTTTTGCGGAAGATTCTAAGAATGTCTCTATTCAAACTTTGTTGTGTGAACTTATGAATGGAAGACTTTGAAGAATATTTTAAAGACCAATACACAATTTGAAATTTTAATTCATTTTTTTTCTAGTCTATATAACTTTTCTTCTACTCTTACAAAATTATAATACAGAAGTATAAAATAATACATGTTGTGTCAATTCTCCGTTCATCGTAGGGGGAGAAGAACAATCATTTTTCTCCACATAATACATATCTATGGCAGGCCACGTCCTTCAGATCGCAAGTTCAGATCTTGCACCTCCTTCCTTCTAGAGATTTTCATGACCCAGCATTCCAGTTAACCTGAAACTGTGCTAAATCCCTGCCTGTCCTATCACAAGCTTTTTCCCACTGCTCAAAAGAAGCAGTTCTTTTTCTCCCTTGTATTGAGAATTTCTGAGAAATTTCTCTGATTGCAGCACAGTAGGGCTTCAGTTCTTGCCTATTGTATTTTAACAAGGTAGCCAAGGGTGTATGTGTCTTTATTGTACAAATTATGCACCATTCTCTTTTACTTTTTCAGCATTCATAGCTGCCATTCCTTTCCAATAAGCCCCTAAAAAGACTTCCCCGCATGGCTTCCTCCCCTGGAGCTTTCCCTTGATACAACCTGCTGAGTGCCCAAAAGGTAAACAAGGTTTGTTGATTTTGCTGTTGATTACAAAGTAATAAAGGCAGAAGTCCATTTTAATAACAATAACACCTCACTATATGTTCAGGCGCCCAGTAGACTACAGCACTGCAAGACCCAAGAGAATAGACTACCGTGATATAAAGTCCTCTGGGGGGGTTTCAGGAAGCCTGGCAGGCTGGAAAGTCTAAGAGAATAGCAGAGGAACATCTGCACACTCATGTATGCACGCACACATGCATACATGTGCATGCATACTCTCTCTTACACACACCAGCTACCTCCTCAGAGAAGGAAAGCACAGAAGTCCTATATCCTTGCACTTTATAAAAAAATACTCAAAAATGACATTTGTCATACTTTCCCACAATTTACATATAATTTCTTATTCATTCTTCCCCCAACAAATTGTCAAAATTAAATATATAGATACACTGGGCACGATGCTAAGCCAGGCATCTTCCAGCAGTCCTTTTCTCCTTCTAGTTCTACTGGCAGTCTGTCTTTCTTTCATTCGTTGATTCTTTTTTTGACAGTGGCAAAAAATATTATGTAAAATATTAATAAAGAGAAAGTATGATTGGCAGTCACCATTTTTCTTTGTAAGTGTTGAAAGAATATGGTACTGCACTGCCTAAATAAAGTGTTATTCAACATGCATATGTAAAATCACTTCAACAATCATTCATTCCAACGTCTCATTAACACACGTCTTAAATGTAGAAGGAGAACAAACTGATGGTCCACAGGAAAGAACAGCTGTGGTAATCAACATGTATGAAGCACTTTGTATAAAACTGGGAAACATAAACACACACCAAAGAAAACTAAAAATTCATAATCAGTCAGTACTGTCTCAAAAGTAATGCCAGGTAAATCAAAACTTCAAAATCCAGACACACATTTGATGAGGGGAATTTTTCAAGCATCCTTCTGTGATACGGAGTATCAGAAAAGAGTTGTGTGCACAATGCAAGAAGCTGACTTATACTGAGATAAATGGCTTATCTGTCCTAGACATGGGCAAAAGGCGGTCTCCACGGCCAGTTCTGTGCCTCCAAGCCCCCACTTGGGGGCATGCAATTATGTTTTTGTGAAATGGGTGTCCTGCGCTCAGGGGTCCCCAGCTCCTGAAAGTAGCTTACACCTGTTCTAGCCAATTATTAAAGTCTATGCTAAAAGTACAGACCCAATGTTGTGCATACTCATGAGTTTGTTGAAGTACGACGCTAGAAACTAGGGTTTGATTCCCCGCTTTGCCATGAAAATTCATTGGATGACCTTTGGCACATCACACACTTTCAGCCCCAGAATACCCTGTGATAGGGTGGTTGTAAATCAGAAATGACTTGAAGGCACACAACAACAACAACAACAACAACAACAACAACATACTGAAAGTACTGGTTCCCCAAGATGTTATGAGAAGTATTTTCCAGCCTTGCTATTACCCCAGAATTCCACATGATGTTGAAAGTGGAATAAATAGCACTATAAACAGTGTAGTGTGGAAATGGTCTCTGTGTCTCCCTTTCTCCTTCTAATTGTGAGGTTTGCAATAAGAACACTGGAAAACACTTGCTTTAGAAGAACTATGTGGTCCTTTAAATTTGATATGCTCTGTGCCAAGCAGGTATTATTCCAGAGGAAATAATATCAATGAAGCCAGCTACATATGCAATACTGTAGAAGAGTAAACGACACATTGTTTTGTGCTCTAAACCATTGTTGTGCCTATGCCAACTTTGAGAAGAGTCACACTTGTGTAATTATATACTATAGTTGAGGATATGCTTTCGCTAGCAGAAAATAGAAATTTTAATACCTTGAAATATTACCTTTGGTGATGCTTTTTTTTCTGAATAGCTCATCAGCTTAGCTGCATTGTGTCAGTTCCAGGGAATTTATTCAAGATGGGCTACTGTTGTAGTGTAAAAATAATATTTAGAACCCATGTTCAAAAAGCTTAGCTATTTGCTTCTTCCCTTTTATTATAGCTGGCATATGGGCCATCATGATACAAGCTGCTGGAGGGACAGAATCTTCTGAGCCAGCTCCTTTTTGACAATTTGCTCTGTAAATTTGTCTGTGAGGAAGAATCTAATTCCCTCAACCTACAGGCAGTCCATTTAAAAAAAAATGTATCTTCTGATTTTTAACAGCCATGGACTACAGTTTCTGCTTTTAACACATCCAATTATACTTCTCTTTAGTGAGGTGAAGGCTCATCACATCCCAACATAATAGCTGAGAATTTACACCATATTTAATTTTCCGAAAGAACAATCAAAGTGCTGCATTGGCAGAAGCTTGGTTGACGACGAAAAAGTTTGTGTTGGCAGCATTTGGAAGGAAAATCAGAAATAGTTCTTTGGCAACATCCTGTCTTAGAATGCAACATTTTGTGGCTCCAGGTTCTGGGAGCTGGTGTCTGCATTTTCTTGGCAATACATTATTTCTGTTTTCACACTCTTTTGCTTCCTTGCCTTGTTCTGCCTGACTCTATATCTTTCCCAGACTGCTTGCCTCTTGCAGGAATCTTTCTTATTAGCCTTCCTCTGATCCAACTATTTCATCCATTTCTCAATTTGTTCTGTTAAAAGCCTTGCATTGATCTTCAAGAAGCCTATTAATATTGCAGGTTCTTCCAACCCAATGGTAAAACCATGCCAAAATAAGGATCGTGTAGGAGGTCATAAGAAAACCAAAATGGGGAAGAAATCTGGATCAATAGCCTACCCAGACCAATTCAACAATGATGTGTTTACAACATGGCTATTATTAAACATTATGGTATGAAATTAGTATATGCATGAAGTGGGAATGTTTGGGCCGTTACCTTTCCAAACCCTAAAATATATGTATTAGAGAGACTTCTTGGTTTACTCTAAAATCCCAAAGCTTCTTTTACTGCTCAGAATATGTTTTAATGCCTGAACCTGAGCTTACTTCAGCTACCTGAATAATAATAATAATAAAGGAAACTGTGGTAAGCAAAACAGCTGGCTCTTAAACTAAAACTATTTGCTTATCACACTGGCACCAATGAGTGCATTTTTATCCGAATTTTCTGGGCCATTAAATGTCACTTTCAAGCACATCAGGACTCAAGATAGGACACATCAAAAGCTATACTGCTCTCCTGTCACAAAATATGAAGTTACAATGAGACTGTAGGAAGATCATGCTGATACAAATAGCTAGTGTGAGGGAACCTGTTTCTCCAGAATACTTCTAACAAAATATATACATAATTAGGCCATATTGGTAAACAATGTTTAACAAGACTCCAAATGCATTTCCATTTTCCAATTTTGCTTTTTAAAAGCTGAAAAAAAGCTACTTCGTAGAATTAAAAGCATTCCCAAGTAGAACTAAAGCGATATAAATTTTCCATTCTATCCTCACTGTCTCTGAAGATTAGAGGACCTTCCTACACCATGCTGGGTGATGATTTCTTTAGTGTAAATCAGTTGGATGGCATTACCTACCATGTATCCAATCAGATTTGAGACTGAGAATAGAAGGCAATGCAATGATCAGCATCTTTCTTAATCAGAAGAAGAGAAGTAGCAACCTAGAAGTTAATCTTTTCAGAAAAGACACCATTCCTGAGTAAAACCAGCATGGTGTAATGATTTGAACACTGCACTGTGACTCAGGAGCCCTGGAAACCTACTGGGTGATCTTGGGTAAGTCACACTACCTCAGCCTCAGGAGAAGGCAAAGGTGACATCCGTGAACAAATCCTGCCAAGAAAACCCTGTGATAGGTTCACCCCAAATCAGAAACAACAACCATTCCTATGGAATGCTATTACCAGGAAGACCTGCCTGGTGTCCATTTTGCTACCATTTTGGCATTTATCAAATGTTTATTTCATTTTTGCAGTCTTGTTAATAAAACAAGCTTTTGAAGGCTTTTTCTTTTTTGTACACTGATGTTTTAAGTTGAGTATTATATTGCATTACATTGTTTATGTTATTTTCTTTGTTACAAAAATGAAGTCTTTTTTTTTTTATAAACCTTGACAATTCTAGTTGGTAGGGTATACATTTAAGGAACAAAATGCAATTAAAAGCATACATACATTTTCAAAACGAATGTGAAAAATTAGCTTTTACTGGTCGTTTGTTTGTTTTTTGATATTGCAAAAATGTTGCGGTCTGTTAAGAGCTCCAGATCTTTTTCATATGTAATGTTGTGAAGCCAATTGTTACTCATCCCATATTTGTGTGTTCATTTTTCTGAATTTTAAATGTATCATCTTACATTTCTCCCTGTTATTTATTTTATTTTATTTTTGTTAGTTTGGTCCAGCTCTTCATTCTGTTAAGGTCATTTTGAATTCTGATTCTGTCTTATGGGGTATCAACTATTTTTTCTAATTAGATGTTAACTGCAAATTTGTTAAGCATTCCATATATTTCATTATCCAGACTGTTTACAAAAATATTGAAAAACACTAAGCCTAGGACAGGCAGCCTAGTAGTATACTTACTGATATGCTATGATATGCTACATCCATAACATTCCCCTGACCTACCAAACTTGTAACTCCATTTGAGAAGGAGGTGGAGGAAAGAGGGAGAGATAGCATTCGTCTGGCATGTCGCATTTTTGAGAAATGCATGTTGGCTCTTAGTAATCATATTTTTTCTAAATTTTCACAGACTGGCTGTTCAGTGGTCTGGTTTCCAAACCTTTCCTGATATTGACATCAAACTGGTTGGTTAGTAGATGCTTGTATCTCCACACACACACACACTCACCCCAGAGGCAGAACAATATCTTCCCTCTTCCAGTTAGGGATGGTAAATCTCGATTTCTCCAAGCCCCAACATATGTTTAGAACTATGAATCAGGTTTGTTTTGTTTTTTTCTTTTCCTGTAGCTTTGAGACTCTAGGAAACTTTTCCCCACTAATGGGAAATTGCACAGCTTCTCTATGAAAGCTGTATGTCTTCCCGAGAAAACTGAAGTTTTCGAGAAGCTACACAGTTCCTCCTGAGAACTGCACAGACTTCTTTGAAAACTGAGAAGCTTTTAATGTAGAAAGGATTGCTTTCTATCTAGTGATGCATATATTTTGTACAAGATCATTTTTATATAGTAAAAACCAGTGTTGCTCAACAAAAATGTTGCACAAAATCAGCAATGCTACACAATAAAAGCATGCAGCTATTTTTGTGCAACCCTGCTTTCTACTTTAGAAAAAAAATCAGCAATGTTGTACAACAAAAAATTCATGCAACAAAAATGTTGTGCAAAATCAGCAATGTTGAACAACAAATCCACATCTGGTTGCAGCTTCAGTTGGCCTGAGTTTCTTTTCCTGTTATGTAAAATTTAGATTGCACAGCCTTCAAACTGGCAAAGGCTACAGACACAACATCAAACATTGCCCCACAATGTTTGTTTAGGGCTTTAGTGTGCAATTTAGTTTTGCATTTTCTACACTTTCCCTAAGGATTTAATGAAAAACAATGTAAGTGGGTGAGGGGATTCCCCCCCCCTTCTCTGGAAGCTGTGCAGTTTTATATCAGTACTAAAAGAGACTGTAAGTACAGATTTTGGATGCAAGCTGCATACTTTCTCAAACTCTTGTGTAATTCTTAATTTATAGAAACTTTTGATATGTCTTTTTTCTTCTTCCCTAAGTTTCTTGAGGGGTCAGGAATTCTAAATTCAAACCCAGTCAGGAAACTGATGAATTTCCATTCCCTACTTCTAATCTGCAAGGACTTCTCTAGTTCTTCAGGAATTCTCATAGATTAGACAGAGGCTCTGAGACTGAATCTGCAAGTTCCTTTAAAAGCCATGGATACAGTTCATCTGGTCCCAGAAGATTTGAATTCATTTAGAGTAGGCAAGTATTCCTCTTTATTTATTTTGGACTGCATTCCCCTTACTGTATCATTTGTTCAATATGTAATACCTTGAGCACTATTATCCTTTGGAGAGAAGACTGAGGCAAAAGAGATGTTGAGAAGTTCTGCCTTATATCTTTTCTCTTTTAGGATGTTACTATCTTCTCCACATAGCAGCTCTACAATTTCCTTGTTCTTTCTCTTACTTCAAACATATCCCAAAATCCCTATTTTTATTATTTTAATCCTCAGTAGCCAGCCTGGGTTTAGTTTTTCTAAATTATTTTCTAAATTATTTCTAAACTAATTATTCATTATTCTTTGGTGACTTCCCTTGTCTTCCACTTCTTGCACATGTCCCTTTTAAATTTGAGCTCATATGAAAGTTCTTTGTATATCCATCTTGGGATTTTTTGACACCCCCAACTTCTTCTTCTCATTGTAACTGTTTGTAATTTTGCATTCAGCATCTCATCTTTAAAATACTCCTACACATTATTAATTCCTTTCCCTTGACCATTTCTGGCCATAGGGTCTTGTCAATATTTCCTTAAGCTTATTTATATCAGCTTTCTTACAGAAGTTATACAGTAAGTGTTCAACTACAATTTTTTTCTTTCTTCTGTGCAATAAATCCCACCCAAGGTCCCATTACACAGCTAATCTCTTCCTACCACACAATGTTTCCAACAGTTACTTCATGAAGGGGAAAAAGCAATTGTGTAAATAAACTTAGGCACTTAAGGCAATTTGGAAGAAATCAGCTATACTCTGTTTTTTCTTGCAAAAAGTTGTCTCTTCCTAATTGGTCTAATATGTTCCCCCCGCTCCTTCATCTCTTATGATTCCAGAGTATTAAATGTACTTTCTCATTTTGCAAAAGAAAACAAAAGCAAAATTGAATAAATGACTACTCTGCTAGACACAATGCATATCTGGACTCACATAGTATGAGATACTGGTTTGATCCCCTCCATGGCAGAGACCAGGGTGCTTTGGAGATGACGCTTGGTGCCAGAATGCAGCATGTGAGAGAGGCATGGTGTTGGCCTATAAATTGCCTGTGCAGCCCTTCATGTGTGGATGTTCTTCTCTGCTTCTTAGGGAGCCAAACAAAAAATATTGGGAGAATTTAGATGGGAAAGAAAGAGATAAGTTGCAAAAAGGAAAGTTGAGAGGGTGTGGCATAACTTACTTTCAGGATTCTTATTTATGCTGGTGTCATTGCTAGGATGCAGCCCTGGAAAGTTTACTCTCTCATCCATTACATGGATATTATCTACAGGGCTTATGTTGATTTCACAAGACCCACATGGATGTTGTACAATGAGGTTTTCAGAATGCAAGTGACATGCAATGAGGTGAGATCATGTTCATTCACAGCTGTGAGTCAATCTTATGTGAATGGCCCCAATTTGGACATATGATATGTTGTGTCCAGTACTAATGGTCAGGGTCAGGTGATGAATTTAGGCCATAATAAATTGGGCTGGGAATTTGGAGTGAAAGGTTTTTGGAACAGAAATACAAATTCTGGCACAAGTGCTTGATCTGCAATGGAGTGCATTCCTTTCTTAAGGAGTGGACTAGGCAGGTGGTTCAGGTGGCTCATCAGCATAAACCATTATCCCTGGATGTGCTGAGAAGCCTGGGGAACATGTGGTCAGGAATTTGTAGTTCAGATTGTGAGGGAATAGTTTTCCATGCAGTGGCACAGACCACTTTCTTTGGGGGTTGGGTGCTACTGAGCTCGTGGGAGAAGCTAATAGTATCAATTCAGGTAGAGCTCTGGCCTTTGGGGACTTAGTCCTGTCTGATGACCAGCTGGTTTCGAGGATTAGGCATTCCAAGACTGATCAGAGTGACTGTTTAGCTGGGTTTGTGTGATGACTCTGTGTTATGCCTAGTCCATGCCCTATAGCTATCTATCTATGGCCCTTTTCGCATGGCATTTGCCATGCGAAAGGGTGCCTGGAGCATCGCACAATTGCGAGGAGCGATCTGCACGATGCACTCACAATTGTGTGATGCTCCAGGGTAGGGTAGGCGCTGCTCACACACTTTTTCATTTTTGGTTTTCAGCCGAAAATGGTGCGTGATCACACATTGCTCCAGGGCCCTGTGCACACTTGCCATGTGTGCGGAGCCTCCAGAGCTGCGGCAGTCTCACTTCCTGCCCCAGCGCAGCCTGGAAACTCTTGTACTGCCTGCTCGGGAGCAGGCAGCTCGTCCGGAGCTGAAGCAGTGGGGATGTGAGAGCCTCTCACACAATCCTCGTACTCCAGCGCTGAGAAAAGGTAAGGTGCAGAAAGGGCCTGTCTGTCTGTCTGTCTACCTATCTAATGGTGGGGGAGGGGTCAGACTCTGGTTATCTTTTGCCATGTTGACTTTTCACCTCTCACCAGATACCAGTTCTGGAATGTTACTTCAAGGGCCTGCAGAGACTGGGCCTTCAAGGTGTTAAATTTGGCATCCATTACTTCCAGATTGGGGTTGCCTCCATGGCCTTTGCAATGGATTTGGCCCAGAATACATCCAACGTATTGGGCATTTGAAGTCATTGGTGGCAAAGAGTTATGTGTGTCCTCATAGGTTTTCATGGCCTTATGACTTTCCAATGTTGTTGTTTTCTCAGTTCATAGGTGCTGTTTGGCGAAACAGTGGTTGTCATTTTGGAGCTGAACTGGGATTGAGTGATTCTGCCACCATGGAGAAACTTGGGAGAAGAGACTTTCAGCAGAGTGCCTTTTCTGTTTCAGGATTGCACTAGGCTTCATCCTCATGTTTTAGACCTGGGATTCAGGCTCTTATCTATAGGTTCCTGTGACTTCGGTGGGAGTCCCTGTATCTACCTTCCAATTAGGACCTGTTCGGGAGTAACCCAATTACTAGATTGCACATGGGGCTCAGGCATTTTGCCCAAGGGAAGGTTGAACGTCAAGGAGTGACATCTGACTTCAGCTGGATCTGCATCAGAATGCTCTCCCTTCTTGCTTCCTTTCCAACCCAACCCAACTTAAATAGGTTAGGTCAAATTTGTGTCTGGTCTTGTTATCAAGTAAATATTGACCATCAAATACTTCCACTACATTCCACATTTACTTATCTTTAGGTAGCTATTTCCCCCCCTTAAATAGTAAGGGTTAACCTCTGGGGTGAGAAACTGCAGTAGGCTAGTGGGAACAATTCTCCCAGCAGGATCCTCCAGGGGCCAAAAAATTGCCAAAAGAAAAAAAAAATGACAAAAAGATACCTGCAAGCAGCTTGAAAATGTGGGAAAATAAATATCAACAAAACAGCAGGTCCCAGCCACCTGTTAAAAAAATGGATTGTTTCTCCTGGAGGCATGCAAGACAAGCAATTCATCTTCGGAATGTCAGAGGGTCAAACTACACCGCGTAGTTTGAGGATTCTGAAGAGGTCAGTGGGCATAAAAACAGCATTGCAGCCACATTTTCCCCATTCCTGGTTTACACATTCAGAAGAAACCTTTCTCCCAGTATATGCACCATTTGAAGTTTCTGTGGCAAGGTCAAAGTGGTGAAAAGAATCCCTCCCATCCATGCTGAAATCATTACAGAGGACAGATTCAGAGACTTCCAGAACTAGGACTAGGACACTCAACAGTACCGTTATCTTAATATTGCACCAGAATAAATGGGTGGAAGAAGAAGCTGGAAGGAGAAATCTGGAAGGAGATGCTCAGTTACAAGATTACTCCTCCTCCTCCTCCATCTTCTTCTTCTCCTTTAGCTTTGGGAAGGTTCCCAATTTGGGGTATTTCAACTACCAATTGAAAACTCATTTGTTTGACTAGGCATTTCCCTGATGACTAATCTTGCCAAATACTCCAGGTGGTGATAACAAAATATTTTACTGCATGATCATTGTTTTTATTGATTTGTTAATTTAATTGTATTTTGCTGGCTTTTTTTTGGAAGCCATTTTGAGATTGTTACTATCAAAAATCACTGTTAATTAAAAAAGACACATAAATCTATGTTACTCTCAGATTATATTCTTTTAACAGAGCATTCAATTTTATGTGTTCTTTCAAAGAAACAAAATGGTAGTACTGCCATGCTGGAGGTCTGATCCATTTTAAGACTTTGTATCATTTAAATGAAAAAGCAAACAGTCACTGAATCACCAGATAAACACATTTTTTTCTGCTACATGTGCTAGTTTAAATCATCTCGATTTGTTTGTGAAGTGTGTGTGCGAAAAAGAGAGAGTGAATGGCAAAGAGAGATAATTATTTGTGTAGATTTCTGAGTCACATTATTTCTTGATAGGTATTGTTTTCTACTCAGGAACCTCAAGACACTGGATATCATAATTCTCTTCAAAAAGACCCTTTAGCTCATAAATTGTGTGCCCAGCAGCGGTAGCCCTTCCCCCAGCACATGCTTTCGTGTGTGGAAATGTGTACATTGTGGTCTCACTGTAGACATTTTTTCTGACAATGCAGAAGCTAATAATGAGTGAGACCATTATTTACTACATCAGTATGATGCATTTACTGTGTCAGTGAAGAGGAATATGTAAAATGGGATAATCTGTAACTTGAGTTATATGTTACCTACACAGACAGTTTGTGTGAATCTGCCAAACCTTGGGTCCTAACACTGAAAGACATTTTCCTATAAGTTATTTTGCTTGCCAGGAAATACAAAGTGAACAACAGAATGATACATGGCAGTGTTTTTAGTTGTGTCATTACCTCCTTTGTAATCAACATAGATTTATACAATAAATGTGGAAAACGACTAAAAGATATCAAGGACTGAAGTAAGGAGGAACTTTTAAAAGGGACAGAATTAAAATTAAAATGTTTTAAGACCTCAAACATAACTTTTATCAGCAGAAATTTGAGGCTGCAATTAGCGATGCCTTAACAGAACCATTTTATTGAGGGCATTTGGAAGATGACAGCATTTAGCAATGTTCCAAATTCATAGATGTAATCAGGTTGTAAGACTGTAAAACCCTGCTAATAGACTTTCACAATTTGACCCACAGCCAACATTAAATCCTCTTCAATAAAAAATATTATGGAGAAGAGCCAAACCAAAACTGAAAATTGGAAGAGCTTAAACCTAAGTCACTTATTAAATGTTACACTAACAAGGCATCCAATTTTCACAGAGGACGACTTGGCTCACATCAACGATCCTTGTTGTAAATATGAAACACATCAAACTTCACTGTGCCATTTGACAGCTCTTGATAATTGTTGTTGTTATATCCCACCTTCCTACCAGAATTGTGACTTTTTTATTTCTTCTTTCCTGTTCTTCTTCTGAAGAGTTCCCAGGCCTAGAGGACTGGAATTTTTTTAAGGTCTAGCACTACCAATTAACCTTGATCTTTCAAAAAGTTTTAAGGGACCACTAATCAACAACTCTTGTCCCAATTTTGGCATACAGTTGACCCATTTCAGTTTCCTATTTATCTCAGAGAATAGGTAAACTCATACCTGTTTGTGTTATGTAACATTATCTTAGAAGAAAGCCATACATTTACAGTCACATTTACTCCTCCCACCATGGCACTACCTTTTTGTGATGGTAGCACTATGTGCTTCTGTGAGACAAGAAGTTCTGCTAATGGTAACACTGCTGCTGGTAGGGTCTTAAAGGCTAAAAGATTTACTGCACTCTGGTAAATGTTTATTGACCAGACTGTATTTCACCATAGTTGATTAAATGAGCTCCAGTTAATGAAATCTTATGCCACAAACTATCTGTGAGCCATTAAGAAGCCACAAGACTGTGTTATTTTTACGGTATCAGACTTAATATTGCTACCTTACCCCTAATGTTCACAGCTTGGAATTATTCTTTCTTAAGAATTATATTGGGTGTCAACCCTTGAAACATAAAGGGTTATGCATTTCTTTAAGAGTAAAAGATGGCAAGTTTATAGAAGAGCTTAAGGAAGAAATTTGGAATTTTTTTTTAAGGATAATTTAAATAAAGGTACTAAGATAGCTATAGTTTGGGATACCATGAAAGCTTACATCAGGGGAATTTTGATGAAAAAGGAGTATATATTGAAAAAACAAAGGAAGACCAAAGAGGATAAACTTCAAAAGCTTTTGAAAGAAAAAGAGGAAGACTTGAAGATAAACCCGTTGAATAAAAAAGCCCAAAGTGAAATTCAAGTAATTCGAGTCCAAATAACCACGTTAAATTTACAAGAGATAGAAGCTAAATGCAAGTATCTTAAACAGAAGGAATCTGAATTTGGGAATAAAACGTCTAAGTGGTTGGCATATAAACTACGTAAGAGAAAGGAACATAATTATATAACCCAGATTAAAAAAGAAGATCGATTGATTTCTGAGCAAGATGAAATAATTTCGTGCTTACAAAACTTTTTTTCGAAACTATATTCTAAGGACACATCTGATTTTAAGGAACTTGAAAATATAAAAAATTATTTAGATAAGGAAAATATACCTCGGATATCGGAGGAAATGAGGATTGGGTTAAACCAAAAAATATCATTACAAGAGGTGAATACGGTAATTAGAAATCTAAAATCAGGGAAAGCCCCAGGGACAGACAGGTTTAAGGCAACTTTTTATAAGATTTTTGAAGAAGAATCAGGATGGAGATATGGATATCCCTCCTTCATGGAAGGAAGCAAATATAGTTTTGATTCCAAAAGATGGAAAAGATAAGTGGGATATGAATAACTATAGACCTATTTCCTTGTTAAATTCAGATTATAAGATTTTCACTATGATTTTAGCGAACAGATTGAAAAAAATATTATGTGACTGGATACACTGTGACCAGACTGGTTTTTTACCTAATAGACAGATAATATAAGGGTGTTGATGAATATTATAGAATATCGCGAATATGTTCCGCGAGAATTGGCACTTTTTTTCATAGATGCGGAAAAGGCATTCAACAACCTTAATTGGAGCTTTATGAAGGAAGTTTTGAAAAATTTAAATATGGGTGATAAATTTAACACTTGGATAAACTCTATCTATAGCTCTCAAAGTGCCTTCATTATAATTAATGGGGTAAAATCAGGTAAAATTGCAGTGGAAAAGGGTACTAGACAGGGATGTCCACTATCCCCACTTTTATTTATTTTAACATTGGAAATATTAATTAGAAAGATACGAGAAGATTTGGAAATTAAAGGATGTCAAATTCAGGCGGAGGTTTACAAGGTAAGGGCCTATGCTGATGATTTGCTTATAATCTTAAATGATCCAATTAAAAGCATAGCTAAATTGTCTCAAACTTTGGATGAATTTGGAGAATTAGCAGGATTAAAAGTGAATAGGAAAAAGTCTGTGATATGGAGAAAGAGGCACAAAGGGAAGTGGAATTAATTTCAAATATTAAAACAGGTCAGAAGATTAAGTACCTGGGAATTAGTATTACAAGTAAAAATGTAGACTTGGTAAATAATAATTATATCTCAACTTGGAAGCATATTTAAAATAAATTAAATATGTGGGCTAAATTGAAATTGTCATTACTAGGGCGGATAGCCACTGTAAAGATGAGTGTTCTCCCAAAAAATTTTATATTTCAGAATTTACTGATACTAAAGGACGAAAAAATTCTTGAAGATTGGAGGAAGAAAGTTATTAATTTTTTATGGCAAGGGAAGAAGCCCAGAATCAAGGAAATGGTTTTGATTGATAGCAAAGATAGAGGTGGTTTAGGTTTACCTAGTTTTAAACTTTATTATAGATCATGTGCTTTGAAATGGGTCATGGATTGGATTAGTTTGGGGAATAAAAGATTATTAATATTGGAAGGTGCCTTTAACAAATTCGGATGGCATGGATATCTTTGGTCCCAGAAGGCCTCAGAAGATAAGGAGTTCTCTAGGCATATAATCAGGCGGAGTCTATTGAGGGTTTGGAATAATTATAAGAAAACATTCTATTTAAAAAAGCCAAGATGGGTTTCTTTGCAGGAAGATTTCTTTAAGGATTCACTTACTAGTAATGGTGACTGTTTGACATATGAAGATATTTTGTATAGGTGTCGTGGTAGAGATGAATTGAAGTCACTAGGGGAGTTGAAGGATTTGGGATTCCATGGTAATTGGTTTCATCACAGAATTATTTATGAATTATTTAAAAAAGATCGGGATGGAGAGGGAATTCAGGATAAGGGTTTGGTTAACAAGGAAATAGACATAAGAAATTTAATTGGTGAAGGTCACATTATGGGTAAAATTGATCAAATATTGTTAAAATTAGAGACTGAACGGATAATAGTCAAAGACCATATGATTAAATGGGCAAGTGATTTTGGGTACTCTATTGATTTGGAAGAATGGAGGAAAGTGTGGAATATTAATATAAAGTTTACTAGAAGCGCCAATCTGAGAGAAAATTTTTATAAAATGTTGTATCGTTGGTATATCACTCCACAAAAAATTGCTAAGATATACAATAATTGTTCCAATAGATGTTGGAAATGTAGAAAAGAATTAGGAACATTATATCACATTTGGTGGGAATGTCGGTGGGCAAAGGAGTATTGGAACCAAATGCACTCCGCAATTAAGGGTTTATTACAGGTGGATTTTAAACTTAGTCCAAAGCTATATCTTTTGAATATGCTAGTGGATAGTAATATAAATAATCAAAAATGTTATAATAGAATTTTGTTATATATGGTGACGGCCGCTAGAATGTTGTATGCTCAATATTGGAAGAGGCAAGAAATACCGACTTTAGACCAGTGGATATGGAAATTATATGAAATGTATCAGATGGATGTATTAACTGCTCTGCTTGATATAAGGACTGATAAAGATAAAGTAGAAAATGAATGGTCCATGGTGACCCAAATGTGGTTTAGGCAATGGAAAGGGGTTTATATAGGATGAGAATATTTCTATGAGCTCTATTGAGATATATAAGAAGATATATTAGTATATATAAGTATTATAACTACAAATGTATTTAATATTAAGAATAGTTCTGAGTTACAAGATTTGAGAAGGTGGTTAGTTTAGTAATGAGATTTGTTAACTTAACTTATTTTTTATATTTATGTAACTTGGCTTTATTTTTCTTTTGTGTATTGTGTGTTGATCTCTTTCTGTTTTTCTTTCCCTTTTTGTTACGTAATAATATTTGATTAATAAAAAATAATAAAAAAAAGAGTAACATAGGGCTTTTAGTTACATCCATGTTGTTGTATACTGCTGTTTTGTTTTGTTTTTTTTACAAAATTACACATAAATAGGTTAATTTGCAAAAATAATATTATGATCTCAAGGTCCAGATTTATTCTGACAAAATTAAAGCAGAGCCCTAAATACATTTTTTTTTAGTTTTCAGCTAGATTTTGTGTTGTCTTTTTACCTAGAGAGCAGGTAGTTAGACACAGTATAAAAACACGGTCCCAAATCCTGTTGTGAGTTTATTTCTTCATAAGTGGACTTTTGCCTGCAGGAATAGGAATTGGATGGTTCCATAATGTAAGGCGCTTCTGTACATCAGTACACCATCTAGGGAATACTGATACCCACCAGTAGAGCCTAATGTGCACCTCAACACTCTTGCTGGTGTCCTGATACACATCCTTGCAATTCACTAATAGGGTTTCTAAGTATCTTTGCTACATAGCAATGTATATGAAAAGGTAACAGAAACCATAATAGGGGATTCCAGCCATGGTTTATTATTATGCAAGTGAGCTGCAGTGAGCCTCAGCTCCACAAATTTGCTCTCTCTTTCTCTGAAACAGCTGTGGGAAAAGGTTGAAAGTCACTGCTTCTTTTTAGATTAATTTGCAGTTTAGCACATTGTACGCACCATAGACTATAGGTAACTTAAACTATGAATGGCTGAAACCCACCATCTTAATAACCTCTGCCTTGATGCTGGATTGTTTCAAACAAATGAGATTCCCCACAGCTTGTTGGCTTTAACTGATATGAAAAGCTGAACTTAATCTAAAATGAAAATACAAGTTTCCTAATTTCTTCCCTGTAGTTGCTTTGGTCAGAGTATGTAAACCTGGAGGGAACTTAAGACCATTTTCACAATACTATTCCACATTATGGTTTAATGCTACATCCACACCACTCTATTGTCTGGCTTGAAAAGGAATACAAGGAGGCTCCTTGTTTATATAGTACTAAGCAATCCTTGTGACAAAAAAGTGTGACTAACGTCTTTCCTACACATAACTGTTGGCAGCTTTGCTTTGACAATCATAGTCAAATGTAGTAATTTCTTATGTTTAGAAGTCACTCAGACTGTAAAAGACAATGAGCCTTTCAACAATCTCTTCCTTTCCCCATATGAACTTGAAATACTGACTCCACATTTGTAAATGCATGTGGAAAACCAGGTGAACGAAAGAAACTAACAATAGAATAGTCACATTTGGCACCAGACTGCAAAGAAAAATGTAGTGGAGTATTCAGGTATGGATCAGCTCCAACAACACACCACAATTCAGATGGCATATCAGAAGGTTTGCTTTGATACTCCATATGTTTTTCATTCTGTCTGGTTCTACAATGAATCTGCATTGATCTTAAAAAAAGAAACAGGTATTTGACCTACACAGACACAAACTTTACTAGTGTTAATAGTATTTCCCAAATTGTTCAATTATGTATGCTGAGAGTCAGAGATATCACCACACTGGCATGGGCTTCTAGCACAGATGGCTGAGCAGTGAGACAAGTTGCTTGGTCTATATCTAGGGGGATGGTTGTTTAGACTGCTGAGTTGGACACAGTTGGAAACTCCACAAGAGTGGATCGTTCCTATTGGTTCTGTATATCACATGAATTCTGTTCCCCTTGAAGCCATGAAAGAAAAAACCCTCCCATTTGGAATAAGTGATGCAGCTAAGAATTGGCATACTATGTCTTCTAATTTAAAGCTGGCACAGTAATGCAGAAAGTTAGGTATTTGAACCCCACTCTAGAAAGCTCGTGACCTGAAACCTCTAGCACCTTACATAGGCCCAATTATATGGTACACAATCATTTGACATATCCTATAATCTATGAGGCTGTTAGCACTAGTTCCACTGGACATACAATTAACAGACAACCATTTCAGCCTCCCAGACTGCATATGCACTATACACAAAGATGAAACTGAACATATTCCTTGCTGTTAATTTTTCTCTCACAAGATACTCATGGCATAGCTCGTAATTTAATTTGTGAAGCCCACGTTAGAATACATTACTCATCCCCAAGTAAGAAGTAATACATTCAACATAAACAAGCCATACTTAAGTCCTTAAAACATAACCCTACACAGCTGTTAACAAACAAAAAGGATCAACAGTTGCCAAGTTAAATGAGACTAGATATATTAGTCTAACCACTTGTTCTAATATTGGCCTATTTTTTTGCACTTCAAAGTAAAATAAGAAGTTGGTTTCCCCAAGGAACCTGTCATTGTCCTTAGGGAAAATGTCATCTTAATGTGTGCTTATTATAAAAAGGTTATCACACTACAGAAAACATTGGGTAAGCTATTGAACATTCACATGGGATTTGCTGTCTCTTTGAAGATGCAGATATACTTAGCTTCCTACAGCAATGTATTTCAAAGGAGACCAAGGTCTGAGAAGCTTCCTGGAGGCTTTAAACTTTTCAAGAACCCCACCACCACCACCTTTATTTTTCAAAACATAATCAGAGAATTTCCCCTAATCACTGCTGCCATGCAACATAACTTAATTGGGGGGGGAACTCCAGAAACAACAACTTGTTTAGAAAAATCATACAAACACGACATATTTCTATTTAAGCTTCTTATCCCAGCACTTTTATATTATATCCTGGCATTCATAATTATATATTGCTGAAATATAATCGGAATTGCAATCTTTGTTAATTACAAATGTTTGAGATCCAAGGAATTCTTTGACAGATGTGACTTGTGACTTGTTGAGATGTGAGATGTGACTTATTGTCCAGTAACAAAACCATTTTTTCCCTTCTCTAAACAACTTCTACCACTTATTGCAACAATACTTGTCAAACAGCTGGAAATCAATCAACAAAATTTAAACTCCTATGAGTCAGCAGCCTTTGCTTCATTTTCTACATCAAAATCAGTGAAGACCATTCTCAAACCGACTTCCTCTGTATTGAAACTTTCAGATCAGTCTGCTGACCCATGTTCTAAGCCAAAGAAGCTACCTCAGAAGTTATAAGGGCAGAATGCATTTCACTGAATCTCTACCTTAACAAGGCTGATCCAGCATGATACTAAGCACCATAACCAATTCACAACAACCCATATTTTACCTGTGAAGTATTGCAAGTTGTGTATGTATTTGTCCTCTTGCATGGTTATATCATAAGCAGGAAAAGGTCAGGAGCCACACTTACGTCTCTACCCACCTAAACCACCTGACATCCACCAAACTGCCCAATGAGAGATAACCAAAATCTCTACAGTATACAGTTGGCCACTGCTGCATTCTTACCACTTGGACTGTTTTAGGTCCATGGGGACATCATTCACCCTAGTTCACCTGGGATGGAAGTTGTTTATGTCATCATCTGTCCTAATCAGAATAGCAAGCACTCATTATCTCAATAGAAACAAAGAACTTTCTGGAGAAACAGATAGATATGGTTGGCATTGATTAAAACTGTTTTATCCTTTATGCCCCAGAAACAGATCCCATTGCTCCATTTGTTGTCATCACAACATAAATGCTCATAAATGTTGTGACCTTTTCCCCCATTTCTACATACAGAAACACACCTTACACTCCCTAGGGCTAATGAATGTATTTTATACCACTCTTTTCTTTCACCTGCTGTCAAAACCACACTGGCAGGTGCTACTGTTTGGAATGAAGACAGAAGAGACATGTTAAATAGAACTAAATTCCTACATGGGCCGATATATTAAACAAAATGAACATAAAGAGAAGCAAATAGTTGGTGTCACGTGTAAGTCCATGACACAGCTAGAGGAAGGAAAAATGTTCCCATCAAGTAATCTGCCCAACAAAATCAGTCTTCCCCTATTCCTCCTGCAAACATATGAGTCATCTCATTGTCTACAGATTGACATCTGTGAATTTACAGTAATTTTATTGAAATTTTAATGTAAATACAGCTTGGCTTCTAGACTGCTCCAGAAACTTTTCAATGGCTGCTAACCCAGGAGCATTCATCAATACACTGCCTCTCTGCCTAGTGTGAAGTTGTGCATTTGATTCATAATCTATCTATTTAAAATGAATTAAGAAGACATGTAACAAATATTTTAATACATTTTAAAGAGAAACAACAGTAAATTGCTGAGATTGCTTACTGGGTGCAAAACAGGGTATGGAAGTTTTTCTGTAGCCTGCACCCCTCCCAACTCTGGGTGAGATCCTTTCTCTCATATCCTCTACTTTGCATTCCTTAATGTAAGTGCTTCAAAAAGAATCATCAAGGATGCAAATAGAAGATGTTTCAGTAAGATCTCAGATGCTAGCTCACATGTACTTAACAAAAGATTTTCAGCTCTGTAGAGAGCTGTTAGGAGCCTAAATACCCTAAAGTCATCAGATCCCAGAGCAAGGTCAGCTTTGGTTACTACTTTTATGGGAAACCGTCACTGAATACCAGGTGCTATAAGAATAATAAACTGGCAAAACCACTTCTTTCTTACCTAAGAAAACTCCATGAAATTCTTGGAGTCACTCTAAGTCAACAGGTGAATTGAAGGTATATTAACTGCTGGATGCCTCTCTAGTCTATGTGAGATCTTCTGTGCCACATCTTCCTCATCTTAAGCACAGTATTTAGGGAATACTGTTGTAGAGACTGATTCTCACATTCCCTATTGTTAAACATTATCTTAAGGCTTTCCCAGTGTTTTGGCAGCTTTTAGGAGCCTGAAGCTTTGTGGTGGACTTCAAAATATGACTGTAAACAACATACTACAACAAATCTGTTTGTCAGCTATGGACTTTATTCAGGTCTAAAGTCTTGATAGTTCCACTGTGCTTGAAAACAGTAGGTGTAGGTCAAGCTAAAAAGGTTCTACAACATACTATAAATTGATTAGTCATGGCAACTGGTAAACATTTATGTGGAGAAAAAAGAAAAAAAATACTATTTGGCAAATAGCAGCTGACTCTGTCAGCGGAATTGGGCTAACATGAAAGGGTAACAAAATGGTAAGTAATTCATTATTTTATTGCCAGGAATGCAGAGGTACTTGTGGGACTTTTCCCCTCTCAGGTGTCAGAATACCTTAGCTAGCTTTACGTACTATGTACATTGTCCTGGGCAAGTGAGAAGGTGCCATTTGCACCTAAGCAGTAAAATGTCTTCACACAAGCTAAAGTAAAAGCAAATGTTTATATGCCACTTTCAGTAGAGAACAGTTGAAAAGTATTTTTCAATATTAATTTTGTTTATACAGTTGCATATTAAAGATCTTAAATACTAATTGAATGTCCTCAATAGCAACAATAACATCAGCATTTTATGCAATACGACAGGGCTAATTACTGACGTCGTATTCCCAGTTCAGAACACATGGTAGATATTTTACAGGTGCTTCTAGTTGGGTGAACTTGCTTTCCTGTTGAAGTTGGTTTTTCCCCCTTTACTCTTCCCAATAAATATATGATGCCAAACAGCACAGCACAAGAAAGTCCCAGTGGCATTATAGTTAAATTACATCTATCTAAGTCCAGTCTAAGCAAAACAAAATTTATTGTACTCATGTGCAATAAACTAGAATCCCCTTAAGAGCCTTCATTCCTCTGACTGGAATTGAAATTCAGCTCTGACAGTTTTGCTTCAGTAGTCTGAATGGGTGCTATGGGCTGATTTAGGGGAGTCAAAGACAGTATTGCATCTCCTACAATTTAGGAGGATAGGACTGGCCACAGGCAAATAAATAAATAAATAAATAAATGAATGAATGAATGAATGAATGAAAATGGCATGCACATTATCATAGTCCTTATTTTCTTATTTTGTACTTTCCAGTTTAACACACATTTCAAGAAGACAGAAATCAAAATAATTAAATGTATACCGTTATAGTAAGAGATAGTATGACTCTAAGGCAAAGTGACACAACTACAACAGTCTGCCTAATGTGTTCCCTCAGAGGTGGCAAATGCTACAGGGCAGGACTTGACAACCTCCAGTGATTTCTCCTGAATGGTCTAGATGTTTCCTTTGACTGGAAGATCAGGCTGTATGTGATATACAGACTGTCCTGCATCCCCTAAATGGAGCTGTTGCCTTGAAGGAGGCAGAAAACTCTGATCCACGGCCTGTGGGTATAGTATGATTCAACCACCAATTCAGTTCATTTCTCTACTGTGACAGCTAGTGGTTTCCATGTCAGCAGGGTAAAGAATCCAGTCCAGGTTTCAGGCTGAGGTCATACATGGTACTGAACCTATCTGGGATCTAGCATTTTGGAGAGTTCCTTTGAAATTCAGCCTAAACTGAGGGAAGGCTCACTGACTCACTAGCATGAAAGCCATTAGCAACCAGTGGGTTAGGGACTGCAAGGTTTTATTAAATTCTGTGTATCATAGTCCTGAATTTGCAAGACCTGAGCAGGATTGTTGATGACCAGAGTTCATGGAGGCCTCTAATTCACTGAGCTGCAATCTGTCCAAGCTGACTGTATGGCAAGTAATACGCACAAATAATTAGTTCAATGGTTGTTCATCACGATGGTTACATGGTATCTTTACTTTCAGATGTGATATCCATTAAATAGTGCTTAGTGTGGAGTAACAATTGGGGGGATCCATGCCCTGCTTGTGGTCCTTCTAGATTCTGAAATGGCTTTATGACCATCTCAAAGCATTATCTCATAGGTATATTTAAAGCAAAGGTATATTTAAAGCAAAACGAGAGAGAGAGAGAGAATTTCCTTGGTTTCTCTGTGATAAAGAATTGCTCCATCACTCATCCTTTGAGCACAGGATGGGTGCAGCATGTTATGCCAAACAAACTCTTAAGCAGATGCCCACTTACTTGTACATTGTTTTCTTTCCAAACATGCAGGTAAAATTACCTTGAGAATCTAAGCACATTAACTTCAGAAAATCCCTTAAGCAAACTAACCTTTTCAAAATACTGTAAACAACTCAGATGGCACTTTTATTTCTACCTCTTTAAAGAGAAACACGAACTAAAAAAAAGCTAACACTTCCATGGGCACTAGGCTTCTTTCCTTCCTTCCAGATAAATTGAAAGTAACAGCTGCTCTAAATGCAGAGGTTGTTGCCTATTTTATTTGACAAACAGGTGTGCTAAAAATTCCTGCCAAAGCATATGCTTTCCAAAACAATGTTTCCACGCATATCAGGTGGAGGGGAGCTTCACCCTAGATTTTCATAAGCAACATGGAAGACACCGAAATTTAAACTTTCAGCATATGTCAAACAATCAGCTCCAAACGGTGCACTGAAAAGGAAATGGGTGAAATTGAGAGCGAAAACAAAAGCAAATAAACAAACATATTGGCTACTATGGAACATTTCCGGTAGTAATATCCATTAGACTGTGAAATGATCACCTGAGCACAATTACAGAACTCTCATCACTTAAGGTCTTCCAAACTTGACTGGACAGAGCCCTCAAGCACACAATGTAGGTAGAAATCACACATGATAAACGATATGGGCATCTCAGTTTCAAGTCTGTATATCAGATCCTATCCTACATTGGCTGACATGAATAAAATACATCTTTTCCATCTTTGGTTGGTAATCATATTCATCATTAGTGCTTAAGCTGACATATCTGAATGTATTACAAGGACAGATTGGAATGTACTTTTTAAACCACAACATTGGGAATGCAGTCAAATTCAGGTTCAAGCCATCTATCTGATGTTATCTTTGACATCCAAATCTGTGGTTGCTTTTGCTTTAAGAGTTATGAGCTAAGTAGAGTTACACGAGTAGTTACATTTTTTAAGACAAGATAGCAGATGAGTTGTCACTACTTCCTTTAATCAGAACAAAGTCTACTGCATAAATTGTTGAATGGGTTATAACTAGACTGCAGTGTACCAAGCAATGACTTGAGTGATAAAGGGGATGACAACAGCAGAGGGAGAACAACAGAGGTGGAGGTAGTGGGGAATCCTCTTTGCTTCTCTCATTTCATGAGCATTACTGATGCTGCTTAGGAAAGATGACAAAATGATCATTGGATTTTGGTGCTGGGAACTAGCATAGATAGCTTGGGGACAGCAGTAAGTCATCACAATGTAAATGGGAACTGTGCAACCATTTCCAAGGTTTTGTCTCTTGCTGGAAATCCCACCTGTTCTTCCCTGGTTTTTGGGGGAGCTGAGGTTAAGGAGGAACTCTGAAGAAAAAGTATGAGCCAAATCAGTGACAGCTTTCGAGGACTCACTTGAATCTTTTGACAATAACTTAGCAATATCAATATCATGTGTATTTCTATACTGTTTATCAGCTAAGTGCTCTCTAAGTGGTTTACAATGTGTTAGCTAATTGCCCCCAACAACTGGGTATTCATTTCACTGACCTACAGAAGGATAGAAGGCTGAGTCAACCTGGAGCCTGTCAGGATTGAACTCATAGCATTGTGGCTGCAGTACCGACATTTAACCACTGCACCACCAGGGGTCCTTTTCAAAGTTTCAAACTATCTGTGAATAAGGTATGCACTTGAGAAATGTGTGGACCAGAAGTAAGTCTTCCAAGATTCTGCAGTTGTAGAACAATTACCAAGAAGCCCTTTCCTAACGTTTGTAGGTCATAATTGTTAATGATGTTCTTAGTTGTCCTGGGGATCATGATCACAGGGGAGGAGGTTGTCTTTGAGCACTGAGTTATTTACCAACAGTGGGTGTTGGCATTCAAATACCTTCGTAGCACACAGAGTAGTTAGAAAACTCACTAAGAGCATTCAGGTAGAGCTATTGCTCATATGATCCACTACTATGTATGATTGCTCAAAAAAAAAAAAAAAAAAAGAGCTGGCACAACCATCCAAGTTAAGGAAGTCACATACAGAATACATGTGGAGACGTAATTGCATGGTGCCTCCACATGAGTGCCAGATGGTGATGATCCAATGGCAATGCTCTGCTTTATCAAGGTGCTTTAGGGGAGACAATGGATGTTGTGAACCAGTTCTAAGAGAGTTAGGGTCCAAAAGATTTAAAACCATATGTGTGTCATTAAAATCAGGAGGCTGAATACTGTTTAGAGAGCAACGGCAGAAAGAACAGAACAGTAGATTAACTCATAGTTTTGTTTTGTAACAAACCAAGCACTCATCTATTCCAATTCCTATTACCCTGCAACAACTCCATTTCTGCAATACAGTCCTATGACAGGAAAATTGGTTACCAAGAAACATGACCTCCCCAGCCCTCTAATATGGAGCTAGAATGGTGTCCTCATAGTTTAGTGTTACCAGTTTTATTAATTCTAGAAGTATTTGCTTTTTATAATGGGCTTTTTTAAAGCTTTTCAGCATTCTGCTTGAAGGCAGCAGTTTCACCCTCCACCTCCATTAATCTCTCCCACTGTACAAGTGCTGAGAAGAGAGCTCCTTGTTTGTGTTGCAGCTTATTTTGATGCTATCAACTTATTCCATTACATGCTTTTCACCCAGAGTGACCTCCTCTTTGCTCCTTGCTTTTCCTGTCCAAACAAAGTCACTGAGGTTTTATTCCTCTTTTGATTTTACCAGCTGTCACCTGAAAAAACTTGGATTATCACCTCACTGCAGCTTTTTAATCTTTTGCCACTTTATAAAATCAAAAGGGCTGTCCTACATAATATCCCCTTGGAACTTCAGTAATTGCATTTCTCCAGTTCAAAATGCTGCCACTATACATCTTTCAGAACTGCCTTGGATATTTAGATCCATCTTAATAACTACCTCACTTGCCCTTGTCAAACCAAAATCTTGCAATCTTTAAAAGTTCAGTGGAGACCATCAGAAATCAGCCATGATGTTGATTTCTTGTATTCAGGGTTGTTGTCTCGAAGTCCTCTAAACTCTTACAAGCCACCATGTAGTTTACATAAAGCAGCATCTCCTTTAGTAAATGTGGAAAAATATAAATTTTAAAAATACATATTTGTTTCTCCTCATTGAGAATATGAAAACTTATCATTTGTCCAGTCCACTTGAAAAACTTATCTGGCCTCATCATGCTTGAACATCTTTCTGGAAAGAGCCACTTGAAACTAGAAGACAGCTCAAAGGATAGAGGAAGATCTACCATCAAGTAGTTATACTATAGTATTATGGGAAATCAGCAGATATTGGTACTTGCCATCAGCATCTGCAGAAGTTCCCTATTTGGAGGCTGTGGGATCAGGGGAAGCCATATTACATCAACTATTTTCTGCATTCTGCTTGAAGGCAGGTGTTTCACCCTCCACCTCCAAACCTTCACCCCCAGCTCTATATCTTCCAAGATCATCTTGCGAAGCAGTCAAGGCAGTGGAGTGTTTGAGCAGAAGTCCAGAACCAATTACAAAAGGCCCATCAGGCACCCAAAGTCACATATCTTTGTCTAGAAGTACAACCCATGACATGAGGAGGATGCCAAATGTGCTTTGATACAACTAGGAACCTGCTTAATTGAGTACTTCCCCTACTCTGTTCCCTATGAGCCTTGCTGGATACTCTCTTCCTATCTAAAATACCTTGATTGATGGGAAAGAGCACATCTCAACATTTAGGAACATTTAGGAGTATACGCTAAGATCCTTATGGTCTAAGTTGTTCAAAAGCTTTCTCCTACTTCAGTAAAATGTAGCAATAACTTGTTTTCTAGTAAATTTTAGGAGTCACAGTCCCTAATTTACCATAAATTATCATTAGAAGTAACATATTTTGCCTTTCCAGAAGCTCAAACTGAATTTCATTTCAAGTTCAGTAACTGTAAAAGTGAAAAAGTGTCCAGTATCTTTAGATGCACCAGGAGAAAATTTCTCTCCTGTTGGAAGATCAAAGCCCCTGGAGGTAAGAAATCTTCAGAGCTCATAGACATTATATATAGTCCATTTCTAAGCCCAGATTATTTTAAGTTTAAAAGATGTGAGAAAGAATTTCCTTCATCTTGACGTGAAGGATTCTCACATGCTTACTTCAGAGGCACTGCTTGTGTGTATGTGAATGTATGTGCGTGCATGAGTCGCTGAACAAAGAGTCAGCACATGCAAAGATGTACATCAGGTGCTGAGCCCATCACTTGCATGTTCTGCCCAGTACTCACAGCTATGAAGACAATGACCTGCTTAAATTATTTGTAAAAGCAGTAATCCATTTGTGAGTTTGAATGATGGGACTGGGGGATTCAGTTTCCCAGGCATCTCTCACATTAAACTCTCTCACATTACAATCTATTACTCCTCCACTACTTGCATGACAAGGTTTATACATACATTCCAAAGAGTGGCAGAACAGTGTGCTGTGTATTTATTTATGCTTGACATCTGCACCTCATCTTTCTGTAACAAAATCAATCACATGATGAATCTATCTCCAAAAATGATTACAATTGCCTGGTAAACTCTCTGCTATAAGGACTACCTAAAAATTATCTCCTTAGTAGTTATTATTAGCAGTTTTGTTGTAATTTCATGTATTTACTTTATATAGCATCATCAGATACCTGCCTCAAGGAGGTAACCATGCAAAATCCAAGGAGTAAGGGAGGGGGCAAGAATACACTATTATTTCAGTTACCACATTTAAGATAATTTGCAGCCTACCTGGAAAATATGAGGACAACTAGGGACTGGTATCAAAAGTCTCATGAAAAGGATTGTCTCTGGAGATCTGAAAGACCAATACCACAGTCTTGTACAGTGTTTCTGCATAGAAATATTATTTTCTGTGCAACAAAATATGTTGTTTGCTGCTCAGAAAATGCTGGAATTGGGGACTTATTCTGTGCAAAATTTGTGTGTGGTTGATATGTTTAGAAAACAAGATTTTCTACACAGGAAACACATTTTTGGTGCAGAAAATAGCATTTCTACATAGAAACACTATTTTCTGTGCAGAAAATTATGTCTCCTACACAAAAAAATCCCATTTTTCTGAAGAAAATAACCACATGAAAATTTTATGCAGAATAAGTCCAAAACTGCAATGATTATCATCAGCTCAGAATTTTTCCAAAGCAGGATTTCCTGGCACTCAAAAAATATTTTTTTCTACTTTTTTGAGTATTTTTGAATATTCTTTCCATCTCTAGCCATGGTTAATATAATGCCATATTACCAAAAAAATAGAAGTATCTCTTGTTCCCAGAGAAAGCCCTTACACACAGGTATATATGTTACCTACCTCACGTGACTGCATAAATGAGTGGCGGTGAGGGATGGTCCAAGAAGAGACACACAATATCACATAAGAGGTTCAAGATGCGATCTGTTGCTCTACTCAACACCCCCCCCCACGTATGAAACATAGCCTTAAATGACACCACATTCCAACCCCACACAAGGAAATATGGTATTAATATTGTTCTAAGGACCTGGACTTATCTTTCTTCCAGTGTTGTACAATCCCTAGGTGACCTGAAAATGTCAACAAGACCATTAGATCTTGAATAAAAATATAAACAGCAATTCATCTAGAAGTAAGCTCCACTGAACTCAGTGAAATTGACTGCTAAGGAGGCATACTTAAAATTTTGCAGAAACTATAAACTTTCTCAGGATCATGTCCACTTCTGAGATATAGGCATAGCACTAACTAATAGGGCTGCCTTTGAGGACTAAGCAACATAAAAATGCTATATACAGTCGGCCAGAGGTGCAGGATTAGAGGTGTAGAATCAGTATGTGTGTGTTTGTATATGTGTCTGTGGGACTGGGCAGAGCCATAGTGGGAAGAATGGGCACCCAGAGTTCAAACCAGGACCAGGAAAAGAGAAGGAAGGGGAGTGGATCAGCATGGTGCCCCTCCACACACATTTATATTCTGGGGGGTGGGTGGCAGCGGAAGAGGATTTATGGTGCTGAGAAATAAGGCTATGAGCCACCCTTAGCTGGCCAGGCAATGGATAGTGGAGGAAGGGACCAGAGGCTGCCTTTTGAAAGGCTGTGTGGCCTGATTGGAGCTGCTAAGCAGAAAAGTTGCCCTGGAAAAGAAGCACTTGAAGTCAGGAGCAGGAGCTGGAGAAATTCACAAATAAATCCATGAAAGTGAAACCTGCAAATGTGGAAGGCCAAGTGTAAATTCCAAGCAGTATGGTCATTACACATGTTAAGAGTGTGCTATGGGAAATATCTATGCCAAAGCAGCTTAAATGCTGCTCAAGTAATTACATACTTACAAATTGAGAACAACCCATATTTACAGTACATTGTAGCAGCTCCTAAAATATTAGTATTTTGGAATGTAAGACATCCACTAAAATTAGTGGACACACCTACTGGCACATGTAACAGAAATGATCCTCTGGAGAAGAATATTTGGAGCTTGTTCAATGTTACATATATGTTTGGAGCTTGTTCAGTGTTAATTATATGAATTTAATTAATACATTTTCTTGAACTAAAGACTACATGAACCAGTAGTCCTAATTTGATTATAACCCCAAAACCTCTGGAATGATTTGAAAGGATTTATTTAATAACTTGGTCCTGGAAGACAAAAATGGAGTATCTTATAGCTAGTTATAAGATTCTTGATTATGTCCTTGGTTGACTTAAGCACCATTTTGTTGCAAATTGTATTGGTGGCAGTAGCTATCAAGTTAACTTGAGGAGCCCTGGTGGCGCAGTGGTTAAATGCCAGTACTGCAAGCCACAAGGTTGTGAGTTCGATCCTGCCAGGCTCCAAGGTTGACTCAGCCTTCCATCCTTTTGCAGGTCGGTAAAATGAGTACCCAGCTTGTTGGGGGCATGTATAGAAATGTTTCGAAATACATGCTATTTGTAAGTTGTTCGCCGCCTCAATCCATATGGAGAGGCAGGATACAAATAAATAATAATAATTAAAAAAACCTTCAATTTAGGATGATGCTAAGAAGGAAAGACTTCCAAAATTCTTGGTCAACAACTGCTCTCCTCAGTCTTGCAACCTCAGGTCATGGCTTGATTTAATCAATCCATCTATTGTGCAATTTACCTCTTTTCCAACTGCTTTCTGCTTTACCAAACATTAGTGTCTTTTTCAAAGAGTCACATTGTCTCATGACATGTCCAAAGTAAGGCAGCCTCAGCTCAGTCATCTTCGCTTCTAATGATGCCAATTTGTATCCCATCCTGGGAGACAGGAAGAACATCCATCCAATAAATAAAATATAGTAATCTACTATATAAAAGTCAAAGTTTGTCTGTTTGTCTGCATCAAGCAGGCAAAGACCTCATATGATTGGCTGAGTGAGGCAAGAAGACCTCATATGATTGGTTGGCTGTGAAGGTTCTATAGAATCCTGGGGCAGTTTAGGGAGGGACCTTTAGAATTCTCAGCTGAGAGTTCTCGGGCCTCAGGTCAGTTGCTATGAAGACGAGGCCTATCATCAACAATGATACAAGAAAACTTTTGGGATGCATATGTGAGAAAAATCAAAGTGACATACACAACGTAGTTACAAGATCTTCTTGCCTCACACAGTAGATTGTATGGGTTCCATATGTGAGGACTCTTAAAATTGAAATTTAAAACAAAAAATGTTTCCAGAAAAACATAGTGCCATTGCACAAATTCAACAGAAAGCAAAAAAATCAAAAGCCAGTGCATCAACGTCGCCAGAGAACACAGATGGGATTGGGGACTATGGAGAAAAGTTACAAGTATTGGAATAAGCTGCTTGCTATGGAGGTGATGCCTAGCAGCAAGGAGAAAGACAATGCTTTCCTTCACAAACCCAACCTCTGTATGTTAACCACTCTGAATACAGATTGGATTGGGGAATATGGGGAACAGTTACAGTTACTGAAATAGGCCAGTTGCTATGGAGATGAGTCCTAGCAGCATAACGGAAGATAGTGTATTGCCTCAGGACCCCAAACTGTGTGTGTAAATAACTCTGAATACAGATTGCATTGGGAAATATGGGGAAAGGTTACACAGACTGGAGAAGACAGTTTTGTGAGTTCTTAAGAGGAAAATAAAATCCCAGGCAACACCGGGTAAATACACTAATGTAAAATAAAACAGTGAGAAGTCAGGCTTGGTTTGCTCTAAGACCCATTCATTTGTTTTTTAACAGTCCATATTATCCATAGAATTCTTTTCTAGCATCACATTTCAAATGAATTGATTTTCTTCCTGCCACATTTCTTCTCTGTCCAGCTTTGACAACCATGTAGAGAAACTAGAAAGTCCATGGTCAGGATGATTCTGATTTTGGAAATTAAATATATGTCTTCACACCTGAGGATATAATCTGCTTCCTCCATGACTGCTTTTTCAAGTCTTAGTTTTCTTCAGATTTCTTGACTATAGTCTTCATTTTGGTTAATGACTTCATTTTGATTAATGACTAATAACTTGTTAAAGGGTATCTTTACTATTTCTATGTCTTCATTACACACTTACAAGATATGTAAATCATCTGCAGTTATTGTCTTCTTAATACCCAACTGTAACCCTGATTATGTACTTTCTTCCTTAGATGTCATCAGCAGTTGTGAAATAAGAAGCTGGTAAAGTCTTGTTGAAGCCAGCCAGTATTAGCCTACACAGAATGCTATGTGGGGCAGTTGTGTAGGGATGAGGGAACATTGGGGGCAGTTTGTCCTGATGGCAATTTTTGGGGGGCATCATGGCTCCTTGCTCCATGCCCTCCCCCATGTGCCCCCACCCCCTGCATGTCATAGCCCTGCCTCGTCCATCATAGCCATGCCCCACACACTGTAGCCACACCCCACGCACCATAGCCACACCCTCACATACTGTAGCCACATCCCTGTGTACTGTAGCCACACCCCCACCCCTCTGCCTGTCCCCACTCCACACACTCCAAACTGTGCCACTGGTATGGGGCTTTAAAGGAAAAATAATAACTTAGCGGCCTGTTTGTTAAAGAGTTAGTTAGGGCAGTAAGAAACAGTGTAAAGGCCAGTTAGGAAAAGAGGCATTGATAAAATCTCAATATGCTTTTGGGAACTGGGAATGTGAAAAGAGTTCAAGGAGTTTATATTTCTCTTAACTGTTACATAATAAATCTTTGCTGTTTTCATTTTCTACAACTGTCTCTGAATGTTTTCATTTAAGAAATGAAAGAGAAAACTGTCCACACTTTTATTACACTGAACCCACTGATAAATACAGCCACTTGCCCAGGACAGTAGTCACCTTGAGGCCCAAGGGAGAGATCTTGAGGGAGACATCTTGATGACAAGAGCCCAAGGACTGGAACTGAGGGGCCAGCTTTAGACAGGGGCTATGTTACAATAGTCCTTCCAAGTTGTAGCTTTTTTCCGCAATTAATATGGTATGATCTGCATATCTTAAAACTGTTGATGTGCCTTTTATCAATTTTCATGCCTCCTTCCTCTGAGTCTAATCCTGCTTTCCATATATGTTCTGCATATAAATTAAGCAGATAGCATAATAAAATGTAGCCTTCTTTGATCCTCTTGCCAATGACAAACCATTATGTTTCTCCATATTATGTCCTGATGTGCTATACATCAGGACAATCAGATGTTGTAACCCACCCATTTCTTTTAGCACAAACTGTAATTTCCCAGTATTTACACAGTATTTACTTTGCTGTAATCTATGAAGAACAGGTTGATTTCCTTCTGAACTTATTTGGTGCACTCCATTATTCAATACATGTTTGTGATATGATCTCTAGCGCCTCTTTCTTTTCTGAATCCAACTTGAACATCTGGCATTTCTCACTCCAAATATGAAAAAAAGCATTTCTTGTAAAACCTGTTACATCATTTTGCTTGCATGGGAGATCAGTGCAAAAGTCTGGTGTTCCCTTCCTTGGGAATTAGAATTTATATTGCATATTAGTGCTCTGTGGACATTCTTCTGTTTTCCATATTTGTTGGCAGGTTTTTGATACCATTTTAATGGATTTTGTCTCCCTGATTCATTCCTCTCATATTCCATTATCCCACCACATGTGTTGTACAACTTTGGACTTCTCTCACCACTGCACATATTAACAGGTTGACTCCAGATGTCTCATTACACTCAGCAATACTCCCACTTATACTCTGCTCTCCCTTAGGAGCTGGTGGAGTGCCTTTCATCCAGGAAATCTCATCTTTCAGCACAATCTCTTGTTTCATTTTGAATTGTCTCATTATAGGTTTTTCAGTTTATACAGATTATACAGAGATATAAATCTACAATTTCTGAAGTTCTTTATGGATCTTTATAGCTTTGATAATGAAATTCAACAACAGGAAATGGAGATTTTCTTTCTCATATTGACTTTGGTTTAAGTCTTAGTCCAAAGAGACCATGGTTCAATTCTTTACTCAGCCACGGAAATCCACTGGGTGATCTTGGGTGCCTCACACACTCTCAGCCTCAGAAAATGCCATGACAGGATCACCAAAGGGTCACCATAAGTTGGAAATGACATGAAGGTATACAGCAAGAACAAATCTTATCAACACAGCAACAATTTGTTTCAGAACCTTTACACCTTAACTCTTTTCATCATTAAATGATGCCTATATTACTCTGATACCTGATATGAACCTGATGTGCTAACTACCAACCTATATTATTTCTTAATCTTGATATCAAAATATTGACAGCTATTTTAGCTAATAGATCATGCCATTTTTGGTAATTTCCCGGCAAGGTGAGATTTATCAAATATAGGAAGGGAGTCAATAATATTTGATTGGTTGAGGACTTGACTACTTTAAACTTCGATTGAACTGATCACCCAGCCATTATTTCTTTTGATATTGAGAAGGTCATTGATAAAATTTTCTAGCCATTTATTTTCACAGTATTGGCTAATTTTGGGCCTCCTAAAATATTATCAATAGATAAAAAAATATTCAGCACCAATAGCACAAGTTATAACCTTTCCTCCTTCCCCATCTTTTTTCACATTGAAGGGAAGAACAAGGCAAGGATGTCCATGGTCACCTTTAATATCCAATTTGAGCTTGTAACCCTTCACATATGCTATTAGAAAACATTCCAGGATCAATGTATTTATAGATCATGATTTAGAATTTAAAAACATTTTCACAGATAAATTTTTGTAATTAATTTCAAAGCCCCAGGAGTCGATCCCTGTTTTAATGCAATTGATCAATACTTTTTGTAAAATACTGGGTATTCAGTTAACTAGTCCAAGTCAGAAATACTGCCAGTGGTAGACAAGATGGACTCTAGCACATTTAAAGTATGGCAGGTTCAATATTGCCCAAATTCTAGTACTTATTTGGGCATAATTATCCCTAGGAATTTATCTCAGATCATTAATCTTAATACATAATGAATTGAAAAAAGCTTTTGCACAAGAATTAGAGAGATGAGTGGACTAAAAATGAGTGTGGGATAGGGTAAACATGATTAAAATGAATGTTATATCTAGAATTGTCTATATTATTTGTAAAATTCCTCTACTTATGCCTCATATGTATTTTCAAAAACTAAATGCATTGCTTAGGAGATGGGGGCTCATTTCCACCCAGAATTTCAATTCAAAAAATTCAAATTCTAATCAAAGAGGGAAGGTTCCAGATATTCTTACATACTATCTGGCATATCTGTTATCTTACATTAATTTTTGCACCTATCCACTGAAAATAACTAATCCATCATTGTTAGCCTTGGTGTTTAGCATTCTGGAACCTCTGTTCAAATAGACAGTACTTGGTTTTCATTTTATTAATTTTGTTAAAGGCAGTGTTTTGCCAACAATTTCAGCAGTTAGAACTATGCTGCAAATGTTGTCTCTTCAATTGCAATTTGATCCATATACTCATGCCAAATTGACCTTATGGGGGAATCCAGATTTGAAAATTGGTAAGAAACCATTTTTACGAAGGTGTGGGCTAATAATGAGATCGTTATCTCACATAGTTGTTGTTGAAGATAAGTTTTTGACTTTTTCAATTTTGCAAGAGCAGTGTAAATTACCTTTATCAACTAAATGGCAATATCTGCAACTGAAATATTTGTTATAACCCAGATTTGGCCTTGCAACTGTAAGTGCATCCAAGGTTAAAGCCCTTGAGGTCAACCAAGCATACAAACCAAATAGGTAGATAAGTAGATAGATAGATAGATATGTATGAATACATAGATATAAATAAATATGACATGCCAAGTTTCTAACAAGAATGGAATAGACAATTGGAATATCCAATTCTGATTAATCAATGGCCATTGGTTTTAACATCTATAACTACAATAGCTACAGATCTCCAACCATGTCTTATAAAGCAGAAACTGTTCTTTCAACTATATTGGCCAACACGATGGCCATTTCTGCACTGTATCTTCTTCCATTGTCCTCCCATCTTCATTTAAAGTTAGAGCATTTGCTTAGTTTCTACAGGGCAGGAAAGAAAACATACAACTACATATAATGCAACAAATGGCATGAATACTAAAGGTTTAGAATGAATATGGTTGAAGAGAATGCAAAATCATCACTGAAAAATGGAACATAAGAATAAGACTTATTCTGAGCATGTTCAGAACACTCCAGCATAGTCCCCAATCCCACTTTCAAAAGGAGGAAAAGACTTAAAAGGTTTTTACATTTTTATTATCACATTTTTACCCCGCCTTTATAGTCTGGAGAACTACTACAGAACTCCTATGTCCATTAAATGTGCCTCCACAGATGATAACATTCTTAAGGAGCTACTAACATCTAGATAAACAGAACCAGTCCCTTAGATCTCTAGATCCTAGCTTTTAGGTTGAAAACTGAAAATCAAAACTTTGAACTAGCAACTACTGCAACTGCGGCTATATGATCACTGACTCTCTGTGCACTTAACTAAAGCTTCTGGACACTCTCCAGTGGCAAGCACACTTCTTAAAAGTATATTGCAGTTGTCTAGACACAACGTAACTAAGCCATGGATCACTCCTGTCACATCAGGCTGACACTGGAGAGACTGTGATACACTAAACAGAGCTGTGCAAAAAGCACTCTTCACTGCTGCCATCTCCTGTAAATAGACACTAACGGCATTCTGTAAAGGGGTTACTAATTGCTTCCCTTAACCATAACATCAGAGGTATCTTGGCAGATTTAATCAGCCAAGAGGGTGAAGGGCTGAGGAAACATGATGATTGGCTACCAAAGCCACTTTAGCCTGAAAAGCCCCAGTATTGGAGTCCAAATGAAGCCAAATCTGACCAATTTTGTCCTTAAAATAGGGAACAAAGTGCTCACAGTGAACCACTTGGTCTGGTGACTGGTGGTTTATTACCATGATTAAAGGAGTGCACTTTATCATAGAGTAAAACAAAAGAAAGAGAAAAAACATGTCAGAGGCTTTATGTGAATTGCCCAAGAGAATACATGATCAGCCTTATATGATGCATTTGTCACTGGACGTGTGTGTGTGTACACACAGACACATACAGAAAGAGGGATAGAAAGAGAGTAAGAGAGTGGTGAACAATGTGAATCTCTGGTTTTAAGGAAGGTTTCTGTTGCCTACTTAAACCTCTAAGGAATTGGTGAAGAATTTCACACTGGTTTTAACCTCTACAAGAGAAGTGGATGGGAATTTGGCAGTTGCAGTTGTCCTTTCTTTAGCCTACACTGTTCTCACATACTCTGCAAGCCCTGACTTACTGAACAATTCTAGCTGTTTTGATGAATTTCCCCCTGCTGGCTTTAACCCCTCTAGATGCGTATTTTAATTTTCAGAGCAGGAAAAATAAAATGCTCTGTTGGTACTTAAAGCCATTTAAGCCAAGCTTTTTTGTTTGTTATTGTCAGCATAAGGAATCCCGGGCTGTTGTAGGATCCAAAGAATGAGCTGTAGCAGTATTTTCCCTTTGCCCACCTGTTAGTGTTTTTTATTATTCAGACACGGATTGTGCTCAATGATAAGTGACAAAAATTGTCAGGAAATGGCAAAAAGGCAATTAGTACCCCACCCCCTTTGAGACTGTTGACAGAATTTTAAACTCTCCTTTTGCTTCTTCTCTCAGCGCTTATTCCTGGCAATCAGTAAAACAGCATCTGAGAGAAAAATCCAATTAAAGGATGCTTTTAAGAATAGAAGGGTGAGGTGTTTCCACTATATTATGTTACTGACAAAAATACAGCACTAGGATTCTCAAAACTATAATTCTGATTGGTTGTTTTGTGCTCTGAAAAAACTTTCCCTCAATGAATGCTTAAAAGAGGTAATGGGCTAAATGAACAAAAAATAACTGAAACTAAATCCAGACAAGATGGAGGTACTTCCTGCTAACTGTCCTAACCTGGGGTTGGGGATGTGTCAACCAGTCCTGAAAGACTGTGTTCACAGCATGGGGATGCTTGTGGATCCTGTCACTCCAAATGACAGCCCAGATAGATCTGATAGTCAGAAGTGCTTACTATCAGTTTGCACCCCTTCCTAGAGCTGGAGGACCTCAAGATGTTAATACATGCAGTGACAACGTTGAAGTTGGACTTCTGCAATGTGCTCTACACTGGGCTTCAAAAGTTTCAGTAAACTGCTGAACATGGCAGCCAAATTGGTCACTGATCCATTCTAGGAGCAATTATATTACACTTATATTCAAATCACTCCATAGAATCATAGAGTTGGAAGAGACTACAGGGGCCATCCAGGCCAACCCCCTGCTGTGCAGGAACACCCATCAAAGTATTCCCAACAGAGGGCCCATCCAGCCTCTGCTTAAAAACCTCCAAGGAAGGAGACTCCACCACACTCTGAGGCACCATATTCCACTGCCGGACAGCTCTGACCATCAGGAAGTTCTTCCTGAGGTTCAGATGGAATCTCCTTTCCTGCAGCTTGAATCCATTGCTCCTTGTCATAGTCTCTGGAGCAGCGGAAAACAAGCCGGCTCCCACCTCGACATGACATCCCTTTAAACATTTAAACATAGCTATCATCCCCTTTAACCTTCTCTTCTGCAGCTCCCTAAGCTGCTACTCATAGGGTATGGCTTCCAGACCCTTCACCATCTTGGTTGCCCTCCTCTGGACACACTCCAATTTGTCAATATCCTTCTTGAATCGAGGTGCCCAGAACTGGATACAGTATTGCAAATGAGGTCTAACCAATGCAGAATAGAGTGGTACCATCACCTCCCTCGATCTAGACACCATACTCCTATTGATGCTGACAATTAAGTTTCTGGAATATGTACAAAGTATTGGTTGTTACATTTAAAGCCCTATGTGTTTTGGGTGCAGGAATCACTTTCTCCCATATAATCCACCCCAAACACTCAGGTCTTCCGGGAGACATTTACTTTAGTCAGCCAGGAGTCGGTTGGTACCCAGAGAACTTTTCTTTCAACTATCCCCAAATTGTGGAATGAACTACTGGAAGAAATTTGATAGCTCCATACACTGTCCAAATTTAACAGTATTAAAGACCAGTCTCTTCTGGCTGCCCTGTCCAGATGGTTTTTAGGTTATGCAAATTTAAGTTATTAATTGATTGGTTTTAATATGTTTGTGTTTTAAACAGATGTTAATGCTCTGTCAACCGATTTTAACTATTTTTTTACTTTTTAAAATGTTTTTAACTGCATTAAATGTCTATTTGTTGCTGTATTTTAATCTATTGCTCCCAACCTTAATCCAAACAGAGAGGCAGGTAAGAAATTACTACTACTTCTACTAGTACTACCACTACTACTCCTACTACCACCACCACCCTATTTGCTGGTGTATAAAACTCCCTTTTTCCCTGAAAAATACTATTTAAAAATGGAGTGTGCCTTATATGTCAGTGCATCTTATTCTCTGGCAAATAGTATTTCCCAGCATATAAATAGGGTTTGTCTTATTTGCTGGTGCATCTTATATGCTGGCAAATATAGTACTTATTCCTATTATGCACCAGAATCCTATTCAACCTGCATATATTTAACTACGTAACCGAGATACTAAGTAACCCGGTTACTGAATTGCTAAAATATGTAATGGCATATCTGCAAGACTGCTCAATGTTCATTGGTGCTCAGTGCTCATTAGGACCAATGCAATGCATATCAGGACAAATGTGATGCATATCAATCCCATTGTGCATTGGGCAGCAATGTGCATTGATCCATTGTGCATCAAGGACTAATACATATCACTCACTTTAATAGCTTTGCCACATAGTAACATTACAGCAGCCCTCCAACCGATATGCATGTTACACAACTGCACAATTCCAATTCCCACAGATGGAGTCCACTTACAAATATGCAATGCCCCAACAGGATTCTGGTCATTCTTTTTCTTCTTTATACATGTCAAGTCTGCACAAGATTTCATTCACATCAAACTTGAAAAAAATTATATGATTTCCCCCCTAGTATTCTAATTGGAGCTAAGTGAATATAAGTAATATAGTGGTTTAAAAAGAAATGGGAGCAAGGAACTTGTAGCCCTTCAGATGCATACCCTCCAACTGTCCCTATCTGGCAGAATGCTCACAATTAATCCTCTAGTGTCCCACTATTTCAGCTACTTTTAAAATGTCCAGTTTCTTCTTATCACTCCACTTTCCCCCTTTGTCTTCAGGTTTTTTCAACTACTGCAAACTTAGTTAAAAGTGCAAAAGTAGTTTAAACTCAATTAATGCAACAGGGGAAAGGGGAGAGGAAGGGGGAGGAGTTTTATCCACCCCAATAAGCTCAGGCAAAAGCAAACTGCTACAGCCTCTTCGATATTGTGCATTGTTCCACATTAATAACTGTTCCCATCTTGACCACATTTTTGATGTTGCTGGGCCATCCATGTCTCAGATTTCATCTATGAAATGTTGGAGATGCTAGATGCTAATGATGTAGATGCTAATGAATTTCACCACCTATCAGCCCCTGCCAGCATAATTAATAGATTGGGAGGATGGGCAGTGGCCAGGGAAAATGGATAGAATATTTAGTGTAGTAGTTCTCAAACTTCTGTCCTCCAGATGCTTCAGACCAACTTCCAAAAGTCCAAGCTTGGCCATTGATAACAGATTCTAGGAACCAAAATCTAAAACATCTGTAAAACCAAACACTGAGAACCATTGATCAAGAGGTCCACCAGCTCCCAATTCTTCACTTAGAACTAAATCTAAGTGCTCCCCTGAATGCACCTCACAGCCTATGTTCACACAGAAATCCATTCTAAGTTGTCCTCCAAGCTTCCTTCACTTCAGAACTCGGTGGTAGTTGAAAATGTTTTACTGTTGTTAAACAACTGAAACTCTTGGTCCACCCAGAAATCTACCAGCAGATTGTGATCTACCTTCTCCCCATGTTTACAAAAAAATTAAAAAATTAAAAAAAAAATTAAATATGGGTTATGTCTGGTGGGTAGCACATGACAATAGCTTACACATTATATAGTTCTATAGTAGATATATTAGAACTCAGGGTTTGGTTTTAGGAGTATTTTTCCACCACTTTCCCTATTCTTTTGGGCCTACTTCTTACTATAGCTCATGTCAAGTAAACAGGCAGAAGCTCTTATGAAGGGGGGGATCCTTCCACAAGGAAAACCTAAACATTAGAGGAAAGGCTAAATCCTTATCCTTGACAATTAATATCCCGTATATGGAGATTTTGCTTTGCGTGAAAGAGCTTTCTGAAATAATTCTGGAAGACATTGTGTTTGCTTTTATTATGCCTTTCTTTTCAAATACAATATAGCTACCTATCTGGCAAAAATCTGCAGTTATCAATATGTTTTGAAATACATTTGGGAGAAAGGCAGAGTATAAATTGAATACATAGCTAGAATAAAAATAAGTATCTTTTGTAATACTGGTGATGGTAGAGAAATGATTGAGAATTAAGATTATACATTTTCTCTTAATCCGACACCCTTCTACAGTCTCCTTCTACAAAATACCAGTCTGGACAAACAGGTTTCATACATGCAGATATGTCTACATCAACAGACAAGTTTGCAGGCAAAACCTTAGAAAAATGAAAGTCTATGTTGGAAGCTACTTTCAATTATCACACTCCAGTATTAACTTTTATTGAAACTGTGATGCTTTTGAAGACTTTTGGCTTGATTAAATTCATTATCTACTGTGGAATCAAGAATGTAGTACTTCTACACTGAAAACTTCCCTGGTTTCCAAAGATCTATTACCAGTGAAAAAAAGTCAGAGCTGAACTTACGGATCACTGGAGCCCTTTCATGCTGCACAGTTATAGCAATGTCATTCCACTTTAACTGCCATGGTTTCATCCTATGGGATCCTGGGATGTGCAGTTTAGGAAATGATATTTAGAATTCTCAGACAGAGAGCTCTAGCTCCTCATCAAACTACAAACTGGAAGATTTCACAAAATGCAGTCATGACAGAGTAGAACCTTTAATTGTAATGTGAAAGAATCCCTGGTCTAATCTGTGATAAGACAGATGTGTATGTCCTAGGGGAAAAGTCATTCCAAAGACCTTACAGAGTACCACCCATATGGATTCTACTGTAAAAGCTGAAAAGGATGAAAGCTTCAGCATACCTAGTTGCTTCAGTCCCAGTTCTAATTGTCCTTTCCCATAACCTACATGTTTGGAAGCTAAATATGGTTACTCAGAAATGAAGGAAAGGAACTCTTCACAAAATGAATTATATGAATTATTTCAGCTTTATTTCTACCTTTACCTTATCAAAACCAAGCCTCAGCACTGAAAACAGGTCACAGGGTGTCTGGCGCCCCTTGGAGCAAATTAAGCCTTCAGCAGTCCCGCCCCCCACTAGTACTAAATCTCATAAAGTCCACCTGATCTGTTACACAGCAGCACAGCCAGCAAAAGCACTACGTGCATTTGTACTTATTAGTTTGGAGTTACAGCTCAATCAAAAAAGAAAAAAAAAGAAAAAACATGCTTTTCCAGTTCAGAAGCAGCACACTAATTAATACAATCGGAAGAAGAAGCTTCAGAAGTCTCCCAACAGCATTCATTAACATACACCACAAGAGATTTCATAAAGTTCAAAGCTTATCTTGTAGCCTTCATGCTCCACATGTGCTCAGAACAGCAGCTGGCCAAGTATGCTGTCTCTCTCTCTCTCTCTCTCTCTCTCTCTCTCACACACACACACACAGAGAACAAAATTAAATTAGATCAGATCACCATCTATCCTTCTTTTAGAATTCAAATTGTGTTATAAAAACATGTCAATTAGCTTCTGAAATACACATTCTATCAGATAGTTAACACAATTCAGTATTAAAAAGGAATATCTTTAGCATTATACTGTATTCCATGTAAGAAGTCTGACATATACATGAAATGATTAATTAATGTTCAGGAAAAGGGGAGGACAATTTTGGAGATGGACCTAAACAATTCCTATCATCATCATCATCATCATCATTGTATTGCATCTTCATTGGGTCCAGAGTTCTTTGGCTGTAGAGCAGGAGGAAAGACTTAAGGATGATTTGAGGGAGAGACCAATCAAGTAAAAGAAACATTATGAGGAGGTAAAAGGTATTATAGAAATACTATGTTCTCACTTCTTCCACTAAATTAAGTGATAGGACTTTAGAAGCAGCTAGCTACAACTGCTACTTCTTCTTCTTCTTCATTTCATTTTGTAATTAATTCATTTTTTCTAACACAGATAAAATGCGCTGTGTTTGTAACTTAACAATGGAAAACTTCATTCCTTAATATGGTATGTGGCCTCACTGAAGAGTAGCATTTGGTTTGCCCATAACCATATCCTATTACCATAGGATATGGTTATGGGCAAACCAAATGCTAGTTCTAAGCAAAGTAAACTCACTGATTAAACAGAAACTGGACAAGTCAACACTCATGTAAGTTCTATTGATCCAGTGGGTTTCCTCTAGCTGGAACTAACAATTGAATACAGGCCTCTGTGTTTTATACCACCAGCCAGCACATTTTTGAAGTAATTGCCAAGTATCTATTTCAGTAACTTTTTAGAAGCAGGAAATAGAACTGTTAACTAATATGTAGCTAATTTAAGAATCTTGACACCTTAAATGCAACTTTAAAAAAAAAAAGAAAGAAGTAACATTCCAAGCTATGGCTGAGCACTGTATGGCCTGCCTATAAATCAATAACATATCAGATGAAAAAGTATGTATACTTCTAAAAGTAGTAGCTGTTTCATATGAAGAATATAGCTTCCCTTAAATTGGTTTCCCAAAAAGCACGTAGGACTATATGGAGTTCAGACATGACCATGGAATTAGAATGATTGTCCCATTATGACATGAATAGTATAATATAAGACCAACAACATCTACTGTTACTATAACAAGCACTTTACCACACAAAAAGGATACTGCAGAAATCTAAAAAACATAACCATCCTTATGCTCAAAGTCTTGTGAAAACCTCTTGCTTGTCTTTGAATTCCATCCCTCACATCAATTTTATCATGACTTACATCTGTTCACATAATTCAGAGAAAATTGTACAACAAAACATAAGCAAAAGCAAAAGACCATTAGAATTCACTAACAATGCTTTTTATTTGAAAACCCACCAAATATATAAAATTACTTTACTCTGCTTCATTTTTCAACATTCACAAACATAATTGCATTTATTTGTCTCAGCAAGGCTGCAAAACAAGTGATAATTTACAATATTACAGCTTGTGTCTCCTAGGATTACAGATACTATATTTGCTACCCATACTCATAAGAAAGAAGGGTAGAGAGATAATTCCAAAGACCTCCATAGATCTCACCCTCCCTCCAAGGAAGTTCTATATGCTATTATCATCAGCTGCCTTTACAGAAAAACAAGAACAAAACTCTTGGAAACAGCACATTTGTTAAATGAATCCATTTTCCACTTTATCAAGTGGAATCTATGCAAAGTAAAGCTGACTTTGTAAATAAAGTATCTAGCATGAGATTTGTTTCAGCTTGGTTAAGACCAGAGCAACTTGATTAGATCTTCAGAATGTGCTGAAAAGTGAAGGCAGTACACTGGAAGACGGCTTTACAACGTGATGATTTTGTTAGCACATGGGTTTTGTTGGCAGATCAGTCTGTCTATCTGTCTGTCTGTCTGTCTGTCTCTGTTCCCTTTGGTATTTAGGAGTACACAGTGGGACCCTGCAACAAGATTCTGCAATGTGTTGTCAGCCTATATTACTATTGCTTCTATGCAAGAGGTAGCCATTTTGTAAGAGGAGACTTCTGATGTTCCCAAAGCCACATGGATGCAAGTAGCACCTCTGCCAAGTGGAAAAAGCTACTCTATCACAAACAAAAGGGGTCTTCCATGTCAGTGGGAATGGTGAAACCATTTCAGGTTTTAGCCTAGTCTTTAAAGAAGCTTTCCAAGTTGCCCAACCCTCCTCCTCCTCCTTCTGTAAATATTTTTCTTGAACCACCATTTTTAAATATATAAAACAACACATAAGTGAATGTATGACACAAAGACAGAAAACAACAACAAAACAACACTAACAGAAAATAGCCTGTTCTAAAAAGACAAAAAACAAAACAAACTAATGAGAAAAGAGGATAATGGGTATATACATGACTTCCAGCCCATCACCTGATGGTTATAAAGTACACTAGAATATACATCAATATTATAAAATCACACAAATACTTCTGTTACCATAACTAAAAGTTACTAACCTTCAAAACCCAAAATTGAGTTTCTCCCCCAGTGATCTCTCAAACAAGCAATCCACATGCCCCAATCTTTCTTAACTCTACTCAGTGATCAGTGATCAATTTGTCCATTTCTGCCTAATCAGTTTCATCATTCTATCTTCTTGAGATGCAACAGTTGGCTTCTTTCATCTCTTGAGCATAAAGTAGTCTGCTAGATGTAATCATATAGTTTATGATTCTTCCAAAATTCTTATCTGATCATTTATCAGTCCCAATAAGAACTCAAGTTTTAGTTGAATCTTTATCTGCAGGATATCTTCTATTGATCAATGCATCAAAACCCAATTATCTTTGTTTATTCACATGTCTACCACATATGAAAAAAATCCTTCTTTCTTTTTATATTGCCTACATATATCAGTGGATCTATTACACATTTTAGATAATCCTTCTGGTATTAAATACCATCTATATATCATTTTATAAAAACTTTCTCTAAGATCATAAAGTAAACTTCAAGTCTCTTGTCTATGTTTTTCCCATTGTTCCATCTGTATGTTATGAGTCACATTTTGTGTTCATTGAATCATACGATTTTTTTTACCTGTTTATCCCCTGTGTCTAATCTCAACAATAACATTTCAGCTATCAAGTGTTCTTCATTTTTACACAATTGCACTTCAAACTTAGATGTCTGAAAACCAAACAATTTTTATCCATTCTAAAACATTCAAATAACTGTCTATATGCAAACCATCTAATAGCATGACTTTCTTAAATCATCTCCTTACTAGCTCTCATCTGCAACTGACCATTTATCTTTTATCTTTAAACAAGATTTTATGTGGTGAGTTCCATACTCGCACTTTGGCAATAATCTCATATTATATTTACTCCAGACTCTAAATATGGCATGTCTAATGATTATTAAAATCAACAGTGGTGGAAATGGTGGAGACCTTTAAGAGGACTAATATATGGAAAGCTCCATGGCCAGAGGACCTTTCAGCAATTTATTATACAAGCTTACAGGAACAGTTTTATCTTTCTTTTCAACAACTGATGAATTCAATCATAATTACATGGAGAATTCCAGACAGTTGGTAAAGGGCAAATGTAACTTTGATGCCAAAAGAAGATCTGGATGTGACAGAACCTACGATTGCAGGCCTATTTCTCTTTTTAATAATGACTATAAGATTTTTATACAAATTTTAGCAGAAAGGCTAAAAAAGGTTCTTAAAAAAGTGATACATGAGGACTGATGGGGATTTTTACCAAGCCCTCTCTTCAAAATAAGGCCAGTATCTTACACAGTGTCCTATACTTACAAGCAGCAAATGATAAAGTCAATCACACTCTTGTAGGGTTGAGTACTTCCTTTTTTATCTCTTATCTTTTACCTTTATCTTTCTTTTTATCTGTTTAATTGCACTGTTGTTCTGTAATGAGGTGTTACTGTAACTAATTTAATTCTAATTTAATTTTTAAACTGTATTTTTTTAAATTGTTAGCTGCTTCGAGTACCAAATTTAAGAAAAAGATGGGATATAAATAAAGAGAAAGAGGAGGAGGAGGAGGAGATGACGAAGAAGAAGAAGACAATCACAGGAGTCAGAATGAGTCAGAAATGTAGTAACAAGGTCTTACATGGTCTGAAATCACACATGGGAAACAAGTGGTGATGATGAACAAAGCCTTAGAAAGTAGAAACCCTTGGATAGGAATTCAGGAAAGTCAAATACATAGTAGAAGGTTGTAGATTTGGTGTTTACAATGGGGATGCCCCTCTGTTGTTGAGAGATTTGCAGTTATCTGACTTTGCCAGCCATGTGGCTAATAACTTAGCATCTAATATTAGAAACTGTACAAGAGGCATTGATTCCTCCTCTCCTTCCATTTGGCTTGCTACTGTTGTACAAAGCAAAGAGGTGTCCCCTCAGCATCCACACATTGTGGTTGAAGTGAGGACACACCATCCAGAGAATCTGCATTGCCTATTTCTGGTCTTTATTTTTCAAGCTCTGAGGTGAAGTTTTCTTCTGGAGCTATAACCTTTTCCTGGTCTAGCTCATCTGAGTCAGATTCCTTAAATGGTATAGGGTGGGTTATGACAAGACAGCCCTCTAAACCTATCAACAACTTTTGCTGATTTACTATTCCACTGACATGAGAGCCTCCATCCACCACGGTATTCTATTGCCACCTCATTTCTATTCCCATTGAGATTGTCTCTGATGTGTTGGTTGCTATCTTCATATCCGAGCCTTTTAATACTAAATGGCCGAGGAAGGGAGGAGATCCCATAGAATACAAAAGGGAACTAAAGCTTAGCTGTTTCTCCCATACAAGTTGGAGACATATTTGGATAGTTCTAATACTTGTTTGGGGTGTAACAGCTCTTCATCTTCTTTGCTGTTCTTTGACAATCACAACAATTTGTTGGTTGGTTGGTTGGTTTATTTATTTGTATTTCTAAGCCACTTTTCTCTCAAAATTGGTTCTGCTGTGGCCTTACATGGGGGTGGATGTAATCAACAGCTAGTTAGTATTTTCTGTTCTATAAAATGGTGTAATGGGTACCAACCAGCTAATGCTACCTGAGGAGCTGGACATGCAAATGATTTAAAGTTCAGAAACCCCAGCCAGTATGGCCAAGGGAAAGCCAAAAATATCAGGTGGAACAGATTCTTCAGTCCAGTGCTTTCAGAAGATCTGAAAGCACTGGCCTAAGCTAGAGACATGGAACCTCAAAGAGTTTTATCCCATATTCAATTTATAATATCAAAAATGCCACTGGAGTGAGAGGAAAATGAAGTGTTGTAAGCACAAAAGGAGATGATTTAAAACTGAGATGACATCTGACAACACTGAATTCACAAATCCACACCCAGCTATATTCTTCCCTTCATCTCTTTTTCTCTGCCAGGTCATATCCCTGAGTCCTTGATGCTGTTACCATTCTGATAATGGTGATAATGGGAAGGTGCCAACGTTCACAGCCAGGAGTGCTCACTTCTTGATTGCTTTCATCAAGGAGGAGGAGGAAAGCAGACTGAAAATAGCTCAAGTCACCCATTTAACACAGCCAGGGTGTAGTGATTTTTATGAACCCCTAAGGAGAACAATTCATTCTGGACCATTAAAAGCCTCCCTGGAAATCTCACTTTCATAACACACATATTTTTCACCCTCCATGTTTTAAGGGAGATGGTATCTGTGGGCAACTGATGATGTCTCTGCAGCTCTGTGGGTGATGTATGATTTCAGAATAAAAGTGTATCTGGCATACACATTGGACATGAACTGTCCTTGCCCATTTTCCACTTGGAAGGGAATGTGTGTGTGTGTGTATTTTCCAGAAAAGCAAAGAACTGGTCAGTGAAGATCCTCTTCTTAACAAAGAATATGTTATTTAATTACTTTTCTTGCTTAAATAGAGGAGTATATATTTTTATAAATGGGCTTTTTTTTAGTTACATACACATGCACAATTCACAAGTATTAAAACTACCTTCTAAACCACACAGTCCATAATTTTCTTCTGTTCTTTTCACAATATGATTGGAGGTTCATTGCTCTAACGTCAGTAGCATGGTGACTCTGCTACAAATTTTAGTCCGGACTTCCCCAAATAGGTTTAACACCATGGATAGCTCCTTGAAAAGTTTGGACTAAAACCTGAAGCAGATCCACCAACCCATTGACACTGGAGCCACAAGATTCCACATATTTGGTAAAACAGACCAGTTCCAACATGTAAAGCAGGGCTCAAACAGGAGCTTGCAGTTTACCTGTGAGACCATGTCCTCAGCAGCCATTTGGTCTTCCTAGACCACCTACGAGGATTATTTCAGTTCAGGCCTGAGTCTTGACATAAGCAATATACAGATTTTAGTCTTATGTAGAGGCTTGTATATATAGAGGGAAGGCATGCATGTCTGTCTGTATGTATGTATGTATCAGTGATATATTTAAGTCTTTTACTCCAAGTCTCAAGTCAAGTCTCAAGTGTCTCCTTCAAGTCAGGTCTCAAGTCCTTGAAGATACTTTTAACTCAAATCTCAAGTCTAGGAACCAACTTTATACTACAACCTACATTCCAAAATTTCTGGACAAAGTTCACTAAAGTCAGTTTTAACACTATAAACAGAGTTGGCTCTCCACATTTGCAATTTTGCCATCTGCATCTTCGGAAGTGAGGAATGGGATCCTTCTTACTCCCCCTTCCTGAAGCTAGAGGCTTTTGTATCAGTGGACATAGAAGAGTGTGCAGCTTTGGAAGTGGGCAATAGGATCCTTCTTACACCTCATTACTGAAGCTTCAAAAGTTTTAGAAGGAAGGATCCTTCCTCCTAAACCCCGTTGCCTAACACATTTGCTGTTCCCCTCTGAGAAATGCACCCAGTACTCTGAGGGCGAGTCTTGTCTTCTGCTCTTAGGAAATGTTTTAGAAGCCTCCTCTGATATGCAGCGAGGGCCTGCCTCAAACCCACTGCCTAACCTATTTGCTGTTCCCCTCTCAGAAATGTGCCTACACATTGGACTTGAGACAGACCGTCATGTGACCAGTAAGCAAAAAGAGATGGAAGTGTTGTTCAAAGCTGTAAAGTTTCTAGTTGAATGTGTCATGTTATTGAACCAAGGGCAGCAAGTCAGTCACTAAATATATACCAGTCTTTAGTCGAGTCAGTGCATCATTTATTGCCAAGTCAAGTTCGAATCGAGTTATTGAAGTGACTTAAATCCAACTTGAGTCCGAGTCAATCGACTCGAGTCTACATCATTAGCATGTATGCATAGAGAAAGGATATATGTGTACAGGTCTGTAGGTATATATGTATGCACATACATACATATACAAACACACACAGAATGCTTCCTGTAGAGAGAATTAACTAATTACTTTCAAGAGTTTATGTATATGTGCATGACTGAGGCAACAAACCCAGCATCTCCCATTGTTTCTGTCCCTGCTGAACATTTCTATTCTCTTTCTCCAGTCTTTGTAACCAGCCAGATAAGGAAGAGAAGGCCAAAGCAAATGTGCTGTTGTTATCTCTTGGCTCTTATCAGTGTTTGAATACTCAACGTGAACAGTAGGAAAAGCAACAGCAGAAAGTTAGGCAGTATAGGCACTGGCAGTGAGCCCTCTACAGAGATGAGGGGCTGAGAGGATGCCCAATGAAGCCTGCCTCAAGGTCAGGGCTTTCAAAAACTGGATTAAAATGTCCAACATTCAGAGGATTCTAGAACTGTATTTACAAAATTTGATCTAATTAACATTCTTGTTCCAATGCTAAACTGTGCAATGATCTCTTTAATTTAGCAGAAATTTAGCATAATTGCTTTAAACAAAAGGAAAACTCCCTCATCTCTATTGCCCTCTAGTCTTAGATGAAAACAAATAATGATTCATGATATACACAGTCAGATTCCAAATTTATTCATTTAGCATGTCTGTGCACTTCCTTGCAAGCAAACTATTAATGCACCTAGGCATGAGTCAAAATATGGTAATAATTGCAATGCACTGTTTTTGAGGGTGGAAAAAAGGTAATTGATATTTCTAACAGATGTTGAGAATCAATGTAGCCTGAATTAAAAGACAAGGATAAATGTAATGTCTGTGTTCAGATATGTACCTGTTTTTAAATTTGAAACACAGAATCTTTTCAGTGTTTTAGAGAAATATATTGGTTTGGAAAAATAATCTCATCACATTCTGTACATTATTGCAAAGTGAAAGACTACAGATGTTATTCATCACTAATTTTCTTCCCAAAGGAAGGAATGAGTAATTTTAGCAATTGTCTTGACATTGCAAGAAAGACCAAAACCTATGCAGTATTCAAAGCTTATTTGCACGTCAGGACTTATCCTGTGCAAAATTCATGCATAATTGTTTTGCACAGAAAACAGCATTTCTGTGTAGGAAACAACTTTTTCTGTGCAGAAAAGCTGTTTCTTGTACATAAAAGGATGTTTTCAATGCAAATCAACCACATACAATTTTATGTGGAAGCAACTGCACAGAAGAATGCTGTGCAAAACAACCTACATGGCAATTTTCTGTAGAATAATTCTCCAACAACAAAGAATTTTATTAATCCAGGACTCTTCACATCAGGTTTTTGATACTCAAAAAATTTTTTTCAATCATTTCTCAAATATTTTCAAATATTATTTCCATCCCATGAAACGTTATATCAGATACACAAATGATTTAAAGAGAATACAGGTGGTACAAAACTCCAGAAACCATTCAAATGCTCTATCACCTTTTCTCCTTTTTTCTCTTGAAAGCAATAAATTAAAAGCCTTTCCCATCCAACCACAGCCAATGACAGTTAACCATGATAGCTACATGGAAACTCCAAACCTAGAAACAGTCTACGTCTAAATGTCAAGCATTAAGAACATGGGGGGGGGTGTAATCTCCTGTAAGTCTCCTGTAAGTTGCTTAGATGACATTGCTAAAAAAATGGATGGGTCAATCAATAATCTCATCAATCAATAATTTTATTACAGTTGTAGACCAGTATACTTCTAAGTAAGATGAATTTGGTTCTGTTTGGGGATTTGCAAAGCTTTTCAAAGTCTTGATAGGAAAACCTGGTTTTAAAAAAAGAGTGATAAAATGCAAACATGACAAATTCTTCCATCCAGAAAGAGGATTTAGAGGACTTAGCTGTCAAGACTTCCGTTTTGAATCCCTGTGTATTCGGCTATATTTCTGTTGCTGAATTAGGGTTGCTATTCCTAATTTAACTGCTAATGTCAGGAAGACACATAGTATAGTCCTCTTCAGACTGGGAACAGCTATACATGTTGAATTTGGTCAATGCAGTGAGGTGAAGAGTTTCAGTTCATTTTTGGTAACAGCTTATCAAAACTGTCATAAATTTGATGGGATAAAAAGGTTGTTTAAAAAAAACTGATCATACGGGAAAGTGAATTGGCAGATTTGTCCTTTCCTAGGCTTGTAACCAGTAAGTCCTCTAGAACACAGATTGCACTGAGCAGTGATTGTGCCCTGCTGCACAATCTACTGCACTAAGGGATAAGAATAAAATTGGAAAGTTAGCATGAAAGTGTTAATGAAGATTGCATTGTAAAACTGCTGATAAGCTTGAAACATGGTTTGTTGGTTTTGTAAGCATAGCAAGTCCTTCCACTACCATAGCAAAAAAATAATAATAGTCAAGTTAGCACGACTTAAGCGGCTACTTTGGCTATTTAGTTAATGCCTATGCTAGTCTTTGAGAAGTTAAAATATGAAGACTTTCTGGTATTATGAAGATGATTGGGTAGACCTCACTGGACAATATGGAATGCTAAATCCATTCTTCATTGCCTTGTTAAGACAAAACAAAACAAAAACATTATTTCTTCCTGATTGTCCATAATACAGGATTTCTATTTATTTCATTATAGTTTTGCTTTTAAAATCAGAGGCCTTTGGAAACATGTGGACCAAAGACTGAAGAAAGGCATATTCTTGAGGAATCAGAACTGGTTAGCAACCAGGACAAGTACACTACAAAATACAACAAACGCAAGTCATAGCATACTAAAGAAGAATGTATAGGAGCTCAGAGTTCTGCATATTCGCAGCACCAAACATTAATCTGAAGGCATAATTCAACATCTACATATATGGAAATGAAAATGAAATTAACAGTGCAGTTCTATACATGCCTATCTGTTAGCCTTATTGACTTGTCCTAGTCTCTGGAGCAGCGGAAAACAAACCCACTCCCTACTCGACATGACATCCCTTCAAATATTTAAACATGACTATCATGTCTCCTTTTAACCTTCTCTTCTGCAGACTAAACATACCCAGCTCCCTAAGCAGCTCCTCATAGGGCATGGCTTCCAGGCCCTTCACCATTTTACTGGCCCTCCTCTGGACACGCTCCAGTTTGTTGATATCCTTCTTGAATTGAGATGCCCACTGATGAACACAGTATTCCAAATGAGGTCTAACCAATGCAGAATTGAGTTGTACCATTACCTCCCTTGATCTAGACACCATACTCCTATTGATGCAACCAAGAATCACATTGGCTTTCTTGGCTGCCTCATCACATTGATGATTCCTGTTCAGCTTGTGATCTACCAAGACTTCTAGATCCCTTTCACATGTATTGTTATCCAGCCACGTGTCCCCCATCGTATATTTGTGCATTCCATTTTTTCTGCCTAAGTGCAGGACCTTACATTTCTCTGTGTTGAAATTCATTTTGTTAGCTTGGGCCCAGTTCTCCAATCTGTCAAGGTCATTTTGAATTTTGATCCTATCCTCTAGAATATTAGCAGCCCCTTCCAATGTGGTGTCATCTGCAAATTTGATCACTGTGCCCTCTACTCCTTCATCCAAGTCATTGATGAAGATGTTGAATAGCACTGGGCCCTGGACAGAATCTGGTGGCACCCCACTAGTCACTTCTCTCCAGGATGAAAAGCAGCCATTGGTGAGTACCAATGTAACTGAAGTATATATGTATCAATTGTATGGGCAAAACCGGATTATTTTGCTTTGCTGCTAAAAGATGCATTGGTACATTCATAGTGAGTGTTAAGGGGATGAAACCAAAATGAAACTGCCACTGCCTTGCCAGCTTTCTTTTATTTGTGAAATGTGAAATACTGGAGAGTATGCTGCACTTGGTTTTATCTTGGAGTCTTTTGGTATAGAAAAGGTATTGATGGCCTGCATTTTATTGCTATTGAATCAATGCTATGAATATAAGGACTGATTTACTAAGTTACTGCTTAATCAAGAAGCCTACACTGCTTGGGACTAACAATAGGATATAGCCCTTTGTAACCCACTTGCTAAATTTGATATCCATGTTTTAAAATAAGGCTATGAGTATCTAGACAGAGCAGAGGAACAATGATGTACCATTGACATGAATCAACCAGAACAAAGCAAAAGAAAATGAACTATAGGTGCATTAGCTTCTCTGAGATCTACTTTAACAAAAACATTAACAGAGAATTCATTCAAAAGAAAGGTAACTGAGAAAGAAATCAATATTTGTTTCTCAGTTCTCTAATTAAATCATTATTTTGTTCCCAATCCAGAGGAACCTATTACAAAAACTATTTGCTTGTAATGATCTAAAACAAATTGTCCAAAAAATTATTTTGGGTTGGCAATGAAACAGTTTAATCTCTTCTCAGTTTGAAAAATAAAAGGCAAAGGACTATACTAGTTACCATCTCTTCAGTTGGCTTATGGCAAGAGCAGCTGTGAAGAAGAAAAGTGTGTGTATTGGGGGAGAGAAATTGTTCACCCTGAGTTGTCAATACAACTTCACTATATTTGAAAACAATGGCTAATACGTTTATTAAGGAACAAGCTTTCATGCGTTATAGTCTATTTCATCAGATGAATGAAATATTCTTAAGTTACTCAAAAGCTTGGGGCAAAGATGGAATTACAAGCCACAAGATCAGAGGAAAAACAATACAGACTGCCATATTTACACTAAAAGTTTAAATTATTCAGTTGTAAGCTATAAAATATATCATATTTATAAAAATTCATATACTGGTCCTGGTGAACTAATGGTGCCCATAAGTAAATGAAGGAAATTCTGCCTTACCTTCAGGTAGTTACCAGTTACTGAACAAAGATTAACAGTCCAATAGGTCAGGACAAAATTCAGACCAGTCAATAAGAAGTGAAGGGCTGCTTTTTCCTGTCCACATTAAAGAATTGCACTGGTTTATACACTAAGGTGTAAAAATGTTTTGTATTTTTTTTCTGCCTGTAAACAGGAGTAAGTATCCCGAATGCTTATAGTAAAGGTCTTTTTTTAATGAAAAACTGGTGTTGATTCTTTGAGGAAATTCATTTACAGTAGATTATGGTATCTCTTAAATGTTATACTTCACTGATTCAGGAAAACAGTTAGGGCATTCTAGGGAGAAAAGGAGCAGGACTTTACCAATCAAGCAGCTGGATAGGAGTTGTTACTTTGCCACGGGTTTTGATAAGCTAAGGTATATTTTACTGCAGTAAGTAAATCAGAGAGCCAACGTGATGTAGACCAGGATTCAATTCCCCACTTGGCCATGGAAATCCACTTGGTGACATTGGGTGTGTCACACACATGCAGCCCCAGAAAAACCCATGATAGGTTGACCTTAGGGTTGTTATAAGTCAAGAACAACTTGAAGGCACTGAACAACTACAAGGAAGTCAGAGTTAGCCAAGTACAGCTCCCAGCTGCAGGCAAAGTGCTCCCTTTTAAACTCAGTCAAAATAAAAGCTGCTCCTTTTTCTTCCATTTTCTATATCCGAAACCTGGTTCTTGACATCCCTTCACAGTAAGTAAGGCATAGTGATCAATGTGATGTCCAATTATAGCAGAGCAAAATACTGCATGTATCCAGGATTCTTTTCCACATACTTGTTCCCACTGTACAAAAATTCAGGAATGAGAATGAACTCTGTTTTCAATGTTAACCTTTTAACAAGATTTATCAATAGCTATTGTACTGGTATTCACAATCAAGGCAATGAGGTATTCTACTGAAGGTTAAAAAAAAGAATGACGATTTCTCAGCATCAGGTTCATGATTCAGACTTCAGACACTCTTTACGTGCACTTTAAGCTTTTTCTCTAGAGTGTGGGAGCCTCTTATCTGTAAAAATTGATTCCAAGGGAGAGACCTAGGCAATTGTCCTCCACCCAAGTGGGTGAGTCATCTAGATGCTGCAGAAGTTATTCAAAGATAAGTGACACCCACAAGGTTGGGAGAACATTTAAAGAGCTCTTGAACCTTTTTAGACAAGGCACATATAATACTGGGTGGAATGCAGACAGATTCATTTTTAAATTAAAAGTTAGATGAAATGAGAGTGAACATCCTTGGCACTCATATTTTATAAAACCATGCACAAAAGGTTAATTGGTTAAAGAAAGCTGCAAAAGGAATAAGGGCTAAGATTAAGGAAGCATGCCAAACTGAAGGAGAAAGCACTTCATGAGACTTGAGATAGAATAACAGTTGTTCTGTAATGCTGAACACCATTCAGAACAACTTCTTACAGACTTTCCTAGAGAAGTTGTTGTCACAGCTTGAAGAATTGTTTTTTGAATGTATAGACTCCTTTGAGATGGTATGGCCACTCTATTTTGCACTGGTTAGGCCTCATTTGGAATATTGTGTCCAGTTCTGGGCACCTCAATTCAAGAAGGATATCAACAAGCTGAAGCGTGTCCAGAGGAGAGTGACCAAAATGGTGAAGGGTCTGGAAGCCATGCCCTATGAGGAGCAGCTTAGGGAGCTGGGGATATTTAGTCTGCAGAAGAGAAGGTTAAGAGGGGATATGACAGTCATGTTTAAATATTTGAAGGGATGTCATGTCAGGGAGGGAGTGGGCTTGTTTTCTCCTGCTCCAGAGACTACGACAAGGAGCAATGGATTCAAGCTGCAGGAAAGGAGATTCCATCTGAACCTCAGGAAGAACCTCCTGATGGTCAGAGCTGTCCAGGAGTGGAATATGGTGCCTCAGATTGTGGTGGAATCTCCTTCTTTGGAAGTTTTTAAGCAGAGGCTGGATATCCATCTCTTGGGAGTGCTTTGATGAGTGTTCCTGCATAGCAGAGAGTTGGACTGGATGGTCCCTATGGTCTCTTCCAACTCTGATTCTGTGATTCTATGATTCTATGATTCAGCTGGCACAGGGATTTTGGGAAGTTGTAGTCCAAATGGTAACTTTTCCAAGTTCTCGTTGTGTGTGTCCACCTTTTTGTTTTCTTTCTTTTTTTTTTGGTTATAATTATTTGTGTAACCTCACATTTGGTGAGAATCCAAGAACAGCCTTCCAGTGGCTGCTTCCAAATTTGGAAGGTGCAATTGGTCCCCTCTCCCCTTTCCTTTGCTGGCAGCTTGGGACCTTCTCCTTCAGGCAGAATTTTCATTGAAGTTCTACTTAGCGGAAAGATTTTGTGGTAGAGCTTTTTTTTAAAAAAACAACAACACCCTTTTGTATTATAGTCTGTGTTTTTATACTGTTTTAATCTCCTGCTTTTAATTGAACTGCTATTTCTTTTTAAACTTTTGTACAATGTTTTAACTGTACCCTGGTTTTTTAAAAAAATGCTGCAGGTCGCCTTAGATCCTGCATAGGAAGAAAGGTAGGATATAAATCAAATGAATGAATAAATTGTCATAAAGTAAAGTTGAGAAGTAATATTTCATTCTTTAACATACTTTTGGATTACCCAATAAACAAATTTTCTGGCTGGTACAAAAATAAGAATGGGAAAAATCTGACATTTTTAAATTTTCTTACAGATTCCACTCATTTAATCTTTTTCTGTTCCAAATATAAGGAAATTTTAAAAAATGGTAAAGTCTTCAAAGACAAATAGAAAACCATTTACACTATCTATGTTCAACATGTACAGCGACTCTCAGTATAGACAAAACCACACAGTACCTGCTTGCCATATAAGATGTTTCTCCTTTATGGTAAGAAGCCTCTCAGAAATATATGTATGTATGCATGTATGTATGTATGTAGATACACACACACACATATGTATGTGTACACACACACACACACACACACACACACATATATATATATATAAAATGGTGGAGGGGTTTGTACATGGGGCAACTATTATGGTTGAAAACCCAAGTATTCAAATGCAGACTTTTAATAATTAAACATTCAAGGCCCTTATCTGGATGGCCAAATCTGTCAACTGCACTTTCTTTTTTCTTCTTAAAATACCAGGGAGAATAAAAATGGCTTCTCCCAATGCTAAAAGACCATAATATTGGCACAAGGAGAAAGGGCATTCCACAAATGGGATATCACTATTGAAAAGATAATTATTGTAAGTTTTTACATTGTATATGTTTTAATGTTTTTAATTTTTTAAATGCTTTTTTAATGTTTTAACTTTCTTGGAAGCAGCCTTGGGTCCCATTCTGAGACAAAGGTGGCATATAAATATAAATAAATAAAGGCTTTCTTCTCTTGCACTCTCCTGCCTCACATCATTCAGCATAGTACAGTCGTATAGTATTTCTACTAAACACTATCTCTAAGGGCCTTTACAAAAAAATCACCAGATGTTATGTATCTATCTGTTTTCATTTTGTATAGACCCAAATTGTAAAGAAGTCACATTTAACAGCTTACTACATAAACTGAATCACAATGACATCTACATTTGACTGAGGTGCACTGCTCCTATTGCTTTGCTGAAGAACATTTTAGAAAATGAAAACATAAATCTGTGTCTGATTCTTTACATGTAAGCAGCCAAGAAAATTATCTGGCTTTTGAAAAAAGGTTCTATAAGGCATGTGTACAGAACAAAGAAACAGAATCATGGAAACAATAATTATTAGCTACCTTGAAACAGGATATACTTAAGTCTATTAGGCCTGTTAGATCAAAGCAATTTCTGGGACACTGAGAGAAATGGAAGGGGCAGAGAGAAGGAGAGAAAAGGCTTGTCGCAGGTGTGGCAAGGAGCAGAAAAGGAGTAAAGCCCTCTCAGCCATAAAAATTGCCCCAGATTGGAGCAAGTTTAGATGAACTGTGAGGCTGGACAGTAATGGCACTGGGAGAGAATCTTATTGCAAAGTAACAAAGAAAAAATACCATAGAGGAGAGAAAAAGATGTCCAGCGGTTTTGTTATTACTTCTGTCCTCCTGATAAGACCTAGGCCCTTTCCGTACCATACCTTCTTCTGGCTCTGGGGTGCAGGGATTGCGCGACCAGCCTTTGGCAAGAGGCTCTTGCGTCCAGGGTCCTTCGGCTCCACACGAGCTGCCTGCTCGCAGGACAGCCCCGCCTCTTCCTTCCGCAGTGTAGCCTGGGAGTTTTCCAGGCTGTGCTGGGGCATGAAGCATGACCGGCACGGCTCTGGAGGCTCTGCACACCAAGTAAGTGCACACGGGGCCTGGGAGCAATGTTCAATCATGCACCATTTTTGGCTTCTAGCCAAAAATGAAAAAGTGCACGATCGGCACCTGCCGGCCTCTAGAACGTCGCACAATTGTGAGCGTGTTGTGCAGATCACTCCTCACAATCTCGCAATGCTCTAGGTGCCCTTTCGCATGGAAAATACCATGCGAAAAGGGCCCGACAGATATTTGTGTTGGTCTAAGTCATTGTCAGGGCTTTAGAAAAAGTTTTATATACACACACATATACAATCATCAATGAGCATATCGTATCATAAGACAAGGGTATAATGTTCCAGCCAAAATCTAAGCATCTAGCCATGAGCTATCATCCATGAAATGACAGAGGAAATAGGTAGTGTAAATTTCTCTTTTAGTATGTCTCACAAACCGCAGCCAGCAGCATAAAAACGCTTTGGATGTGGGATGCCAACAGTAACCATGAATGATACTGCAATGTATAATGTTAAAACAGCAATGTCTACATTGGCATTGGTGTCCCTGGGTCCAACAAAATCATTTTAAAGGCAGACCATTTCATCTCAGTTTCTGAAAATCAGGGCATGTTATTTCTCATTTAAACATTAGAGAGAAAGACGTTCAAGGTATAATGTGCTCTTAAATCTCAGGCATATTAGTATCTTAGTTTTCCTAGCCTCCAAAAGTCAAAACTATCACTGGCAAGTCCTCAGGACAAAGAAAATCAGCCATATAGGCCACAGGTAAAACCTTAACTCTCAACCATTGCAAAAGTTGCCTCAAAAATGCTAATTTTGATACTCACAGGAGTAAAAACCATGTGTGTGGATTGTTATCAATCATAGGTGTGGATCAATAATAAATAAATAATAGATAATAGGCGCCACAATGATTCATGCAACAGAGTGCTCACATATGTAGCATATATTCCAAAAAGTATTCACTGGACAGCTGGGGCCCTTTCATACTACACAGTCACAGCACTATGATTCCACTTTAACAGCCATGGTTGCATTTTATGGAATCCTGGGGTTGGTAGTCTCATGAATCACAAGAGCTCTCCACCGGAGAATTTTAAAATCCCTTCCTAATCTACAAATCACAGGATTCTACAGGATGCTACCCTGGCAGATAAAGTGGAAGATAATATTATAATTGTGTGGTATGACACAGTCACTGGAAGGTTATTGTGAAATGTCTTTAGATCAATGACTGTGGAGCTTGGTCATATAAATCCTTTAGCCATTATGTTCTCCAGTGGCAAGATAAAAAAAAGATAGCTCTCAATCTCCTAGTGATCTCTAAAAAACAACTCTGCCACAACTGTAAATTATATTGCTGAAATTAAGTAAGTACGGTTGAGGTAACTAGGAATAAATGTTTAAATGGAAGGACTATGAGCTCCATTCAGCTTTTCTACCTCTCAGGACCAGTTCCTGAACTCACTATTCTTTAATTCTAAATGTAAACCCTATTCATTGAGCAAAGTTTGGGAAAATGCCCTTTCTTTGGACAACAGCTCCCAGAAGTCCCCAGGCAGCAGGACATGTAAGAAAGATAAAGGTTTAAGAACATTCATCTGATTTTGTTAATACCTATAGAAGTTATTAAATTGTTTACTTGTTGTTCAACTATGATAGATTTGTTAGTTATCTAGTTATGAAATTTGCCACAGCCATGAAAATTGCCACAGCAATTTTCATGACTAGATGCTAACTAACTGTGTGTTTTCAAGGAACTAATGCAAGTGATTGTATTGACCTTAAATTTAGTTTTAATCTTTCAGATACACAAGATGTTACTGTTACAAAAAATTAATTACTTTTAGCACAGTTTTGTTCTTATCATATCTGAACAGAGTTCTGTAATAACTGAATTAGTTTAACAATAATATTTATTCATGCATTTATGGAATTAATGTATGCCCCACTATTTTGCTATAGTACGCAAGCAGTTTCATCAAAACAAATAAATAAATGATATCACAGAAATGACAAATCTAGCAGATTATACAAAGAACAGATAAAGACAAGATCACTAACATTTTGTGGGGCGGGGGGATTGCAAAAATGTAAATTTTTCACTAGCTAATTCAAACAAGAAAGAAGAAACGCTTTGCACACTACATTGTTACAGTGCTATTATTCTACTTTCAACAGTCTGTGGAATTCTGGGGTTGTAGTTTACTGAGGCCCAAGATCTCTCTGGCTGAGAATTCTAAATGCCTCTTCCTAAACTGCAAACCCCAGGATTCCATGGGATATTGCAAGTAGAGAAATAGCACTACAACAGTGTAGAGTGTAAAGGCCTTGAGCCATCTCTTCAAGACAGTGCCTTTAAATAAATAAATATATATATTTTTAATTGGCAGACCATCAACAAGGGGACTAAATGTATCTCTGAGAAAGAAGAGTTCCAAAGCATAAACTACTGGTATTGAAAATGACTGTTCATGTCCCCATCAATCGAGCCGCACACCAGAAAGTGGATTTTCCAGCCAAAGAGAAGGTCACTCTTTCTTATCTCAAACTATTTAGGACTTTATAACCAGCATTTTGAGTTGTGTCCAGAAATGTACTGAGAGCCAGTGAAGTTACTAGAGGATGACAGCTTCATACTTCATAAACTGTGGCTGATTGCTGGCATACAATCAACATTATAAATGTGGGAAGGTATCTGAATTTCTGCTGTATGATTATAACTTCTCTATTTGAAAGGAGAGAATTTGGGGTTCACATCTAATATGCTCTGAACAACAACATTAAGATCCAAACGCCGCTGACATCTAAGGCTAAAAACAATCAGGATGGCATATAATGCAAGTTGCTTGAGATGTCATAATATCTACACATTACCATAAACAAGCTAAGCTGTGTCATTAATATCCATATAAGCAAATATAAGCTCAACACTGGTTGTACGCAATATGAGATGAATACTTCTGTTTCTTGGCTGGCATGCATTTTACTCACCAGTTGGAACAGCTGGATCCATTGTCGGTTTCTCCCAGGTATTAATCTGTTCCCAAGTAAATCCATTGGTCCCCAGTGCCACACTATAACCACAGTTACTGTAGTGTTCATCAAATGAACAACCGCCTAAGGAGAAGAAGAGAGATGAATAAATACTTCTGCCTTAATTACTTCTTTCTCCTGATGTTGCTCCATTTAAATCAGTGTCTTTTATAAAATCTCTGCAAGGAAAAAAAAAGATGAATTTCTGGCACATTAAGTTCTAGCAGTTGCCTTGGGGGTATGTAGCAAAGATTTCTGGATCTTAAATGTATACTTGGAACATATGGCTTGCCTTTCTTAATCTACAAAGCAACTGTTTCTTCGGTCACTCTTCTTAGTCACAGCTTTAAATTTTCACAATTGAGACAGTAGTGTCATATGCCAAACATTAATCCAAAGATTTGCACTCATATCTAAATTAATTGCCCCTTAGGCACAGTGCAGTAAAACCTTATGTTCATAAAACATCACGAAGAGAGGAAGTAGACAACTTCATCTTTGAATAAGCAACGCGTTAAAGTTTGACACGCTCCTGAACTTTGCTTTCTATTTTTTAAAAAATAGCAATTACAAAATGTCCCAAGTCTCTCTCTATGGCAAATGTTGTACATAAGAGTTCTATATTTCTACACAGTAATGTTTTAAAAGGCTAAATTGCTACATTATTATTACTGTTTTTCAGATTCAAGAAGAAGGAGATTCTTGGTTTTGTGGTGAAAAACAAAACCATAACCCCTGAAGTTGGGGTTGTAACCATTTAATTAAAAAAAAAAGCAGCTAGATTTTTTTCTTGTTAAAGAATAGAAAATATTTCATAATATCTCAGCAACAATCCATCATTCCATGAAGCAACATAAGTATGTCTATGAAATCACTTGTGACTGCACCTACTCCCTTCATGGAGAACAGCACATCATTGGTCTTAAACTGCATCAGCTCTAAATGAGACACCAAGCCAAAAAATTAAGTAAAGCAGTTCTATTTGCTCCAGTGCCTAACAACAGAAATACAATACGACCCCCATATCCACGGATTCATAATCCATGAATTCAGTTATCTGTGGTTGAAAACAGCAGGCAGAGTGGGATCGCACTGCCTGTTTTTTCCCCTCCTCCAGCCACAGGCCCAGGGCCTGATCCCTATGGCACCCAATGGGAGAACAGCAGGTAGTGCAGGATTACACTGGCCACTGTTTTCCCTCTTCCAGAAGCAGGCCCAAGGCCTGATCCCCATGGTATTCAGTATTATCTGTGGATTCCCATATCTACGGGGGGGGGGGCAGAACCAATCCCTCATGGATACGGGGGTCGGACTGTAAGCTTCTTCAGCACTACCACCCCAGGTTAGGATTGCCACAAGCCCTCAAAACTGGACTTCCAAAGCACGTAGATAGACCAAAAAGCTTTACGGTGTTTAAGGCCCTGCTCATGGCTACAGGGTAAGCTCCATCTTTCTTTGGGCAAGACCATACCTCTTGAGGAGGTGGTGGGATGTTTTTCCTCCCCCATCTGGGCCATCTTCCAGGACTGCCCCTTCCCCAAGAATAGGTTCAGCAACCCTTCCCCAAGGTAGAAGCTTTCTAATTCCTAAAGCCTCCCTCTTCTAGCCTACAGTGTTGCTTTCAGGTTGGGTTGCCTGTTGAGCCTCTAATGTCTCTCCACTGTTTCTCAATTGCTCTTCAGCACAGCTGTCAACCTTCTCTTGACTACAGCTGGGAGTTTCTTCAGTTTGGAAGAACAGTAGAGGAGGAAGTTGGTGGGATGGCAGTCCCATTATTCTCTTATACTCTTATATAAACCTGAATAAAATAACCATCCCTCAGATTTACTTTGAACAACTGGTACTGAGTAGCATACTGTCAATAAATATGAGCTGTTGCTTCAGTAATGAAAACAGGCCTATCAGTTGAAGGCATATGAAAATCTCTCAATCTGACTTTTGTTATGTTTGTTCAAAATCCAGCCTTGTTTTTTATTGGTTTGAGCACATCTTCAAAATGATTTTTTTTCTAATTTGCACATTTATTTGAGCATTTTACCTAATTCATGCAACCCTTCCCTACTGAATAAAGTGTGTTTCTTTATTTTTAAAACTTATATACTTTTTAGCTAATTACATTTTAAAGTATGTACATTGTGTTAAACACACTTTAGATCTTAAAAATACCTGTCATATCCACAAATGTGCTTTGGGGAGTGCAAAAACACTAATTTGTCAAGACTGTTGAGTCTAACAAAATTATGTTGCATCTTGAATAGGCAGTGTAGTTTTGTAATGTCCACACTGGGATCATTGGAAAATTGGAAGCTGCTCTATATTGCACAAACCTCACCTGATTCAGGCCCATCTAGCTCAATACTGTCAGAGGTTAATAACAGCTCTCTGGGGTTTCAGACAGGCTGCCATATTCACCCAGAGCTGTTAAGGAATGAACCTAGGACCTCTGATGTGTGAATCATATGCTGTACCAGTAGGATCAACCAAGAGTGGACTTCTTTATTTATAACAGCTTAATGGTGTTGTGGCCAGGTAAGAATGGGACAATAAGCTTTCACCTCAATCTGACAACTACTATGGAAAATATGTTCCCACTGGTCCCTAGGTCTGATACTATAAACAAGAGGCTTCTTAAATAAACAGTCTTATAAATCTGTCAATTTTTGTTGACAGTCTGGAGGCCACTTTTAAACACCAGGTCTAGAAATGCATAAAAACTAGCAAAGAGAATCAAAACCAGAAAGGTCTGGGAATATAGTTTCTGGTTTCATTTATCCTCCCTTTTTTAGATTGAGTTGGTATTGTAGTGGATGAGTGGGCTATTGTAACACAAATCCCTCTTGCAGGAGAGGCAAGCCATTTTTAATGGAAAAGGCTTGTATAGGGGACATTAGGGGGTTGTGGGTCTGAGGAAGCAAAAGCAAACTTGGAATAAGCCAGAAAGGCCCATGAGCAATCTTTTCCTCACCACTGCTCTGCGATCAGTTTTATAATAAACTGTCATAAAAAAAGGACCTTTTTTCCAAACTATTAGTAGTTGATGCCATACATGACATGCAAAGTAACTTTCATCATACTCCAGGCTTCATGAAGTATATAGAATAAATATATGCTTTCTTGTCTTGGGGTGCAATCAGGAGACAACAATTTCAGTTGCTACAGACAAGGCAAACTTTACCTACCATAAGCATTTATTTCTACAGCCAGCCTTGGGAAACAATACTCTCTAGGATTTTGACTTTATTATTTAAACCTCCTTAGTGTGCCTAAGCCAAAGTCATAGATGAATGTAGGCAGTAACCATTTAAAGGTGATCAACCTTTTTTTAAAAACTTTAGAAACAGAAATTGTTCATCTGACATGATAATTGTAATATAATTTGCTTCCTTCTCTCATAAGTCGTTCAAGGTGGAGTTTTTCTCACTCTGTGGAATTAAAAAAAAATCTTAAAGCAAATTAGCACTATGCATGATGCCAGGAAACTGGCTGAACAGAAATGTTTGTTGACCACTTATAAGCCACATTCTCTATGTATGAGCACTGATGATAAGGTAGTGTTATGTATCTCTGCGTTTTTATTGTACAACAATAGAGTATCATCACAAGGGTCCTTAAAGATTTTTCTGTTCAGTGTTCACCATCTGCTGTTTTTCAAAGTGTTTTAAAGAAAAACAATTAGAAACACTTGCCTACAGCTTACTCAGACTAGCTCTCTAGCACACGCTTAGATTCTTCCTCTGATGGTTAGAATAACAACGTAGAACTTAAGAACAGCCCTGTTGGATCATACCCTGAGTGGACAGTCAGTTGTCTGGGAAATCTCACCAGTAGGGCATCAGTGTAATCACAGAATCACAGGTTGGAAGTGGCCACAAGGGCCATCTTCTCTAACCTCTGCCATAAATAATACACCATCAAAGTAGTTCTAAGAGATAGTCATCCAACTTGTGTTTAAAGACCTCCAAACAAGGAGAATCATAGTTTTGACATTTATAAAAATAGCTCAATCTGTCCACCAGGCTCAGTCTTTTTTTTTTTTTTTCCTATTCTGATTGGTAGCTGCTCTTCATACTACTTGAATCTTTCAGTCCAAGTTGTCTAAGGCCATTTCCTCATTATATTGTTATAGTGCTATTATCCCACTTTTAACAGCCGATGAAATCCTGGTGTCTGCAGTTTAGGGAGTGACATTTAGAATTCAAAAAATCAGAGAGGTCTTTGGCCTCAGTAAACTACAAATTCCAGAATTCCACAGGATATTAAAAGTGGAATAATAGCACTATAACCGTATAGTGAGGAAATGATCTAAGACTCAGGATGTTAAATTACAGGCTCTATCACAAAGTTGTAACCCCCTGAAGAGGGCTGTAGAGAGATTCTGATCAAGCCTGGGCAAGGCACAGGCTTTCAGCTCCTACTGTGCTGTAAAACCCATCAGACCTAGCTAGCATAACCAACAGCCAAGGAACTGGAATCAGAAGGATTAGTAGGATAAAACATTCCATTATTGTAAAAAAGTATGTGCCTTCTTTATGAAATCCACAAAGATACACAAGTATTGCCTTGTCTACTTGCAAGGTGCTAATATGCTATTAAAATAATTACTTGTCAACTGGATTCCAAGTAGTCACTGTGTACAAAATCCCACCTTCTATATTTCCCCTAAGGTTGATTTTCCCTGCTGTGTTCCCTGGAGTGTAAATTGTTTTAACAGTGTAATTAAACACTTCTACAACAGGCCAAAATTTAATTGCTTATCAATGTCACAATATGAACCAAGTAAAAAAAAAAACCATAACGGACATAATTATCTTAGGAAGCAAGCAGGTCTGAAGAATATGAGGAAATAATCAGTTTCTAATTGGGACTGATAAAGAGTGATGTTGGTATCTAGATTTTGGACATATTCAGAGGATTAACAGTTTTTTAAAGGAATGACTAAAGAAGTAGAACATACTGTCTGCATATACATGTAAAAATGGGTCTAACTCCTTTGAAGCTCAAAAATTGTTACATCTTTTAAAATGTATATAGAAATGAACACACATTATATGACTTTCATCATGTTGGTGGGCCCAGTAAGATGATTTTTAAATTATGAAATTTAAAGTATAAATGGATTCTTTTTAATATGAATTAGTTTTGTATTCTCTTTTAATGGATGTCAGGTTTTTTTCCCCTCTGGTGTTATATGTCAATTCTGTTGTATTTTAATCTGCTGTTGGTCCCTGCTTTGATCCATGGGGAGATGTTGGTAAGAATGTTATTGTTGTTGTTGCTACTGCTGGAAAAACTACTTCTGCACCTCCTTAAAGACTGGGTGATCACAGCAAATCAAAGCGTTGTATTTTGTTCATTGACATCTGCTAACTAATACCCCTTAGTATCATTATGGTTGGAATGCTGCAGAGAAGCAAATAAAAATTGGACAATGAAAAACCCTAGCAAAGCAATAAGAAAAATCAGATGGTGTTAGTTGACAAAATATTTGGAAAATACATACTACAGATCATGAATGATCTAAAGAAGCTTTTTTCTTTTTCTTTTTCACTAGTGGATCCTCCTATTGGTAGATTCTGTCACTGATTCAGTTGTTGAATGGTAACTCAATATTTATGTAAGTTCCATTTATTCAATAGATCTGCTACAGTTGACACTACCATTAGTATCAATAGTGTTCTCCAGTAAAATAAATTTATGTAACAATTAAGTACCATGGCTAGTGACATACAGATAGGGCGTACAGCAAACATTTGATCTAGAATTGATGGCCAGGCTCTGAAGACCATCTAAGGGACCTCCATGTACTCAAGAGGACTTCCAAAGTCTTCCCTCTCTAACAGCAACTCAACTTTCCCCTCATAAGTCATCCCTAAAAGCTGGAATGGAAATAGCTATGGGTATGAAAAAAGTTAGTAGTAGTCCCCAATGGACACTGAAGTATGTGTGTGCTCTGAATAAAATAATTGAATCTCAAGCCTTTGTGTTAAAAACAACTTGAAAAACAAAATGCACATACACATCACTAACTAATGGATGCATTTAGAAATTTCAACTATCCCTAGGAGACCATTCATAACATGAGTACTTGGAATTTTATTTTGGAAGGGAAGGAAGAAAGAAGTGCTATTTCTTACAAATAAAGAGAAGAGTTGAGTGATGCTTGAAAAATATCAAGAGGACTATATAGTTTATAGAATGTAAGAAACAATAAAGATTAATCTATTCCAGCATCCTGTTCCCTACAGTGGCCAGATGGATAGTTCTGGGAAGCTCATGAGCAAAGCAAAAAGTAATGATCCTCTACTGTTGTTTGTCTACTAGCAGCTGGCATTTCATAATCACAATACCTTTTAGCATGAAAGCACATTCAAATCTCAAGGAGGTACTCACTTAAAATCTACTTCCAAGTATCTGAGCAGGAAAGTTCACCTGTGTGAGCATCTGCTAGAATACAGAATTCGCCGAGAAGGGTCACTACTCTCTTCAAAAAATCCACTGAGATTCAGGAATCAGAACAAAGATATATATTGAAATACATAGCCCAGTTCTATAGCCTGCATCACCTGGTATTCATTGGTGGTCTCCCATCCAAGTACTGACCAGGGCTGACACAAGGCTGTCAGTTTCTCAGCAGCATTTTGTCCCATTTCTGCATGAGACTCAGAGATTTTCTTTCAATATGGAATCTTTGTATAGTTCTTTGCTCATTTTTTAAAAAATATACACATTTTTCATGGGCACTATCTGCATCCTTGCAATGGCATGCGTGCACTTTTGAAATCTATGTAAGCTTTGGCATTCTCCTCCCTCTTCCTGTGAGCAGATCTTCCAAGCTGTGTACAGATCTTCTAACAAGATTTCTGTTTTGTCTTGGGAAGTGCAAAATTAGTATTTCTGTACAGAAATGCATCTGAGTATTTTTCCATCCCTAATTAGAGAAAGCCCACATGCAATGAATTGTTACACATGCACAAATTGCACAAAATAATGTGTAGGTGGGCGAGTTGTTTCTGTTTGGTTTTGTTTTGTTTTTCTATATCAGCAGGATATGTAGATCCAGAAAGGAAGAAAATAATGATTAAAAAAAAATCCTTTAAATCAATTTGTCCCACAAAAAGCAAAAGAAGAAGCAACTGGAAACACCCAATAAACCCAATGTGCAAAAAAGAGTGTGAGTCACAGAACATCTATACATAAAAAAGAATTTATTCAACACATTTCACAGATGAACACATAACCTTTCAGCACTCAAAGAGAAGCCCAAATAAAGCCTCCCTTGACCCACAACAAGCTTGTTGTAGTAAATCATAATGGGAAAGGCTGAAATAACCCCTGTTTTACATAGCATGCTGGTAACAATGCTGCTGCTCCTCTGAATGATCCTAATTAATTTTGAACAGACCTATCATCGCTTACTGAGTCTTGCCCCCAGATTAAATGTAAACCAGCCTTGCATAAATTGAGTGCTTTCTCTGAATATATAATTGAATTTGCAGAAGTGTGTGCCAGGGGGGTGTTTAAATAAGTGCACAAATATGATAAAAAGGACTTCACGCCATTATATCTAATTCAGTAAGCAAAAATAATGGCAGGGCACGTCCCAATTAGCTTTTGATTTATTTATTTTAACAAATCCAATTAGTAGAATGTTTTATAAAGTCATCCAATGTCAAAAACTCATGGACACACTAAAGAAACTGTATTTCTAAAACTGGAGAAAAGATTAAGCTAGGTTCACGGCATAAGCTGTAGTGTTTTTAAAGGGAATGGGAATTGTTTGAATGAAATTTGTCAGCATTCCAGGAGAAATAAAGAGAGACTGTCGACACTCCTTTTTTTTCCCTCCTCATACTGTATGAAAATCTCTGTTTTGCTCTTTTTGTTGATATTGTATCTATACCTGATGACCATCCCATGATCCAGAGAATTAATCATCATCTGGGTCTGGTATCAACACTTTTTTTGGTGACTTTTAGAGTCAATGGTAGATTGTGATTTTCTAATATTCATTGTTGATAATGACACCAACCAAAATATGAATCTTAGGTACCAGGGTTTTTTTTCTCTCTCAAAACACAATTGTAAGTTCCTTCATTTCACAACACTGCTAACAAAAATTGCCATCACCAAGAAACACAGGCATGAAATGTCAGAACATTTGGAGAAGTGAATTTTACTCAGATCGCAAATGCAACTGTGATCATAGTGGACACAACAAGTGGCCATTACACTGGTGCAGGTATTCTTGATTCTGGAGCATGCCCTGGCCACATCACTTATAGGAAAGATAACAGAATATTGTGCTATCTGAAAACCAAACAAATTTACTATGGCTGAAGCTTTGATGACCTAGAGTTGGCTACGTCAGATGCATATTGTTTACAGTATAAACATTGTGTCACATTATGTCATATTTTTGCAAGAGAGAAGTGTATTCTCTTACATAGGGCTCTTGTGTATTGTTTTGACATATGAGTCCTTGTTTCTCAATGTCAAAACAACTATCCATGCCAGTTATTTCAGTGAAACAGTGGTGAACATGGATGTATAAGAAAATTATCCTAATTCAGACAATTTTTTTTTAAAAACCCAAGATATATCCAATTGCACATCACTCAGACTAAACATGAAAATAGCTACAATTTTGTAGTCAAAAACTGACTTGTAGCATGTTCCTTTAAAAAGGGGGTTGCAAAATAAAATGTGTTGTGGCCTGGAATATACTAATCATTCCAGTGGAAGCAGATCCATGGAATCAATGAAACAGTTGACTCACCATCCAATAATAGATTTAATGGGTCTATCCTAGTTGCGACTAACAATAGGATCCATGCCCATGTGCACATTTCACAAATGCCAAAAAAGAAAACAAACAATAAATTCTAAAATGTACTCAAAGACATGTTAGTTAGTGGGGAAATATGTCCATCAGTTCATCTATTTTTTAAAAAAGAAACATCTCACAAAAGTCAGTGGATTTTTTTTTCCTGTTTAATTTACATGGAAGGGATTCTGGGTTGATGGTGAGGTATGAAATCTGGGAACAGATTGGGCAGATCTGGTCATTACCAGGAGTGAATCTAAGATTGTCAGTAAGGGAAAAAAGCACAAATCTTACCCAAGAATCCAGATGCCTCATCAGCAACTGATTTTGCCAGTGAAACATACATAAATTCTAAGTGGGCAAATATATTCAACTTCTATGTATGGGTATCAGTGCTGGACAATAAAGAACAGTGACAGGAACAATGTCAATTCCTCTAAAATACAGTGTTACAGGAGAGTTCTGCAAATACGAGATAAAAAAATACAAATGAAGGAGAATTAGAGCAAATCACTCTCACTAGTAGCGAAGATGACTAAATTTGGGATGCCATACTTTGGACATATCATAAGATAATGCAATTCACTGGGGGGGGGATATAATGCTTGCTCATATAGAAGGCCATAGGAAGACCACTTTAGAGATGGAATTATTCAATCAAGAAAGCCACAGCTCTGATTTTGAAAGACCTGATCACGGCAGTTGACAACCAAAGATCTTAGAGGTCTCTTACTCACATGGTTGCCAAAAGTTAGTTTATTACATTTATATGCCACCTTTCTCCGAGAGTGGGACCCAAGGCAGCTTCCAAAAAAACAAAGTTAAAAATATTAATAAAATATTTGAAACAGTTAAAACTCTTAGAAAAGCATATATAATTATAAAAGCCTTCGAAAAATTTAAAAACATCTTAATAAATCAAAAGCCTATCAGCTTACATATTAAAAGCCTGTTTAAATAAGGATGTTTTTGCCCAGCAGCAAGAGAACAAGGAGGGGGCAGCCTAACTTCCTGATGAATGGAATTCCAGAGTGTGGGAGCAGCCACTGAGAAGGCTGTCTTCCATGTCCTCAGCAGGCAAGTCTGAGACAGTAGCAAGACAGAATGAACACCTTCTCCCATGGATCTTAGAGCTCTGGCAGCTTTGTATAAAGAATGGAAGCTGACTTGATGGCAAATAACAATTTTTCAAAAAAGCATGGATATTCTGTCACCAAATTCACTTTCCACAGCTGCCACTAGATACTCATGGCTCTCCTTTTCACTGTTTATTCCAATGCTTTTTTAAGCATTGTAAGGAGCAGGAGTGAGGAACAAGTCTGAAATGACATGCCTAGTGGTGAATGTGTGGATGGAGAAGAAGGCAACAACTAGATACAAAGGGGGGGGACCAATCTGAGGCTTAGCAGATGCCATCTGCTGATTTTCTACACAGAGGAATAGACAATAATATTATTAAATGTGGAGCAATTATAATTTAATGGCAATTGTCCCACACTGATATTTTTTTTCCGCTTTCCTAATTTGCAGTTCCCAGTCTGTTGCCTTTCTTCTTCTTCTGTTACATTGCAAAAAAAAAAGAAAAGAAAGCAGAAAATGCTTATATTAGGATGCCTATTGTTAACAGGATTTGATATGATGAAGAAAAGATTTTCATGTGCATGAATCCAAGAGTATTTCAAGAGAACAAGACCATGACCCCTCCATTTTAAAACTGCAAGGTAATCTAAAGTAATTAAGGAAGGAGGTCAAAGTAACAACAAAGAGTGCAAATATCCAAGAGCAAGATAATGGGTATCTTTGCAAGCAACTGCAATAGCAATTAATAGAAGAAGCAAAGATTTCCTGAAACCCTAAAATTTTATGATGAATTCATATCAAGAGTAATTGAACAGAAAAACGATAAAGGTTCTGTTAGGTTAATGCCAAGCCCATTAATTATGATAGCTATGCCTTAAATTATAATTTTAATTGGCACCAGAAAGATGCTCTTAAAATTGAACTCTTTACACCACCATAGTGTCCAAGAACTTTTGGGAAACTACATATTTTACCATATTTCTCCAACAGAAGCTATAAATAAAGGGTATTCTGAGGATAGTTGCTTTCTCCGAGCCTGTGCAAAATTAGTCAGTATTAAACTCTGGGCCTTTCCGCACTACACTGTTATAGTGTTATTATTCCACTTTCAACATCCTATGGAATCCTGGCGTTTGCAGTTTAGGGAGAGGCATATTAGAATACTCAGCCAGCGAGCTCTTTGGCTTCAGTGAACTACAAACCCCAGAATTCCACAGGAGGTTGAAAGTGGAATGATAGCACTGTAACAGTGTAGTGAGGAAAGGCTCCCTGTCTCAGCAGCTTGAGGTAGAGAGCTATTCTTTCAAACCCCAATATAATCAACAGAAGAAGACAGTTGGGATATATTTCACAGAGTAGTCCTTGAACAACTGAACCGCTACTAGGATACTTTGCTTCTGACATGTAAGACCAGAAAATCTAGGCTTCCATAGCCCAAGATTTGAGAATGTTCTGAAAGGTTCAATGTATCGGGAAGTTCTTTGAGGTCTAGCAAAGACTCCTGATTCAAAACAATGTTAGTTTAGAAAAGCTTCTGCTGTCAAACATCTTTCATTCCTGAAGGGGTGCAGTGGAACATGTTCAATATCTTTATGTTCTGTTCTCCATCTGTGTGGCTTTACAGTCTCCCAGTTTCAGTTTTGTTCTTTCTCTGCTTCTGCCTCTCTCTCTCTCTCTGCAAAACTTGAGAACTTGTTGACTTTGAACTTTATCAATCCATGGCTGGGAGATTCTAACAGCTATAGCTTAAAAATACTGCAAGCTCCAAGATGTATCTCCAAGCAATAGAAGAAAAAATCAGCTTTTTATTAATTCTTCTGCCATGGTAAATATGCTAAGATTTAAGTACAGTAGGTCTTCCACATTCACACGGGATATGGAAACAGAACCCCTGTGAAAGTAAAAAAAAAAGTGAATAACTGTGGTTACTCTCCCCCCTTTACTCTTTTGCCCCCTGCCATCATGCCAGCAAGAAGGGCACGAGAATATGGGGAGACAATATTCCTGGCTTCCCTTTCTCACCATCCCTACCCACACAATCACGAGGCACAGGTGGGTCTGGTGCAGGAGACAGCCAGCAGGGAAAGATCTTCCTTGGTTTGTTTTCTGGCCACCCCCACCCACATGATTAGGTGGGCAGCAGAGGCAGGAGAGCATGGAGGAAATCTTCTCCCCTTCACTCTCTTGCCTGCTGCCAGTGCAATCATGCTGGCAGCTGGGGCAGGAGGGGGGAGATAAGCAGGTACCACAAGTAATCAAATCCACGAAAGTCAAACTCATGAATGTGGAGGGCCTACTGTAGAAAGAAACTTTATTTTACTTAGAACCACAATCTTCCCATTCAAGGAGCAGGTACAAATTATACAGTCCTACATATTATGTATGGTTCATTCCACATCTGCTGTAGCACTAAACCTAAAAAAGTCCTTAAATACAAATTAACAGTCAATGGACCACAGGTTAAGATCTCCTGCTTCAGGTTGGGGAGAAATAACAATATGAGAAGATTATGAAGATACAATGAAGGAGATGGTGGTGTAGTACACGACACATTTATTCTACGTTTGAAATGTTATACATTCAAAATTGTCTTTTCCCATTAAATTGAACAGGCTGCTTTGAGAAGTCACATCTGATTTTAAATTTAATATTGTGTATTCCAACTCTCAGCAGGGTTTATAGAAACCCTAAGTCAAGCAGGACGAAGGTCACAGCAAGATTTGGAATGTGATTTGTTGAAGGAAACTTCTGAATCAAACACTATCTTTCAGGTACAGAAACAGCTGAAGCAGCATAAGGATATTTCCAGTTTCCATTGCATAAAAGAGATATTCAGTTCAGTGTATCAATAACCTAGAGTGATAAGTTGCAGAAGATCATCCAGTATCTCCACACTCATTGTTGCTTTAAGGAAGAGTTAGTTGATTGAGCACAAAGTATATATTCCATGGATATATCCAAGATATATAGCAATGTATGAAATGAAATAAGAATTTTGAAGTTCCAGCAATGCAAACTACTTCTTTATATGATAAATCCCTATGCATTTTTTACTTGTTGAAATGAAGTTATCCTACTATGTTTTCACCTAGAAATATTGTAGTTAAGAAACAGAAAAGGGGCCAAATGGCTTGCTTCCCCCTCCCCATCTCAAAGTAACTTGGCAGAAACTACAAAGTTAGTCTATGTACAGGGAAATAGTAATGTCACAGATGTAAACATTGAAAAGGAAATGCATTTTGTAACTTTTGATGATAAACAGTCCTGAAATTAATGCCACTGAAAACTGTCCATGGCTCTAAAACATTCATAGAGATTTTCACTGTTATGCAGTATAATAAATTTCAAATAAATCAATGCATTGCATCAAAGTTACACACTTCTAAAACTCAGAACTCTGCAAAGATGTTTTGCTTGATAGTGATACAGGCTTAGTTAAATCCAAAAACACAAGAGGATTAACAAAAACCATGTTTGATCTACTAAAATGCTTGTTATGTTACTCCTCTTGCAATGTCAAGCAAGGTCATCTGGCAATTCCCTTAAGAGGCTTATTGACCAAGGAAGATAATTAACCATGCTATTTAAGCAATGGAAGTACAACATTATTTCTACTTAATTCATGGTGGTTTATTATTCTAATTTTAGTAGTGGCTACATATACATCCCACTACTCCTCTATGGTTTGGAAGAAAGCAAACTTTTTTTCCCTTGTCTGTTAATCTCACAACAAGGCTGTAGTGTAAGACAGGGAGAAAGCAAGTAGATTACCCTATACATGTCATGGTTGAATGTCTTAAATATAGGTCTTTCCATTACAACTTTGACATAGTGGAATGATTTTTTAAAATATTATGTTTTATTTCTCTTTATCGGAGCACAGTCTGGTTGCATGTTTCAATTTAAGAGGCCTAGTCCAAACTGAACCATCACTCATTTATCATTCTAGCAGCAATCCATCAATCCTTGGGAAATTTTGTTCTTTCACAAGAGATTTCTAAGATTAAATGTCATTTGCTTAAAATATATCACATTCATTTCAAAGATGGAGTGTACTGATCATCTAACGCAGCTTACTAGAATTCTTGTGCTGTAACTAAACATTAATATGTGTGTCTATGTGTGTGCAGGCACACAAGTGCATGCCACAGCAATCATAGCTCTTAAGTATTTATAACAAGAAGCATTTCTGTCATATCTAAATCAAGCAAATATATACATTTCTAAAATCTGGATGTATTTGCAGTTACCATTATAGATTTAAGGTAGTGAGACTATTGAACCTGTACCATAACTCTCAAAAGTATCATGTTATTAAGTCATATTTCTCTAGCATTTTTTCTAAGCACACCGATTTTTTTGAATAATAAGAATGTGTCAATCCACTGGATGACATTGCTCCACATTTTCCATTTAAATTAGTGAAGGTTGTCTGTGAATATTGAAGTTTGCATCCTCTGTTCTTGTGACCATTGCTTTTTTTAAAAGATGAATAAGATTTGAAGCAACCTCAAAGATGCAGTATTTCATATTATAAGCATTTCTAGATAGCTTTATGACAATGTGATCCATAGTAATTTAGATGAAATAACTGAAAAAACAGCTATTATTTTATCAGTATTTCATGCCCTATCTAGTAAGGTTAGGCAGAATTGTTATACATCTGCATACCTTGATTTAGAATATCCATTTCATGCCATTTAAAAGGAATCTTTTATAATATTTCCTTTTCTTGGGGGGTGGTCTCTTCCCTAGCCAAATCTCCAAAAGATAAGGTTAAAAACAGACACACATGATTCTGCTCTTTTGTCTCCCAAACACAAACAATGTTGCCCTGGACAAAATATCCATAAATACAGTATTAATGTGTTGTTGTTGTTTTTTCCCCTGAAGAAAACGATTTCCTGACACTCACGAAATCCCATTTGAAAGAACATGGGCAGCTGTAAGGATTTTTGGACTTCATTAAATATTTCTCTGCCCAGAAGTAGACATGGTTAATCTGCACAAAAGCCATGTTTGCCAGCAGAAAATGTGTAGGGAAGAGTGCATATTGTGCAGTAAATGCTGATCCCCACACAAAGAGCACAATTTTTGTGTAGAGAAAAAAACTTACACTCATGTATCTCTGTAGAAACACCTATCAAATACTGTAGTGAGCAGAAACTGGGCAGAAAGTTTCCTTTTCTATGCATTTAACATAGAACCCAACCCATTATATAAGACAAGTTTTCAATGTCCTGTCACAAAAAGAAGATAAACTATTGTGTTTATCCCTCAAAAAAACACTCTTGGAAAATCCTATCTGAGAGAAGATTTCCAAGGGTTTACCTTTTTCTAAGTTAAGGTATTAGACATTTCTCAGAATAAGTATTGTACAGTAATATTCAGTACAGGATTAATCTATAGAAAACAGTAATATTTAGTTGTACTATCTATCCAGATTAGCGTTTCCTCTGCAAGGAATTTAACCGTGGGGAAAAAGCTTTGTCATTTTGACATTAAATGGAAAAGTTTGGTTTTTCAGGAACACAGATTATTGTGCCTGACTTGGAAGTACCTGACAACAACTAATAACTGTAAGTAATTTCTATCCCCAGCAATTATGCCATTCCCATACATAAAGAAGAATGGTTTTTGCAATATAAATGTAACTTTCAAAATATTCTCTTATAGTTGTAGAAATGTGGGTCTAATAAATTGTACTGGTCAATTACTACATGGTTTAAAGTGCTAGCTCCTTTTGGATGGAAAGCTCATATTGCTACTGTGTTCCATTATGGTACTGATGCAATGCCAATGCTGACGTTAAGGAGAGTGGTTTTTGTCCCATAGGCCAGAGTTCTGCAGCATTGTGGTATCTGTCTTTTTTTAAGGTAACAGAGGATAGCTATTTTAATTACTTTTGAACAAAGGGATGCAAATGACTAACTAAATTAGGAGGGAACTCGGAACAATATTGTTGTGTGTCTTCAAGTTGTTTCTGACTCATAGTGACCCAAAGGCAAATCTATTATCGGATTTTCTTCTAACCTTTGTTCAGAGGGTGTTTGCCTTTGTCCTTCTCTGAGGCTGAGAAAGTGTGACTTGCCATGATATAGGATTCTGACCAGTATTCCCAAACTTTGGGGAAAACTAAACTATGAACAATGTGCAAAAAAATGCTACTATGGTTTTATATGCAATGATTAAAAAAAAGAAAAAGAATGAATAAATTTCCAATCTAACATTGTTTCAATAGTTTCTTGGTATTTTCCCCCAGAGAAAAATAACCAGTTCTTGAATTCAGAAGACACTGTTCTAAACAGGGCTTCACATCCCCTATAAAGGTCTCTATTTGATGCAGTCAATGCAATCTTACATTGTTTTAACTGTATTTTATTTCACTCTTATAATGTAAACTAGTTTTTTTTCCCGCACTCCTTTAGTCATATTACACTTTGGGGACATTTGACAGAATTATGCTTTATACAAAATACCTAATTTTCAGTTTTTTAGTCTCAGATGTGCAGCATGCAAATCATCCAATTTACAACTGATCAATGACTATCCTCTCAAATTCTCAAGGCACTGACCCTCCTCTTGCTGGAGCAGTGACTTGCCAGGGAACTGAATCCATCATCTCACACTCAAAGAAAGAATCATGAGCTCTGATGAACAAGCCATGCCCAAGTATAAAATGGGTGCTTTTTACTCAGCCTGAGATCACTCACTATTTCAGCTTAAACTACCTCACAGCATTCCTGTTGGCTTATTTTTTTTAAGAGATATATATCAGACTGAAGGTATGCAATTCCATACCTGCAACAACTGCATCCGATCCCTACTTGACTCCTTTTAATCTTTTTAATAATAAAGTAAAGAACTCAAAGGCGTTGGAGACTTTGGTTCAGCAAGATAAATTCTAATGACTTCTTTTTAAAACCTTTCTAAAACTTCATATTAAATAAAGTGCAAAACATAGAAATATATTTCAGAATGAGCAGTAGTAATCACCACTAACATCGACTTGCTGATAATCTTAAGGACATTTAAATATGAGACATGCACCCTTCATTGTTAAATTTCAAACAAAATAATTATAATTGTCCACCATTGTTTAACAGCATATCATAAACACAGAATTCAGAGTGTCATATTAATCTAAAGAAGTTATTTGCTGAATATCAACCCTAGTAAGAGTTGGTATGAAACATATTTATTGAAGCTGAACCACTTTTATAACTACAGGTTGATGTATTTATTTATTGCAGAGCTGTTAAGGGTGAGTAAATATTCATTAATTCTCACTTGTACTTCTCATTAAATTTGCATTAACTATAGGGAAAATAAAGACATGTTCCTTATTACATCCTCAAGTTACTATCATGTCTCAATATGAAAAGACAAACTCAACCCTGAACTAATTATGTTGCACTGACTGTTGAACACCAGTGGAAGCAGAATGTGAATGTGAAACTTAACTTTTTCTATTAAAGGAGCTTATAGTCCATAAATTTTCCCAGGCCACAGACAACCAGTTTTGTTATCATGGGAAATCAGTTCTATTGTGTTTGTTAATCACTTAATGGGCACTGATGGGAAGCTGAAGAGCTAGATAAATTTGCCATGCTTACCTGACAGGTTGGCATCTAGAAGAGACCATTTGCACACTGGGGCAACATTCTCATGCTAATAAGATGACTTCTAAACAGCTTTTGAGAAACTGATTTTATCTTTTTTTAAAAATGTGGTTTCATAACTTTTTTATTATAACAATTTTCCTTGAGTTGGTTCTTTGCTGTATTTACTTTAAGAATGAAAGACTTGTTCAGTTTTAATTTTGACAATATCTTAACATGCTTGAACTGCCTGCACCTGTACAAAAAGTTATTCTTCAATATTTGCTCATTTAAAAATTCTGTTATAGAATCTCAAATCCTGAAAAAAAAACCCTATGAAATATGGATATTAAGAAAAAAAGTACATAAAAATGTTGATACTAGGGAAAGTGGAAAAAATTAGTGGAAAACACAAAAATTGGAATTCTGTCAATTAAAACTATGGAAGTTAGGCAAATCTGTTTTAAAAATCTGTAAAAAAAGGCACAGATGAAGGAAAATGTGTACATGCAAATGTGTCCCCATAACTCAAGTGCTTCTTTTCCAGAAGAACTTTTTGTCTCAACAGTTCTGATCAGGCCATGTAGCCCTTTAAAAACCTCCCTCTGGTCCTGCTCCTGCTCCTTCCCCACCACCATATTTCCTCTCTGTTGCCCATTTCCTTCCTTGGGTGTGTGGGGCATCAAGATACCGAGACCAGTGTCGAGAAATCAGATCATGATCCATCCTTAGTTGGTACCAGCAACAACCATATTACAACCTCCCCACACTCTCTCTCCCCCCAAGGGTCTGCCAGACTTAAACAAAGAAATAATAAAAGGAAGTCCATAGAAGTGGTAGTTGTAGAAAGGACCAGGAGAAAGTGGGACTGTCCTCAGGAGTTTCTTCTTGCTTATATTTTATCTGAAGATTTCTGGCCATCTGGTCAGCAAAGAAATAGTCATCAGCTAATGATGGTGCTGGCTTATTTTTCAAGAATGGCATCTAGAAATTATGACAATATGAACAATATGAACTGATAGCACAAGTAAGGGAGTTGAACCAGTATCATTACTTTGGCTGCTACTGCTGAGAAAGTTTCTGAAGAACAAGCAGCCTGGTGGAGGAAGAATAAATGAGACACACATAGACGACCAATATTAAAGATCTCTAGAGCCAAAAATTACCAGAACTGGAGGACCTGTAGGTACAGGAAACATCATCAGAAAGCAACTCAGCTCTTTCATTTCTTTTTTTTTTTTTAATTATTTTTGAAATGAGACTATTCCTTCTTATAGATCCATTTATCCTTTGGGAGTTTGCCCTTACAAAGGCAATGCCTACTTGACTGCCATTCTGAAATCAGGGCCCATACCACGGGAGAGAAATATTTTGGTATAGATCAGAGCCAGTCTGGGAACCATAAGGAACATTTTCAAAATTCCAGGCTACTTAAAAGCTATCGTGTCCATCAAGGACACAGAATCTGTGTCCATGATTTGCCACACCTCAGCAATGAAACTGAGGCAAACATCATAAATATCATGGCTGTATTTGAGAAGTATCTTTCCTTTGCAACTTCCAAAACAGTTGGTGAGGCCATAGATTTCCAGGCTGCTGCCTCTGCCCTATTGGGGTGCTAAATGTTGTTAACAGCTGTCAAAAGCAACTTGACAATTTATGGTGACCCTATCAATCAGATTCCTCCAAGTCACCATGTCATCAACAACTCTGCTTAGGTCTTGCAAAGTCAGGGCTCTGACTTCCTTAATTGAGTCTATCCTCCAGCGCCAAATGATAAAACATTAATATGTCATCCACAAGGGGACAAAAAAGTTGAAAAGAACAATTACTGGGAAATGCTCTGGAAAAAAAGAGAGAAGATGATGAAATAATTTATTCTAGAATGCTCAAGAGGGATTCTACAAAGATACTACCATGGTGGCAGAAATGGCTAAAATGAAGGAGAGAATACTATAGGCATGACATGTACAGAAAGCAGGAACAATGGGGTTACCACCAAAATCTCAGGTACCTAGAAGGTTTCAGAGGGCGGTTCTGTATATCCAGAGACCCATACATGTGATCTCTATGCATTTCTGTGCTCATCCAGGTTTTTAAAAGCCTAACTATCCAGTACTAAACAGCTACAAACAAACAGAACAATTCTCACTTGTTGAGGCTCCTTCCTAACCCACAGAGGCACTTGCCTGTTTAGTCAACTTTTCTAGTTACAAATACACAGCTGGAGATCTTAGATTTAAAATATCTGATCCATGGCACACACATCAAGTCCCAGCTGTTCTGTTCTCCAAAAAGCAGGCTATTAAAAGCAAGAACAGCAGGTGGGAGAAAGAAAAAGAAATATGCACCTTGTAACATTAACAACAGCAACAAAAAAAGTCTAGCACTTCTATAAAGACTTTTTTTATTTTAAAAAGAATTTTGAAGTGTGATGGAAGATAAAAAAAATCTGACATGACTTTTGTGGGAAGTTATGGGCATTGTTGATTGCACGGTAGAAGGATAAAAGAATACACATCCTTGTCAGCTTTGCTGAGACATACTCTATTCCAGCCAAAATCCTGCCCACCCCCAACCCAAGACTTCCAATTATCTGCATTGCAATTACATTATTTTTAACTGTATGAGCAGAAGGCATGAAGATGGCTACTTGTGCCTTATCCATCACAGGAGATTATTCTGCTGAGCTTGTTCTTCAATACTGTCCCTAGCCAATTGCAGCTCCTGAAAAATTATAGGTAATCTATGGTGGTGATCATAAGGCTAATCCTGGCCTTGTTTCATGGTTCATATCCTTAGGATATGGAAATAATCATATCTTCTTTCACCTTGTTATGGGCTGAATGCTACATCTGGTGTGTCTTTTGCAAAATTCAACCCTCTATAGAATAAGAAACAATGACAATAAGTGTACTCTGCAACTGGTATCTTCATAGAGTAAAAAGCCAAATGTCTGTGTCCCAGACAAGAGATTTTCTCAAAGGATAAATTACCGCACTTCCAAAGAAGGTATCTTGTACATGCAAGGCAAGAATAGAGACTATACATTTATTACATTTAAACTGTAGGTCTACATGTAATTGCTAGTCTCAACTGGATCAGATCCATCAACTAGTGAAGAACAGACCAACATTTACATTAATGTCATTTATTCAGCAGTCTACTTTAGCTGCAAATCAGTAGTTGGCTTAATTAGTTGGTATGAAAAGGAAGATAAAGAATATCAAGCCAATCAGCAATCTGAATGAGGCCTAGATAATCAAGAACCAGAATTCAGCCCTGTAGAAACAAGATACACTATCACTACCATTAATTTAAAAACACTCATTTTCCAAAGCAGAAAACAGGCACAACTGATGTAAGATCTCTGTGTCTTTCAACAGCGAAAAATGAACAAAAGTGCTAAAGAGACCAAACTAATAAGCAAAACAACTATTGGGCAAGCTAGATCCTTAAGAAAATTGCTATTGTGAGTTAATGCCTTGAATATGCAGAAACAATAGTGAAAACTTGGCATACCTTTATGTAGTTCCCTATACAGTTTTCCCAGAAGCCTTATTTTATTGAAAAAAATGAACACTCAGACTGCCCTAAAGAATATTCATTAATAAGTGACAAAATAGAAAAAGGAGACCAGTGGTAGAAATTCTCTGCATTTTTGGATTTTGTTGCAGAAAATTCATTTTTGCAAAACATAGTTTTCCTGCACAGAAAAAGTTTCTGGGGAGAGAATATGTGCATTTTGTGAAAAAACACCTTCTTTATTTTCCTTTTCTTTATTTCTTTTCATTTATTTCTCTTTTTTTTTATTTTGTTTTTTGCACAGAAAACACAAGCAGAAAACAAGTTTTTCTGACCAGGAATCCATGTACTTGCACAAACTGCCCATATTTTATACAGCTTGCATAACTTTAAACAATTTGACAAATACACAGCTTGTTATCACACACAAAAAATCTCATGTTTTCTGTGCAATCCCCACATACAAATTATTTCTGCATAGAAATCAGTCAATTTAGTGCAAAACATACATCTTCTGCCCTGAAATATGTTTCCTGCATAGGAAAATTATGTATTCTTGCACAAATTTTCTATTTCCCAATGAAGTTCCAAAGCACAGGGCTTGACAGTTTTGTAAAAACAAAACAAAACTGCTGCACTTATACATTCATTTGTTTGTGTGTGTGTTTGTCTGCATGCAGGAGTAAGTGAAGATGTACATCCCTAAAAACAGTCTGGATAGCTACCTGTTGGGTGTCATGTTGTGTTCACTCCGTGCCATGTGAATGCATGTAGAATATGCAGAGTATGCTATTGATGCATATTGACATAACGTAAGGTTTGTATGGACATAATGTGTTTCCAAATGGTGGGTGCTGAACATTATTGCATTGTTATCTGGAGTTGCAACTGGGCCCTTAACTAGACTTGCCAGAAAAGGCTTTGTTTCATAGAATCATAGAGTTGGAAGAGACCCCAGGGGCCATCCAGTCCAACCTCCTGCTATGCAGGAACACTCATCAAAGCACTCCCAACAGATGGCCATCCAGCCTCTGTTTAAAAACCTCTAAAGAAGAAGACTCGGCCACACTCTGAGGCAGCATACTGCACTACCGGACAGCTCTGGTGATCAGGAAGTTCTTCCTGAGGTTCAGGTGGAATCTCCTTTCCTGCAGCTTGAATCCATTGTTCCTTATCCTAGTCTCTGCAGCAGCAGAAAACAAGTCCACTCCCTCCTCGACATGACATCCCTTCAAATATTTAAACATGGCTAGCATGTCCCCGCTTAACCTTCTCTTCTGCAGACTAAACATACCCAGCTCCCTAAGCCTCTCCTCATAGGGTGATGCTTCCAGACCCTTCACCATTTTGATTGCCCTCCTCTGGACATGCTCCAGCTTGTCCATATCATTCTTGAACTGAGGTGCCCAGAACTGGACACGGCATTCCAAATGAAGCCTAACCAATGCAGAATAGAGTGGTACCATTACCTTCCTTGATCTGGACATACTCCTATTGATGCAACCAAGAATCGCGTTGGCTTTCTTGGCTGCCACGTCACACTGCTGACTCATGTTCAGCTTGTGATCTACCAAGACTCCCAGACACCTTTCACATGTACTGTTATCCAGCTACATGTCCCCCATCCTATATTTGTGCATTCCATTTTTTCTGCCTTACTTTTGTCTCTACTGAAATTCATTTTGTTAGCTTTGTCCCAGCTCTCCAATCTGTCAAGGTCATTTTGAAATTTGCTCCTGTACTCCGGGATATTAGCAACCCCTCCCAATTTGGTATCATCTGCAAATTTGATCAGCATGCCCTCCACTCCTTCATCCAAGTCATTGATTAAGATGTTGAATAGCACTGGGCCCAGGATACAACCACTAGTCACCATTCTCCAGGATGAAAAGCAGCCATTGGTGAACACCCTTTGGATTCAGTTAGTCAACCAGTTCTAAATCCATTTAACAGTAGCCCTGTCCAGCCTGCAATTTACTAGCTTCTTTGCAAGAATGTCATGGGGAACTCTGTCAAAGGCCTTACTGAATATGCTACACCTACAGCATTCCCTTCATCTATCAAGCTTGTAACCCTATCATAAAAGGAGATAAGATTAGTCTGGCATGACTTATTTCTGAGGAATCCATGTTGACTTTTAGTGATTACGGCATTGCTTTCAAAGTAATTATGAACTGACTGCTTAATGATCTGCTCCAGGATCTTTCCTGGTATTCAGGTCAGGCTGACCGGGTAATTAATATTTGGGTCTGTTTTTTTCCCCTTCTTGAAGATGGGGATGACATTTTTCCTCCTCCAGTCTGCTGGGACTTCTCCTGTTCTCCAAGAGTTCTCAAAGATTATTGTGAGTGGTTCAGAAATGACTTCTGCCAGTTCTTTTAATATCCTTGGATGTAATTCATCTGACCCTGGAGACTTGATGTCATCTAGTTTAGCCAGATATTCCTGTACTACTCTCTACTTATTCTGTGCTGTATTTTGCCCCCTTCCTCACCTGCTCCTCCCCACCCTCCAGGTTGAGTACTTCTATCCTTTTGGGAGAAAACTGAAGTGAAGAAGTTGTTGAGTAGTTCTGCCTTCACTCTTCTCCCCGTTATTAATTGGCCATCTTCTCCATGCAGTGACCCTATCATTTCCTTGTTTTTCCTTTTGCTGCAGACATATCTAAAAAAAGCCCTTTTTGTTGTTTTTAATATCTGACAAGCCTGAGTTCATTCTGCACTTTAGTTTTTCTGACCTTGTCCCTACATCTCCTGGCTATTTGCTTGAATTCCTCTTTGGTGGTTTCACCATTCTTCCATTTTCTGCACATATTTCTTTTAACACTTAGCTCAGCTGAGAGTTCTTTAGTCAACCATTCTGGTTTCTTTAGACACCTGCCATTTTTCCTCCTTATTGGCACAGTTTTCAGTTGTGCCTTCAGTATCTCACTTTTAAGAAACTCTTATCCGTCATGAACTCCTTTCTCATTCAGTATTCTTGACCATGGGATTTCAGCAAGTAACTCACTAAGTTTACAGAAATCAGCTTTCTTAAAGTGTGGGATATGTGTCTGGCTACACTTGGCTTCTCCCTCCCACTCAATGACAAACTCCGAAAGGGCATGGTCACTCCCTCCTAAGGATTCCACCACCTCCACCTCATCAACTAGGTCATCCCTGTTGGTCAGGATCAGATCTAAAATAGCCAATCCCCCTTGTTGCCTCTTCCACCTTCTGGACCATGAAATTGTCTCCAAGGCAAGTGAGGAACCTGCTGGACCTTGCAATCTTGGCAGAGTTTGACCGCCAACAAATATCAGGAAAATTAAAATCTCCTATTAACACTGCATCTCTCCTTTTTGAATATATGGTCATCTGCTCCAGAAAGGACTCATCCAAGTCCTCAGGCTAGCCTGGAGGCTTGTAGCAAACCCCCTACAATCACATCCCTATTGTTTCTCGTTCCCTTAATTCTTACCCAGATGCTCTCAACTTGGCTTCCCAGATTTAAGTCATGGATCTCTTCACAGATGAAAACATCCTTGACAGATAAGGCTACTTCTCCTCCTTTCTTGTTTGGTCTATTTCTGCAAAATAGGTTATACCCCCCTATTCCTACATTCCAATCATGAGATTCATCCCACTAGGTTTCAGTGATGCCTACTAAATCATATGTATTTTGTTTTACTAAGAGTTGGAGTTCATCTTGCTTATTTCCCATGCTCTGTGCATTAGTATAGACACTTGAGACTATGTGCCCTTCCTGGAAGTCCTGTACTAAATTTACTTTCCCTCTCCCTGTTGGTCTCTAGTTCTACTTGGCCTGCCCTATCTATATCATTTGGGCTATTTTTCGCAGCACTCACTAAATCCTTGCCCAGAATAATACTGTCTCCCTCCCCAGTCAAACTCAGTTTAAAGACCTCCTAATCCATTTTGCAAAACTGTTAGCAAAAACCTTCCAGTCGATGGTTGTGAGGTGCAGGCCATCCCTTGCCAGAAGACCATCTTCGTGGAAATAGAGGCTGTGATCCAAAAACCCGAATCGCTCCCAGCAGCACCATCTTCAGACCCAGTTGTTGATCTCCACTATTCTTCTTTCCCTTCATGGGCCATGTCCTTCCACAGGGAGGAAAGATGAAATGACAACCTGCACACGAACGTCCTTCAGCTTCCTACCCATAAGCTCGTAATCCTTCATGATGCAGTGAAAGATGCATCTCACAGTGTCATTGGTTCTGACATGAACCAAAAGGAGGGGGTTACAGTCAGTGAGCTTGACCAGTCTTGTTAGCCTCTCCGTTATGTCATTTATTTTGGCCCCAGGGAGACAGCACACCTCACAATTAATCCTGTCCAGGTTGCAAATGGTCGATTCTGTTCCTCTCAGTAAGGAGTCCCCAAACACTAGAACTCGTCTCCTCTGAGGCTTGTCTGGAGTTACTCGACAAGCAGATTCTGTCATGGCCACCTGAACCTTCTGTTCATGGTGAGACTGTTGATGCTGCTGCTGTTGGATTTCGTTCTGCTGGTGTTGGGGTTCCTGTTGCTGATGTTGGATTTCCTCTCAGTGATGTTCCATTACTCTTTCTGGTGTTCCACTTCATCAAGAACTTCGAAGCGATTCTTAGGAGCGATACCAATCAACAGGTGGTTTACTGTGCATGGGCTTTAGATTACTAGAGTTAAGAATGCAGTTAACAATGGGTAGCATATTAAAGTGAATGGCCTGGGATCTCAGCCCAGGGAAGAGGAATCAAAGAAACTAAAAGGTGGGGAGGAGGGTAAGAATGGTTCAAAACACCTGTACAATGTTAAGTGAGATACTTAGAGGAAGGGTGATAAAAATGACACAGAGTTTACAGAAATGCTTTGGGGTCAAAGCATGTGGAATTAGTGCCTTAGGAAAAAGCTGGAAGCTTAGGAGAGGTGTAACCTGGAGAATCTATCAATGAGCACCATGCATGAGTGGTACTGGGCTTCCTTATATTCCTAATGTGTGATGTAAATTATTTACTCCAGGAACTGTTGTAAACTTAGCATCTCTTTCTCATTAAATGCAATGAAAATACCTGTGCACTTCCTTAAGAACAACAGAGTAGCAGTACACAACACTGGGGATGCTTTAACTGAAGATCCAACATTGAGCAGGAGGTTGGACTCAATGGACCATGAGGCCCCTTCCACTCTATGATTCTGGACTGCACATTTCTTTCCATGATAAACCAAAGAATTTCCTCCAACTCCATATTCGAGGTCCACATTAGAGTGGTGAAAATTGAAAATTGAACACCTTTTGGAAAAAGGGGGGGATCTAATAGCAAGGCTGTGTAATGAGACTCCAATTATGAGGATTTTATTCCCATAACAGGAGCATATGGTGTAATACTATAACTTCTGATGCAAGTTTGAGGATCATTAGGAGTTACAGAAAATGAAAAGTTCACATATCTTCTCTTTCCAATTTAGCTATACTGTAAAATGTCAAACCATAGGGTTTTCTCTCTATCTCTCTTTTTTTTTTCAAATACACATAACCGAGATTATGATTTACCACCACTGGATTTTAGGATTCTAAAAATAGGACAGTTGAATAGTAACACAGAGAAGCCTGGTTAACCTGTGTCAAGATTTTTCCCTTAAGGATATTAGATCAAATATAATTTAATTCAACAATTAATTGCAGCTCCTGGCCTTGTGGATTTGTATTCGTGACAGAAAAATGTGTGCCTTGTTTTAATTACACTGACAAGTTTAGTCCATTTATATCCACCACAAAGAATATCTAAATTTAATAAGATACCCAATGCTTTTTTTTAATAATATATTGGCTGCCATGCTTTTACCTTATTTTGAGGGATATCCAAGATGGAGTAACCCTTAGGGCATTTTTTTTAAAAAAATTGTAGTCTTTTAGGGCAGGAACAAAAATAAATATTTTGCAAGAACATTCTCAAAGCAGCTAAAATAAACAATATTTTGGAAAAAATGAACATATTCAAGATATCAGCTGGAGGTAGTTATACCCATGGATCACTCTCTCTTATTGAATCCCAGTTCTTTTCCCATTCTGTCCTGTTTGCCTGTATTGCCTGAAGACAAATTCTTCTAACATAAAAGTCAACATTTTCATGTGATGATAATGTCTTTTCAACCTGTTCCAACATAGCAATTTTTGAGATTTGCTTTAGAGAGCAGTAAGCACATATTCTAGGATGCTAAATATTTCAGATGCTTTAGAGCTGTTTCTGATATAATGTGAACTTTGGCCTAAAGTCCAGGAAATCTAAAATACTTGGTTGCATTTCCAAAGTGGAGTCATAATATTGGGAACTACACATTGTTCTCTTGCATTCCTCTTCTCATGAATTCTGCTCTGCATGCATTCTGCTCAAACTTTTTAGCATGCAGAGTTTGCTATATCCTTACAGCCCTATATTTAGGAACACATGGAGTTATTTCGCTCTAGGTTTATGTAGCACAGCATTAGCTCCACTGACCAGCTGAGGATTTCAGGAAGAAGTCTTTCTGGCACTGAATCTGAATGTAAAGCACGCACTGAAAGCAAGGGATGTGCTTTATTCACTGAATAATGATTTCCATCTCATCACTCATGCCTCCCTCCCTGTAGAAATCCAGCACTACTAATATGAATGCACATGCTGTTGAAAAGAACGAAAAAGTTATCTTACTGCATATAAGTTTTATCATGGTGTTGTTGTTGTTGTTGTTTTGGTTTTGTTGTGGGTTATTTTTAGGGGGAAGGGATAGGTTCATGTTTTGTCAATAGCTAGCAGAACATGTCAGATTTCAGATTTGGCTATGGCACTACATGTGTTGATTATATTTCATTTGGATCACTATGGAGTTGCCTGTAGAAACTGTTCAGAAGTTTCAGTGGGCCCAAATGGGCAGGATGCTGACCAGAACTGATTAGAGGGAACATATAAAAGCTGCTGTGATGTAGTGTTTCGAGCATTGGGTGACTCTGGAAATCAGAGTTTGAATCCCTACTCAGCCACTGAAACCTACTAGGTGACCATGGGCAGGTAACATTCTCTCAGCCTCAGAGAAAGGCACAGGGACATCCCCTCCAAACAAATCTTACCAAGAAAACCTCATGGCAGTTTGCCTTTGGGCCACCACAAGTCACAAATGATTGAAGGCATACAACAACCACCTAATTCCCATGTTGCAACAACTTCACTGGTACAATTAAAGTCTTATATGGCCTTAAAGATTGTTTCCTCTAGTATGGGTGTGCCTGAGTTTTAAGACAATTAAGGGAAAGCTTTATCTCAGTTCCACCATCATCACAGGCAAGTTAGGTGAGGACTTGTGACAAGGCCTTTTCTATGGCTTCTTCTAAGCTGTGGAACTGTATCTGACAAGAGGCTAGGCTTATCCCTTTTATCTCTTTCCATAAGCAATACTGTTCTTAAGGGCTTTTTTCTTTCTTTAAAGACAGAGTTATATACTTCTTTACTTAGCTAAATGTTTTTAATCAGTGGTTCTTAATCTGTGGTCCTCAGAGGACGTAATGTCCTCACAAGAGGTTCACAAAAGCTTGAGGAAATGTTATGAACTTTTACAGGAAAGAAAAAAAGAAAGAAGGAAAATCATGCATTGATGCATTGAAAGAGCAGGAGGTTTTTTTGATGGTGATAAACATCATTTCTAGAAAGTTGCATTATGATATTTCAAACCGTTCTAAAGTTAAGAAAATAAATGTTTGATAGAAAAAGAATTGCTCAGCACTTCTACTTCCGCATGCAATGTGAACATGCAAGTGAATGGCACTGGTTGGCTAAGAAAAAGCATGTGACATTTTTTCATACCACACATACAGCCTTCACAGTTGCACCAAACTCAAGCGTCCCAGCCTAAGTGTCTGTGTTTCGCACCAACAATAGATATTTAAAGATGGTCCATGGTAAAGAAAAGGTTAAGACCCACTGTTTTAAATGATTTTCAACTGTTATAAATTAGTGCTTTTTCAATAAGATAAAGAGGTTTACACTCATTTATTTTAAGAATATATATACCTTTTTATAATCTGTGTTGCCAACTAACATGGGCCTCATACTGGGAAGAAGAGAGATATAAATTAAATAAAGAAACCACAAATTAATCAGTAAATTTCATCAAGGTAATGCACATCTCCACACCACCTCTTGTACTTCTTTCTAGTTCACAAAGGAAATAGCAGTACTGTGACACTGAAATAGTCACTGAATAATTTAAGTGCCAAAACAGAGTCACAGCAACAGGAACATAAACAGCAGTGTCTGTCAATTTCTCATTGTAACTACATCAGCATTTGCAACTCGGACTTCCCCCCCCCCAGGATACAATAGTGAAATCTGTATCCTTCCACAGAGTCCCATAATCACAGCATTACCAGTTAAACAGGCCAATAATTGAAGAAAAACTGAGGATCAGGAGTCATTTGGGACTATGATTTTAAATTAAATGTATCTGAAACACTCAGCTGTGAGACAGTAATGCCATTTTCTCTTCTTGCAAGTTCCAAATAAATTGAGTGGTACCTTACTAACGATTATACAAAACTCATTTTTCAAGAAAGGGTCACAAGTTAATCTATCTTCTGATCTTTCCCACTCTGAATCTATAAACTATTATTCCAAAGATCAAAACTACAGTCCTGTTGAATCTGAGGTGCCAGACAACCCCATATCTTCAGGGAATTCTAGTCCTCTGTGCATAGTGTACAAACATGTATACTACATATTTGTTTTGTACATGTGTAGACTTGGGATGGAAAGAGTATTCAAAAATGTTCAAAATATTATTAAAAAACCATGTTTTCTGAGTCTCTCCTGATGGGAGGAATCCTGGACTCATAAGAATCTTTATAGTTTGCCACTGATTCTGTACAAAATTTGCAGCTGTGGGGTTATTTTGTGTGGAAAACAGCATTTTCTATGCAGGAAACAGCCATTTCTCCATGAAGAAAATAATATTTCTGCACAGAAATATTTTTCTGTAATAGCAATATTCTGTAATAATCATTATTCTGCAATAATTATTCCGTAATACCATTACTACTATTTAACTCATATAACAATAATATTTCTGCACAGAAATACTAATTTCTGCAACAACAAAAAAATTCCATGTAGTCCACAGTTCTGAACTGTGAATAGACTTTGAAAACTGTGTACTCTCCAAGGACCTACTTGCCTTAAGAAGGAAATAATGTAAAATTACTTGTGTACATGTGCACATACTTGGACTTGCTATGAAAGTTACAAACACTTAAAACAAAATTAAACACTTAAAACTAAAAACAAAATTCTGGCACCTAGATAGAGCCCAGAGTCAGGTCCTTGTGAAGTCAAAAATGGACTCATGGTTAGAGCCTCTTGTGTCTTCAAAGAGATGAGAACAAAAATGTTGTCGGTATCAGGAAACGTGAGAAACACAAGCTCTGTTTAGGTACTATTTATTAGGTTGGAAGCAACTGATATTTGGAAAGATATGGTGGAGGGGGAAAAGCAAGGTGCTTCCCTCTTCATGTTTTGATTACCACCCAAATGAAGCTAGAGTTTTCTAACTGTAAAGCTATAGCTCCTCAGTAGTATGAGGAGATCAATGGCTATCATAGAAACCATGGTCTAATAAACACAGCAGCAGCACTGTAATTTTTGCACTTTCACTTTGGTAAATTTGCGTGATAAAAAGAGCAGCTGTATTAGTGAGAGTTCATTTACAGCTGTACTAGTGAGAGTTCAGATCTGCAAAATGGGTATGTTTATACTTCAGGGTTACACTATCAAAGAGTTTATGAGACTTAACCAATTAATGGTACTGGGGTTTTTTTCTAGTTAAGTGATCCCAAGAGCTTGTGCCACAGGTAGGATTGTGAAACAACCCAACATTATTCCATGAAATATATTTTTTGCTCCCCTAGATTCTAAGAACAACTGAACTGAGCCAGAGAGTTGTCTTTCTTACAGCTTTCTATGTTCTTTCCATCTTGCTCTTTTTGAGCATATTCTCACAGGTTTTATGCAAACTGTTTTAAAGCCAGCTAGTTAAAAGAGAAGGAGAGGAGAATGAAAATTAATTGCTCCCGGTACTTGAAATTTTAAGGACTACCTTTTCCTTTTTCCAATACAGAAAACTGCTTACGGCGCTGTCTGTAAAAATCGGAGAAAAAGTGGATCCTTTCTAAGACAAAAGTAGGGCAAAATGTCTATTGGGTCATCCTTCTTTCATGCTGCAATTTAAATAACACCATGTGTTTCTAGGTATTTGATTTTTTTTTTTAACTTGAAAAGCCCTCTGCAGTGTGAAGACTAATAAGTTCCTATGCCAGCACAATGAAAAACACAGAAGTACACCATGGGGTATGTGAACATAGGAAGGGTGCCAGAGGGAACGTGCCAATACAAAAGTGCCTTGGTTCCTGCAATTGCCTCCCCAGTAGAGGCCCCCTGGAGTTACTTTATTACTGTAATAAAGCTGTGCAATAATTATGTTGATGAAATCCATTTTGGAAAAAAAAAGGAAGCCTAATGTTGACTGCAATTTTAATGGCACAGCCTGCGACTGGTACATTAACTCCATCGTTTTCAAGCTACTGAAGAACAAAATGAGAATCCACTATAACCTATAGCTCATGTCAGCAAAAAAACAAAAACAAAAACAAAAAAACCCAAGAAGTTGGAATAAGGTGGGTTAAAGAGAAAATAAAACTGTTCAGCTGTAATATTCTGCCCATCTTCCTGACTATGCATCTGCTATGTCATTGCTATCATTTAATACTCTCACCTAGTGACCTCTCACATCCCCCCCCCCAACACACACACTGCAGGAAAAAAAAGTGAAGAAATGCATTCTTCTCATATGTATAAGAAATTAATGGGCTATTGTTCTCAGGAGTTTCAGCAGACTTTTTTTTTAAAAAAATAGGGATTATTTGAGAGCTTTCAGTGTGTATTCCTGCATGGCAGGGGGTTGGACTCAATGGTCCTTATTGTCTTTTGCAATCCAGGGCAATCCAGAGCACTTAGTATGACTTCCAACCTCCCACAGCCCTTCAAGCCCCCATGCAAAATTTTGTAGAAAGTCTTTACCCCCCTTAAAGAAGCCTCTTTAAAGAAGTTGGGGGAGGGGACAATTTTGTCATATTCTTGGTTCTCTAATGTGTTTCTGGCAGGGGAATGGGCTTTTGTCAAACCATATATAGCCAGTGCTAATTTTTAAAGGGGGAGTGATTACTTTCTCTGAAAAAGCAAACTGGTTCCTGCTGCTAATCACCATAAAGTGAAGCCAAAGACTAAAGAGGACATTAAAATTTTTACTGAGTAATTACCAGTGAGGAGCCTTTCTCCTTTAAACAAGAAAGCATGAACATGGAAGAAATTTCCCTCAAATGTCAGCAACTACCTCATTGCTAGCCACTAACATGTGTATGATCCTGGGCTTATCAGTTGACCAACAATCATGGAGTTCTAGATTACTCAAGCCAGCTCAAACTCAGTTCCTCTGCCTTTCTCACTGAGTGTGCAAGTTAAGCAATTTTGATGAAAGTAATGTTTATTTTAGAACTAATTTAATGAAATAAAAATAAAATATTTGATGAATAAAAATTCCTTTCATGATTTGAAATGAATTGATCATATATATTTTTTTAAAAAAACAAATTAATAGTGGGCAATTAGGGAGAATGTTTTAATGATTTAAAAGGTGAATACTTTTTTTAAAAATATTTTTTAGAATTGTTCCCTTAAAAGATAGAGCTAAATACTTGAAAAAAAGGGAATACTCAAGCACTCATCCAACCTGAAGTAGCCTCTAGTCCTACTGCATTCTATGGAAATAAGAATCAAAGTGGACTCAAACCTACTGAAATCTGTTTTTGTAAGCAGCTTTTCTAGTAGCTTTATGCAACTAAGTGGGGTTTGAATAACATAGTCTACAACTGTCCTGTTTTGGCAGGGCCAGTTTAAATTACCGGTAATCCTCTGTTGTTAGACTTTGTCAGCTGCTTTTGAAATGTCCAAGTTTAACTCTTCTCCTCCCTTTTTCCCACTTTGTCCACACCTAAGTTCAACTGTTGCAAAGTGGTTAATTCAGAAGAGAAGAGGAGGAAAGAAAAGGAGAGGAGAGGGCAGAATCTTGGCTCAATAGGCCCAGGCAAAAGCAAGCTACTGCAGCCTCTCCTAGCTGATCTCTTCTTCCTCATTAATAACTGTTGCCATCTTGACCACACTCTGATGTTGCTTGGCCACATATGTTCCATTTTTCATCTGTGAAATGTTGGAGGCTATGGAATACGTAGAGGGACAATAACAAGAGCTTAATTGTAACTCCTAAAAATTAGCACGGTGAACAATTTAAAGATCAAGTACTGTAAGCAGTGATCACCTCTGGGACCTCCACCCTCATGATGCCTCTATAGAAGGATATTACATTTTGATAGAAAATTCTTCAAAGGATATAGTGACTGGAGCAGCTGCTTCTACTTCCCTGCTAGGAGCAACAGTTCCCCTACCCAGAGCTTCCCAAGCTACATTTCTGTATGAATTACAAAAGCCTCAACCAAACCAAAGCATCTTTTTTATCCATCTCATTCTTGTGGAAACTTGCAATGTCTTGCCACTCTCATTGAAAAAAGGACTTTTGTCAATGATTCTTATATCCCCAACAAACAATTGGCACATAAGAATCTCTAGAGGACTAAACAGTAATGAACACACATCTTTAGAGCATACTAAAGTTGTGACCAACCAACTATCACAGTTATTAATAATGCATTATGCCCCCCTGAAATGCACCCATTATTTTTTACAGTTGCTGCTAGGCTGCCAACAGACAGTTTATAAAACTGATGAGCTGTGCTTGAGTTGGTGGGTCATCAGTTGTTCTACATGACACAAGACCCAGAAATCGAAATTACCTAATATAATTAACAGCTTAATTGTAATTAGTTGCCTTTTTACTATCATGAAAGCATATCACAACTGTGACATAATTAGAGACAACTTCACTCCCTTTGTGATGTAACAATTAACTTCAGGAACTTTCCTAGTTAGAGAAGCATGGCTTCATGAAATGGTGGAGGAAACATTATGGTATTATTCAAGAGTTTGCTTTTGCTGTGCCTTGTGATGGTGCCTCACGCTCTGCAACAACAAAGTACATGGGAGGAAAATGAGTTAGCAGCAGACTTTTTAAAAAGTAATATAAAAGTAACTATTTGAGAAACAGATAAGTAAAGCATTATTTTATTAAAATTTCAGCTCTAATAATAACCAAGAGTGATGAGCTTCTGGGTTTGTAACTTTAACACACTGACCCAGCCCTTATTTTCAACCATATTTTTGATACATATACATAGCTCTTATATAGATCTGTTAATATAGGTAATTGATTCCCTACATCTCAGTGTTAATGTCTTTCTTAAATGATGAGGAAACATGGTAAATAAAAACAGATCCAACATGAACTCTTCTCTAGCTGTTGTGATTTGTGTGTTGTTGATATTATAAGCTACAGTTACATGAACAGACTCACATGCACAGCCTATATGCTCACATAGTCTTAGTGCACACAGCACTATACAGTGTTGCCAAACTCCTCCCTTTCTCTTAGTCAAGCACAGATGTTCAACAGTTGATTGGCATTACCCTTCCATTCTTTTATCCATACAGCTTAGTCACTAAGCACTCTTCACCCCACTTTATTTCCTGCTGCTCTCACAATATTGTAATGAATAAAAGAGGATACATCTTCAGAGCTATAACCTTCAGGCATTCTGACAATTCAAACATGCAAGGTACACACAAACCTATTCAGTTTTCCAGAACAACCTCCAGAACTGTGTGCATGCTCGCCAACTTTTCACAGATAAAAATGGGGGCATGCCCATAAAGCCTGATTCCCATATCAAGGATGAATGTCTTCTGCCCCCTATTATACCCTGCTGAAAGCCACACTCTGGCTGGCGTATGCAATACTTGTTTATCCTGCAGCACTCTATTCATTGAGGTAATCAAGGCAAGAGGGTGCTTTTAGTAAAAGAAAGATCCACTTGAAAATCATTACTATCCTATGATACACTATCAACAGTTCAAAACACATCTCAGCACCTGCAGTGCTTGAAATGAGAAGCTGAGCACTACATTGTGCTGTACAGTTAATGTGTGTGCATTACATGTGAGAGGTGTCCAATGATTTGACTTCCAAATGGCAGGAGAAGGATCCTGAACAATGGCAATGCTGACAGTTCACACTTTGTTAAAAAGCAGGGGAGGAAGCATTCCTAAAAATCAGTTATAGGAATTTTTATTTTGGAGAGAGGAACAGATAATAGAAACCAGAAAATAGGAACCATCTGTCTAAAAAGAGAGTGAGGGAATGGTAACTGGCCCCCCAGGGTGTTTTTGTGGTGCTTAACACCTTCAGAATCCAACCATCTTCTAGCCACATAAGGAGATGAAATAATGTTCCTGGGTGCCTTCAGGTGTAATAATGTCAGTGATGTATTTAAGTCTTTTACTCCAAGTCTCAAGTCAAGCCTCAAGTCCTTGAAGATACTTTCAAGTAAAGTCTCAAGTCCTTGAAGATACTTTCAAGTCAAGTCTCAAGTCTGGGAGCCAACTTTAAACCCCAACCTACTTTCCAGAATTTCTGGGCAGAATTGAATGAAGTCAGTTTTAACAATTTAAGCAGAGTTGGCCCTCTGTATTGGGATTTTGCTATCTATAGCTTCAGAGGTGAGGAACAGGATCCTTCTTACTCCCCCCTCCTGAAGCTAGAGACTTTTGTGCCAATGGGCATAAAAGAATCTGCAGCTTTGAAAGTGGGGAATAGGATCCTTCTTACTTCCCATTTCCAAAGCTGGAAGACTTTTCAGAAGCAGGGAATAGAATCCTTCTTACTGTCCATTACAGAAGCATCAAAAGCTGTAGAAGGAAGGATTCATCTTCCTCAAGCCCACTGCTTAACATACTTGCTGTTCTCTGAGAAACATGTCCTATGCTTTGGGGAAAAGTCTTGCCTTCTGCTCTTAGGAAAAGTTGTAGAAGACTCCTCCAATATGCAGTACGGACAGGCTGCTGAGCAGATCTCAAGCCCATTGCCTAACCTGTTTGCTTTTCCCCACTGAGAAATGTGCCCACACTTTGGGCTTGAGACAGATTATCATGTGACCAGTAGGCAAAAAGAGATGGAAGCATTTTTCAAAGTAGTAAGGTTTCTGGATGAACGTGTTATGTTACTGAATCAAGGGCAGCAAGTCAGTCACTAAAAAATATGCAAGTCTCAAGTTGAGTTGAGTCGAGTCAGTGCATCTTTGTTGCCAAGTCGAGTCCAAGTCGAGTCACTGAGGTGACTTAAGTTCGACTTGAGTCTGAGTCAGTTGACTTGAGTCTACATCACTGAATAATGTATCTCTTAAATAGGCTGCAAGGCCCACTCTACTATTTAACATAGAAAATACTTATTTAAGAAACAAAAGTGGACTTCCAGCCACTTTACTGTTTGCTGTTTGGTAACCCATGCAACCTCTAGAGAGTTCTGGGGCACAGAGGCCCCTAGACTTGCCAGAGTTGCTCACTACTTTTGTAAAAAAACACATATCAGGATTCGTCTTGAATGGGACGGCAAGCATCACTATTTAAGCCCAAGCAACAGGATGACCTAAGTATAATTTGAAGCTGGCATTCCACAGTGCCCTAGCCATGAGCTTTGAATCTCAGCTGGGGAGAAAAGTGGTTAATGAAACTTCTGGTTATTCAGGTATCCAGGAAATCATTCTCCACCTGCCATTTTTGCCTGGACTGCAAGCATAGGAAGAATACTCAAAAGTGTGCAAAAAAAAATTGTTGAACAACACATTTTTCCAGTGTTGAGAAATCCTAGTGAGAAGACTCCTGCACTGGCAACAATCTTCACATTCAGGACTAAATTTGCAGAAAATTTGCACATGGGTGATTTACACAGAAAATAGAAGATTTTTCTGCACAGGAAATAATATTTCTGCATAGAAACAACACTTTGTGTGCAGAAAATGCTGTTTACTGCATAGAAAATGTTGTTTTCTTTGCAAACCAAACATGTGCAAATTTTATGCAGAATTAGTCCTGAACTGTGAACAGAAATTCTCACAGCAGGAAGAAAATTGCTAAAATTACTTATGACTTCTTTCAAGAAGAAATTAAGGGAGGAATTACATCCTCACTGCACTGAAAACAGTAATGTGTGTGCCTGGATTTGCAGTTAGTGACATCTAGCAATCATATGTTTAATGGCTACGTTGGGAAGGTTAGTACCAGTCATGACAGTATAGGTCTTCTGAAGCTGCAAGAAACCAGTAGTACTTTCAAGGGAGCAGTGAAAGAGTAAATTTAAATAATGTATCTTGTTGTCAAAGTGTTTGCAATGATGTATTCCTACTGGAAACAGAAAAGCGTTTTAAAGTCTGACAGCAGCATTCACTGGCATAAAGTATCTTTGGCATTGCTGAGTAGATAGATAGCAGTCCAGGACATCAGCTGGCTTGTCATCTCTTCTATTTAAACTTTTCTATTCTGACCCTCATTTTTGTGTGCCATTGACCAATACTATTTCTTCTAGCAGCTTTAAAAAAAAAACAGCTGTCTTTGGAAGGGGGGGACTAACCTACATAAGGAACTAATACAGCTCCAAAGGACTGCCCTGAAAATAATGAGGTCCTGCAACCTACTTTCTGTTGTCATACTCATTTATTTTTCTACTGAAGCAGAGCCCAAGGCACTAACTGAATAGATGTGGCCAAGAAGTACCATTCTGTGAGATTCAACTGGCTTACAAAGGCGACTTTCTACAGAAATTGATTGCTCAAGTATCTTTTTATTTACTTATAACAAGAGAATAATACATGATGTCCAATATCATCCTGATTTCTTTCTTCATTTCAGAATGCTAAGCTGGAGAATAAGATTTCAATACCTTGCATTAACAATGGAAAGTAGCTTCTTGGAAAGCAGCTTTCAGTGAATCACAAGCACTTACATGTAACTGTAACTTTAGCTCTTTGCAGACACAATGGATGTAGGGAAATAATTACATGAAAAGGAGGAGCATCCCAGCCTTGTTCCTCCGTCTCACCCACCTCCTCAAATGGAGAGTGACTTTCTGATGGAGAGCCTCCTTTACCCATACAGCAAAGTCGGGACTCATGCACTGCAATTCCCATCATTCCTCACCATCAAGTATGCTATAGGACTGCTTGGAATTACAATCTGAGATAATCTGGAGGGTGACATGTTCCCCACACCTGCCACAGAGACTATACATATAATAAGGGAAAACTGGGTTTTCCATCTACAAAAAAATCCCATTGTTGCAGTAACCACAGTCAAAGCTCACACAAACACTTCCAAGCACTTTGTATAGTCCTTCCAATGGTCTATCATGTTTAGGCAGCTATAGCTAGAGCTAAATGATGAGGTCTCTTCTACATTTGACAGACTTAATTTGGTTCAGATAGCAAGCTGCTGAAGGGATTTCTTTATGTCCCCTTTAGGGAACATCAAGTATAAGTATATTTTGGAATCATCTTTGATCCTTGGAATGAATGTGATTAAAAAAAATTCTTCTAGTTTTTGGGTGCCTTCAAGTCATTTCCAGCTTTTGGATATATTCAGGCTACCCTATCACGAGGTTTTCTCAGCCAGATATATTCAGAGGCAGCTTTTCATTGCCTTCCTCTGAGGTTGAAAAAGTGTGATCTGTCCAAAGTTACGCAGTGACTTTCCAACAGCTGAGTGAGAATTTGATTCTGGCTTCCCAGAGTTCTGTTCCACTAGTCAAACCACTACATCATGCTGGTTCTCGGGTAAATGCTACAAAAAACTGAAATTAATCTGCATAATTTTTACTCAATTTTCCTAGGCATTTTTTAAAGTTACATCTTAAATAAGGATATGTAAGCTATAAAGTAAAGGAAGTAAACAAATAACAACTACAACCAATAAAGTCAGATACATAACCCCCATGCCCATTCTATTTTTCCCTGCATATGGACACTAGGGAGATGTAGACCACCCTGAGAAATGTTGTCACTCATACTGAAATTGTTTTGGCTTCCCTTGAAATTCCTTCAAATGTTTCATCTAAGGACAAATTCACAAATTCACTTCAGTTAAAACTTCACTGGCAACCTATCACAACTAGGAATTTAAAAAAAAATTCAAAAATATTTGGAAAATATACTTTCCAAGAAACCCAAACAATAACAATCCTGGCCAAATGAGACTTCCACAGTTTGAGATCACTCTGCTCAAATGCACACATGGTTGTTTTGCACACAAAAAAAACAGCATTTTCTGGATCAAAAATAACATTTCTATGAGAAATGTTATTTCCTATACAGAAAATGTGTAATTGGATATTTGTTCTGCACAAAATTTGTGCATGAATGAGTTGCATAGGAAACATTTTCTGTGCATTCTCCTCACAGGAAAAATACATCTGCATAGTAATGCTATTTTTTTTGCACTAAAAATATTGTTTCCTGTACATAAAAAAACTGCTTCCTGAACAAAACAACTATGTGCAAATTTTGTACAGAATAATTCCTAAACTCCAAATAGACTTGGAAAATGCAGTTTTCAAAGACTTTCTCACAGTGGGATGAACATTCCTAAAAATTATTTGTTCTTTCCTTTGAGAATAAATTTAGTGAAGAATTGCATCTCTAATTGCAACAACTTGAGAATATCAGGCTGTACTTATTTCTCTAATACATACCACTCATATCCAGAAACTAGGTTTAATCCACACTGCGCTTTTTTTTTTAAATGGTTGGGTTAGACATCACCTCTAAAATTCTAGAGATGCCACAAACTTTATTATCTCTGTCTCCATCTTTGAAGAACTGTGTAAGCCAGATGTCACAGAAAGCTATCTACTGAAACTGCATTCATCTAGTTTTGAAGCGCACATGCCATTTCGGCACAGGGTGATTCCCTTACCCCGTGCCGGTACTTACTGGACTTCTTGGCTCCATACTTGGGTCCAGGCTGGTCCGCCGCTTCACACTGCTACAAGGACGAAAATGGCGGCTTCCGGTTGGTCGAGGTTCTCCACCAACTGCTGAAGCTCACCAGCCTAAAGCCCACCCTCGGCAGATTTCAGACTTGCACTGGTGCGAGCCTGCAAATCTGCACCAGAGCACGGGCATGGAGTGGTGTGCTCTGTGCTTTTGAAAGACCTGTTTCAAGTGGTCTTTCAAAAGCATGCTGGACGACCACTTCGGGTTGTTCTGGAGCAGGCTGAGGTGCAGAACTACACTAAGTAGGTCCGACCCAGTCCGCTCCCAGGTGCAGATGTCCTCCTTAGAGGACACTCTGCACCGTTTTCTTAAGCCTGTGCGGAAATGGCCACAGTTTCAGTCAAAGATGCCAAGAACTGAATGCAGGCTCGTTTAAACCCAAAGCTTATGATCTACTACTGAGCAGCAATCCTTCCCTAAAAGGGAATAATGGGGGGGGATCTCTTAAAGCAGAATTGGCCAAACAACTTGAATGATCCCGTCTGGGACAAGAGAATGATGACCCTTCAGATGCAAAGCCTTATTCTTGCCAATAAGCTGTACCAGTGAAGAAGAGAATTCACCCTTTTCAATCTCCACCACATTAGCTCCATCAATATTTTGCTCCTCCTTCCATCCCACTCTACCATAGATCAAAACATCTGTTACTGCATTTGTATAGAGCTTAAATATCCATAGATACTTGAGTTTTAATTACCAAACGCCTGATAAAAATTTTAGACTAGCAGCTGTTGTCTTCAGTAAAGCTTCAGGGACTTTTTCCATGTAATAACAGGGTTAGAAGAAAAAGAGTGACAGTAAAATTTTCACTGGGATTGTGGCTGTTGCCAAGGAATTCAACTGAAGAGCTACCATAACACCTGCACTGCCAAACATTTGTCAAAAAGAATCAGGAAGAACAGAAAAACATAGATGTCTGGTTGGGGAGGGGGATGAAAATAGCAACTTTTGCTTCTTGTCGTTTGCCTGGTGCCAGAGCTACATCCTTAAGAAACCAGGTTTTATGTCTGGAGCAAACCAGATGATGCTACCGTATAGCTTATGAATAAGAAATACTATCAGCAGTCTTCATTAGGTTACAAGATACATCTCTAGTCCATGCACCAATTTACACAAAGTTGCAAACAGTTTTTTAAGACCACTTTATATGCAGGTTTCTCTCAACACGTTACAGAAAGAACCATCGAAAAAAGCCTCTGACAAGCATACAGGTAGAAAGGAAACTATCAATTATATTATTTTGCTCATCCAGTGGTGCATTAGATATATAAACTGCAGAGCAACATTTGAATAGGTGCTGGGTAAAATGAGTGGTGACTGAAGAGTAGGTAAGTGATGTCTGTTTTATGGTAAAAAGCTGTACCACAGTACAAAGTTATATGTTCACCAAGCAGCCAGTCCTACATCCATAACATAGTCTAGTGGAGCATATTTTCCCATACTTTTGAAGCAAGATTCAATTGCCAGGCTATTCAGGTTCTATATGTGGAAGGTCACTTTCTGCATGTGGAATGGGCATGGACAACATCTTTACTTAAGAGCAAACTGTCTTGGATGAAAGATCATGTCTTTCATTACACTAAGTGTGAACAGATACAGACTCCTATATAACTAAAAGCCCACACACAAGGACGGGAATTAGTAAGCTTGGGGAAACAGAATTTTAGGAGAGGGGGGACTTTAAATTAACAGCTTTAATGATTATATGTGGTGTGGGTTGAATCAAGGGGGTATAAATGGAATGGTAAATCCTGAACTACAGTTTGAGTGGCTGGCTGTCACTAATGAATTTCATTCTATTAATTTCAGCCCAATATTCTAGTTTATCAAGGCCCTTTTGAGTTCTGTTCCTCTCTTCCAATGAGTTAGCTACTCCTCCCAGTCTCAAATCATACACAAAAGTAAAAAGGATTTCCTTTGCCCCAACATCAATAGTCATCAATAATAATATTGAAGAGCAATGGCCTCAGGACAGAACTCTGAGGCACTCTGAGACTTCTCTCCAGTTTGAAGTTAGGCACTGATAACTACTCTTTGAACATTATTTTCCAACCAATAAGGGATTCATATGATGATGCTTCCATTTATTCCATATTCAATCAGTTTGTTAATCAAAATATCATGGAGGATTTTATCAAATGCTTTGTTGAAATCCCAAGAAACAACACCTACAGTATTACCATCATCTACTAAACTGGTGACCCAATTAAAAAAAAAATAGATTGGCAGTATTTGACAAACCCATGCTGGCTCCTACAAATCACTGCATTGTCTCTCAGATACTTGCAAGCTGGGGGTGTTATTCATCACTTAGTTTCTTTTCAAAGGAAACAACAAAGGGATTTAACTATTTTCTTCTTCCTGAAAGAAAATCTTTGAAAACAATGCAGTGAACAATGAAAACAAAGCCTATTCACAATGCAGGACATATTTGGAACAAAATTTGTATGTGGTATTTTCATACAGAAAACAGCATTTTCATTAGGAAGCACCAGTTTCTGCACAGAAAAAAACCACAGACACAAGAAATATAATTTGCTGCCCAGAAAATGCTGTCTTCTGTGCAAAACAACTATGTGTGAATTTTGTGCCGAACAAGTCACAGACTGTGAAGAGTTTCATCAGCTCAGGATTCTTCTTTGTTAGGGTTTCTCAGCACTCAGAAAACCCACATATATCTCAACCAGATATTTTAAAATATTATTTCCACCCCTCTTGCAAACATACTCTTTTATAATCCATTCTAATATAAATACACACACACACATACACACACACATCTCTTCCCTATTAGTGAGGTCATGCTAACTTGTCTGTAGTTCTTCATATCTTCTTTTTTATCCTTTCTGAAGAGAGACAATTGTTGCTCTTCTTCAGTCCTCCGGCATCTTGCCCATCCATCAAGACTTTTTTTTAAAATGATGAAAAGGGGTGTAGAGAGTGCACCAGCAAATTCCTTCAGTATTCTGGGATGTAGTTCATCTGACCCTGCAGATTTTAACTTGTTTAGGTTAACAAGGTGATTCGTGATTATCTCTTTATCAATCTTGATTTGCAATAATATCCTATACCAAGGTCTTTGTTAATGCATGGATGCACACAGTTCTTTTAGGAAGGGGGGCTGAAACATAATAGGTATTGAGAACTTCTGTCTTTTTATTGTGATCAAAAAGGGTGTGGTTGTACCCAACATTTCTCTTGTTTATTCTCTTGTTTATTTTGGCATATGACTGATTGTAACATAGTATAAGAAAGACTGTGAATTATTAGTGAGTTGACAGAGACGTAGAACAGGAATCACTTCTCTGAACACTGAAGTCAAAATGAATATTCAACAAAAGATCCACACAAAAGAATAGAGTTGATTTCTATATCCTTGTAACATTCCTACAGCCTCCAAGGAATCCAAGACATCCAGGAAATAAGTAACTAAAAGTCAAAACAAGCTATTTGAATTCCAAAGTTCCTCATATTCCATTTTTTAAAAAATTAAAAAAAAATATTTCCTGCACAGAAATGTTTTCTGCCTATTTATATATTTATTTATTGGCACAGAGTGTGTCTAATAATCTTCAAAAATGACACAGTTTTTGATGATTTCTGGCAATAAGGATGAAAATGGTAAAATTATCCATCCTGGCCTCCAAGGAATTCTGGATTCATTCTAGTCTGCAAGAATGAAACAGATGAAGATTTACATCCCTATTCAGAGCCCCATGAAGGTATAAGACAAAGAGTAGGTCTCACAGCCCATCTTTAATCTACGGCAATTTAGAAGTACAGAGTCAACAAATCACAGTCCAAGCAAGCCAGAATGTTCTAGCATTTTGTCATACATGCTGACTCCTATCAGAACTAGCTGGAGACAATTAACTAAGGGCAGTTTGATTTATTGATTTATTCCCAAATGAAACATAATGCAGGTATTCAGACTACTACATTAGGTTTTTTATTAGCAACAGAAAGTGCTGGGTAAGATTAAGACACATTTCCTCTAACTACTTCACCCCTTCACGCCCCCCCTTCTCTCTTATTACTTAAATACATTTGAACAATGAGTCCCAGCATTCCTGAATACCCAAACTCTTAAACTACTACACCTTACCCGCAGTTTAGCACAGCACTGGAAATATCCCTTATCAGTCCACAGAGGCCTCATACATATTTACATTCCCAATAAGAAAGAAAATCACTAAGAATTTCTTTTCAGCACTGCCTTTGTCCTTCAGCTGCTGAGTCTGAGTGCTGCTTCAGTCCAGTGACTATGCCAGCCAATGCCTACTGTCAGCTTTTAACAATCTCCCTCTTTTCTCCTTGGTGTGACTTTGACTTTTACTGTGGCAGAAGGGTTTTTTAACGGGATGTGTTGTGCTTTCACCCTTTTTTATTACATCTTGCTGTGTTTTAAACTGTTTTAATTTAGTGTTTAGATTATTTTTTAACTTTTATATAAAATAAATTTTAGCTGTCCTTTGCTTTAATTTGGTGTAAGCTATCCTGAGTCCTGTATTAGAGGAAGGTAGGACACAGATAGATAGATAGATAAATAGATAGATAGATGGACAAATAGATTAAAAGGCACCATAGCCTAATCCACTGATCAGTAATTAGCCTTCCCTAGTTTAAATCCAAGCACTTATACAGGTACAGAGGTTCTAAATGTTCTTTGTGGAATGTGTCTAAACCTATTAGATCAGTTTTCTCAGTTCAGATTATATCCCAATGTTGTGAGTTCTAAGTTCTGATTTTAAAACTACAGGAAAGCATAAAACCTATTAAGAAATATCTATGGACATCATGATGCCAGTCAAGGGTTCTTGTTGGAGTCAGAGTGCTTGAGAAGCCAAGAAAGAAAAGCAGGAAATGTATCAATTAAACAGGAAAGGAAGAAAGGAAATTTCCAAGAGCACACACACACACACACACACACACACGAATTTCAGACAGTCCTTCCTCAGAAACATTTCTGAACAATTTCAATCTGATACATGCGTACATTTTCAACTTAATTGCAACAGTGTGCAAATATATGCAGTCAAAATTGGTTGTTTAAGAATATCCCCAAGAACTGACTTAGTTCAAAATGCATAGGGCAGATTTTTTAAAGCAGTTTTTGTATATCTAGAGAATTCCTTTTTCTTCGTTCCCTGTTCAGAAATTCAAAACGTATTGGGATATGTTTTTATATCTAAAGGATTAATTTCTCTCCTGAAAACTTGCAAGGAAGTGTGTCAAGGTACAATCATTATAGGGCTTCTGTGTCAATATGTCATTAAAAATATTTATGAGTGGAAATGTATACCAAAGGATTCTCATACTTCACAGGCATTTAATTCTGTGGACTCCTTGCACATCTAGAACTTGACATTAAATCAATCTGTCTCTTATGTTGGGGAATCTTGTGTGATAAAAAGGTGGCTGGCTATAAAAATCATGTATCTTTCCATTTACAGTCAGCTAAATAGGGTCCTCTCAAGCTTCAATTAGATGCAGTAGCAACTTCAAGCAATTTACATAGAAGGTACAGTGGCCTCTAGTGGTAAGTATGAAAACAAATAATCTGATTAGGCAAACATCCAGTATTGTCTGTTTTTTAGCCAGTACAATTGTTAATTTAAAAGGCTCTCTTTTTTTTAGGATTCCTGTATGTCACTCTCTCAGTTTGCATACAAAGCAACTGAGGTTTTGTAACATATCATTTAGTAGACAATTAAAGGTGAATTCATTAGATTAACTGATACACACAGAGAGACACAAAGAGAGAGAGAGAGAGAGAGAGATTGAGACTAGTGTATTCTGAACGGAGAATGCTCAAAGTTCCCTAAATAAAGTCAAGGAACATTCTTCCCATCAGTAGGCCATTTCATATGCTGGTTTATCAGCCTGCATTTTATCCACCTGGAGACAGAGGTGCAAATATATTCTCTATTAAAATCACTTGAGCCACAGCATACATAAACATACATAACAGACAAACAAAATGAGTTAGTAGGATGGGAAATCAACATTGGCCAGAAGATTAAGGACTGCCGAGTTGCACGTGTCTGGAGTGTGGGCCTATGTCCATGTACATGTCAAGTAATGATACGTTATTATCTGTATTATGATTAAAACCAGTTTAAGCCATGCTGAGGATCATTTAGTCTAAATGCAGGATATAAAACTTCTAAAAAGTGTACCAAGATTAAAAGTGCAATGTGTATACTTAAGTATGTTTCTATGACATCCGGTACATCCTTGCATTTGAGGTTCTCCAAACCAGCAGTTGATTGTTCATGTGAACAGCAGTCACTTGAACCATCACTGCAGAAACTTCAAAGCCATGTCCAGTTTCAATATACAGCAGAAGAAATTTCCAGTCAGAAATGAAAAGTAACAAAATTGTTTTGTTTTAATCAAATCTGGAAAAAAGTAAAATACCCTAAAAATTAAGAGAACAGTCCCCCTGAACTCTGATGTTGTCCGAGCTGATTAAGCTTAAACACTTAATTTTTTATGCCTTGTGCATAATTTTCCCATATTCTGTTTGACTTCTGCCTTTGCATACAACATCCATCCATCCACTAGAATCTGTCAGTCCTAAACTGATGTATTATGAATAGATGTATTATGCTAGAAGAATTAAAACTGATCATACTTCTGATAGATCAGAAATGCCATAATAGATTATTTTTCTTTTTGCTACATCCCTTACATTGCTTTTAGAATATATTGATTCCTTATAAACTAAAAGATATGATCCAAAATCAATGGAATTAGTGCTGTTCATTTTTAGTGGAAGATAGTCAAGAACATTTTATTTGTGTTTCAATGCAAACAAAGACATCTAATAAGTTGCATCATGTCCTTTTTAAAAACAAGAGTCCCATGTAATCTCCCATATGGGGGAGAAACAACTTTATTTAAAAAATGTGCCTGGGCTAGAAATTCATGATCACAGTTAAAAATGTGTAAAGTAAAATTAACAGATTCATAACTGATTCATACTCATGATACTCACATATTCCCTATATTAGAGAATATTAGAGAATATATTAGAGTATTAGAGAATACTATACTATACTATACAAATGGTCTCCCCCAAACCTGACCTAGCAGCCAGCTACTACAGCAATTGACAGGAGTTAGTTCTCCTGTCTGTCTAGATGCGCCATACTGACCTTTCTACTCCTCTCCCATGAGTGATCTCTGGTGTGTAAGGAGGAATTGTGTAGGGATCCTGCTTCTGATTGTCACAACTTGAATTGATGGTAGAATAGGGTGGGAACAGCTCTGCTGTGTCCTGATTGACATATCCTTGTTGCTTCCAGTAGTTGCTGCCTGGTAAGTCAGGATTGTGGGTGTCAGGCCAAAAGACATTATTAGCAAAGGTAGTTCTTGTATGTCAAAAAATGACAAGTCTGGGCTTCTTAAAATGTGCTTTTGATACACAGCCAAAACCTATAGGTATCCACCTTGGAACCCTGCAATTTATCCACTGCTAAGAAAACACAGGGAGTTGCCACATGATAGGCATAAGAGCACAGTTAGCATATGGCCAGAAGCCAGAATTCATCTAGCAAAATTTTCGACAGCCTATGTGTTCACCTTCATTAACCTATTTCCACAGAGAATATAGAGATCACTCCAAATTGCTTTCTAACATCTCTGTTTTTAGCACTGGCAGGCCCTTCCATTCATTTCCTACTAAACCCACAATCTAGTCACAGTTACCTAGATCTGTGCTTTATGCCCCATTTATCACACTGAAACATCCTCCTTCCCTCTTTTCCTATCTTTTGTTCTTACACACATTCTAAGCCACAAATGAAAAATGCTTAGTTCTTTGCCAGCTTTATAGGCATTCAAAACTAAATAGCAAGTTTCTAATTGTTTAATTAAGCATGAAGAAACATTAACTATTATAATATCCCATCCATCGTTTTACTGCCAGTGCACAGTTGATGTAAATCCTCACTTATCTTTCTCATGAGGGAGAATGGAACAATCTAAGAATTTTTCTCCTCACTGGAGGAGACAGCAAGAGAACAAGAGGTTTTTTGACATTTTTGGAGATGGATTTGCATTACCACAGTGATTTTTTAAATTTATTTCTTGTGTGCAAACCATGCAAATAATTTTTAGGCAAATCATTATTGCTGCTATTTCTGTAAACGAGATATGTATATGTATGTATGTATGTATGTATGTATGTATATGGATGTATGTGTATATATATATGCACCTAGGATAGGTTGTTTGTTCTTTTTGATCTATGTTCCAGTCCTTCTACACATGCTGTGCATCTGCTTTGCTAATAAAGGGAAAAGAGGCTAGTTGCAGAGCTTTTCTAAATAAATCAGAGAACTTAATGGGAAAAAAGTTCTTTTGCTCTCTCACAGGAATTTAAAAAACAACTTCACTGAAGAGGTTTTGACAGGATATCTGGCACCCTTTTCTCACTGATGGAAAAAAAAATTGCAGCAAATACTCTGTACACCCACTAGTAAACTGAGGAAACAAAAGTTAAGATATGTACATTAAATGTAATATTGTAGAGATTTTCATTATTTTCTTCATCCTTCTCTTAAATTATGAGAAGTCGAAGACAATACCTGGGCTACCAGTGCTCTATGCCTATATATATGTATGTATCTGTTATATGAACAGAACAAAACAGAAAACTAAGAACAGCATACTGAGTTTGAAGGATGACATAGTATTAATGCCACAAAAACCAAAAGAATAATTGAGTCCAAAATAAAACATACCAGTCCATGGTGTTATTCATGGACAACACCAATTTTCACATGATGGCCCTTGTAAGCAGTTCATTAGATTATTCAGATACTATACTATAAAAATGGTCTCCAATATTTTATAAACTCTGATGGATTATTAAGAATCCATTAATTAAACCATTTCTTGGAAAGATGCATGCATGTAACAGATGTCCATAAGAATAATAACAGAATCATCTACTCAAAACAGGAGAACAACCTTGGATTGGAATTACTAAGATGACTACGCTGGAGCAGGCACAGGGGAAGTATGGCCTTGCTGATTGCATGAGAGCCATGGGCCGTACTTCTGTGGTCCCAAAAACCCCTTGCCAACCCTATCAGGTCCCCACCTCCCATTTTGAAAAAAAAATCCAGTGCATTTTTGGGGCTATTTTCCAAGAAGGTTCCTGAAACATGTAACCTACCCACCCCAAACATTTAGATTTCATTGAAGTTGTTCCTCAAATGGCAACCAGAAGTGATACAACATCATGCCCTGATACTGTTTTGAAAGGGACTGTGGGTGATAACTCATGAGTAGGGTCAGAGGAGCATTGGTCCTTACACAGCCCTGAGCTAGAGATACTACTGTAAATGTACCTTATTAGCTTAACTGATGGGAATATGTGAGCACAAGTTTCCTTTTTTAGACACTGTAAGAAATAAGGGTAACCAAAATAAGAAATGATCGTACTTTGACAAAACTATTTCAGTATTTGCAAGAGCCATTTTTGAATTAGAATGTTCAGTTTTATTTATGTAGGTATATTCTAAAACAGGAAAGGTCCTTTAGGAATACACTGATCAAAGCTGAAGCTGAAGTATCAGTGATAAATTGACCAAGTACATTAAAAAAATTCTTCAAAGGGAGAGGAAAATACCTGCCACCAGTACCTGCCTTGTACTTTTGGGTACAGTAAATATATGCTAGTGTAGTTACACAGAATCCCACTGTTACACAATGGATTATGCAGCAGGCACTATAGCCTTCTCTCCAAGGTCTAAGTAGCGTCCCATCCAACACATCAAAAGTGTAAAAGAGAATTGTGAGTGTGTACAACTGAGCATACCAGGAACTGTAGCTATCCAAGGAAAACTGCTTGGTCAATAGCTTTTTTTCAGCTAGTGTAGTGCCAGCTTGGCGTAGTGGTCTGAGCACTGGACTACAACCCTGGAGACCAGGGTTTGATTTCTGGATCAACCACAGAAACCCACCGGGTGACACTGGGCACATCACACACACTCAGCCTCAGAAAACCCTGTGACAGACTCACCTGACGATTGCCGTAAGTCAGAAACAACTTGAAGGCACACACAACAACAACAGCAATGCACCAAGGAGGCAACTTTAGTTTATGTATGAAGCTTTGAATAAGGTTCTTCAGAATTATCATTCTTTATAGCAGTCACCAAATGTGTACCTTACTCAGCATGAAAAGGGATACCCAATGGACAAGGTGCAGAATGTGGGATAGCTACAGTGGAAATGGACACTGGCTCAAATGACTTTTAAAGGGATTAGACAAATTCACAGAGATCTCTAAACAGTTCATAGGTATGGTTATCTGAAATATCTATGTTAAGAGGCAGTGTGCTGCTGAAACACATATTGCTAGGAGGAGGCCAATGGTGAAGAAGGGTTACTGCCTTCATGCTATATTTTTCAATTCCATCAAAACCTTGGCTTGGCTCTATAGGAAAACAGGATGCTGGATTAGATGAGCCTTTGACTGGGCAGCAGGGCTTCTCTTATGGCTACAATTTTGGATGCAAAAGCTGTGTACTGTGGTGTATGCCTGCTTTGGCCTCTCCCCACTTTCCCCCAGGATATTTTATCTGCCTGTAAATCTTCAGTTTCCATAGAAACAGAAGTACTGTAATAAAGTGAAGACAAAAATATTGTATTCTGTCAACGTAGATTATTTTTCTTGTATGAGGACACACACCCAGGGCTCTGTGTTACTTACTCACTTTTGACTACAGTTCCTCCCCTGTCAGATTGATCTACTATTAATGAACACTGCAATCCCATAACCTTCTTCTCCTTTCTTATTTCTTAGCTACCTTTGTTCTCTCAGGGGGTGGGGGGTGGCTAAGCCTGTTCCAGATACAGTGAATATGGCAAGCCAATCAAAAGGTTTTTGTTCTGTTTTGGCTACACAAGTGGCACTAGAAAGAAACTATTGTCAAAAAAGAGTGATAGCATATCAAACTCTTCAGTTTCTAGCATGTTTAATTCTTGTGGTCCTTCAATTACTCACATTGCCCTACCAACAAGACAACGTTTGTGACATGTTCTGAACAAAATACTCATATTTCTTGTTTATTTTACTCAAAAGATTTGTGTATGCTATTGCTCTTGGAAATGCAGAAACTAAAGGAAACATATTCTAGTTCTGGCCCATTGTCAGAGAAATCCCTGGGAAGGTGCCTCTCTGCCTCCCAGGAGAAACTTATAATACAAAGATCAGACTACCCGCATCCATTGCCCAAAAAGCAGCAGCTATATAGAATGTGCTTCTCTACTCTCAGTCAGAAAGAAAGCTCAGCTCCAGTATTTGCTTCCTCTTCCCTCTGTATTCCAGCAGGGATTATTTAGGAAATGTTTGAAGTATTTTGAGTGATAAATAATACTAATAAATAAATAACAGCACTACTTAAGTAGGAGTCTTTTAATCCAATTCCAACCATACATTTCTAGGATACAGCAGGCATAACCAGAAACCCCTCTTTACCTCTCCATCAGCCTCTCTGAACTCCCTCGCTCCTCAATATACTACCCTTTAAAATCTCTATCTTAAAGAATCTGGAAGTTATCATATCTCCTCTCAAATAGGAAGTCCCACTGGACAAGTATTGGCTTTTTGAGCTGCAGAAAGCTCCTACAACATGCTGTTTTCTAAGTCTAATTATGTCTTTGGTCACCTTGAATAAGCAAGCACTCTCTTCATGGCACATTTTTCAGATGAAAACATTTTTGATGTACATTTTTCAAACATATGCTTTTAGCTCTTTTTTTGGCTGAAATGCACCATAAGGTTAGAGATAGATAAACAAACTGCAAACTATGATTGAGTTTACAAGTTATGAATTGGGTGTTCTCACATAACAATGGAAACCAAACACATTTCTCACCTGTCTCTGCTTTTCACGCACTGCTTAGCATGTACTGTATAATTCTCAAAATATGACAGATCTTCCTTCAGATGTTCAGGGAAAGATTCAAGTGTTTCCTTTCAGGTTTATTTATTTATTTGCAAACAGGCAGGAGTCCAGCCCTTTTAACAAATCAATGTTCCATGTGCCATTGTGCATCTCCCACTCATTTGTACTGACTAATGATTCAAGGAGCAGTAGAAGGATTCCCTGTTTCCACAAGGGAATGCCAGGCAACAGATGTGCATGAGCCTTTCTTCTTCCATCTGCTTTGCTTTTATTTGCTTACTGCCTCACAGTTCTGGGAGTGTGCAGGATGACTATTAATACATTATTTTGGAGCTAACACTAATATGTTATTCTCTGAGATCTATAAGATATTCCAGCAATAAGAAGGGCAGATCAATAGTGACAAAATGTGAAAAGACAAAAGCATGCAATGTAAAACCAAAATGACAAGATTCCTGAAAACTATATGAAAACTTCTTGGAGCAAATCCCAGTTGGAACTACATATACAGCATTTTCAATTAATTTACTTTTTTACCTTATCAACAAAACCAGATATCATGTGAATTTCCTGAAACTGTTACCCGTCAGCCAAAATCTACTCGTTAACAAAAATAAAGTGGATTTTATAACTTTTTTTTAAAAAAATTCCAATTAGAAGTTGACCCTGCCAGAGCCAAAATGTTGTAAGAGTACCCCATCTTCCAACAAAGAGAAAGGGAAACTATATAACTAATTTAAGTACTTTTGATGTCTCACTGATTTTAATTGGTCAAGTATACAGTAAAGATTCTCATTTAATTTCAAAAGACTTCAAAATGAATTATGTCTCCAATTTTTTTCTTAATAGGAAATCACATCAGAATTTTTCCCAAAGCATTTAGCACAAATGAGCATCTGTACATTATCTGCCAACAAGAGAGGTAAGAGTATCCCTCAGTGTAATGACTTTCTGATGAGATATGGTGAGGAAATATAGACAAAAGATGTGCTAGCATGGATTTGAATTTGTGTCTCACTCTACATATGTTGTGGTCCACAATACTCTCATTTTTTCAAGCCAAGGGAGGGGGAGGATACTAGACCCTTTCCATGAGTATCATCACAACAGCAGAGATGCTGCTGCTAATCATCACTGTTTAATAAGTGCCTAAGCTTTAATATAAGCACAGAGAGCAATAAAGAGAAATAAAACAAGGATCCTATACTCCAAAAGACAAAAACTAAAGAAATAAGAATCACAAAGAGAAAAAAATGTGAAGAATAGGAAGCTGTGATGCCAAGGGGATTACAGCAGGGGTGGTGTAAAATATCAAACATCTCCCATATTCTCAAAAATACAATGGGATCTCAAAATATCAAACATCTCCTGTACTTTCAAAAACATAGTGGGGTCTCCATATATGCAGGGATTCTGTTCCTGGAACCCCCAGGTATACTAGAAATTGTGAATGCTTACATCCCATTATATTCAATGGGGGTGGCGGCGACATGCATGTAGACACTTCAGTGTGTCCATATGCACATTGTCACTAGTTTAGATATAGGACACAACTCTTCGTGGTCTCTCAAAATTTTGGATTTGGTTGTTACAGATAATGAGAACCCACTGTATGTGCTATTTCAAAAATATTTCAAGTTTAAGGCAGGCTCAAAAAGGGATTTCCCATCTATTCTACTACTATAGTGGTAATACTATCATGGCTATAATTATCAAAACAGGAAGGATGAAATGCTTATGATCAATAAAGATATCCTAAGTTATCCTGGTCTTTAATGCCTTTATAAGGCATCTGAGCCTTACTTCATTGCTCGAGGAATCTTCTTGCAAACTAATCCAATCCCTTTGTTGCTTACATCAGTTGTTTCACCATCTAAGGAGCAAGGAAAGTGCATGAAAAGTAAGTTTAAAAAAGAATATATTATGAAACATCATTCCTGTTCACAGGACACATCTGCCTAGGTTTCTTGGATTTGGGGAGTTTGAGAGAACACGGTATAAGCTTAACTCTGCCCCTAAACCAAAAAGGGATTTTGATTACAGTATCATTAGGAATCATCCCCACTCTTATCTTTGTTTTCCATCAGCTGATACTCACTTATAGTGTGTTTGATCCTACATGTAGTATATCATCACCATGACTAGAAGCCATCAACAGCCTTATCCTTTATGAATTTGTCTAAGCTCCTTTTCAAACCTAAACTGATGGCTGTTGCCAAATCTTATCAGAAAGAATTCCATAGTTTAACAATGTGGCCGGCAAAGAAATAATTCTTTTTGTCTGTTCTAAATCTCTCATTATTCAGCTTAATTGGATGATATAAATCTTTACACTGTGTGACAGTACTGTTTGAGCCCAAATTCTACTTTTATGAAAGAGAAAAATGTGTTTCTATCCATTTTCTCCACACTGTGCATAATTATCAGGAACTTTTGGCATGGGACTTCTCATTCTTAACATTCTATCATGTTGCCTTTATTTTTTTAAAAAAATAATCGAAGAAACCCCAGATAAGGTATTCTTTCCTCATGTGTGAATTGTTCAAGTCCTTGGAATATTTTGACCATGTTTCTCAACTTCTACAATACCATTTTTGGGAGGAGGGTGCCCAGAATTTTACACAGTATTTTGAGTATGATCAAAATGCATCCTTGAATGAAGATATTATAACTGCAAATTCATGTTCTGAATATAAAATGACTTCTTGCCATGCTGACCTGTTAAATTTTCTGGTTGAGCCAGACAGTCGGGATAGAAAAAAAAATACTCAACAATATTTGAAAAAATAGTCAAAACTTGTCTCTTGAGCAGTGGAAAACCCTGTTGAGAAGAATCCTGGACTGACAAGAATCTTTTCTCTTTGCGACTTAGGCCACTTCCACACTATACTGTTACAGTCCTATTATTCCACTTTCAACATCCTATAGAATCCTGGGATTTGCAGTTTAGGGAGGGGCCTTTAGAATTCTCAGCAAAAGAATTCTTTGGCCTCCGTAAACTACAGACCTCAGAACATGCCACTCCAGACCTTCTTCCAATTTGAAGCATAGAGACTGATGGCAACTCTTTGAGCACTGTTTTGCAACCAATTATAGAACCATCTGGCAGTGTTCCTATCTATTCCAAATTTTGTCAGTTTGCTAATCAAAATACAATTGGGGATTTTTGCTGAAATCCAGAGAAAAGACATCCACAGCATTTCCACCATCGGCTAAACCAGTGACCTGGTCAAAAAAAGATAGGTTAGTTTGGCAGGCTTTGTTCTTGACAAACCAATGCTGAATCCTACTAATCACTGCATTGTCATCAAGATACTTACAGATGGGCTCCTGTATAATCCATTCACATATTTTACCTGGTATTGAGGTCACGCTGATCCATTTGGAGTTTCCCAATCTTCTTTTTTTGCCTTTTTTTTTAAAGAGAATGGTAATGTTGTCTCATTTCCAATTCTTTGGCACTTCTCCCATTCTTCAAGATTTTTTTGAAAATGATGGTAAGTGGATAGGTAAGTATGTCAGCAAGTTCCTTCAATACTCTGGGATGCAGTTCATCTGGCCCTGCAGATTTGAACTCATTTAGGTTAACAAGGTGATTTCAGATTAACTCCTTCTCGGTCTTGATTTGCAACCAGATTCCTTGTGAAAGTCTCTGCTGATGCATGTAAGCACATAACCCTCTTTTTGGGAATTTTTTTATAAAACAAAATAGGTATTGAGGAGTTCTTTCTTATCATTGTGATCTGTTAGGATTTTACCATCCTTGCTGAGCAGCAGTCCCACCATTACCTTCATTATTCTCTTGCCTCAAACATATTTGGGGGAAAAAAACACTTTTATTGGTCCTTACTTCCCTAGGTAGTCTCAGCAATTTTGGACCTTAGCTCAGAATATTCCAGCAAGCGTAGGCTAAAGATTTGTATTCTTCTTTGGCGATTCATCTTTCCTTCCATTCCTTACACTTGGTCTTCTTTCTTTTCAATTCCTCCTTGACTTTATTGTGCAGCCACATTTGCTTTTTCAGATGTATCTCATATTTCTTCTTCCACAGAAATGTTTGGGATTGTGCTTTTATCAGTTCCTTCTTCATGAAATCCCACCCACACTAGGTGTCCTTTTCCTTTAGCATCTCAAGCCATGGGATTCCACCCAGTATTTCCCTAAGCTTGATAAAATCAGTTTCGTGAAATCCAAGGTCCATGTTTGACTATATTCTTCTTTGGCCTGCCCCGTAATCATGAATTCTACCATTACATGGTAACTCTCCCCTTAAGTATCAACTGCTTTTGATTCCAGTGATCAACCCTTCCCTATTGGTTAAGATCAAGTGTAAGACTGCTGATCTCTTTTTCTTCCTCCACCTCTTGAAAGAAGAAATTATCTTCAAGGCAAATCAGGAATTTGTTGCAGAGTCTATGCTTAGCAAAGCTAGTCTCCCAGAAGATATGGGGATAATTGAAGTCTCCCATAACTACCAGTTCTTGCTTCTTAAAGATTTCTGAGATTTGTTTCAGAAATGCATAACCTACCACCATCTGCATCAATACATCTCCCAACTGCTATGTGTTGTCTTCTCTCCTCCCCTGGTATAGGCAAATATAATATCTATGCAAAGCACAGAGGATCCCCATGGGTACTATACAAGTATGCATATTTTAAGGACAAAAGCTGGTAATGCTTCAAGAAAAAATGTGAAACATTTGTGTGATATATAAGATTCAGTTTTGATAAACTACAGCCAAAATCCCATTTTAGTAGATCTAGTAAATAAGTGTTGCCTTACCAACATCCTATTAATTCATTGTGTCTACTTCAGTTAGGGCTAACAACTGGATTTAATTTTAACTGTTGTTAAGTGAGAGAGATTTACTTACTATCATTCCTAATGTACTGACACAGCATCCAGAGCTTGATATAGTAGTATGTGATAGACTCATTGTCTATTTCCTAAATTAATTATAGGACAGTTATCTTTAAAAATATAACATTGCTTTCCTAAATGGTACAAGTTGTTCTACTGATTAAATTTTGTTCTTGTGTGCCTTCAAGTCATTTCCAACTTATGGGAAACTTTAAGGTGAAACTATCATGGTATTTTCTGGGGCTGAGAATGTGTGACATGCCCAAGGTCAGCCAGTGGGTTTCCATGGCTGAGCAGGGAATTGAACCCAGGTCTCCAGGGCCATAGTCCCATGCCCAAACTACTACATCAGTGATTGAATAGACATATGTTAATGATCAGATCTGCACTATTGTTCAAACAAAATGAGGAGGAAAACAGTAGTTTAATTATTTGAGCTAAGTTTTCTTGTGATGTTTGAAAACAGGGATATAAATTGGCTGAACTGAAATAATCTACCCTGTCAAATAAACATTGTAAGCAGTGTTTCTGTTGCTGGTACACCCCAAAATGAGAGATTTGGGGCACAGGTGGGAGAGGTCTTGAATCTCCTATAGAAAAGGCTCCATCATTTCTCCAAAGTTTTTAGCATCATGGAGAAGACCCTCCAGAAACAAATCTCTTAGCTATATACCAAAATAGTAATAATTAAAAAAACAATGAAGCATAAGAAAAAGGTAAGACTTCTACCAAACAGTGTGAGCAGGCAGGACTTTAGGAGTGAGAGATGATCTGCCATTTCACTCTCCAAATCCCACATGGAATCTATCTGCTTGTAATTAAATAGCAACAGGATTTGCTTAGGAAAGCACTTACCATGTCACATAAATAGACATCTATGTTCAAACAAGGTAACATCTCTCACTATCTCCACTATCACATTGTCTAAACCCTTCAGACATGTTATTCCTTAGCATTGTTAACTATCTTACTTTTACAGATAGTAAAATGAAATGCAGAGAGAATGATGGCAAGATTTGGGGAAAGTGATGGCTTTAAAAATGGATAAAACCTGTACTTAATTTAAACAGGCAACGATGTCTGTTCAATTCAGTTTGAACATAATTCAAATACAACCTTTTCTGCACAAGTCTTAGAATTTCTATTCAAAAGTAAGGTCCAATGAAGGCAATTTAACTTTTACTTCTAGGTAAGTACATACAGGATAGCAATATCAAATCTTTTGAATATTGATTTGATGATCACTTTAAAAGTGTTACTTATTTTAGAAAGCATCCACATTAGAATGAATGAGCACCATTTGCCTTCAGTAACTCTAACAGGACAATAAGTAGCTGAAAGGAGTCACCAGAGTAAAGCTTGATGAAATACCAGCTAGAGCTTGAATAGATTCAAAGAACATATATGCTAATCAGGCAGGACTAAGAGATCCAGCCAAACCAGATAGGCCAGGGAGGATCAGACATAACTCACCTGCCTGTTGGCCTGAGCAAAGTAATCAGCAGCAGCTGGGACAAGCAACAAATAACACTGTAAGAGCTGTGCAGGAGGCTGATTGAAAAGGTGGGAGAAAGAAGCACTGGGCCAATAAAGGTCCAGTTTGGTTGTGCAAGCAAACTGGACAGGCAGAGCTAGCAGCAGTTGTGTGAGTTGGAACAGACAGCTGGATGAGCATCCAAACAAACTCAGCAGTTCCAGGAATCATCCTGGCTCTAGGAAAGCTTGCAAGTAACAGGCTCCCACATGGTCCTCAAAGGGCATGGTTAATGGCACTTATTTCTGAGATGGCAGGAAACTAGTGGGAATCACCTGCCTATTTGTTCAGGTATTTCTAAGCCCCAGAAAGAGGAAAAGTGGGTGTAACGGCTGAGGATCTTCTGACTCTTTGAGAGAAAAATACAGATTTACCAAGGTATCATGGAATAATGATGCCTCTTGAAATACAATGGAGGAGTAAACTAAGTATTTATAAACCTTGTATTGTGTGAGTCCATGAACTTTTTAAGGAGCGGGGGTTATTTAGCATTCTCCTCCCAGAGAAGTCAGCACAATGGCAATCAAATCCACATTACATCATCCTGTTCATGGCATGATTCCCAATGAACTAAAATAACCGATGTGATTAGCAAGGAGATAATGTAGTAATGAGACCTAAAATCACCAGAGCAGTAGCTAAAACAGAGAAATGATTGTCCAGCTCTGACTTTAAGCACTGTTCTGATACACTGGAGTCCAGCTCATCATAATCTGGGAGCGTGTGAGCCATGATTTAAGGAAAGGCAAATTCATTACTGTGAAGTCAGAAATACTGTCAGGAGGATGGGTCAGGGGAATTATGTTAATCAACACCAGGATCTAATGATTCAGCAGTAAATCTGAGTGTGCTAAATAGCAGCATAAGACTTTGAACACAGATCTCCTGGGACAGGTGCTGTTTCCAGTGCTTGGTCAAAACTAACGCACTGCTTATAATGCTGAAGACTCCTAGATTCACCCAACATTCCAGATGTATCTACCTACAATATTCTGAGATTGACCCCTCCCCAAATAACCCTAGCCCCTCTGCCTAAGCTTTCCTCAGAGGCTGGTAAGCTGCTTCTCTTTTCTAGAGCCTGAGCTGTCTTGACTAACAGGAGAGAGAGCTGGCTGGTCTTTCATTGTCTTATTAGGAGTTTGAATAGTTTTAACCCTTTCCTACTGACAAGGGAAGCCTGGGTCCTCACCTGATGAAGAGACCTTGATCAGGGATGGATGGCATCAATAGTGAACAGGATATATTTTTAGAGAGATAGGAGTTAATATTTTCATAACTTTTGGTATTCAAAGAGATTATCTTCCCCAAAGCTTCTTTTTCATTGAGCCTAAATTTTTAAATGGGAAGAGCAGTTCATTGGCATTCAAGGGAACTAAGCATACATTATTCTAAATCTCTTTTGATAATTCAGTTGTAAGCATAGTTTGGCATGAGACATTGTAGACAACACTGAAAAATGTACTAAATGCACCAACAATGGGGAAAAAACTGTCAGGAAGACTGATTTTTCCCATTTGGGATTCATGTATGCATAATATGATGTTTTATAAACCTCTCGAGAACAGAACCAAAAAAGCACACACACTTGCAGTAGTTTGCAAAATTATTAATCTGAACTGAGTTTCTTTTTTTCCCCTCCCTGATTTCTCATCGATGTAAGCAAGAAGAACTATTTCCAGTAATTACTAGAGTGTTACAGATTATTACCATTGTTGTTATTATTTTGCCTCAAGCAGGAAGCTTGAAGCCAGGAAAAAAAATAGAAAAATAAGCACATCAAAGAAGGTTTAAAAAGAAACCCATTCATTTCAGACCAAGGGAGGAAATATTCCAATCAATTCCAAAGGGAGGCTGGGAGGGCTGAATGGGAAATGGCAGCTGAAGAGCAATAGAGTTACTTCAGAGCTGTTTCTGTTAACCAGAGCTTTGAGGCTGTCTGGCTTTAGAATTCTGAGAAAACATCTGATTATCCACTCAATGTAAATCAAGAGTTACTTCACTAAAGAGAATGGGATAATACTGCTGCCCTTCCAGCTGATGGAGAGACAAAAATGTAGATCAACAATGAGAAAGTATAGGAACAGCAAAATCTGAAGATTATGTTTGGTCACACTGTGGTACACTTTGCGTTCAAATAACTTTATTGTCAATTCAGGAAGTTACAAACAGCTGGCTATTTCTAAAGAATATTCTGTGAGCAAATGTGCATGGCATACATTATATAAATTGAAAGCTTTTGCAATAAATAATAATTTGGCTGTACTTCCATGAAGGGAAGAAACATATGGGTAATTTCAACTTCTTAATTCTCTAACTAAATACCCTAAAGGCATGAGATCTCATCTGATCTCGGAAGCTAAACAGAATCAGCTCTAGTTAATACCTGGATGGGAAACCTCCAATTAATAACAAGTGTTGTAGCTATATTTCTGATGAAAGAACTGGCCTAAGAAATCCCTTTGAAATCCATGGGGTTACCATGAGTCTACAGACAACCTGAAGGCACATACACACAGTTCTCTGACTAAGCAGCTAAACATCACTCAGGTCCATTTTCAGGACATGTTTGAGCTGAACCTGACAGATTAGGGTTCAACATCATCTTCAGATCTTTCTTACATGATATTTATTGTAAATTACTAAACTTAAATTTATTGTAAATTACTAAACTGACTTAATAATCTTCAATCCTTGTGTGACTTGATTCTTAATTTTTGAAATTAAAAATAAATTTAACACACAGAAAGTTTCAACTCCCCCTCCCTCCATACCAAGGATATCCTTGAAAAACACATTTTCCCTAGACTTCCATGTCCTATCTCTATGGCTGGATAAAGAAAACTGTAAAATACTTTATGGAATTGTAAAATACATGGAATTTGGCATATTAGTAAGAGAAAAATTCATAAGTATTTTTTCATACCTCTGAATTCAAGTTTTGCTCCATGCAAATATGGAAACTGAACATAGCTCAAAAATTATGGGCATTTCTCCTTTTCTCTGGAACTTTTGAACTAAATCATACAAGATCTAGATTATACAAAAGGGAGTATTTGTAGCACAGTGGCAGTTTTCCTCTGAACATTCTACATGTGAGAAATACTCTAGAAATGTAAGAATTTGCAGAATGTAAGAGTACCCTCCTGCCATTATTCTGGGACTTAGGGGTTTCTCATTTACCATAAAAGTCCTACTCAGATCAACCAAACTCAGGGCCATGGCTTCCTTGACTGAGTCTAACCACCTGAAATGCTCTCTTCTTCTTTTCCTTACAGTCTGCCAACCATCATTGTCTCCTCTAGTGAATTATCTTCTCATGATATTACCTATTTACAACAATCTCAGTTTAGTCATCTAAGCTTCTAAGCAGAGTTCAGACTTGATTTGTTCTAGGATCCATTTATTTGTATTTTTGGAAGTTCAGGGTATTCACAGTATTCTCTTCCAGCACTACATTTCAAATCAAATGATTTTCTTTGTATCAGCTTTTTTTGCTGTCTAGTTTTCACAACAAACCATTGAAACTGGAATATTTGTCATAAACACGCTGAAAAAAATTTGTGGTACTGAACGATTGCTAAAATTTAGAATTGCTTACTGTGTGGAGTTCCCCAAGTCTCTCCATAATGATTTCCCATCCCTGCCTTTGCGGCAGTATTTACTCATCAAGGAAGCTTCATTTATTTTTAGTTCCAACTCAGATGCCTGGCACAATCAGGCCACTAAAACTAACACACAGATAGCCTAGCCACAATTACCAAAAATATATGCCAGATAAAGTCTTTAGAGCTTCCCGAGGATGCTTTATCACAGACTGTGTGAAGCTAGCCACAGCTGGTGAGCTTAAGTGGATTTCTCATTTGACCTCATTAAGAAAGGGCATTAAAAGTTGTGTTGAACTCATCAGCATTTACTTACATGCTTGGTACTTAGTATATTAGCATTGACCACAGTTTCATAATACCACCCAACAAAACAAGTAGCAGAGGAAAATTCCACAAATAAAGTAAGAATGTCAGTATATGAATAGAAGTATATTCAACACAGACTTTGGATATATGCTTTATACAGATAGCAAGCAGATATGAGAAGCAGCCAGTGTGAAAACAAATAAATAAATAAACCCACAGTCTTAAGCACTGAAATGGTAGATTGTCACACTAAAAACAACAAAGAATGAATCTGAAAGAAAACAACCAATGTGAATTCAGGTTCTGAGATAGTACAGATTCATCCTCCAAGCCACCAGGACCTTGTCTGTAACTTGTAATCTTTCAGGAATGACATTTTATAATGATTCTCCACACGGTTATCTTTCCCTACCACTCTTAGTCATTCCCCTGCAGTTCTTTTCATTTCAAAATGACTCAGTACTGTCTAGGATTTTTTGCTTTTCAGTGTACAGTGTCATTTTCTGCCACAAGCTGACAACATCCTAGGATTCTTTAAGACTTTCCCTAAACATCACATAGGAAAAAATGAAACTGCTGGCCTACAAGCACAGTTACTGTTCTTTAGTCATTCAAAGTCAGAAATACTGATGTCCTTCTTGGCTGACTACTTAGTGAGAAGTTATTTAAGAGTAGCGCTTTACTGCTGGGAACAGGTTCAAACTCATAATAACTTACGGCAATCAAATCTACATATAGGAAGGGGAGATGCTTCTCCCCCATCAAGACAGAAGCAGCTATGTTTCAATGTGTTCAATGTGTGACCTATGAACATGAGGGCATCATTTTGTTCAACAGCTTGATCATCACCTCCCATCCTAATCCATCTCACATTTATATACAAGGATGGCTTTCTACTGCATGGATATTCTTATCCATGGAATTTATTGTTATTGTGTGCCTTTCTGACTTACGGTAGCCATAAGGCGAACTTATCATGGAGAGTATCTATTTAAAAAAAACAAAAAAAAAACCAACCCTATTACATGTTTCCTAAAAGCACAGCAAATTTGTCCCACACTCCAGAATAGCTGTTATTCATACCATGCATGATATACCTAGTCTTGAATGCCCTGTTGGGGTGAAATGTGACCAAATATAGAGAGAGCTTGTTCAAAAAGTACATAGTAGTGTTCCATCAAGACAAGAGTGGGCAACCTGTGGATTTGCAGTGCTTAGGCCCATCTTTTAAGGCCATGCCTTCACTACTCCACTGATATTCCACCATGTTGATGAACTTTTGATGGCACAACAGCAACCAAAAATCCAGAATCTTGTCCTAAAATAAGACACATGACGAATACACACTTTGTTTTGAAGCCAAAGTGTACCTTGCCTTCTAGAAGTGCACATTCACCTTCAAAAGAAACCATACCTTCCTTTTAAAGCAAGCTTCTTTTTCTTTCAAAAAAAAAAGGGAAAAAAAGAAAAAAGAAATAGTGGCAGTGGGGTTTGCAGATGGTTGTGGTAGATTTGCAAGGTGCACCTGAGCTACAGAGCATGGTCTGCTCCTTGTCCCCTGTGTACAGAATGTAGTTCTCTCACTGCGTATTCTAGAACACACAAGATGAGCCGTCTCTATGAATTTTGCCCAACTTTACCAGTGTGGCAGAAGATGTACACACCAGGTGCAGAGTTAAGCCTTAAGGCAGTGGTATCCAACCTTTGGTACTCCAGGTGTTTGGGACTTCAACTCCCAGAAACCCTAGCTCTTTGGTTAACAATCAGGAATTCAGGGACCTGAAGTCCAAAACACCTGGAGGACAAAAGGTTGGACACCACTGCCTTAAGGTGTCTGCTAGACTGTTTTCATCTATAGATAAACCTCCCCTCCAGCCTGCTCTGGAAGGCACAGGGAAGGTAGGCAACATTGATAATTATTATTATTTCCTGCATTATGACCTGATCCCATCTAAAATCAATTTTTGCTATGGCTTATTTCACCTAACATAGAGTATTTTCAGCAAAATAATCTGGGTTTCCCCAAACTACTACCAGAACAGATGGAGGGGAAAGAAGCAAGCCAAAAATTAATCTTCTTCAAAAGGTATTTACTTTTAAACTTTAAATTACAACATTAAAATTGAATTAATTAAAGGTATCTGAAGAGAGTAATATTGTGTTAAAATTGAATAATTAATAGATGTCCTTTTTCAGCCAAACAGTAGAAATATCAAAATCAAGGGGACATTCTACACACTTAGAAATACTTCATGGAAAGAGTTAAACTGTGCCAATAAGGAGGAAAAATGGAAGGCATCTGAAGAAACCAGAATGGTTGACTAAAGAACTCTCAGCTGAGCTAAGAGTTAAGAGAAACACGTATAGGAAATGGAAGAAGGGGGAAACCACCAAAGAAGAATTTAAGCAAGTAGCCAGGAGATGTAGGGAGGAGGTCAGAAAGGCTAAAGCACAGAACGAACTTAGGCTGGCCAGAGACATTAAAAACAATAAAAAGGGTTTTTTTAAATATGTCCGCAGCAAAAGGAAAAAGAAGGAGACAGTAGGGTCGCTACGCAGAGAAGATGGCGAATTACTCACAGGGGGGAGAGAAAAGGCAGAGCTACTTAACACCTTCTTTGCCTCCGTATTTTCCCAGAAGGATACAAGCACTCAACCTGGCGGTAGGGGAGCAGGGGAGGAAGCAGAGGAAATGAGGCACTTAATAAGTAGAGAGGTGGTACAGGAATACCTGGCCGCATTGGATGAATTCAAGTCTCCAGGGCCAGATGAATTGCATCCTAGGATATTAAAAGAGCTGGCAGAGGTCATTTCGGAACCGCTTGCTATAATTTTTGAGAAATCTTGGAGGACAGGAGAAGTTCCAGCAGATTGGAAGAGAGCAAATGTTATCCCCATCTTCAAGAAGGGAAAAAAAGAGGACCCAAATAATTATCGCCCAGTCAGCCTGACATCGGTACCCGGAAAGATCCTGGAGCAGATCATTAAGCGTTCAGTTTCTAATCATTTAGAAAACAACGCAATAATCACGAGAAGTCAACATGGATTTCTCAAAAATAAGTCATGCCAGACTAATCTGATCTCTTTTTATGATAGAGTTACTAGCTTGATAGATGAAGGGAATGCTGTGGATGTAGCATATCTCGATTTCAGTAAGGCCTTTGACAAAGTTCCCCATGACATTCTTGCATCGAAGCTAGTAAAATGTGGGCTAGACAGGGCTACTGTTAATTGGATATGTAATTGGTTGACCGACCGAACCCAAAGGGTGATCACGGATGGCTGCTTTTCATCCTGGAGAGAAGTGACTAGTGGGGTGCCACAAGGTTCTGTCCTGGGCCCAGTGCTGTTCAATATTTTTATCAATGACTTAGATGAAGGAATAGAGGGCATGCTCATCAAATTTGCAGATGACACCAAATTGGGAGGGGTTGCTAATACGCCAGAGGACAGGATCAAAATTCAAAATGACCTGGATAGATTGGAGAGCTGGGCCAGGGCGAACAAAATGAAATTCAACAGAGAGAAATGTAAGGTCCTACACTTAGGCAGAAATAATGGAATACAGAAATATAGGATGGGGGACACGTGGCTGGATAGCAGTACGTGTGAAAGGGATCTAGGAGTCTTCATAGACCACAAGCTGAACATGAGTCAGCAGTGTGATGCGGCAGCCAAGAAAGCCAATGCAATTCTCGGCTGCATCAACAGGAGTATGGTGTCTAGATCGAGGAGGTACTGGTACCACTCTACTCTGCTTTGGTTAGACCCCATCTTGAATACTGTGTCCAGTTCTGGGCACCCCAATTCAAGAAGGATATTGACAAGCTGGAGCAAGTCCAGAGGAGGGTGACCAAAATGGTGAGAGGCCTGGAAAACATGCCCTATGAGGATAGACTGAGAGAGCTGGGTATGTTTAGTCTGCAGAAAAGGAGGTTAAGAGGGGACATGATAGCCATGTTTAAATATTTGAAGGGATGCCACGTAGAGGAAGGAGGGGGCTTGTTTTCTGCTGCTCCAGAAACCAGGACAAGGAGCAATGGATTCAAGCTGCAGGAAAGGAGATTCCACCTGAACCTCAGGAAGAACTTCCTGACAGTCAGGGCTGTCCGGCAGTGGAATCTGCTGCCTCGGAGAGTAGTGGAGTCTCCTACCTTGGAGGTTTTTAAGCAGAGGCTTGATGGCCATCTGTCGGGAGTGCTTTGAGGGTGTTCCTGCATGACAGGGAGTTGGACTGGATGGCCCGTGTGGTCTCTTCCAACTCTACATTTCTATGATTCTATGATACTGATTCCTGCACATTAATTTACTTGCCAGTAATACACAGGGCATTATGTAGGTGAATACATTTAAAAGGCACTGACTTCATTGAACTGCTTGAGCATAGGTTTAGTTCTGGCTGGATTGTGCCCATGGACTAGGATCATAAAAAATTTTCATGAAGTTTGAAAGGCCTGTTCCTACAACGTTACATATTAATGAAACACAGAAAGACTTCATGTTTTCATGCTGAAAAACAGTTCTTAAACAGAGTTAACATTAGCTAGATTTCTGGTTATATTTAAATCGAAAAGTGATAGATATTTCAGCACTCTGGACAGTTCCTAAGCAGGTTCAAGGGAACTCGCAGTTTTTTTATTTCCTTTTCTCCTATATTTTTTTCTTCGCTAATAACTCAAAACAGAGATGCATAATTATAGAGCTTTTATTTCTATAGTAACTAAGTTCTTGTTCACACATTATGTTCTTTTGGTTTTCCCATGATTAATGAAAAGTATGGGATTCCCTCATTCATAATCCTCTGAACTTAGTATTTTTGTGCTTTCCAAAAGACAGCTAAAGAAAAGCAGACACATATTTCTGCACAATCAACAAAGGCAGTCCTATATAAGCTTCCATCAGTAATACTTTTTCATTATCTACAAACAGTCATAGAAATTAAAGGGAAGGAAGAAACTATAACTAACATTCGAATAAAAACTTTAAAAAAAACACAATTACTTTGTTACATAACAAAACTTTGAGGAAAAAAGGCAGCTTCAGATAATTAAAGTATTTGCTTTTTGTTACATCATTCTTAGGAATGATTGGAAAGACACTTCTGTTTTCAAATGATAAAATTAAGAACATGTGGAACAAGATATAAGATGACAAAAAATGAAACAAGAGTTTTCTGGCAATACTTTAATCAAAGTAACTCAGAAAAGTATCCTGCATGCTGTTCATGCTATTATTTGGGGCAAAGTATTTCTCCAAACTAAAAGTGTGTCATTCTAGCAATTCTGAGGCATTTAATACTTAGCCATCTGTATTAACTGGACAGCAATATACTAAAGCTTATCAATAACTTTATAATTAAAGCAAAGTATTGGATTCATGTTGCTTGTCTCTTATGCAGAGCTCAAGGGACAGAGATGTTGTGACTATCTGAACAGGATTTCTGCCAAGATTGTTATGGCTAGACAGCAAGTAGTGTGGTACTTCCTTTCTGACAATAAGCACCACTATCTCCCCTCCCATTTTTTTTCACTCTTGTGGTAGACCAAATTCTATCTCCAGCAGGGAAACAAGCCCTGCTAAGGGTCCTGGAGTACCTGCTTCTGATGTCTTTCTCTTTCCCAAATGCTAAAGGTTTAGGGTGGGAGAAAGGAAAGGCAGCAGTGCTGGTACTTGAGCACCTGTGAGCCTTTTGTGAATACTCCAAGACTTGAGCTTTTTCAAGCACTTCAGCTTAAGTGCTGCAAAAGCTTGATCCTTTCAGGGTGAGAGTTTGTGGATGCTTTTAAAGTCTCTAATAGCAAGCACTGTGGAAAACTGCCAGACTCTTTCCAGTATAATGGTGAACTTTTAATTGATACTGCAACAATCATAACAACAGACTACCTTAGAAAAAACTGGATCTTTTTTAAGTTCAGATGATCTAGGGGGTGGAAGCAGGAAGGAACCAGAGGCTACTTGAGACTGCAATATTTTTAAAAAATATTATATATTTTGAATCTACAACAAATAGACATTGAATACATCCAGATTACAGTTGGCCTTCCACATTCATTAGGGTTGGGGTGCAGGACCCCCACAAAAGTGGGAAAACTGCAAATATCAAAATGTGCGTGTGTGTCTGAGGGAAGGGGGCTCAGATATAGCAGCGGGAATGGTCATCCAAGGAAAGTGCCAGGGAAAGGAAAGAGAAAGGGAAAGGGATCAGCATGGTTGCCCTATATTTCCTCTCTCACACCTGTCTCTCTCCTTGGGTGTGTGGGGGAGAGCATCAGGGGCATCATTGTGGAACTGAGAAATTGGGTTGTGAGCTGTCCTCATCTTGCCAGGCCAAGGTTAGTGAAGGAAAAGGAGGACCAGAAGCAGGTTTTTAAAGGGCTGTGTGGCCTGATCAGAGCTGACAAGAGGAAAGGTTCCCCAAGAAAAGAAAAGAAAAAACTTGAGATGGGGGAGAAGTAGTTGGAGAAACTCACAAATGATCAAATTCATGAAAATTAAACCTGCAAATTTGGAGGGTTGACTGTAGTTAAAAGCTTACCAAATTCCACAGTACAATGGCCTCTCCATTTTCATGAGAGTTCAGGGGAAAAAGAGCTCTTGTGAAAGTGGAAAAACTGTGAATAACTCCCCCCACACACACTCTCCCCATTCTCTTCCAGCATTGCCCCTCTCACTCCTTTGCCTTTTGCCCTGATGTGCAAGCCTTCCTTCTCCACACCCAGGGAAAAGGCATGGGGATAGGAGGAAAGAACATTGCATGTGGCAAAGGAAGGAGAGTCTGTGTGCCTCCCTCGCCCATGGTTACTACCTTGCATATGTTAGTCATCTTCAAGAGATGAAAAGGACTTTTTCATGTCACTATGGCATGTCAGTTACCTTCCTTAGGGTGCTCTTTTCTCTTTCTTCTCTCTTGTGTACTATTTTATGGACATTTTCTTTGCACTGAATTTGAACTTACAACACTGCAATGATGTCACAAGCAGTGGGAGTGAAGGGGAAAGGAAAGAAAGCTGAAGTTATAAATTGGTGAAAAAATTGAGCTGAGGATGGTACTTTGCATATTTGGGCAAGTGTATTGCAGCATGGGTTAGAAAACCAGCTTCTCTTTGAAACCTTAGATGGCTAGTCTAAGCATTGAGCCTCATGGGTCAAGATAGTCTGTCCCTTCCTTGCTATTCCTCACCATGCTGTACATCAGCTGCCAAACATTGTCTTGCTGCCCCTTTCAGAAATGGATTATGTGGTCTTTATGATAATAAGACTGTGGCCTACTTATTCACCCACCTCAGGTATATGGTTCTCCCTTCTCCCTACAGAACTTCAACTTGTAACTTGGGTATGGCATATAATAATTTTGCCCACTAGAAACTCAAAATAATATCCTTATTACTGCTCTTGGAAGTAGGCATCTCTGTATTCTACACAAGAAAGAAAGCAAAACATAAAACCACTGAAATAAAATTGGACTATAAACCCATCAGAGAACCAATTTCTGTAACTAGTATAACAGATGATTCAGAGACAATATATAGTAGCATAGTGCATGACCATATTCTTCTGTTGCACAATTTATATATTGTCCCAAGATTTGGAATGTTTGTCCAGTATGCAAAAATGGAGTGCTTACTTAAACGAACAAAAAAAAAATGCTACAGAACAATAAGGTAACTATTAGTATGATTCACAAAGCTGTTAAAACATACTCACACATGCCAGCATTTTCTTCAAAATAATAAATGAGCCATATCCAGGAGTAAGGGGGCAGAATCTGTTACCAACCCTAGCTTTACTCCATCAAATTCTCAAATGAGGAAGAGAACCAAGCACATCAGATGAAACCCTGAAGGAAGACAGAATTTCACGCACAGCCTTGGAGAGACAGCTCTCAGTCCCATGGCCTTTGATTCAAAGAATATGTGACAAAAATGCAGCTGGAAGATGGAAAATCTTTTCTGATAGCTGTGTGATATAGTCATTGGGGGTTTCTATAGACATACTGTGTTTGAGAGGAACTAAGCCTTTAGGTTAGCTGTCTGTGTGTGCTCTTCCTGCATGTCAATAGTCTTTTTTTTTCCCCTAGGAAAGAAATGAAACGGCAGAAGCAACTTTCTTCCCCATGGCTGGTTTGTGCTAAATGATGGCTTTAAAAATAAATCAAAACACTTCACACAACTATGTCTGAAATATAGCTGCTTCAGTGTTATGGAAACTGCAGGAAAGATATGAGATGCCAGCACAGAGCCAAAACGATCCCATTATATTACATTCCTAGCATAACTAAAGAAAGATATTGGCTTTAACATTATATTACGACCCCCTAAAAGAAAGAAAGAAAAAAATTTCCTGTATTTGTTGATGTAATTCCACAATATGCTACTCATCTAATATGCAAAACAGCTGGCAATTTCCTTGTCAATAAGAAAATGATTCCACTCTGACTTCTGGTGTAACCTTTAAAGGAGCTGTCCATAGTGTTTAAGCTGTTTGGCAATAGGATTACACATCTTAGCTCTTTCATAGTTCAGATTGAAACCCATAAGAGATGCATTGCCCAACTGATGTGGAAGCCACTAGCTGCCAGGGATGGATACTTGGAGCCACATTAACCCCAGGTGCTTATGACATTACTCAATTGTTTTGGGTTGTCATGTTCAAATACCATGAGACTTGTGAAGACAGCTGAATGTGGACAATATACATTGCATCCTCATCACATTTCTGCTTTAATAGCATGATGTCCACTGTATTCTTTTCTGTACCCTAAGTTCCTCAATACCAACCAATGCCTCTCATACCACCATGTTTGCCTCACCTCCTTGAATCATGATCGGTTTCCTTTGATTATTTTTTAAATAAATAAGGCATAATAATGCAATTACACTATAAACCACAGTACTATGACACTATTGCCTTTAACTAAGTAAGTAAGCAAGTAAATAAATAAATAAATATTTTAAAAAGCAACACTGTGGCAGTTAAAACTATGGTACATGGAACCACAAGAAATCAGAGAAGTCTTAGGAAAACACCCCCCTGTCATAAAGGCATCTCAACAGTGAATTCTAAAGGTTAACAGATCAGGATCACACCATTATTGCCCTACAGCAGCAAACCAGATAGACAGCCAGATAGATAAAGAGACAGTACCATAAAATCTAGAAAGGGTTTCAAGACTGTAGAGTACACAAAACAGACCACAGAACACAGCTAGTCTTTTAGGAAGTTTTGTCCTCCCTGCCCAAGTGCCAAAAATAGTCTGAGGAACTGGAAAACAGGAGAAGTCCCAGCAGACTGGAGGAGCGCAAATATCATCCCCATCTTCAAGAAGGGGAATTATCGCCCGGTAAGCCTGACATCAATTCCAGGAAAGATCCTAGAGCAGATCATTAAACAGTCAGTTTGTAATTACTTGGAAAGCAATGCCGTAATCACTAGAAGCCAGCATGGATTTCTCAGAAATAAGTCATGCCAGACTAATTTTATTTCTTTTTATGATAGAGTTACAACCTTGATAGATGAAGGGAATGCAGTAGATGTAGCATATCTTGACCTCAGTATGGCCTTTGACAAAGTTCCCCATGACATTCTTGCAAAGAAGCTAGTAAAATGCAGGCTGAACAGGGCTACTGTTAGGTGGATTTGTAATTGGTTGATCGACCGCACCCAAAGGGTAATCACCAATGGCTGCTTTTCATCCTGGAGAGAAGTGACTGGTGGGGTGCCTCAGGGTTCTGTCCTTGGCCCAGTGCTTTTCAACACCTTCATCAATGATTTGGATGAAGGAGTAGAGGGCATGCTGATCAAATTTGCAGATGATACCAAACTGGGAGGGGTTGCTAACACACCAGAGGATAGGATCAAATTTCAATACAACCTTGACAGATTGGACAGCTGGACCAAAGCTAACAAAATGAATTTCAACAGAGAGAAATGTAGGGTCCTGCACTTGGGCAGAAAAAATGAAAGTCACAAGTATAGGATAGGGGACGTGTGGCTGGATAGCAGTATGTGTGAAAAGGATCTAGGAGTCTTGGTAGATCACAAGCTGAACATGAGTCAGCAGTGTGATGTGGCAGCCAAGAAAGTCAACATGATTCTTGGTTGCATCAATAGGAGTATAGTGTATAGATCAAGGGAGGTAATGGTACCACTCTATTCTGCATTGGTTAGGCCTCATTTGGAATACTGTGTCCAGTTCTGGGCACCTCAATTCAAGAAGGATGTCGACAAACTGGGATGTGTCCAGAGGAGGGTGACCAAAATGGTGGAGGGTCTGGAAGCCATAGAATCATAGAATCATAGAAATCTAGAGTTGGAAGAAACCACACAGGCCATCCAGTCCAACCCCCCGCCATGCAGGAACACCCTCAAAGCAATCCCGACAGATGGCCATCAAGCCTCTGCTTAAAAACCTCCAAGGAAGGAGACTCCACTACACTCCAAGGCAGACAGCCCTGACTGTCAGGAAGTTCTTCCTGAGGTTCAGGTGGAATCTCCTTTCCTGCAGCTTGAACCCATTGCTCCTTGTCCTGGTCTCTGGAGCAGCAGAAAACAAGCCCTCTCCTTCCTCTACGTGGCATCCCTTCAAATATTTAAACATGGCTATCATGTCCCCTCTTAACCTTCTCTTCTGCAGGCTAAACATACCCAGCTCTCTAAGTCTATCCTCATAGGGCATGGCTTCCAGGCCTCTCACCATTTGGTCGCCCTCCTCTGGACTTGCTCCAGCTTGTCAATATCCTTCTTGAATTGGGGTGCCCAGAACTGGACACAGTATTCAAGATGGGGTCTAACCAAAGCAGAGTAGAGTGGTACCAGTACCTCCCTCGATCTAGACACCAGACTCCTATTGATGCAGCCGAGAATTGCATTGGCTGTCTTGGCTGCCGCATCACACTGCTGACTCATGTTCAGCTTGTGGTCTATTAAGACTCCTAGATCCCTTTCACATGTACTGCTATCCAGCCACGTGTCCCCCATCCTATATTTCTGTATTCCATTTTTCCTACCTAAGTGTAGGACCTTACACTTCTCTCTGTTGAATTTCATTTTGTTCGCCTTGGCCCAGCTCTCCAATCTATCCAGGTCATTTTGAATTTTGATCCTGTCCTCTGGCGTATTAGCAACCCCTCCCAATTTGGTATCATCTGCAAATTTGATGAGCATGCCCTCTATTCCTTCATCCAAGTCATTGATAAAAATGTTGAACAGCACTGGGCCTAGGACAGAACCCTGTGGCACCCCGCTAGTCACTTCTCTCCAGGATGAAAAGCAGCCATTGGTGATCACCCTTTGGGTTCGGTCAGTCAACCAATTACAAATCCAACTAACAGTAGCCCTGTCCAGCCCACATTTTACCAGCTTCTTTGCAAGAATGTCATGGGAAACTTTGTCGAAGGCCTTACTGAAATCAAGGTATGCTACATCCACAGCATTCCCTTCATCTATCAAGCCAATAACTCTATCATAAAAAGAGATAAGATTAGTCTGGCATGACTTATTTTTGAGAAATCCATGTTGACTTCTCGTGATTACCGCGTTGCTTTCTAAATGATTAGAAACTGACTGCTTAATGATCTGCTCCAGGATCTTTCCGGGTACTGATATCAGGCTGACTGGGTGATAATTATTTGGGTCCTCATTGGGCCATGCCCTATGAAGAACGGCTTAGGGAGCGGGGTATGTTTAGTCTGCAGAAGATAAGGTTAAGAGGGGACCTGATAGCCATGTTTAAATATTTGAAGGGATGTCATGTTGAGGAGTGAGCGGCAGTGGAATATGCTGCCTCAGAGTGCAGTTAAGTCTCCTTCTTTGGATGTTTTTAAGCAGAGGCTGGATGGCCATCTGTTGGGAATGCTTTTTTGGTTGTTCCTGCATAGCAGGGGTTTGGACTCGATGGCCCCTGAGATCTCTTCCAACTCTATGATTCTACGATTTCCTATCAGAGACTTCCTTGACAGTCCCAAAGGGAAGGACAACCAGGCCACACCCACATTGTGTCCACTATTCAATCATTCTCACAATGCAGCAGAATGAAACATTCACAAAGTGGCCATTGTATCATGGTGGGAAAGTGGGTCATTAACAGATTATTTCCAGCATGGAAGAAAAAATCAAATTCCCAATGAGTCTACAGCACAACAACACTGGGAGAGCCACAGCACTGATGGCAAAGGCAGGATTAATCCACTACTATAATGATATAACAGCATGTGTGGAAAGTACCCAGTCACCAAGCAGAGAAGAGATTAATTCCCCTCAGAATCATGATCAATTCCCAGTACTGTCACTATTCTCACAGAAGCAGCCTTCTGTGAGTACAAGTGTGACAGGAGAAATCTTCCTCACTCTTGTAGCCTCTTGCACACCCTAGAAACATTGAAATTCCTGCTCCACAGAGTTGGAAGATCCAGTGCAGGTTTTCAGCCCAAAAAAAGGCAGCAGAAGGAGAAAATAAAAATCCCAGTGCTACCACTAGCACCATATTGGAGTTAGGCCAGAATAACTGAGGACATTCCCTATTCTGATGGAGGAAAACAGATAACAGTTTCAGGGAGAGAATATATACTACAGAATAAAATCAATCTGTGAATATCTTTGGAGAACCAACACCCAACAATTATATATATTTCAGAAATTGATTATCCAACTTTGGGTTTGTAAGAAAGATACAAGGAGAAAGTGGATATTGTCTAAGGAATGATAATCAACATATCCAAGGAAGAGCAGGTGAAACAGGTGGACATATCTGTTAAGGTACTTGTCTTCAAATATCTGGGGTAAGGATATTGGTAGAATTCATCAGGTGGTGGTGGTGGTAGTGGTTCCTCCTCCTCCTCCTTTTTCTAGTTAGGTATTAACTTGTTCAGGTTTTTGCTTCTTGCCTCCTACCTCGAGTATGAGAAGAATATCTCTGCAGTAGCTGCCACTACTTCCCCCCTTTCTGGGGTACCCCAAAAGTTCAAAATAGGGCATATATCACCATGGGATTTGTTTAATAGCCACTGGCCTCCAAGAGACTTTTCCTCCCCCTACTATGGGAGAAGAGAACACACATATACACACATACACACCGGGTAAGCAAGCACACAAAAGAGGGGGAAAGCTGGAAATCTTGTAAAAAAAAAACTTTATTCAAAGTAAATTACTATCACATCAGCATAAGGCATCATATCCATGAAGAATATCCTCCCTTCAGGTACAACTTAGTATATTATAGAGTAGTTTTAAATCATATTCAGTCAAGGACTTAAAAAAACCAAAGTCTAATGTGGCTAAAGTAGACATATTCCTCTATACCCACTTTGAGTCTGAAAGCTGGCACTTTGAAGCCCATCAGGGAAGTGGGGAGCCTCGACCTATTTGTCTAGCCTCGACCATACTTCCAAGGGAAGGCAAAATATCCTTCTGTTCATCCAACAGTCCCAAGAAACTGTCCCAGGTCATGTAGAATTGTATTTAATGACCTCTCATCTTGAAGGAGGGGGAAGCTTTTCACGTTGTCACAAACACGTTATTCTACTAGACTGTGTGCTTCTCTGTTGTGATTTTCTGCCACTCCTGATTCTGATCCTAAATGTCAGCATTGATCCTTTGATTACCTGGAAATAAGCCCACACTCACACAACTATTCCTCTTTGGTGACCAAAATAAAAGCAGGGTTAACATCACAGAACTTATCAGATTTGGAACTGCTAAACTTAATTGAACCATCTTGCTCACTGAATTCATATTGTTGATTCACAGATCAGTTCATAATTAAAAAGATTTGCACAAAAAGACATATATTAAGACAAAGTGCACACAAAATACCTTTTATCAGGCAAAAGGACACGAAAATACTATATTAGGGGGAAAAAACTTTGAAAATAGAAAGTATGCTAGAAAAAAATCTTTATTGAATGCTACCATATTCATAAACTGATGAAAACAGAGGCTAAAGACAATTTACTATTGGGGAAATGAGAAACTCAGTAAAATCAAAATTCATAGATTCGCATATGCATTAAATTCTGAAATGCTGCTGACAGAATTTCAGATGGAGCAGACCTAGAACCAATGGATGGACATTTCTGAAAAGCAGATTTCAACTAAACTTCAGGACATTGTTTTGAGAGTTGTGGGCTTTCTTGTGCTGGAAGTATTTAGGCAGAGGCTGGGCAACCTCCTACCCATGATACTGTATTTTCATGCTCTATTACAGGTTCTGCACTGAGCTACAACCAGAAGATCTGTAATGTTGTCTTTCAATATATAACCCTGTGATTCTACTTATATATATTATTGGCTTAGCATGGAGCTACCCAGGAAGCATATAGTAAGACAGATCATTTTTATAAGATGTTTCTTGTAAGGGATGATAGAGTAAATCAGGATTTTACTTTCACCCACAGAGCTACTAAAAATACTCCTTAAATGCAACACTGATTGTCCTCTAGGCTTGAGAAATATGAAAGTCCACATTTGCTCTTCCCTACAGTATTCTTGCTGTTCAAATGTGTCATATGTGAGGTTGGAAGTGACAAGTGGTAACACAGTAGACAAACACACACACTATGGAGCAAATTAAATTCATATTCACACATAGTTGGTAAAGCCTGGATGTGATCATTAATCAGTATGAGCTTGACAGCAGACCTGAAGAGATATGTTTGCTGGGACTTGAAGTTGTAAAAATAATTTTTCTGACAAACAATTTCTGTTTGTCTAATTTAAGTTTCTGGAGCTATAGAGACATATTGTAGAGTAGCATATTATGAAAATAAATGCATGTTAGCTCTGGGCAGAGAGCCAGCATAAGTATAAACAAAGATAAGAGTGAAGTAGTAACTGACTTATAATAATAACAAACCTAATTGTATAAGGTTACTGGCGTAATGCCGGCAAAACACCTTTGTACCTGTCCACAAGAAAAGGAGACACCAGTAGGTTGAGAGAGAAAATATAACTCAATATGTATGCTGGCTGAAACAGATAGAACAGTAATGATACCTTAGATCCGTCTTTTGATTGGATGACAGAGCAAGGGCGAAGTGCAGCTGATTAGCTAAATGAAGACTGAAGAGGGTATAAAATAGAAGCCCTTTGAGCAGCAAAATACCAGATTTTGCTCCTAGCAGAGCTGGTTCACTTTCAGGCTGCTGCTAGGCAATTGATGATAACCTGAACTCCTTCCTACGTGTAGTAAACATTTCTTTCTTAATGAAGCTTGTTGTTTAACACCCAACCAAACATGGAGATGGAGTGCAATGCTTTCCTATGTAGTTCTACTAGAGGTGTAAGTTTGTAATAATAATGTGCGTAGACTGATTTAAAGTCTACATAAGCTGTATTTATCTGTGCTACCTGTGTTACTAGAATAAACATTAGTATAAAGCTGAAACTTGTTCTCCTGTTAATTTCCTGATAGACCAAGGCTTAAGAATGTCTAAGGGGAATACATATGTTGAATTGACTATTGGATTTTGAGTTCTGCAACCTTGGGAGATTAGGTGACCAACATAGCAACTCCTAGAAAAACCAGACAAATTCAGATCAAGCAAAGAACTTTCCATTTTCTACAAGATATAGGGGTACAGAAACCGTACATGTGTCAGGTGGTGACAGCTGTGTTCTCTTGAGAGTTTTGCAAAATGTCTACATTAAATAAGAGAGGATAAATCCGTAACGAAAAGGGACATGAGGTATGTCAGCAAGCACTAAATGGTAAGTGAAAATGGTATTGTGTTTGATTTCTTTTTAATCCATTGAAACCATTTCCGGACCATTAAGGTGACCAAGTTCTGTAGGTTTCCAATTGAAACGGAACTTATTACTCAGAATCTACTGACCAGATCATTGGGCTTTTTCACACTTGGTGAAGAAAACACCCTGTTCTGTTGCTTACCGGACTGGCGTGCTCCCTCGGAGGATCCAGGCTGATCTGGAGCAGTGCGTGGCCGCACTACACACTGCTCCGGGGATGAAAACGGTGGCTTCCAGTTGGTGGAGGCTCTCCACCAACCGGTGAAACTCGCCAGCCTAAAGCCCGCCCCTGGAAGATCTACAGGCTCATGCTGGTGCGAGCCTGCAAATCTACACCGGAGCGCAGCCACGGAGTGGGGCGCGCCACACTTTTGAAAGACTTGTGTTAAGCAGTCTTTCAATAGCACGGTATCACCAGAGTGGGCTGAAGTCCAAAACTACAGAAAGTAGTCCAGACCCAGTCCGCCCCCAAGTGCAAACATCCTCGCTGGAGGACACTCTGCCCCGTTGCAAAAACAAAGTGCGGAAAAGGCCATTGTTACCCTGCTTGCTGAGGGTTCCTTAGGGGAATTCCCAACGCTTGTCAAATTTATCACTTGAGGGGAAAATTAGCTATGAACACTGATGTAGCAATGCAAAGAGGGAAGGGTAATTAAGGATCTTGAGCCCAACGTTACAGAGTTAGATCACAGAGAATAAGGCTAACTGTTCAAATTTAACTATTTTATTGAAAAAGATGTCAAAATCCATATAATCACTCAGTTGCACTCACTCCCTCAAGCATACAAGGCTATAGAAATTTAGAAAGAGGTGAAAATTAAGAGAGAGACATAGGGGTTTTGGGTAATACTGTACCAATCCAGAAGTCTTCAGCTGGGAAAAGACAAGCAGAGAGCCCAACGCAGCGCAGGGGAGGGGCTTAGGGGAGCTTTCACTGGCAGAGTGACTGCCAGCCATTCAAGCCTGGGAGAACTCCCAAAATGGAGGAGAAAAAGGGTGTTCTAGTTATAGGGCTGAACATGTCCTGGGGACCAGATGGATGAATTTTAATGAAGATGGATCTCCGCTTTGTAGTTCAAAGAAAAGACAGCCAGGTATCCTTGTAGTTCCCTGAAAGATGACTATCTCATCCGGGGATGCATGCCTCCAAGGTGTAACATTCCTGGCTGTTTGAAACATTAATTTGATCCCAGAGACGTCTTGTCTCCTGTTGGTGCTATTATTGCTGAAAGTCCATCTAAATGGTCTGTGGGAACCATTCCGAGATTCACCTAGGATGCATGACAGAAAACAGTGCTACCCTTTGATCTGAATCCATAGCTCTATTGCCTACGTGTCCTTCCAGTAGATCTCTATGGCTCACTGTGTTTGATATAAAATAATTATACTCCTCAGGACATAGGCTAGGTGTAGTAATATCATTCTGTCTTGAAGTCAGTAGCATTAATCTAAACAGAGCAATTTAATGTTTTTTTCTTCTTCTCCAGATACCAAATAAACTTCAGGAAATACACTGGAAGCTACTATAGTTTAAAGAAAAGCTGGCATGTGTTTGCACGCAAAAATGTTTCTATTTTTAAAGTATGTTCTGTCTTCACCAAAAAAGGGCCTGTTTCTAAGATATCAATAAGTTTATCAAAGGATGAATTTCTTACTTTTTTAAAGGTATGATTTAAGACAAATACCATAAGAAAAAAAATCTAACATTTCTGTTTCTATTTGGTAATGAAAGAGGTCTAATATATATTGGTTTCAAGACGGAACTTGAAAAAGTGACAAGTAGAACAGCAAGAGTTATTTAAAGAAGATGAGTTCCTTATTGCTTTCTCCTATCATTTTTGACAGAGATAAATCGGGACTGGCGGTTTCCTTGAAAGAGGGAATTGCCCTGTTTTGAGCAGTACCTAGAATCAAACTGGCAGAGTGTCTTAACAAGAAACAGCCCTCTCTGTGTTCCGATTTTATGTGCCAATCAAATCAGTTCTACCCACGCATTTGCAACTGGATTTCCTTTCGTGCCTCTTACATGCAAGCAGATTAAGAATGTTGATTTGACTGGCAGGTGAAATATAAATAGACGACAGATTCTCTGAACTTTAATACAAAGCAGCTTCAACTAAAAATGCATCATGGGGTGCTATTCCATAACATGAACTGTTTTGAAGTCTCTACTAAATCTAGTTCTGCTAAAGTGAAAGTGGATTTGGGATATATTTTTAAAAAATATTGTCACAACAGGCCTCAACCATACACATAGCTTCTCTGAAGGTATGAAGAGCAGACCACAGATGTTTCTTCCCAGATCCACTCCTCTCCATTCCCTGAAAACCAGCTGTACACTGGATTGGTTCCATGTACAACACATACCGTGGCTGCACTTCTACAGGATACACCTGATGGTGCTCCACCACCATCTCACCTCCAATACACTCGGTATGAATAGAGTGCCTAGTCAGTGGGATTTATGCTTAGGTAAAACAAATCCTGTTTGATGCAGTGATAAAAAAATGGGTAACACAATTCTAGGTGCCATCAATAGAAATACAGTAACTAAGTTCCGGGAAGATATTATTTTTATTCTATTCTACTATTCATTCAGAGTATCCTGTCCAGTTCATGGCACAACAGTTTAAAAATATCAACAAAGTGGAATGTGTCAGAGGGTGACTAGGCCAGTAAACGGTTTGATAACCAAAATCTATGAAGAATAGCTGAGGGAGGTGTGTGTACTTAACTTGGAGAAGAGAAACTGAAAGGTGATACGATAGTCATCTTCAAATATTTCAAGATCTATCACATATACAATACAACAACTTTTTTTTCTGCTGTTACAGGTGAAAGAACCTGAACCAATGGACTCAAATTACAAAAAATTAGATTGCAAGTAAACATTAGAAAGAGATTCCTAACAGTAAGAATTGTTTCAAAGTAGGATGGACAATCTCAGAAAGTGGTGGTCTCCTGAAATTTATTTATTTATTTATTTAAGTAGGAGGTCTGATTGACACTCTGTATTTTAGCATCGGCTGTTCCTAACAGGTCCCCCCATCAAGACAAGAAATCCTTTAGCTGTGGATTTCTTTCAGTGGGAGAGTGCAACCACCTAGATTGGACTAGACGATCTTTAGGATTCTTTCTAACTCTCCAATTCTAAGATAGATAAGCAGGCATAGAGATGTGATAAAGAGAAATAGACTCTTTTGTCAACAACTGAGCTGAGTCCTTTACACATAAACCTAAGAACTTTGTGTCATGTGTACACAAATATCTGTAATAATTATTTTGGACAACAACTGTGGGATCAATCTCTTTTTACAATGATCTGTTAGGAGCAACTGAAGCTAAAACCACAAACCTACTGTTTGGTGAATTGCCCTATGTGATCTAGTGAGTCACCAGACCTCCCCATAAGTAAGCAGTAGGATGACTCTGTTGCCCTGGACCAGTCATTGGTTCTCTTTATCAAAAAACGTGGTTAAGTCTTCCCAATCTACTTGAACTTTGCATAGTCAATGATGCTGAATATGGTCCTCAATTTGTTCTGGAGTTCTGATCTAGGTCAGATTCATGATTCCTGCTAAGTTATTAAACCTGTGTTGCTGTCCTGGGTGAAATCTTCCCAGTTGTTCTGCTGAAATACGAGATTTTATCAGCAGAATCAGGAAAGGGAGGTTCTTTCTTCCTCCCTGAACCCCTCCAATATATTCTCAAAATCTGTCCTGAAGTATTGGAGGACTTTCTAAAACATATTTTTTATGGCTCGATCTGCAGGGATGGAGAAGAGGAGACAGGCTTCTTGCCTGAGCAGAAGTCCTCTCATTAGATTCTACCTAGTATTTTCATATTGTAGTTTTCATTTTTACAATGACTCCCACTCTTTTAATGCACTGTAAACCACTTCAGGAAGGTTAATACTGAAAGGTGCCTTAATTAAATTGTTGCTGAAAGCACATCCCAAGAGACCCAAATTGTCTTGCAACAGGACCGTCTTCAAAATATACAGCTTACAATGAGAAGATTTATACTAGTTCACACTGAAGTCCTATTTAAGTAGAGCATCCTGTTCCTCATAAGAGATGACAAGACATTTCCAGAAAGCCTACAAGCAAGACATGAGGGCAATAGCTCTCTTCCTGTGTAATTTCCCTGCAACTGTTCCAAAACAGACATGCGAACTGAAAATATTTTTCTAAGTGCTGCTTGTATTGAGCAGTGCTAGCTTAAACAAAAAAATTGAAAAACAAAACACAGAAAAAGGATAAAGTAGGAAAGACAGGCATGGAAAGATGAAAGCATGTTGGAATGAATATATAAATGGTTTATTCTAGCAAAGTATCAATGGTCAGCTCTTCACTATCCTGTTCATGCAGCTCAACACAAAAGTGGGGCATCTATTATGTTCATGTGTGCTTGTTGTGGGCTTGTAACATCTTGGCAACCTGGAGTGGTCCACAGATGTTAAATGCTATTAGAATACTTCAGGGAAAGCTCATGAAACACTGTTATGTCAAGTTCACAGCTGCCGTTCCCTGGAATTCAGTGATGAATTTGGCACAAAACTCACTTTTATACTACTGAGTTTTGGATAAATTTAAAATTATATATGTGTATCTGTGGACTCTAGTGAGGCCTGTGTAGATCCTCATGTTGAGCCTAACTATGACTTATTTAACGAAGCTGCTCTGTCAAATTAATACAGACGGTATCTTTATAGATATGTAAGTGAAATGATGCAAATTATGGTGTATACTAATTTTGGCACAACAGTTTCCAGCAGAAAGCATAGTGCTGTCAAGAATGGAAATTCTGAAGTGCTATAATGGTAGAAAGTAAAAAAAGGAAAGAATTCTTTTAAAAAAACACACCCTTGCTCTAATGTCTATAGATTATTCCAGGACAAAGGTGACTTAGAAGAAGAGGAAGGAATTCATTCAGGTAGCAAAGTTAACCCCATAAAAGGAATCCAGGCCAAATCTACCCTTGTTAAGTGTCACAGAAGTCTAAATACCCTATGGCTATCATGCAAAGTACTGCAACACCAAAAAAAAATATAAATGCCAGAGAGAAAGACCAGGGCCTCCTCATACTACACAATTATAGTAGTTGATTCCACTGTAACTATCATGGAAATATCCTATGGAATCCTAGTGTTTATAGTTTGGTGAGGCAATAGATCTCTCCAGCCAAGAATTCTAAATACTGTTATCTTCAACATGAATCCCAGGTTTCCATGGGATGGAACCCTGGGCCTTTTCAGAGCACACAATTATAGCATTATGATTTCATTCTAACTGTTATGGTTCCATCCTACGGAAGCCTGGGATTTGCAGTTTAAGGATGGTTATCTAGAATTCTCAGTCAGAGAGTTCTAGTGCATCACCACCAACCAAGATGCCATGGGATATTGCCATGGCAGTTAAAGTGCAATCATAGGTTTATAACTATGTAGTGTGAAGGGACCTTTGATGTTCTCAAACAGTTTCAACCAACTACAACACTAGGCTCAGCCCTCACGCACTTTTACCTAGGAAGTCAAGCAGCCTCTGCTCAACCACATACACATATGTATATTTGAGCACTTGCCCACCTACGTACCCATACACTGTTGTTACCCTGATTTCTGAGGGTCCCAGGAGGGACACTTAAGTGCACTCCAAATATTACTAAGTTGGGGGAATTAGCAAGGAGCACAAGCTAGCAATACGAGAGGCAGGGTAACGTAGCAATATCTTTAACCCTATGTTTACGGGGTTGGGCCGTGACAAGAACTAGGCAAGTTGTTCAATTAAAAGATTTTATTAAACTCTCCTTAATAAAGCAAACAATGACACATGCACTCATGCACTGATCCAAGAACTATTGAAGCAGAAAGTGAGGAAAATTGATAGGGGTTTTCAGAGGGTTTTCTGGGGTGATACTCCACCTGATCCTGCAGTCTGGGATAGGAGAAATAGAGTTTGATGCTGGGGATCGTAGTAGCTCAGCACGTGGAGGCTGAGGGGAGGCTCACTGAACAGAGCGGCAGCAGTTCAGGATGCAAGGCACGAGTGTTCCGACAAGGAGCTCAAACTTGGGGTTTTTATAGGGAAGATTGTACCTGGAGGCTAGCCCTCTCCCAAGAAGAACAATAATGGAGACAAATCCTCCAAAAGGTCAAAATCAGAATTGATGAGATTTAGCCAGCACTGCCAATTGTTAGAACAGTATGCAGATGAGGAACGCTTAGCGTTTGTATAGAGCAAGCAGTTCGGGGCTGAGAGCCCTTGCATTAGCTTAATGGCCGGATGTGTCTGGAGGGCACTGCCAGCTCTGCAGCAAATGGTTGTTTACTAGCCTAGACCTAGCATGCATAATTAAGGCCATGCGGCCGTGCCTGCCTACACAGGCTTTTCATGACCCTTTCAGACACATGGAGTTCATCTTATGGAGTGCTACGTGGAAATATTAAACAAATAATATGAGATTGTAGACCTCAGGCTTGGGCCAGATAACCGCAGTAACACTGTCTCTGTGTCAAACAGGGAGTTTCTGCAAAGGCACATTGACAAAGAGAGCTCCTGGAATACTTAGAAAAATGCATGCCAACCTGGCAAGCAAAAACATTCTACCAGGCAAATTCCTGGGCTACCAAACGTTTTATCATCCCTCAGGGACCCGGGATGCCATGTCATCTCAAACCACATTCTCTGGGACTTTCCGCACTACACTGTTATAGTATTATTATTCTACTTTCAAAATCCTGTGAAATCCTGAGGTTTGCAGTTCAGGGAGGGGCTTTTAGAATTCTTAGCCAGAGAGCTATCTGACCTCAGTAAACTATAAACCCCAGAATTCCACAGGATGTTGAAAATGGAATAATAGCACTATAATAGTGTAGTATGGAAAGGCCTTCTGTCATATACACACAGCAAATCATTTGTGTTTGCATGCAGGTGCACACATACATAAGGCATGTTCACAATGAAAGTTCTATAGAGCACTCAGCTGCAGAGAGACTTTATTGTAAAACCAAAGTTTCATAGAGGTCTCACTTGAGGCACTAGTTTGTACAGCTGGAAAACAGTCCAGAACACTGGCTGTGAGAAAAGCAGCCATGCATACAAAAACCTGAAGTGCATTTTCATGCATAGAGTGCATGGAGGACAAAAGAATGGGTTGCATCAGGAAACTACCATATCGAAATGAATGCAGGGCCAGTTTTAAAAGACCTGATAGTATGAGTTGGCAAAGTCATCTGCATGACAACCTGGAAATCCACTGCCAGTCAGATAAGATAGATATGAACCAGATAAATAGTCTGACACGGGTTAAGATAATTTTCTGTGTTCATAAACTCAGTTTCCTATCTTCATACATATGTTGCCATATTTTCAACCACAGGACAAAATAAAGAAAGCTATCACCAGAAGCCTAAGTTTCAATACTCTATCTCCCAGACCAAGTATTCCTCTCACAGAGTTGCAACATGGAAGAAGTATTCAAATAAATAGTCTGTTTTAGCATAAAAAGAACATAAAAGGACGCAGCGAACCTTTGAGACTACCTGGCAAGAAGACATTTCTAGTACACGCTTTTGTGGACTCCATCCACTTCATCATCAATAGATGTATTGAATCAAGTCCAAGAAAGCTTATGCTAGAAACCTCTTCCCAGTTAGTCTCAAAGTTGTCCTCTGTGCTGTAAAGGGCAATTCTATATTCCAGAGTGGCCAGGATACTGATAGAGCAGCAGCCCTACAAGCAGGACCTTTGCGTATAACTTTGTGAAATCCATCAGAATTCAATAGCTGCTGGGTTTGGGTTGTTTTAATAGAACTACCACCACCACCACCACCACCATTGCAGAGGGGTAAAACAACTGAAACTGTACACAGCAGTAGACAATGATCTGACCACGACAAGCACAGGTGTTCTGTCCCTTGCAGTCAAATCACAATCCCCCTACCTAAAATCTGGCAGGAGATCAAACTACTCCATAGGAGTAGGAATTTCCATCCCGACTATGTTCCTGTAGATTTTGGCTTTCTTTTTGATCCAGCAAAAATTGAGACATCTAACAGAATGAAGTTATAATAAAAGTATTTCCATCTTCTCAGCTACTACATCCTTCTGTTAATTATTGAGAGTTTAAGGAGTCATGCATGGAAGCAGACACTGGGTGTGGGTACCGCAGTTCATCTATCAGTTAGTTACAGATGGAATGAATATGCTCGATCCAGATGGAATAAAAATATTTTTTTTAAATGGTCAAAATATATTTTTGAGTGTTAACAAACCATAACAAGAAGAACCCTGGACTGCTTAAAATCTTTGCAATTTGATATTTATTATTCTGTGCAAAATTCACATGTGACTGATTTGAGCAGGGGGAAAAAGCATTTTGTGTCGGAAAAAGCTGTCTCCTGCACAGATAATGCTTTAATTGGCATTAACTGAGCAAAATTTGCACACAGCTAATTGCATAGAAAATAGCATTTTCTGCATAGGAAAAAGCATTTTCTGCACAGACAATTATAATTCTGCACAGAAATACTATTTTTGGTGCTGAAAATGCTGTTTCTTGCACAAATCAACCACATCCAAATTACACAGAATAAGTCCTCAATTGTGAATAGGTTTCAAAACCAGTATGGTTTTCAAAGATTTTCTTACAACGGAAACAAAATTGATAAAATTATTTATTATACCCATCAAGAAGAACATTACATTCCTATATTTTACCTTTAGCATATATTTATTTGAAACCAATGAATAAGGGATTAGTAAAGAAAAAAGATGCAAGGAGAACAAAAGTCATTAGCATTGAGTTGCACATGATAGTGAAATGGACTTAAGAAAAACTGCTACATGATTTAGCACCAGCTAAATCACACTGGGATATAATGGATTTACTCAATAATAGACTGCTTTGTAGAAAATGAATTTTTCAAATTTCACAGCTGGTGACTTTATTTTCTTTCAAGCAGATTCTCAGATACCCTTGGAAGACTTCACCTTAAACTGGGATGTGGTTTCCTGCAACCATGTTACCCTAGCTGCCTGCCAAGATAGCATTTACTCTGCAGATATTTAGTTACAATCCACAAAACCATGCATCACTAACATTGTGGTAAAATTAACTTGACATACAGTGCAATGATATGCATGTCTCATCAAAGGTAACTCCAACTGAGTAGGATCCAGTTTACAGTATTGCATCATTGTATAGGAACAGACTTCAAAGAAATTAAGCAAATTTGTGCATGCATTAAACAATAAACAGTAAAGTGTAGCTTATGAAAGATAGAATTAATACGGGGAAACAATCTAGCTTCAAAAATAACAAAGCAAAACATTATTCACCAAAGCGAAGGTCTAAAGAGGAAGCATCACTACATAAACCCTGATTCTCAATGACACACTTAAATAACAGTGCTATTATTCTGCTATTATTCCACTTTCCTGTGGAATCTTGGGGTTTGCAGTTTAGGGAGGGACATTTAGAATTCTTAGCCAGAGAGATTTTTGGCCTCAGTAAACTACAAACCCCAGAATTCCATAGGAAGTTGAAAGTGGAATAATAGCAGCATAACAGTGTATGCAGAAAGGCCCTTTGCTATTTTACGTAGGTGAGACTAAGCAAAGTCACTCAACAGCTAACTCCACTGAAGCATCCTTGAAATTAAATCCCACTAATAATATGACACATTCATAAACATGCCTTACCGAAAAAATTAAATAGAAAAAGAAGCTAGGGATTAACCTTCTGTCACGCTTACCTTCATCTAAACCCAGCCACTGGCTAAGACTACAGATGTTTCACTGCAAGACGACCTCCAACAGTGGAAGGTAATTAGAAAAGGCTGTTGCTTTTTCCAGCTCATTTGGCCAGGGTGGCTGGGCTTGGAACTAATGCCTACAAATGTCACAGTTTAATGGAAGATTCAACAACATTGGTATTTTTCTCCAAGGCTGGCTTTTCTTTCCAAGCTGTGAAGGCTTCATTCTCTCGGTATTAATACTACTCTGTGCCTGCCAAACATGCCTACCTCACAGATCAAAAACTTTCTCAGCTTCTGAGATTCCAAGTCACCCCAAGCGACTCTGCAGCACAGCTCCTAAGACTGAATTAAGTATTCCAGAAACAATATTCTAAGGAAACAAATAACAGCACTGTGCATTTCAGGGCATGGGGTAGAGAGGCTATCCAAGATCACACTTATTTTTACATGATAATAAGCAAAATTTGCACAATGCCCAGAAATCTGGCATGCAAAATTCAAACATCCCTGTAATCCCTGTTTACAATACACACAGAGAAATTAAAGGAGGCTTAACTAAGCAGTGTTTGTGAATATTAATAAACCTATATTCCAAATCCAGGCTTTTAAAAAAGACAGAGAGGATTGTTTTCAAACTAATTTATATTTACCAAAGACCACTTTGTATGTGAAATTATTGGAACACTACATATTATGCTAAAACAGGCTTAATGCCCATTACAAAACCAACGGATCATACCGTGATTAAATTTCCTGAGAAATATACAGCTAGCAGATGATAACGTGACGAGCACATGAAGCAGCCTTAAGCCAAGCCATATCATAGGTTCCTCTAACCCAGTACTGTGTGTGTTTCATCTGACTCTCTGGGGATTCCAAGAGAATTCTTGCCAGCCTCCCAACCCAAAAAGCATTTTAACCTTCATGCATGGGGACTGAGCTGCAGAGCCTTTTCTGACCTTACTGAGAATTCCAATATATTCTGTGATACAAACAAGTTCCTTTATCAAAAGAAATATTTCTGTTTGCAGAATTCTCTTCCATGTAAACACCAAGAGCCAGAAAACACAAAATGACATAAAAATAAAATAAAAAAATAAAATAAAAACACTGTTTTAAGTGAAATGAGTTCAAGGAGACTACACGAACCATCTAGTTCAGCCCTCCTGCCAAAGAAAATGTGTTCTGCTCCTAATCTATGAACTCCTCTCCAATGAACTCATACTGCTGTTCCTCCCCTTCCTTGCTTCTTCATGGGTTAGAATTGGGACTAATTCCTATAATCAAGGTGATCTGTTGGGGGGAAAAAATAATGGAAGGGATTTGTGCAATGCAGCGTGAAGGGTTGCTGCAATTCAGCATGCCATGCACACATTTTGCAATCCAGTCCAGCTTCTAAAGATTTGCAATTCCAGTTGAGCTGACAGGTTTCTTACTGTTAACTGGCATCAGATGCTCTGTCTGTTTACCCAAATAAGCAGCTAGTTACATAAAGTATCAACAGGTTAACACCAAAGTTCAATACTTGTCTGCCTGTCTCTGTCTCTCAGCTCTATCATGACATCTGTGTCAGCAGGTCATCATTACTACCCTCTTGAACAAAATATCACTTGTAGCCCATGTGTGCTTCAGCAAAGAAGAACCACCACCATGAAATATTTCTTTTGATTATCTATGAGAGCACTCATGTTGTCCAGTTTTTAAAACTGGCAATAATAAATGGCAAAGAATATTCCAACCTGGAAGAAATGCAGGTCATTCACTCTAAAAGATAATGGAAGACATTCTCAGGTTCTATATCTGCCCTTCTATCTTGACTGTACTATAGAAAAACTACAGAAAATGACCTTAAAATTTTTTGAAGCACTAGAGCAACTCCCTAGGTGGAAAGGTTAGTAAGTTTGGACTGTTTAGTTTAGATAAATGGAGGAAGTAAGGGAAGGCACAATAGAGCTGTATGAAATTATGCACAGTGTGGAAAAGGAAAATAAAAGCTTCTCTCTCCTCATGATACTGATGCATGGGGTTATCCACTGAAGCTAAACAGTGGAAGATTCAAGACAAAGAAAAGGAAGCACTTCTCTACATAGAGCAAATCTAAAATGTTCTACCACAGGATGTACACATAAAATTTGCTTAAACTCTTAGTGATGTTCTTGTTTCTTTTTGGTACTACTAGTGCAATTCTCTGGTGAACTGAGTATAAAAAAATCACAAAGGAGTGCTGAAAAACTCTACAAATCACTTGGTGCCCATGCTATGCCTAAATTAACAATGATCAATACTAAATTTACTTCAGGACAGACAACAAAATTAGCAACCCTATTTATCACAACTGGGATGGCTCAAGATATTTTCCTCCCTGATAGGAAGAAAAATATAGCTCATTCCCACTCCATTTCATGTACAGACACTGACCAGACCAGACAGTGGAATAAGAGAGCATCATCCACATGCACCTGAGGGTAGTAGGCTAGCTTACAAACTCCACTTTGCCTTCAACACCTTGTCAATGCCTTCCAACACCTTGTTCCTCAGTATTTGCTGTCTGTGATGACAACTTCACTTTGTCTCATGTAGGACTGGCCCTTTATCAGTTGGGAGTGCTTAAACCTCACACTATATCTATTATCTCCATTTAGGCTGCAATTATATAACTACTTCTGTGGGATCTTATTAATGCAATAATGCATTGTTTCCAACAGACAAATGTGCTTATGTAGATAATTGATGTAAGTCACATATACAATTGGCAGAAGAATGTGGGATGAGCCTCCTATCCCTGAACTATAACCATCCAGTAACATAACACAGAAATCAGCGTACAATAGTCAGCTTTCCACATTTGTGGGTTTGACTTTCACAGATCTGATTAATTGCGAGTTTCTCCAACCCCCAACTGGCGATCTGAGGCACTTCTTTTTTCAGAGGAATCTTCCTGCTCAATGGCTTTGATCAGGCTGTGCAGCCCTTTAAAAAACCACCTCTGGTCCTCTTTCTTCTCCACCAGCCACTGCCTAGCCAGCGAAGTATGCCTCATACTCCAGCTTCTCAGCACTATAAACCTTCTCCTGATACCTCCCACATCCAAGGAAAGAGATGGGCGAGATAAAAGAGGTATAGAGTGACCATGCTGACCCATCCCTTTCGACCCACCCCTTTCCCCTCTCCTTTCCCTGATCTGGCTTGGACGCTGTATGTCTGTTCTCACCATGCCTTGATTCTCTTCCCCCCAACACATACATTTTGATATTTGCAATTTTTCCACTTTTGTGAGGGTCCTGCAACCCTAGCCCTAGTGAATGTAGAGGGCTGACTGTTATCTTATTGATGTCTACCTCAAAGATGTCAAGCTCCTGATTATCTGAATTCAGTTTCTGCTCTGTTAATAGATCCAAGCCACTGATACATTTTATGAGAACAATATTCCCTTTTATTCAGACATTTTATTCTCCAGATACAGCACATGCATTCCAAGCTACTCAAAGCTGTATAGAACTAAATGCAAGAATGTATTTCTGGTATATCTGAGAAAAGATTTCATTCTGCTCCCTGTCTTATTCCCCTCCACCCCATTTCTAGTATCCAACATCCATGCCTCTCATGACTGTTAAAAAGAAACAGCTTAGAGTAAAGAAATCTTTTAGTAGCCCAAAGCATAAGTACTATCAGCCACACTTCTATATATAAACTGATCTTCTTGCAACAAAGGTGTCTGGATTCTTTCTATAAAAGTGGACTTCTCCTTCCCTATTTTCTCATCTCCATCAGTGCTGATGGCAGAAACACAGACAGCTGCAGTCCACATTATTCAGCTTAAGTGGAGATAGTCACTTGCTGGAGCTCAGATGGTTCATTAACTTGTCATGCCTGAATCCTGAGGATGAGACCCAAAGCATGCAGTGAAAAGGAAAAAAAAAAAGAACACAGATGTTAACAGACCTTGTGGTAAACAAAGAAGGATACTTCCCTGAAGGTTTAAATAATAGAAGGGATGAGCCTTTTCTTGTTTCCTGATATATATGTGTGCATGCCTCCAAGTTGCCTGTCAACTTATGGTGCCCCACGAATTTAATGGGCTGTCTTAGACAAGGAACACTAAGATGTGGTTTTCCCAGTTCTTGTGGAATTTAGCACCTGGCATTCATTGGCAGTGTCCCGTTCAAGTACTAACCAGAGCCAACTCTGCTTAGTTTCTACGATCAGATGGGATCTGGTTCCTTTATGGTATACAGATGTTTTGAAAATATAAGACGATTGTATCCCTCCCCTGATTTTCCTTGTGCTCTCTTCCTGGAGCACAGAAAAAAAAAATTAGTGATGACTCATTCAGTCTAAGATCCAAAATAAAACTAAGGAACAGAAACACTGCATTGGATCATACTGGGAAGCTTCTACCCCTAATAGCAGACCTAGATGTATTTTCTTTGTTGTTAACTGCCACCAATGCAATATTGACTTATAGCAACCCTATGAATGAGAAACCTCCAGGTCATGCTGTCACAAATAGCCCTGGTCAGGTCTTTCAAACTCGGGGCTGTGTCTTCCTTGATTTGAGTCGACCCACCTGTAATAGGGCCGCCTTCTTTTCCAACTGCCTTGTACCTTGCCAAGCATCGTTATCTTTTCTAGTGAGTCATGTCTTCCCAAGATATGTCCAAAGTATGACAGTCCCAGTGTTATCATCTTGGCTTCTAGGGAGAGTTCAGGCTTGATTTGCGCTTGGACTCATTTGTTTGGCAGTTCAGGACAGTTCAGGACAGTATTGGAAGTATTATTCTACCATGTGCATTATAATCAAGGAATCTTAGCTAATGGTAGCAAAACGGTGCATTTAAAAACACTGGTTTTAAAAATCAAAGATCTTGAGACTGTTAAATAAGAGGTGGCAATATTTACTGCTTTCCCCTTTAAAGTCCTTGGTACCCCCCCTTCTCCACCAAAAACAAAAACAAAAAAAAACAACAACCCTCTATTGACAGTTGAGGAGCCCTCTGGAGAAATGAGGAGGATGGATTTGAGGGAAATTGGGAATAGGTGAAAAACCTTTCTACCAATGGGGTCATCAACTTGGCTGAAAGAGGACCCAAATGAAAATTATCTTACAGTTTAAATTCTACAGAGAACTGAAATTGTAGATCCTCTTGTATTTTCAAAACATCTATATACCCAAAAGCAGCATCAAGCAATTAAAATCATGAGAACCTGTTATAGAAGAAACAAAATTCAGAGCTTATCCCTTGATTGTAAGCACACTGGGAACTTTGGAAGGTATCTTGTCAATACACCAGTGTTCACTGGTCCTATCTGATTATTTTGTTGTGTGATGCAGCTTTTATTCCCATTAAGCTTCCCTCAAGCACTAACTATTGCTTGAGAAACCAAAAGCAAACTAAAACTAAAACCCACATTTTTGTTGCACAGTAAGTGAAACCCACTGAAAAACAAAGGCAACTTTACTAGTTAAGTGGAAGAGTGAGAGGCAGTTTAAAGACAATATTCTACTATTCAAAGCAACATGCTGGCCAAATTTGTCAGAAATTCACTTAAGGGTTAGAAATGGTCTCTCCAAATCTGCATGTAAGGATGAAATGAGATATATTATGAAACCCAGTGGAAAGAGCACCCCACACCATACAATGTTTTCCTCCTTGCCTCCATATAACATGAAGATCTGAGAGTACATGCTACTAGCACGCATATGCTTCCTTGTCCCCTCCCAGCGGTAATCAGTCAGATGGAGCAGGGGCAGGAGAAAACACATTGTGATAATCTCATGTCACACTTTTCTATAGCTACATGTTACTAAGGCAGAAGTCGGTGGGCAGGATTCAATATGCTGTAGCTGTTTTTCTTTGCACTGTGTATGTTCCACCCCACAACATTGCCCTTTTGCCTTTGAACTTTCAGTTACCTAGATGCAAGATGGTATGAGAACAGGCAGTCTTATTTCATTACATAACTCTAATAAAGCAGCTTACAGGGAAGCACTGCAGCTGGGATATTTTCAAATCAAAAGGATAACCCTTGGCTTCAAACTTAGATGGAACATTAGTGTGTGTATGAGTCAGAGATGTAAAACTACAAGAAACAACCATAGTTTCTGATATTTCCATATAGTATAACAACAGAAAGTGACATAAAAAGATTTCTTGGCCAATAAGCATTCTGAGTATGTATTTCCCTGGTGCAATGCAACTAAGTCAGGTTAAGTACCCTAATCTTTATTTAATCAAATCATTTACTTTCATATCTTCTGTTGAACTTCCCAGTTGACCCCGTGATAATGTATATTCTCAAGCCAATGAAAAAAAACCCCAGGTGTTGTTTGTTCGAAGCCCTACCAAATTATAGGGAGAGTGCTCATTTGTTTCAGATGCCAAATGCAGCGACATTTGCCAAAGTTTCAATTTAATTCATCTTGCTCTGCAAGGCCCCATTTCCCAGAGGTAAATACTACTGTCTAATGAGGGAGAGTCATGCACAATTACACTGTGAAGCGGCAAATGGCCAAACAGCTCACAAAAGCTGATTCTTCTCTGCCCCTCTACCCCTCCCCACCCTCTGCCAACTAATTCCTTGAGATAAAGATCTGAGCAGCAATGACTTGACACTGAACTTACAAATCCCCAGGGGTTAACGTAAAAAGGCTACCACCCCTATGTATCATAGAAATAACCACGATTGAAATGTATTGCTCAAAACAAGAGAGAAGAACATGAAAGGAGCCCTGCTGGCGCAGTGGTTAAATGCCGGTGCTGCAGCCACAAGGTTGTGAGTTCAATCCTGCTGGATTCCAAGTTGACTCAGCCTTCTATCCTTCCAAGGTTGATAAAATGAGTGCCCAGTTTGTTGGGGACAATTAGCTAAACACATTGTAAACTGCTTAGAGAGCACTTAGCTCACAAGTGGTATAGAAATACACATTCTATTGCTATTGCTGTGAAACACACATTCTATTGCTATTGCTATGAAACTCTAAGCATCATGCTAGACAACACCTCAGATTACAGTTACTAACGGGACTGTCATGCCCTGGATAACTTACAATCCACAAACTCCACTCTGAAGTAGACACTAGTGTTTATTTGTAACAAAGCAAGCAAACAAGACACTTCTTCTGAAGTTGCTGAGACTAAAGCATACATGGTGCTCACAGGCTTTATACCCACACATATATATTTTAGGTGTACAAACCTGTGATTGGAGAGGATCATACATTTAATATCATCCCACATCTTTAGACAGTTCTCAGACCTGTGTTTGTTTACTTTCCGTTCATCCTTGGGGGAAGGAACATATTTCCTGTCCCTTATCTTAAACACTGCTGAGTTCTCAAAACACTTCTTGACACTTTTGTTTTCACCTGCTCTGATCTTCTCCCCCTCACCAGATACATTGTAGCAATAGGCAATACAGCAATTGAACATTTGATACATTGTAATATACACAAAAATACCAAATGGATGCACTGTTGCAATCATCAATTAACACACAATACTTTGTAGCACACTAACTAAACTCTAGAAAGGTTCATTCCATCTTGGATGGAGCCTACCTACTCTCCAACTGGCAGGGATAATCCAGATTAATCCTCTCTCATGCCATTTTTTCAACTGCTCTCCTCCTCCCACCTTCCCTCTTCATCCTTAATTTAGTTAGCCGGTATAAAGTCAGTTCAAAATGAAAAAGTAACATGCACTCAATTAATTCACAAAGGTGGGAAGAAAGGAGGAGGATGGACTGCTGCCCTTCCTAGTAGGCTCAGACAAAAGCAAAATGCTGCAGCATTTCCTAGGCAGTGTGTTATTTCTGATTAATAACTTATGCCATTTTGACCACACTAGGATGCTGCCTGGCTGCACATTTGGAAAATACACATAAGCTTGAATTTGTTGGCCTACTACACCAGTGGTTCCAGTTTTTCCAGGGACACGTGACACCAGGAAGTCAGACAAATTTTGCCAGTTCTAAACAGCCTATTTCTCCAGTGCCATGCATCCTTCAGAGCTGCTGTGCCCATGGGTCTTTTTGCTCTGCTACCACCACTGATGCTACTATGTTCCGCAGCATACAAAGAGAACTCCAGCTATATAGTGCATAACCATTATGAAGGGGTAAAGAAAAACAAGTTGTCAGTCACACGTGACTTGCTTGATTAAGCTCAAGTGAAATGTCAATGAGCAGTAACAGGGAAATATGAAAGGTAAAGCTCAGCTGGCCTATTCAGCCCAAGAAGGCTATGAGGTGTTCTTCAATCATTCTATTTTAAATCATTAGTAGGGGAAGAAAGAAACATAGTGTCAAATTCTCTGGTGTGAAATTCAAGCAAGGTCACACATGAGATTTTCAAACATTTCATTTTGTGCCCATTTTTTGACACATTTGTGGCTAGAACCTTTTCACACCACAAGGTATTTAAAAAATACAGTATTCTTGAAGGCTTGGAAAGGGTAAATGGTTATAAGCCTGACTTTATGAAAAACATTCCACATCTGTCCATAGATGGGGTTCATAAGGTTATATGAAAGTGGAGGGTGACTGCAGCCAGGCAGAGGGCTGCTTTCGGGGTTGGCCAAGTGGTCAAAGGCTATATTTTTTATTTGTTTTTGGTCACAGAAAAGTAAAACCACAAATTTCAAATGTTGCAGTGGCAAATAGACATACTGCTCCCTTCCAAATCTCTTTCATTTTCCCTCCCACTTTGTAGCACAGCATTACCCTCATATTATAGAAATAGGGCCTACCTCTGAGTAAAGATGCACAGGAAATCATAGCAGGAGGGAGAAAGAACCCAAAAAGGACAAGATGAGGAAACAGTGAGTGGCAAAGGCAGCAAGAGCAGCAACAGCTGTACCAGCATTTAGTGTTCCCTCATATGCTACCTTCCACTGTTTTTGTTTACTTTTGCCTTTCATTTTTGGCCTCCAGGTCCTCCTTGCCATGGAAGGACGGAAGAATGAGAAACACAGCAATATCTCCAGAGTTCCCCAGAAAAGGAAGAGGTGTTCATTTAGGAAGCATGAAGCAAGGGAGGCTCTGGAATCACTGTTCCTGCCACTGTCCTCCTGCCTCTTCCCTCCACAATAGAGAGTAGAGAGGGCAGTGAGGTGCCACCACCACTGAAGAGGAGGGAAGATGGGACGCTTCATGAAGCCCACATGCCCCAGCCTTGTTTTAGAATCGTCTTCATGGAAAGTTTTCAAAGGAAAGCTTTAATACATGATTTCTTGTCTTAAAGAAATTGGACACAGAACCAACTGGGATGTTGTTGGTGGTGATGCTAATGTTGTTATATTTATATTACCTATCCTGCTTTTCTCCCAAAATTAGGCCTCTACGCAGCTTACAATTTAAAAGAATCAGGGAAAAACATAGAAAAAGTGAAGATTAAAATAGAATTAAGCTATTCACAGTATGAAAACAATTCAAACCTACACTTAAAAGAATAAAGCACAATTTTTAAAGATAAAAAGCTAAGAAAAACAGTTCAGGTTAAAAGAAGACAGCACCTCTGAGTCTATTCTTTAAAAACTTTCTGATTTAAAAGTCTGTCTGAATAGAAAGGCTTTTGCCTTTTGATGGATGAACAACAAAGAGGGAGTCACTTTGACCACCCTAGGTCAGGTGTTTTAGAGTCTAGAGGGAACCACAAATAATGTCTTCTTCTGCATCCCCACCAACTGTGCTCTTGATGGTGGTGGGATTGAGGGAAGGGCCTCTGCTGATGATCTCAGGGCCTGGGCAAGCTCATATGGGGAGATACAGTCTGCCAGACAGCATGAACCTGAGCCATGTAGGGCTTTATAGGTCATAACCAGCAACCTGAATTGTGCCTAGAAACAAGCTGGAAGCCAGTAGAGCTGTTTGAACAGGGGAATAGTATGGTCTCTGTAACCTGTTCCTGTTAACAGTCTGGCTGCAGCTCTTTCGACCAACTGAAGTTTCTAGGCACAGTCCTCTTTCTACCTTTGCAGGTTTGACTTTCACAAATTTGATTATTTGCGAGGCATGTGCTTGCCTCTCCCCCACTGCCCCATTTTCTTCCTCCCATTCCCTTGCATTCCCCACCTCAGGTTTGCCTGACTTGCATTTAAAATGGATTTCTTTTTCTTTTTGGGTGAGCAAAGCCCCCCTCCCATTACTGGAGGTGTGTCCTCTCTCCCATGCGGCTGCACTTTCTGCTGTGTAATGGTTGCTGATTTGTCAGCTGCTCTCTTTGCTCCTCCTCCTCCCTTTTCAAGATGGTCACTCTGCTCTTTGAGGGGAAAGTACTAGTAAGCACTTTCCTGTGTCTTTCCCCACCCCAATGGTAGGGCCAAAGGAAAAGGATTGGGACAGGGAAGCTCTGGAGGGAAATCATGAGGGTGTGAGTTATTCACAATTATTCTACATTCGCAAGGGTTCTGTGCCCCTAATTCTCACGAATGTGAAGGGGCTACTATACTCTTCAAAGATGTCCCAAATAGAGTGCATTACAGTAGTCCAAATGGGATGTAACTAGGACATCGTGGCCAGATCCTATGTCTCAAGGAATGGGTGCAGTTGGTGCACATTCTTTAAATGTGCAAAAGCACTTCTGGCCACTGCAGAAGCCTGGGCTTCCAGGTTCAAGCTGAGTCCAAGAGTAAATCCAGTGAACCTGCATCTTCAGGCAGGGTGTGACTCCATCTAACACAGGCTGAATCCCTGTTTCTTGATCTGTCTTTTGACTGAACAGGAACATCTTCATTTTATCTCTATTACATTTCAGTTTGCCTTCATCAAGTCCATTACTCATGACCAGCACTGGTTTAGAACTAAGACAGACTTCTATTTTGGGGAGGAAGGAGTAATACAACTGGGAATCATTTGCATATTGATGGCAATGCATTCCAAATATCCTGTGGATTCAGGGATATATTACTTACCATGAAGGACAAAACAGAACCCTGAGGGGACTCACAGGCCAATGGATAGACCTGGGTTGACCCACCCAGGAAGGAATGGAACCACTGTAAAATGGTGCCTTCAGTTCTGATCCCAGCAAGACAACCAAGAAGGATATGGATGTCAACGGTATCAAAAGCTGCTAAGAGGTCCATCAGAACCAACACGGACACACTCTCTCCAACCAGCACTTTGTGTAGGTCATTCACCAAGGTAACCAAAGCTGTCTCTGTCTTATAACCAGGCCTGAAACCAAATTGAAATGAATCTAGATAATCTGTTTCTTTCAGAAACCCCTGGAACTAGGAGGCCACTACACTCTAAAAGCTTGCTCAGAAATGATATGTTGGACACTGGTTCAAAAGTATCCATTATAGAGGGATTCAGGGATGGCTCACAGTTGCTTCCTTTAGGCAAGCTGGAATTCTTCCTTGTTGTAAAAATTCATTGGCTACCCCCTCCACACACTCAGCCAGTCCCCTCCTGGCCTGTTTAATAAGCCAGGATATCCTGTTGATGTCCTCAGGCTGAACAAACTGAAAATTATCCAATAACACTGTACAAGCAAGGTTACATCCACTGGAACTATATCAGCTGCAGCATCCAAGTCAGAGTGGATCTGAGCGATTTTATCTGCAAAATGCCCTTCAAATTCTTCACAGCAGGCTGTTGAGCAGTTTGCATTTTCTACTCAAGGACCATGTGTAATAGACTTCTGACAACTGGAAACAGCTCTGCTGGACAGCTCCTTGCAGATACGATGGGACAGCAAAAAATAATTTCTTTGCTGCTCACACTGCACAGAGTAGACGTTCAAATGGGTTGTAGCCCATGTTCAGTCAGATTTGTTTTTGAATCTTCTGTCAATGTCACTCTAATATCTGTCTCACTCACTTCATTGCTTCCTACTCCCTGGAGAACCACAGGGCTGGTTTGGCTCTGCTCCACAAGATGGGATGCTCAAGAACAATTGTGTCCACTGGTCTAGCCACTTCCCCATTCCAGAGGCTGGGTTATAATTATTTAAAAGTCTTTTTCAAAATTACCGTGGGAGGAATAGATTGCTTTAATCAAATTCAGAGTCAAAACATCAGTTTCTGCCCAGTACAATCATGCCAATCTCATAAGAATTTATTTTTGTAGTATCACTGCTTAATCTTTAGAGAGAGGTTCCAGGAAATTCAGGTGCTTTATCCTTGTTGCTGAGCCGATTCCAAACTCTTGGATGGATAGAAGTACAGGTGCTGCAGTATGCAAAGGGGATAGAAAGATTATGCTGCATATGGTGTGGAGATTTCACTGATTTCTCTTGATACAAGAAAGAGTTCCATCTCATGAGTTGTGATGACCGGGAGAAGATCCAATGCCTTTGCATAAGTACTATCTTGTGTTTCCAAGACAGAATATTGAAGCAATGTAATGGTAATTTCACAACTGAAACACCACTATCTATCCTGAAAACTGACCTTTGAAAAGAGTTTTCAGCTAACAAGTTTGCTCCTTATGGAAAACTATAATGGGGGGGGGAATCACAGTACAAAATCAGACATCAGTAAAGCACTCATTTTTTTAAAAAAAAAAATCCACACAGTCCCTGGAATAAAAACAATGATTTGTATATTTCAAACAGGAATCACAACCATGTCAAAATGTAGGGGACAGACGCAGGCAGAAAAGGTGTGCAACTGGTCAAAACTAATTTTAATCACCACAATTCAGAAAACAGGAAACAAAAACAGGACTGGCTTTTACCTGTTAATTAATATTAACTCAAATCTTAATTGATCAGACTGAATCTTCCTGATACCTCCATCTTCAAGGTGTGGGTCATAAACTGCCCTTATCACCACCCTTGCTACACCAGTTTTTTTTTTTTTTTTTTAATGATTTCCAAATTCCCCACTCTCCCATTGGTGAGGAAGGAATTTCAGTGGAGGCTTCATGATGCTATGGGAGAAAGATCTGCCATCATTATTGTACCACTTATGACAGTTTGGAAGCCAAACTGAAAAGCACCTCATTCACCAACAAGCCCACAGAAAGGCTGAAAACTACAACCTGAGGATGATGTACTTATTTTTCCTCCCATACTAATCAATGGGGGTGACATGGTGTAGTGGTGTCCATCACTGACTACAACTCTGGGAGAACCAAGTTTGCATCCCTGCTCAGTCATAGAACACCACTAGGTAGATTTGGGAAAGTCACTCTCTGTCTCAAAGACAGGTAATAGCAAACTTCCTTTAAATTAATCTTACAAGAAAAAGTATACAAGAGACTTGCTGTAAGCAGAGTCAACTTGAAGACAGATAACAACACAAAATTATCAATGGGAGAGGATTAATTTAAAAAACTGGAGGTGGAGCAGGTAGCCCCCCCCCAAAAAAAATCATTCTTTCTTTTTATTTATTTTTTTAACACCCAGCTGGTACAAGTTGTTGATGCTTACAAAGTATCTCCCTGCCACAGATGCTCCAAACACAGCCACGAGACGATTCTGTTAAATCTGAAATCTTAAAGTCCTCCTCAGTGGTGCTGCACTGAAAACCTAGGTTTCATACTGTTCTAATTGCAATCACTTTGTAATTTTGGAATATATATCAACCTGAAATTCTATGAAACTATGATTTACTTTTATTTTTTTTTAAGAACTAGATGGGGCATATTTCTGAGTGGACAGAGACAGAATTACACTGACTGGTTGTTAATTCCAGACTGATGAATTCGCATATGGGAATGAATGGGTATGCCTTCAGAGCTTTGCCCACCATGTTCTAATTTTAGAAAATTTCTTAATATTAAAAGAGAGAGAGAGAGAGAGAGAATGAGAATGAGAGACCATTTCCACCACTGTTGATCCCATTGGCAGACGTGCCTTTAATTAATCCAGAAGGGAAAATGGCATTTTTTCCCCCAGTACCTGTTTATGTTCACTTTACAAACAGGCAAAAGCTAATTACTTTGCAGTGCCAGTAAAATCCACCCAGGGAATATGGTGCTTTTTATCTAATGCCACTGGCAGTGGGACTAGACTGCTTTGAATTATACCTAAGATCAAAGCGCGTCTGTGCTGCATTATCATATTTCCTCCTCCTCCCGCCCACTATCCTTCTACATCCTCTTCATTCCGCAAGGCTGGTTTACATTTCAGATCATTGCATTTGCTAAGTTAGTTGCATTTAATTAGCAGCCAACATCCCAGCTCCTCATCCATTCTCCCCGCAAATCACAGCAACATGAGCTCAATAAATGCAACTGTCTTACACACTTTTATACTACATTAAACTGGTTTTTACTTTTCTTTCTTTTCACCTTTATGGAGTGAAAGCTGCCAAGTAACTCATCTGCCAACAGTCAAGTCAACAACAGTCATTCATAACACACAGTGATTCCCTGTTTGCTGTTGCTAATAAGGGGTAGGTGAGGTACAGAGCAGCATTAATTAGCTATTAATTGAAAGTCATTACCATAATAATGAAAACAAGTGTGAATATGAAATTTGCCTTTTTTTTCCTGTAGCATTTACAAAAGAAGGATTAACAAGGTAATTTGTATTAAACTCTTACTAACAAACCTACTAGGAATTCAATATATGTAGCACATTGAATAGGAGAGCAGGAAGCATTAACTTCTGGGTAGATACTGTAGGACACAGCGTCCCTGAATACTCAAAGGCATGAAATGTAGATGGGTGGCAATGAGGAGTTCATATATTTAACAAGCAGTGCAGAGTTAAATGTTACAGGGACCCTACACTCAATTATAATGTTCGACCTCAGAACAGCATGCAAATCTACTTTTCTACCTTTTGGCATTCAGGAGTAAGTCAGACTGACAATAATCACTGCACAAATGGCATTTCTACTATATATAAATCTCTTTTGGACAAAACCCTCTATTATAAAAATATTGAGTGAACTTAAGTGGGAACCCCAATAATGTGGGTAGAATTGAAAAGACTAGGCTCAGTGAAGAAGTGCCAATCAATACAGGGAGGACAGGAAGAGTAATAATGGATGGAACGCTAAATGCTGTCTTATACCGTGTTAAACTAGATGTAAGATATAATCCAATTTCAATCTTATGCTTGAGAGGCTTGTCTTGGTTTACAGTTTGTAGATTGCGTGCACGGTCAACGCACCTTGCTTTACAGAATCTTCATATTGATGGACATACAGCTGTGGAAATGTCATTTGAAAAGTGAGTAAAGGGGGGGGAAGACATACCTTAACAGCATACAAATAATCACTTAAACATATTTTATTCAGTGGGGAAATGCACTCAAGCAATGTATACACAATTTAAAGCCTGCAGATCCAGTCCCATTAAAGAAAAGGATGGAGTTGGACATGGATCAGATACAGAGATGGAAAAGAGAGCATTTCTGCATGGGCAGTCTCATCCAGTCTGACTGGTTTCAAATAAAGGTATTTTACATCACTTGAACACCAACCGTTTTCACGGGAGATGCCAGTAATAGAACTTAGGACCTGTAAAAGCACGTGGGTCTCCACTGCTGAACCATGGTCCCTCCTGAAGCTGTGCTCCAATTTCTGTATTTATTGTACATGTATTTACAATGCATGTCATTTACAGAAGGGCATTTGAGAATATCTGGAGAGGGCTGTAGCCCCTCTTTGTGGAGGAATATTTTAATGTGAAGGAACAACACACCAACAGCACAACCATGTGTAAAGTACAGCACATGTGTTTTCTTTTCCATGCAAAAGTAGCAAGATAATTCTTCCTATCATGTGAGAATCTATTTCACATTTACCCAAAAGTATGAATGTGAGTTGTTACTCCCTAGCATAAGAAGGGAGAGCCGCTGTGGTATAGTGATTGTTGGACTAGGCCTCTGAGAGACTAGGGTTCAAATCCCTGTTCATTGAGTGGCCCTGGGTAAGTCAAAGACTGCCAAGGATTTAAACCTCAGCCTTAGAGCAAGGCAATTTCCTCTGAATAAATCTTGCCAGGTAAATCCTATGGTAGGATCCCTGTAAATCAGAAGGTACAATAAGTATAAAGAAGGATACTGTCATTCTTTCATAAACTACTGAAAAAGAGCCCAAATATGCAGAATACACATATTTCTACATGTAGGTCTTGGAGACAAAGTTGGGAGGGGGCACTTTATTCTGCTGTCCTTGTTTTACATTCCTGAATAAAATAAGCCTTTCTTCGTAACAACCTACAACACTGCTATGACTGGTCTTTTCAAGTTTCCATCCAGATGCCAAGTACAAATGGGAAAGTCAGGATCTTAATTCTCCAGTGGTTTCTAGGAACCCCACATAACTCTTGGAGCAGAGGGAAGGATATTGATTTGAAAGGAAGAGAAGAGCTGGTTATTTTCAGCATATACTTTTCCCCTTTCATGAATACTTTTAAAAAATTCTAGATTGCACTATTTGCCTTTCACAGTAAGTGATTGGGCATATTATAAATCTAAGCTAAATCAATAAAATCACCATCAGCACATAACTTCAAAGCTCTTCATCTCTACTTTGTTCCATTCATTTTTAAATGCCATTGTACCTTTGTGCGAGCATTGCTGCATCAAAGATCATACAGTGGTCTAAATTCCAACTCCCCTACAGAAACACAGCAACATCTCCAGAGGTACATTCTGGAAGAAGAATGTGAGAGAGTCACAAATTCTCCACACACTGTAAAACAGTAAAATGCTCATTAACACCTTCATGGATGACTGCATGAACTAGAATTGCGCACCACTCACCTGTGTGCTTAGAAACAGCCTTAGGTCAATAGGTCTAAATCTCAGATACTAAATTCTCTTTCCTGATGCACACCACAACACCAAGTCATTATAGATCCTAGTGGAAGAACAAAAAGTGCTTTAAGACACTTTGCTGACTCTCATAGCAAAAAGGCAGCAAAGGGGTTCTGATGTACCAAAAGAAATCACATCTTAGAAAGCTTCTTAATAAACCTCAACGTGAGAGGACCTATTCAGGTTTCAGGGAAAGAGCAGCCATGGTAGCAGTGGACAAATATCTTGAGGTCTATTAGCATGTAAGTGCTCCCACAGAAGCGTGACAGTGAATTCTTGCTGGGTTTTAGTCCAAAATTAAAGGAGTTATCTGGGATGCTAAACCTATCTGGGACACAGAAGTCATCACCTTGGAGAGCTATTCAGAACTTCAGACTACATCCCAGACAGAATTCATCACCCAACTGACTTGGAAGCCACCAGTCAGAACTGGCTATTAGGCAGAAGACTAAATAGCATGTTTCATTGCCTCCTAAGGAAGGATAAGAACCAGTGACAGGAAACTGTAATAAAGAATATCTCATTTACACATTACAGTCCTATTCAGGCATAGTAATGTAAACATTTGACAAAATAAATCCACCAGCCTTGCCTCCTCTGTTGTCACTCTACTAATGTAGAGAGAAACAGTATGAAGACAAAAGGATCTCTACATAGATGGGAACGCCTGTTTTTCAAGATTCACTGTCATGTAGAGAGCTTCTGTACATAGAAGAGGCTTTCCTCTTCAGATTGTTGGTCTCCATACAGGTACACTCTTTTTTTCTTGCGTTTATCCATATTACATAGTATCTTAATAGGTCTTAAAAGAAACTTCCTAGTTGTAAGAGTGTGAGAAGTGATGGGTTCTCCATTTCTTGAAATATTTAAGCAAAGGATGTTGAACTTGCACCCTGCATTACCCAGCCTCACATTAAAAGGATGTGTAGGTAAACATCATAATAATCCATGATTTGTGTTTTAAGTCACAAGCTGAATGACAAATTGGCTATAAATTGTTGCCTCCACTTCCCATTTCCAATATATGTCTGTTTCCCCACTTCCCCACTACCACCACCACCTTTGGCCAGCTCTAGTTTCAGGTTGTGTAGTTGTAAAATCAAGCTGTGGTTTTCAGTCAGATGTCACCAAACTGAGGTTTAAACAAACCAGAATTTCTAGTTGGGATTGCACTGGTTTAACAAGCCATGGCTTATTCTTAAGAGATAAGCTCATGCATCACAACAAGCCAGACTTCAACAAACAATACTATCTATAGCTTTAGGTAAGATGTGAGCACAGTCAGTGGTTTTGTTCATACATACTCCCTGATCACTACTGTTCAAAGCAGTAGTAGGTATGCAGAGCACAGAACATTAGCATGATTTGCTTATCATGGCATGCAAACCTGGCAAGAGTAAGGTTTTTATCTGGTCTTTCTTATGAAAAGCCAGAGTAATTATACTGGAAGAAATCATGTATTTGTAGCCCCCAACAGATCTCTTATTTCTTGAGGTGCATAAAAACCAGAGAACTCGCTCCTTCTGGGTTTGTAGGTATCATAATAAACAAACAACAAAGTGGTTTACCAGTGGGACCAGCTACAAGTGGAAATAAGTACTCATTCATCCTCGACAAACCAGAATTTCTTTAGATTCTGACTTGTAATAACATGTGAACATATCCAACATGAAAACCTTCTGCCAAATAACTGCTGATGAGGGAATAAAATAGTGGGCTACACAGAGAAATCATCCGACCTGCTTTCTATGTCCCTCTGGTATCAATGAATCATGTCCCCATGTAAAGACATACAAAATACAGCTGTAAGTCTGAGATTTAGTAAGTGCAGGAAAAGGCTGAAGAGCCAGAAAATAAAGCAATAAAAATAATAGTTAGACATTTATGGTGTAGCAAGATAATAATGCATCAGCTATATGGTATGTGTTGAGATGGAGGAGAACATGGTTCAGTTTGTATTTTTATGTGATATTTCCTAATCTTCATTTCCCAGATCAACATATCAAACTAAAAGATAGTTGTTTTTCAATATTCTCAGTTTCAAGAATCTTTCAGTGTATCTCTCCAGTCAAATTCTCAGGTCTGAGAACTGGGTATGCTGTCTGCACTGGATGGTGTTGCATTCTCCCTGAAGGAACAGGTAAGTAGATTGGGAGTACTCTTAGATCCATCTTTGTCCTTGTAGTCTACTTGTAGTTTACAATTAGACTACTGCAATGTACTTTACATGGGGTTATCCTTGAAGATGACTCAGAAACTGCAAAATGCAACAGCTAGACTGCCGACCAGAACTTTTCACACAATTATCATATTATACCAGATTCAAAGGAATTGTACTAACTCCCTATATACTTCCAGTCTGAATTCAAGTTACTGGTAATGACATGTAAAATCCAAGATGGCTTGAGGAACAATACTTAAAGCAGACCCTCTACATATACACTGCCTAAGGTTTATGGCGTGTTGCAGGGCCTTCCACTTTGTTCCTTCAGTTAGGGCAATATGTTGGGAGAGGACATGAGAAAAGATCTTCTCTCCTGCAGCACTCCAGTAAGGCAACACCCTCCAAGAGGTGGCCCAATTGCTACGAATGTTGCTGCTACTCCTATGCCAAGTTAATACACAGTTGTTTACTAAAGCTTTTGAAGCCTACTGTAATTAGTTTTATATAAACCCACACATGTGTGCATAGCTCTAAATCATGTTAAACAAGTTTGACCAGTTTTAATCTGTCTTTTTCACTTGCTCAATTTTTAATTCATTTCCCCCCCTTTAAAGTCCTTTTTTATTATTCACATTGTTTTCAATTTTCCACTTGGTTTTGTTGTAAGCTACCCTAAGATCTCTGGATACAGGCCAAGATATAAATATTTAAATAAATAAATAGGTGTAGATTTAGAAAATGTGCAGATAAAACATGTGTTTCTTCATTAATGTTACATGCTATAACAAATTATTTAGGGAAGATTCCTTACAAACACAGACATTAGAAAAAATTAAATAAAATGTGCACTTTAGGAGTAAATGCATAGGAATTTTTGGATGGACAAACGAACATTACAGATGGATACAGAAATTGGAGAAAATGTACCTAAGCTCAAAAAAAGAGAGAGGTTGTAACTAGAACTGATAGGTGTATGCACTCCTACATACTAGTTCAAATAAACGATTAATTTAATGGATATAAATCTTTTGAGAGCAACAGCTCAAACTATGAACAATTATTACTGAATATATTGCATTATGTTATAATGTAAATGTTCTTGAAAAATTAAACATGTATTTTCTGAGACTTTCACAGCAAGAATATGTCAAGTGGACATTCATTTCTCATCTACAATATTATCTGATTATTACATTCTATGTTCCATACAGTTTGGTTTCAAGAGCTGTGTGTGGCTAAACTATTTGGAACAGATGCTTCTTTCCTGATGGTTTATAAAATATTATGCAGATAACACATTAAATAGCTCACTATGATGGTCTCCGGTGTTGTTTTTTTAAGTACTGACTACAGTACAAAATACTTATATACCTTTCAATGAATGCTTTTTGTTGTTGTTGTTGTTGTTGTTGTTGTTGTTGTGAACTGCCTGAAGTCAACTTCAACTTAAGGTGATTCTATGAATGAAAGCCAGTGCAGTGTAATGGTTTGAGCACTGGACTGTGAACCTGGAGATGACGGTTCGATTCCCCACTCATCCATGGAAACCCACTGGGTGACTTTGGGTGCATCTGACACACATACAGAGTCCCAGAAAGCCCTGTGATAGGTTCACCCTTAGGGTCACCTTAAGTCAGAAATGACTTGAAGGCACACAACAACAACAATGAATTGGACAAAATATAACAAAATTGAAAATCTGCAAGCAGCTATACCTTTATTGGGCCAACTCCAAAGCCTAAAATGCATTATGCAAGCTTTCAAAGCTTCAGTGGTTTCTTCATCTGGCAGAGATGATAAAAAATCATACACCAGAAAAACGGTATTGATGTTAGAGTTACAGGCCAATGTTTCATCTAAGACATTGTCAGTTTATATGGTATTGAGGGATTTCAGTACATGCAGAGGGGAGTACTCTTACTGGCCACGTGAGGATTAGGGACAAAGAGCAATAGAAGACAAGTAAAAAATTTTTGATTCCATTAGCAACAGGAACTTCTCTTTACACTATGGGACTCAAGGCAGGTTACAACAGTTAAACAACACATCTAAAAATTCACAAGATACAAAAATTAAAAAGCAATTAAGCCACTACAAAATTAAAAATCAGTTAAAGACATAAACCATTAAAAACAGCAGCAGCAACAACAATAACTACAACAGCAAATGAAAGTCCAGTGCATTATAAAAGATCTCTTTCTCCCTTTTTTTTTAAAAAGGCAATAAAAAAAAAGTCAAAGTCCTGGTGGAATAAAATACTTTTATTTGCTTGTGGGAAGATAATAAAGAGTGTGCCAGTCCAACCTCTCTGAGAAAGAAGTTCCAGAGCCTGGAAGCTGTCACTAACAAGGCCTTCTTCTTTGTTCTTATCAGATTACCCATAACGATGGTGGAACAGAAAGAAGGGCTTTCCCAAGCATCAAAACATGGGCACATTCATAAGGAAGAACATGAACCTAAACTGTACAGGACTTCACAGATCATCACCAGCACTTTTAATTGTGCCTGGCAATGGACATCCAGTGGAGCAACAACAGAGTTGTATGTTCCTTGTAACTCACCCCAGTTATCAATCTGGCTACAACTTGTTCGAAAAGCTGAGGCTTCTGAATACTCTTCAAAGGAAGTTCCATGTAGAGCTCATTGCAGTAATTCCAATGGGATTACTATTATTATCATTTACTTTAGTTCAGAAGGGACATATCACAGAAGAAATGTGGTATTATTCTTTTCACCTGCCTCCATATATGCCATTATCAAGCTTTAGAACTTGGCAGATGCTTTCCACCAAGCTTGTTACTATTGACTCATTGATCCTGAAGCAGCACAAGACAAGAAAGTCGAGATCAGCTTTCTTGTTTACTTTGCACTATCTTAATGTGTGACTTTGCTGTCAGTTCAATGAATATTAAGACACATTCCAATATGCCCAGACAGCACTTTCAAAATCTAGACTGCTCCCTACATCCCTCTCACTGATATTGAAGACAGCTCAATAGTTTAAAAAGACCTTGCCAGAATTCTCTACTGCATTAAATAAGCTTCGAAACAAAACATGATTCTGTTTCCTATCCCACTATCAACCTTTTTAAACATTTTAATATTAGTTCAATTTGTAAACATGGAAGTAATACAAAAAGGCATTATTTTACAAAACACCCATGAATTTTCACGGGAGGAATGCAAGTGAGATGCTTCCAAAAATTCTCAGTTTAAAGCAACAAACTAAAAACAACCCCCTCCCCCAAAAAAGAGAGATGTTGTGGTTAAGTTTATCATCCTTTGTGCTTTAGAAATCTTAGAAAGTGACCTCTTGTCAATCAATAAGTTTTCATCTGAAATAATTTTTTCCACAATTACATTTCATGAATGAGAAAAGTATGGCACACAGCAGATGCTTGCCCATCTGCCTTCCACGAAAGGGCAACAGCAGAAGGAGCTTTTGCAGAACTCTCTGACTTGGCATGTAGACACAGACTGCAATGATGGAACTACAGTGAGTCTGCTCTCCTCAGTCTTGAGTTTCCTCCTACTTTCTCAGCACTCAGCCTTTTGCCCTTCAAACTACAGTGTAATGTGAGCTGGTCAAGAAGGAATTTTTAACATATTAGCTGTAGTTTGTTTGTGTTCCACATTTCTTTCAGCACTGAGACCTAAGGTGACTCATAACAAGATTAAAGCAGGCAAAGTTTTTTTAAAGAAGTTAAAAACACAAGGACATGTAAGTAGATAAGATGTTAACAACAGCATTGAAGAAATTATAGTATTAAAATACATCAGAATTAAAATGCTTCTTAAAAACACATCACACAGCATCCATCTTCTGAAAGCCCCTTTCTCAGCAGCCGTTTGATTTTCAATAAACTACCAGAATAAAATAGGTCTTTGTCTACTGAAATAAGTATAAGAGGGAGGAGCCAACCAAGCCTTCCATGGAAGAGAATTCCATAGCCTGGAAGCAGTCAGTGAGATAGACTAATCACTTAGGCCATTTCTGCACATTACCCGATCCTGTTTGTCCTCCTATCATGATCCCGGTAGTACCTTTGCAGGGAAGGGAGTTCTACAGGAATGCTCTCTTCTACACCTGACCGGCTCCCTGCAGAAGGTTGCATGAGCGACATGTGCTGCTCGTGCCTGCCTTTCACAGCACAGCCGAGCTCTTTTCCATGCTGTGCTGAGGAAGGAAGTGCCTCCATTGCACTTTCTGCCCTTCCACATGGCTGGGAAGGATGGGAGTATTGTGCGATCATGAGTGCTTAATGGATTTATTCTGTTACACAAATATGCCGCAATCACAATGGGTGGGGGTGGGATGGCAGCAGGACCATGACTATGTCATGCAAAAGCATGACCCATGGATTACTGCCATCTCATCTCCATAGTGGGACACCATGCAGAAATGGCCTTAGTCTTTTTTCTTCCCATTTACTCTATATTGTAGTTGATGCTGAGGTTTTTCATTGGCATTTAAAACCCTAGCTCCACTAAACAGAAGAAGATTGGCTACAACAAATAGATAGAGCCTGAGACTGGAATGGGCTTGGGGAGTGGAGTAGTCACATTCATGTTCCAAATCCCACATTGAAATTTGGAGTAATTACTAGGACGGGATTTAAAATTCATGTCTGAAACATGTAGATATCTTCTAAAATGTTGTAAGAGAATGTTTGTAGGTCTGTGACAGTTATAACTCATGAAAAAAATTGTCAGAGTGTTTTCAGTTGTTATCCCAGTTGTAATGCTGAGTTTCAAATTCAAATGGGAAAGGGATCTCTGGGGTATCTCTGGTAATATTTCTCAGGGTTTTTCTTTTCTTTTTCTTTTTTAGGACTAGATAGGCAGGAGGATTTATGGACTCTTTGTGGAGCATCAGATATGATATTAGAGCTGGGTATACCTTCCGTTTTTTTTTTCTTTTTTTCCTGTTGTTGTTGTTGTTGTTGTTGTTGTTGTTGTTGTTGGTCTATTTGATGTAAAATTCAATAAAAATATATTTATAAGAAAAAATTTCCCAGTTTTCAGTAAAATGATGCAAGTTACAAGCTTTCCTTTTTTCAAAAAAAAAAAAAGAGTAAAAAAACCCTGTGTATAACATTAGGAGTATCCTTTTGTTCTGACATCTATAGCCCTGTAGCACAAATACCACTGTCCTTTCTTCCAGGTCCCCCCCCCGCCCCACTGTGGGTAGCTATTTGGGTCAAGAACTCTGAATGCTTTGAATAGATTTTATAATGGATAAAAGGAGAATGTACCTTTATACCCTTGAGAGAAAGAACATTTGTTGAATATTCAAACCTTGTTTCATACCTTTGTTTAAGAACCACTTATTGGTGTTTATGGATTCATCCAAAGTCAATGCTGCCTGATTTCATAAGGGCAGGTTTTTAGATGAAGGGCAAAAAGGATAATTGGGAATTTAATTTTGTCAGCCAGAGGACTGTCTTTTATCACAAAGGATACTAATTTTCCAACCTTGCTTCCAAAGCACAGGTTAGTGTACATCTTGCATGGGGGTGCAGAATGTCATCTTCCTTTTCTTTATTTTTATTCTCTGGTAAAGACTGGAGTTAAATGAGATGACAGTACTCCAGAACTGACCTCTTTGGCTGAAATCCTACATATTCCTACTAGAAAGTAAGCTTATTTGGACATAATAAGATTTGTATTTGAGGATTCTGGAACTCTGAAGTTTTGGTTTCAATAAAATCAGAATGCATGTAAATCTTTTTTCCTCAGTCAATTGTATCCTTGGGGAATATTGAGTTTATTGCATCTTCTAATGATTAGTGAAAATGAGAGAATCCTTTTTTTTAAAAGACATTAAGCTGGGCTTCAGAAGACAATCTCTTCCCCTCTCTTCCCCTCTCTGGCACATTTTTAGGAAAGCCTTCTATCTGTGTGGATAAATGGGGATTCATTTATTGCTGTGTACCCTCCCCTGAATCCCACTCTGCCAAATTTGAACTTAATTTTTTTAATAATAATTATTTAAGTACAACATGTGAAGTATTGAGTTCATTCAGTTTACTGTCATGTTCTCCCTACAACATTCCCCTTAATAGTACATTGACAAAACACAACAGAATGTACATTGACTGTAAAATGATTGTATACAAATTATTCTTTTTGTATAGTGTGTTTCTTGTGTCTCTGCGTGCCTCTCTGCTTTGCCAAGACGAAGGCCCTTTTCGCATGCTTTTTTTTTTGCGCTAGCGCCCCTTGAGCATCACGCGAATGGGAGTGTCGCTCCGTATGACGCACTCCCACTTGCGCGACGCTCACGAGGCTAAAGCGGGGCGTGCACGCATTTTTGATTTTCGGCTTTAAGCCGAAAATACTGCGCACTCACGCAATGCTCGCGGCACCTTCACACACTTACCTGTGTGAGGTGTGTCGGCAAGCTGGCCCGGTCGTGCTTCCTTCCCCCAGCGCAGCCTGCAGCTCCCAGACTGCGCTGCGGAAGGAAGGGGTGGGGCGCGAGTGCGACGGTCATGCTACAAGGAAGCCAGTGTGGGAGGCAAAAAGGGCTGTCGTGAGCAGCTCCTGCGAGTGGCTGCTCGCGCAAGCACCACTCCCCACTGCCGCGACAAGGTAAGGTGCAAAAAGGGCCAAACACTGGCACAGTCAATACCGCAACCACATTGAGTCTGTAGTGGTGTTCATAATGCACTGTTTTCATGCACACATGCATACTGATAATATAATAAAAGGTGTAAAGAAAGGAATAAAATGACAACTATAGTGAAGAGCTCATTGTCAGGACCCTGGCACTCCAGGACTCAAGTTCTGAGTCTGAACCAGAGGACTTCAAAGCCATGGAGCCTGCTGCACCAGCAGAACCCACCCCAGAGGCTGCCATGGAGCCTGCTGCACAGCCCACCCCAGAGGCTGCCCTGGACATAGAGCCCTTGGTCCCAGTAGCCCCAGCAATGGAACCAGGGGCTGCCTTAGACCCAGAGATTCAAGAGCAGGTGCCTACTTGCCAGCAGCATCAGGAGCAAAAGAGTGCTCAGAAGGTCAGAGCATTTAAATAGGAAACACCAAGCAATCAAGCTCCAGTTGAGGTAGCACCTGGGTGAGGGCCTCCTTAATAAAAGCACTCACTCAGCCTTGGGTCTTTGTCGGCTCACAACTGTCCATTTTGGGTGTGCCTGCTGGGCTATCGGGGACCCTTGCCTTGCTTCCTGAAACGCTGCCCGACCGGCTGAGGAACAAACTCTGTGGTACGTGGACTCTGTTTGCTGTTTTGTCTGGCTGTGATGTAACAGCCAGGGAATACCTTTGCTGCAAAAGTCTCTTTAGTTTACTGCTGCCTTATCTACCCCCTGCTGAAGTAAAGCCTGTCTGCCTTATCTGGGAAAAGACTTATTAGCCAGCTCTTGGCTGCCCGCCACGCCTCGGCGTTGACACTCATGCATATAGCTCTTTATTTGGGGGAGTGAAGCAATGGAAGATTCCTAATGCATCAATTCCAGTTAGAACCTGGGAAGTGAACCTCAGCTCATGAGACTAAAATAGAGCCTATGGAAGCTCTTCATCCATCATGGATTTTCTTCTGCCTTTATTTCTTATCAGTGACCAGATACTGGAGATGAGTAATTTAAAGCCCACCATTTGTCCCAAAATGGTCACTGGTTTTGAGACTAGGAGGATTTTTCATGGAAAAAGAGGTCTGGTTCACAGACTGGGAAGCATCTGTGTTTCTAGAGGCCACTGGACTGAGCTAAGCCTGTATTTCCCTTCAGTCTTATGCTGTACTTTCAATCACCTGCACTGCTAGAATCTGCTGTTTGGTAGCCCTTCCATAAAGGAAATTGGTCTCTGGGCCAAAAAGGGTTCCTTGGCATATCCCTAAATCCCTTCCATCAATCTATTACTGGCCCTTTTCGCATGCAGTTTCTGTAGCGTGAGGGCCCCTTGAGCATTGCGTAAATGGGAGCGTTGGTCCGTACGACCCACTCCCATTCATGCGACGCTCATGAGCCTAAAGCGGGACGTGCACACGTTTTCTTATTTTCGGCTCTAAGCCGAAAATACTGCGCAGTAGCGCAATGCTCACGGGGCCCTCGCGCACTTACCTGTGTGCGGTGCGTCGGACGAGCAGGCCGGTTGCGCTTCCTCCCCCAGCGCAGCCTATAGCTCCCAGACTGCACTGCGGAAGGAAGGGGCAGGGCATTCACAAACAGCTGCAGGAGGCAGAAGGGTTGCCGTGAGCAGCTCGCGCAAACGTTTGCTCGCCCGAACGCTGCCCCCCACAGCTGCGATGAAGGTAAGGTGCGAAAAGGGTCACTGTCACATTCTTCCTTTCCAAGGAAGAGTGACTAAACTAAAGTTTGTTGTGGAAGATCTAGGCCCTTACTGAACCATGGTGCCATCCCAGCATGAGGGCGCACTGCTACCAGTCCGCAATGCGTGCCATCACACAAAGTCATTGAGGTCCTGCTATATCCCCAGCCATCACAATAGCACTGTAAACCATTACTGGAAAAAATCTGGTAACGGTCTCCCTTCACACAATGATCCCATCAGTTGCAGGTGTGCTGGAAGGGCGGAAGTACTATCAAGCACTTCCTTCCACAAGGCAGCACAGGAAGAGACCATCTGCAATGCAGAAAGAAGGAGCATGTTCTGAATGCTACTCATCCACTGGCAGCCAACTGGTGTGATGGGGAGCATTCAGGTCCCAATCCAATCCCAGCAATGGCAGTGCCAGGATTGCGATGGGACAACATGAGATCGTGGTGTAATGTGGTAAGGGCCCTCACTTAAATTCAATTGTTAGTCCCAGCTAGAGTAGATACAGTAACCAGTGGAACATACATAAATATTGACTTATTATTTAGCTTGTATCTTGGATTCTCCTAACATGAATCCAAAAACAGCTTACAAAAATGCTAAAACAAGATCAAGCTAAAAACCTGGTAATAATGAAGTTTAAACACAATTAAACAAGTTATCATATTAAAACACCACTAAATTTTTTAATTATAAAATCTTTTTAAAATACAACAATAAAACAACAAAAACACAGCACACATACACCCAAGAAAAAGACTCCCTGTAGCCAACTAATCTTTTGTCTGTTTGAATTAAAATGGTCTTGGCTAGTTGGTGAATAGAGAGCAAAGAGGACTTACCTAGCCTCCCGCAGAAGGGAGTTCAGCCAGGGAGCAGCCACTGGGAAGACTCTGCCCCATGTCCTCACCACATGAGCCTACAAGGGTGATGCAAGGAAAAGAAAGCCCCCCTCTGAGGTTATGGGAACTCGGGTAAGTTCACAAAGGGAGATATGATATTTCTGATAGTCTGAAACTAAAGTTACCCAAGTTCCCATTGACTTAATAGATATGCTCTGGTTGGGACTAATAACTGGATTTAGGCCCTAGGATCCTGCAAGCTTCCTCAAAAAATGCAATTTCCAGATCTTCAGAATTTCTTACAAGCTACATTTTTTAATCCTTGAAGCCCAAGATACTGTTTCATAAATGTTCAACAGTGGCCCTGAATCAAGAAACCTTAGGATCAAGTGTTAAGTCTCCAATAATGATGTTATGATCCTGGAGACTCAAATGTCTGAAGGACTCTGCACCTGGGTAATACAGTCAAGATTCATGCAGCATAATAGAGGTCCATGGCAGTGCATCTCATCTGTCCTGGGCAAAGGAAGAGATAGAATTGATCATGTACTCCTGCACTTTTAATGATATAACTGAGACTGGTTCTGAGGCAGTAAGACTGAAAGTGCAGACTAGCACTGGACCTTTTGGCTCTCTGTACAGTTTGCCTTACTGCACGCTATTAGCTGTCAGGTTTAGAGTCATACTGTCAATCAAATTTTATGGCTTTTGATAGGATGAGGAAACTCAATGAGCTTGCCACTGCAAAAAGTGAGAAATGTTGCAGAAAGTGAGAACAGCAACTGGTCCCATCACATGAAATGTACTGGATAGCACATAGCCATACCTGGGTGATAACAGCAATTTATTCTTTCTTCATATGGACTGCAACTCTGTCCAACAAGTTAACAGGTGATAGACATCATAAAGCCGGGATAAATCTGAATCATAAATAGTACTATACATCTCTAGAATGGTGTTAAAGCAGGTTTCATATCATGGGCATTGGCCCTTTTCCTCCAAATGATGCAAGATCTCAATAGCATACCAATATGGACTACTGAAGGCTAGATTCCCCAGATTAAACAACTGGAAATGTGGCAAAGTAAAGAATAAATACTGACCAAAGTTGTAAACCAAGCCTGCATTTATTTGTAACCATACATGACTGAATACTCATGAGAGTTTCCTTACTTCTCCCTTAATTACTACAAGCAATTTTATTAGTGTACTTTGCAGCATCATTAGCTATTACTTTAGGCTTAACATTAAAAATAATGAGCTAATACAATATTAATGATATTAATTAATACCATCAAAGCTTCATAGTCCCACACTAGCTTGCCAAGTAAGACCCCAAGAAGTCATTCCCATCAACCCTTTGGTCATAAGAGAAAAACAGAACTGGAGCAAGGAGAAGTGGGTAGTGGAGAGAACAAAGGGGGGGATGAGAGGGTCTCTCTTTTTTGGCAGAAATAGCATTTTATCATGCGAGGTTTATTTAGGCTGTGTCAGGAAGATGACAATAACAAGCCCTACCAACTCCCAAGGAGGTAGAAAAACAGAGCCTCCCCATATCCTAGAATGCCGGCAGTATAAACAATTTTTCATGTTAGCTGTCTGATGCTCATCAGTGTCAAAGATGCAGCACAGCCATTGACTGGTGAGGGAGGCAGCAATGGCATGTACACTGATATCTGGAAATCAGTCATTGCCCAAAGCACTGAATAGAGTCAGCAAGCAATGGCATGGGGCAAAAGATGAGAAGATCTTCTGGTGACATGTACAGAATTAAATCCATGGAGCATGCCAGGCTGTCAGAGAACAAGGCAAGACTTGGAAACCTCAAAATAAATTATTTCAGAGAATGACTGAATTAATGGCTGTCATGACCAATTTTTTTTTTTAAAAGTGCTTGGCCCTGAAATGATCTAACCTGGGTATATGATCTAACAGCTTATTCTCTCAGTGATAGAACAGCTATATGAAAGAAGATGAACTTGCTGGAGAATTCTACGTTTCTCAGATTTGACAGATTACAAACGTTGCAACCAAAGTTTATTACCATGTAAATGCATATAGTCTGTAAATTCAATATAAATCTTGCATGTATTAATATACAGCAGTGTAGGGAATATGGGAAACTAACATATATCCAATATTTAATCAATGCAATCCAACCAGATTAGGATCTTCATTCAGTACAAGTGTCTACCACCTTTGCTGCAGATTTGCACCTTTTACAAAGCAAGCATGCTCTCTGTAAGCCAACATTAATTGTTCTAGTGTAGACTTCTGTTGAATATCATTGTACCTTTTTGTGTTTCTTATATAGTGGTATTGGACTAACTAGAAGCATGTGATCCCACCATACATGCATGCACGCCAAACATGTATGCCCCCTACAAAATCTGTAAGAGTCAGGATAAGGATACAGTTGCAGCTCATTCATAAAAGCGGCAAAGTGTGCTGTGTTGTCACTTCCCAAGAGGCTAAATTTTTGAGCTATTTCCTCCTGCACTGAACAACCCCACACACACTCTGGGCAGACCACTTGATTTTTCATATCATTCTCCTTTCCAGGCAGCAAAATAGGGGTAGCCAGGCATGATGAGCTAAGGAGGATTTTTATTATTATTTTGCCTAACTAGGAGACTGATTGGTTAGTGTTTGAAGAGTTATTTTGACCTATTCTACATGCATGTAGGCTGTTGGCAATTAGTGCCGGTGATGAGCCCTGATTAACTAGGAAAAGGACAGCCACAAAAATATATTTTGCAGGAAGGAGAAGGCAGGAGCATTCTAAAGCATCTCTAAAGTAAAATGGGCATTTCTGAGACTTGGTACAAGGGTGAAGGCATCGTTGGAAGCATCTTGCCTCACTTATGGTTCTTGGACCTGTCCAGAGATAATCAGGATGGCTTTCTTGAGTGCCTGTAAAAACAGAACCACAGGAAAGGGGTTGTGAAGCACACTACCCTCAAGTCAAGGGCATGTTCAGCTTACCCTAAACCCTACAGGGACATTTTCTCTCAGAGATCAGCATTTCTTTTTGGCTGGCCAGCATATTGGTTATCCATCTGCATGTTGGCAGCAGAACAATGTCAAAGCTCAAACGTATGGTGCCAATACCTAAACACATAGTGTGTAAATAGAGAGAGTGACCAATGGCTACAGTGCATATGGACGACTTTCCCAGGTTTGTCTACCAAGTGGTTAGCATCTCTGGCCATTTCCTCACTATTGGCCATTAGCATGTTATACCATTATAATGGCAGCATCGCCATGCGCACAATGCCAGTAGCAATATTGCCACCATTGTTCCTTCTTCACTACAGCATCTTTGGCTACTCCCATGCCCCATCTTCACTCTGCCCCACCACCCCTGATTGGGCAGTGTGGTTTTTTTTTGGGGGGGGGATTGCAAGCTGTACTAACACAGCAATGTTGTAACAACATGACATGCCAGTACACTACTGCACTTTTACCTTTTACTGTTTAAAAATGCATTTTAAAAAACAAGAAATTTTGACTCAAAGGTGACATTTAAAATAAATAAGGAGAGGTGATAGAAGGTTACCACAACACCTGGGTTGCTGAGGGAGGGACGAGCTGGGCATGCACACAAAGCTCCCCCACTGCTGGATCTGCCATAACAGGAAGCGCTATCAAGTGCTATAATGGTACTGCATTATGATGGCTGACAGGATTGAAGCGCTATAGGAGGCTCTTAACAATTTTTTTCTGGAAATAGAATATAGTGATTTGGCAATGCTTGGAGACAGGATAGCAGCTGCATAGTGACGTTGTGCAGCACAGCTGCTGGACCAGTAACAACCTGCTGCTATAGCGTTATAGTGATATTGTGAGGAAATGGGCTCTGTCTCACTTTCAGGGCAGGGGGGATGAAAGAGAAAAAGATCATGACCATGAGCTAGGCAGGGAAATATAGGAAAGTCAACTGCTGAATTTTCTCTCATTTGCATCAGCTAGGGAATCTCTGTAGCCTGGATTTTGAGGCCTCAAGGTTGAGCTCTGGATACTGGTCTGCCCTAAACCTACATCTATATAGTTTTAGCACAAGTCAATTTCCAGGCACAATTCAAAGTGCTTGTTCCTATATTTGAAGAGTCTCCTAGACAGGTTTATAGCTGCGCCGTAAGTAAACAATAAATAATATGGTGGCCTTACTTCCCTCATTCTCTGGCTAAGGACACAACAATTATGAGAACCAAATGTTTAGAACTCATTCCATGTCATTAGTGCCTAATGCCAAATGTCTCTAAATTTAGTAGCCACTATCAATCACACGCTGTTCTGAGGACTGATACATTTACTCTAAAATTCTATTAGAAACACCACACAAATACTTTGTATGATAAATTCTACCTGGCAGCAATGGTACCTGTGACTGTGTATAATCCACTTGGAACATGATCCACCGGAAACTGAAATTCTCTCACTGTAGAAATGTCCAGTGCACACTCTTTATAGTGGTGCTCTAGACCTGTGAAAGCTAGGTAGTGAACTGTTGTTGTTGTTGTTGTTGTGTGCCTTCAAATTGATTCCAACCTATGGAGACCCTAAGGGAAACCTATCATGGGGTCTTCTGGGACTTAGAGTATGTGACATGCTGAGGTCACCCAGTGGGTTTCCACGGGTAAGTGGAGAATCAAACCGGGCTTCCAGGGTTGTAGTCCAATGCTCGAACCACTACATAACACTGGCTCTCAGGTAGCTAACTACGTCAAAGCTAAAAAGAATTCTGATTTCCTATTTCCTACTTATTCAGGAAACTGCAAGGCAACAGCGGATGGCGATAGCAAGTTTCATCCTCCACCCAGGAAAAAAAATGGAAACACCAGATTGAACACTAAATCCCTCAAAATGTGGAAGTTTCCATGTACAAATCGATGAACCTGTAAATTATCGTATGTCCACTAATGCATGGTGACAGAAGACATATACTTCTACTCTGTTTATAACTAGACTAAATGAACTATTTTCTAAAGAAGGAGGAAATTTCCAAACTCAATCTTCCTGCACTCCTGGCTACATCATCAGGAGTGAGATTTAAGTCTCTGTCTACCATCATATCTAAACCTCCTAAACTGCACTTGACTATTGCTGAACTCTGGTTCATCCCAGTACCTAGCCATGGCCATCTGTGGAAAGGGCAGCCAAGGAGATCTCCTCTTTCCTTCACATTTGGAATACCACTGCAACAGCATTTGAAGCACCACAAACTCTGGAAATACAAGTTTTGGCACAATAACATTACCAATGCACAGCCAAAAGGGAAAACCAGTATGGTGTACCAAACCCTGTGCAGCCTGGGTTTATCAGGAGACTTTGCATCATAACATTGGTTTCTTCTGCATTCTCAATAAAACAGAGCCTCTAAGTAGAGATTTCTCAGTTTCCATCATTCCAGCTTTAAACAAAGAAGCTCCCATCTGGTCTGTGATACTTCCTCCTACAGTTATCCCATGGGAATGGACAGCACAGATGTCTTCTGTTTCAGAGGGAATGATTAGCAAATCATCAAGGTCATAGAGTCTCTAACCTGGCATCTTAAACGAAGCCGTGCTAGCCTTACATCTGTCCTTTTTTGTCAATATTTGTAATGTCAGATTCAAACCCCTTCAGATATAAAATGCTAAACAGACCAATCCCTTAACCTATTTTATATTCCTGCATTATTTGTGTACTTCCATGACTACCTACAGAGGTTACTTGGAAGGAGATTAACACAGAGACCTCATGGGAAATAGTGTGAGGGAAGAACTGGGTGAGCTCCTATTGTGAAGAAGTTCAACCCTTTCCCCTTTTAACATATCAATAAAGGGAAATATAACAACATTCAACGAGCTAAGTTTGTGAAAAACTGTGGAACATTTCCTAGAACTCAGTGGGATGTGATGGTCCTCCATGTTTTACTTGAAAAACTAATCCTCATTCAGGGTAACACTTAGCAGTTGGTGGCAAGGGAGCCTATTCATAGTAGACATAACACTTCTGCACACAGAAAAGGAAAGAAATCATAATTCCTTAAAAGGAAATGTCGCTGTTTTCACTGAAAGCTTTGTCCCCACTGAGCGATTTTACCCTTGCTGTCTAATTCTGCCACCACCCCCCATCTCCATGGCTTATAATTAATTCATCTATAGCTTGGACGGGTGGAGTGAATCAGCAATGAGGACCTTTCAGGCATTCCAATGCTTCACTAATTTCCTGGAGTTGCAATGCAAATTGAAGACTAAGCAATAATGAATGAGTTGTGAACCCGAACTAATGCACAGCAGGGTGTGATCTGAGGGCCAAGACAGGCTTAATGCCCAAAAAAAGAGATTCTTTCTGCTCTCAAAAGTTAAAATGTATCTTTCTCTAAGCAGTTACATTTCTGAGCCAGCTCCACAAAAACTTAATGGCACTTCACAATTAATATCTGACCAGCCATCCCAGACTATATGACAACAGCTATGGCTCCACGTTGTCAGTCGAACATCTTTCATCCTTTTCAAAGGAGGAAGCAAGAGATGGTTTATATATAATTACACACTCTCCAATTAGCATATTCCTTTTAGTGCTTCCTAACAAAAAAAAAGAAGATGAATAACAACTTATATTTATCTATAACCTTCGTGAACAGTGAAAATAAGTTAGGCAGTCACTCCAGACCCCCAGCGTCCCAAAATCATAGTGAAAAGAGACTAGGCTCAAAGTGAAAAGACACTACTGTCCATTGTGAGTAATAAACTAAATGCGGACAAACAAATTGAAGCTTAATCCAGATGAAACAGAAGTGATCCTCATCAGTAGGAAGGCAAATCAGGGAACAGGAATTCAGCCTGTGTTGGATGGGGTTACACTCCTCCTGAAACCTCGGGTTTGTTGCTTGGGTATACTCTTGGGATCAACCCCGAACCTGGAAGCCCAGGTTTCAGGGGTGGCCAGGAAGGCATCTGCACAATAAAAAAACTTGTGCATCAGCGATCGCCATTCCTTGAGATGTTAGATCTAGTCACCATAATGATTACAGGCATGATTACATCCTGCTTGGATTACTGTAATGTGTTCTGCATGGGGCTATCTTTGAAAACTGTTTAGAAACTTCAGCAGATTCAAAACACTGCAGACTGTTGACTGGAGCTGGGCACAAGGAGCACATAACTCCCTTGCTGAAACAGCTTCACTAGCTACCAGTTCATTTCCAGGCAGAATTCAAAGTGCTGGCTATTACCTATAAAACCCTATACAGTTTAGATCCAGACTATCTGAAAAATCCATTTCCTTAAATGAGCCAGAGTTTTAAGATACTCAGGGGAAGCTTTCTTTCAGTCCCACCACCATCACAGGTATGGCTGGCGAGGACTCAGGAGAGAGCCTTCTCAGTGGCTGCTCCCAGATTGTGGAACTCTCTGCCAAGGAAGGCTCAGTTGCCCCCTTCTTTGATTTCCTTGTGCCTACAGGCAAAGGGCTTCTTATTTAAATAAGCCTTCAGTTTTTAACTAGTTGAGGTTGTACAACATATAAGTTTTAATGTGCTTTTGTTTTAAATTGATTGTTCCTATGTGACTTTTGTTTAATGTATTTTTTTAAAATGTTGGTATTTTATACTGTTTTAGCTGTTTTGTTTTATTGTGCACCAGGAGTTGCTTTGGATCTCACATGGGAGAAAATATAATACAAATGAATTCATTAATTAACTATAGTCTCTCTTGTCACCTTAACACCTCTCTGGCCATCCAAATGCAGTGAAATCATCTTCTACATGTTGTACCAATTCAGAGATGCACAAAGTGTGGGCTGTGGGCCACATATACCTCTCCCAGGGATGCATGATCCACAGAGGTACATCGTTCAATTCCACCCTGCTTGGATTGCTGTAATGCATTCTACATGTGGCTGCCTTTGAGAAGTGCTCAGGGATGACAGTTGACCCAAAAAGCTGCAGCTAGATTGTTAATTAGGATTGGCTACATGGAGCACTCAGCTCATTTGTTGCAACAGTTCCACTGGGTGCTTGTCCATTTTCAAGCATAATTCAGAGTTCTAGTTATGATCCATAAAGTCTCACAAGGCTCAGGTCCAGGCTATCTTAAGGATTGCGTCTTCTTATTTGAAGCTGCCCATAATCTAAAAGGAGCAAGGAAAGAGGAGGCCCTTCTCTCAATCCCATCATTTTTCACAGACATGTCTGCTTGGGAAAACAAGAGAGAACTTTCTCAAAGGGTGCTTCAAGGCTTTGGAATGCCCCTCCCCACAATGAAGCTGGGATAGCTGCCCCTTTCCCATCTTTTCACTGACAAGTGGGAAGTTTTGTATTCTGAGAGGCTTTCAGGAACTGACTGTAAGGGCTTTTAATTGTCATTTATCTTGCCTTTTACAGCCTTCAAAAATAAATGTTAATTCTATTGATAATTTCATGGCATTTTAACAACAACTGTTTATATGTTTTGCTTCTGACTCTATGCTTTTACCGGTATAAAGGCACGCTACAAATGAAGTAAATAGCAATCACCATCATCATTCCGGCACCTCTATCTCCACATCTTTTTTTTTTTTTTTAAAGTGTTTTTAATAGGAAAGACCGTCTACCACTTTAGGGGATGAAGACAAGAGTGGAATTTCACTATGTTTTGGAGGTCCTTGAGCTACCCCTGAGTCTTTCTTTTTTAAAAAAAAAAATGGAAAGTGACTCACATCTATGGATGCAATTGCTTAAATTATTCATTCCTGCAGGGGAGAACAAGTCATTTAAACATTTTCCCCCCTGCTCTGGGAATGTCTTTGAAAATGGCAGTTTTTGAACTTTTTCTCATAGAGGGAAGAAAATCTCTGCTCCCACTCACTCTTTCCCTGCCCTTTCATGGCCAGAAGGAGATGGCAGACGGAGCAGTCGAGCAAGGAATATCACCTATCACCATCTATCAAAGCCAGTGATGGATGAGCAACACTCAAGTGCTGTTTTACCAGCATGACCAATAAGCCTTCATTGGCTGCCCTCTGCCCTCTCCCACTGGCCACCATCACAAATGGTGATGTATGGGGCTTACTCCAGTGCTTCTCCCATGTCCCTCTCACTGGTCATGGTCATCAAGTAGCTGGTGAGAGTAAGCCAGGGGAAGAGCAAGACAAGGAAAGCAGTCAAACAAGGAATGTAGTACCTGAGTGTACTTGAAGATGGAGGGTGGACAAGAAAGGGGCATCAGGAGGATCTTCCTTGTAAGAGTTTCCTGAGATCAAGAAATAATTTAAAAATGTAAGGGATCCTTTTTTGGAGAAAAAAAATGAAGTGGAAGATTGAAGAAGAGAGCAGCTCTCTTGAGATATGGGAGAAGGCATGTGTGGCCTCAGACTCCGGGAAGTTGCTCTAAGTGTTTAAAAACATATCCAAGAGTAGCTGTGTTGACTATACAGCAAAATACAACAAACCCATAAAACAGTCATACCTTTATTGGCCAACCAAAAAATGCACAAAATGTATCAGGAAAACTTCTGAAGCTCCACTGGCTTCATCAGGTGTCAATGCCAGGCGGTGGTCAGGCAGAGGCAGGGGAGCTGGTTAGAGTTGCAGGGCTTTAATGCAGTCTTAACAGAAATAAACACAGGCTGTTAAAGTACATAAGGCAGGTTACTTCACTAAGGCGAACAGGAGGACTGGTTTCAGATGAGGGTAGGAACAAGGCACGGACAGCAGGACCACAGTTGACCAACAGTTGTTGCTCCGTGCCTTCCACAGCCCGGCGCCCACCTCAAATAGCCCTCCAAGCCAGGCGCCGACCAATCAGGCGTGGCCATGTGGCTGAGGGCTCGCAGCTGGGCTGTGCCTCACAGCTGCGAGCTCTCTGCCTGTCGCCTCCTCTGGATCGGGACCGCAGGCAGACTCCCAGGCCTCCCGCGGATCGGGGCCGTGAGTGGGCGGAGCCCCGGGAGCAGGCCCGGGGCCTGCAGCCTCTAGGTAGGTGGCTCCAGGCCCAGCAGCCTCTCCCATGGCCACCAGGCCCGAGCCGTTGGCCGCGTCGGCCTCCAGACAAGGCCCCTCAGCTGCAGCGGCCTCAAGGGCAGCAACACTGATAAAAGTCATACAGGAAAAGAAAAAAAAATGATGATGTTAGAGTCACAGGCCTACATTTTGTCAAGATGTTCTCTTCATTGCTGTCAGTTAAAATGGTCTGGGGTCCTCTGCCTAGATTGATATCTCTCTAGACCACCTTAACTGACAGCAACAAAAACAAAATCTTGACATGTGAGCTTGTGACTTTAATATTTTTTTCCTTCTCCTTTATTACTTTTAACACCTTTGCATCAAAAGCTTGCCTGATGCATTTTATGCATTTTTGGTTGGCCCAACAAAGTTACTGCTACTAACCACTGAAAACTGGGTTAGCTTTTTTTTTTTTTTTTTACTTTTTATTTTCAGAGTACTGGTAACTTCCCATCATTAACTTGCTATATTCCTTAATAAATGTATACATCTCAGTTGGTTCTTAAATAAGGTTCTGACAAAGGTTTATAGTAGAATACTTGATTCATATTACTGGGTTTTAAGCTACAGGAAATATTATCAATTGAAGAATGTGCTGGGGCATCAGCTGTTAGGTGCTCTGCAGCCTCTCATCTATAGAGATTAGACAAGTGGGTCAGGAAGATGTTGGACTAGAGATGTGAAATCCCTGCTTCAGTTTAGTGGAGTGTTGTCAAAACCCACTAGCATTGGCTTCCATCCTTGTTTTGTATTGTTGGGTTGCAAAACTTCATATTTTCTTCCTGCACTGAAAAGTATACTGATTTTTAATGCACCTTCCTAATTTGTACATTTATTTACAAATTTACATAATTTATGTGATGCTTCCTTATTGACTAAACTATGTTTATGCCTATTTTTTTCAATTATGCACATTGTAGCAATTAAAATTTTAAAATACACGTGGTGCTTTCTGTGTATTTGATTTCTCCAAAACTCCCTGTAAGACCCAGAGACATGTAAATGTTCAAGGAAAGGTGCACATTCTCTCATAATAAGTTTTAGGAGGTGCAAAAATTATACTTTTATTGAGATTGTTGAGTCTTATATTACAACTGATAAGAAGTGGTGGTGGTGGTGATGATGATGATGATGATGATGATGATGATGATGATGATGATGATGATCTGTATTTATAATCCCAATTTGTCCCACAAACTGGGACTCGAGGTGGTTTTCTCCCATTCCTAGTCAAGACTTTTCTGGTATTGTGTCCAGGCTCCATAGAAGGACATTTCTACTAAGACATCTCTACTAGGACATCTACTTGACCTTTTCACTCCTAGTTTTAGCACCCAGCAATTCTCATCCCCTTTTCTTGGCTGTATTCCAGATGGCCTTGGGAGAATAGTTAAGTCTGATGTTCTGATGTTCTGGATGACTCAGCAGCTGGCTCAAAGTTGAGCCATCTTGGACACGAGTGCCATTATGTACTATTTTTATATGATGGAATGCAGACAGCCAAGTCTGTTATCACCAAAACCAAGAAGTGTATCACAATAAACATGACGAGAAGAAGACACTTATTTGCATAAAATTAGCCTATGCTAATTTATATTTTTAGGAATATGCATTATACATACACTTAGTGCAAAATCAATCCATATCAGCACAGTGAGAGAAGACTGTGACCTATGCGTCTGCCTCCTCAGTCTGCTGTTCAGGTGCTAAATCTGATTAGACAACTTCAAGGCTTCTGTCTTTTCCCACTTCTTATCATATTTTTCAAACTGTAAATGTCCTGGGCAGCCCTTGAAATAGATGAAAGAATCAAACAGATGACCGACCTTTAACAGCCCTTCAAACAGAGGACTGACTTCCACAAAAAGGAGGACAGATGGTTATGCAAGGGATATTGCAGTGTCAATTGTTTGTTGCTATGCTGGCACAGTGCCCTGGGTATTGCCATATTCCTAATTACAAGGAAATTCTGCAGTGTTTCCTGAAGTTCATCCTTACTGCTTATAAATCCCACTCTGCCATTTCAGTGCAATTTATGTGGCTTGCTTTGGAACAATTTTCCACAAAACAACTCTGCTTCTCTGGCCATAGTTTCACCTTTTCCTTTTTAAAAGTTTTAAAAATTTCATCATTCAGTCCAGTGGTCAGTTGCTTTAAAATGATTATTCCAGAGCTTAGAAGAAACATATTGTAATTATTAAGTTCCTTCTTGTGACAGGGCCGTTATTCTCTCTCAGATTGGTGTGGCAATTCCAATCCAATAAAGCACCCTGTCAGTATCACTTTGTCCTGACTCCACCCTTTTATCACAACCTGATGTTTGCTCAGAACCAAACTGCTTATTTAAGGTAATGTCTTATCTTTATTATAGAGAGTTTAGATTAATCAGGCTCACTCTGGTGTAAAACAAACTGTAACATTTATTATAGTAACTGTGGAAATAAAGTATCTCATTCGAGTTCAGTTGCAGTAGAGTCTTGATATATTAGCAATTAAACTTCTGACAGACTTTGTCATTTAATTCCTGCTTCAGATACCAATTCTCTTTGTCTTTTCCTGAGCTGCTTAATCATAAACCAAGCCATCATCTCTCTTTATAGTTCACACTGACAGCTCAAAACACATACAGAAACTTTGGCCCTTTCCACACGCGGGCGGGGAAACGGGGAAAGCCATGCTAAATCGTGGGCTTACCTCATTCTGTCGCCGCACGGAGCAGAGCATTTCACTGCTCTACACGGAGCAGCGTCCCACGGCATCCTCGGCGCTCGGCAGTGCTCAAAATGGCAGATTTTGACTGGCGGAGCCTCTCCACCAATCGGAGAAGCTCGCCAGCCGGAAATTCCACCCCTGCCTGATCTGCAGGGACGCCCTTTCGCATGTCCGTAAATCCATACAGGCACTGCGACGGGGCTGCATGCCCAGTGCCTTTGAAAAACCACATTTTTCAAAAGCACGCGGCGCCGCCACTTGCGGGCACCAGACCGCGGATTGGCATGTGGAATTACTCGAGAGTAATCCACTCCAATTCGCGTAACGGTGTAGACGACCTCCGTGGAGGTTGATCTACACCGTTTTTTTAACTCCATGTGGAAAGGGCCATTGCTTTATACACCTTATAGACCTTTCATGAGAAAATGTGTCCAGCCCTTACCTATACTTCATCCTCCTGGATTATAATTCTCCCTCCTTCTGTCTGTCTTCCCTCACATTTTCACGCAGGCATGTGGGCACTTGCACAAGCACCACTAAGTGACATGATTAATTATTTTAAGATTTTGGGGGGCAGTCCTTTCCCATAATTAAATTTCATTCTTTTCAGGGGGAAAAAAACTTTGCCTTATACAGAACTCTTCTCATCTATATGCCCCTTCCACACATACCACTCTGGTTTCATTCCTGGGAAGCTATTCCTGTTGTCTAGCAACCAGTCATCAAGTTGAACTGGCATTCCAAACAGCTAACCCCTCAAAAAAATTTGTCACCCTCATCTTTAGTTATTTTCCCCAATAAAACAGATATAACTATTCTACATTTGTAAATGTAAGTTAGCAAGATATAGGCCATTTCCACACTAGACTGTTACAGCACTATTATTTCACTTTCAACATCCTATGGAATCCTAAACTATAAACTCCAGGGTTCCATAGGATGTTGAAAGTGGAATAATAGCACTGTAACAGCCTAGTGCAGAAATGGCCATAATTTCACTTCTTTGGCAAAGTAACAGTACTTTTTTCACTACCTTAGATTTATATGTTTGTGGCCTCATGCAGCAGCATTCAGATGGTTTCATAATAACTAAAAGATAAATATTTTAATCGCTTTTGAGAAACAGGATAGTGGCATTTAAAATATAATTGCAACAGTCACTCATTGCTTTGGTGAACTTGATACTATAAATTCAATTGATGTTTTAAAAGAAACTTCCCCAGCTCTGTTCTATTCTACATCTAAACAGAAAAGAGAAAATAAATGCAACTTTTTCAAGCTACTTCTGGCCTAATTGGAAATGTAGAATAAATTAGGACACAAAAGTGCCCAGGGATACTTAAAGCAAAAATAGTCTTTTAGCAGCTTTGCATATTTAAGCACAAAGCAGGAAGAAATTAACTGATAATCTTCAATGCAAAGTGAATGCCATTTGTCATATGAAAGCCACTTCAGTAAACATGTTCTAAGTTGGATTTTAAGTTTTCATAGAGAGTGGCATTTTCTTGTGCCAAAATGGCCACAATATTCTCAGTGATTACTTGTTTTATGGCTACAGAATGATTAATGTAACTGCAGTTCATTTGCTCATGAAAACAGGCACAGAAAAGTTTACTATCATTGCCACAGTGGATGAATATTTCACTAGAACAAAGATGGAGCATTTGCGGTCCCAAAAGTCATTTCCATGCAGCTGCAGGATTTTGATGTACTCCTATGAGTCCACAGTGCATGTGCTCTCTGTACTTTAGAAGAAGAAGATTAGCAGATTTCAAAATGTGGCATCAGATCTTTTGGGTGTGATTCTTAATGGAAAAAGTTAACTGACCAATGAACGGGCCAATACTGGAACAAAGAGAAACAAAATGTTAGCAACCTAAGTAGCATCCTACATGATTTTTTAAAGGAATACAAGTTTTCTCTTCCAAACGGACTCTAGTCGACATAAAAACATGTTCAGAATTAAGGAAATGTCATAGAAGACAGATATATGACTTAAGATCATACTCTGAATGGCTGTTAATGCTCTTTGGCAAGGGATTACATATCCTGAACTTTGTATCTTTAATTATATGCTTCCGCAAAATTCATAAATTAAAGCGTTGTAGATTGAGTATAGCATCATAAATATCCTGTATCAAAAGTATCCATTATTATTTCATCCTAGTCTGAGTAGTTCCAAGAATAAAGCAGTTCTTTCAAGAATGATGCTTTCAAAGATATAGGCCCTTTCCACACACAGGCGGAGAAACGGGGTAAGCCACGCTGAAACGGAGCTTACCTCAGTCCATTGCCGCGCAAAGCAGCATGTTTCCCTGCTCCACACTCGTCGGCGTCCCGCAGCATCCGACAGCACCCAAAATGGCAGCTGATGACTGGTGGAGCCTCTCCACCAACCGGAGAACCTCGTCAGCCAGAAATCCCGCCCCCGGAAGATCTGCAGGCATGCCCTTGCACGTGCCTGCAAATCCACACCAGGCGCTGTGACGTGGCTGCACGGGGCTGAACATAAAAAGTGGTTTTTAAAAAGCACGCGGCACCCCCACTTCCGGGTGCCCTAGCGTGGATTGGGGTGTGGAATTACTCTAAAGTAATCCACCCCAATCCACTTTACCGTGTAGACAACCTCCCATGGAGGTCGCGCTACCACGTGTTATTTCCCCGTGTGGAAAGGACATAGACTCACTAATTTCCGGTTGTTGTTGTTAACTGCAATCAAGTCAAATTCAACTTATGGCAATCCTATGAATTAGAAACCTCTAAGTCACCTGTCATCAATAGCACTACTTGAGTTTTGCAAACTCAGGGCTGTGTCTTTCTTCATTGAATCTATCCATCTACAATGCCGTCTTCCTATTTTCCTTCTGCCTTCCACCTTGCCAAGCATTACTGTTTTTTCTAGTAAATCATGTTTTCTCATGATATGTCCAAAGTACGACAGCATCAGTTTAATCACCTTGGCTTGATTTTCTCTAGGTTCTGTTTATTCATCTTTTTTTAGCAGTTCACAGTATCATAGAACTCTTCTCCAGCGCCACATTTCAAATAAGTTCATTTTCTTCCTATCAGCTTTCTTCACTGTCCAGCTTTCACATCTGTGCACAGAAATCAGAAATATGGTGGCATAGACAATCCTGACATTATCATTCAATGATATATCTTTACACTTCAGAATCTTGTCTAGTTCCTTCATAGCTGTCCTTCCAAGTCCTAGTCTTCTAATTTTTTGATTGTAGCATCCATTCTGACTAAGGACTGACAAAGTATGGAAGGACAAAGTATAGAATATCTTGAATTATTATTGTGGATATTGTGGTTATTATTTATGTTTATTTATGTTTTCTTAATGTTTAGCTGCCTTTGCACTTTCTTCCTTGACTTTCTTCAGTAATTGTTCAAAGTTTTTGCCATTTTCTGAAGTCAGTATAACATCATCTGTATACCTTAAAATTGTCGGTGTTCCACACCTCCTTCCTCTGAGTCTAATCATGCTTTATGTACAACATATCCAGTGCTCTTTCTGGGGAACGCAGTGCTCTAACTGGGGAAAATGGAGCAGATGATGTGGCAGGCAAAATGCAGCACAGCATAGGTAAAGAAGTAGTATAGGAATACCTGGCTACCCTAAATAGATTCAAGTCTCCAGGACCAGATGAACTACATCCAAGGGTATTAAAAGAACTGACATACGTAATCTGAGAACCACTGGCAGTGATCTTTGAGAATTCCTGAAGAATGTGAAAAGTCCAAGCAGACTGGAGGAGAGCAAATATTGTCCCTGTCTTCAAAAAGGATAAAAATGAGGACTCAAACAATTACCTCCCAGTTAGCCTGACATCAATACTGGGAAAGATTCTAGAGCAAATCATTAAACCGACAATTTGTAAGCACCTATAAAAGAATGACATGATCACTAAAAGTCAACATGGGTTTCTCAAAAAGAAATCACACCAGGCTGATTGTATCTCTGTTTCTGATAGTATTATTAGCTTGGTAGATAAAGGGAATGCTGCGGATATGCCATATCTTGACTTCTGTAAGGCCTTTGACAAGGTCCCCCATGCTATTGTTGCAAACAAGCTAGTAATTTCTGGGCTAAACAATGTTACTGTTAGGTAGATTTGTAATTGGTTGACTGACTGAATCCAAAGGGTTCCTGTTCCAACAGCTCCTCTTCATTCTGGGGAGAAGTGATTAGCGGGGTGCCACAGGGTTCTATCCTGGGTCCAGTGCTATTCAACATCTTTATCAATGATTTGGATGAGGGCATAGAGGGTACTCTCATCAAAATTGCAGATGACACCAAATTAGGAGGGGTAGCTAACACCCCGGAGGACAGGATGAGAATTCAAAATGATCTTGACAGATTACAGAGCTGGGCCAAAGCTAAAAAAATGAATTTCAACAGTGATAAATGTAAGATATCACAACTGACCAGAAAAAAATGTAATGCACACATATAAAATAGGTGACACCAGCCTTGATGTACATGTGAAAAAGATCTAGGAGGAGTCTTTGTAGACTGCAAGCTAAACATAAGTCAGCAGTTGACGTGGCAGCTACTAAAGTCAATGTGATTCTGGACTGCATCTATAGAAGCACAGGGTCTAGTTCAAGGAAAATAACATTACAACTCTATTCTACCTTGGTCAGACCTCACCTGAAATGTAGTATCCAGTTCTGGGCACCACAGTTCAGGAAACTGGAACATGTCCAGAAGGGGGTGACCAAAATAGTAGAAGGCCTGGAACTCATGCCCGACGAGGAGAGGCTTAGGAAGTTGGGTATGTTTAACCTCGACATGAGAAGGTTAAGAGGCAACATGTAGCTATTTCTAAATATTTGAAGGGATATCAAGTCAAGTCAAGTTAAGTTTATTGCATTTTAGCAGCCAGCCATTGCACAAGAATAAAAATAAAATAAAATGAAATGAGAAAGGATAATCCAGTCAATTTACATGTAATATATAATCAACAATAGATAAATCACTTTCCATACCCCCTTGTTCTTTATAGCACATAATTGTAAGGCACTAACAAGAGAAGGGATATCATATGGAGGAAGGAGCAAACCTAGTTTCTGCTGCTGCAGAGTCTAGGACACAGAGCAACGGCTTCAAACCCCCCCCCCAAAAATAAAAGAGATTCCATCTAAACATTAGGAAGAACATCCTGACAGTAAGAGCAATTCAGCAGTGGAATACACTGCCTCAGAGTGTGGTAGGGGCTCCTTCTTTCAAGGCTTTTAAGCTTGGATGGCTGTCTGTTGGGAATGTTTTGATGGTGTATTCTTGCACTGCAGGGGGTTCGACTTGATGGCCTCTTCCGATTCTATGATTCAGTGTACAAGTTAAACAGATAGAGTGATAAAATGCAGCCTTGCCTGACTTCCATCAAGTGATGTCCATGTATACAATCACCTCTTTGGTTGCTTGAAAAATACGTTTGCAATGAACAAACTGGTGGGCTCACAAAATTCAACCAGTCATTCTCCTCCTCCATTTCTTGATCACAGGGTAAATTTTCCTACAATTTGGGATTCTGTGCTGTTTCCTATCTTTCCATTCCACCTATGATTAACAAGAAATCCTGTTTTGATGTGTGGTCAATCTCCCCTTGGCTCCAGGACAGAAGCTTTCAATTTCTTTTTCTTCTTCCTCTGTAACTGGAGCATAAACTTGAATTATGGTTAGGTTTTCCCTGAAGTCTTATAGCTGTTACTCAGACAGACCTTGCATTGTATACTTTGATTGCTTTTGCTGCCTCTCTCCTCACTATTCATGCCACCCATTTCTTCTTAGATTTTTGTTTCCTGAGTGAAACATGGTGTAACTATCTGACTGAAAATGTCCCTTTCCTGTCTACTTTAGTTTGCTTACCTCAAGTATTACAATGTTTCTATGTTCAGTTTCTTGTTTTATGATGTCTTGTAGTTGTTGTGTGCCTTAATGTCATTTCTGACTTATGCTGGCCCCAAAGCAAACCTATCATGAGGTTTTCTGAGGCTGAGAGTGTGTAATACACCGAGGATCACCCAGAGGGTTTCCATCACTGAGCAGAGAATTGACCCCCTGATATCAAGGGTCAAAGTTCAATGTTCAAACCATTACACCATGCTGCCTCTCTTTACTATGTGTAGCTTCTCACATTCATGCTTCTCATATTCCATGTTCCTAGAATATGTGCTGTGCTTTTTCAGACTTTCCTGTCACCTCTGAGCATGTCAACAGCTGATCATCCTTTCACCTTGAGCCCATGGTGGGAATTTCCAGTAGGATCCCAAAATATACCTAAATTCAAGCTTTAGTCACAATGCTCTTATAAAGTTTTTTCTGCCTCTCCTGACTCCCTTTCTCAGTTAAGACTGCTTGTTCTTTTGACATATGGCTTCATCTTGCTTTCCTGTTTCCCTTGAGACACTTTCATAATATTCCTTGTCATTCCTTTGTGTCAAGGTGAGACTTACTGTTTTGTTTAATTTAAAAAAATTGTGATGTCCTCTTTTGTATTTCTTTTTTAATGAATCTCTTTCACAGTTAGTTCATGTTATACCAATTCACAGCTGACTAGGAACTCTCATCCAAAAAAAAAAAAACCACACACACAAAGATATTAAACTGGAATTTACTTCGGCTAAGTAATTTTGGTTAATTCTTTTTTTTTCTAATGCTTCGATTTGTAATGCACCCTTCTAAGAAACTGTACATAGGAAACTACCTTATGCAGAGGCAAACCAATAGCCCTCCTTGCTCAGGACTGCTAATACTAAAAGGCAGAGCCTGCCCAGGATTTCAAGAGAGAAGTTTTTAAGTTTGAGACCAGAGATTGAATCTAGGACCTTCTACATGCAAATCAGTTGCTTTACCGCTGATCTATGGCCCCTCTCTTCATGATTCAAGACAGACCAAAACAATTGAAAAGTACATAGTACTATTTTAAAAACTTCTACATATTAAAGCAAACAATGGCAGAAGGGTTAGAACTGAGCTTCATACACTTTCTTCTAATGCCACATGCATTGTAAACAGAAACACATTATAAACACATGCATTAGAAACATTAGAAACAGAATTTTAGTTTGACAGAGTATACAATATGTACCCACATGCTGGAGGCAAAGATAGAGTAATTTATCTGACTACAGGAATCTAAAGCTATACAATTTATTTCTATCTCTCATATTACAAGCATATATAAAAACAAATGGATTGATGGGAGATTCAAGGCAGAACAAACAGAAAAGCTATGCAGTGTTCTGCTGCAAGACATTAATTAGGAGGCCTTAAAGACATGTCCATAAATCTATCCATGGATACTAACTACATAAAACCTTCACATTCATAAGATCATTTGCTGATGAATAGGTTCGGGGCAGGAGGGGAGATGCCATCATCAGCTCCCATAGGGAGCTGGTTCACCACTGTGAAAAACAGCATGTTATATAAGACTTTGGACAAACCTAACACTAACAGGGATTTTTTAATATTATATTATACATAATCTTGTATATGACTGTTATCATATTCATATCTTTATACACCTGTTCTATGTATGATTGGTCATAAGCTATGACCAAATTTTCCAAAAGAAATGGTGATCGTATTTGGATGATAAAATTGCCCTAATAATTCAAGACAAAGGGGAAAAGATCAATATCACGTGGCAATCACTGAAATGCATCATAGGCCATACTTCACCAACCCACCCACAGCTCAATGAAGAAAATTATACATATATACATATACATATACATATATATATATATGTGTGTGTGTGTGTGTGTGTGTGTGTGTGTGTGTATATATACACATATAAATTTATAGCTATATAACTATACATATTTTATGTTTATATTTTTAATATATAAAATAAAAAATTAGTGTTAAAGGTGTTGCTACATTTCTTTCTTTTCCTTTCTCTCTTCCCCATTCATTCCTCCCTTTTTAACTACATAGTAAATATGGTTGTTCTGAATTTTTGTTAAAGCAAAGTTAGGAAAACATCAGTGCAGAAACACAGCTGTCATCTACAGAAAGCAGCCTAGCAAAGATACTACCAGTAAGGTAGAGGTTACAGTTAGTGACTGTGTCCACAGATACTATGAAAAAGTAATTTACTTTAGAAACAAGCTCCTTTTTAAAACAATCCAAATTATGAGATACCATTGACAAAAGTTGAATGTCCCACCTCTCAATCCCAGTCTGAAGTTGTCAGAAACTAGTAACTATGTCTCAAAGCGCTTACAGTGCTTACTTCTTAATACACTAACAGCACAAACAGAAATAGATTTCATACCCTCAAAGCACTGAATGATGTGTATGCCCCATCTATTGCTCCTGAAACTATTCTCAAGCAAGTAGATGAACTGCGAGTAGGTGGAAAAAGGAAGAACAAAAGCAGCTGTGCAAAAGCTAAAAGGGAGCTGGGTCATGTGCTGGGGAACTAGTGAAGTTTAGAACAAAATAAAAACAAATATCTGAAAGCTCTCTTTATTCACTGCCACACTGTCATACTTAACAGCTGTATTTTGTGCTCTAGTGAGCAATGTCAAAAAGACAGGTGACTCTATTTTTAAAACTTTTACTGACACTATGTGCTTCTCCTTTCATTCAAGGAAGAGCTGAAGTGTTTATGCCATAATACACAATGCACAGAAGAGTACAATGAGCAGGATGCTGTGCCGTGAACATCATCTGTAACCTAAAAATGAATCTGACTTAAGAGCCAGGGAACACTTGCAACACACAGTATGGTGAACAATTGGTAGAAACACCTTACAGCAAGAAAAGAAACATGTTTTTCCCCTCATAAAAAGGCATGTCCTAGAGTAGAAGTAATAAGTCCAGGAAATACAGGATTTAATTAAACTGAATTAAAAAGCAAAGAAATGTGTATTTATCTTTATTCAGAGTCATATTAATGGTGGGGAAAGCTCCATTTCCTATGGTTCAGTCTAAATTTGGGTTTGGCAACCCAAGTTTAGTACTGAACATTGGCAGACTGATCTCCCGTCTCCCCACTCCCTCAGCTCCAGTAAATCTCAATTGAAAATTTTCTTGTTTTCCAAAACTTTCGGAAAGTTTAATATTCTTTTCTCATGTTGCACATTTGATTATATGTATATTTGAGTCTGCTTTGTTTTACACTGTATTGGGTTTTTTATTCTATCTGGATAATATGTTTTACAATTGTATTGTATAGTTTTATATTTACATTACTTCTTCCTTCCCATACATGTACGTGTGTTAGATTGTATGCCTTTGGCATGAATGGCTCTTTTTGTTGTTTTACTTGTACAGAGCACGCACACTGATGGCACTACATAAATAAACAACAGCAACATAATTAATTTTGTTCAACAAATCCCATTGCATTCCTAAATTCCTAATTGGGACTGTAATAGAGCTCAAGCAACTGTTCTTACTACCTGCAAGACCTCCTTCCCTCCCACATAAAAGACCTTGTACTGCACCCCACCATTTCATTCCCAGTTATCCAGCCTGGTAGCAGTAGAAACAAGAGCAAGCAGTGAAAGACATGGAGCCCTTGGACACTGTGCTATGTATTATCCCTAGTGCTTGGCAGAATTCACATGATCTAGGAAAATACAATGGCCAAGTTCCTGGTACCTAACATGCCTTGTAGTAGTGTTGCAGATACTGAGGAAAATGAAGATGACAATGGGAGATTCTCTTGCCCCACTGTCAGAAGCTGCTGCAGCAGCCAGGTTCAACTGAAAATGGGAAAGGAAGAAGGAATTCTTGTCAAGATTTCAGTTACTATCTGAGTGACAGAAACATTATCTGAGGAATGATGCCTGATTTGCACAATGCAATAACACAATGTCTGTATATATACATTTATAGTCTGGAATAGGTCATAATGAGTTTCACTGCCAGAACTAATTTATATTCTTTGCTTATCCCAATGTACCCTCTTCCAGTGTTCATCCCTGTAGGAATGTGAGATGCTTTAGACATGGGAAGAGGATTTGAACTGATTGGAATAGTGGAAGCAAGTGTGTGCCTTTAAGCCACATGCCAACTTATGGTGATCCCATAGGATTTTCATAGGGGTCTTAGGAAAGGAACACTCAAAGGTGGTCTTCCCACCCCTTTCCTCTGAAATATAGCCATGACAGCCTTTAAACAGTAACTGAATAATCATGTCACCAGGCCTGATACTGCTATGTTATAATGTTGTGGTTGTATTCATTTTTAATTGTTCAATTGTTAAGGTTTTTGAGAAGACTAATCGAAAAACAGAGAAACCGAATGATGGCCACAGGAACAGTTCATGTTGCTAAAGTAAAAGGGCAGTTAAGTCACTTCTGAGTTTTTCTGCAGTTACAGGTCACTAGAGGAAAAAATTAGCATCACAGAGAAACCTAAAGCTTTATATAATAGTACCTACTTTAAGAGATGCACGCTTGAAGCCAGTAAAACATAATAAGCCATAAGACCAGGAGCTATAGAATATTTTTTAACAAAATGTCCTAACTACCTCTTCCTGCTAAAAAGAAGCTGTGGGTGTCTATGGAAACAGTGAAATTGACCTCTGACTTGTGACTCTTTCATCAAAGCCAAGGAAACTAACCTGGAGAAAATGAGAACGGCACAAAAGAACCAGATCAGACTGACACTGAAGGCCGATATTTTACTTCTACACTGGCAACACCAGCACTGCTGTTTAGAATAAGGGTCTCTGAGCCAGATGGTAGAGGAAGAATGAAACAATTGTTTGGAAGGCATCTGTAACTTATCTCAGAGTATCAGTGAATAGCCTTCAGCACAGAAAATACTGATCAAAACATCCACAGTTTGAAGGAATGTATCAAAATAATTATGTCAAGTGAAAATAACAAAGGATAAAGTTCTGGGATAAACTAACAAATTAAAAGTAAGAAGAGAATGGTATAGGGTGGTGTCTACTTATGCAATCTTCACAAAATTTCATATGTGACTTATTTTTTAATGAAAGAAGATCTTACTTTAAAAGAGACATTATTTTTAATTGTCAAAACAGACATTACTTTTTTTAAAAAAAATGCTTCAGAGTAAGCAAAGGAGACTAATGTAGAGTAGATCTCCCGTATATGAAATCAAGATACTTCATCCATTTGTTCCCTTTGAATCCAGCATGAGCCATTTATATTGCAAACAGTAACAGTAACTTAAACTTGAACAGATCGTGGAGCAAAACAAGATACTGTAAAATTCTTTCAAACAGGATGAGGTACCTGGCCTCTCTTACATTCCAAACTCCAACTTTCACCTGCAGCCATGCCCTCCCAACATGGCTATTGGCTCACCCATAGAAATCAGTGGATGGCTGCAACTGACAGTAGGAGTTTGGAAAGAGAGGAAAAATATCATTGTTCAGTGTGACAAGAGTTTTACAGTACATTGTCCTGCTCAATGCTTTGTTCAAGATTAAACTAATAGGAGGCCCACCCATATCCAACCTGGCAATCATACTTGTGTTGTTCTTCAGTATCCTCCATGCTATTTAACTCACACAAGAAATCACTGATAAAGTTCATTCAGATACTGAGGGTTTAGTGCTACCAGTGTGCTCATGACATCCAAGTTGTCTCTACTTTAGTGTCACACCCTGCCTTGGAGATCCTGACAGTAAGGAGGAGGATTCTGAGTCCGAGGCAGATGTTTCCCCAGAGGCAGACATTTCCCCAGAAGCTTGCTCAGGAGAAGATAACAAACAACAGCAGAGGCCTGAGCAGGGGGAACAAATAGCTGGAGATGAGACAACATAGACTCCTACTGTGCAAAAGAGATGACGTCAGAAAGAGGAGGTTTGATGCTCAGCTCGCTTAAGTAACAAATGAGCCTTAATGAGGGAACACCTGTGGCAACAGCATTAGTAAGATAAAAGGCTGGCAGCTGGCCTTTTCATTCCAGGATGTACAGAGCTTTGTAGGTCATGAACCACACTTTGAATTGTGTCTAGAAATGGACTGGTGGCCAGGGAATCTGTTTTAACAAGGGAGATAGATGCTCCCTGAAACAAGCCCCAGACAGTATCCTGTAGATAGCATTTTGAATCTGCTGAAGTCCAGAGACTTTTTTCTTTACTCATCTGAATGTTATAAACACTTTCTATAACCACTTTCAGCTGCTTCAGTTGTCCATATTATTTTACTTTTATTTCGCTAGGGGCAAATAAATTTAAGTTTTAGCAAATATTTGGCACTTTCCAACAGACATAATGTACCTTAACAGAAGATTTTTGAACATCACAATACCTGACCCCCTCCCACCAAAAAAAAAAAAAAAATGCAATAAGAAGAGGAAAGATTTGCTCTGGAATGAAATAATTGGTTAAAAATAAGTTTTGTCCATTTTTGTCAGAATTGTCAGTTTTTAGGAAAACTGAACAGCAGTTGCTAAATAATCTTAACTTCAAACAAGTTATTTTCAACTTCTATAAACGTATGACCTATACTTGGGGTAAACAGTGACTTAGCTCGTTTAACTAATGACACCAAATTGCTAAAATCTGTGGGGGGGGGTTCTTTCATAACCATGCATACATTCTGAGTCTGGTGAGATCTAAACCAGCTGCTACAGGAACAGTCTTGGATTTCCTCCTGGAAAAATATGCTAACAAGGCAAGCCTACACACATGTATACAGAAGTAAGTTTAAGTGAGTAAGTGAATCTACTGGAACTTACTCAGAGGCACCACCTGGAATTGTCAGCTTACTGTGTTGCAATTGTAAAGAAGAAGTGAAGGCTGGGAATGTGGCAAAGGGACGGTGGCAGAATCTCCTGCACTGAATGGCTCATGCAGTACAATCTGATAACTGATTTATTCAGCTCTAAAGCATTATGCAAAGTTCCTGCTTAACATTTATTATAGACTCCATCACCACTATCCACAGGACATCTGAGAGAAAAAAACAGAAATCATTCTCATACATCTAATACATTCATCTCCCAAAGTTAATGGGAAGTCCCATACCACTGACTTCAATGGAACTTAAACTAAAATAAATGTGCATAAAATTCAAGCCAAGTTTGCTTAGTTTGCATTCAAAATACTTCATTGGGCCCATAAATTATTCACAGTCCAGGCTTTATTATTCTGGTCTATTAGATGGAGTGTACTTGTTGCCATTTCAGCCTCCTTCCCAGCAGGCTATAAATGTATATGTTATTAGATGTAAGAGATGGTCCTTGTCCATTTTGCGTAATTCATTACTACTGCAGTCTAGCTTCAGTTGGCCTCTCCCTACATTCTTTTGACAACATCAGTAAATCTCTCACTGACTTTAAATAAGAGCAGCATCAAGTCCAGTATCTAATTTACTTTCTAGTTAAAAGGATTTTGCTATTATTAACTTTTCCACAGTTTTGTTCTTTCCATCCTGAAATCTTTCCAGGCAATCCATTCTGCAGTGCATAACGAATAGTAACATGTAAACGTTAACACTGTGTGCACTTGCCTTTTTTGTCTTTATTTCTTTAGATTGTGAGTGCTCAAATATGCATTTACATTGACAAAACAAAATACTCCAGAAATCTGAAAACAAAGAAGATACCACATTTTCTGAATAGAAACTTTAAAGGTTCCTTTCTTTCACAAAAGAAAACCCTTTCCACTGGAGAACGGAGGCATTTGGAGCTATTCCAATTATTGTTTGGATAGCCGCACTACACTTACAGAAATCCAAGCATTATCTCTCTGTGTATAAAACAATCTGCTTCAACCCCCATCACAATTGTACTCTTTGTCACCTTTTTTTCATCCTTGTTTACATGGTGACAAGTAATTCAGGCTGCACAAAAATGAAATTTCACACAAATGCAATGCATCCATGTTTCCCACCAGAAGCCCCAATGATATATAAGCTCTCTACATAGTACCTGCCATGATAATGGCTGTAGAATTATTGCATTAGTAGCAGTAGTCCTGAAGTAGCATCTTACTACACTTTTGATATTTATGAGTATTAATTTATTACTTAATATTTATGGAAGCAGTTGCTATATACTAGTGGCTTATAAATTGTTATAATGTACTAGGGACATATATATGTACCTACAATAAGATAAAAAGATACCAAAACATATGGAATCAGATATTTTTGCTGCTATGTTATCTGTGTTTTCACCCTTCCAATTAATAGTTGGTTAAATAAATTGTTATGATGTGTGGGCTTGGAAAAGACAACTAATAAGAGACTAGTGAGGTTGATGGCTGCAGATAATAAGTTTTTGATATCCAGGAGTGTTAGATTTAGCATATACACACTTGTATGTCAAGTTATATAATTTGGGGTTATAATTATACAATAGAAGGAGTAAGTGACTTTAGTAAATAGGAGATATTTCAGGCAATTAGCTTATAAGAGGTTGTGGTCAAGTATCCATCAGCATGCCATCAAATTACATTTCCCTTCTCCTATAAACAAACCTGTCCAAATCAAATGGATTGGACATCCAAACTCTCTCTTCATGAGAAAACAAGTGGTACTCATATTAACGGCTGCTACCAATATTCCAACATTTTCCATTTCAGAGTAGAACTGGATGCTTGTTCTTGTGTAGAAACAGAATTATCTCACATCTATATGGGGGTTAAAACTTGGTGGGGGAAAGAAAATTGTCCATTAGCACTAGACACTGGCTTCTTTAGCTTTGGTTTCTAAGTTTCTTCTTGGATTAAACAAGTTTAATATAAACACAGTATTAATACTTTCCTCATAGAATGTGCACTCACCTAGAACATTTTTGCTTCTCTAGACTAATGCTTTTAGACTAATATTACTACTTATTCTCTCAAAACAGCAGTAGTAAAAGCAAGTAATTATCCCTAGCATTACTAAGTGTGCATATGCTTGGAGGAAGAATGTGTGTGCATGTGCACATAGGCATGTTTAATTGTGGCATGATTATTTAGAAGGCCGGAAGTAGAAAGACAATGCAGTCACTTTAATGTTATACGCCAACGATTCATTTTTATTCTAAAAAGCAAAAGGTGTTTCGTTTCATGCACCACTTGGTATACCTTTCTGCTCAGTATGTTTTATTTTATACTAATTTATTTTAATAGTAGAAGAGAAACAGTTCTGTCCTCATTTGGCAAGCATGTGGGGGAGGTTCAGATGCTTTTATTGAAACTACTCAAATGAATAAAAATTTAGTAATCTCTGGAGAAATTGGAAGAAACGCCACTGAACCCTTTAGTACTTCAGAGGAAATTCACAGCTGGCTAGTAAATATAAAGTGTGCTGAAGGACACCGCTTATCTCTGGCCATACTCTCCCCTGATATGTGTCAGTTCACCCTGAACTAAACAGCATATCCCAGTGTATCTGTGCCACCATGACCTTTGTTCCACTACCTAAAGTCATTTTCTCCCTCATTTTCTACCATGCTACTTGTGTGTTTGGAGACAAGAGTTTCCAACACAGAGATGAGGGAACAGGGAATAGAGATTTTGCTCAAGTGCTAGGGGTATCTCTCTGCACTATCACTCTGTTTCTATTCTAATCAGGCTTAGGCCAATGCAGTAGAACTGGCTCAGGAACTGAGGTATTTAATTAAATACATAGAAGCTCAGTGTGTATAACTTCAGGGATGTACTCTAGACAATACAGTCCTCTTTTAAGTTGTTTGGGTGTGGTGGGAACCAAGGAAAATCAGAAAAATACCAGTTCTAATCAAGCATGAAGAACAAAACAGCATTCTATGGGTTAATGGTTGAAAGCTGTCTCAAAGTAAAGAAAGGAGAAAATGAAAAGTGTTTCAGCAGTAAGCCCAATAAGTTACTGCAGTGACGTGGATGGGGATGGGCATTGAAGAGGCAGAACTGTACAAACTATAAGGGGGAAGCAGAAATATATCTTTCCTCTTGCTCTATCCAAAAACATGGAGAAGTAGAGGAAAGCAATATCACCATTTAACCCCTTCCCCTACAGGAAGGAGAAACATGATGCTTTTTCTAATCATGGCAGGCTTTCCAGGGCAAAGATTGCTTTGTGCATGAATGGCTGCATGTGTGCACATACACAAACAGCTGGTAACCTAAAACCAGGAGTTTCAGATATCGATCAGGCTGAAATCAGCCTTCTCCCTAAAACACACTGATCATGGGATCTTGTCGAAATGCAGTCATTCAGGCTGAGTTTACCCCAGTAAATCCATTTTTCCCAAAGCACACTGAATTCAGGATTATTACATACATGACAATGATAAGGACAATGAGATGGTGCTGATTTTGGTAGCCCTGGAGAGACTTCCACATGAGCAAAAGAAAACAAGCCTTCCATCTTGCTGGAGAGGGGGGGTTGTGTGTCATAGTACTTGAGATGACTGAAGAACTAAGGATTCTCAATGGCTAATAGTGATCTTGACTGCATTATCAACTAGATGACAATTAAGCATTGCCTTTTTCCTCAGAAATCAGTGACCAGTGTATAGAATATGGTATTCTCAATGCACAGCCTCACCATTATGTGCCCGCATATTAGACTCTCCAGGTAATCTTTCCAGACTAAATAAACACTTCTGAATGGTGGGGGATGGGGTCCAAACAGGGTGGAAATGCTCTCAACAGACCCCAGACATCATTCAGGGCATTTTGGAGCAAAAAAAAAAAAAGGACACCTGGAAAATGCTAGGAAGTCAGAAAATAGCTGTGGAGGACACACTTTGCCCACTCCTGGCTTTCAGAAACAACCTAGAATGACAGAGACAGTGACAATGTTCCAGTGACCATTTCAGCACATTCCTCTTACCGTTCCAGGCTAAGGAGATAGAGTTGTTCAACACACCAATCAGCCTTCAAGCCAGGTTATTGCACTTCAGGGTAAAGGGAAATTACTTGTGTAGAAAGTACACCAACTCAGACTTATATCAGCATAATGTGGCAACAGGTTTTCAGTCCATCTTTTGCTTCCCAACTTACCTCTATCTCTCTCCTCTTCCTATCAGGCATTCCCTCCTCAAAAAAAAAAAAAAAAAGGGGAAAAAAAATGCCAGACTCCTTAAGGCAAGGACCATCCTTCTTCTACTTTATAGAGTACTATACACATTGATGCAATAGTATAAACAAACACCACAACCAAATAGTATTGTTCACATCTCAGTCAGTTGCTAATATTGGGGTCAGGAAACTGTTTGCAGAGCTCTGGTAACTTTTTTTAAAAAAAATTCCAAACAACATTTGATGACAAAAACAATGTATTGATGCATACACATTCCCTTGTTGTGGCATGTAGTATAACACTGGAGCCATCATTATGCTCCAAACTTACTGTAACGTTTAAGAAACAATTTGTTGATCAGATTTGTATGGTGGAAAAAACTCCAGTGCTATATTTTTCCATGGAAAAGTTTACACATCGTATACACACACACACACACTTATCCACAATCATCCAGGCTTTCACCCTGCAATAAATCACGTTACATGGGCTAAAAATACAGTATGAAGTTGCAGCTATTTCCTAAGGAGACAAGCATTGACAAACACTAGTGCTCAGAGGAACAGACTAACAAATGAACAGACTGCTAAGTTTATTTCTATTTCACAAAATCTCTTGCTTCTCAATCAGTCATAAGTACAAGTAATCAAGATGGAATATAAGTTGCCTGTGCCAACAGACTCATAGACATCCTTTGATGAAATAAAATGTTCAACTAGCTGTACTCATTTCTTCAACTTAAAATGGAACTAGTAAGTAGTGCAGAGAATGAACGAATGAAGGTGAAGTTACTACAATTACACCTTGGCAAAAGAAAGTTAAGCTTTTATAGCAGGTACAGATGTCAATAGGCATTTACCTTCCAGGTGTATTTATTTTTTCTTAAATGTACTGGATGTAATTGCTATTCCATTTCTGCTAATACAGATATTCTAATAATGTGCAGCAATATAGTATTTAAACCAAACATGCTAAATTAGCTAACATTATTTACATCATTTGAGGATTTTCTGGAATTTTTTTCAGTTCTTTTTCAACTCTGGGATGATCCCAAACGACTGGAATCAAGCAACTGTAGTTTGCATCTATAAACAAGGTCAAGTCAAAGACCCTAGGAAGTACAGACCAATAAATTTATTGTCTGTAGTGGGTAAACTCTACTCTCACTTTCTTTCTTTGAAATTAATCCTCTTTCTACAGCAGAATAATATTCTTTCTGAGGCTCAAGCAGCCTCTTCTACAAATGATCACTGTTTAGTATTATCCCATCTTGCAGAGAAGTAGCCAAGACCTATGTACGGCAAGCTCTTTGTAGCAGTTATGGATCTAAAGACAGCATTTGATTCTGTCCCTAGACATAAGTTAGGGGATAAATTGGAGTCTTTATTGATGGACACCAGACTCCTCACCTAATTAAGGTACTTTATAATAACAACCAATATGTATTAGATATGGTCTTCAGGGACATCTCTCTGAACCCATACCGATGTTGAAGAGGGTGAGACAGAGTGTATCCTTGCGCCTACCTTATTCAATCCAGTCTGTCATATTAAATCTATCCTATACTTGTCCCTGGTCTTCTTATGTTCAGTCAGCTCACATTTCCTGATGCTTATGAATGATCAGAACCCAATACATGTAATATATCAAGCTTATAGAGTCCACTGATCCTTTCAGAGGATACTTTCTTATCCTAAGGTTCTTCAGTCATCTGTACCATGTTAATTAGTGAGACAAACAGAGAGCTTTGAGGAATTGCTTGCTGAAAGTAATTTTCCTATAACTCATTGTAAAACCTCACAAGTAACATGTAAGTGGTTTTATACCAACACATTTATAGTAATTCACTGCATTACATGTTACATTGCTCAATTTTTTCTCCTTTTTGGAAAAAATCCACCTAAAAAAGGGAAAAAATGACCTAAAATTTAGGGGAAAAAATCCCCTGACAGTACTTAAGCCTCTAATAAAGTTACAAGAAAAAGTTATAATAAATGTTATGTTGTATGGAACAGAGTAGCAATGTTTTCTATCATCACACAGTCTGCAAAATGAACCTAATTATTGACCCCTCAAAAGAAGCTGTTAAAGATATCATTACTTGTCATGTATTCATACCAACCTCTGAATTAATTTCAAGCCCTGAATAAAGTTATCACAGAAGGTACATATATCTGATAAAATATAGTATGGTAGAATGAAGTTCATACAATATGAGCACACTTTCACAACACTGATCAAACTGAGAAACACTTAGGACTCTAAAGCATCTTCTGCATTGTCATCTCAGAAGGATTCAGGCTTAATGTAGAGCAGAAATGTTCATGAAATGTCCCCATGTTTGCTATTTACCCAACCACAAGGGTGGTGGGGTTTATTAAGTTTTCTCCAGATTTGATTTCTAGTATTTTTTTTTTAAATCCTGAGAATAGGAAACAAAGTAAATCCTGTCCAAGAATATAGCCACCAGATGGTTTCTTTACTTGGCATTAAAACTACAATAAAATAAGCAGCTAGACAGTGGATAGAAGATATTTCTTCTTGACCTAGCTCACTACATGTAAATTGCAAAACACAAGCTGTTTGGCTCTGTAGATCACCTTGCTAGGAAATGATGTTTATATGTCAATAGTATAAAAAGTCTATGCTCCTTTCTCAGAAATGCTGAAAAGCTTTCTAGAAATATTGTATAAGATTTTGAATTTCTGCCATAAAAAGAATAATGTGCACAATTATGTTTTGTTATTGTAAGTTCCACAATACTGAATGGCATCTCCTATCATGATGCAGCATTCTGCATCCAGCCTTTCATGATCTTCTACCAAGCTAAAACACCCAGAAAATAAGGGTTGCCCCACTTTGTATTGCTGATTCAAACAGTCAACTTGCACTCTATCATTAGTATTGCCTCAGACAACTCTTGTAAGGACTGTGAAGAAGTTTTTTGTTCCCTGGTAAATATATTTCTATCCCTCAAAAATCATGACTTTCAAGGAAAATGAGCAAATATTCAATGTAATGTAACACAAATACATTCAGCTGTGTTGTACTACAGAAGGAAAATTTCCACTTTCTTCATATATTTAATGAAAACTATGCAGAGTCTTTTCAAACATCCACTGGAAGCACAGAATTATTTTTTTTTTCTCTGCACATTGTAAAAGTAAATCCATTAATTCATTTGTAAGCTAAGATTAGCTTTTAAAATGGATCATGTAAAGAAACCTACTAGCTTTATCAAACCATTTTGTTCATGCAAAATTATTTTAGCAATAATGAAATGTGCTTTCCATAATAGTTTAAAATTCATTGAAATCTTGTTCAGTCACAGTACTTGAAGAAAACTGGTTATAATGAAGCTATTTATAGCAGATGGATCACATTGTTTTGGTATTATGAGCTAGGCTTTTTCACATGTAGGAATGAGAGAATCACACACAATGATTGTCAAACTAGCTGGAAAGAATTTTCATGGCAATGAAATGTAGGACGTTTTGAACTTCTCATAAAACTTTTGGGTTCCGGAAGAAGATTCTTCCATTGTTGGATATTCCTCAGTAAAAAAAAGTTCAGGAGAAGAACATTGTGATCCTATCAAGCGTAATATGTCTTAGTGCACAGACATGTATACGGTTACTGCCTAAAACAATGTTTTTGTACCAAAAATTATAAGAGCATGAGAAGAAACAACAAAGCCACCATGCTTTCATTACAAGCTACACATTTTCTGTTTGGACAGAAAGAACTGGATTCATGCCAAGAAGAACCAAGAAATTTACTGATCCAATGACCATTGTACTTTTATCTGACCCTTATGCTGAGACTCAACATCAGTTCTGGAAATGTCCTCTGTGTCTCAGTGTGTACGTTGACAAGTGGGATATTACATTTTACTATTGTTGGCATCTGCAGTTAATAGGAAGTCTAGGGAGCATGGAATACAGCAACTAACAAGAAATACTCTGCACTCAGGATGAGGTCTTCTTCCTCATTCCTCCCCACTGCAGACCTCTCTGCTTTTCCAGGATGCTGTGGAGGATCCTCGAATCTTCCCGGACACATTTTAAGAGTAGACGAGGCTACTAAGGCAGAAAGGGATTGCTCACTTCCCAATTCTGCTAATGGGAGTAGTTCCATCAGCAGAAGACCATCACAGGATTTCCCCATTCATTCATTAGTCTCCTCAAGAGTAGCATTTGTGTAGGAGTTGACTGGTCTGCATTTAAGAATTGTTTTGTTGTGTGCCCTCAAGTTATTTCCAGCTTACAGCAACCCTAAGGCAAACCTATCACTGGGTTTTCTTGGCAAGATATGTTCAGAAGGGATTTGCTTTTATCTCCCTCTGAGACTGAGAGAGTTTGACTTGTCCAAGGTCACCCAGTAGGTTTCCATGGCTGAATTGAGATTCTAGCCCTTGCCTCCGGAGTCATAATCCAATATTCGAACCACTACACTACATTGGCTGCCATATTAAAAATATTACCCAATTTAAAATACCACTCAATTTATTTCATATTGCATTGTCGTGTTGAAAACAATGAAGAAAAAAATTCCAATATAGTCCCCTCCCACCCCCAAATTTCAAATTAGCTGAATTGCAAGAAGAAAAGAATGAAGTATAGAAGACCTGAGAGACTTCTACACATGATAACATAATAATTTAAACATAATGGACCCTCTGACTTTTAATCAAGTGAAAGCACATGTGCGTGCGCACACACACACACATAGAGGTGGGTGCATTCTATTGCAGCTGAAGAAAAATACTTAAAGACTGTCTTTCACATTACACAAACTGTATGATAAAGACTTTATGAGATTTCATGGTAACAAACATAATTACCCCACATATCAAATACACTGAATGTGTGGGATAAGGGAAAGAGCTTCATCCTGACATGCCAGCTATTCGTATACAGGGAGTTTATAAAACCAAGGAGTATATACATGTTCCACCTGAATCCTCTCTCCAAGGGCTCCATCAATCTTTTGCTGTCTTGTTCAATTAGTAACTAGTAGGCACTCCTCACATACAAAAACAAACTACAGAGGCACTAAGGTTATAAAATCTTTACTTTCATTCCAACATACAAGAATGAAAAATTTCAAAAGTGTTCTCCTCCTGGGTGAGATTATAAGACTCTGAGCTTGCTGGCTGGCTTACCTTCTCACTCTCTTTCTTTTCTAATTCCCAACCCGCCTTCTTCATTTTTGTTTTATTTTTTATTAATGTTTTCCAAAACAAACATTACAAACACTAAAAATACATGAATGAATAGGTATAAAAAGAGAAAAAGGGAAACATCTAAGCACACAAAAATGCTACAAATTAATATATGACTTAGAAAGCAATAGAGAAAAGGAGAAAGGAAGAAAAAGGGGAAGAAAAAAAGCAATCAACTTCCCCTTCCTTTGTAAGAAATATAGCCTACCCCTAATTCCAAGCCTCTCAAAACAAACACACACACAAATCATCTTCTTCTCCCTCCTCCATCATATTTTCTAAAAGAGAAAACATATAAGCCTAATAACATGTTCATATTCCTTCTTTCACCTTCCGTTACATTCTTTCACAACATGCTTCCATAATAAAGAAACATTACATCATAAATAGCTTTAATACTGCTAAATGATAATGCAACTAAGTTTTCTAAATACTGTTGACTTATTTACTTATTATTTTCACTAGTCAATAGTTCCACATGTGTCCATATCCTAAATATATTTATAACATTTCGTATTCTAGAGACCATTACAGAGTCCATAGACCAATCCATCTATCATCCTTAAATCTTTTATCATGATAACCTATTTTATCCAAATCTTCATCTTAAATTTAATTCCTCACTTTGATCCTTATTGTAAATACATACATACCATTTTATATTCTTAAGGCCATTACACAATGCATAGACCAATCCATTTATCATCCTTTTTCCATACCATATTAATCTATTTTACCCAAATCATCACCTTAAATTTGATTCACAGAAAAACATCCTTTTACTGATATCTTCTCAAATAGCATTTTAAAAACACTGTTCTGAGACAATGTCCTTATTTTTGACCTATTTCCTTCTCCTTCAATTTTACAGGGTAAATCAGCCCTCACATATGACTCTAAAAAAAATCACAATCTTGAAAAACCAGCCTTTTGTTGTTGTTTTGATTTTGTTCATTTTGTATTGAGATTTCACTTAAATTCAACCCTCCATCAGCTTTTTCCCTTCCATCAAGCACAATCTCTCTTTCATCAACCAAACCTTCCTGGTCATGAATAACCCCTAAAGCAACAACTCCTCCTTTGAGTTCTGCTTTTGTTTCTTCTTGACCGGCTGTCTGCTTTCCTTCTTGTTTCATTTCCATGTCCACTTTCATATTTTTTCCACTGTATCTTCTTCTGTATTTCTCCTTCTAATCTCTTGTTTCAGTTCCTTGAATCTTTGCATCATGCATCAATCATGCATTTAAAATATCTATGTATTTGCTCCATTATCCTTTGCAGAAGGTCTTCTAACTGCTCTGTGGAAGGTTCCGTTTTCCACTCAGTCCACCAGTTATGGAGTTAATAATTGCTTCCCTGGAATCTGGCTAGAGACTGCCAAAGCAAACAGTGCCAGCTGATAGCAGTCAGTTCTTTCTCATGTTTTAATTTCCTTTGCGTTCCTTATTAGCATCCAATGAAAGTAAAGTACAATTCATTTTATTCAAAGAATAAATACACTTAGATTTTTAGTTCTTCATTCTCTTTTTAAACCACTAGCTCCAACTGTCCCCCCTTTCTTTTTTTTCCTTTTCTTCTTTCTCGCTCTCTCTCTCTCTCTCTTTTTTTTTTTTTTGCATTTTACTACTCTTTTCCTGAACATTTTCCTATAATACTCATCTGTGGGAAGATGAAAGAGTTTACATCTTTAAACATAGTGCTTTGTTCAAAATATGCCATTCTCACTATTATCTGGGCCAAACATTGTTTATTGCACACACAAAAATGGTCTTTCTGCAAACAATTTTTTTACAAAAAGACCTAGGATGTGGAAAATTTTGTGGCAGTTAACCATTTTCTATGATGGACAGAATATACGTACATAGTGGACTTCAGCTTGTGGCAAGCTAGCAGGTAGAAGCTCCTGGATCTTCAGTGAGAAGACCCATCATGGCAAAAGTGCCAGCCAGAAGGATCTTTGGCTAGATAAACTTCCCCTGGATTACATGGGGGAGCAGGGGATCACCCATTAGAGTCTGGAATTCCCTTTACTTGTATTTGAGCAGATGTATTATGAGTGGGAAGGACTGAGGGAATTATATATTTTACCCTTGCCATGGAACACCACTGTTTGGATCTGAGGATCTCACAGCCCAATACCAGCAACCTGCTTTTTTAAAAGAAAACTCCTTAATAAACCTTGCTGTTATAGTGGAGAAGGACATGGAAAAATGATCTAAGATTTACACAGAATTTGAACTCAAGAGAAAACTTTTATAAAATGCTATACAGATGGTATATGACACCAGAGCAACTACAAAAGATCACTAAGAATAGTAATTCAAGATGCTGGAAGTGTGGGGAAAGAGAAGGAACTTTTTTCCATATGTGGCGGACTTGTAAAAAAGCAAAAAGCAAAAAAAAAAAAAAATGGAAAGAAATACATGATGAAATTCAGAAGATTTTCAAACTGAACTTTGAAATGATGCCTGAATTATATTTGTTAAATATGATAGACCCAAAGACAGAGATAAGGAGATACTAAAGGGTAATGTTATATCTGATTACAGCAGCTCGGCTAACATATGCTGAACTTGGAAACAAGGCATTATAATAAATTTGGAGGAATGGAAATTAAGAGTTATGGATATGGTTGAGATGGAAAAACTTGCACACTCAATAAACCTGTTCAAAGGAATAGAGAAGAATAAGGAAATGGCCCCAAATACAATGTATTGATTGAAATGGTAGGGTAGACAATATACTGTATGATTCAACTGCAGAAAAAAGATTGATACAAGGGAGTAGGGGTGGGAAGGGTAACATTACAATGGAATGTACCAATTTTTTTATTTCCTATGGAAACTTTAAAAAAAATTCTTTCAAAAAAAAAACACCTTGCTGTTATGAAAGTGAAGAATTATTTTGATTAAAACAGAACAAAAGAGAATAAGTAAGGATCTAACTGCATATATCTTGTGAATAGAGTTAATTTCAACTTATTTGTAAGATTTAATTGAATTTTTGCTGGAGACTTTCAGTTAGGTGAAAGAGAAGTGAGTTGTTAATTCTGAGACTGCTGGATTGAATGAAAGATGGAAGACTCCCAGGAACACTCTCTCAAAATTTTTGACAATGGATGATGGTGGAACTATGCATGGAACTTCTAAACTTGAAGAATAACATGACAGAGGCCCCAACAAATAAGATCAGAGAGATCAAGGCAAGGCCTCCAGGCAACTGTGGGTAGATGTAAAACAAGAGGAGGTTACAAAAGTTAGCAATATGGAAGGAAAAGAGGTTGAAAATCATACAGAGTGATAGATTCCAGCCATGCCAATGGACAGATTAGCTACTGAACTGGGGGAAATCTATGGCCAAAGAAGCTCTAGACTGTCAAAGGGGAATTACAGCTTGAGAGGGAGAAACTATGTGATCAAACTACTCTGATGGTTGAATGAAACCAAACTGATTTAGTTTGAATGATTGAAGGGATGATATGATGACGACGACAATTATTTCAAAAGGGTGCTATTTTTGGAAAATTATCCTAAAATACTAAGTGAAAAGGAACTCAAGATAGTAGTAGAACAAAAAGGAATCTGACAAGTTGAGGGAGTGAAGTCCACGGATAGGATAGTCACAAGGGAAGAAGAGAGTTCAATTCAAAATGAAATAGATTGGGCTGAAACTAGAGTATGACATGGTTAAGAAGCAAGACAATAGAAACTGGATTTGGTGAATAAATGCTATAAACGATTTTACAAAAAAAATGGTATAGAAATATTTGGATTTAGTGATGTCATAAAACAGATAATAGAGCTACACTTTTAACCAGTGAAAAATACTATGTAATCGGTCACCAAGTAGACTTAGAATCATGTAATATCATTTACCATGTAAATGTAATATGTAATGGAATGTTACAGAAAGTGATATTGAAATGAAATCGATTTGGTTATAAATGTTGTAAAGGGTTTAACAATATAAAAGAGTATAGAAATATTTGAATTTAATTGTGCTGTATAACAGGTAATAGAGCTATAGTTATAACTAGTGAAAATATTAATCAAGTCAGCAAGTAACACTTAGTGTTAATGCCACTTATCATGTAAATATAATAGGTAATGAAATATAATAGAAAGTAATATTATGATTGTATGCTAGATATGTTAACTTTTAGTAGAAGACAATTTGTTTTTCTTTTCTCTTTCTCTTTTTTTAGCATGAACAAGGAGACAAGAAAAAAGGAAACTTTGGATATTATTTGATTGTTATAATCTGTTCAAAGGAGGAATGGAAGTCCATCTATTTTTCTTTTTTCCAATCTTTACCTTTTAATTTCTAATTTATATTTCATGGTTTTATGGGTTTTTTTCCCCTTTTCTCTTATGTATCAGTAGAATTTTAGTGTTTTTAGAGATAATCAATAAAGATATGTTGAAAAAATGTGAGCATTATGTACTTCCCTTATGAGAATTGTAAAAATGAATCCACTCAAATTAACTGCATGTGGGAGATAAGAGTCTTGCCTCCAGGCAAGATGGACACTTTTAGTATTTGTAATTGTTACATTTCACTCATATTTATAGTCATTATAGCTACAATCCAGCTTCACAGCGATGAGTCAAAGTCTTGTTTTACGACTGTTGAGTCTATGCTTTAAAAAAGCACAAAGAAAAAAAATCAAGGAATGCCTATGCCAACTAAACCACTCATCAGTTTCTTTAGTATAATTCATGCAGAAAATTGTCCAAACTTTCTCCAAATTATTATACGCAGAGAGAGAGAGATTTGCTCCTAACTGGAAAATAAAACTCCATTTCTCAGTTCTTCCCAAATTCTTTGCAGCTTTTATCTTCAGGAAATATGGAGACTTCTATAATTTGCACTTCATTTGAACACTAATGAAAAGAAATGTTCTTCCACTTCAAACTATTTCTTTAGTCAATTAGACAAATCCTCTAAGTGGAGCTTGTGAAGTGATCCGTGTCCAGGAACTTAATTAGTCCCTAATTCTGGAACTTGCAGCCTCCCAACCCATGCTTATCTATTAAGTAGAGGCCACACAACCCACACTACCAAGCCTGCCAGCCTGCCAGGGGGTCACTAGGGAATGTGTAAATCTTCTCTGGAATAATGGCAAAGATAGCCAATTTTAGAACAGACTACAGAGTAGTTCAAAAAGGAAGAGGAAGAACCAGAACCAATGATTAACAGTGACTAGTGAGTTCAATGTGCAAACTAGAAGTGCCAGCCATCTATATTCCATGTTTACAAATTGTCTGTTATAGGGAATTCTTAGGGCAGGATCCAACACAGAACTTCTGCTGCTAAAACAGTTAGAGGAACAGAAGTAATAGAAAGATGCTCTCCCATTACTACTGCAGCCTCCCTATATGCCTCAAAAATAAACTTTAAGGGGCTGATTTTAGAATAACTTTGAGAGCCACACAAAGAAAGGAAGGAAAACATGGATGTGTTAGATTTAGGCCCAAGATTTGTCATTTCAATCAGTTATATCCAAACCACAGAACCTTAGACTTGAAAAGGACCAGAAAGGCCATCTAGTCTAACCCTCTACCAGGCAGAAATATGCAATTGAAGCAAGTGTGAAAGATGCCCATCCAACCTCTGTTGAAAGACCTCCAACAATGAGCCCATGACCCTCTAAGGCAGCTCATTCTACTGCTGAACATCACTTACATTAAAGAAGTTCTGCCTAATGTTTATGTTGAATTTCTTTTCTTCTAATTTGAATCTATTGGTTTATATTCTAGTGTCTAGAGCAGAAGAAAATAAGCTTGCTCCAGCAGGTCAATATCCTTCTTGAACTGTGATGCCTAGAACTGGACACAACATTCCATGTGAGGACTGAGCAAAGCAGTGTGGTAATACTACTTCCCTCAACCTGAATGCTATGCTCCTGTTGATGTGGTTGGAGTTGCACCATGTATAACTAAGGGTCAGCTCTGACAGTCCTTTGAAGTCATTTCATTTATTGCCTAGAAATTCCCCTCCAGTATATAATTGTACAAAGAAATACTATATGTAACAGCTTATGGTGTAATTTGTAATAGCTCTAAAAAATACTGATTACACAAATCAGACTATGGTGCTTATAATATAATGGCAGATTTAACTTATATTGTGATTACAGGCATATATATGCCAGAGTACCAAAATGTCAGGTTTCCCCCGTGATCATTTGGGAGCCTAAATATAGATGTGAACTTCTGTATCACTCACTGTGTAGAGTAGCACCTTGTGGGAATCTTCAATTACAGATCTTCCTTGGTCCTTACAAGTTGTGATTGCTGTTTTCCCTTGCTCAAGGAGTTTGTTTCTGATGAGATTCTGAGTAGTGTTCCTCAAAAAAGGAGAGTTGGAGACTTGAGAGAGAAGAAACTCTTAAGACTGGAGGGGGGTATCTAGAAATGAATGAAGAGATCAGCAGCCATCTGTCTCCGCACAACATTTAACCAACAGAAGTTCCACAATCAGCCAGTGACTCAGAGCTTTTAGGTCTACAGCTGCATTTCAGCCCAGGATAGGGCAAGAGATAAACTGGAAAAACTCTAACCCACACATCTGTGAATAACTATTTTTATAATTTTATTTATTTATATCTGACTTTTACACCAGCCTTTGTTAAAACAGGTACAGATTAAATTATACGTCAAACAAAAGTTAACATATAATTTAGCTCTCAATAAAATTTAAAGCAATTTTTAAACATATCCATTAAAAAGAAAAATAACAAGTACAACCTAACACATTATTGAGGGCCCTTCCTAAGAAAATCATTACCACCAAGTCTCTTTCCTGCATCTGCTCCAGTGAAATATTCTTTCAGTCCTCAAATTTCTTGTATTTCAGTAGAGCATTTAGAAATGCATTTAGGCATACAAAGAAAACATTATGACAGATTCATGCAAAACCCCAATGTTAAAACTTTGTGAACTTACTAAAATGTACGTATGTGGAAATTCATTCTCAGCTTTGACATATGTGCTGACACCATATAGGAATTCAGTGCTTCACCAAAGCAAGCAAACAAACAGGCAATTTTGTAGTCTTAGCTCCCATCCCCAGGAAAATTGTCTTGCTACACTACTAGCTTTATTCCTTGCTCTTTTTCCCCCCTCTTAAGTTTAGAAACTTATCTTCAAATTGAGTTTTTTCTGAATAGCTTCTCTTACTCCTCTTCTCCATCTTCTAGTAAATAAGTGCATGGTTGTTTTTTGTTGGGAATGGCAACCTCTGCATGCTTAATTAACTGGCTAGTTAGTCTGCATTGTATTGTAGGCATAAGAGGGGACTGCCTAGAGTAAACTTCCTGTTGTTTGGTCAACGCCCACTTTCCCTTGCATGTTCTCTTCCTCTTCCCTTTCTTGTTATTCAGCTTCCCTGCAAGCATGTGCTCTCCGATTCTCTGCAAGCATGCTTCCTGTAAGCATGTGAGCTCATAGTTTCATCTCACCTTTCTTCAAGAATTGAACCTGTGTAGACTATACACAAGATTTTATGAGTAAACTTTTACATATTTTAACCAAACTGTTTGCGTTTATTTTGAGCTAGATTAAGTGTGTCTAGGGTAGAGATGATGAAGTGGGACTGGCAATTTGTTCAACTTCCATTTGTGCATTTACTAAATACTCTGCTGATTGGGAGACTTATTACTAAAAATCTCTCAATTCCCCAATAGTTTTTTCCTGTTCTATCAAGTCCCATCCTTCTAGCCATATATTTTTTTTTGAGGGGGGGAAGAGCTAGAAAGAAGGACTAATTGTGATTATTACTATTTTGGGTCCTGACATCCTCCTTTCTCACCCATCCCACTATGATAAGAACCATGGTCCACACAGGCAAACACACAGAGACAATACTGGTGGGAAAAGTGGAGGTTAAACATTTAATTAGAAAGCAAGATTGAGGGAATTAAACACAGGTAAGGATCTGCTTCTGGACACACTCACCTGGATAGAAAGGATACTCATGCTTTGGAAAAACATCTTGTGCTTTTGTTAATCTTAGCAGCTTTGGCAGTAGAACAACTATAGAGGAGAGAAAGCATCCCCCATCCCAACCCATATGTTTCCTTGTAAGGATTTCTATAGTTAAACCCTTGCCCAGCTGTAACAGAAGCTCTGACAGAATACAAGTGAAGAGCAGCACAGGTTCCTCCAATTTACTCAGCTCTGCAGCTGAGCTAAAACAAAAGACTTGGCATTGCTTAGAAGATGTTTCTTGAGGTCAATGTCAAGAACGTGGCAAGGAAGAATTAACAACACTGCCCTTGCCAAGAACCCACAACTGAAAGTCAAGATGCAGGAATGGTCACAAAATAGTCAAATTCTCTGTTGTTCACATAGGGAGTTGTGAAAATGTTTTTTTTCTCTCTACACGTATAAATTCTAAGCAGTAAGGCTACCTTAGGGCATAAATATTACTTTTGTGCTGAAGAAAACAGAACAAAACCTAGGAGATAGTGAAAGCTTTTTAAAATCTATAATACAAATGCACACACACATAGTCTGCCACAGTTTCTCCTGCCAAAAGAAATATTATTGATGTTTTCCAGCCACCAGCCAATATACCTCATCCTCTTCATTCACTCAAGACTGCAACAGACAGAAAAAGATAAGTAGCGCTGTTAATCTACTGCATAAACTTTAATGTATTTATTCGTTCAGCAGCAATTTTTTGGCTAAAAATGAAATCTGTGTGCAGTAAACATCAAAAAGAAAATCACACACATATATAACACAAATCTTCACACTTGGGGGGAAAAAGATGATCAGCATTTTCCATCAGAGTATGCATAGCAATTATTATGCAATGATCATGTGCAAATGTACCAGTGAAGTACTGCTAGCACATGATGAAAGCTGACATAGAACAGGATGCAAAGGAGAAAGCCACTGCATAACTTAAATTTTCCACAGGAAAACATGGCTGTGCAGCGTCACGTCTCGGGCTGAAATTCCTTTAGCTTCATCCCTGAGCAACATATAGTCTATCTCGACTATATGTGAATAACATGTAAACTATATGTAAGTAGAATTGTTGTTGTTGTTGTTACCATAGTCATAATCATCCTGTCTTTCTGCTAAAATTGGGACTTACAATTTAAAAAAGAACCATACAGCTAAAATATATAAAAAAGTGAACATTAAAATGGAATACTAAATAATACTAAAACAATTCAAACACAATACTAAAACAATTCAAACTACACTTAAAAGAATAAAATGCAATTAAAAAGATAAGAAGCTATTTAAAATGCTTTCAGTTTAAAGCAATATTGCACTCCTTAGTCTGTTCTAAAAGCCTGTCAGAATAAAAAGTGGTTTACCTGCTGCTGTAGGGGCAGTAAGGAAAGGGCCATTCTGGCCTCCCTTGGAAGGAAGTTCCAGTCTTGGTGTAGCCACACACACACACACACACACACACACAAGCCCTCTCTTGTAGAAAGCCCTGGTGGCGCAGTGGTTAAATGCCAGTACTGCAACCACAACATTGTGAGTTCAGTCCTGCAGGGCTCCAGGTTGACTCAGGCTTCCATCCTTCCGTAGGTCAGTAAAACGAGTACCCAGCTTGTTGGAGGCAATTAGCTAAAACCCATTGTAAAGCACTTAGGGAGTGAAAATCAGTATAGAAATGTAACTGCTATTGCTATGGCTACTCCACCAGCCATGCTTGGTTGGTTGACTTAAAAAGAGGGTCTCTACTGTATATTGCATAGGACAGTTTAGATAAAACAAAAATTACTATTCACCTTCGAAGTTCAATATAGTTTAGGCCCCAGTTACCAACTGGACATCCTCCTTCTACATGTGAAGCTTGGATAAGTTATTTTTGAATTACAAGTCTCAGCAAATCCATCAGCCATGGTTGCAGGAGAATAAAATGACACCTCACATTTTCTTTCCCAGCCACTGCTTTTGATACTGGAAGCAATATAAAGCCAATACAACCAGTAGCCAATAACATCATTTTTCTCCATGAATTCTCTAATCCCTTTTTAAAGAAAGTTTAAAAAAAAAGCTGACAATATGATGTCCTAGTTTGTCAACCCTCTTCTTCTTAAAAGGATCACAAAACAGATGCCAACGTAAGTCTGCACACAGATCTTCAAATACGGCTACCTGCTTTTTTTTATTGGAACAGAAAGCGATTTCATGCTCTACACTGAGTAGAATATATTTCTATTGACTGACATCTGCAAGAGAGTTATGAGATTTTCAGGAGCATGTTCTTTAAATATAGTACCAGAATTTCCGCTTGGAAAGTAGTCATAACGGTTCAATGCTGCAAATGGTTTAAAGAAAAGACCATCATGTAATGAGAAGATGGGTCTGAGGCTGTTTAGAAATAAATGCAGAACCCATTTCTGTAATCAGTTGCCATTAAAAGGAGAGAAAGTCACTATGCGTTGCTACCCCGCCATCCACAGCCTAATATCAGCTGGTCTGCTTGTGCTACTCTATTCTTTAGAACCTATTTGAAAGAACACAGGGAATTTCAGAGGCACATGATCTGAATGGCAATGGAATTGGACCAGCTGCAAAGGCAGAGTAGCTTTAACTCCCTACAAGGCTGCATTTGAGAAGCAACTGCCATTAGAAGAAAGTGCCAGAGATCTATCAAACATGAGCTCATCCATCTTGGCAGTGGCACTGAATGGGTATAAATGCACATGCGAGCTCATGGGGAGTTTGATCAAAGAAAAGAAAGGAGAAAGATAGCTCGTCTTCTAAAACCACAGCGGGGAGAGGGTCCATGTAAGATTCAATGCATTCTGTTGAATTAAAGTCAGGCAGAGCCAACAGATGTGAAATGAAGCTCACAGTGGCATAAGTAAAATAAAATAATTGGGATACAACTGGGGGAGGGAAGGGGAGGGTAAAGGAGATGAATCCGAAACAAAGAATCTCTGCAGTTTTCATGAGCATCTGAAATATTTGCACAAACATTGCATGCTGGTCAATATTTCAGAATGAATACAGGAAAAACTTTATATCATTATTCAAACTTTCCATCCACTTACTCACACAATCCAATTACACAGTTCTTAAAGCCCTACTCTGCTGTAAGCTGAATTCATTTCCTCTGCAAAACTTTATTGCCCATTAATTGATAAAGGGTGGCCTTTGGGTTAAAGACATTTGAAAACACGCTATTAGAATTCAAAACATACCTCAGCTGCTGTAACATGCGTAGTGGTAAGCTGTGTGCAGCCTTATGGCTTAGCACTTATGTACATGCATTCATTAGCAATGGTACTCCACTCAGAAATTCAGTGAAGACAGAAAACTTTAAATAAAGCTGAGAAAACCATCCCCAAAAGGCAAAAATTAAGTCAAACTGTAAGACGGTCAAGGAAAAATGGGATTGGGACAGTCTGAGTACACCATACATTTCACTTCAGTAAAGGTATTCCCATACTTAATCTACAAACATACTACCACGATTGTTATTATTGTGTGCTTTAAAGTTGTTTCCAACTTATGGTGACCCTAAGGCAAACCTATTACTGATTTTTTGGGGGATCTGAGAGACAGTGACATGCTCAAGGTCACCCAGTGGATTTCCATGGCCAAGCAAGGAATCAAACCCTGGTCTCCAGGGTTGTAGTTTAGCACTCAAACCACTAATCCACATCACAGTAACTGTAAGTTCAGTTCTGAAAATCTATTGATAGTATTAGTTCCCTTGAATACGGCTTGGGTTCTCTGCTTCAATGTGAAGCTTTCTTATAAACACATTCATTTATACAGATTTTTCTTTTTAAAAAAGAAACAATGCAGAACTGTCATCTAAGATCACAGACACCTTGTGCACCTTAAGTTTCACCCTTCTGCTGTGTTGACTTCAATGCTACCTTCATATTAAAAAAGGTTAAGTAAGGTAGATGTTTCATACAATGCAAGTGAATGTAGTTGGCACATAACATCAAGGATCCCTTAAAAATCACCTCCTCATGAGTCAGCAGTGTGGTGTGGCAGTTAAAAAAGCCAACGTAATTCTAGGGTGCATCAACAGGAGCACAATGTCCAGATCAAGGAAAAAAACAGTATCTTTCTATCCTGTCTTGGTCTGACCTCATCTGGAATACTCTGTCCAATTCTGGGTATCACAGTTGGAGAATGATATTGACAATTTAGAATATGTTTAGAGAAGGGCAAAGAAGATGGTGAAAGATCTGGAAACCAAAACTTATGAGGAATGGCTTACGGAGCTGGGTATGTCTAGTTTGGAAAAAAGAAGATTGAGAGGCGATATAATAGCTGCCTTCAAATATCTGAAGGAATGTCATGGGATGTCATACAGAAAACAGGGCAAGTCTGTTTCTGCTGCTCCACAGACTAGGACATAAACTAAACCAAACCTAGATTCCAAACCTAGTATTTAAATGCAGGTGGTTGGACTAAATGGTGTTTACAATATCTTCAGCTCTATGATTTTTCCAGACTGTTCCAGCCTGGTGGAAAGGCCTTTCTCTATGTCCTAACTATGATGGAAGCCAATTGATGGTGGCAAAAGAAATGGCCTCCTCTTTCTGCTTATCGCCCTACCAAAAAAATAATTTCTCTGCCTTTTGCTGTGTTCTACTAGGTGATAAAAAATATTCCTTAAAAAAAATTCTGGCAGGACTTTTTCCAGATGACTGTCTTGATGAAGTAGTCAAGTCACTTTTCATGTTGATCAGCTCCTGGGATTTTTGCTTTATTTTGTTTTTTAAGTGATATAGTTATTTTATTGGAGTTTCCCTTTGTAATTTGTTGGCATTTTTTTCTGGCTTATTTCAAGTGGGGAATAAACACCGAAAGGTCAAGATATATGCCCTCATAGAAAGAAAGTTTCCTGTCTTTTAAACACTCAGTGAACAACTTTATTGTCTATGTACTCAAAATTTCAACTCAAGGTTAATTAACACACAATTATTTGCTCAATTATTGGTAATGGTTTGAATACTGAACTAGGATTCTGGGAGACCAGGGTTAAAATCATCACTCAGCCATGGAAATCCACTGAATGACCCTGGGCAAGTCACACTCTTTCAGCCTTAGATGAAAGCCATGACAAACCTCCTCTGAACAAATCTTGAAATATTTGCCTTAGTATTGCCATAAGTTGGCGGGGGAACAACCCTTGGAGGTATGCAACAGCAACAACAACAATTTTCTCTTTGAATTGAAACTGAAAAAAGAAAAGCTGACCAGCCACATACTTAGCATGCAGAAGGCATGTGGAAGGTCACACGTACCCATCCTTCCACATGATACTGTATCCATCCCAGACCACGGTGTATATATGACTATCCGATAAAATTATGTTCGTTGGAACACAAGACAAGGACCCCCCTTTGGGTGTACACCCCAGGACTCTTTTCTGAGTAGGATTTAGATTGGCTCACATGCTGTTCACCTTGCACCTAGGACATTATCATCTGGCTTTCTTAACTTTATGTAACTCTGCAAATAAACTGGTTATTGTCTACTCTCATGTACTATTCTGTCCTGTTTTAAGTTCTTCCTGCTTTTAAGATTTTTCTAATTGTACACCACTCTGAGTATTGACTTAGAGACGATATAAAAATAGTGTAATAAAATTTGCAGTGCAGATCCTTTTTTGAGATTATCATTCAAAATTGTGTTGAATGGATCAATGATCAGCCATTGCAATAGGTGCTTCCAATGTTCACATTACACACTGGGGTGGTGACTATGCAGACGTCTAGATGCTGATGCACACTACAACTCCCAGTAGCTCTCGCCAGCACAGTTAGTGGTCAGGAATTCTGGAAACTGAGATTCAACAATATCTACAAAGTCATACAATTCCCACCCTAGCTATACTCTTTCAAACAACATCATTATCTGTCAAAGAAAGTAACTACAACTTGAACTTACGCCTTCTACCATCTTATTCAGATACATTCCCCAAGATGTAAAGCAATAATATTATTGGGACAAATTCACTAGCTTTGATCTTGTCCCTTACAGTGTTTAACTTCTGTAATGTGCAACGAAAAGCCTTCCTTAACAAGGACATGAGCATTTAAAAAAAAGCTAAGAAAACACTAGAATGTCGTGCAACCTGATACATTTTAATTTATCCTTTAGTATTTTTCAAAAAATAATCTCTTTGAAGCAATTCTAAACTGTATTGAAGTTGTAAGATAAACAAAAGAGTGTCACATTCAGAGGGAACATATCTTAAAATATCAGCCATTTTGGGCAGAGGTTGCAGGTGTTATCACTCCGTTAACCACTCTATCAGAATTGTTTCTTTTATGAAGAGAATGAAACAATGCAAAGGGTGGTTTTAGGATGTGACTGCTATAATTTAAAAGCCTAACAGATTTTAGAAAGGTGGAAATACCATATAGTTCCATCAAGTGTGACAAAAATATGTGTTCTCTCTCACCTTCCATATCCTGACGTTAACTGCAGCCATTCCCTCCCAATACTGCCAGAGGCAGGACAGCAGGCATGGAAAAGCCAGCAACAAAAAAATGGTGCTGGGCACTCAGCTGTCCCCGCCCCCCTTTGGTCTCCTGGCTGAGGGGACAGCTGTGGCTGAAAGCAAGGGTTTGAAAGGTAGAGAAAGAGGGGACAGGTACCTTTTTTCCTTACTTAACCAGGCTTTATGGTACTTTGTGCTGCTCTGAGATCTGTTAGGGTTTTAAAAAGTCACAGGACTTCCATCCTGGATTCAACCTGGCAATCTTAAACAAATATTCTTTACCAGTTTTTTTTGGGGGGGGTGGGTGGGGGGGGGGAAGAACAGTATTTTATAAGTATTTTGCCTTTCCACAGCTAAACAAATGACAAGGCATTCTTGTTTCTGCATGAAAATGTACAGATTCTCATGCATTTGCTGTATAGACACTAACCCTCTTCCCTATAGCATATCTACCCTTAAATACATTAAGTAGTAAGAGAATAAGACTGAATAATTGTAATTTTGAAAGAGAGAACTTGGGATGTGAATGTACTGTTTGCTGAAGTTTTTAGGAACATTATAAGATACTTCTCTTTCCAATGGTAGAATCAATATTTCCAATTTCAGGGTTTTGTGGTTAAGGTGATTTACACAGAGAAAATTAATCCAGAGAACATTAAAATTTTTGGGTGTTTGCCCAAACGATTTTGGCCTAGAGTCCAGAACACCTTTATTTATGACCAATGCTCACTGGAAGAAAAAAAAAATCAATGATGCTTACTCATGAATTTCAATTTATTTTATATTCTTTGAAGTTGGAAAATATAAAATAATGGCTACTTTCACAGGACTGACACTGTAGGTTCAGGTATAGTCTAGATTAGGAGTGGGGGAACTTTCAGTCTTCTTGATACTGACCCCCCCTGTATCCTGGCTAGCTCACAGAGATTGAAACCCAACAACTTCGGGAAGGTCACAACCCCATCCTTGTTCTACAACATACCTAAAGGGTTTAACTAGGCAGAAATGGAATTCAACTAACTTCGAAATTATATAATTGGTTTTGAGGTTGAGCTCCAAAGGGCCACTGAGGCTACTACACAGTACACAAGGTACACTTAATGAAAGCAGGAAACTTTAGTTTTTAGATGCCTGCTCTTAAAATTGCCCCAGATTAGCAGGGGACACCCCTTGGTCAAGTTTTCTGTCACCCCACTACTCTTGAAAGGGTTAAAGATATGATTTTGTGTTTGGTAGAAAAATAGATGAAATTATAATTAACTGCAGATGTTTCTTATCTAAGGAATATAGTGCTGAAAGTGCTTAACGAAGGGGTGGCAGGTCATGGAAAGCAGGCTTGTTTTTTCCTGAAAATTTATCACAAGGAAAAGGGGAAGAATAGATCATTTTGACATGTTGTATCCTTGCATGCATGATGTAATGTAACCAATTTGTAATTGATTCTACTGTTAAGGGTGTATATAAGGGAGGTTTTTGACGGAGTGCGGGGGTTTTTCAGTGATACTCACACTGGGGACCCTGCGCAGTTAAGCAAAACCTGCGCAGTAAGAAAATAAAATATAATATTTTTCTGCTTCAAGGACTCTGAGGTTTTTTCGTTTCCCTAGACGGCCACTTCATTTCGGGGGCTGTCCGGGATTTAAAGGGGGGTTTTTTTTGCCCATTTGGCGGACGCCTAGGCGTCGGGGATTGTCGCCCCTTTTGGTGAAGCCAGCCAGGGCGCCTTTGAATTTTTTTTGACAAAACAGGTTTGGCTCGGATCGGGGTGACATCCCGGCGGGGCGTTCCTGCCAAGGGACCCGAGGTTGAAGCAGAAACTTGAACCCTCCCACGGTTATTGGTGAGTAACCTCCCGGGAACCAGGGAGAAGAGGGGGCCTATCACCCCCTGTAGTCTTGCCCAGTAACCCACCATTAGAGGCGTGGGTGAACCCGCAGGGCTCGGGGAACCCGGGAAAGGAAATGGGAGGTAGTTTGTTGGTGTGAATGGGGTGTGCAAGGAATGCGGGGTGGGGTCGCAGTTCCCACCGCATGCCTTTAATTTTGGGCGGGGGGTCGGCACGAAGAGAGTGTTATCTGCCCCCTTTTTTGTGTTGGCACGTGAGACCCCTTACTCACGCGCCGATTTCACCCCTCCCTAGTGTGTCCTGCCCAAAATTTGGGGAGGAAAGGGGGAGGGGGACCGAGTCAACAAACCCCTTTGGGGTGCATGTTAAAGAATTTCAAAAAGGGATTTAGTGGGGCTATGGAGACCCCCCCAATGACACCGGGACGTTTGCGAAACTTGTGTGAAGTGGAGTGGCCCTCCTTCAAGGTTGGGTGGCCCCCAGAGGGAAGCCTGGAACCTGCCCGGGTCCAGGCAGTGTATTCAATAGTAGTGGGTGAGCCTGGCCACCCTGATCAATTCCCTTATATAGATTCATGGGACACGGTGGTCTCGGGGAACCCCCCCTTGGTTGCAAAAATGTCAGGAGCAAACTTGTAAGGAAAATAAGTGCGGCAGGAGAGAGCAAGGGAAAAGTTGGAAGGGGCCAGATTTTCCCCAGACTCAGTTCCAAAAGAAAAATACCTCGTCCAACTGCCCCCCCCCCATACATGGCAGTGCAGGTGGCAGCCCCACCGCTGGCGGTGGTGCAGCCCCAGCCCGCCCTACCTCCGACTCCTATTGCTGCTATACCATTGCCTGCGGGAAACCCCACAACCAGGCTCCTCTCAGCCAGAAGGAGGAGCCGGGGGTTGGGGAACCTGGCTCGGAGGAGTCCGACCTAGTGGAGTCCGACCTAGTTGCCCCAGAAGAAAGAGATTCCTTTGACCTCAGGCATGGCCCAAAAAAGAAAAAGTCAAAAAAAGTCTAAGAGGAAACGACCAAAGCCACGCCTAAGCTTCCGAAGAGGATGACCGATGGTGAGGGAATCCAGGGGAAAAGGGGGGGGAGATGGTTGCACCCTTGCGACAAGTAGAGCAGGTGTTGGTGGACCCAAATGCAGGGGGAAAGGTTTCCCCGGAGGACCCCAGAGTTATCGGGTATACTCCTTTTACTACATCGGACCTCCTCAACTGGAAAACACATTATGCTACATATAGGGAAAGAAACCGCAGGAAATGATAGAACTTTGCCCCAAACGTTATGGCCTCACATTTTCCCCAAATTTTGGCAAGTTTGTCAGCAGTTACTCCTGACTCTGTTCACCACTGAAGAACGGAGAAGGATAATCCAACAGGCAGAACGAATAGTAAGGGGCAAAAACCCCCCTGGGGAAGAAACCCTGAACAGTGGATAAGGGGCAGAGTTCCCTTGGTAATCCAGGAGGGGATCCGAACAATCTTGGCCAAATGGCTTTGCTTACAGATTATCAAGCCCTCCTGATAGAGGCTATGGGGGGCAGGGATGAAGAGGCCTTTTAATATGTCCAAAATAGCAGAAGTACTCCAGGGGCCTACGGAACCTCCAGGGTTTTGGAGAGGTTGCTTGATCCCAAAAAAGACAAACACCCCTGTGAACCCGGGACGCCCCAGGAAGCCACAAAATGGTGAACTTGGCTTTTGTGCCCCAGAGTTACCCTGACATAAGAAAGAAGCTCCAGAAGAAAGAAGGATTTGTAGGCATAATTTGAGCCAATTACTGGAGATCGCTCAGAAAGTGTATGTAAACCGAGTTTTCAAGAGGAAAAGGGAAAAGGATAAACGGATGCAGAAGAAGGAGAGTTGTTGGCGGGGCGGCACTGGCGGAAAAGGGAGATATCGGAAGGTTAGAAGAAGGAGTGGAACCCTATTGGGGCCTAATGAGTGTGCCCTCTCCCCACAGGAAGGACTTTGGGAAAAAATGAATCCCCCAAGACAAAGGGGGATAGTCGGGAGGGGGCAGGGGACAGAGGGGAAAAAAAGAGGAAGAGGAAGAGGAAGAGTGGTGGACGGGGGAATAGGGAAGGTGGATGAAGGGTTTGAGGATTTTGCAGGACTGGTTGGAATGGAACACTACGATTAGGACAGACCGGGCCCCCCGCCCCCCCCGGGGGAGCCTATGGTCACAGCACAAATGGGGGCCGAGCCATCTCAATGATGGTGGATAGGGGGCGCCCCCCTTTTCCCCGTAAAAAATTTCGGCAGTAGCCCCAAAGACTGAAAATGCTATAAAAATTGTAGGAGCCACAAAAGGGGAACGACCCCCTTTATTGGAACAAAAAATTGGGATTTGGGAAAACATCAAGTCACTCATCAGTTTTTATATTTACCAAGTTGCCCAGTACCCTTGTTGGGGGGGATATTGGAAACTACGGGCCCAAATTTATTGAAAAAAGGGAAGGGGGAAGAATTTTCCGAGGACCGCGAAGCATTTCAGTAACTTACCCAATGGAAGAAGAGTGGCGAAGGTACCAGATAATGGCTTGTGAAGAACGGCCCTCGGAGTTTGGGCCTAAAAGGGGTATGGGTGAAGAAATCCCCCCGGGGTTTGGGCCCCGGTTTTAACCCCCATAGTGGTGGAATTGAAGCCCAATGCAGTACCAATCCAGTGAGACAAATGATTTACCCCGAGAAGCCTTGGTAGGGATTAAAGGAACTTTTGGGAAAGCGGCTGAAGAAATACCATATAATTCGGGAGTGCCGCCCCCCATGGAATACTCCCTTGCTCCCAGTATTAAAGCCTGGGACAAAGGGAAATATCGCCCAGTCCAGGATCTGAGGATGGTGAATGAGGCTACAGTGACCTTACATCCGGTAGTGCCAAATCCGTATGTTTTGATGGGATTGGTTCCCTCCACAGCCACCCATTTTACGGTCCTGGCCCTTTAAAGGATCCTTTTCTTCGGGAAATCCCACCCCCGGAGCAGGAAATATTTGCGTTCCAGGTAGAGGAAAAGCGAACGGGCCCAGAAGACCCAGTTCGCCGGGCCCCCTTGCCACAGGGGTGGAAGAACTCGCCAACCATTTTTGGGGACCCCTTTAGCCAAGATTTGAGACGATTTCGATCCGAGCCCAAACGTTCTGCTCCAATATGTAGACGACTTGTGGGCTGCCACTGGTGAGGCAAAAATTAGAGAAGCCACCATGGAGCTACCCACCTCTTGTGGGAAGCGGGCTCAAGGTCCCCCCAAAAAAGCCCAGCTGTGTCAAACCGAAGTAGGGGATTTAGGTTTCCAGGAACTCAAAAAAGGGGCGTGGGCCGGGAAAGAAAGGGAGGCCGGGTGCCCTGCCTGAGCCTAAAAATAGGAAGATGGTGCGGGAATTCCTAGGAGCCGCTGGGTTTTGTAGAATCTGGATCCCTAACTTTGCAGTAATGAATAAACCCTTATATGAAGCTACCAAAGGCCCAAAAGGTTGAGTTCCTCTGGGGAAAAGAGCAGAAGGAAGCCTGGAATCAAATAAAGAAGGCCTTGATGGAAGCGCCGGCGTTGGGGCTGCCAAAATGTAACAAAGCCATTTACTTTGTATGTTGATGAGAAAAAAGGGGTAGCAGTAGGAGTGTTGACACAAGTGTTGGGATCTTGGCACCGCCCGGTGGCCTATTTTCCAAACAGTTAGATCCAGTGGCAAAAAGGGTGGCCTGGATGTTTGAGAGCCATAAAAAGCAACTGCCACACTGGTGAAAGAAGCCGACAAATTAACCCTGGGCCAGGACTTGGTGGTTAAGGTCCCGCACTCTGTCTTGGCATTGATAAAATACCCAAAAGGGAACTATTGGTTACCAATAGCCGCATGACTAAATACCAAGGCATGTTATATGAGAACCCTAGAGTGGGAAATTAGAGTTGTGTGCAACTTTGAATCCTGGGAATTTTTTTTCCCCGGGGGGAACCGGGAATATCCACATGACTGCCTCCAGACAATGGATGAGGTGTATTCAAGTAGACCAGGGTTTGCGAGAAAACCCCTGGCCCCATCCCCCATGTTATCTATTACACTGATGGGGGCAGTTTTGTACGTGAAGGGAAGCGAAAAGCCGGATATGCTGTAGTCACAGAGGAAAAAACAATAAAGGGAAAAAGGGATTTCCCGTTGGCACTTCTGCGCAAAAGCGGAACTTATTGCCTTAATGGGGGGCCTTTTGGGGGCCGCAGAAGGACTGACTGAATATACCAAATTTTAAGTATGCCTTCATGACTCTGCATGCTCATTTGGGGCCTTGTATAAAGAAAAAGGACTGATTAATTCTTCAGGACAGGAGATTAAGTATGGAAGAGAGATAGAACAACTGTTGGAAGCTGTATGGGCCCCCCAAAAGTTGCCGTAATACATTGTAAAGGACATCAGAGGGGACAGGATCCAGTGACTCGAGGGGAAAACCCGGGGAGCAGATGCTGCAGCCAGGGAGGCCGCAAAAAAACAAAGGTCAAAGGATGAAGAAGAAATTGCCCCAAAAGTGGAGGCACCACTCTTCCAAGTATCATTAATGAACAAACCCCAAGGTATACCCAGCAAGAAAATGAAAAAGCTGAAAAGGATCTGAAGGCCAAAAAGGATGCAAAAGGTTGGTGGACTCTGCCAGATAGACGGCGGTACAACCCCAAAATTATAGATGGCTGGTTGACAGAAGGCGCATGAGGCGACGCATCTGGGAAAAATGGCATTGGCTCGGCTATTGGAAAAAAGGGTGTGTTTAAGATGGAATTTTTCCAAAACTGCGTTGGCCTCATCGCGATGTCAGGTTTGCGCTTTAAACAACCCACGTCAAGGGCCGAAAAAGGAAGAAGGAATAAAAACATCAAGGGTCCACCCCCTTTGAATCCCTGGTGGTAGACTTCACGGAGATGCCACGGTCAGGGCAGTACCGATACATGTTGGGGAATGGTGTGCACCCATACAGGGGGGTGGAAGCATACCCCACAAGAACAGAAAAAACGAAAGGGAAATGGTACGGGCTTTGCTACGGGAAAATTTCCGGGTACGGGCTGCCCCTTCCCATAGGATAACAACGGCCCGGCCTTTGCAGGGGTAAAGAAAAAATTGGGCCCAAACCCCGGGAATTACTTGGAAGCTGCACTGCGCCTATAGACCTCAAACTCGGGGAAAAATGGAAAGGATGAATCGAACTCTGAAGACTCAGCTTGCGAAGTTGTGCCAAGAGACTAAAATTAAAAAGGGGTTAGATGCCCCCCCCATAGCCCTCCTGAAATCAATGCACTCCACACCGGGGGAACTGGGTTAACTCCATTTGAAATGTTGTATGGAAGACCCCCCCGGGAATTCTGAAAGGGGGTGGAGGGGGAAAAATTAGGGAGTTGGGGGGGTTTGGGTTCTCCAAAAAAGAAGTGCAGGCCTTAGGGAGAACCTTTGAAAAATTAGAAAACCCCCGCTTTAGAAGTTAGGCGTGCCCCTTTCTTTACAAAGGCACATACCTTCCAGCCAGGAATGAGGTGTGGGTCAAGGATTGGAAAGGGACACCATTGTCCCCGGGGGGGAGGGGGCCGTATCAAAGGGGCTGTTAGTCACCCCTACCGCAGTAAAGGTAGCAGGGTTGAAGCCCTGGAACATTACACTAGGGTGAAAAAAGGGAATTTTACTGATTGGACTGTGGTTTCATCACAAAGACAACCCTCTGAAATTAAGTTCTCCAAGCGAAAAAGGGGGAGAGAAGGGTTGGGGCAGACTCTGCTGTGGTCATACCGGGTAAAAACCAAATTCCCGCGCACAGTCAAATCCGCAACAGGTGAAAGAAGATTTTAGGCTAGACCCTACTGCTGTCACATACCTGGGAGCTGGCAGTTCTACGGACGGTCAACCTAGCAACTGCTGGGGGGAAGACTGGGACTAAGCCCTGCTGTGGTCACTCCGGGGGCTATCACTCTAAAGCACGGCTAGATCCCTCCCCCGGTAAGCAATTAAAAATGTGTGATGCCCGTTTAAAGAGATAGTAATAATTAAGGAAAGGGATAGTTTTTGGGGGTATTAGCTCTCAAAATATGTATAGGGGGTATTTTTGTGGGACAAAGGAGAGTGGGATCCCCCCCCAGCTCTGAAGATGGGGGGGAGGCTGATAATCGGAATGTGGAGTGTGGTGTGCGGGGTAGTCGGGGCCAATTGGTTTAACAACGCCACCCATAAAGTTCCAACAACATGGGCATGATGTCACCTTAAAATTGAACACCCACAAACTGTAACAAATTTTGGATTCATGCCCTCTCTTATTAGTGAACCAGGGGTGATGGGGGGGAGCCCCACAGTCACGTTGGGAGGAACCCCAATTGTTTGCCACAGTTGATGGGGAATGAAAAGAACACAGTTCAAGCGACTGAAGTTCTTATTTTTTCCGGGAATGTGTTTCTGTTGCCATCATAGTGGAAATTGGAACTCTAAATGGAAGGGGTATGTAAAACACTCTGCATTCTATGATAAACTAGGAAATTATTCAGCCTGTAGAGCAGGTTCTATTTGTATTACTCATATAATAGTTCATATCACTTTGAAGGGGGTTTAAGTAACACAAGCTTTGAAGAATTATACCCGGAAAACCCAGGGGGGCTTTAATTATACTGGGTCGGGTAGCATTTGTTCGGGGATGATGGCTAGAGATCCGCATCTGTGGTTTTATTTTTACAGATGGGCCACCAATTCCCCCCCCGGAGCCTATCAGTGTGTGGGAATAGGGTATATACCAAAACCTGTTCAGGTTTTCATGCCAGAGAAAAAAAGAAAAACGAGGAGTTAGAAAAAGAAGAGATCTGGTGGGGCCCCTTAGGTAACCAGTGTGAGGACTTGGTTATTTAAACCCAACCGTCTAAAAACTAAGGTAGCAGAGTAGCAGGCGGATTATTTACAGGACTCCTCACCCTGGGAGCCTACCCAGGAATTGTAGCACAGGAAAATCGTAAAAATATATTGGGGTTTAACCCGTAGATTGGAAAAGACTATAAATCAACTGGGAGGTTGGTGAGGGCTCTGCAACACGAGGTCGAGGAGTTGAATCAGTTACTCTTACAGCATCGGTTGGCTCTGGATTATTTTTCTGGCCAGAAAAGGGGGGGTTTTTTCCAAGCCCAAAGGGAGGATGAAAAACCTTTTCCCCGACTTAAATAAACCATAGAGGATGAGGTGCAACACTTACAAGAGGTAATACTAAAAATGATAATGGGGGGAAGTAATCCCTTGGAATGGTTAACATCCTGGTTGCCCCAAAATTTTGGGGGGGTTAAGAACGTTGTTCCTTGGTTTTGTACTATTATTGGTTGGGGGGGTTTTAATTATGTTATGCCTGTCCTGTGCTATAAAGTGTGTGCGGACTTCCCTTTCAGACGCTATGGAAGGGAAAGCGGCCGCTACGCAGTAATGGCCCACGGGTATGCATAAAATGCTTCAAATTTGGGGAGAGAATTTTGGGATGAAGGGGGGAATGAAAGGGTTAAAGATATGATTTTGTGTTTGGTAGAAAAATAGATGAAATTATAATTAACTGCAGATGTTTCTTATTAAGGAATATAGTGCTGAAAGTGTTAACGAAGGGGGGGGCAGGTTATGGAAAGCAGGCTTGTTCTTTCCTGCAACTTATCACAAGGACAAGGGAAGGAAAAAGATCATTTTGACATGTTGTATTCCCTTTCATGCATGATGAAAAAGTAACCCCAATTTTTAATTGATTTCTGTTAAGGGTGTATATAAGGGAGGTTTTTTAGGAGTGCCCGGGCTTCAGTGATACTCACACTGGGGACCCTGCGGAGTTCAGCAAAACCTGCGCAAAAAGAAAAAAAAATATAAGTTTTCTTCAAGGACTCTGAGGTTTTTTGTTTCCCCAAAACGGCCACTTCACTCTCAGCTGCTTTTAAAAAGTCTTTGGTTTTTTTTTCCTATCCTCCCCTTTGCACTCAACTTATTTCAACTGTTGCAAAGTGAGCTAAAAGAGCAGGGGAGGGGGGGGTGTAGAGTCTTGCCGTTCCCTAACTTCAGTACATAAAATCTAGGGTTTTTCTGTTTTAAAAAAAGTAGTTTTACATGTTCTTCCTCATTAATAATTTTTTGCCTCTTGTTGCCTGACCATACTCTTTGACCACCCTATACGGCCCGTTTTCCCTGATCCCCGACCATTTTGCAATTAGATGTTTTACTATTATTCCACTTTCAATATCCTATTTAATTCTGGGGTTTGCAGTTTAAAGAGGGGCCCCCAAACTGCAAAATCCCGAATTCCATAAGATGCTGAAAGTGGAATAATAGCATTATAACAGTCTAGTGCGGAAATGGCCCCAGTTTTCACTTGTAAATTTTTTGGGGGTATGTGCTAGATTTTGAAGGGGAAAACAGAGTCCTCTTCCCTTTCTCATTCCAAAGCTGCTCACCACCACTCATAGTGGCAAGAAGTGGGGGCAAATGAGAAGGCAGAAGAGGATTTTAACCAAAATAGAATAATTGTGGGCACCTAAAATCTCCTCTTATTTCTGGAAAGCATTACTAGTCTGCAAAACAAGCCTCATTTCTGAGCCCTATAAGTACAAGTTTGGGGGCACACATGATGAGCAGCAGAAGGCATGCACAATCTACAAACAAGGCCCAGCCACACACTGTAAAAAGCAGCAACAATAACTGTCATGTCTAATTATGATTCAATATCTATGAAACATTTTTATGTGCATATTTATTTATCAGAAGGATTTATAAACTGTTCTATCCCCAGGGCTGCCAAAGCAAGGCATGCAAAATCACAATGTAAAAAAAAGGGGGCAGAAAAAATATCTAAAACCCAGTCAAAGACCTCTCAAAATAACACATTTGGCTGCCTATTGGAAATTTAGTAAGGATGGGAGCCAGCTGGACTGTTTTTGAGAGGTCTAGGTTTTAGTGGTCATAGAATAAAAGTGCAAAAGGGAGGATGCAAATAGTGGGAAGTCTCCTTGGATCTAGAAGCCAAGCATGATCCTATATTACCTTTTGTTTGAGGGTCATGCAACACACAGCATCCAAAACCCAATGTTTCACTAGCATCTTCTATACTAGTTGAGTCATACAGTTCTCAACAAACTCAAAGGACATCCAAAGTCATTCACACTCTTGGCTTCTGTCCCACAATCAGGAATGGCATCTTTATGGCCAAATGACTTTTTTGACCTCGTGAGCAAAGACCCTTCAAACAGAAATATTAAAACAATCAATGATAGGATGCTGTGTGGGGAATTTCCTCTTCCTTGAGAAAGACAGGAACTAATAGAACTATCTTTATGGCCTCCTTGATAAAGGTTTTACTTGGTCAAGATTTACTCTTTATTGTGTTTTATTGAAGGGGAAGTAAAGGGAAGGGGATAAAATTGGCAAAAACTGATGGTGGTTTAGTTGAGGCTCCACTTCTGGGGAAAAGAAGAACAAAAATAAATTAACAGTCTAACTTGATAAAATTATAGCAAGCACAGCTAACCTTTTCACTATGATTGAAAACTTTTTTTAAAAAGCTTTCTGAATGCAGATACTGAAAAGAAAGAAAGAAAGAAAAAAAGAGGACAATTGTAATCTGAGATGAGAGTTTAATTTGTGGCTTGAGTTTTACTAGCACTCAGAACATAGATTAAATGCTCTTGGAATTGTCTGGGATTCCACTTTTCATTTTTTAAAAAAAAATTACAATGAAGATTTCAAAAAATGGAAGAACAGGAGAGGCTATCTGGAGAAAAGGATATTGCTTTTAAAAATGAACACATTGGCAAAGCATATAACAGAAACACACAAAGATTGGGGGGGGGATGTAGAAACAAATCCAACAGATTAGTACATTTATTTATAGTTACGTCATAAGCAGAAACGAATCTAACATTTTTCTCATCTGCATTGTCTCACCAAATGGCTCCTTCTACAATGGAGATAATATTTTATTTCTTGTAAAACTGGGAAACCTGCAGAGTTTCACCTTTTTATTCCTGAATTTTGCAATAGTTTTTAATGCCTTTATTTCATTTGTGTCTTCCGTGTCCCCACTGCATGACAAATGTGAACATGTATATGACAAAAACACTATGAAAAAGTCATATTTCTGCAGTTGGAAACATAATCTTGCTGCGACTACACATCATTCAGCATTTTATAGGTTGTTGTGGGTTTTCCAGGTTTTGAGGCCGTGTTCTACTAGTATTTTCTCCTGACATTTCTCCTGCATCTGTGGCTGGCATCTTCAGAGGATCTTCAGAGGATCATATCCTCTGAAGTTGCCAGCCACAGAAGCAGGCGAAACGTAAGGAGAAAATACTAATAGAACAAGGCCTCAAAACCCAGAAAACCCACAACAACCTATGGATTCCAGCCATGAAAGCCTTTGACTTTACATTCAGTATTTTGTTAGCACTCATAAATGTACACAGATAAACAATGGATGAACTGTGGACACTTCAGTTCTGGAATTCAGAAAGTGTCACAGTTGATTTCACATTTATGAAAGCTGTAATGTAGAACAAAATGAACATAGAATGGGAAAATCAATCCATTTCTACAATCCACAGTCCTGGATGGGGTCACACTCCCCCTGAAAGACTGTGTTCACAGCTTGGGAGTGCTTCTGGATCCATCTCTCCAAATGTCAGCTCAGACAGATGTAACAGTCAGAAGTGCTTATCATCAGCTTTGGCTGACATGCCAACTGTGCCCCTTCCTAGAATTGGAAGACCTAAAAAATGGTAGTGCACATGGTGGTAATCTCAAGGTTGGATTTCTGCAATGTGCTATATACATTGGGCTATCTTCATAGCAAGTCCAGAAACTCTAACTGGTCCAAACTATGGCAACCAGATTGATTCCAAGTACATCAAGGAGTGAGCATATCACACCAAAATTAAAATCACTCCACTGGCTGCCAATTAGGTTCCAGGCAAAGTACAAAGTGCTGGTTATTATCTTGAAAGCCCTATGTGGCTTGGGTCCAAGATATCTACAGGATCACCTCCTCCCAAACAATCTGCCCTGTACATTCAGGTCCTCTGGGGACCATTTATTTAAACCAGTCAGAACTAGACTGGTAATGGTCATCCAGGGGACCTTTTCATTGGCCTGCTCCTAGACTGTGGAATGGCCTGCCAGAAGAGATTAGACAGCAAAACAAGCTGTCTTTTAAAACGTTATAAAGACCTATCTCTTCCAGCAAGCATACCCAATTTTTAACTATGAATTTTAAATCAGTATATTTTAAATGGTTTTATGTGTTTTAATTTATTATGTACCCCGCCTTGAGGCATGCAGAGCAACAAGTAAGAAATAAACTACTATTACTACTACTACTACTACCATGATCATCATCATCATCATCATCACCACTACCACCACTTCCTCTAGCTGCAGGTCCACTACTGACATTTGTATAATCATATTCCACATCGTAATTAGGGAAAGAATCAGACTTCCATTGGCATCACTATAGCTTTGAAATACTTTTCCTTGGTTTGTTCTCAGTGCCCTCACTGATGTTATTCTGTCTTGCTTTAGGAAGCTGATCTATCCTATTCATTTTTTCTGTTTGAAGATTTATTTTAATTCTTAATTAGAATGGTTTTGTTTGTTGAATTGTATTGATTTTACTTGGAACACCATTTCAAAAAAAAGTAGTTGAAAACTGGTATCTAGCATGTTCATATAACATTTTTCAGATATAAAATACCTTGCAATGTTGAGTGCCGATGAAATTCTTTCCTTACAACAGAAATACTCTCTGAAGAAAAGATTTTAAATCCCATCGCATACACACAAACTGTGCATTAAACAGCTATAAACTGAGAAGGCTATTTATGTGTTGGTTTGGCAACATATAAATTCTCCTGTATTGATCATGTATCTTTCCTCTCTTTAAGAGAGCAGTCCAGCTTTGAAGGACTACCTCTGCCACAATTTAGTCCCTAGCTACTCCATTGCTTCTAATATAGATTAAATGTACAAACAAAAGAGAGGTATGTGCCTTCTCTTTGGTAGATTCAACTAATAAAGTTAGGAATCCTTTGATCTGAACGTTGTAGGGGGAGATGAGCTAATTTAAGTCTTTCTAAATACAGCCCAGGCCTTTGGAGATTTAAGATTAACTCCCTCCATGGATAAGGAAATGTTAAATCCCAGTCTAATATCCAAGTCTGTGATAAATTCCATGGCATCTTCCTTACTTACAAGTGAATTTGCCTTATTAAAAAAGTAATGAGCTATTAATTAACTGCACTCATACAAAGCTGTTTAATTCCCAATCCAATTAACAGCAATCTGTTGAAGGAGTCTAATGATTATTTTAAACTTGCTAAGAGAAACATCTCTGTGCCTTTCTTAATAAGGTATTTATATAATGGCTCACAATGCAACCTGACTAAATTTTAACTCAGCCACATGTATATTCCAATATACTCATCATTGTACATCATAATGAGATCATCATTTTGATCCAGAGCCATTTTGATCTTACATTACTACAAACAGGAACTGATTCACTTTTCCTCTGAACAGGTATACACATAATTAAAAATTAAATAAAATCAGAGATGTACAAATAATATTGTCAAAGCAATTAGGAGAAAACTTTTCTTCCAATGTTGGGCAGAGATAGATGTTACAGAATGCTTGTAGTAGCCAATGAATCCTTCACAATGCATTAAATAACTAATTTTTTTTATTATGCATTCTGTTAAAAACAGAAGTCTATATATAACAGAAAGGAAAACGATGAGGAGAGAAGAAAAAGATTACAGCAAATTCATGTCCCAAGTCACATACTTGTTATCATGAGCAGTTGGAATGGAATGAAGAAGCCAATGCAGGTGGTCTCATTTGAACATACAGAATGGGACATCCTTCAGCAGCACCCAGGAGGAAATATCTAGTGAAACTAATCAAATGAGGCAAAGAAGCTGGATGTGGAGTTTCCCGTTCCATATCATTGGCTGCTGCTGGTAGGAGTACAGAAACTCACACTTGAGTACTATACCATGTTATATCATGAATTTCAGTATGACTTTATGAGAAAAGATGAAAACAATGCAAGGGATACCATTATTGGAGACTTCCTTGGGTCTTTCATAATATCTTCTTCTGCCATTTGAGGTTAAAACAATCAAGTTTTAACACACACTTGTGGCTTATTTTATTTTTTTTAAAATCAGATTACCATCTTAAAAAAAGAGTTTTGCATCACTTGATAAATTGTCATCAAGCGGAAGGAGAGATCTAACCTCTATTCAGAAAGCTGGTATAGGAAAGGTTTGAAAAATGCCATTATCAGAAAACTCGTACTAAGAAATTAAGAAGGGAAAACAGATAGACACAGCTACATTTAGTGATGTCTGGTACCCATTTATTTGCTTTATAAACCAAGAGGATCATGAATGGAGACAAATACTCTCGCAACATGAAGACTTATTTTCACTATGTCAAATACTATGGCAAAAGTCCTTGATGCACAATCACTAGAGACACGTTAACTCTTTAAAAATATAGTTAAAAACTTCTAAGGGAAACAATCCTTCTTCTGTTGTAGTTAAATTGTTCGCTAAAGACCTTTTGTTTTGTTAGTTGTTCTTGTATATTATCTTGAAAGGTAACATTTATAGCCAGTATGGTAAAGTGGTTTGAGCACTGGACTATGACCCTTGAGACCAGGGTTTGATTCCCTGCTCAGGCATGGAAACCCACTGAGTGATCTTGGGTGTGTCACATACTCTCAGGCCCAGATAAATTTGTCTTGGGGTTGGTACAAATCAGAAATAACTTGAAGGCACACAAAACAACGACAACAACCAAGTTTCTGGAAATTTTGGAGTCATGGGAGAGAAAAAATATTTCTTTTTTTCCTCACTTCTTTTTTTTTGAGAAAAAAAAATGAAATTTCTGGAAAAACCTGAAAAAGTGATACTAGCATCCTCTGCTGAGAGAAAGCTACCAGTTCCTTTAGGAACCTAAAACATATATATGCAACTTTTTTTGACATAAAATTATGTTGTTTGGTGCAATAAAGTATAGTTCGTTCAGGTAATGTTTACAACATGAGTTCCCCTTTTTATTTTTTTCATTTTACAAAAGATGGTACAACCTTTCTGGATTTGCTATTTTATAAAGAGCAAACAAAAATAATAAGAATAGAAGAAATCTTTTACATTAGTAAAACGGAGACAAGTGTTTTGTCTCCTATAGTTTTCCATAATGTCAAACAGACATAAAGCACTCATTCTGATTAAAAAAAACCTGAAAAAAGAAAATCAATGATTGGATACTGAACATAGACTTTAGAAATAATTTTTGGGAAATAAACATATGATCACCTTGTCTTAATTCTTTTATTTATCTTTCTAAAAGGAAAACATACCATAATTCCATTTCTTCTTCTTCTTCTTCTTCTTCTTCTTCTTCTTTTTTAAATAGTGTTTCCAACTTCTCAGTAGTGATCCATTGAAAATTATACTCCCCCCATGACATCAAAAGACTGAGGTGGGGAAATAACTCTCACTGACACCAGTGTACACATGCCACCAAGAGATAATGGGTGAAATTGTACCTCATGAGGAACATCTCGATTCCATGAGAAATGGCACAAACAAAACATGCATTTTGACCATTGGTGTCAACCAACTAGCACATCCTTGACTTCTTATTATTCCCACGGGCCATAATATATCCTATTTAAAATATGTAACTGCCTGACTAACCCTGATTATTTCCACACTAGACTGTTAGAGTGCTTTCAACATCCGATAGAATCTTGGGGTTTGTAGTTTAGGGAGGGGCATTTAGAATTCTCAGCCAGAGAGCTCTTTGGCCTCAGTAAACTACAAATCCCAGAATTCCACAGTATATTGAAAGTGTATAACAGTCTAGTGCAGAAATGGCCCCTATTTATTGAATGCTATTATACATACACTGGAATAGATGATAATGTTCAGCAAAGTGGAAGGCAGTAGGAAAAGAAGAAGACCACCTTGCAAATGGATTGATTCAGTCAATGAAGGCGCAGCCTTGACGTTACAAGACCTCAATGATGATGATCAGGGATCTTGGAGGTTTCCCTTTCATAGGATCAACATAAACCAAGGCTGATTTGATTGCAAATAACAATACAATCACACATATAGCAGATTTTACTTCATGCGGACAGCAACCTAGAGCAACAATTCTTCAAAAAATGTCAAAAGTTAATGTATGAAAAAGTTAATGATCATAATATCTACATTTCTTTTCTAACAAATCCTACAAGAATGCATTCTTAACTGAACAGAAAATGCCAGCAGCTTCAGGGTAATGGTTTACTAAACATGATTCACATTTCTGTAATCAAATATCTGCTCGTTTAAGTAACTGTTTTCCAAATTCAGTAGGGAAAAGATGATCCTAATGCTTGTTTTCAAAATCACTAACCACTGGATTTTTCTAAACCAGATCAAGAAGTTGCAAAAAATTAAAAAAACAAAACCAAACCATGGCCTATGTCTGTTGCTGTGCTAGCACAGATGGGAGTAGGAAGGAAAGAAAACAAAATCCTCAAGTGAAACTGAGGTCCTTTCCACACGGGGGTTAAAAAACAGTGTCGAGCGACCTCTGACGGAGGTTGTCTACACCGTAAAGTGGATTGGGGCGGACTACTTTTGTGTAGTTCCACACCCCAATCTTCACAGGAGCGACCAGAAGTGGCGGTGCCACGTGCTTTTTAAAAACCACTTTTCTTGAGGTTTTTAAAAAGCACGGGGCGTGCAGCCGCGTGCAGCCACGTGCAGCCGCGTGCAGCCCCACTGCAACGCCTGGTGTAGATTTGCAGGCACGCTTAAGTGCGCACCTGCAGACCCTCCACGGGGCGAGCTTCCAGCTGGCGAGCTTCTCCGGTTGGTGGAGAGCCTCCGCCAGCCGGGAGCTGCCATTTTGGATGCTGCAGGATGCTGCAGGATGCCGACGAGTGTGGAGCAGCGAACTCGCGCTGCTCCACGTGGCGATGGACTTACCCGGTTGCAGGTAAGCTCCGTTTTAGCGTGTTTTTGCCCATTTCTTCCTCCGCGTGTGGAAAGGGCCAAAAAATATCTTGTAACGGAATGTGTTATAATGTAATAGTTACATCTTCATTCAAGGGCTCTTGTGAAAGATCCACTCATTTCAGTGGACACTAGAAAACCACCCACAAGGTTGAGTCCCTGTCAACCGCCACACTGCCAGATACACTGAAAGTCAACTTTCTTTGATAGAGGTTCCAGATGAACAAAATATCACCACAAAGTTCAGAGAGAGTAGCTAACAAAAGAGAGGGAATGTGTCCTCCACTGTGCCACACGAAATTCTATTCACTCTTCCTATCCTGGGTTCATTCCTTCAAGCCATTCGTAGTTACTAAAGACAGTTTGAGAGCCAGCATGATACAGTAATTTGTGTTGTGGGACTATGACTCTGGAGACCACAATTTGAAACCCTGTAGCCATGCAAACCCACTGGGTTTGGGCAATTAATGGGCTAGTCGCACGCTCAGCCTCAGAGGAAGACAAAGGCAAATTCCCTCTGAACAAATTTTGCCAAGAAAACTCTGTGATAGATTTGCCTTAGGATAGATTTGCCTAAGTCAGAAATGAGTTGCAGGTATACAACAACAACGACAAAGACAGTTTGCCTTCTGACAGATGAGGAACATTCCTGGGTTTAAGCCTTTCCTTGTAGTTAATTTGTGTGGATTCATTCTGTAATTTGCTGATTTGGTGTTTCCTTTTGATCAAGCCGTAAGAGCTCCTTGCTTTATGTTATTATCTAAATGCACATGGAGAACTATTTTTTTTTCCTGATATGCATTCTTCTTTGTAAACCAATGTTACCCACTTGTTTAGATCACAGGACTCCTCCACCATTACTGATCAGTTCATTTTTTGTTGTTGTTGTTCTATTGACCATTCCATCTCTGACTCTACAGAGTGTCCTTCACAAGCAATGGTACAATGATTATATTGCATTTTTGTGTTAATAGAAAGAATCTTTATGGAACATACATTATTACTAAGTGCTCAGAAAGGTTAATATTATCTCAGCAAAGCTCTGCAAGGCATGCTACTATCACAATTCCCATTACAGTTGGGAATACTGTCCTGTAGAAAAGGTGTGGGGGGAAAAACCCACTGAACTCTTCTGAGAAATTTTGTATAGGCTTGCACTTGTAGAGTAATTTGCCTGAGGCTGCCTGTTGAATCCCTGATTGAGCTGTGAGTTTAGCCAGAAACTTTATTTTATACCTCACTTTTATCCCAATATAGAACTTTAGCTCATATCTTATATCTCATATTTTTAACTGTAGTACTACACTTGCTCCCAGCCTGATCCATAGATTGCCAATTTGCTAAAACCACATTCAATTTCAGTCCAATTAGCCCTCCGTAACTAAGCAGGTTATCATAACCAAGCAGGAGTATCAAGACCGATATTATATTCAATGCTTAGGCTACAATCCTAAGAGTCCTGTGCAAATTCTAACACATAAAAAGTAGCCAGTGTGGTGTAGTGGTTAGAGTATTGGACAAGGACTCTAGAGACCCGAATTTGAATTTCTGCTGAGCCATGGAACCCCACATGGTGACCTTGAGCAAGTAATACTTTATTACTCCCAAGGAACAAATCCTGACAAAAAAATCAAGCAACAAAATCACTTTGGGCACACCATAGGTCAGGTCAGAAATGATTTGAAGGTACACAACACACAAAGAGAAAGAAAGTCCCCTCACAGCAATTCAGATCCTAAGTTTCTGATGGAAGTCCACAAAGCAACTTCCTTATCCTTGTAAGCCAACAAGATATACTTCAGTGCTTCAGATATATTTCCTGAACAGTACTTCGGATGTATTTCCTTCAGCTGGAAAACTGTTAATTATTATTCAGTCCCAGGTTTAAAAAGATGGGTTCCTGGCATTCAGGAAACTCCATCAGGATAAAGAACAGACCAGTGAGAATCTTGCTAATTAAAGCATTGAACTATAACTCTGGACACCAGTGCACAAATCCCTGCTTGGCTAGGAAAACCCACTGGGTGACCTTGGGCAAGTCACACTATCTCAGCCTCAGAGGAAAGCAAAGGCAAAAAAAACCCTGAAGAAGTTTTGCCAAGAAAAAACTGTGATGGTTCACCTTAGGGTTGTCATAAGTCAGAAACAACTTGAAGGCATACAACAACAAAAAAGTATTTGCTATGCATACCAAAAAAGTCCTTATGGTACCTTATGTAAAAGGAACATTATGACCTCATTGCCTAAGTAATAATGCACACATAACATCTATTCTAGTGTGTTATTTCCAGCCTCTCTCCCATCTTTACATAGACAAAACTGTTGCTGGCTGACAGCTCATTTTTACTTGTATGCACAGCCCCCAAAAACTGAATGATGTGCTTAGATTATTTTCTTCTTAATCAACCTACTTCAAAACGAACCTTGTACTCAAAGTCAGTGTCTTCCTAAATCAATTAACTGACTGAAAAAGGATTCTCCGCTTCATTTCACCTAGTCAGTATGAGAAGATGTGCACAACCTTTAATATTAAACTGCTATATCAATACAAGGATAGCAGAACTGTGAAAATGTAATGTAACTAGATGAGAGTCAAGAAAACTGGGCTTCTGTGGATGGTTTAGCAAATTTGGCTGTTACAACTGAATGTTTTCAATGATGAATTAACTTTCAGTCAATGCTTCTGGATAAAAGAAGAAAATTCAATCAATCATTGGTTGTACATAAAACTCTATGTAACGTGTATGGATGGTTTAGGATATTTATAAGTATTCTCTGCCCCACATTCACTCTCAAGAGAGAATGATCGAGGAATGTTCAGACACAACCCATGAAGTTATGAGCATACAAGCTGTGAATACATAGGCCTTTGGTGGGACTATCTAGAAGTTACATGCATGAAGAAGGAGACAGAATGAGTGGATGGATGCTGGGAAGAAGAAAAGGGTGTGATCTCATTTTATTCTCCCTTTTCTGATTTAGCATCTGAGGATGGTTATGTCTACCCATGCAATTTGCTACACAGAGCTAAACTGTAGTATTCATTGAACAGTCTCCCCCCTGCCAGGTGGAAAAGGCTAAATCCGCACTTCATAATTGGTACTACAAACCAAAAATGGTATTAGGATGCTTTTGAGTTGTACCAGCTACCAATATTGAAGCAAGATGTGAAATACAAAGTAACAATATCCATGGCAAAAGGCTCTAAAACTATTCCTATGTTGAGAAAGGTATTCTTCTCAGACACCCTTAAGAACCTTGTTGAAATTCTTAATAAGGCCACATTAAAAAATGTGTATATCCTGTTATAAAACACTGGAACCACCCAAGTTCCAAACTATGACAATACCAGACCACTCTGGCATTTTTTTTATACAAATAACTATAAACTGTTTTAACAGTAAGAGGAAGAAAGGTTGTACAGACCTGATGACTTTTGAGAAGGGGCACATATAGGCAAGCTAATAGAAACCAAAAGAATAATCTCACTTCAGGTACATCAGGTGGTTCACTTAAACACCAAATCCATCGTTTGGAACAAAGCAGACAGTCTTAACAAACTTTGAAAATGTAATAAACCATTTTGGGTAGTAATCTAAAGGTTTAGTCTCAGATAGGTAGATCAATCCAGACAACATGGTTGGCCGCAATTCACTAAAAATAGATCCCTCTGTCTACATTGGACAAGCTGGAAACCATCTTTTTAATATATTTTTGAATAAATGTTTGTGTTAGTTGTTTTTTATTATACTATGTAGTGTCTTGTGGGTGTCTTTTGGTGTAGTTTGTTTATTTAAATTTTGGCTTTTTTTTCTCTATTTTTGTTTTCCGTAAAACTAGTAATTGTTATAACTGGTTATTTTCATTTAGCTTTGTAGTTCAAATTGTATGTTTAATAAAATAAAATAAAATTGAACACCTCAAAGCACAGAAAATGATGTAGTAATAAGGGCTACTGAAATTATTAACATACAGGAGAGTACCCTCTACCCTGTATGTAGACAGTAGCCCAAGTGTCCCAAGGACAGGATCCTTCGATCATATATACAGGGAGGCAAAAGCATATGGGGAAAATTGTTCACAGAAGTCAGAAAATAAGCAAATTGTGTAAGAAGATCCAACACTAGCCTCATAATGCAACCACATGAATGTAATTCCAATGAATCAATCGATCCTTCATCCAGTAATAGGGGGTACCCAAATCACCTAAGAAACAATATAAGAAAGTTTCTTTGATGCTATGCTGCTACCACTTCCTTTACCAATATACAATGAAGACAACAAATCAGTTCAGACAACAAATGGAACTTCCCTGTACAGAAGCAATATATCTCTGACTACCAGAAGGAAGAAACACACAAATGTCTTTTGTTGTGTTCTTTATGCTCTGTTTCTAAGCTTCCCTAAGGCATCTGGCTATCTATTGTGACAATGCTGAAGAACTGAGCCTTTGAATTATTACATTCCTAAACCCCTTCCTTGTGGTACAACCATTAGAAGGTAATGGTTAGGAAGCATTTGAATTAACAACTTCATTCCTCAATAGCTCCAACAAACATATCTCATATTATGACTTTCCTCCTGTTTCTGTACCTTATTTCATACACCTATGTTTCAGTGCTTTCCTGCATCCTCAGCCTGCATTATCCCCAATCATGAGATTTATAGTATTCCCTGTAGCAGCTTTATAGATGAATTCAGCAAGTCTATTTATCAGCATACAGAATGTCTGCCTTCCACCCAAATAAGACTCTCAAAACAGAAAAGCGAAGCAGGACAAGCTTTCAGAATCCATTTAGGGGAAGTGAGAAGTACTGGATTGCATTTCCCCACCCCACCCCACCTCCTCACCCTCATTCCTGATCAAAAATGTTCTCTTTCATACCTGCAAAAATGGTGCTTACAGCACTAAATCTCCTCAGCAGGAGGTGTTTAAATCTCTTGAGTGATACTGCAAGAACTGATTACAGATTTTGACAATAACCTTCATGGAAGAAAAAGAAGTTCACACACACATGTCAAAGCAGGACCATGATACACGCATATTAGTGGGACAGGGAGGGAAATTATACACTGTGAAATGCACACAGCCCTTTCTTGTAGTTTAAAACCCCTCTGACCCCCCACCCAACTCTCTCACATACATTCTAATGAAGGAAGAATGAAAAATCACCCAAAAAGGACACCAAAAAAAAGAAAAAAGCTTAAGTGCCATTTTTGTGGGTGTCCAAATTTGTTAGATCCCCAAAATATAACCCAGAAGTCTCAATGATAGGTGACTTCTGGCTGCAACCTCTGGCCAAACTATAGCTGAAGCTTAGGTGGTACAGCCACCGCAAGGGTGAAGATTGGCCCCATTTGGGAACTCATATCTTACAGAGACCAGTCAAGAATATAACGTATTGGATGCCATTTGGGAGAAAGGCAAGATATAAATGTATATAAATGTTTATTTATATAAATAAATAAATAAATGTAGGGCTCTTCATCCATATGACCATGTGGAATTGGAGGGGGCATTTCTGCTCTTGTCTGCTCTGACTCCTTTGAGCATCTACAACTTCCTTCCTACATCATTTTACCAAAGGCAGATGGGGGATTATACCCCTCAGAAGGTAAGAAAAGAAAGTCACAGGCACTCTGGGGGTCTTTTTCTGTGTGGACTTGCAACATGCAGAAAGCACTAGCCAATTTCAAGTCTAAGGCCATTTCCGCACTACATTGTTATAGTGCTATTACTCCACTTTCAACATCCTGTGGAAATCTCGGGTTTGTAGTTTACTGAGGCCAAAAAGCTCTCTGGCTGAGAATTCTAAATGCCCCTCCCTAAACTGCAAACCCCAGGATTCCACAAGATGTTGAAAAGGGGAATAATAGCACTATAACAGAGTAGTGTGGAAATGCCGTAAGAAAAAACCTGTAATTCCTCTTGAAACCCTTGCGAATACTGACGATTTCTTGAACACATAAGATGCTCTCAGAGTAGAGGCTGGGAACTCACTCTTCATTAATTCCTCCTCTTGCCATTTTTATGGACACCTCTTTTTTTCTTTTTCTTTTTTGTGTTTGCAGCTAAAAACCATGGTACAGTTGCAGTATGTGGAAGGGAAAGGGATAAAAGAAGAAATTATTTGGATTTGCTAGTCTATCAAGCTACAGGAAAACACAAGGTGCTGTGGTCAAGATTGCTTCTCTACCAGTGGCCAGATTTCAAGAAGAAGAAGAAAAAAAGCCCAAGTAGAAAAAGATCTGTTATAATAAAGCATGGATTACAACTCAACAGATTCAAATTTTAAAATGAATTGGTGATGTTGACATTTTTTTTTTTCTTACAGGTCAGTCACAGTGCAAGACAAGAACAGTCTGGAAATCTACCCATTACTGACATCAAGGCCATTTCCACACTATACTGTTTTAAACTACAAGAAAGGGCTGTTATTCCACTTTTGACATCCTGGGGTTTACAGTTTAGGGAGGGCCTTTAGAATTCTCAGCCAGAAAGTTCTTGGACCTCAGTAAACTACAAAAGCCAGAATTCCATAGGATATTGAAAGTGGAATAATTGCACTATAACAGTGTAGGACAGAAATGGCCTAAATGTGCAGCAATAACAACAACACAGCAGTATAGAATTCAAACAGCCCTATATTTTTTGTCTTGCCAAGTTCTAGTCCTTGTGTCTTGTAACTATGTGAAGGCAGATTTTTTAAAAAAAGAAATCTTACAAAGGAAGAGAGTCACATCTGCAAGCCAACACAGCTGTTCCAAATACTATAAAAGCAAACAAAAGTAATTTTAAGCCTTGTGCTCAGCTGCTAGCTCTAGGAGCACTCAGCACATGAGCTGCTCCTGCTGCCAGCTTCATTGTAAGCAGCTCTGTCTTCAGGGACAGACCTGGATTGTTCCTAGAGCACTCTCACAAGTCTGCTTAACCCACTGTAGGAAACAACACAAACCAAAAAGGAGGGAAATACACTTGCAAGCTCAAATGGAAGTTGAGGCAGAGGACAATACTGGAGAACAGAAATATCTATATATATTTTTCTTGGTTAAAGCCTCCATTACATTCTTAGGATGTGCAGATACTAGGGACATAAACTCTTGATTATTTCATCCTCACATGCATGCACAAGTAATTACTGCAGCTTTCTTTCCCCTGTGGAGAAAAAACAAACATTTCTTCACAGTATTCTCCTTGTATTCAAATGCCCTGAAGTGTTGCAGAAGAATCATTCTGGCAAGGAATAAATTTTATTTAACATTTTAAAAAACGTTTTCTGTGAAGACCTTTCTGTGGCAAAATGGGGTAAAATTGGTTGTAAAAGATGCTGTGAAGATTGATAATTAGTCAAGGCCATGAGTTCAAGGCCACTTCCACGCTAGACTGTTATAATGCGGAAATGGCCCAACTGTATGTGCTTGCAGGAGTAACTACCAGATCTCCTGGACCAAATCTACTACATAACCGTAGTAGCAATTGGTTGTCTCAGCTGGTGCTCACTCACAAGCACCTTTAATATTTCCAATTTTGAGAACCATGACTAGGGTAGCAGATCACCTTTGGGACAATTTTTCATCATCCATTTGGAGTTCTGAGGGATTTGGATGACGTGAACCAAGATGCTTCAATGTATGCCTAGGAGGAGGGCATGTATCTTATATGTCCCTTGTCTGGATGTGGGGGGACTCACCCTCATCAGTTATTTTGGGCCCACTGCCTGTCTTGTCTTGCCCTGTTACTTGACTTGTAAGACTGGAATTCCCATAGGTTCTCCACACCTTTGCAGACTTTGGTTTATGTTGTTCAATAAAAATGTCACCCTCATTGCTCCATTTCTTGTGTCATACCTCTTTATTTATTCCTCTGGGGGCAACAACAACAACCCAGTTTAGCAAGAAGGGTTCACATTCTTCAACAAAGATACTGCTGCCCAGCAATAACATGAAGTCACTGTATACAGTCCATCAAGTCAATTAACATCTACTCCAGTAGGCAGTGGTTCTTCAAAATCTCAAGCAAGTATTTATTTTCCCCTTTACCTTCACTACAAGATTTTTTTTTTAAAAGCAGCTGAAGTCAGGGATTAAATACTGAAAGTTTCTACACTCAAATCACGCACCCAGTCACTGAGCTATAGCCCACCCAAAAGCTGTTCATGGAAGACTGGAATCAGTGCTCAAAGACTATTCTGCTATGAATTCCCTGGTTGGCCTTGACAAATCATTCACAGCTTCAGCTCTTCAGCTGTATAAAGGAGAAAAATTATGATGCATTTTACAGGTTTGTTGAGTGTGAATGAACTAAAAGTCCATGAAGCAAGTGCTGTATTATTAATGTCTGGCAGCAGAAAGAAAAAGTCAAACATCAATATGATCCCGAAGTGATTAGTGACAGAAACTGAAGGCATTTCGGGAACTGTGCACTTGATGTCCCATGCTTCCCACAATTCATGCTACATCTCAAGACTTAAAAGTGTACTTTTCTTTCCCCTGTTAAGGAATCCTTGCACTGTTTCTAGGTCACTAATAAATGAAAGACTAAGTTTTAAAAGTGCAAACCCCAGCAATCCTGCAGCAAGTCGCTTGTGCCGTTTATGTGTAGCAAATAACTTCCACCGCTTGCAGAACCCTAACAATAAAAGGGAGTTTGAGGAAGAAATCAAATTGGAACCATCACTCAATGGTTCACATCTCTTAAAAGTAGCCGAGTCTTCTGATTAAAAAAAAAAATCCATTTATAGCACTTCCATTTACAGTTATGAAATATTACCTTGAACTACCTTCCATCTAGCGGAAAAGATAAGGGAATTCTTTAAAAAAAAAAACTGGAATCCCATGCAGTTTCTCTTCTAAAAACTTCCAGGGCAGCCAACCACTTGACAGCACATTGGAAGAATCAGACCCTCATACAAGGTCCAGAACTTTCGCCTGACCATTCATGTCAGAAAGTGTCAGGAGGTGATGTGTCAGCTGCAATGACAAGCAGCATTAGTTTTCCAGAATAGATCATGGAGACAACACCTCTAAGAAGAGTTCAACAACATTTATTTTCTCCCCTCGTGAAGAGTAGAAAAGGGGAATCTGGAGGGGTCCAGGGCTACAAACACAGTCTTGAGATCTGCAAGTGGTCCCAGGGCTTCATGTTGCCCATTCATGCCTGAAATTCAGGAGAAATGTTTTAACAACATCTAGGCAAGCAAGTAAGCCAAAGTGGAGCTACGTTTCAGACACATTTGATTCAGGTTGAGATGCATGGAAATGAAGTCTATTCTGTAAACACTACAAGGCACCAAGATAAACTATAGATCTCTCTCATTCCTGTGAGATTGCCTTGCCACACTGTGGTGAAGTATGAAACAACTGGAAGAATCTTGTTGCTTTTCTCTAAGTAGCCGTATTACTTGAAGAGAGGAGCAGGGGAATACCTGATGCTACCCCTTCTTTTCTCCTGTGGAAGGCAATGTATCTGCAGAGGAGAGATTCATAGCCCTATGTGAGCAAGAACCCGGGAAAATCAGATATCTTGTTCATATGGAGAACATCCATGGACTTTAACATACCACTTTCCACTATGAGAAAAGCAATAATGGGGGTCCTAGGTGCTCCCTTGTTCCTGTGTTCAAGAAGCATTGTAACACATGAGTGGGGATAATATCAACCAGCCATAGCCTGATAATACCAAGTCCTCTCATCTCCATTTGTACCTCTTTTCAGTTTAGTCTGGTGGAGAGAATATTCAAAAATTTGAGGAGAAAATAAGGAGGATCATTCTCAGCCCCCTTTCTGTGTTTTTTACTTCAGTTGACAAAAAGACTCAAGGACTAGTTCCATCTCCCCCACAGCTCAGACTCATCATTTTCCTGCATCCTACAGCCATGTAGTGCCAGGCAAGAGGGTCAGGGAAGATGAGGACCCCTGCCAGTGTAGCCCATGCACTATGATGATATCATCATGGAGGACCTATGGAGGATTCTCAGGAGGTCTTGAAGGGTGCCTGGATTGGCATGCATGGGGTATAAAGGTTATTTCTACATGGCCATGGGAGAGGATAAGTGACAGTAATCACCTGAGGCTTATCCATCAGTGGCTAGCTAGCGAAGTGTGAGCTTTCTTGCTTAGCTGCTCTTTCTGCCCTCCCCCTGCCAGAGTCTACCTGGAGGATGTCCTATTGCAAGGTCTGATAGCTCGCAACAGGTTAGCCTCTCACTTGGATACTGTCTTTGCCTCTCTCCTGCCAACTACTACATGGCCACACTGGCAACAGGGGGCTGCAGGACAGTAATCAATGAAGCCTTATCCATCACCAGCTAGCCACTGATGGATAAGCCTCCTCACTTGGCAGCTTACCCTACTCCTCCTGCTGGGCATGCCACTGTGCAGATGAGAGGAAATGAAGATGAGTGTGCAAAGGAGCCCATATAATTAGGTATGATAGGTGGCAAGAGGAAAGCCTCCTAAGCCTGACTGCTCCCTCCATCTCCTCACATCAGACACAATATGGAGGGTGGACAGGAAAGAAGTGAGTCTAGAAAAGGGAGATTTTTTTGCCCCTGCAACACATCTTCAAAAGTGACACAGTTCTTCTTCAAGCAGCAGGTTGAAATCTGTTTAAATTGCTTGTTCTCCACTGTGAGAGCAAAAAATTTACACAAGTACATTCCTATAGTGCAGATATAACACCCTCAATCTCTCAATCATGATGCACTGTTACATCTGCACTACTGTTATCTGTGGCAAAAGCAGAGTTCACACACATGGTTAGAGCTACTTTTGGAGCTAGTTATACTATTCTAAACATGTGCTCAGAGGTAATGCATCACTGGTAAGATATGAAAAGGGGAAGCAAGAGAGGACTTCACATGCAATAGCTAATACACAAGAAAGAAGTGCTCGTGTCTGAAGTATGTACTTCCATTCTCTTAACTAATACTGCTATAGCTGTGATGGAACCCCTGTTCAGGCTACCCTTGCAGTTCTAACCCTTGGTCTCCTGTCACTCTTGCTCTTTTAGTGTCAAGTTCCCTCCCTGGATCTGGTATTTTGGCTTCAAGATAATTCTTATTATGGACAAGTGGTGTGTTGTTTAGCAGGTTCACTGTGGAAAGTATGACCAGTCTCCTTAACATTTCCTAAATGGAACAGTCAGACACAGTTGTAGGAAACAGAGTAAGTAAAGATTTACAGTAGTTCCTCCATGTTTGTGGGTTTGACCTTCAAGAAATTAATTGGTTGTGTGGCAGATGCTTGCCCCCCATTTTTGTCCTCCCATGTCTTGCATTCCTCATCTCAGCCTTGTGAGACTTGTGTTTAAAATTGACCTTTTTTTCCTTTTGGGTGAGCAAAGCCTTCTCCCACTGCTGAAGGCATGGCCTCTCTGCCATGTGATTACATATCCTGCTCTCTATTGGCTGCTGATTGCCCAGGTGCTCCTTTCTCAAGATGGCAGCTGGAAATAATTAGAACTCCAGAATTCTCCTCTTCTCTGCCTGAGAGGAAAATAGTGGTAAGCCTTTTAGGTTGTCTTTCCCCCCTACACACACACACCATTCCAGATGCACAGGAATGGAAGGGGGAAGCTCTGGAGGGGAATCACGGGGAGAGTTATTTGTGTTTTTTTACTTTCATGTGAGTTCTGTGCCCTGAACGCTCACAAATGCGGAGGAACTACTTTATTATATACCAAAATGAATTAAACAATAAATCCCTGAACAATTTCTTCATCCACAGATCTGAAAACCTATTCAAATCTTCACTTAACTCTATTTTATCTTTTCCCTATCTAACTCCTATCTGACTCTTTTTTCAGACAAACTTCTAGTTTGATTCTCATCTTCCTCATTGAACCTCCTTCACAGCACTCCTTGAGATATGATTGGCTGGCTGTAACCAGGCTTGTCCAGATGCTCTTCACAGTACGCATTTCAAGATTTTTTGGACTCTGCTGCAGATCCCCTCAGCCCCTCATAAATGCATATACGCAGTCTCAAATGTAGCACTGACTGCTGCAAAATGCATAGAGGTTTACATCCTCCACGTCCACTTTAGGAGGAGGAAGAGGAGAAGTAACTGCCTAAATTGCAACTGCTCATCAAATTCCACTTTTTAAAGCAGTTCCAAATGAGGCCATGTTCTGTTTCTTGGACTTTCCTCCTGATGCTTTTACATTGCCAAAAGAACACACCACATAATCACATAGCTTCAACTGGCTTCAGAGCTCCAAGTGCCAGCCTGTCCACCATCTGAATAAGTGGGTCACTGCTCCACATTCTCAGTACAGTGAATATCTTTCCAAAATCTCCTGTGGAACCCAACAAAACACTGAACAGCAATTTCATTTTACAGTGATGGCTGTAAAAGGTCACACTACCAGAGAAAAGAGGGCAGTGAGCTGCAGTTCCAGAAGGCTTTATCTTGCAAGAGTATGCCAGATTTAAAGGGCAGTGGAAATGCATGGTTTAACCCTTTCTGACAATCGTCAGTCTCACTTCTGTCCAATTTACAGGAGATAACCCACGTAATGTTGGTTCTCTGCTTAGGCTGAGGCATAATGACCCTCAAAATGCTTTTGGACTGCATTTTCCATAAATTTCTACCACTGGATATGCTGGCAAGAGTGAAGTAAGTTGCAGTTCAACTCTTAATTCCTACCCTTTACCCATTACTGTGAGTGTATCTTTCAATTACGGCTACTTATCTAGCATAGCACTGTTTTACTAAGGAAGTGAGCTCATGACTGCTGAAGAATCCTCTTAGAATTCTGGAATTTCTGTTGTGTGGTACAAAGTTGTACAAGTGTAGAATGTATTAAAGTAAGAATGTAAGGTTCTGTGGTTTAGAAAATTGCTATTAGCAGGCCATGGCATCGGTAATTGGTGAAATTACTAGCTCTTTTAGCTTGCTCATTCCCCTTTGGTTAAGCCCCTTCAGCATAAAGGCAAATGTACATAATCCTTTCAAAAACAGAATTAGATAGTCTTGTGGGACACTCCTTATCCATAACGCATGACTTTAAAATGTTCTTGTTGATGAACTGAGGCAGGCAGCAATTCAGGATGGAATGTTTTTGGCTGTGAAATCCTCTCCTCAAATGAGCTTGACCAACGCTCACTTTGCTATAGTATTAGTATTGGACATTTTTTAAAATATCAGTGCATGTAATTTAAAAATGGAGTTCTATTTTGTATGCATTCTATTCTAGTGGAAAGTTGTTTTTTCATCTATTAATAAAAAGTTAACCACCCTGCACCACATTCACAGGTATGACAGAAATATGCTAAAAATAATGTTACAGGTCTAGGCTGTTTCCACACTGGATTTTTATAGTGCTATTATTCCACTTGCAACATCCTATGGAATTCTGGAGTTTGCAGTTTGGAAAGGGAATAGGTCCCTCCCAAAACTGCAAACCTCAGGATTCCATAGGATGTTGCAGGTGGAATAATAGCGCTATAACAGTCCAGTGCGGAAATGGGCCCAGTCTTTCAGTCTGAGGCAGCACAGCTCCTCCAATATTCTGTTCTGATAGTTTTAACGCTACATTTATAGACTGTGAATCTCTCCTCTTTTTCCTTTGCATTTTTACACTTTATAACTTGGCCATATTGAGAGGGCTCACCATACTACGTTTGTTTCTAAAACCCTTCCTGTCATTAAGACTCACAACAATTCAGGACATCAACCACTGTACTGTGCCCTAATTAACAGAATACACTGAAATTATCCACAGACCATTGATGACTGATGGTCACCACCTCTTCTGGTCACCACCTCTCATCACCACAGCCAATGATGAGGAATGATGAAAGTTGCAGTCCAGCAACATCTGGAGAGCCACACATCTCCCATCCTTTCTATAGCTGAACCAGCACATGTCCATCAGTATGTTTCCCTAAATGATATCTTTCAGATATTGGGACTACAAATCCCAAACAACATAAAAGTCATAAAGTCATGGATGATGTGGTTCGCAGTCTAAAACATCTGGAGGGAAGTGCTTACAGAAGGCTGGTTGAAGAGATTACACTTACAGATTTGACACAAGAATACCCATATTTTGAGTAAATTGTTTCTCTTTCTTTCTCTAGTCCTTTTTTGTTAAAAAAAAAAATCATCTTAATCCCCAATGACATAGTATTACCTTTCCTCACAAAAGGAGACAGCAGTAAGGCAGTAAGGCAGCTTGGAAACACACAAGATGCCATCATGAAAAGCCAAAGCAAGAGGCACAGAATCTGAAGTTCTGCAAACAGAAAATCTTCTGGGAATTAAAATACTCACTAGCTGTCTTCAACAAGGATCCAAAAATCAAACTTTGTTGATACATGCAGGAAAGGAAGATATTGAATATCTAGTATATAAGTGGTAAACCACATTTCTACCATCTAACCTGGAGGCACTGATGTACTGACAAACAATGTACTACTACAGCACTTAGACACACTCAACAAAAAGAAGTCAGCTATTTACGAATTTTTTAAAAGAAAAATCAAGACTCAGAATACAGAACTTACACTTTATTTCTTCTCTTGGTGGAAAGAGAAGCACCTCTGAATAAAGTGGCAAATCATCAAGTACATAAACTTAGGATGAAGAATGACCCCTATCCATTTTAAGTGCTCCCATAACTCAGAAGAAATGCATTAACCTTCCTCCTACACTATGACATAGAAACAGCTACACATGAAAGAGATGGTCTCAAATAAGAAATCAGTGTTTTTTTTCCTTCACAGCTTCTCAAAACACTATGTTATTTACTCAGAGCTGTTGAACTAGTATGCCAAACCTTCAACTCCAACTCCTTTATAAATGGCAAATGTCTGTTAATTAGTTATAACCATTTTGCTGCAGTAAAATGATAGAAAAAAGCATTTCATCACCAACATGTGCATCAGGCTCCTTAGACGGTAGAACATTGTTATGTTGTGCCTGTGCACCAGGCTCCTTAGACGGTATAACATTGTTATGTTGTGCCTTCAAGTAGTTTCTGACTGTGGCTACCCCAAGGCTATCATGGGGTTTTCTTGGCAAGATGTGTTCGTGGGCGGGGAGGTGCCTTTGCCTTCTTCTGGGGCTGAAAGACTGTGATTTGCCCAAGATCACCCAGTGAGTTTTCATGGTTGAGGAGGGATCTGAAATCTGGTTTCCACATTCATAGTCCAACGTTCAAATGACAACACCACACTGGATCTCTTATCATTATCTTATCTCTTGATAGAACATAAAATATATATTTTTGGAGTAAAATTTCTGAACAATTCTGATAAAAGTAAATATGTGACTGACTAACCAATTAATACATTTTAAAAGGTAAAATATAAGTATAAATATATTTATCATATATACTTGTTTTATTTTAAAGCCAGAGTTGAAGTCAGGACATTTCTACCAATTCTAACTCCACCCAAAATTGTTTCCAACTATGGCCCTTTCCGCACGAGGCAAGGGAATCACTCCGTGCCGTTACCTACCACTTCTTCTGGGGTCCGAAGCAATGTGGACTGTCCCTGAAGCCCTGCCGCAGGGCTCCTCCTTGGTCCAGGGCGAATTGGAGCAGTGCAAAGTCTGTACATCTGCACTGCTCCAGCTTCCAAAATGGCAGCTTCCAGCTTCCAAAATGGTGGCTTCCAGCTTCCAAAATGGCGGCTTCTGGTTGGTTGTGGATCCCGACCAACCGCTGAAGTTCACCACGCCTAAAGCCTGCCCTCCGCAGATCGCAGGCTCGCATTGGTGCCAGCCTGCAAATCTGCACAAGGGAGCAGGAATGCAATGGCGCATTCCAGGAAAATAAAGACCTGTTTTTTGCAGTCTTTCAAAAACACGCTGGAGGACCACTTGGGGTCGTTTTGAAGTGGAATGAGGTGCAAATCTCCGGTAAGTAGTCCACTCCTAGTCCACTCCAAGGTGCAGGTGACCTTCATGAGAGGATGCACTGCCCCGTTCTAACTGCCTGGTGCGGAAAGGGCCTATGACTCCAATTCCATAGCCCTGTCTCTAGCAATATTCAGCATCTGCTACTGCAGTGCTCTTAACCTGGCAATGTGTTGACATGTCTCCCCTAACATCTCTTGGTGAGTGTCATAAGAATGCAATCCAGTCCCTACATTCATAAGCAAAGCATCAAATTCCTAGGGGAATGCCCATATACATGCATATGTCACACAAATGCACATACACCATCACTAGGGATGCTGTTCCAGATTAGGAAGTTTTATTTATGTAAATAACACCTTACCCTTCTTTCAGGAAATTAATTCTCTTCTCCATTTCCCTCCCAGCAACCTTGTGGGCTGGTTTAGGTTAACAGTAAACGACTGGTCCAAGGTCACCCAGCAAAGTTCACCCAGTTGAGTACATATTTGAATACAGATCTCCCAGCTACTTTTGTGACATGTTAACTGTAAGTATCACACAAATATAGAACTGGATTTGGAGGCTGAAGTCCTACACATACTTACCTTGGAGCAAATCCCACTGAACTCAGTGGCATGCACTTCTAGCACTTACTTGTGTTGTCAGTGTCCCTTGTGTAGGAAATAATTAATCAATAGCTTAATAGCAGGCACACTGAACTAGGAAAAGGAGCAATGCGGCCAGGGAAAACGAGAAGAATGCTTATGCTTGCAGCGGGGTACAGATAACAGGAAAATCAGCTTGCAGAACTTAGAATAACAGGATGCTAAGTAGAGCAATGGTAGATAGTAAAAGAGATAACTAACTGAGTAGGCTCAACAGGTGTCAAAGAGAGGTAGACTTATATGGGTTGCAGCATCTGGAGTAGGCCAAACTAGGCCAAGGGGAGGGTGAGTGACCACAAGAGATGAACTTTGGTGACCGAGAGTCTCATAAAGCTTCATTTTAATATTAAAAATCACACCCCTAGGGTGGAATCTGGTATTATAATTTGGGACCAGCCATATTTACATGCACAGTGCCTGTATGCTGACATAATAATGTGTTCATGACATAGTTACTATATGCATGTATTTGGATTAGCCAATAATTAGCATTTCTTGCTTCTGTAATGGATGCTTGGCAGGGTATAATGCTAGCTGTGTGTAGCCATTTTCTTTGGAGTAGTATATTTTTAGTGCCTGATGCACAACTGCTCCCCTCTTGTACAAGGGAAAATCATTTAATAAATTCTTTACATTTTTTTGCTGCTAAAAACCGTGGTGTGATTTTGAATTAATGCATTAACACTTGGAGGTAGCAAAAGATGCAGTAAGTAAACAGGAGCCTTTCCCAGCCCTGTTTCATTCACTATTTATTTTTCTCCTGAGTTTGTATGCCATCCTTCTCCCAGAGTGGGACCCAAGGTGGCTTCCTAAAGAGTTAAAAATAATTTACAATAAAATTACTAAAATTAACCCCATAGAACAGCATGACAACAAATAAAAGTTAAAAACTGAAATACAACCTCCTAATAAAAATAAAAAGCTCTTCTGATCACACATTGAAAGCCAGCTTGAACAGAAATGTGTTGCCTGCCAGCAAAAGGAGAGCACAGAGAGGGCCAGCCTAGGCTCCCACGGAAGGGAGTCCCAGAGAGTGGGAGAAGCCACTGAGAAGGCTCCCTCCCATGTCCCCACCAAGCAAACCTGGGATGGTAGCAAGACTGAGAGAAATTCCTCCCTTGCAGATCTTAAAATTCTGACAGATTTGTATAAGGGAGACATGGTTCAAACAGTCTGGCCCTAAGTCAGCGGTTCTCAACCTGTGGGTCGTGATCCCTTTGGGGGTCGAACAACCCTTTCACAGGGGTCACCTAAGACCATCGGAAAATACGTATTTCCGATGGTCTTAGGCTCCATTCCCTCCTCGGTGGTGGTGTGCAAGTGCGAGCCACGCACTGGCGTCCTCCTGCCCCCTTTGGTGGGAGCGCATGCAGCTGCACGTGTTCCCGCCAACGGGGGCAGGAGGGCGCCAGTGCGTGGCTCGCGCTTCCACACCACCACCCCTGGGCCTTTGCCACACATTACCTTATCGCGGAGGTGGGGGGTGCCGTTCGCACAAGCAGGTTCTTGCACGAGGCACTCTCTTTGCTGCTCCTTCATCCCGCAGCTGGCTTCCTGGTCGCACAACCGCCCCACCCCTTCCTTCCACAGTGCAGCCTGGGAGCTGTAGGCTGCACTGGGGGAGGAAGGGGAGGGGCGGTCGCATGACCAGGAAGCCAGCTGTGGGACAAAGGAGCAGCAAAGAGGGCGCCTTGCGCAAGAACCTGCTTATGCGAATGGCACCCCCCACCTCCACGAGAAGGTAATGTGCGGAAAAGGCCCAGGAGTGGTGGTGCACAAGCGCGAGCCACGTGCTCGCGTCCTCCTGCCCCCTGTTCAGAAGGGACTGAAATCGCTCCCCTTCCCCGCTACCGGGAGAACCTCCCATCTGACGGGCCAGTTTGGGGGGGGCAGTGGCAGCACGGGGGGCAGGCCTCCTCCTCGTCACAGCCCCTGCCCCACTCACCATGGAGGGGGGGCGCTGCAGAAGGGCTGGGGGCTGCACAGCAGCACTTTTCCGGGGGGGGGAGCTGCGCCCGGCGCAAAAGACAAAGGCGCTGGGATTCCTCCCCCCCCCGGCCAGGGTTGACACTCTGGAAACTTTTCTCACACTGCCCCCCCAGTGGAAATGAGAGCGAAGCAGAAGCAGAGCCCAGGGGGGTTCCCGGAGTTTTTTCCTGGGGGAGACGTGCAGCTCCTCTTTCCCTCCCTGCTCCCCCCGTTCCTGGCCGGTGAGGTGGCCTTTGCCGGGGGGGGAGGCATTGTAAATAATAAATAAATAATTTCATGGTTGGGGGTCACCACAACATGAGGAACTGTATTAAAGGGTCACTGCATTAGGAAGGTTGAGAACCACTGCCAGAAGTCATGCAGGGCTTTGTGGGTCATGACAAGCACTTTGAATTGTACCCAGAAATAAACCAGTAGTCAGTAAAGCTGTTTTAACAAGGGAGTTATGTGCTCCCTATACCTGGCCCCTGGCAGTATTTTGGCTGCCACATTTTGAACCCACTGAAGTTTCTGAACAGTTTCCAAAGCCAGTCCAACACAGAGTATGTTACAACATTCCAAATGAGATGTAATCAAGGCACAAGGCACTGTAGCAAGATCTGACATAGGTTTTAGTGTGTAAATGCACTTCTGGCCGCTGCTGAAACCTGGGCATCTAGTCTCAGAACACCCAAGCTGTGAGCCTGAGATTTCATGGGGAGTGTAACCTCATACCGCACAGTTAGAGTCTCTGATCTGCCTTTCAACTGAACACAAGCATGCCATCCTGTCTGGATTAAGCTTCAATTTGTTTGAAGCTTTACTGGCAACAGACACTGGTTCAGTACTGAGACAGCTTCCTTGGAATTAGATGGAAAGGAGAGGTAAAGTTGCATGTCATCAACACATTGGTGACATCGAACCCCAGAACTCTGGATGAGCTCTCCCAGCAGTTTCATGCAAATGTTAAACAGCATAGGGGACAAAATGGAATCCAGAGCAGCTTCACAGGCCAATGGAAGTCTCCCAGCATCACCTTCTGAGTTTGTTTCTCCAGGAATAACATGAATCATTGCATAACAGTGCCCTCAAGTCTCATCTCTGAGGATTGGCCCAAAAGGATACCATGGCTGATGGTATCAAAAGCTACTGAGAGGTCCAGCAGAACAAAGATGGACACACTCTCCTATCCAGTTCCCTGCACATGTCATCCAGCAAAGTGACCAAAGCTATCTCCATCACATAATAAAGCTTGAAGCCAGTTTGAAATAAATTGAGATAATCTGTTTCATCTATAAACCCTTGTTGCTGGGAGGCCATCACACACTCCAGAAACTTGTCCAAAAAATGGAATGTTAGAGACTGGCCAAAAATTATTCAGAGTGGTGGGATCTAGAGAAGCCTTTTTATGTAATGGTCTCACTACAGCCTCTTTTAGGCAGGATAAACTTTCCTTGCTGCAGTAAGGCACTCACCACTCCCTTACCCACTTGGTCAGTCCCCCTCTAGCTGCTTTCAGAAGCAAGGAAGTACAAGGGTCCAGTATACACATAGTGGCTCTCACTTCTCAAAGGATCTGCAAAGTGTCTTGGAAATTCATCAGAATGGGCTATAATATGATAAAACTGTAATAAATAGGGGAAGAGGAAAGACAACAAAGGCAGCCTAATGTAAAATAGCAGATTTGCTGTTTCGTACTAAAAACTACACTACCCAGAACTAGACATTGGAATAGCCAAACAAATGTTCTTGGTTTGCACAGTCCTATGTATGTCTACCTAAAAGTCTATCCCACTATGTTCAATGGATCTTTCACTGGAAAGTATGAAGAGGATTGCAGCCTTATTCCTACTATAAAATCTGCGGAGGTCAATTTCTGCAGATAAAGACACATGTTGAGCAGCTACATCATTGTCTGTCCTACATACATATTAGGAGATTCAGCAAACAGTCAGTCCAAAGCAGGAGTTGGCATGCTCTTGAGCTCAGGGAGCTACATGCCACCATTTCTGGCTCGTTGGCACCACTTTGGTGCACTGGAGGAGACATTTTGTCAGTTTAAAAGGAAAAAGACTATTTCTGATTCTATTTTCTGATTCTGCAAAAGAGCTTCTCCCAGTATTTCTCTCACAATTCTTTATAAATAGGGGGCCACTCACAGTAGGCGATTATAACACAATCATTCCTATTTAACTGTCAATGTTCCGGTTCTATGGAATCCTGAGATCTGCTCTTCTGGGAAGGGTATATAGAATTTTTAGCCAGGAAGGTTTGATGCGTCACCAAACTACAAAATTCAGGATTCCACAGGATGTCACCATGACAATTAAAGTATAATATAGCAAATGTTCTGTAGTGTGACTGGATCCCTGGTCAAGAGACATACATACACACACACACACACACATATATATATATAAGAACACCGAAAGGAACTTACCAAGAAGGGGGTGTGCTGCTATACAGGAAAAAAAAATACTATCATCTTCCTCATTATCATCATTATTATATCCTGCTTTCCTCCCCTCAAATTAGAAGTCAAAACAGTTCACAATTTAAAAGAATAATACAATTTAAAACTTACGAAAAATGAACATTAAAACAGAATTAAACTATCGAAAGTATTAAAACAATTCACAACTCGGTAAACAAATAAAACACAATTAAAATAAAAGCTGATAATAATGTGTTATTTAATTTCAAAGGGGAGACAGCTTTTCTTACACCAGGCATATCTAAACTGGACATATCATTCACATTTTTTTCTGGAAAAAAGAGTTTCAGTATGACTGTGCTACCTAAACCAAAGTTAACTGCATCTTCCATCCATTCCCCAGAACCAGCAAATTCTTTTACAATCCCTGGGCAGGAAGGTGCTGCTTTGCCTATAGCTGTAAGCCTTGATAGGAAGTGCTACCTCTCTAGCTGGGCAAATTTTTAAAAAGTATCACAAGATTATATAAGGCTACTTGATATGGCAGGGACTTGGAACGTGAAGGCCTCCAGAGGTTTTGGGGCAACAATTCTTATCATCCCATACCACTAGCTATGCTGGAACTGATGAGTGCTGCATCACTACAGCCCACATGTGCAACAGGCACAAGAAAGACTTAAATCTACTGGATAAGAGATAGATATCAGTGCTGCAGCAGAAGCCGAGTTCTGTGGCTTTGCGCAACATTTCTGCCCAGGATGGAGGTGAAGCCTGTAATCAAGGAGATGTCCTGGACAGGCTTCAACAGCTTGTGTTTATTTTTAAGCTTTATATCCCTGCATTTCTTCCAGGCAGAACTCAAGGCAGTTTACAGCAACAGATAAAACCAAAATAAATCCTCCAGACAGTCATATCATACAGCAGCCTGAGATGTAGGTGGCATACTGTCCTTAAATCTTACTTACCTAACAACTTGAAGCATTTAATCCTTCCCCTCCACCAGGAAAAAAGTAAACAGCAGCAGCTAGCTGCAACTGAGAGACCTAACTTCCATCAGTTCTCCTCCCCTTTCCTAACCACAATATGAATATGCTCCATCATCTCCCTGTGAGACTGGTACTGATCCTCCCACTGTCTGGATTTCCTATTGTGGTTCATTTGACTAGAAGAGAAGCCCCAAAAGTCCCCATTCATGCCAAACACAGTGTTTAAATAAATCCTCGGACAGTCATATTTGTCAGAAGTAGGAGACATAAAATGCCTAACTTGATCAAACATCAAATCCTTCCAACATGAAAAGTACAGAAAAAGCTCACTGTAATTGTGTTACCTTTTCAAAAAAAGTACAGAGAGACCTGTGGCAAAGGTTATTATAGCTTAAGAAATGCATGGCATATGCATGTGTTTTCATAAATGGTACAGTTTAAAAACAGTCATCCTTTGTACCCATTTACTAAAATATTTATAGCCTCATTTTTTCTACAACATGAAAGACAGCTGACAATAATCTGACGCATAAATTAAAAAGAGTAGAGCAGGAACTACTTAAAGAGGTTCAGGGACCTGACATCCGCTTTTTCTGAACTAGGGAAGCAATTATTCACTAATTTTATGAACAAAGGGAAGCAGTGAGTAATTTTGGTAATTTTTTTCTTGGGGCAAGATTGGAGGAGTTTTCAAAGACTCTTCACCGTTGGAGACTCATTATGCAAAAAAGAAAAATCACATACAGTTGTATTCCTAGGAAAACAGTATTTTCTGCTCAGGAAATAGCATCTACTGTGTAGAAGATGATATCTCTGCACAGAAATGCTTTTTTTGTGAAGAAAATGACACTTCTGAACTGAAATACTATTTTACTATGAAGAAAATAATATTTCTGTGCAGAAGAATTTTGTTTAATGTGCAAAATATTTTTAAAAAGAACCAAACTGCAAGGATTATCATCAGTCCAGTATTCTTCTTGGGTTTTTTAAAATTTTTATTACAAAGAAAAAAGAACAATACATAACAGAATAAAACAAAAACACCACATGAACAATACAAATGTGAAAAAGAGAAAAATTACAACACAAATAGCTTACATTACTATTTCTCTCCAGATCCTTTATCATCATATACTTATTCAACATATTAGGTATCATATTGATTCTATATTTTTACTTCATATATCTAAATCTTACTCTCTTATACTCATTATTACTATAATAATTTCATTCTTAAATCTATTCTTTTCAACTATATTTAACCTACTGCTAATACTATATATGATCCAGTTATTAACCATAGACTCTAATGCTAAATGTGGGCCCATTCCCAGAGCCAATTATATTTCAGCTTACTCTGCTTTCTAAAATTGTTATTCTTCTTGTGGAGGTGTGACACTTCCCTCTTTTGTTAAAGCCTTTTCCACAAATATTTTCCATATTGCTACAAAGTCATTCCTTTTCATTATCCCTTTTTTAACCTCAATTTGACATGTTAACTTATCATTGATCACAATTTTCCACACTTCTTTATACCAACCCTTCCCTTGAAAATCTCAGTATTCTTCTTGTTAAAGTTTCTTGACATCTAAGAAAGATGTAGTTTTACTATTTTCCAAATATTTTTGAATATTTATCCCATCTCTACCCCTAAATAAATGCTAACAAAAGTGGATCATGCCCAGAGAAGTAGGCTATGTTGGGCTGCTGTGGTGGAAAAAATAATAAAGAATTCTGAGGTACCATAAAGAGTAAAAGACCAAGCTTTTCTTGCCACAAGACTCTGTTTTCAAAAATGAACAGATTTATAGCATTGGGGAAAATCTTACCAAGAGATGTAAAATTTCCTGAAATTTGAAGCTGTGGGTAAAAAAGTTTTCCCACTTTTTGGAGGAAAATGGAAATTTTGGGAGGAAATGAAAAAGAAATGTTAACACCCTTTACAGAGTTGAAAGTTACGTTATTACTTTCAGGACATAAAATGCTTTATATAAAAAACCAAAAGTATCACCTTTGATATATGAATAGTACTCTTTATTCAGAAAATAACTACAAATTGAGTTTATGTGTTGAAACGATATTACTACACATAGAGTTTCAAGGTCCTGAACTGTAAGGAATACCTGAAGTATAACAAATTTCTGGTTATGCAATGTTTTGACCAGTAGGCAAAAGAAAAAAAAATAAATGGAAGAAAACTTCAGCATTAGTCAAACAAAGAAATTACTTTGTCTCATCTACTGTTCCACAGTGACAAGTAGACACAAAGATTAATACTCACAAAAAAGGACTGAGAAAAAGAAATGTGAGAGCAGGAATTGCAATAATGTGAGATACTACACATAGTCTTCCATAAAAGTCTACTTGCTACACAATGTTTAGAAACAATCTTGAGGAAATAAATATATGAACAACTTCTCTTAAATTCTTTATTCATCAGTCTAAAATGAAATATTTTTACAATCTATTTTTTCCAAATTTCTCTGGCTTTTGAGGAGAAATAGGGGGGAAAACTGAGTCCCCCCAAATTCTTGGTTTTTTTCCAGGCTACATCTCTAATTCTATCAGGAATAAATGTAGCTATAGCTTAATATGATTAAAGACCAAATCAGATAATACATAATAAATTTGTATTTAGCCTATCTCATTATTCCTCATTAAAAGAAGAGCAAGTTTAGTGTTTCCAACATGACATGTTAAGATAGTATGAGTCAGTGAAGTGCCTAATGGCAGAATGATACCTGTGTCTGTACAAACCATTTCAAACAGTTTCAGTCAAAATCCCCTTGGCTCATACAGAGATCATTGCATTTCTCTATGGAACCATGAACCTCACCCAATGGAGAGATAACAGTTCTATTACTGTTTTCAACCTGATCATTGTCATTGTATGGTCCACAAAACAGTCTGACTCCATAAAATTTTAGTCAAGGGTTAGCACAGTATATAATTCATATGTCTGCTCATATGTAAAATGGAAGCAGAAAATCTCCATGACTCTTTCAAGGACTGCTAAGGCCTCTTCTATCTGGGAAACAAAGAGATACAGTAGGACCCCCATATTCACGGATCCATTATCCACTGATTCAGTTATCCACGGTTGGCCACAATCAGGCCAACTGCGGATAACCGGGTCTGGGGCCTGGCGGGTGATGGGAGGTGGCAAGGAGAGCGATCCCACACTCCCTTCTCTTTTCCCGGTGGGATCATGCTCCTTGTCACCTCCCGCTGGCCACCCCTGACCTGACTGTGGTGGCAACCAGAGGGAAAATAGTGGGGAGCATGGGATCTCACCCCTCACCACCTCCCGTCACCTGCCCTGGGCCCGATCCGCTCTTTTCCTGTCCATCACCACAGCGATCGGACTGGGGTGGGTGGTGGGACAGGGTGTCCCCTACTATCCGCAGATTTCAGTATCCACTTGGGGGGCAGAACCAATCCTCTGTGGATACGGGGATCCTACTATGTTGCCAAGCTCCTTTTTGAAGGAAGTCTACAAAGTAGCACATTCATTTCTAACCCTTCCTTCACTGTACCCACAGTGCATTCATGATGCTCTCACTGATAGATGATAGCATCTGAATTTTCCAGCCTCCCTACTACTTGTGGTTAACAAACAGGAACTTCTGGCTACTCCATCAAATGATTAGAATAAGAGAAGTTTTGAATGTAAACTTTTACCACTCTTGCACCCAGACACTGGGATGCTATACCGATGGATGTAAATCACTAGTGTCAGTCTTACACACAAGTTTCTTCTCACTCTAGTCCAAAGGTTTTTAACATTTTGGGGGATCTATGTAAAATACAGTATTTTTTGGCTCAAATGAAATGTTCACAATTTTTTTCTCAGAAAAAATTGCAATTGCATCAGTCCAATGCATTTTTGAGCAGATAACCTATACTCTACACTAACAATTTTTTGCAAAACAAAATCTCAAAATATGGAGCATGGTCCATGGAAAATCCTTGAATGAATTAAAACACGTCACAATGTCATTTCTTCTTTGAGATGAGTAAAAATGAGAAATCCACTACTATCAGAGTTTTGGTTCCTCTGGAAATAAGCCATATGGATTCAAATTACAAAGAAAGGAGATTCTGACTTAATATGAGGAAGAATGTTTCCGATGGTAATAACAGTAGAATCGACTCTCTCAAAAGATGGTGATTTCTACTTCACTGGAGGTTCTTAAGCAGAAACTGTATGCTCACTTATCAAAACTACATCAGTGGTGATTCCTGCACTGACAGAGAGTTAGTCCATATATTCCCTTCTGATTCTATGACTCTAGAAATTCACTGTGCTTGTGTAACAATTATGTTCCTACTAGGTGGTAGATCTGCTATGGCAACATCACATCACCAGAAAGAGATCCACCTTCATTATACAGTTCTTCACACACATCCACTTTCATTACACGGTTCATCATGAACATCCATCCATCCATCTTGTGCTAATAAAATTCAATGTCTTTTCACTCTGGCAGACAGCTTTACCTTAGCAGGGCTGTTCACCTTCAGAAACCACTGATGACAGAGAGAGAAACAGATTGCAAGAAAGATCACCAGGCAGCGCACAAACATTAGCTTCCAAAGAAGAAACACCTACCAACCAACTGTCTTGGGCCATTAACAAGTAAACTGCCTAACCAAGGAAAGCAGGCTTGTCGAAACTTTATTTCAAACATGTTTTATGTTATCCCTTGTAAAACCTTGGGGAAAATGCCTATAAATAACTTAATAAATAAGAGCCTGACCAGCTATTAGTTGATTGGATAGTTATGCCACCCTGCATAATGTCTGCTAGAGTAAATTGTCTGAGAATACCAAGGCTGGTCTTCCCTGATTTACATAATCACTTATCTCAAGAGCCTTTAATTACTTCCAAGTCAATCGCCTTACTCTCAACAAGCAAAATTTCTGAAATGATTCCAGGAACTTGTAAACAATACGAGACATGCATAAGCTCCAGGTAGATCTTCCTCGTCATATAAAAACAAGCATGATGGAAGAAGAAAACATACAGTTATTGTATCCAAAGGATTCTCAAAAAGGCTTAAGGAACTTTCAGTGGTTTCCACTGTGGAAGGAATTCTTTATAATATGAACTCTTAGGCCACCTAGGAAATAACCTGAAAACAGGAGCTGCTAATAAACATATAATGTCTGTGCAAATTAATTAACCCAGAATGGTCTCTGCTGTATACAGGAACAGAAACAAAAAATGTAATTTCACAAATAGATATTACTGCTTAATACTCTTAATGGGTGAACTGTCCCTTTCCAAATGTACCAAATAGATTTTACAGTGCTGTTGCTCATTCAATAGGAAAGGTTTGTGCAGAATCCACAAAACAACTTATTAAGACATTAGGAAAATTAAAATTAATTTAATCCCATTAAATTATGCTTTGTTTCTTCATTAAGGTCAAATATCCTTTTGCGGAGACCACAATGTTCAGATAGCTCCATCTCAAAAATATATAAACGTATTTTTTTATTGTTTATATAGAAAAGTGATAATACAAAACCAGTTGTGCAGCAATACTACTTTGAAATTTTGTTTTTTTAACCATATCATCATCATCATCATCATCATCATCATCATCATCATCTCCTCTTTAAGCTAATGGTTCTTTCAGAAACACTAAACACTAAGAACACAAAAATACCAAGAAGCACAAGCTATTGCACACGACTGTTATTTCCATCAGTATTAGTTTCATATTCAGCACTACTAAGGGACCGCCATCAACTACTACAAAATACTTCACACACATCATATTTCAGCCACCGCATAGCCTCATCAAATATTCTCCAAAACCCCTTCCATTCCTGCTAGAAAATCAAACAGTGCACCAGCATTTCATGTATGTTTGTTTACCGTGTGTTGTAACGAGATAACCAAAAGGAAAGAGGGGAAAATCTATCTTCAGTAAACGTAAATGTCCACAAATGTCATTGATATTCCCAAAGCAGATTAATGTTATCAGCCAAAGGTGAAAGGTTGTTTGTTTGTTTGTTTGTTTTACATGATTTGAAAAGTTCTGTGACTACCAAGTTTTGGTTTGCTGGGACAACAAAAGAAGGTTACAAATCAGAAATGGCATCATGTGGATTGTCTTTAAAACGCCATGTTTGAGGCAAAGCAATATACACAACAAAATCCTCACCTGGAAATATCCTTACACACCTCTTGATAGACAGAAGCACCCCATAGTAAGATTTTAGGAAATTTTGCCAGGAGTAGATTGACTAAATTGCTCCTGAACTGAAGCTGAAGAAGGAAGAATATTCAATTTCATTGTAAGTTACTGATAAAATGTTCAGCAAGGGTTTCCACGATCCCCTTTCCTATTTAACTTAGCCCTCAAAGTCCTGAACAGGGAAATAAGGCACAATGAAAAAAATCAACGGTAAATCAACCCCTACCAGTTTCAACACAGTCTCAGTAAACCAATGAAATAAGCATGGAAAAATACTAACACTACTTATGTATGCATATGGCCTTCCTGTAAAAACAACTGAAGTAGCATGTGATAAAACTAGGCATGGAAAGAATATTAAAAAAAATATTCAGAAAAATTGTTAAAAACATGTTGTTTCAAGTGTCATGAAGCCTTGAAGAGAAGAATCCTGGGCAGATGAGAATCCTCAGTTTAAGACTTACTCTGCACAAAATCTGCATATGGTTGTTTTGTGCAGAAAACAGCATTTTCTACATACAAAGCAGATTTTTCTGCATAGAAACAATATTTCAATGCAGAACTTTTAATTCTTGTCCAGAAAACATTGCTTTCTATATAGCAAAAAGCTATTATTGGGGATTAGTCCTGTGTGAAATTTGTACCTGATTGATTTGCATATGCAAATTTTGTGCATATTATGTAAAGAAAATGGCATTTTCTGTGCAGGAATTACTACTGCTGTATTGAAACATTATTTTTCACAAAGAAAATATTGTTTCCTCCATATAATATGTATGCTGTTTTATATGGAAATCAACCATGTGCAAATTTTACACAGAATAAATCCCCAACTGCAGTGGGTTTTTCTTCTGTGCATAAAAAAAAATTCTGTGCAGGAATTAGTAGTTATGCACTGAAGTATTGTTTTCTACATAGAAAACATTATTTCCTGCGCAGAAAATGTTGTTTTTATGTGGAAAACAACCACAAGCAAACTTTGCACAGAACAAGCTCCAATTGTGCATAGCCTTGGACAACTTTATGGTTTTTGAAGACTTTCTTGCACTGAAGAAAAGTGCTGAATTACTCATTACTACCTTCAAGAAGAAACTAGGTGAAGAATTACACCCATAGACAAGACTAAAAACAAAACAAAACAAATCCCAATGTATTAAAACTAATGGAGTTCATTAAAAATATCCAAATACTGAAAAAGGATGAAAGAACATAAAAGGCACAAGATATTTGATTTTCCTGAAGAGCAAAAAAATAACAGAGAAGGTTGCAATTCTGAAAGTTCCATGGTCTGGTAGGGACACAAAAGAACACCCACATTCATAGGCCTTTTCAAAGGGCTTCTAGACAACAGTATTTTCTGGGGGGGGGGTTCACACAAGAAAGCTCATGCTTAAACAGCTGCATATAAATTAGGCACCACTGGAAAAAGTCTGGATGCAATTGTCAGAATCTCCAACCAGCATGGCCACAGGAGTTGCAGTAGGGGAAAAAAAAAGAAAGGAAGATGATAACATTTTCAAGTTTTGTTAATATACATTAGGAAGGCAGGTTCTTCCACTGAGAACTCTAGTCCAAGCTTTGTCAAAATAAATCAAAATGTTCACTTTCACCTCTTGGTTGGTAAAATTAAACTGCTTTTGATATTGCTTTGCTGAAGAAACATACGAGTCTCTCTGAAAAATAAAGTAAAATGGGCTGACTTCTGAGACTTATTAATGACAAATACTACAAAAGGACACTAAGGAAAGGGAAATATTCTTGATTCATATTCATCTTGGAATGTCTTAATCTTTAATCATCATGTTCATTTAATTATACATAATACAGATAATGCATTTGTACTAGGTCATGACTGCAGTACATCATAGTCATGCAAACACCATCCTTAACTTTGGGGAACGAGACAAATCACTTCTACGAACATGCAAAATATTTCAACAGATTGGACAGAAAGGTTTTTTTCAACATTTCAATTAAAATTCAGAAATTTTTATTGTCACATTATCTCTATGATCAGAAGCAAGATTCATCTAATTGCAACATACTAGGGGGTAGATTTGTTACCACATATCCCCTGTTTGGGAGCTTTCCAATAATGTGACTCTTACACAATCCTACACAACAAAAATGTTTTGTAGAAAGCAGCAATGTCATACAAAAAATCCATGTGCCTACTTTGGGAGGACAAGATTACTGGATGCTGTGCAACACTGTAATTGTGCAGGATTTTTGTTACACAACATTGCCACTTTTTACATTGTCCTTTTTTTTTTAGAAAAATGCAACAATCTTGCACAAAACATGCATGTGGCTACCTGGAAATTATATTATAACTGGATACTGGAAACAGTATCACAACTGGACTGTTGTGTGATTTCCTTTCCAAAGCGGCACAGTTTTCAGGAAAGAGTTGCATAGTTCTCAGGAGAAGCTGCATGGTTTCCAGAAGGCTACACAGATGTCTGGGCAAGCTGTGGAGCTTTCACGGAAAACCTGCACTGTTTCTTGTCATTGCACGGGCATAGAAATCCTGAGTGCCTCAAAGCTACAGACTGAAAAAAAAAATTCATTGTTGTCCATATCCATTGGGAATCAGAAAAATTAAGATTTACCATCCCTAATATATAGGGATAGTTGTCCATACTGCCTGGATTATAACTAATTATAGCAAACTAATTTGTTTTAGCTGGATTCACAAGATTTAGATTGTCCCCCATGCATGTTCATTGGATATCAGGTAATGGGAATGGGGGGAATATATACTATCAGTGCAAATATTTGCAGCCATCTCATTGGCTATAACACCATTGTTTAAATAATTGCTGATCACTGTACCTGAGAGAATATCATAATAATACATAGCTAATGTCATCAATATAACAGCTATAACAGAAGACAAAAATGAAGCCTCACTAATTTCACTCTTGATGGGCGAATGCTTTTGCCTTCAGTGCAACAGATGAGATATGAGTGAAACCAGAAGGCCTTTCCACAGTTGCTAAAATCAATTCATAACAAGTGCATCTATTCTTGTACAGGGTATCTTTGAGGACTAGTAAAGCACATTAATGCTTTCACTATTCAGCGTATTAGTACTCATATGCCCTAAGAGAGACTGATGGACTAAAATTCATATTAACCCCACTGCTGAATAGGCATTTCAAAAGTGTACAGGAAACAAAGATAAAGACAGACATATAGATCTTTGCACGATACCAACATTCTTATGCAAAAGATCTATTTACTTAGCAAGTTCATGTAAGGACAACTAATTATTCAGAGGATGTTCTCTGACTTCTAATTTCTCAGGCTCTGGCAGCCTCTGGGGTTAATTCTGTGCCAGAAAAGAAAGCATGTTTGCTTATTTGCGAGCTTGCCTCCTCTTTGTTGGTACCTATCATGTTCCAATTTTTTTCTAATGTTCACTTACATTCCCATTTTATTATGGTATGAAATATAAATGGCAACAGACTCCTTGCAGAACAGTTCAAGATACCTTGCATTCAGATAACATCCATTTTGGAGAGAACATTAAAAACCATACAGCATAAAATCCATTCATAGAAACTTAATGAAATCTAGCAAATGTCTAAGGGGAAATGAGAGAACTAAGGTCTCCAGCCAGCCAAAGAACAGTTCAGGAAGAGAGCCTTTCCCACAGAGCTTGCACAGTCTACTTTACTGGACTACAATTTCCATAATCTTCTAGCTAGCTTAGCCATTCATACTGCCTGAGAGATTCTGCAGGGTATAAATTAAAAAAAAATTGCCAAAACCCTGTTTCATGGGCATGCAGAAGAATGGGTCAAAGCTGGCCATCTCACAGACGAAAGACAAGCACATGTTAAAAAGCATAATGCTATGATTGCTATGAAGTTATCTTTAACTGTATGGAAGCTGCACAGTAGCTTACTATGCTCTATGGATTTTACCGCTTGAGATCTCAGAATTTAACAAACCACACTATACAGTCAGACCTCCACATTTGCTAGGGTTAGGGGCACAAAACTTGGAAAATCACAAATATCAAAATGTGGGTGTGTCTGTGGGAAGGGAGCCAAGGCATGGTGGTGGTAATAGGCACCCACAGTCCAAATCAGGACAGGGGAAGGGGGTGAGAAGGCATTGTGGTCCTATTCTTCCTCTCTCATACCCATCTCCATCCTTGGATATGGAGGGGAGACCATCAGGAGAAGATGTGTGGTACTAAGAAATCAGGATCTGAGTAATCCTTAGTTGGCCAGGAGGAGGAGGACCAAAGGTGAGTTTTTAAAGGGTTGGGCAGCCTGATTGGAGCCACCGAGAGGGAAGTTTCCCCAGAAAAAAAAGCACCTGAGATAGGGAGCAGGGGTTGGAGAAATCTGCAAATAATCAAATCCATGAAAGGGAAACTCACAAACATGGAGGGCCAACTATACAATGTGCTCAAGAATAACCACATCTTAAATTCTGTATGGATTCTGACCATGCATTCTTATCAAATGTGACATATCTATAACCTGCACAGGTCTAAACGGGGGGGGGATCATCATCATCATAAAAGAATCCTGCTGTTCTCATAAGCCAATACAGAATATGAATACAGAATGTTCATACTCAGGTTGCTTAAACCTCAATATTTGTACCTCCAGGGAGAGTTGTGAGCAATTTACAAAACATTTGTTGGAGTTGGAGGCATGCTTTCATATCATTAATTTTTGGATGGACTGTTCAGGTGATGGAAACTTAGGTAACAGATTTTGTATGAAGTTTCATCTTGACAGAAACCCCAGATTTTTTAAAAAAATATATTGGGTAAAGAAGGAAGGAAAGATGACAAACTTACTGATGCAGTGTTAAATTTTATCAACTGACAATCCAGGGTTTTAGTTCAATTCATGCAACCAAATTAGTGATGCACAGAGACCAGGGAATAAAAGCAACAGAACCTGGAACACTAGAATTAATAAGCATATTGTGTCATAAGACTTCCTGGGCCAAAATCCATTACATTCAAACAGACTTTTCTGGCTTTGGTACTTGGAACTGTATCCCACAATAAGTATGTTAACCTTCATGTTGCCACCAGCTTTGTTGCTGTCATATTTAGAACAAATGTGATTCTGTTTAATGGGCCCCTGTTTAATAAAGTTATTACACAGTTATCATTATGTGCACCTTACATTAAAACAGAGAACATTCAATTTAGCATCTTACAGTCCAAAAAGCACAAAAAGGTCATTGCATTTCCACAGATTTTCCACACAAATTGGACATGGCATGTCAATTTGTTCACTTCCATCATATGCCTTACTGTTTTATGACAATTCATTAAGGCATATGTTCATTCTTCAAGTACAGTGCCAGTATAGTTTAGCACTTGACCATATTTCAGGCTTTTATTTTAACCAACCCTTAAAAGTAAAAGTACAATTTCTGAACCTAGCAGAATGTTATGTAAAACACTTATTTCATGTGGGATCTCAGCATTTTCACACAATATCCTCTTATAAAGATCCAATTCCACAAAATAGGTAAGGTCTAAATCTAATTATTAGTTTCAACCACAACAGAACCTCCAAATCAATGGAATTCCATTGATTTAATGGGTCTATTCCAGTTGGGGATAGGCTAGATTTAGGCCTTCATCAGCATCTTTCCTATTATATTCCTTGGAAATACTAGAGGCTTGGAACGTATATAGCTTTAGCATAGAGACACATTGAAAGTTATGAGAATCTTTCCAACTGTCCACCCTTTCCCACTTAAAAATGATCATTTGTCACATTTATTTTTAGCAAGATCTCCCTCCCATTGTCTTTCTTTCTACTGCATTTATAATAGTGCTGTTCACTTGAAGATCACATTGCAATGAGCGGGTGTCAAGGGAATGCCAGCCCAAGACACAGTGCTGCTTAATGCAAAAGACAATACAGCACATAGATAAATGCATAAATTCACGCAAAAAACACAGTTGTTGCTGTTGTTGTTGTTGTTGTGTCTCTTCAGTCATTTGGGACTCCCATCTCATCCCCTTTCCCTGACCTGGTTTGGATCCCGGGTCCTGTTCTCCCCACCATGTCTTGGCTCCCTTCTCACAGACACACCCACATTTTGATATGGCAACCCTAAGATGAACCTATCACAAGGTTTTCTGGGGACCAAGAGTGTGTGATGTGCCCAAGGTCACTCAGTGGGTCTCCAAGGCCAAGCGGGGAATCAACCCCTGGTCTCCAGGATCACAGTCCAATGCTCAAATCACTGCACCACATTGGCACAGACACACCCCAAATTCCATACAGAAGCCACCCAGAATGGTCACTGAATTGTACATCAACACTAATAATAATACAGAATTCTGAACCCCAACAAAAGATAGCAGGTTAGCTTTGAGGGCACTATACAGGCTGCATGCCACAGGAGCTATGTCATCCAAAATCCCACGGCTACCCACTTAATTTTTCCCAGCATCAGTCATCTTTTCCCAAGATCAGATCCAGGCCAGGTTGAAGAGAAGAATACCATTATTCTAAGCCTGCATAGTACCTAAGGTTTATTCAGCACCGAAGACAGATAGATCCAGGTTATGAGGGTTCATTCCACACACGTGGGTGCCCTTGACATGGAGAATGATAAAAATTTCACCCTAGAAGACACCTTCTATCATATGTCTGGAGTCTCTCCAGCTCATGATCTCTACATTGGACATGGACTGGATGCATTATTTAGTCCAGAGGGCTGAGGGCACATCTGATATAATAGATGTATCAGAGAAGTCTGCACAGAAAATGATGTGTGCAAGAAAACACACTTTAGTCAATGGAAATAATTCAAGCAAGAAACACACACACTATGTTGTGTATATCAGATAAGAAATGTCACACTTTCAAACAAAATACACAACTGGACAACAATATAGAGATACCACAGCATGCATGGACTGGATATGGAGGAGAAAAAAGTAGGGTAGGCCATACATGCAGACTTGATTAATGCGCAGATCTCTAAAATGGGGTTCCCAATTATGCAACAGAAAAATACCCCCTCACACAGTTTTATGAAAGCACGCTCACTTCACTCTAGTACTGAACATCAGAAGGCCAGAAATGGTGGAAATGGGCACAATCCTACTCACATATATTCTCCTTATAAGCTGAGTGAGTAGCTTAAACAAAGTAAGCAGAATTCGAATGTTGCTTCTCTATTGTTTTAGACATGTTAAGAAATTACAGCTACAGCTGAACTATCTGGTCCAATCTTTTGTTTACACTATCACTTTACCTTCACATGGATCTGACAGCTTTGTGAAGTTATTTTGATTGAAAAGAAATAACTCTTATTTTGGTAATTTGCTGTTCTGTACAACAACTGCAAGGTACTTTTGGACCTCTCTATCATCAGGCAGTATGGTTGGCTGAATCATCCTGAAAATACTACCAATGATTTTGCTATGCATCATGCACAATTGTATCGTTCATGAAAGTCTGCATTCATTGATTGTCCAAATAGTAGTCTGTCCACATTCTTACATGGGCCAATGCCATTAAAGAAAATGCTGAACACCACTCTCTCAGTCAGACTAGAGATTCAGTCTGCTATCCTTGGAGATTGGGCTATCTTTATAACTAACTCATTGATGGAATGTAGGAAAGTAGAGGATTTATTTGGCAGTGGATGTGAGACAGAACTGGAAGAGATATGGAGGTTCTGTTGGTTCATTCAAACAAACGAGTTAATACTTTAATACTGGACTCATCTGATTAATAACCATGTCCAAATCAGCCCATTGTATTTAGAAACATATTCTTTGTTCTGGTTTATTTATTACACTCTGATCATACGCTTACCAGTCTCTTCTGTTTAATAAGACTTTTTTGGATTTTCTGATTTAGGAGTTCAGTCACTTCACTGACCATTTACCTCACAATTCAAAATTATGAAGGAAAAATTAGAACAAATTCTACTGCTCTAATGCAATTCAGTGCAACAACAAGAAAAGTGAAAGGAAATGAGTTCAGTATCAATACAGCAAGTCTATGCACACTGTCTAATGGGGAAAAAAATTCAAAGACATTTCTCATAAGATCTTTGTTAGCATGGTTATAGGACCCTGTCTACAGAAAATGAAGACCAACATTCTGTTGCACAGAGTTCTGCCAGCATATTTATGCAGATGAAAAAGATGGTGCTGGTACAGCACATAGATTCTCATCCATTGCAGAGGACATTCTAGGGATGTTCTGGCAGTTGCTCCAATTGTGGAACAGGAGGCATAAAAGTATCCATGTGCCATTGTGTTTGCTTAAGGAATACTAGTCATCCCCTTACATCTGTATATCTTCAAGTCATTTCCAACTTACACTGACCCTAAGGTAAAACTATCATGGGTTTTCTTGGTGACATTTGTGCAGAGATTTGCCATTGCCTTCCACTGTGGTTGAGACTTGCCCAAGGTCACCAGTGGATTTCAATAACTGCATGGCGGATTTGAAGTATGATTTCCCAGAATCTTATTCTGATGCTCAAACCACTACAACACACTGTAACACCTCCTTACACAGGTCTCTAAAAAGTACAACTGCCACTATAAGCAGAAGTTACATAAGCATAACAGCCGAGGATGATTACAGCATGAGATTCTGCCCAAGCTTTGCTTTCATTGTGTTGTATAATGATAGATAATAAGTAAGTACTGGCATACTTTATAGCAAAGGGCTACATTGTATATCAATTAAGTCATCGCAAGCTCTTTCCCAATATCATTTAATGCACTAGGATCTCATTCTCAGCATTTCTGGCATTTCAGAATTACTGCATAATGAGATTATATGCACTTATCTGCTATTAGAAAGAAAAAAAACAGAAGCTCTGATTAAAAGATAGATGTGATGTGCTTAGTTTGGATCAGACATAACAATTTTATTTCCCCCATAAAAGAAATATGATCTTGCTTGGTGTAATAATGGGAGGAGGAGCTTATACAGTAAAAGGGCCAAGCAACTGAGCTCTGAGTCAAGAGAAAGTAATTGTTTATATGTGGAATATTATTCAGTAGTAAGAGTGCCACTGTATTTTAATGGACATGACCTTCCTACAATGGCAAAGCCCATATGCAAGAGAATGGCTACCCACAGGAAAAGACAAAACCTTTATTGAAATGGGCAGTGGAGGAGGGTGAAGTAGTACACTATGCTAAATGATGCCACATGATGAGAGGTGGGAGTTTATTAAAGGATGCTAAGAAATGGGAAGTGTGTATAATAAGATCACACAATACAAAGAGAAAGGTAAACCCATTGTTGGGAAAAAAAATCTAACATGCAATTTAATCGGTAGCATATATTAATATCCAATTATTATGGCGATATCATAAGCCTCTCAAGGAAGTTTAGCATAACTCATTCATAGAATGTTCTTTTCTTCAAGAGCTGGAGATCAGAGAGCCACATGGTTTCCCTTTCTTTTTGCCCTATAGGTAATGTAGCAATGCTGCAGAAATCCCACTATATCTTTAAATTCAGCACTGTTTCCAGGCAGGTTTGGCTGTCCTCAACTGCCCCGGTCTAATCTCTGCACCTCCTCTTTGCATATACTTAAATAGGGAGGGCTTCATGTATGTTGCAAGCTTGTACAGCAGAAGGGTAGACAGGGGTTCCAAAGGAAAACTAGCAAAGGCTAGTTGCAATCCTTATCATTTATAAGAGTCACGACTCAGCATTGCTAACAACCTTTGGTGCAGCCACAAACAGTTTAGTTTGGATGAGACAATATTCACTTGCCTTAGAACTATGCTGTCCAGAACAGGTGGATATTGATGTCCATAGGTGTTTCCCAAACTGTGGTCTTCCAGGTGTTTTGGACTTTAGTTCCTAGAATTTATGATCATTGGTCAAGGCAGCTGGGACTTATAGAATCATAGAGTTGGAAGAGAAAACAATGTCCATTGAGTCCAACCCCCTGCCATGCAGGAACACACACTTAAAGAACCCCGGCAAGTGGCCATATAGCCTCTGTTTAAAACCTCCAAAGAAGGTGACTCCGCCACACTCCGAGGCAGCATATTCCATTGTTGAACAGCTCTTACTGTCAGGAAGACTTCTAGGAGCTGAAATCCAAAATAACCCTAGGACTAGAGTTTGGGAAACACTGATCTAGATGTTGTTGGACTTCAGCTTACCCAAATTCCTAGTTAGCTATGCTGTCTAGGGCTGATGCAAGTTACTGTCCAAAAAACATCTGTAGTTGCCCATCCCTGCCCTTCAGCCTTAGTGAAAATGTATGCGTGCACTTATTTCATCAAATCCCTCCAAGGAGATAAAGTACGTTTCGTTTCTTCTATTCTGATCTTTCTCAATGTGCTGCTCAGATTCAGGGCTATCTACTCAAGTTCCTTCATGGACCAAGTTTGGAAGTACCAAAGCAGGCCTGTGCTCTCTACCAACCCCATTCATCCACCAGGCTTTGTGGTTTATGCAGCCCATAATTGGAAGCCCTGTATCTGCCCTCTCTAACCCCATGGCCCCAAAAGGGGACAGGTCTGAGGAAGACCTGTAGCTGAGCTGATCCACTCTTTTCCTCAGGGGCTGCAGGCAAAAGATGCCACACTAGCTAGCTTGAGATGGAAGGAGAAGAATTGCCAACATTAACAAGGTTATTTGATTCTTTATACACTTTCCCACATGTGTGGGATCACTTATCATAGTTAAGTGGTTCTTACAAGGCTGAAAGAACATCTTCAAGGCATATTCACCAGATGGAAATTCTGAATTAGTCACCAAGTGGATACAAACCAGCAGTTGCAACAATACCTGAAGCACTTACTCTTCCTTAGAATATTTTTAATGGGCAAAATTCGCCTGTAGAGTATACATTTAATTCAAGCAATTATTAATATGACAAGCATGATGTAAATGTCAAAGCATCAGACTTGGCAATGCTGCTTATAGCTGCGGAATTATGTAAGATACACCATTTTTCATTCCACTCCGAGGTCTGTGCAGTTCTCTCCAGTCCTCAGAAAAAACTTTGGAACTATCACTTACAAACTTAACTAGAGCGGCTAAGCCTATTTAGGCAAATATTATCATTTCCAATTATTACAGAATATCATTTCTTTCAAATCAGTGTGCAACTGTGGAGGCGCTCCCTTTTGGATTTTCTTCAGTATTCACATATGAATGTTTCAGACAGTTCTACAAAACATAGTGATAAACTTTTGTGGTAACACTTATGCTTACCAAGTCTCAAGAGTACAATCCTTTGTCCATCTCATTCAAACAGAATTAAATGAACATTAACCTTTTTGTCCTTCTTAATCAAGTTATTTGGTGGTCTCAAAGGAGTATAAGAAAGATGTTACATTCTTATGCTAACATATTTGATGTCTGAAGGATTTTGTGCCTCTTCTCTTATGTACATGTACAGGCAAGTGTCAATTTGTGTTTCCCCAGTTTATAACATTTCAAGTTTTTCCAGAAAATAAATAAATAAATGAACATGTCATCCACAATACAAAGGAGGAGGAAATAATTGCAGTCTTGGCCCTGCTGGAAGGAAGGAGTTTATTTTACAGATTCAGAAGGTGAAGAAAGATGCAAACCTCACCATCATTTGGAGAAAGAAGTTTCCTTTGCCTGCTCAGAAAAAGGAGATGAGGGGAACAAGAACCTGGAATCTTGCTTTGGGGAAAGGGTTCCTTTGCCTAATTAGATGGAGGTTCATTGTGGAGGTGGGGGGATGAAGAAACTGGAATGTTGGTGTGGTTGGAAAGAGTTTCCCCTGCTTGCTTAAGTTGGGGGTAAGCAACTAGAGACTTATGTTCTTGAAGGGAAAGATTTCCTTAGCACAGAGGCCTGATGTTTTTCTATTTAAAGTTCTTCAAGACTGGTGGAATATTGAATAAAGTCACGACATTCAGCTCTGGCAGAACATACCCCACTGATCTCATGTCCCAATGCAACTGACTCTGCTCACTTCCATCAGTCCCAGTTTACACTGCAAGTGCAGGAATGCAAACCCAGGATAAACTGAAACTTGTCCATTGTCTTCTTTTCTAAATATAAATTCTCTAGAGCAGACTGTTTGGCACCAATGGAGGTCCCACCACCACCATTTTTAAATCTGTGGGTGGGATTGGTTGGATTTGAAAATAGAAACATCCTCAGTCATTCATCATAGCCACAATCTTGATCAAGCCTACTAATGCCTATATGGATGCAAAAACAAAAGTGATCTTAAACTTCTTGGTACATATACAATGCACCACACAGTTCAGCCCTCAGGTGGACAGCTAAGTAAGAAATTTAGAAGGAAGAATGAAAACATCCCTGGTCTTTTCACATACTCAAAGAGCTTTTCAAGCAAGAAATGCTCAGAACAATTTATCTGGCTTGGTTTATCAGTAACAAAAGATATGAGTAAACATCACCAATAGCAGATGGAAGAAGAACTAGCCTTTGTCACAGTCTCTGCACTGCAAGATCCACAGAAGTATTGCCTACCTTTTTGGCAGCAGATTCCATGGTAACTAATAGGAACCCCTTAATTTTTTTAAAAAAGAATATTTCAGTACAGTATTCTGTAATAATTGTCTAATAGACACCATTTTGTAAAAAGGATAATAAGAGAGGACATGTTGTAGAGACTCCACAACTGAACAGTGACCAGAAGAGATGGCTGGAGCTCGGCAGGGACAAAGGTGAAGTGTTTGCGAAAGAGAAGATCTCTATTTTAAGTGCTTGTCTTTCCATGAACAAATGGCCACAGGATATTCTGTGCAAAAACCAGCATTTCTGCATCGAAAATAATATTTCAATGCACAGGTATTAATCTAATGCACAGAAGATACTATCTTCTGTGTGGAAAATGCTGTTTCCTATGCAAATCAACCATGTGAAATTTTTTACACAGAATAAATCCCTAATTACAGCATTTTGTGTGTCTAAAATAAATTTTTTACACAGAAATGTTGATTCCTGTGCAGAAAATGCTGTTTTCTCTGCAGAGAATGGTTATCTACGCAAATCAACCATGTGCAAATTTTATGCAGAATAGATCCCCAGTTACAGTGTTTTCTGTATAGAAAATTTCATTCCTTTGTAGGGATTAATATTTCTGCATTCAACTGTCATTTTCCACCAGAAAAGTGCTGAGTTTTTCACAGAAAATGCTGTTTTCTGTACTAAACAGCCACACGTGAATTTTGTGCAGAATAAGTCCTGAACTGTGAAAATTTTCATCAGTCCACAATCCTTTTCACCAAGGCTTCCCAACACTTGAAAGATATGTTTTATCATTTTCTGAACATTTGCAGATATTCTATCTTTGTGAAAAATAGTTACCTTATACTTTGCTTGCAAAAGCTTATTTTACACTTTACCAATATCATAAAGACAGTCAGCTACTAGTTTACCTTTCTTCCTATTCACCTTTTCACTATCAAGCAATATATCAAGCATGCAAAATGATATCCCTGATACACCGAACATAAAGGACACCAAAAGAACAGTAGTTCAGGCAAAATAATCCTTGAAATACACAAATTATCCAAACTTCCATGCTGGGTTATCCACAGGTATTTAACTTTACTTAGGTATTTCAAAGAATAGTTCATATGTAGGGATGTAACTTTTTCCTTATTGTAGTTGTGCACAGACAAATTGTGAATTTTCATTGTTTTCCATAACATGTGAAATAACATGATTTTTCCTTCCTTATTTAATTTGGGGAGGTATTTTTATAAGCACATTTTTTCAAAAAAAAAAATTGTACACAAAACATTTTTCTGTGCTCAAGTAACATTTTTGCACCAATAATGTGGCTTTGGTGTGAAATAAGATGGCTTTTGTGCAAAATACATTGTTTCCTGTGCAAAAATGCTAGAGTTTCATGCCGAAAGAAAAAGAAAAAAACTGCTTTCATTGCGATTGAATGGTTCACAAAAGCACTGAAATCCCATGGTAGTTAACTACTGAAAAAACTGGAAATTTTTCCTCATTCTTGACATAGTCTTCTTTCTGTTTCTTCATATAGTCTTCTTTCTACTGCTTTATTTTTGATTGTATATTACTTTAATTGTAAATTAGATTGTGTCAAAAACTGATTAAAACATCAAGTATATGGAAAAACTGCACCTCCTTTACACTCCCATTCATGGTTAAAACACTACGAAAGATAAAGACTACTGATTTTCTCCATTGATTAACAGTATAAATTGTACATACCAGTCGGTACAAAATAATTTTAGCAGCTGTTAAATTAATCTGTAGCCCCTACTGAGAAGTGATCGTTATTGCTGCTTAAGAGGGGCTTAAACACAATCACATGTCTGCATGCAAGCATGCCTACATGTTCACCAGCAGCATTTCCACTCAGAATGTGTCCACCAGTGGAAAACAACAAAGTCCCAATTTCCCTCTTCCCACAACCATTCCAACCACCTCTTCCACTATTCTGCAGTGCCTGGAACAGCTTTTAGGAGGAGAGGATATCCCAGGGAGTTGTAAAAAACAGAGAAAACCAATAAAATTTGCATTTTCTTCTATTTTTCCTGCAGAAACGTTCCACTGAATCAGACGCCTCCGCAGGCAGAAGGAGGTCTTTCATCTATGGGAGACAAATGCTGGATTCATCTTAGTTATTTCTTTTCCCAGAGATCTCATCTCTTATTCTTCATAGATTCATTTTAACAGATTATTGGGGTATGGTGGCATGAATGGTACCAAAAATATTTTGCTGCATTTCATTATCCTGCAAGTCAAAAAAATAAACAAACAAAGCAACCACAAAATCACAGAATAAATTTGAAAAGCCAAATGGAACAGTTAAAGGTTCAAAATGAGGAAATTTTTATCAATGTGTTAGCAGTAAGAGAATACAGATACGTTACAACAAGTGTAAATACATGATAAGAAACAGCAATAGACTTGCTGTGAGAAGACTATAACAGTCGGTGAATACAAAGAATTGTTTACTATGAGGTGCTCAATACTACGAAGTATGCCATCACTTGCAACATCCTGCCACGTGCTTTCACCTCACCCCAATATCTTAACAGGTATATAAGTATGAGGAAGGCACTCCTAGCTTACCATGCAGTTAAATACTAATTGTGACACAGGCCATTTCCACACTACACTCTTAAAGTGTGATTATTCCACTTTCAACATCCTATGGAATCCTGAGGTTTGCAGTTTAGGGAGGGGCTGGCCGGCCCCTTCCTAAACTGCAAACGCCAGGATTCCATAGGATGTCGAAAGTGGAATAATTGCGCTATAAGTGTGTAGTGCGGAAATGGTCGCATTGTTATCTGGTAAATGGCAGTGATGTATTTACTCCAAGCCTCAAGTCAAGTCTCAAGTTCTTACAGAACACTTCCAAATCAAGTCTCAAGTCTGGGAACCATCTCAGCCTGTATTCCAGAATTTTAGGACAGGGTCAAAAAAGAGTCAGTTTTAACAATTTAAGTAGAGTCAGCTCTCTACTTTTGTGATTTTGCCATCTGCAGCTTTGGGTGTGGGGAACAGGATCCTTCTTACTTCGCATTTCTGAAGCTGGAGGCTTTTTCAGAAGTGGGGAACAGGACCCTTCTTATTTTCCATTACTGAAGCTTCAAGAGCTTTAGAAGGAAGTATCCTTCCTCCTCAAGTCCATTGCCTTTTTCTGTTCCCCTCTGAGATACACACCCTGCACTCTGTGGTGTTTCCTGCCTTCTGCTCTTAGGAAAAGTTTTAGAAAGCTCCTCCTATATGTAGTGGGAACAGGCTGCTGAGCAGACCTCAGCTCCACTTCAAGCCCACTGCCTAATCCATTTGCTGTTACTTCTGAGAAATGCACCCACACTTTAGGCTTGAGACAGATTGTCATGTGACCAGTAAGTTGTAAGGTTTCTGGGTGAATGTGTTATGTTACTGAACCAAGTGCAAGTCAGTCACTAAAAATATGCAAGTCTCAAGTCAGTATGTAATTTTTGCCAAGTCAAGTTCAAGTTGAGTCACTGAAGTGACTTAAGTGTGACTTGAGTGTAGGTCAACCAACTTGAGTCTACATTACTGGTAAATGGTCATTGTTTTCACCCAGTATGTAAGTGCAAGTCAGAGGTTTTCAGACTTCATTACAGGGGTTATACAATGTTGGAACTTGCAAAGAGTTCTGCTGTTCTTTGAATAGATGACATCTTCACACAATGCCTGCTTTAGGGAATTTATGGCCATAAGATGCAATAAAAACTACACTCCTCCCTCCACATTTGCATGTTTGACCTTTGCAAATATGATTATTCAGGAGGCATGCAGATACCTTCCTCTCACCCCATTCTCCTCTTCCAATTACCGTGCATTTTTGCCAGGTGTGGAGAAGGAAGGCAAAGATCCAGGCAAAAATCAAGGGAATGGGAGGGGAGGCATGTATGTGCCTCCGTTCTCCTCTTCAGAGCTTCTCCCTCCCATTCTCTTGCCTCTGGCTCTTGTGCACAAAGGGCAATGGAATGGGAGAGGGAAGCCCCAGAAAGGTAAGGATGAGGATCGCTGGCGGGGGGGAGTTATTCATGGTTTTTCCACTTTCATGAGGGTTTTGCACCCCAAACCCTTGCAAAAGTGGAGAGGCAACTGTCCTCTTATAGTAGTTTTAGAACAGAGATGTGAAACAATGACACTTCAGATTTTTAGGCCTACCATTCCCTTAAGCTCTAGATGGAATCATTATGGGAAACACAGTTCAAAGACATCTGAACAGTCCACCCAAGCTTTAAAGGCTGAACAACCACATTCAGGAAAGACAGTCATCAGGGCCAAAAACCACTGATACCACAAAATCTAAAGTCTATGAACAGATGCTGCATGCTACTAAACAGCATTGGCTAAAGAAGACGACCTGAAGTCCATTGCCCTCACATCCTGCTTCTGGACTTCCTACAGGTATCTGCCTAATCAGTGCATGAAACTGGATGCTGGGTCAGTGGGATCTAGACTGATCCAGCTAGACTTTCTTTATGTAAGTTCCTCAGGGTTCCTTAATGGCAAATAACATTATGCAGCAATGTTTTGCTGTGCTTTTTCTGCGATAATTACTTTCAGATCACACTTGTGCAGTAGACAAGCCTGAGAATCCTGAGGAACACAAAGAAGATGCTTTGGAGAGAAGCATGGCAGGAAAGAGATGGCATGATAGCTATCTGTAAATATCCAGAGGAATGGCATGTTGAAAACAAAGTAAGCTTGTTTTCTGCTGCTTCAGTGACCAGAACATGAACCAATAGATTCAAATTGGTCTCACCTAAATATTAGGAAGAACATCTTCACTATAAAAACTGTCACAAGGTAGTAGACTCTTCTTCTCTGAAGGTCTTTAAAAAGATGGGCATCATTCAGAACTACTGTAGTCACATATTACTGCATGGTAGTGAACTGGACTAGACAGCCCTTGTGGTCCTTTCCAACTCTATGATTTTATTGAAAATGAACTCTGAAAGAATGTTTGAAATATGCTACCAGGTCCTAAGGATATGTCACATCCATTGTAGCTACAAGCCACAGAGGATTTTTTTTTTTTAAATCAGTCGTAGGTTAAAGAGAGCAATTTTCATCAGGAGAGCAATATATTGGTGAGAAGTCCAACAATTCCCTTCCCAGCACCATTCCAACTGAACCTCTTTCCCAGTCAAGCTGTACTAGCGATAGGAAAAAAATGACTCTCATTGATGTTTCTGCTACTAATTGTGCAGAGAGACAGAGCAAATTTCTCATCTTTGTGTGTGTGTGCCCTAATGTGCATGTTGTGTATGGGTGCCCCAATGAAAACTGATCATGGGATTAAAAAGAATATTTTAAACTCCCTAATGTAGCCTGAAAACCACAAAATGAACATAATATGTACTTAGCCCCTAAGAAAAAAGCCAATATTGCACTGGCAGTTACAACGGGGATGTCTGTTTCTTGCTTGCCTTTTATTATCTTCTGCGGCCCTCTACTATCTGAAAACTAGTTCCTGGGGCTCCCAGGCCTCTGGAGATGATTTTGTAGGTTCCTGGGTGGCTGCAGTGCACACTGGAGGTATTGTCCTTCCATCATCAGAAGCCCACCACTGGATCCTGCCCCTCTCTGCTAACAGTTGCAATTAAGTGCTAGACCTGTTGCGGTCAACAAGGGTGTTCTCACCCACTTCATTAGAAATAAGCAGTGTTTACTTCCTTGCTTTATATAGATTGTCTTCCAAATAAAACAGGACTGTGAGCAGCTTGCAAAGACTGACAAGTTTTAAAATATTACAAAACATATCAGTTTCCACCAGAGAAAAACATAAAACCAAGTGCATAGCACCACTAAAAATATACAATATGTTACAATATGTTAGCAGTTGGATAAATACAGATTTCAAGATCACAAATTGTAAAAGCCAAGAATATGTATATCTTCACCTGATGCTGAAAACACCATAAAGAAGATTACAGGTGAGCTTCTCTAGGGAAGCTATTCCACAGCAAGAGGCCACTACATGGCCCTTTCCCTAAAGCCATTTGTTTTGTTTCACTTGATGAGGATGCTCAGAGCAAACCCTTTAAAAACACCTTCATATTTTTTGAGGGGGAAGAGACGTAAGCCACACTAAGTCAATACTTCAATTCTCCTTCTCCCCACCCCGCCATAGCTTTGTAGAATATAATGCATTTCTCTTTTTTCAGTCAACAAAAACAAAACTGCAAGAGCCAGTTTCACAAAGGTAGACATGCTAGAAGTTTTGACAAAAAGACCACCGAGCAAATACATAAAAGCACGGAAAGCATAGTTCAATGACAAGGTCCTAGACAAAATTTACAGCTGCATTCTAATAGTTGTGGAGGCAGCACCATCTGATGGAGAACTAGGGAAGTACAATGACTACGACAGATGGAAGCTTTCATGCGGTTCAACGTGAAAATCCATCAGAGAAGTGCTGAGTTCTTCAAGGTTTTTTTCGTCATCTTCGCTTTCATTATCTGAGTATTAGCTGTGCAAATTGGTTACAGGGCATTAAGTCTTCAGTGGTTAAGTGTAATCTTAAAAATGAAAGCCACAACACTCTCTGTAGCCTCATTTATGGAAAAGGCTCAGCCATCAAGTCACGTTTATTTCTATAAATAAGTCTCTTTTATCTTTTTTGAGCAGCAAGGCTGAAAGAGGGGATGAAAGGTGATGTTCCCCATCACAGAGAGCAAACACTGACTTTCTTCCTTTGCAAACAATGATAATGGAAGCTTCTGACCTGCTCACTAATCCTTGCTGCCCAATCCACTTTCATTTTCATAATTGCTTTTGTTCAATCTCTCCCACCTCTTGCTTTCTTGCTCCATATCTTCTTCTTCTTCCTCATAAGGAATGCATCTTTATTTTGAAACACGTAATTACAAATATGGTTGCATTATCTGAGAATGGACTATCAAGCATACTCTATCTTTTCTTTAAGACTGCTATTGTCCATCTGGTTAGGAGTTCAGTCCCTGACATGTCCTGCAGGACATCTAGAACCTTGAAATGAAATATTCATGTTATGCAATTCCTATCAATTCCAGTGGCATCCAATGGATAATAAGTGTGTTCATAACTATGATCACAGTTAGACTCTGCCACCTGCAAGCCTAAGCAAATGTCTAAGTTCTATCAAAATTCAAACATGCTCAAGATAAAGTTTAGGATTCATGTAACCATCATAAGCATGTTGTTGTTATGAGAGAGAAAGTCCCCTGAATATCAGTGATATTAAGTCCTTCTTAATATGTTTAGGATACCCAGATTCAGAGTAACTTGCCTTGGAATGTACACACTGCAGAAAGCAGTTATTTTAGAACACCAATAACTATAAGTGGATAGCATATTTTAGAGTACAATCCTATGCTTGGCTATCTGGGAATGAATCTTCATGAACTCAGTGGGACTTACATCAGAGTAGACAAGTAAAAGACTAAAAATGAGTGCTTCTAGCTTCCCAAAATGTCCACAACAAGTTAGCAGGGTTAGCAATTGATACTTTTTTTTTTCAATTTAAAATAATTACACCTGAGAACACATGTATTACCCTTGTGATTCAAGACTGCATGTTGCATTTGGCAGTTAGTTTAAAGATTTATGTGTATCACACATATATCTCTCTGTACTCCACACAGCTTAATAAGGTCACTTCCATACTCATAATTTCTGCATAAACTTTCCTTGAAAGCCTCTACTGACATGTAAAGATTTATTTTAGGTTTCTGATCTCCTTGTTTACTAGATTACCCAGTACAGCTATATTTAGGAAAGCAGACAGGAAAATTCTTTGATCTTTCAGTGTTTTCTTAAACAAAGGCGGGAAACTCTTACCTAAAGTTTAGTCAAACTTAAAAGTTCCAGCAGGAGCCAGTCCTAAAGCAACTCATAAACAAACAGTCCTACCTTGTCTATGGACGCCAAAGTGAAGCTGAAGCAATATGGGCATTTTAGAAATGAGCCATCAAAATCTAAGCTGAGATGGCTCGTTTATTAATTTCAATCAAAATATGATCTAATTTTGAATCACCTGGCATGCACACACACTGATCCAGTGTAGAGTCACAAAATCATATGGGGTTCTCAAAATATTTAATGGAGACAGGTGTCAGAACCATACTTAAACTGAAAGAAATATCAACTGGAGATCGGAGGCTTCTAATTTTTAGGTCTGTGTATGCCCAGATACAGCCTCCCACAGACAGATTTTGACAAGTGCGAAAGCACCAGCCCAAGTTCCCAAACATCCAAAGTTATGCCAGCTTTTTAGATTCCAAGGTCTAATGGAGAAATGGGGTGGGGGGAGTGAAGAAACATACCCAAGTGAACTTCTAAATATGCTGTCCAAGTTGTGCTGAAAGAACCAGTGGGACTCCCCCATCCTGATGTCACACATTTGTGAAATACTTGGCACTCTTTCTCTTCCTTTGATGGATACCAACTGTTTACTATAAAAAGGGCCAGAACGCCTTGACTCCAAGAATGAAGGCATGCCTTCAAGATCACACAAGGCACAAAAGAGGCGCACAGTCTCCTAAGGGCACATCTACAAGGATGCCAAGAAAAGAAAGCAAGCCACACACAGCTTATTTAGAAGTTCCATTTCTGATGGTGAAAGCTTCATTGGATTTGTTTTCAGTTGTATAGGGAGGCAGTAACATTCCTTATACACCACCAGAATCCACACTCTTTCAGACAAAGGCTGAAAGCACTTACCTTGGAATAAACCCCCGCTGATCACAACAGAGCTTACCTCCGAGTAGACATGTTTCCTTCACACTACTCAGAAGTAATCCCACTGAGTTCAACAGGACTTACTCCCCCTAAATGGGGTAAGAGTGCCACCTAACTGGCCTCTTCATTGTAGGCGTGTGCTTTTTTAAAAAGATCTGGAGCAAAATGCAAATTAAAATGAGAGTATATACAATACTGCCTTGTGTTCAGGTTCCACCTTGAGCTTGGCAATGAAGCTCTCAACACAGCAAGTCGCTCTCGCACAACTACAGCCAGCGAACACAAAGCAAGTAACCTCCAAAACAATGAAGAATTTTTTTAAAAAAAATCCTGAAGATGGAAGGAATGACTATTTGATCGAGACCCGCGCGCGGAAGATAGAAAAGGGAGCCAACGCAAAAAAAGGAAAAAGAAAAAGGCAATGCCACCCGTCCTCGTCTTACAAAGGGCAGCCTGAGTTCAAAAGCAAAAGATTGACCTCACTTTATTTTTTCTTGGGGAAAAAAAGGGGGGTCCCTCCACTCGTGCCCGACGCTCCCCTTACCTGCGAAGCCCTGTCCCCCGGTTCTTTGCAACAGCTGCAAAAGAATGGCAAGCGTAGCAATCCTAGTCATGCTTTTAAGGGAGTTCACATCCCCTTCTTCCCACGGTGGTCGCAGCAGCAGGCGAGCCGAGTCTCCGCGCGCCTCGCCAACATCCCTCGCATTTGGTCCAGCCCGGAGACTTCGGAGCGGATCTCTCGCGCGCGCACACACGGCTGCGAAGCCTCCGCTTTTCCCCTGATCTGATGAGTAGCACAAGCTGATTGAAGACGCGGGGGGGGGCCAGCGGGCGGGAGAGAAAAAAGAAGGAGGGGGGAGAGAGAGAGAGAAGAGCGCACGCGATTTCCCCCGAGTCCTAACGCTTGCCTTTTCTCCCTCTCCTTTGGCTCGCTTCTACTGGGGGAAAGAGGAGGGAGGGAGACCACCCCGCGCTCCCTGCTCTCTCTTCTCTCTCTCTCTCTTGTACTGGCTTCAGCCTCTGAAACCCCTCATGTCACCGGGTTTTTTTGGCACAAAGCGAGGGGGCGGAACCGCTCTCCGTCATTCGGGCGCTCCTTTTGCACCGGGCGCAACGTTGGGCAAGGACTCCTGCGGAAATCCAAGAGGCACCGGAGCAAATGGAACGGCTGGCCAAGGGGGAGCTTGACGCGCGGGTCCAGGGCGAGAGTGTCCTCTCTTCTGTTTGTGGGTGCGCGTCCTTGGGTCTCCCCTTTAGGGAGAAAACGAACAGGCTGCTTCCCGAGGTAGGTTCAGCTCGTCTGGATGAGCCGCAGTCGGTTTAGTCGCCGCGGCGAGAAGGAGAGAAGGAACCAGGAGTGTCAAAGGGACGACAACGAGACCACCCGTCCCTCCCTCCCTCCCTCCCCTTCCTCAGGCAGCGCCTAATAAGGATTGCCGTTAAGCTCCGCCGCGCAGAGGAGAAAAGAGAGAGGAGCCCCCCTGCTAAGAGCCTGAAAGTCACCAAAATGCAAGGTTTCCAGGGGGGCCATTATTAGATCAAATCTTCTCAAAGCGCTTACAGACATCGCCCGCTGAAAATAGTAATTTTCGTCATTATTCACTTAACTTGGGAGCGAGTTGGCTGCTAAATACCTTCGCGCAGCGGGCGCGCTCGGGGTTCGAGGCGGCAGAGAAGAGAAGCGCCGCGCGCGCCCCGGCTTCGACGCGCACCAGACGCGCGCGGGGAGGGAGGGAAGGGGAGGCGCGCGCGCTCCCGGATCGAGCCGAGACTCGTCGCACCGGCGGTGGCAACGGCGGGCTCCGGAGGAACCTTCGGAGGCGCCCTCCGCACCGCCTGCCGGGCTACAGCAACAAACGCGGAGCTGTCACTCACGCTCTAGACGGGCGCGCTAGACCGTTATATCCGCACTAGGCTGTTATAGCGCGACGATTCCACTTTCAACCTCCTCTGGAATCCTGGGGTTTGCAGTTTCGGGAGGGGCCTGCCGGCCCCTCCCGAAACTGCAAACCCCAGGATTCCAGAGGAGGTTGAAAGTGGAATCGTCGCGCTATAACAGCCTAGTGTGGAAATGGTGATAGTGCTGTTATTCCACTTTCAACACCCCATGGAATCCTGGGGTTTGCAGGCCGCTCCCTAAACTGCAAACCTCAGGATGCCATAGGGTGTTGAAAGTGGAATCATAGTATTATAACCGTCTAGTGCGGAAGGGGCTTCCCACCCCGCTTGCTCTCCGCTTTGCTCAGCAGAAGGCAGGCGTGCTGCTCTCGCTCGCTCTCCCCCGTTTCCTCGCCAGCGCGGCGGGAGATTCGTTCCTGATGAATCCTCGCTCAACTTTCAGAGACGCGCTCTCCTGCGCTCCGGTCTGGACCGCCGGGGAGCCGCGCGTCTCCTCGCCCGCCTTTGACTATGAACGCTTCCAATAGGGCGAGGGCAGCGTCCTCGCCTACTTTAACAGCGGTGTTAATTGTTTTGCCGCATGACGCCGCTCCGTCGGGTTTCTTGTCTCTGCCGCCCCATTATTTCTTTTCCCTTCTTCTGCGGTACAGCTTTCATTCCTAGCCGGTTAACAGCATTATCCCCCGCTCAGCTCCATAGATATTGGGCGGTGTTCTTCCTTTCATCGGCAGTAGGGGGTGATCTTGCCTTAGGAGTAACTTATTTCCATATTAAGCCCCCCTCCCATGGTGCTACAACGGGTGGCTCAGTGGGGTTTATTTAGGCTTTGGCAAATGGGGAGAAAGAATAAAGAAAAACAGACGGAGATGAAATTATGAGAGGTATGGTAATGTTGGATATGTTAGAAGAGGTCAATGAAATGTTAACAGTGTGGGTTGGTGACACAAGAGTCTTTCTTCCAGAGTTCAAAGAAGTGCTGTTTCAGACCATGTTGGGTTTATTGACTATGCAAAACTAAGAGGCATCGAACCCACATTAAGAAATAGGGAGATAATTAAACAGCCTAGAAAATGAACCAGGAGGTCATGCTGGCTGGCTGAAATCCTGAAGCTGAACTGTTCTGAGTGCTAGGTAATTCAGAATTATTTCAGCCTTGCAACAGAAGCAAAATCGTATCAACATTCAATTTGTCTGTTTCCACAAAGAAGTAAAGACATTGGGGCTGAGAGCCACCATGGTGTAGAGCTGTGCCAGCTCAGATGTTCAACAAACATGGCATCCAGATTGGGGAGGGGGAGATGGAAAATATGCCCATTTGTTGGAGAGCAATACACATTTTGTGACCCTGGGTGGGTGCTTATGTAGGGAGGTCTCAGATACCTTCTTAAGCAAGCCTGTAGAAATGCCAGTTAATTGTAACTGGCCGATTACATATGCATGAATCCCCAACAGATTTCAGACTATAAAGGATTGAAGAAAGAATGCAACTGTAACAATCCAATGAATTGTTGCTAGCAAATTACCAGCAATTAAAGGAATTGTTACTAGTGATTTGAATGGCAGTCAACGATATGATTCTATCATGTCAGTGCTATTTTGGAGTCTGTAGCCATTCTTGGAAGTATTCCCTTGAATCATACAGCTCAGTAGACATCCATAGAATTGTGCTGTAAGTCAGCTGGGAAACCCCAGGCCCTCCTGGTCTTGCTAGACTCCACTTTCCAACAACCCCTGTCAGCTGAGCCAATGGTGATGGATGATGAGAGACTACTGAAGTAGTTCATCAGCAGAGTGCTGTAGATTTCCTCCCCCTGCACTGTATATGTAAAAATACTACCCTCAGTCTTATCATGATTATGCTCCAGCTTCTAACATATGAAAAAAGGCTTTATGGTGTAAAAGCAGTTGACCCACAAGTTTCTCTCATATCATTTTCAGGTATGAGGGGACAGCTTGGGATGGGGGAAAAAATCATGAAAGCACATGTATTTTTATCATTCGGCTCTCCTCTTTTTTCTATAGCCATATACAAAAATAACTTTTCCAGGCTTTGCTAAAATGTTTCTGATGCATTCCCCATTAAGTCTGTGCTGAAGCTCAGCGTATCTTAAGTTCTACACCATTCTTAAATTCAATGGTTAAAAATGTTTCTCCTGCAATATGGGAAATGGTTGTTGTTGTGGTGGTGGTGGTGCCTTCGGGTTATTCTGACTCATGGCAATCCTAAAGTGAACCTATCAAGGGGTTTTCTGGGGCTGAGAGTATGTGACTCATCCTGGCAGAGTGAGGATTTGAACCCTAGTCTCCAGAATCATAGCCTGATGCTCAAACCATTATGCCATGCTGGTTATCACTTGGAGTGTTAGTGTTCCATAATATAATACCCAAATCTTCACATGCAGGCTACAGGCCACAAATGGAATGCATTAACTCTGGCAGGAGCAGAATGTGTATTTCACATTCTCACAGCTTCAGTTAATTATAACCAGACCCATTTGTGCACTATGTTTAATGTAAATGCTAATCCTTTTCAAAGTCCTGCTCTGCCTTACCTTGAATGTCTGCTTCTCCATTCCAATCTCCTTTATGCATTTCACCTTAAAGTGAAATTGACACCATGCTATCTTACAGTCAACTCACACAATCACTCTTGGGGTTCTATTATTTCAATTACAGCTCTTCAGAATAATCTTTATTGATGTTCAGATTAAAACTAGCTGTTCCAGTGGATAAAAAGAAACTATACTAGATGCTAAGACTTAAACCTTATTGGTAGTCTACCCTATTGGTAGAGTAGACCCATTGTACCAATGGGATTTAAATAAGTATTGATTTACCAAGTTACCATAGATTCCAGGAAGGTATTCTAATTGTAGCTAACAGTAGGATTTATGCATAATACTGTACATATTCTTCTTCTCCTTTGATTTGTTCACACAATTTCTATCTCAGCTGGTACATCTTGTTACCATCTACAGGTACCACTTTTCTAGCAACTCCTTCATCTTTCTCCTACATAAAGTAGTCACGGGGGTGTACCTACAGGTTGGCAAAACGAGTGCATTGGCCCCTGCATAAACATTCTGCCCCTGCATGAAATTTTCCTTCAGTCTCCAAATTTCTAGCACTGCAGAGGGTGAGACACTGAAAATGGTTCATATCCAGGATGCTTATATTGACTGTTTTCACATTTGTTTGGTAACTCTGACTGCCTTTTTTCTTTGGGTGCCTAAAGTGTAATTTCTAAATGTTCAAGTTTTAAGTTATTGGGGACTGAAAGAAAATTTCATGGAGAAGGGCAGAGTTCTTATTTGGTGGAAGCAGGGTTCTAATTGTGCTTCACCCCACCCCGGCATAATAGCTATACCCTTGAGTTGTCATATATTATCCTACCAACTTATATAGCACGGAGTGAACAGGATGATCTCATGACCCTATGGAACAAATTGTATTTCTCTTCTTTATTTCTCATGTTGAACTAATGCACTCTATGCTACAATCACTGATGGCAAACAAGAGCCAATTGAATATGTGAGCATTTCAACGAAGAAGTCACTGTTTCACAATTTAAAAAAATAGAACAATTTTTTTTCTGCATGATTGAAAATGCTTACGAACAGCAGTTAATGATTTCCAGCCCAGCTCACTTATAATTTCAGTATGTGTTGGCTTTTCTTCCTTCTCTTAGTTTGGCTTGAATGTAGGTACATCGAAGCAGTCATCTGAGAACCATATATCCAGATTTCAATGTAGTGTACCACTGAAAACATTTCCAAGTGAACATTTGCTGTGGCCCAGTAACTCTAGTATGTAGCTTCCAAGTTGGAAATTGGGACAACCACTTCAGTAAGCAGGGAGGCATTCCATTCAGAGGCAGGCTTCTTTTTTTTTAATGCAACAAAAAATCAGCATGGTTGAAAATAGACTCCAGATTTGGTTGTGTGAATTGGCTCTTGAAAGCAAAACTTAGAAAATGAGATGCTGATTAAAAGAAAAGAACCCAGAGTGATCTCACACATGCGCACACACAAAGGCACAGGCAGAGCAAGCTGAGAAAAGAGTCCATGGACACAAAACCAGGATCTGAAGAAGCATAAACCATTGACAGAATACTTATCAGGCTCATTATTCTCTTGTTCCTGCAGTTAGAAATAAAGCATGAACAGGGACACTGGTCTTGAATTAAAACCAACCACATCATCATTGGTAACAGCTTCACAGAGGCAAGCCTTGCATTCTGGCATGGAGCCTATTTCCAACAACCACACATTGTCAGAATTGCTTAGCCCAGCTCAGCTGCTGGCATATGTTTGAGAAGTCACTGCTGCTGACAGTATCTGCTATTCCCCTACTTGCCGTTGCTTCCCACTCTAGTTTGGAACAACAGCTCTAGCCTGTAAGCTAGGTTGCCTATGTCCTTTACCCCACAGTCTCTTATGAAGGATGCTCCTTGTAGAAGGGACTGAGGAACCCATGACTTCTCTTTCTTGTAAAGGAGGAGCCATCATCTTTAAGACAATTTGGAGAAAATCCTGCCTGAAATTCTGGAGAGCCACTGCCAGCCAGTGTCAACAGTGTTGGACTACACAGGGAAAAAAATGTCAAACAGCCTTCTGAGTTCTTACATTCTTGACTAAGGATTAGGCTTAAAATACCGCAACCTCCTTAGGGTAGTTAGGTAGCGGTGATGATGAGATAAACTATATACAATTAGGATTACTATGATGATGGGCCATATAAATCAGTTAAGATATAGGTAAACTTTCCTAACCTCATTTACCAGCAGTGAGAGTCTGTAACAGTCCATACCAGTAATGCAAGAGAGCTTAGTTCATGCTACCAAGCAGTAAGAAGGTGGTAGAGTTCAAACATATGGACAAAACAATGGGGAAATCTATGGGAGACTCACTCCTTATTATGCAGTCAAGAATATTAATGGGAAACAAAGGGGGGTTGATCCTTCAAGGACAAATTGTGCATCCCCACCCACCTCAGCTGCTTGGCTAGGGAATGCAAAGGCATCCTGTACTAACATACCTCATTTGCCCAGACTATTACCCTGGTGCAAGCACATAGAAGAATTCTCCATGCAAACGAGATCCCAGACTAGATAAGGGAGCACAGCACATGAGTATATCAGTAGAAAACTCAAACAAGAAATCCCTGGAAGTATTATAAGATTTTCATTATTGAGCTTTACGATCTACTTAAGTTGTAATCCTGTACAAGCTTTTCTGGGACCAAGCTCTAGTAGAAACTATGGAATTTACTTCTAAATAAATATAATTTAAGCCACACCTCTAATCACTGGGTGGTGCTCCTCTACATCATCTGAATTTAGCTAAGGCTCTGCATCTTGTTTTCCTTCTCTCTTGTTTTGCTGGGAAAGTTCTTATGAAAAGTAGATCTGTACTCAAGACCTGTGCTATTGACTGGATTGGCAGATGACTGACCAAGTTCAATCCTCTAAGTAAATATTACAATAGGATTATATTGTTTATCAGTAATGCAACATAGAAATAAACTTACCCTTTATCATAAACACAGCCTAAATATTCTAAAAGCATCAGATCCTGTCTGTTCTTGGAAGCTAAGCAGAATTAGCTCTGATTAGTACCTGGATGGGAGAGCACCAGTAAATACCAGGTGGCTGTATTTCACAGGAAGGAACTGACAAAACCATCTCCAAGTATTCCTTGCATAAGAAAACCTTATGAAATTCAACTGACTTATGATGATTCCATAACAATTTCATACCCCCTCCACCATAAAAATCAAACATGGCAATTCTATCACAATCTTGTTTAAACCAATTAATAGGCAGTCATATGATGATTGAAAGTGAATGTGATATAGTAGTTTGGATGTTCAACTGGGACTCTAGGAGACCAGAGTCTGAATCCCTCCTCAGCCATCGAAGCCCACTGGATGAGCTGGGGCAATTGAGCCTTAAAGGAAGACAATGGCAAAACTCCTCTGAACAAATCTAGAAAAAAATTGCCAACAGGCTTGCCTTGGGGTTATGAAAAACTGTTATGAAATTGACTACTCATATGTAGTGATGGGTCAGATGAAACACCAGATCTTGAAAAAGACTTGGTGTTTCATCTGGCCTATTACTACACATGAGTAGTCTACTCATACTAATAAACTTTACTAGGGTTAAAAGAAAGCATGCCTATAACATGGAGCAGATAACCTCTACTCACAGAGCACAGGAGGACAGATAAAGGCACTGCAAGAAACTTATACAAAGGGAAACATATAGAAAGGGAAAAATATATAAAGCAGAGGTTTCTGGGAAATTCCCAGGAGACCCCCTTCCCATCTTAACAAGCACAAATTAACCCTTTTGATTCAAGTTTCAGAAACTCACTGGCTGAACCTTCTAACACCCCTTCTCAAAGGCAGTTGGTCACTGAATAAGACCCATGTGCATCAAATAACACTAGTGCTGTATAGTTGGTAAAGGATTTGTCAATACGCCTGCCACTATTTCCTCACTTGCACAATACTTCAATTCAGTCACCTTCTACTCCACCAGATCCCCTATTTGATGGAACTTAACATCTATATGTTTTGTGTGTAGTCTCAGCTTTTTGTTCTGTGCTAACTTTATACAACCTTGGTTAACTTCACGCAGCACAGTATCTTCAGAGACTTTCAACCCCATGTCAGTAAATAGCTGCCTAAGTCAGATACTTCAGTGTCTGTTGCCACCTATTCTCCTTCTGTAGATGTTGTTGCCACAATTTCCTGCTTCCTACTAGCCCAGCTAATGACCTTGCCCCATATATAAGCAGATTCCCCAAAGAAGACTTGTCTGCATCTAATCAGGTATGCATCTACTCAGATGCAGACATTCAGTTCTTCATGTGCATGGCCTGGGAACTTAAGTTTAACAAAGATGGTTTCTTTCAGATAATGCATTACCCGCTTTACTGCATTCCACGGGGAAGGACTGGCCACCTTCCAACTCAGGATACTGACAGCTGCAATGATATCCAGTCTGGTAACTGTTGCAACTTACCAATAGGTCTCCAACACTGATGGTTATCTGGCAATGGGATGTTATCATCTCACTCTTTTGTATGATATATTACCCTAGGTATCTTGGCTCCCTTGCCTATTCCATCCCAAACTCCAGCAATAACTTCAGTTTTCTGTCTGTGATTAAGAAGGAAGCTCCCATCATCCCCTCTCTCCACCTGTATGCTCTGATAATGTATAATTGGACCCTGGTCTTCAGTCTCAAAATTTCCCCTTAATCTGACTTTGATTTCTGTGCTGTCACTCTCTTCCTCAAGCACAGTATCAAGTCATGAACACAGACAAGAATATATGTCCATTGATCTCCTCCTACCTGTAGTAAAGACAGGGGTCCACCTTCCCTATAATAAACCCCAACTTAACAAGGACTGCATTGATTTTCTTGTTCCAGGCACTAGCTGAATGTTTCAGTGTGTAAATACTGTTGCATTATGTGGATGCATAATGGACTCCTTGCTCCACAAATTTCTCACAGCTCTTGTGTGTGTGTGTGTGAGAAATCAAACTGTTACAAACTTGTTGTTATGGCTAGCCAGTTCCATGGGAAACTTTTCCTCAGCGTTATCAGCTTGTCCGGAACTGGCACACAGCTGCGCCATCATATGTGTTTTTGCTACATGACATGTTATGGCTATGAACTTGTTATTCACGCTTGTTGTCGTGAGGTGAAGGTGCCTAAAGCATGTTTACTGCATATCATATAAACCCCATGCCTTGTGTAAAAGTCTCTCTGTTCTTTTCCCTTTGCACTCTGTTGCTGATCTGCCATGATGTTGGGCAGAATAGATTTTGCTTCTGTAACTTAGGCTGTTTTGAAATTCTTTTTTACTAATAAACGTAGTCAATCTGCTAGTATGACCTTAGCAGTGTTTTGTTACTTGCTACGTGAAGCAGGCATGAAGTCTAAAGCAAGCAGGAGTTTTTATTTCTTTTTATCAGCAGGAGTTTCTCGACTCCTGTTTTGCAACATGGTAGCAGAGGATGGTTGCGAGCCATCGACCTTGTTCTGAGTCCTGCTTTAAGTTATGCCTGCTGAGGAGTGTTTTTGAATAAGTTTTTAGCTGGTTCTACCATGGCTCAACCAGTGCCTGGGGGTTTGCCCCTTGTGAAGCTCAACGGGTCAAACTACCTTGCATGGTCAGCGAGAATGGAAAATATCTGCAGGCCGAGGGTCTGTGGGGAGCGTTTACTGATCCTGTTTCATTGCAAGGTACAGCAGCTCAGATTCAGGCTGCAACTAGACGAGCCATGTCTATGCTCTTCCTGGCTGTGGAAGATGACCAGCTCACGCACATCAGGGACCTTAATACTCCACGTGAAGGATGGGTCAAACTACGAGATATACATCTCAGTGAATCTGGAGCAGCAAAGTATGCTTTGTCTCATAGACTTTACAATACCAAATGGACCCCAGGCACCTCGATGAGGGAGCATTTGACAGTTTTTTCAGAGCTGTTTTCATCACTCCGAGAGAGAGGCAAGGTTTTGCCTGAGAGTGACAGGGTATTCTGTATTTTAAATTCCCTTGATGCTTCCTGGGAACTAGTCGTTTCTTCACTCCAGTCCGTGCCAGAAAGGGATTTGACTGTCTCCATGGTTTCTGCCCGGCTGATGGAGGAAGAGGACAAGCGAGCCAGGAATGCGGCACCTCCCACACAGGCTTCAGCGGCAGAAGTCTGCTCCGGTAAGAAAAAATCTTCAGCTGCTGATCGCAGTGAGGAGGGGCTGGTGCATGCCCATGCTGTCCGGAGATGTTTTCGCTGTGGATCTGCTTCACACCTCAGGCGTGATTGCCCACTTCTGAAGCAAGGGGAGCAAAGTACCAGTAGAGCCGGTTTCCGAGGTTCCAGAAATAGAGGAAACAAGGCAGGTCGTGCCAGGGGACGGTTGCGTGTTGCTGTAGCTGTTTCTGAAGGTCCCCAAGATGCAGAAGTCCCAGACCCAGCCTGGCTCCTGGACAGCGGGTGTTCCCAGCATCTCGTCAATTCAAAAGACTTGTTCAGTGACTTAAATTCTGCCAGTGTTTCAAAGGTAATTTTGGCAGATGGGACAAATGCTGAGGTTTGTGGTGAAGGGATTGCCTATGTCCCAGCACTTGATATGTGTTTGAAAAATGTTTTGTATGTGCCCTCTCTTGATTTCTGTCTGTTATCTGTGGGGCAGCTGACAGAATCTGGGTTTAAGGTTGAGTTCTGTGGAAAACAGGGCAAAGTGCTCAAAGATGGGGAGGTGTGTGCTGTGGCTACACGGGAAGAAAGGCTGTTCTTCCTTGAAACAAAACATACTGTGTGTAATGTGTATGCTAATACTCCACAACACCATGAATGCATTCATCTCATGCATCGTCGCATGGGGCATGCGAGTTTTCCAGTGTTAAAAAAGTTGGCAGGTTGCTGTAAAGGGTGTTCTTTGAAGTCTTGTAGTGTGTTCCTTGATTGTGCAATTTGCAAGCAAACCAAGTCCAAGCAGCTGCCAGCACCACGGGTTAGTTCCCGTGTGCCAACTGCTCCATTCCAGTTGGTTCATTGTGACATTGTAGGGCCCCTCAGTAAACAATCACTCGGAGGGGGTAGATATTTCTGTCTCTTCGTAGATGATTTTAGCAGGTACATTTTCTGCTATGTGTTGAAGCAAAAGTCTGATGTGTGTCAAGTCCTCAAGAATTGGTGTTCCCTGATTGAGAGGCAGTTTGGTTGCTCTCTTCAAAAGTTGCAAACTGATAGGGGAGCTGAATTCTTGTCAGAAAACATGCAACAGTGGTTCAAAAAGAAAGGGATCATTCACAGGACAACTGCCAGCTATTCTCCTCACCAAAATGGAGTGGCTGAGCGCAATGCAGGAGTTTTACAAACTCTGATGCACAGTCTGCTAACTGATGCAGATCTGCCTCTGAGTTTTTGGGGTGAAGCAGTTCTGACTGCCTGTTACATACACAATAGGCTCTGGAGTAGTGTAATCAATGCAACCCCCTATGAGTATCTGTATAATAAAAAGCCTTCCATTGCTCACATGAAGGTGTTTGGGAGTTTTGCCTGGGTGCACATTCCCAAAAGCCAAAGGAAAAAAGGAGAGCCAAAATCCCAGCATCTGCGTTTTGTTGGTTATGAGAATTTTTGTAAAGGGTATCGGCTTTCATGCTGGTGGTAATTCCTGTGTTGTGTCAAGAAATGCCTCCTTCGAGGAACACGCAAACTGGGCATGTGTTCAATCAGCGTCTGAAATTCTTCTTCCTGTGTCTAGCCAGCCTGCAGCGCAGCCAGTTCAACCCTCAGTCTCCGCTCCCAAGCCCTCGAGGGTTAAAACAGAGGAGAGAGACTTGCGAAGGGGGAGAGCTGTAAGCGATGTGGCTGAGTCTAGCACAGGGGAGGGAGAGCGAAAGTATTCAGTTAAAAGGTCACGTAGTGCTGAGGAGGGGGAAGGCACCTCACAGAGTCAACCCGTCCTCAGAAGATAAAAAGAAAAACAAAAGGCATCCCCCCGCGTCGTTTCCCTGACGCTCAGGCAGTCCGTGTGTGTGCAGCTGTAGCTTCTGAACCGGAAAGTTTTGCTTCTCTTGAAAGATTGCCTGAGCAACAAGCTCAGCCCTGGTGGGATGCCATGCAAAGTGAGATGGATTCAATTGCTCAGCACAATGTGTATTCTCTGTGTAAATTACCCAAAGGTGTGAAACCAATTGACAGTAAATGGGTTTACAAGCTAAAGACCTCTGCTGATGGGCAAGTGAAACATAAAGCGCGTTTGGTCGCGCGTGGATTTTTACAAAGTGATGCCAGTTATGATGAAATCTACAGTCCCACAGCAAAACCGCAGTCTATTAGATTGGTTTTTTCCCTGGCAGCTCAAATGAATGCTGTGCTGACACATTTTGATATTACTACTGCCTATCTCAATGCTGATTTGGAAGAAGAGGTTTATATGCTCCAACCTGATGGGTTTGAAGTTGAAGGAAAAGAGTCTCACGTTTGGAAACTGAAACGTGCTCTTTATGGTCTGAAACAATCAGCCAGATGTTGGAATGTTTGTTTACACAATGCTCTGCAGGCGTGTGGTTTCAAACAAAGTGTTGCTGATCCCTGTGTATATGTCCGAGGGAAAGGGGAAAGTTTAGAAATTCTCCTTGCCTATGTGGATGATTTGTGTTTAGTTCCTGCTACACAAAATCAAGCACAAGTGTTTGAGAATGAACTGGGAAAAAAGTTCCAAGTCAAAAATCTGGGTCCAGTTCAAAATTTTCTGGGAATTGAAGTACAACAAGTCAAAAATGGTTTTCTGCTGTGTCAGAAACAAAAGATTGCGAAGGTGTTAGAAAAATGCAACATGACTGACTGCAAGGCTGTAAAAACGCCTATGGTACCTGGGTTTATGAAAAACATTGGTGATGAAATGTTTCCTGACATACATCTGTATCAATCTGTCATCGGGAGTCTCTGTACTTAGCAAGTACCAGCCGCCCTGATATTGCTCTAAGTGTAAACATTTTGGGCAGAGCGTGTGCTAAGCCTACCCAGTATCATTGGCAAGGTGTGAAAAGAGTGCTTAGGTACCTGAAAGGTTCTTTGGAGTATTGTTTGTGTATTTTTCCCAAAGAACAGCCTACATTGGTGTGTTACTCTGATAGTGATTTTGCAGAAGACGTGTCAGATCGCAAGAGCACATCTGGTTATGTTATCATTTACAGTGGAGTGGTTATTGATTGGAAAACTAAGAAACAAACATGTTTATCTTTGTCAACAATGGAGGCTGAGTACGTGAGTTTGTCTACACTCTGTACTGAACTAGAGTGGTTCATACAGTTGTTAAAAGATCTGGAAATCCATATTCCACAATCAGTACAAATATATTGTGATTCACAAGCCTGCATTCACATGGCAAGTTCTGACAGAACTTCCTCTCGCTCAAAGCACATTGACATTAAGTTTCACAATGTAAAGTTGTTTTTGCGAGATGGGAAAGGATCTCTCACTTATGTGCCTTCAGAATGTAACTTAGCTGATGTGTTTACTAAACCACTATCTGCTGAGACATTTGGTCAGCTTGTGAGTAAACTGGGATTGACAAAGCTTCCAGTCCAAAGTGGCTAAATATGTGACTAAAATTTGTTCCACAAGGAGTAGGGGAGTGTTGCATTATGTGGATGCATAATGGACTCCTTGCTCCACAAATTTCTCACAGCTCTTGTGTGTGTGTGTGTGAGAAATCAAACTGTTACAAACTTGTTGTTATGGCTAGCCAGTTCCATGGGAAACTTTTCCTCAGCGTTATCAGCTTGTCCGGAACTGGCACACAGCTGCGCCATCATATGTGTTTTTGCTACATGACATGTTATGGCTATGAACTTGTTATTCACGCTTGTTGTCATGAGGTGAAGGTGCCTAAAGCATGTTTACTGCATATCATATAAACCCCATGCCTTGTGTAAAAGTCTCTCTGTTCTTTTCCCTTTGCACTCTGTTGCTGATCTGCCATGATGTTGGGCAGAATAGATTTTGCTTCTGTAACTTAGGCTGTTTTGAAATTCTTTTTTACTAATAAACGTAGTCAATCTGCTAGTATGACCTTAGCAGTGTTTTGTTACTTGCTACGTGAAGCAGGCATGAAGTCTAAAGCAAGCAGGAGTTTTTATTTCTTTTTATCAGCAGGAGTTTCTCGACTCCTGTTTTGCAATTGGTGCCAAAATACTTACTTTATGTACCTCTAATAGATCTGTGGCACTTGCTGGTTGTAATGCGTACAGAAGCTCTTTTATCTCACCATACAATAAGACAGTTTCAATACTGAGATGCCTAATTTGCATTTTCTTGTTGGCTGCTACACTCAGCATTGCCCAGATGGTGGTATACTTTACAACTGGGGCAAAAGTTTCATCGTAACCTTCCCCAAATTTCTGAGAGTCACTTTTTTTGCTATTAACTTGGCTTTATAGCATGCCATTTTACCACCTACACTATGCTTCAACTTAAAAATCAATTTATACCCAATTTCCTTGTGATTAGGGGGTGGTTTAGTTAAAGTACAGGTCCTGCTCTTGTGCAATGAGTCCATTTCTTCTCGTGCTGCTCTTCTCCACTTGTCTGCTTCAAACTTAGGTAGTCATTCAATTTCCTAGCTTGCTGGCTCCTGGATTTACTCTTTGGCTGCAAAATAATAGTCACCATTCCTGACTGGTAGCACCTCTTTTTTGGTCTTCTCAGACCTCCTAGTTCCAGGTGCTCTCTCACTTCTGGTTTGGATTCTTCAGTGTCACTAGTTACACAGTTCACACCTTCTTCCTCCCTAGACATTGTCCATTCATCTTGACTAGTCTCAACTACAGTCAGGTTCATATCCAGCAATTCCATTATTCCTGGTCTTGCAATTTTATCAAATTGCACACCGCAGCTGACAGTGATGTTGCAGTCTTGGGGAATGAGAATTCCAGGACTTTTGCTGCAATATCCAGCAAATACTCACTCAATGACCTTATTCCCAAGCTTAGCTCTCTTCTGTTTTGGGATGTGAGCATAGACCTTGCACCCAAATCCCAAAGGTGCCTTACTCTTGGCCTTGCCACATTCCACCATTCAAAGGGATTTTTGTCAATGGTCCTGGCTAGTAGTCTATTTTGTATGTAAGCTGCTGTGGACACTGCTTCTTCCCAAAATTTAAATGTTAGATTTGCCTCTGATAACATCCAAAAGACATTGATCCTATCTCTCAGCCACTCCATTTTGTTCTGGTGTATAACTGACAGTCCTTTGGTGCATAATGCCTTGTGTCTTCAGATAGGCCTCCATCTCTTTATCCATGTATTCTCTTCCATTATTTGTGCAGATGGTACCCAAGGTTCTGTGCAACTTGTTAGCTACTTCAACTTATTCAGCAATTGATTCTTGCTCTTGATGACATACACTTTTGTAAATCTACAATAGTCCTTTATATAAGTAAGAAAGGACTTACCTTCACCTAGGGTTATGGCATCCATTGCTCCACAGAGATGAGAATACAGTAACCCCAATGGTTTCTTGGCTCTACCTTCACTCATACAAGGTAGTGGTGCTCATGTAGATTTTGTCTAGATGCAAGAGATGCTCTTCATCTTTGGTATGCATGCTGGAATCTGTGAATCTGCAGTTAATTCTTTATTCATCCTCTCCCTCACCACATCTATGCTTCTGTGTCCCAGAGTCCTGTGCCACAAATGGATACACTTATCATGGGATATATGATCAGTTCTTTTAGCTTCTTCCCATTGCCAACAACCTAATACTGATCATCCTTTGTCATAGCTTTGCACCATATGTCTCCATGCTTAGGTTTCACATTCGTCTGCTTTGAAGGGTAGAAAAAATCTATCTTTTGGCAGTCTTTTGACTGAAAGCAAGCTCCCACCTAGTTTTGGTACAAACAACTCATTTCATCTTGCCACTTCATGATGCCGCTAGGCTGTTGGTGTGCACATTCCTTTTTCCTGCTGATTTTATTGCATTGCCATCAGCCAAATATAAAGTCCCTTCCTCTTAGCAATTCAGATCCTCAGAATACTTCTTCTGGCTGCTCGTAGGGCATGTGGCCCCTGAATCAAGAACCCAGGTTGAGTTGTCTTCATTATATTTGAGCATTACTATATGTGCAGACCTACAATAATATCACTGTAGTTTAAAGTCTTCCCTAGCTTTTTTTAATTACTCTTGTGGCTGTTTTCAGGACAGCCTCTTTTGAAGCGTGTCCTTGCTCCACATTTGTAACATTTCCTAACTTTCACCTTCATGACTTATTCTTCTTCACTCTCAGCCTTTACCTCTGATGTCTCTCCTTCAGTTCTGCTCACTAAGCAGCCTGACTTTTACATGTTGATGTTGCGTGCCTTCAAGTTGTTGCCTGCTTATAGTGTCCCTAAGGCAAATCTATCACTGGGGTTTGGATTGTTTTGTTTTAGCAAGGTTTCTTCAGAGGTAATTTGCCTGCCTCTGGGCCTTTACATGGTGTAATTTTAATTCTGATTCTGAGTGTGTTTCTGGAGCTTGTACAAGGGGCTCATAAGATTGGTCCAAACTGCAAAGGATTATGGCAATAACATCCTCTTACAAAGTTCCTGAACCAATTGCTCTTTAGTTCTTCCACTGCTTGCAGCACTTTGTTTATGTCTCTGGCAGGCTTGCCTCTTTTTAAAGTATCATTTCTAAACAGATTATGTTTTAAGACAGCTAGGCATTGATACTAGTAGGCTGGTCTACTTTCTGCATGGCTTCCCATATCCTTTTTACAGTTCTCTCATTCCTGATGTGGAACAGCTGGCAATCTTGAACTCAATTGTTGCCCTTGTTTCTCTGTTTATTTTGTCCTGGTTCTGAAGATTCCCTGTTGGACCCTCTGATTCCATGATTTCCCACAAGTCTTCCTTTACTAGCAGCATTTCAATTTTAAACTTCTGAGGCTGATAGTTGTTAGTGTCTAGTTTCTGCACAGTCATATAAATACTCATCTCAGCCCTCTCCCATTGTTTAGACTTTATTCTGTCTGCTCAATCCACAGTACTCAAAAGCTGCTGAGTGATTTCTTTATAGAGGCTTTTCTTTCTTTCACACCAATTGTAGGCATTTTCTGAGGCCCAGAAGCTCTTGTGAAATTGATTCCTCATGTGTAGTGATGAACCAGAAGAAACACCAAATCTTAAAAATACTAATAAACTTTACTAGGTTTAAAAGAAATCTACAACATGGAGCAAATAACATATACTCACAGAGCATGGCTGGGCAGATAAAGGTGCTGCAAGAAACTTTTATAGAATTAGAAACTTGTACAGAAAGCAGAGACTTTGGTGAAATTTGTAACAGGCCATCTCCCTCCTGACCAAGCACAAACCCTTTTGATTCAGATTCCAGAGATTTGCTGACTGAGTCTTCCAATAAAAACAACAATATATGATGATTTAGATCAAAATTGGATGTGCAAGAAGCAATATTTGAACAAAAATAATCATGTGTCATTGTGGTTTCAGATGCTTCCATCACTTATTCCTTTTGCTGGCTAGTATAATGTTTGCAGTTGAACATATGTATCTGTGACACCTGGTGGTGGCAGTGTGTTCAGGGAGATGAATCCAGCCTGTATTTTAGTCTGAAATTTAAAGGAGCTTCCCAAGATGCTGAACTCTATTCCATAAAATAGGCTCAGTACCTTGGATAGCTCCTTTCAAGTTTAAATTAAGATCTGGGATAGATTTACTTTCCCATTGAAGTGGAAGCCATCATTATGTACTGGTCATCTGCTGTGCAGAGATGCAGGAGTTTAACATAGACAACCCAGCAGGTTATGAGCACTGGATGTACATAATGAAAATACTTGCTATCTTAAAAAAAAACCCTCCCTCTTTCAGTGTAATGCTACACACATCCTTCATTTTACCGATGTGTTTGTTTTTAAAATGTATGTTCCAAATCATAACTAATAGTTAAATCTGTGGTGCAATTCTTCATATTTTTATTCAGAATAATAGCAACTCTATCATAAGACAACTGAGGCAGATACGACAGTGAGCCAGCAGATGTTGGAAGACAACATCCAGCAGATGTTGGAAGTGGCAACAAGGTTTGGAAGAGAAAGCTGTGCCCCTTGATGCCTCTCCTGCTGCAGCAAATGACAGAGTTTTTTTTTTATTCAGATGTAAACATTTGACTATTTCATCCTTGCATGCAAAGATGAATAATTTCTGCAGTGTTCTATTTCTGCAGTTTTCACCCAGGATTAGTACAGATTTGTACATCTCACACTGTTTCAGGAAATTGTTCTGTGCACAAGCAATTTTATCCAACTATCTATCTTGTATGAAATTTGTGGGGATGGGTATTGTAAAAAAAAGTTTTCATGCAAAAAATCATTCTCTGTTTCCAAAAACGTATGTGGTTTTGTGCAAAGTACCCACATTTTGCACAAACAAACAAACAAAGTGTGTTTCTTAATGGGAATTTGTGGAAAATTTTATACAAAAATACCCAAGCTTATTTCTGTGCACCATAATTTTCTGAAGCACTTCAGGATGTGTGACTATAGGATGAAAACTGCATGAATTTTTTGTTCCTGCATTATTCTTCGTTACTGACTTCTATGACTTCCAGCAAACCTAGCTGTGGCAAGGAATTTGCCTTCCATCCCTAATCCAACAATCAGTGTTGAAGACAAACTGAACTGCTGATCGAGTCAGCTTTAGTAGATAGAATGGGAAAATGCACAATTGTTTTTCTTTGCTTTGGGCAACAAATGACAGCCCTGTCCTAAAAGTTGAACAGAGTCCAATGGAGCTTACTTCCAGGTGTGTATTGTGTCACAGCCTAGAACATGGGACAATGCTATAAATGTTTAATCAGAAGTAATTCCCTTTGAATGTGAAACACTCATACTCCAATGCAGAGGTATAGAGAATTAATAGCAAATGTCCAACTCTGGAATGAGGAGACTTTTTCTTCCTTGGTTGGAATGTGTGCAGTAATCCTTGCATACATAGGCTGCCATTCCTCATTTCAGTAATGGGGTGGCGTGGGGGTGAAATTCCATTGCTAGCAAAAGTGATCTAATTTTAAAGGTTTCAGGAAGACAAAAGGTAGCCCTTATCCAATACACTTGTTCGTGTGACACTTGGATTCAGCTGTTGTCTGTAGCTGGACTAATTTTGTTTGTGTCCATATATTGCAGTTATTGTTGTGCTATACTACCAGGGATAGTGAGAGGTGCTTTGTGGATTTCCTCCTTCCCATGCAAAAATAACTTGTCTACCTTTGGATACTATGGCACCTTGACAGTCTAATGTGGGTCAGGCAGCAAAAAATCATGGACAGGCCCCAGTTACCCTCTCTGACACATCAGAAAATGCAGAAACTTGTATTCATTAGATTTCACTGAGAAGTCTTTCTCTGTAATATGTCCAGGAAGGGAACAATTTAGAAATGTGTGGCATCTTAAATAGCAGCCAGTTGACAATAAGCCAGCAGAAAGAACATCTGACCACCTCATTTCACCCACCACCCATTTAAGTAACCGCTACTCTGCCCTCAGCCTCCTTCTCCTGGAGTTGTCAGCACATTTACAGCTAACTATGAGCATAAACACAGATACCAGCTGTCTTTTTTAATCTAGTTGCAATATGAAAATGCTAACAGATATCTGACACTTTGGCACTGATCTCCTACATACTTTTCTCCTTAATATACTCCTCTTTGCCTAGGGAGAAGTTAAGCAACTGTACATCAATAATTCAGGAATATCAAGATCACTTTTGCAACAACTTTTTTTAAATGATGTTTTTTTGCTGTGGAGGGCTGAACTTTTCAAAGTCCTTGGACCATTTTGGGCAACATGGTTCAGGAAAAATACTGGATGGTAATAAGATCAGTGTGGATCAAAATACACAATTTTATTACAGTTGTAAAGAATACTGAGAAGTGACCTAGTCCTCAAACAGAAGGTCTCTTGGAACATTGAGATACTCCATTAAGAAAATGGTTAAGCACTGTGACTTTTTCCATATTTGGGAACTTTGGGGCTAAAACACTTGTTTGTGGGGGGAAATGCCTCTTTTTTTTTTCTTTTTTTTTGAAACTGTGTTTTTCCACAGAAAACAGTAGCTTTTGCACAAAGGCTAGAAGTCTTTGTACAAAAATATTGAGGATTTGTTAAAAAATGTATAAGTGAATTTTTCCCAGAAATGTTCAGAAATTAAGAAAAATTATTAGAATGTACACATACAAAAACTTTCTTATGAAATTCTTTGTGCTTGAATGAAGAATAAAAGAAAAGTAAGTTTTACATTCCTAGATTTGATGATGAACCGTATTTTAAGATATCTAAGAGTCGGTCTGTTTGTTTGTTTCCCCATAGCAACCTGCTTGCACTCTAGCAACTACTGTGGAATCTCACATCCAGGTTTTATCTGTGACTGAAAAACAGTTGGTCCAGATGAGACAAGGAGCCTTATGTCTGACCATGCCCAGTTTATTATGTTAAGTTTTTGTGGTTCCTGCTCTCATTGTTTTTGCCATTCTGCAAAATGTTCTTTTTGGGGCTTTTTTTTTTTAAACCATGTCATACTGAGTTTACTTCCAGCCCCCCCCCCAAGCCTGACTTCTACCCTTGAAAAGGAGCAGGAAATTCCCCAGCATTCACTAATTCTCTCTTGCTGCCACCACCCACTGAATTCTGAATATCTGAGCAGTACAGTGGGACTCTGCTCAGTGGATTGACAATCTCTAGGCTTAAGGACCTTTCCCTTCCCTCCTCCTGAGTGAGAGAAGTCCTATCTAAGCGTATGCCAAAGAATGGCATGGGAATGGAGAGGAAATAGAGGTTTTACAGAAAAGCATTTATTTTAAGGCATGCAAGTAAACAAGACAATACTACACATGAGAGGCTTCCCCCTCCCAGGTACGCTTAAGTTACAAGTAGTTATAAAAAAAAGATACATTCTTTAAGATCAGCCAATCTCCAAAATAATAAAAAGCCCTAACGCGACTAACTACCTTATTCTAGTTACTCACATTTGGGTTCACAGGCTTGGATGGTGTAAGAGAGGAATGAGGCCAGGAGGCGAGGCCTAGGGCCTGCAGCCTACTACTGGCACAGATCCCATCTCCAGGAGGTTCCTTTGTTGTCTCTCTCCACATGGCCTCTCAAGGATTTTTATAACTTCTCCTTCGAAGCATCTCAAAGCATTTCAAAGATGCTCACCTCTTTCCCCTTGATTGGGCAATCCCCCCCCCACCCGTGACCTGTGAGGCTGACCCACAATAAAAATGTAACCTAATCCCAAAATCTCATTAACCCTTGGTTTACCTGAAGAGGGAAGTATCCCCCTTCAGCCAAGTCTAGATAATGGGAAGCCCCATTATCACAAACCAATGAGACATTGTTGTTGTTGTTGTTATTTTATTTGTATCCCGCCTCTCCATATGGATCGAGGCGGCGAACAACTTACAAATAGCATGTATTTTGAAACATTTCTATACATGCCCCCAACAAGCTGGGTACACATTTTACCGACCTGCGAAAGGATGGAAGGCTGAGGCAACCTTGGAGCCCGGCAGGATCGAACTCGCAACCTTGTGGCTTGCAGTACTGGCATTTAACCACTGTTTTAATCTGCTGTCAATATTGTGTTATGTTATATGTTTGTTACTCTTGTTATCTGACTTTGCTGTCATATTTAACTGAATGAATTGCCATGAGTGATGCAAACACCCTGAAAATGAACAGTATGCTTATTAAAGATAAAATATTTAGATTAACTATCTGAAGGAAACTATTAGACCAGTAGAACATCCCTGTAGTAGTCAGTATAAAGGCTTAAGTAAAAGATCCAGAGTTTTATGCCTGAACTCCAGTCAGAAAGCTCTGGCAGAAAGGACAGGGAGGTGATCTTTCCCAGTTTTGCACTTCAGTCCAGTCACCTCTTGAAGTGTTCCAAGGCTTCCTTGACGTTCTTGAGACATTTTTCTGCAGCACCTAGGGCAAATCACGTCTGAATCAAAAACTTTCTGCTGTTGGAAGGAGCACCTCCACTCAAAAAAGGAATTAGTAGGATTCAACATAAGGTTTCCAAAGCCTTTTCCTGAGCCAAGAACTATGTGTGAGAAATGGAGTCAGTGTAGTTGTGCTGATCGGTGGCAGACCAAAAGGTAGGGTGGAGAATGTGCTCCACCCCAGATGCAAAACATGGGGGGCTGCAATGGCACTGGAGAAGCAGCAGACACTCACAACCCTCCTCAAGCTGATCTTCTCCCTTCCCTTCCCTTCCCTTCCTTCCCTTCCTTGCCCTTGCCCTTGGAATTTCTCTGAGTAAGGCAGAAAAGAAGGGGAAGACTGGAGGTAAGATTGTTAGCAGAAAAAGAGTACAGACAAAATGGGCAGTGTTTCCCATCTTTTTCCCTGCTCTGTACTCCGCAGGGCAGTTTAGAGACACAGTGCCCTGGACAGTATAATTCACAGAGGGTATTGCCTGCTTAAATGTCCAAGCTAAAGAAATTCTCTTTGTCTTTCTGTATTTGCTTAACTAAAGTTCTCCATTTTGAATTCTAGTCAACTTTGAGATTTGTTCCTGTTGTTAGCCCCGTGTCCTACTTAAAATTATACTGCCATTATTTGGTAAAGCTCAATGCCTAGCATGGATTCCCACCACTTTCTGTAATAATATTCTTCATACCCCACTGCTGAGCGAATGCATGTGTGATACAGGGTTCATTGTTGATTGCTAACCTGAAGTTACTGTATTATCAACCATGTATCAGAATTTTAGTCCTGGGAAAGCAAATATTCTTGCACATGCGCTGTATGCTTTATGAGATCACTGTCATCCCAAACCTATTTAACCCTTCCCTTCTTTCAATAAACCATTCTTCCTCTCCTCATATAGTTTGGACTGCTTTCTTATGTTGGGGGGGAAGTCCCTTTGTCCAAAGTTGGAGATCTTTCCAAGTTGATTCACAGCTCACCTGCAATTGTGTAGACTACCCAAGATAGTCTGTGCAAACCTAATATTTTAGGTCTGGTCTTGTGTGTTTTTTCTAACAGTTTTCAGGATTGGTTCCCTGACAGTTTTCCCTAACAGTCTTCAGGGCTGGTGCCCTAACATTTTTTCCAGAGTTTATCTGCCAACAAGGTGATGATAGGTGCCACTTCGTTTTTTAAATGAAACTGTGGATCTTCAAATAAGTAGTTCTGCTAAAAAAACGGAGGGAAAGGGGAAAAAGGGAATCTAACAGTCCCTTTAACTTATTTATATTTTAGCACAAGCACTTGTGGACATCATTCCACTTCTTCCAATCTAGTTACTGAGGAAATGGATTGATATCCACAAAAGCTGATGCTGAAACATACGTCTAAATCTACTACAAGTTTAGTCTTAATTGGGCTATAGATTCCTTTCTCTCTTCCCTGCCTTTTCCTTTTCATTCATCCTCAAATTGAACTTATATTTTTCCTTATTCAGCATCTTTTCTTCTCTATAGAATGTTGAGTATAGTGGAGATTTCAAAGAATTGAGGGAGGCATTAACCAGAGCTCATATTATGGGGCTTGTGATTTCATGGGTTTATATATAAAAATGTTGCTTGGTTTATTGTGTGAGTTTGAAGTAAGTAGCTCCTGGGAGTGGAGAGAGAGTGAAGTGTTGAAGTGGTTGGTTGTTGGAATGTCTAAAGAGATTTGCAGTTGGGACAGTTGGTGAGTGGCAAAGTTTTCAGTCTGAGTGGTAGAAGAGTTTTTGCCATTTCTGCACTACACTATTAATAGTGCTATTATTCCACTTTCAACATCCTGTGAAATTCTGAGGTTTGTAGTTTAGGAGGCCAAAGAGCTCTCTGGCTGAAAATTCTAAAGGCCCCACCTTAAACTGCAAACCCCAAGATTCCATAGGATGCTGAAAGTGAAATAATAGCACTATAACTGTGTAGCGCAGAAATGGCCTGAGAACAGTATAGTGGCAGGGGAGAAAAGTGTTTGAGTAAAACTAGGGTTGGAATGAGAGGAGGGAGTTTGAGTTGTGCAGTTGGTAAGGATCTGATTTAGCTTGAGAGGAGAAAGTGTGAAGTTTCAAAACTTATATGTAAATAATCTACTCCTTTATATTTAATTTTTGTAAATAAAATTTTGTTTTTGCTTTTTGGCCTCTGGCATTGCTACCATTGTGACAGCTGGCTCTCGGAGAAAGGACCATTTCGACATTACACTGTTATAGTGCTATTATTCCACTTTCCACATCCTGTGGAATTCTGGAGTTTGTAGTTTACAGAGGCCAAAGAGCTCTCTAGCTGAGAATTTTAAAGGTCCCTCACTAAACTGCAAACCCCAGGATTCCATAAGAGGTTGAGAGTGGAATAATAGAATCATAGAATCATAGAATCATAGAAATCTAGAGTTGGAAGAGACCACACAGGCCATCCAGTCCAACCTCCTGCCATGCAGGAACACCCTCAAAGCAATCCCGACAGATGGCCATCAAGCCTCTGCTTAAAAACCTCCAAGGAAGGAGACTCCACTACATTCCGAGGCAGCAGATTCCACTGCCGGACAGCCCTGACTGTCAGGAAGTTCTTCCTGAGGTTCAGGTGGAATCTCCTTTCCTGCAGCTTGAATCCATTGCTCCTTGTCCTGGTCTCTGGAGCAGCAGAAAACAAGCCCTCTCCTTCCTCTACGTGGCATCCCTTCAAATATTTAAACATGGCTATCATGTCCCCTCTTAATCTTCTCTTCTGCAGACTAAACATACCCAGCTCTCTAAATCTATCCTCATAGGGCATGGCTTCCAGGCCTCTCACCATTTGGTCGCCCTCCTCTGGACTTGCTCCAGCTTGTCAATATCCTTCTTGAATTGGGGTGCCCAGAACTGGACACAGGATTCAAGATGGGGTCTAACCAAAGCAGAGTAGAGTGGTACCAGTACCTCCCTCGATCTAGACACCATACTCCTATTGATGTAGCTGAGAACTGCATTGGCTTTCTTGGCTGCCACATCACACTGCTGACTCATGTTTAGCTTGTGGTCTATGAAGACTCCTAGATCCCTTTCACACGTACTGCTATCCAGCCACGTGTCCCCCATCCTATATTTCTGTATTCCATTTTTTCTACCTAAGTGTAGGACCTTAACACTTCTCTCTGTTGAATTTCATTTTGTTAGCCTCGGCCCAGCTCTCCAATCTATCCAGGTCATTTTGAATTTTGATCCTGTCCTCTGGCGTATTAGCAACCCCTCCCAATTTGGTATCATCTGCAAATTTGATGAGCATGCCCTCTATTCCTTCATCCAAGTCACTGATAAAAATGTTGAACAGCACTGGGCCCAGGACAGAACCCTGTGGCACCCCACTAGTCACTTCTCTCCAGGATAAAAAGCAGGTATTCATGATCACCCTTTGGGTTCGGCCGGTCAACCAATTACAAATCCAACTAACAGTAGCCCTGTCCAGCCCACATTTTCCTAGCTTCTTTGCAAGAATGTCATGGGGAACTTTGTCGAAGGCCTTACTGAAATTGAGGTATGCTACATCCACAGCATTCCCTTCATCTATTAAGCTAGTAACTCTATCATAAAAAGAGATAAGATTAGTCTGGCATGACTTATTTTTGAGAAATCCATGTTGACTTCTTGTGATTACTGCGTTGCTTTCTAAATGATTAGAAACTGACTGCTTAATGATCTGCTCCAGGATCTTTCCGGGTACTGATGTCAGGCTGACTGGGCGATAATTATTTGGGTCCTCTTTTTTCCCTTCTTGAAGATGGGGATAACATTTGCTCTCTTCCAGTCTGCTGGAACTTCTCCTGTCCTCCAAGATTTCTCAAAGATTATAGCAAGCGGTTCCAAAATGACCTCTGCCAGCTCTTTTAATATCCTAGGATGCAATTCATCTGGCCCTGGAGACTTGAATTCATCCAATGTGACCAGGTATTCCTGTACCACCTCTCTACCTATTATGTACCTCATTTCTCCTGCTTCCTCCCCTGCTCCCCAACCGCCAGGTTGAGTGCTTGTATCCTTCTGGGAAAAAACTGATGCAAAGAAGGTGTTAAGTAGTTCTGCCTTTTCTCTTCCCCATGTGAGTAATTCGCCATCTTCTCTGCGTAGCAACCCTACTGTCTCCTTCTTTTTCCTTTTGCTGCGGACATATTTAAAAAAGCCCTTTTTTATTGTTTTTAATGTCTCTGGCCAGCCTAAGTTCATTCTGTGCTTTAGCCTTTCTGACCTCCTCCCTACATCTCCTGGCAACTTGCTTAAATTCTTCTTTGGTGGTTTCCCCCTTCTTCCATTTCCTATACATGTTTCTCTTAACACTCAGCTCAGCTGAGAGTTCTTTAGTCAACCATTCTGGTTTCTTCAGATGCCTTCCATTATTCCTCCTTATTGGCACAGTTTTAGACTGTGCCTTCAGTATCTCCTTTTTAAGGAATTCCCATGCCTCCTGAACTCCTTTCCCTTTCAGTATTCCTGAACACGGAATTCCAGCCAGCAGCTCCCTAAGTTTACAGAAGTCTGCTTTTTTAAAATCTAAGATGAGTATCTGGCTACACTTATCTTCTCCTTCCCACTGAATGCCAAAATCCAACAGGGCATGGTCACTCCCTCCTAAAGATCCAACCACTTCTACCTCATTAACAAGGTCATCCCTGTTGGTCAGGATCAGATCTAGAATATTTGATCCCCTTGTGACCTTTTCCACCTTCTGGACCATGAAGTTGTCTTCAAGACAAGCAAGAAACTTGCTGGACCTTGCTGTCTTGGCAGAGTTTGACTGCCAGCATATATCTGGGTAATTGAAATCTCCTATTATTACTGTATCTCTCCTCTTCGAATGTGCAGTCATTTGGTTGAGCATCATGCAAGTCCTCATCCTGGGTTGGAGGTCTGTAGTAAACCCCCACCAGAATATCCCTATTGTTTCTCGCTGCCTTAATTCTTACCCAAATGCTCTCGTTCTGGCTTTCTGGATTTAAGTCCTGGATCTCTTCACAGGTGAAAACATCCTTGACATACAAGGCTACTCCTCCTCCTTTCTTGTTTGGTCTATTTTTACAGAATAGGCTATACCCCTCTATTCCTATATTCCAATCATGAGACTCATCCCAACAGGTCTCAGTGATGCCTATCAAATCGTATTTATTTTGTTGTACTAGGAGTACAAGTTCATCCTGCTTGTTTCCCATACTCCTTGCATTAGTGTAGAGACACTTAAGTCCCCGGGCCCTTCCTGCAAGTCCTGTACTATTGTTTCTACTCCTCCCACCATTGGCCGCTTGTACTACTTGTCCAGTATCATTTGGGTCTTTTTCCCCTGTGCTCTCCGAGTCCTTGCCCTGAATAATATTGTCTCCCTCCCCAGTGAAACTTAGTTTAAAGACCTCTTAATCCTCCTTGCGAGACTGTTCGCAAAAACATTCCTGCCAAGTTTTGTGAGGTGCAGCCCATCCCTCGCCAGAAGCCCATGTTCATGGAAATTCAGGCCATGTTCCAATAGCACTACAACAGTGTAGTCCAGAAGGGACCATAGTATTTGTGGTGGCAGTATTGAAAGTGTAATTACGGTTTCCTCTGGGTATAAAAGTACTATAACACCTCTTATGAACCTTGAAGGCATTTAGACTGATGCCACAATTAGAGTCACAAAAGGGGTACAGGAAGAAGTCCTTCTATATGCCAGAAGTAGGGATCAGAGAAAGCCCTCACCCTGAGTGTGTGCAGGGAACACTGTAAGGTTTCACATTCGGTGGGAGAAGTGTAAAGATTCCCACATTTGGTTACCGCTCTTTCGTTTCTTATTTCAGCCTTTTCTCCCAAGTCCATATAACAAATCAATATTGTAGTAAAACTGACTAGATCAAATGCAACCTTTCAAGTCTAACCAATTTGATCTCTACGGACATTTAAAAGAAATAATAGAGAAGACATTGTGAAGCAATGGTGAAGGAAGAAGCTTTGCTTTCATTTTGTCCCCTCCTTTTTAAAAGAATTGTATTATGTGTATGTGTCTGCAGATCTCCTGTTGATGGGGAGCCCATGAGTTTCATAGGGCTTTCTTAGGCAAGGAATATTCAGAGGTGGTCTTTTTGCCAAGATTGGTTCGGCGAGGGTTTGCCTTTGCCTTCCTCTGAGGCTGAGAGAGTATGACTTGTCCAAGGTCACCCAGTGGGTTTCCATGGCTGAGCAGAGATTCAAACCCTGGTCTCCAGAGTCATACTCCATCACTCAAACCACTATACCACACTGGCTTTCCATAAAACCACATATGTGAAGACAATTTCATTTATGATCACTTGGATTTCTAGCATATTGTTAGCTTCTAGTATATTGTTAGTCAACCACCTTTCTATCTTCCTCCTGTAAAGACCCACCACTTTAAGAAATTGTGCTAAAATGGAGCTGTAAAGCTTTTATTATTGAGAAATGTGCATCCCTTTTAGAACTGGAGGATTTGCATGATGGTGAGTGGTTTAAGATTATTTCCCCAGGCATCCTCAATAAGACACTTATTTCCAGCATTCAGTGATACTTTAGAGGGATGCTCCATAATGTTCATATGCAATGCTGTAGGTGGAAAGAGGAAATAAATTTCTTCCTGATCCCCTCAGGCACTTAGTTTATGCCCAGAAGCATGAGATTCGATTGCCCTTATTATCTCAGTGAGTGTAGCTACAATAGTAACTAGCAGGGATAAAAATTATCCACCATTGTTGAGATTTATTGTATGACTATGGGAGCCTTCTAGAGGTGGAGGAGGGAAGAATATAGAGCAATTGTCATTGTTCATACAGATCAACTTGCCTTCAGATGTTTTTCCTAGAATAGCCCTTGGCCTATTCTACCTTGTGACAGCTTAGACTGTTCAAACTTTCCTCCTTAGTCATTCTGAAGTGAACGTCTCACACTTGATGAGCCTTTTTCTTCCATTTCTCATCACTCCCTGGGGACCAGAACCCTGTTACACTGTGTGCTTTGTACTCAAGGGTAATTCAGGCTGTCCTCTTTCAGATGCATCTGCCATTTCACTTCCAAGGTGACAGATAGGTAGCACAGTGCCAGTTGCTCGAGGGACTGATAAGAGAGAGAAGAAGCTAGCTATTCCTTGGCCAGTCAATTATAACTTCTCAGCACTCACTAATATGGCCATACTTTAGTCTAGCAAGCTTCTCTGATTGTTGCCGTCTGGCTTCCCTCATTGTGAAGCTACTATCTAGACAAAACACTGGCATACAGTACATATACTCTACAGGATCCAACCCTTTTGGTTCTGGTTTGGATATTGGCTTACATCCAGAGAAGGCCTACCAATAGTCTCATGCAATAGTAGTTGTTGATGTCAGTATCCACTGGGGCTGGTATGATAGAGAATATGGTCCTCTTAGGAAGAGCCAGCTATAACTACATCTACTGCAAAAGTGAGTGTTTGTTAACGGGCACAAAGAGGCTAGAGAAGTGTACCACTCTGTTGAAAATAGTGACCGTCACAGTCTGCAAGCCATGCTACTGAATTTCTAAAGAGGTAACCAACTGGCTGTTGTTGAACAAATAATATTGGCCAGATCTATCAACAAGATGAAGTTAATGAGCAGTGTCAAGGATGGTTTAAAAAGCTGGAATCATCTTCCTTTTCAAAGCTAAAGGGATACAAATAGAAACAAAGGCCCTTTCCGCACACAGTTATTAAGGCGGGCTAATGTGTCTTGCTACAGAGGTCTTCTGCATTCTGGAGTGGACTAGGTTTGGTTTATTTACCTTCGTTCCACATGTAATTCTGACTAAATGCACCCCCATATGGTGGTAAAGCGCACGATTTGAAAACCGGAAGAAATCGGTTTTCCAATTTTCCAGATCGATCTGATTCATACTTTCACAGTGGTGCAGACACGTACATTCATACCAATGCATATTGGTGGTCAGGGGAGGGCTCATGGGAGGGGCCAGGGGATAGTATGGACTTTCGCACATATGCACGTACGCACGTATGCAATGATATACTAAACCATGCCAAAAAAAAGGGGGGGCAATCACAGCTGATAGAGTGGGGTGAGGGAAGTAGCAGGAGTGGCCATGGCGGAGGCAGTGTGGATTCATGAACTCACACTCCTCCAAATCAGAATGGAACATATGCAGTAGCTGTGCGGAAGGAAATGAGGGAAAGTCCACCTTGTTTTGAGCCCAGAAAATCTGGTAAGAAACAGCACGAACCAATTCACCAGCTTCATGTGGAAAGGGCCAAAGTTTGGTACAATAAATATAATTTGACAATAAGGAGAAGAGGACAGAATTTACTGGTCAAAACATTTATAATATTTTACATCTGAAGCACAGAACCTGAAGCCATGGGATTGATTGTCAGCTGAATGATTTCAAATATGTGAAAGAGTTTCAGAAGATTACAGAAGATTTCAGCAAATTCTCTGCACTTACCATCATGGTGGAAGATGTTAGGAAGAGACCATACTTGAACTGCTTTTTTCAAGGAGCTTGTTTGAAGAATTTCAAAAGTAAAAATGAAGTCAGATAGAGATGGTACTGTAGGTATTAGTAATTGTAAGACAGAGATTCATGGAGGAATTTGGAAATTCACCATAGAAGAATTAAGCTTGGAAGTTTTGGGCTGATGGACCTGTGATTTATTTGAGAAAAAATGGTTAATATTACAATGAATAAACATTTAAAATGCATCCATCTGTTGTTGCTACCACCAACAATCCATGCATAATCAATACAGAGTGGGTGGGTGCAAGGATAGAAGTAGGCTTATGCCAACCAGATCAACCCTTCAATATTATTATGTTTATAATTCCACCCTGACATTCATGTGCACTTCGTGAAGAAAGATCTATAGCTCCACACTTACAGGCTTGTACCTGACTTGGAGCTTGGTGATACATGCACATGGTTCTCGGGGCCTGGATTAAGCAGTCTGCTTCCTCTTCTGTTTGTTGAACGTGTGTTTGTGTGTACCTATCAGTTTGCATGTATGAACATATACCTAGAAGAAGCAGTTTTGCCAAGAAAGAATCAATTTGGTGACTATATTGGGAAGTCCTGCCCAACACACCTTTTGGCATTCTCTAAGAAAGTCAATATGCATGTGAAGTTCATATATCTGCCTGGATTTACACAGAGCTTTGGACACAATTTTTCACCAAAGACTAAAAAATAAATTTAGAAGCATGGGAAAGGTTCTGATTCTACTTTGTGGAATGGTATGGGTAGGAAGGGAAGTAGCCAACATGCCTACAATACATCACTATAGTGGTTAGACAGCATTTTAACTTTCATGGCTTCACCTTCCAGGATCCTGGGATTTGTACTTTGGTGAAATATAAGCATTCACTGCTAGAGAGCTCAAGTGTGCTTTTCTGAATTATGGCAGTAAAACACTCTAGCAGAAAGGAGAGGCAGGAGAGAGGGCATGGTATTAAAGTCTAGATAGTAAACTTCCTCAAATGCAGAGGAGAATGGAAACTCCATCTAGGGAGAGAATGTGTCTGAAGGGACACCACTTGAGTTTTCTCTAATCTCCTCTGATGTCTGACTGAAGACTCTAGAATGAAAGCACGGCAGAATACCTCAAGATTGTCCATTGCCTGCAAATCATGATCCTGCAAGCTACTGATGTAAGTACAAATGGGCATGGGTCAGCTTCCAGGAGGATTCTTTTAGAAATACAGTAAGACTCAGATGCCTCATATAGGACAGCATAGAGCATCTTTGCTGATCTCAAGCACTCCATCATTTATTTCAAGATATGGGCCCGAGAGACCAAGGAATGCTATTGGTGCATGGTTATTATGGCCATTTCCACCCTACACTATAATAATAATAGTGCTATTATTCCACTTTCAATATCCTGTGGAATTCTGGGGTTTGGGGTTTACTGAGGCCAAAGAGCTCTCTGGCTGAGAATTCTAAATTTCCTTCCCTACTGCAAACCCCAGCATTCCATAGGATGATGAAAGTGGAATAATAGCACTAATACAATGTTGTGAGGAAATGGCCTATGTTAGCTTGAACAATTTGTGACACTGCAGATGTAATCCAGAAACATCATTTCTGATCTCAGGGAATATCTGTTAAAATGTAAACCTTAGCTTCCAATTTCCTGTCTTTGTGGATCTTGAGTCAGCATAGACAACCTTAAACCTAGTCTTAAATTAACAGATTTTTATATTTAATTATTGAAATCCATGAACTTTGAATGTGTCAGTCTTCAACACTTCTTTATCTTACTGTATCTGTAGCCGTTCCCAAGAGATTGGTTTGACATTTTTCACATTCATCAAGTAGATAGTCATGCCAGTCTTTAGGCGATTGCCTCAGCAGTTGTCTTTTTTGTGTAAGATATAATTCTGAGCCATATAACATGAATCCTTTTGGAAGAGGCAGGTGCTTGTGAGATGCTCAGAACAAAATAATCTGAGTGTCATATAAATATCAGGATTAGTTTTAATCCTTGTCTTAACAGAGTCCTTTTCCCTTTTGTGAATGTTGCATATGTTTTAGTAATGGTTCTAGCAAGGCCACATTTTCCCGCTTTTCTGAAGAAGTGGTTATAAACAAAGACACTAAGAAGAGGCAAGTATTCTGCATGGCTGTTGAAAGAGCTGTTTGAAATCCAAAATGCTCTGAAATATATATGAATGGGGCTTTGCTCATTGCTCTGTAGCCATGAGCATTCCTTTGTTCCCTGCACTCACCAGTCCCCAAGTGTTCATAAAGTAATCTGTTAATGTCACAATGACACTCTTATAATTGTAATAATGGTTGGGTTTGTGTGTGTTTTCACACACCCCTATCTTAAAAAACTCAAATCTTCTATCTTCAATGTGAAAATCAATCTCACTCATTATTAGATATTCTTCTTGCTATCAGTATCAGTAAATTATTAAGTAGCTGGCCTAGCTTTGTTTTAAAAACCAGTCTCTTATGAAGCTCAGCAGTATATTTACCATGAATACTGAATTGCCTCAGGGTCTCAAAGGGCACATCAATGAGACCTATTTTGTACCTTAAGCAAAATGCTTGAATAATTATCAGCAGGAATTTTTGATAATATTGTGGATTCCTTTATAAAGGCTGTGGGAGGGGGGAAAGAAAATCAAGAGCACTAAGATATTATTAAGGTGTAGGGATTTAAATACATGATTAATTAAGTAGCTCTGCAGGTTCTTTTCCCTCCTTTGTTTCAGTTTCTTTCTGGAGAATTAGGATGCATTAGGAATATCTCTCTGCTTCTTTCTGAAACAAAACCTTTAGCTCTCAAATCTAAAGCACATGAAGGAGAATTTATATTAGCTTCCTTAGAGCAAGAAAGAGCTGATTTCACAGCTGAAAACAACCAGTCACCCTTCTTATGCCTCCAGCCACTAGAGGGCCCGGTCTTCACACTCAGCTCTTTTCAGAGTACTTATGAAGTTCTCTTCTTTATATCTGCAACCCCAAGAGTGTTTCTAGCAATTCAGACTAAGGAGTACTATAGAAGTGAGAGATCAACAAAAATACACTGGAACAACTAAGTGTATGCAGTGCTATTTGGGGCACAACTATTTTCATTGACTCAGCTTGACTTATCAGTGAGTTGTTAAGTCAGAACACATGGATCTATGCAGTATGGAATGTCAGAGATAATATTTCTATGCTCAATAATGACACATTTGCTAGCATTCTATTCAGGACTGGTTTGCTACTTGATATTGCTTGTCATCTCTTCTTGCACTTGCTATAATTCATGCAAACAGCTAAAAAGTCTGCAAGTTCATACAGGGCTATGCTGAAGATCAAAAGATAATAAGAAAAAAACCATGCAAAATCTATACATCATGCAGGAAACATTACAAGTGTGAAATTTTGTGTTTTCATTTTTCTACAAATTCATAAGGAATCACAAGAAACATACTTTTGCCTTAAGAAAGTTAAAGCCCTTTATTCATACAGCAGCTGAGTAATTATGAAAATTGTGTTGTTGTTTCAAGTTCAAGTTGTTTCCAACTAATGGCAGCCCTAAGACAAACATATTACTGGGTTTTATGGGGCTGAGAGTGTGTTCCATGCCCAAAGTCATCCAGTGGGTTTCTATGACTGACTAGGGAATCGAATTCTAGTCTCCAGGGTCATAATCCAATGCTCAAACCACTCTGGCTCTCAGTTATGAAAAGATCTATGTACAATTAGGAAAAAGTTCCCATTCTGCAAGGGGAAAAACGCTAACCCTACTCCACTTATACTGTGCATCCATTATAGACTCTCTGTCAACTCTTTAGATCTTTGTCCATTTGCTCTTGAATCAGAGCATCAACAGCTTTTGGACACTCTCTGCCCAGAGCTTGGAAAACTTACTCCTTAGAAGTACAGCTCCTAGAATCCATTAGTAAGCGTGGTGCTGATGCCTATCAGCTGGGGAATACTACCAGTAACATTATTTTCTCAGGGCTGGCATAATATTTATTAAACATTATGGCAAACATGAGAAAATAATTACAGATTTCAGATCCCTTGATCATTAGATAACACTCCTTCGAAACTGTATTTCTGCAATGTACTTCACACTAACGATGAGTTTAGGAAATAGATGATAGTTGCGTCCATTTTTCAACTCCCTGTTCTATTGCAAATGAGCTACTCATGGCTCCCACAAGTTTTTGATCTCTGGGTGTTCTTTGTACTTACAGATTTCTCTTTCAGAGGGATGTACAACTCCAGACTACCCACACAAAGAAATGGACTTAGCATTATATAAAAAGATTTTGAGACCCTTTGAAGTAAACTGTGCTGCCTGGTGGTATTAAAACAATAGGGTAACCTGTGTAAAACTTTATGCCTTCCCCCAATAATTGGATAGACTGAGGGGACAAGCAGATCATTAGCTCTGTAGGGAGCTTCTGGTACTACATCTAATGATTTTGTTGATCAGGAGAACTGCAAAGCAGAGGTACACAGCTCCTTAATGTCACTTTCGAGCCTTAATGGACTTGTCTACTTCAGAAGAAAATCCAGGTTGTTTTCCCCATAAGAGCTGCCTCATTGGCTTCCATCAGAGGGCAATTGGAATAATGATGCTATATAATGAGCACATTACACATTTTAGCAAAGAACAGTTCAAGCCAGAAATCTGGATTCAAATACTGAAAGAGAGTGTCCAAAATTTGTGCATTTCCTGTAATGTAACCTCCAGCTTGCATCCTGCAGGCCAAAGGGATTTCTGTTGACAATGTCTTTTTAGCATAGGAGGTTGAAGTGGTGAAAAGACCGTCTTTGAAATAATTTTGACATAGACCTAGCCTTTTAGCATCCAGATTGGTGAATGCATAGATGGCTAAAATAGGGTTGCCAGACATCATATTTTGCATGGGATGTCCTATGTTTCATGTCCTGAAGTCTGGCCCTGTACATAGGTGATACAGGGTCCCATATCAACCTCATGGAGGTGATGCTGAAAGCCCTACTCTCACCAAACTGATCCCCCCCCGCATTTGATATGCAACAGCTGTCCTAATGCCAAGATTCTATATGATGGGATCATGGCTGGCATCTGTCTATCTCTCTTCCTTTCCAGCCAGACTAGGAACACCAGACAGAGTCTGTTCTTGTGATAGCAGGCTAGCCATCATAAGGTTTTCATGGATTTGTGTTTCTGTGAGATTTGAGAGGCCATCTTTTTATTAGATTAGAGACAGCCTTATATAGGTCTGCCTCATGTGTTCATAGAATCATAGAGCTGGTAGAGACCACAAGGGCCATTGAGTCCAACCCCAGCCATGCAGGAACACACCATTAAAGTATTCCCAACACATGGCCATCCAGCATCTGTTTAAAAACCTCAAAGAAGAAGGCTCCACCACATGCCAAGGCAGCGTATTCCACTGTCTAACTGCTCTTACCATCAGGAAATTCTTCCTAATGTTTAGATAGAATCTCTTTTTCTGAAGTTTGATGTCATTGCTCAATGTCCTAGTCTCTGGAGCAGCAGAAAACAAGCCTGTTCTATCCACCATGTTTCCAGCCAGTCATGCACTGGGTGGTAACTGCAACAACAATGTTTAGATTTTCAGTTACAATGACTGGCAATTGGCAGATTTGCTACAGGATATTGAAATGAAATCAATAACATCAGTTTTATTAGCCAGCTTTATATCAAATTACTATGCAAGCACAACATATTTTTATATATCATCTGTATTATACTGTATAAATTCCTTTAGGTAGGTGATCTGTAGAAAAAGAAACTACGCCTTATATTTATATTATATTTATTTGGGAATGGGATGGGTCCTGAAGTAGGTTAATACTGGTCAGTTTTATTAGGCAGATAGGTTTTTATCTAGACAGGTAAAATAGAGAGAGCACTGTACCTTACTTTGGAAAAATCAGTTTCATTGGGTAGATGATCTGTAGTTAGGCAGGTAACTCACATTGTATATTCATGTTATATTTATATGTATATGGGATGTCGAAAGGCAAGGCTGGTCCATTTCATTAGGCAGATAGATTTCCATTTAGGTGGGAAAAGGTATATAGATGGTCTATATTTAGGAAGATTTATATTTGCCTGGGATGGATCATGAACTGCAATGCACAAAATAGCAACTTGATTCTAAGTGCTGAGAAATAATTCCCTTACAAGGAAGCCCTACTAAAATCAACACAGAAGTATGCAGTAGCAGTACTCTGACTTCTTTGAAATCTATACTTTTGTGGTTTTGATCTTTATGTCAAAAAAAGGAAGCAAGTGATAGCACCAAGAGAACAACACTTTTGTGATGATGAACCTTAAAGACTAAATCAATTTAATTAGGCAGTTTTATTAGGCAAAGCCACTTAGGGATGGATAATGGACTGTAAATATAGGCAAGGTTCCACCAGGTGCGGAAAAATAAAATATTCATGCCCACAACATACACACATGTGTGGGCATTTGTTTGAATAGATCATGGAATGTAAGTATAGACAAGGTTCTATGAGGAGGGGAAACACAAAATAAAATACTTTTATTTGGAACTAACACAACCTTGTTACTTACTGTTGACGCCATGCCACGCTGTCATGCATCATAAATTTTGAATGTCCCTTATTGCTGTTTTCAAACCTTGTTGTTGTTGTTATGCACCTTCAAGTTCACTTTGATTTAGAGTGACCCGTTCATAAAGTTTTCATAGTAAGATTTGTTCAGAGGGGGTTCACCATAGCCTTCCACTGAGGCTCAGAGAAGATGATTTGCCCAAGGTTATTCCATGGGTTTCCGTGGCTGAGTGTGCCTTCAAATCATTTCTGACTTATGGCAACCTTAAAGTGAACTATCACAGGGTTTCTGGGGCTGAGTGTGTATGATACACTCAAGGTCATCCACAGGTTTCCATGGCTGAGCAGGGAATTTAACCATGGTTTCCAGGGTCATAGTCCAACACTCAAACATTTACACCATACTGGCTCTCGAAACCTGGTTACTCTAGCTTAAAATATAATTTGTAGTTGCATATTTTCAGTCTTTGTATCACTAGTTCTCAACTAACTCTCTCTCTCTCTCTCTCTTTTATCATAGACCTTTGTGAATCTGATGACAGCCCCGGACCTCTCCACAGCAAAATGCAGTCAAAAACAATTTTCAACATAACAGGAAGGAAATCAAAGAGGCCTTTTTCTTTTTCAGCTAGTTCACAGACACCCTGAAGCCCACAAGAACTCCTCTGCTTTAGATCCTTATTTTTATACTCATTGAAAAGCAAAGGAAAATGACAACAGTACCAAATCTGACTTTCATCAATTAATGTATCTGATGGGAAGTCAGCAAACAGCCCAGAAATGTGTTTGTACAATGAGGCTAATCCTTAGAGGAAGTAGGTCACTACACCTCCTTTGCTGTCAATGGAGCTAAATGCATACACACCAATCCACGAGTTTGCCCAAAATGTTATCAAATCTCTATGAATAATGGATACATTCATAAAGCTGAAAGTCTTTTCATAGATAACTCATGAACACAAACGGGATGAAAATTTGTAGGATAAATTATTCTTAGTGCAATTTGGCTGGCTTTAGTTTTCAGATATTATGTAAAGTGATTTTTAAATCATAGTTTACACAGCCTTTATAGCTAAATAAATGAGGAACAAATTATATGTAAATTGATGTAAATCACTCATCTATATACACAATATTTTCCATGTGAGCTATTTTTTATAATAATATTTTACTCTTTCTTGGCACTTTTCATCAGAGCAGCAGCAAATGAATTACAAACACTGACTAATTAATTTCTCACAGGATTATACTAGTGATGTCCATTCATGTTGCTTCATTCCCCAATGCCCTGCTCTGTTCAAAGTACAACTGAAGATGATCAGCATCATAATGGGAAAAGATTTCAGCAGGTAAAATTACATTCCTGGGAACAGGAAGATACCTTTTTGTCTGTTGCTTCTTTCCTTCAATTGTAGAGATTCAACCAAAGAATCAGACACCATTTACTTTGACCTTGTGAATAAACCAGTATTAAATGACAAAATGCCAGCCTATGACTGATTTTCTCTTGTATATCCCTGTGAACTGCACATAACTCATGTTCTCCTTCTGAAACTTGCGGCACACAAAGACACTCTGTGCATACAGGGTATGTCATTCATATTTAGTTTAAGGCAAGTGTCTCTCTGTAACACCCTGAGATCAAGATCACATGAGATGAGCCAATCACAAGGAAAGTACCCCAACAGTACCAACTGTGGTGGGGAGATGTAGTGCCCATTTGGAAAGGAAATTCCCACATGGCTTGACCTTCCCTGCTGGGTAGGATTAAAGATTCTGTGACTCTTCTTGGGCTAGTTAAGATAACTGGTTTCTCTTTAAAAAAAAAAAGTTCTGTTTTGTGGTATAAGGAATTTTAACTTGTTCTCTTTCTTAATTAAATTCCTTGTTGTTCATTCAGACTGAAATCATTCTCTCTCTCTCTCTCTCTCTCTCTTCAGTCTTAACTGTTTTGCACTCTCTGATAAGTTTCCAGACTGGCTCTGGGAGATTCCCTAAGATTCTGGTTAACTGCTGGTAGAGATATCAATTAAGAACATTCTTCTTTCTAGTCTATGTAAAGGTTTTACACTTAGATTTGAATTATTGTCATAAACCAGGGTAGACAGCTTTTAGAAGTCTAAGGGATGCATACACATCCTACCAAACTTCCCACACTATTCTGTTACCCCCACCTTTTTTTTAATGCCCTTTGTGCCATAATCTCATTATGTTTCCCCGCAAAAAAAGTGGTTTAAGGCCAAGCTGGACATTCTCCAAAACTGGAAGTGCCAGAAGTCACTTCAAGTTTGGCATGGTAGGAACCAACCTTGAGCCATACACAGCTCCAGAAGGTGAACTTAGCAAAATTTCCACCACCACCCACATACCCAGACAACCATTATAGTATAGTGGTTTGAGTGTAGAGCTAGGATATCAGAAGACTAGAGTTTAAATTCAGCCATGAAAAACCCATGGGGTGAGCTTAGGCAAGTGACATTCTTTCAGCTTTTGAGGAGGCAATGGCATATTTTATCTGAATAAATCTTCCTAACAAAAACTTATGACAGGATCATAATAAGTAAGAGTCACATTGAAGATACATAATGACAGCAACACAAACCACTAGCAGTTTTGGGATGTTATTGGACATTTTGGATTATGGAAATTTTGCTTCATTTGGAAATGCAGCAAAAAACATCTGGAGGCAGGCATGCAATATTCTCAATGGTTACAAAAATGATTTTTTTCAGGGGGATATAGGTGATTATTAAGCTATTGGATTATGTAGTTAATATCAGTCCAAATACAGATTTTGTTTTATGTTTATGAATCAGCATGGCCACTTTTTTTTTTGAGTTCATCGGCATGTTGAGTTGAATCAGCATGTTTTTTGAGTTCATTGATAAATGAATTCATTTTGTTTTTTAATTTGTTGTGGACTTAATTCCAGCACTACTGTTCTGATATATGCTACTATTCTAATGCTGTCACGATGCATGGCTCCTGCCATAAAGCTGGATGTGAATTAAAATTGCTAATGTGTATTAGAATAGATCCGGCAGCTAGCTTAGACATTGCTATAGTTGGGTAAAGTTCTACCCAGTTGCCAATTGTTAGTTGCAACTATGTATCTGGTTGCAGCTTGTTTGTCTATTCTAGTGCATCAAATGGTCAGTTGCTTTACTGTTCACTGCTACAAGGCATTTGGGTGAGGGGCAGAAGCTTGGAGAGGGGATGAAAATATGTAAAGGCATTTTGAGAACCAGGAATGCTCAAAGATAGGGAGGAAGAAACATTCTCCAGTCTCTTGGATGAAAGGTGTGTAAACAACTAAGAGTTTGGGAAAATGTTTAGTAAAGTGGGATGATGTGAGATTTATGATTCTCGCTCAGTCACAGCTTTGCATATCTAAATTTGCATGGAAAGGTATAAATCTGTAACCACCATGTATGCCTTTAGTCTCAGCAACTTCTCAAGAAGCGTGCTGTGTTGCTTGCCTTGCTACAAATAAACTCTGCTGTTCAACTCTGAGTGAAATTTGTGAAGTGTGGGTTATCCAGGGCATGACAAATGCATGCAATTTTAGTACAACCCAATATATCACTTATTTTTGAGTAAAACCACTGTCACGTATGAATTGCAAGAAAGTTCATAGAGCATACTTGTTAGAGTTTTTGAAACCAAACAGCAGACCTGTAGCGAAGCTTATTATCTCATTTCTGAAGAAAAACTATCCTCCCCTAAAGGAAGATGAATGCTCTGAAAGATCTTTAGAATGTTTTCTCATCTCACAGCCAAGCTGTACTTTCAGTTATGCCTGTAAAACTAGATCAGTGTGATTAGCTTAAGAGTCAGTGTCCATCATGAGTTAAAGCCTGTTAAACAAAGAAGGGGGAAAAGTGTAATTTTCAGCCTCTGGCTATGGCCTTAAAGTTGGCAAAGTACCTCATAAAGTGAGATTCGAAGGAAAGATGCCTTTGAGGGGGTACATCCAGAAACCAGAGCTGGCACTGATTCAAGCAGCAAGAAAAGAAGATTGCCTATAGAATCCAGATTGAATTTCTAGAGGAACTATTGCAGCTGGGGAAGTAAATTTCTTTTCCTGCTTTAATTAATTCCTTCTCCCTATCAAAAATGTACAGCATTGTCATCAGTTAAATTGACAGAGCATTTGCAAAGTTAAAAATGAATGTTAATACACACTGCAAAGAGTTTTAATAGACGGAGTTGTGCTTTTTCTTTCTTTTCTGCTGAATCAACTCCTCCTTCTCAAAGAAACCCCATTATAAAGTAAGTTAGTACTACAGGCAGAGATGTGTAATACTTGGTTAAAATTCAGCTCACAGAAACCACATATAGTATGATGTTTCTTCAAATTCCCAAAACTTAAGAAGAAATGGTATCGAAAATTGTTATGATGTAACTGTTTGAGACCTTTCAGGCAACTAAATTACCCTTGGTGTGAACTCTCTCACTGCATGACAGCCTAATGATCTATGACATCTTGTCAATCTATAAAGGATCCTTTTAAACCATACATGATTCAGGTATGTGTGGTAAAATAGCTGTGGATAATAGCTGAAAACTGTGTGAGCTGGGCTGTTAAAACTGATTGTAGAAAATTCTAAAATCTTCATAACAACTACATTGTTTCAGGTCAGGCCAGTGTTACTGTTTTTCTTATTCCAATATTATTGATATTTTTACTTATAGATGTAGGTGTCAAAAGTTAAACCAAATAGTATGTCCAAACACATCTATATGTCTGAAGAGAAGACACACACAAATAACCATATCTTCAGCTAGGAAAGCAACGCCTCACCATTATACCCCACATTTAACCACAAAGTTTCCCCAGGCATCTTACAATGAGTTAGTCTGACAGTTCTCTTCCTAAAGGCTTACAATCTAACTAATATGTGACACACAATGAAAAGGGGATAGTAGGGTGGGAATTAAATTTAGCAGTGCCTTGCTGCTTTCCTTTCCCTTCGTTACCTTAAGAGGTGGGGGACATTGGGGTTTACCCACATATGCTGTTTTCACCACAAAACAACCATTCGCAAATTTTGCGTGGAACAATTCCTGGACCAGTCCATAATTCTTCCTGTAAAAGCATGTTGTTCAATCATTTTTTAAAAATATTTTCAAATATTCTTTCTACTTTAAACCAGAAGTGAGCAATTGCCAGATTGTATTACTCTTCATGCCCCACAATTAGCTATTGGCTAGGACTCATAGGAGTTGCAATTGGTGCATATTTCAACCCTGATTTACAGAACCTATTGAGAGAATGTATGTAGGTTTAGCTCCTCCTATTTGCAGGAAAGATCAGGCAGAAGCAACCACTCAGTAAAAGTGAAGCAGAACAGGTCACAGACAACATTTTGTTTTATTGTGTTTTTGTTTATTTGTACGTTTTGGTTAAGAGGAGACTGAAAAAAATGAGAATAACCCTACTCTTCAGGCTGAGAGAATGCTAGCCACATGTCTAATATTAGATGCTTGGAAAGAGGTCTATTTAAAAGCTGTAGTTGTAATGATCACAATATTTTTGGTGTGCTGAAAAATGATGTTTTGTGGGATTCAATACAAAAGTGCTGACTGCTTTCAATGCATCCACAAATGCCAGGAAAAGACAAAATTAACATGAACCATGCTGATACAACACCCATTTAGGAGCATCTATTCTTTCATAAATGTCAATGTTATTTCACCTGCGCTTTCTGCCCCACTAGAAATGTGGTTGTGTCTCCAGAAAATGGCAGGATGATTTCTCAGCAGCTCAAAATATAAATAAACATGCATCAGGCTTCCTACACTAATATGGCATGGTTAACATATATATTTAAAATATACAGATCTTCTATCATAAAACACTCTTTGGATGTCAGATTTATTTCTTTTACGATACAAAACCAAAAAAAATGCATTGTTGATCTCAAACAGAGATTACCATTTATACCTGGCATATGTAAATCACATTGTTATGGAATGACATTACAGGACTGCACAGGAGTGCTTGCTTTAAACAACTGTCAATAGTTACAACTGTGGGAGTCCAGCAGTAAATGAGAATATAATGTGTTCTGAGCTACAGGGTTTAAAAAATTTACTGAATCTATTCCAGCTATTGAATTGTCATAAAAAACCCTGTGAGGCTGATAGTATTCTATCATATCAGCATGATCCAGCAAATTCACATGCATCTCTAACCCACTAGTGAGAGAACATTGACTGACATCTGTTATACACACACACACACACACACACTTAAGACAATAGCTTCCATCTCAGCGAGAACAGATTTCGATGCAGAACAATCTATAATGGTCTTCCAATCATATACAGTGGAGATGAAGAAAGAGTAACAGCAGCATCCAAGGGGAACAGAGAAGCTGTCTAGGACCGTTTCTTTTTCTTTTTCTTTTTCTCTCTCTCTTCCTTTTGGCAGTATGCAAACATAGGCAATAGCCAGCTGGATCTCAGCTTGCTTGCTCATTTATTTATTTAGAAGACTTAAGTTACCAAATATCCTCAAAAGCAGGTTACAAAGGATTATCTAGTGTAATAAAAAAAAAACAGTTGTGTCTTTCAGGTGGGAGGTAGGGTGTTTGACGTTAAAGCTTTTCCACAACACTCCAGTTTTCCTGGCTCTAGTGCTACTTTTTCTACAGGGAACGGGCCTATAGCTGAGGTAAACAGCCTTCATTTTATCCTTCACGAAAGAGAGGAATATTTGGCAACTCTAGGAGAGTGGACAATTCTACAAATTTTGCAGAGGGTGTTCTGGTTGTTACGAGCTAACTGAGCAGGCTATTTTTCTTTTCTTTCTTTTAAGAAGAGCAAAATTACCATCTGGACCAGCATGGTGTCATGGTCTGAGCATTGGATTATGATCCTGGAGACTAGGTTTAGTCATGGAAACCTGCTGGGTAAGTCAGAAATGACTTGAAGGGACACAACAATAACGACACTTGGCACAATGTCATTCTCAACGTCATTCTATTCCAGTACTGGAACTCAACTGCTGAGAGTAGCCAAGGTGCCATTTGAAGTAGTGTCTGTGGACTACTGCATATCCTGACAGAATTCTGAAAATAGTTTGTTCCTGGCTGAGAGTTTCAAATCTAAACACTACTCCAGAATGATTCTCAACCTACTTGTGGAGCATCTTTGTAGAAAAAAAAAAAAACTTACTTTCATTTTTCAGCTGTTGTGCTTACATTCTATTTGGAATGAGTTACCTCTTTAGTAGTACTACAGATTGAATTCTTTCCAGTTCCAGAATGCTGGAGGCTAGTTCATGGAAGAAAATGGTCTCGCCACTGCATCACTCACATGACTCAGGCCACTCCAACCAGTCCACTCCAACTTTCTTCCTTGCTTACAACCATTCCATGAGATGGCACTGCTGTTAGCTTCCTCATTAGTCTTTCAATCTTACCTTTGTAGAACTAAACAGGCACATCCTTCCCTACAAAAACTAGCAGACTCCCTAAGAGACAATTGTTTGATTCAGTTAGATACTTAAATGTTTAGGTGATGTGCTACTGTATCATAAGGGTGACAGCAATAAAAGAATGAATTGATTCTGCTAACTGTTGACTTTGACTTCACTTTTCTTTGGACATCTGCCTACCCGTCCAAATGGGAACTAGCCACCACTACAGCAGAGAGATCTGGGGCCCATTAATATTACATTATGATGGCACTATGATTTTAATTCAACTTTCATGGTTGCGTTCTTTGGAATCCTGAGGTTTGTAACCAAGAGCGACAACTGAGTTCTCCGGCTGATAATTTTAAATACTTTTTCCTAAATTCCAGATTCCAGGATTCCATAGACTAAGCCCGGGCAGTTGAAGTGGAATCATAGCAGTATTATTGTGTGCTGTGAATTAGCCTCTCGTCACAACCATTTCAAACAACTCTGAAGGCTCTCCTGTGAGAATAGTTTTGCTCTTGTAATTTCCTTCAGCTGCATCCTTTCAAATTCCTTCCTCCCTGACCTGGAAACAATTGGACCATCACAGGGGAGAATTTGGAAGCAGCACTCACTTGATCAGAAAACCTAGTTCTACTGGGTTTCTCCTCCCATCAGCTATGTGTAATAGCCTTTGCTGTATTTCTATCCCAGCTGGTGATTGTATGGACTACTATGCAACTTTTAAGACCTGGTGGTGAAATTTGTTTATTTTACTTTTCCTACTTCATTCCTTTTGCACCAGGTCTCTTAGATGATAATCCTGGAGCCAGAGATTGTTCTGCTTTTAATTACGATATGGAGGTTCACCTCTTTGGCTGAAGAAAAAGGTTTTTAAAAAGTTTTAGGTAAACAGAATAGAATTCTCTGTTCTTATAGACCCCTGCCAGAATCAGTTTGTCTAGCAAAATTCTTCTCCTGGGATTCTATCTTGGCAACCCACTTTGAATATGGAGGGACAACCCATTTAAAAATTCTACACATTAGCAGAGACAAAAGAATTAGTCTAAAAAAAAAGAGCCACTATGTTACATTTACACTAAAAGCTTTAAAAAGTGTGTTGATCACATTTACATTAAAAAGAGAACAATTTATTTTAATTCCTGTCATTCTAACCAGGCTTTCACATTCATTTACACTACCAAATGGAAAAAAAAAAAAAAACCTACAGAATGCAGGTGAAAAAGCACAGTCATGATCAAACTCCTTTCCCTCCCACCTTGGTCCTTGTTTTGACCTTGGGTGAGAAGGAAAAAGCAGCATACATTTGGGAAAAACAAATTTCTCACCCATCTGCTCACTGAAAAAGAAAGAACCTGGTTAGAAAGAGAGACACAGGCAGAATAAGGATGCAGATAATAAAAGCCTTTGTCTATATATAAAACAAAAGTGAGACCCATCCCAACCCCATTCAACAGTGCTCCACGATAAAAATCAAAATCTCACAAACCTGATGAATAAATATTTTAAAGAAACAGCAATCAAAAAGATTTTTTTCCCAGGAATATTTAGGAGAAGCAGACAGCTGATCAGTGACACCGGCATGGTTCAGTATCTGTTGGTTCCCTGTGAGACCATTGCTTTGTTGCTCTTCAGCTACTTTTCCTTGTCCCTTTCTCCTTCCAAATGACCTCCATTACTTTCTCCCATTTCTAAAGGTGTGCTCTTTGCAGTACTAAAGAGAAATAAAGAAATCCTGGGGCAAACATTTTGAAAACACCAAACACATTTTTTTTTGCTGTGTGAACACCAAAGGCAATCTATGGGAAGACTACCATTCCGAGCAAAAATATTGTACCACATTGGCTGAAGAGCTTATCTCTGCATAAATGGCCATTGGTACTGGATGGTGGTGGTGGGGAGAGTTGCACTTCATCAGCAGATCTTTCAACTTACCTGGTTATGAGGTGAAGTATGGCAGCCCCTCCTTGTTTTACTCAATGCCTGGAACTACAGCAGGAGCAAACCTGGAAGAATATAGGTAAGCCAATTATTCTGTTTTTTAATTTAATTCCATTTATTGCTAACAATTACTAATACTACTCCTTCCCTCATTCTCCCCTTGTTCTTGTTTGTGTCTGTTTTCTCTGTTGCCTCCTTCCTTTCCACATGTGCACACTGAATCTGAGGTTACACTTCCTCTTCCTGCTTCTCCCTTCTTCCTTTTATTTTTCTTTCATCCTATCATGCACATAGCTTACAACCACCTGCTCACACAGTAAAAAATCCTTGGGAGGATAGCTGAGAAAGTGGTGAAATGCAGGGAAATAATGTTGCTAATGAAAATGTAATGTAATGTAAATGTTGTTTGGGACAACGTAATTAAATTCTTGCAGAAGTCTTTCTAAAATGAAAAACATAATCAACATAATATTAACATATCAATTCTGTTATGTGCACATTAGCGTACAAAAGCAGCAAAATTATTTTGAATAGAAGGTCAACAGGCAGGTAGTAGGGAAAACTGACAGATATTTAAATAAAACAAGATATGTAACTCCACCTGTTTTAAGTCGTACAGAAACACCAACACCACAGAAGTGTTTAAATCTTTCTTTCAAAGTCTTCAGTCCCTGCAAAGTTTTCCAGTGGGCCACACACAGGGCCAAACTGGCCAAATTGTTTCACATCCATTTTTGCAATTAATATGTGTTGGGTTTTTTTTTAAAGTAGTAGCCTCACCTGGATAATTATCAAGATCAGAGCAGGTGTACAGGGGACTGATAACTCTTTCCTTTCCTGCTTTATTCCTTTTAACTTCTTCTTTTTTATATAATAATTTTATTCAAATTTCAACAAATAAAACAAACAATTATCTCTGCAATGTTTACATGTAATGTTTTTCCTTCTTCCTTTCCTTTCTGAATTACAATTATTAATATTCCCTCTATTTATTATATCATGTATTGCAATAAAATGTTAATAATCTATAATTTGTTAGTTCCTGCTATATATCTCTACTCTACTTGTTATATGATATTTCATTGACTATTAACCTGTATAGTAATTGATATCATGAAAAATGTATTATCTTCTGTCTACCCCCAACCCAAATCTGTAACAATCTTCCACTTGTTATTAATGTCTTCGTCTGATTTCCCTTTTAGTCTTTGTGTAAGTAGATCCGCATTTCTATTTTCCATAAAAGTCGTCCACCACTGTTCAGTTGTAGGTGTAGTTTCATTTTTCCAAAATCGTGCATACTCAATGCGGGCTGTCGTCACCATGTACAATATTATTCTTTAACTTCTTCTAATGTTAAATTCACAAGAATATGTATAGAAATGTTTCGAAATACATGCTATTTGTAAGTTGTTCACCGCCTCGATCCATATGGAGAGGCGGGATACAAATAAATAATAATAATAATAAATAAGAAGAAGAAGAAGAATGGGCAGACTCTCCCTGTCAGAAGTTTCAAAGACAGATTAAGACATGCTCCGGTCCTATAATATATCCCCTTCAATAGTGCATTATTCTAAAATGTGAGACCTTTTTTTTTTTTTTTTTTTGTATTTAGATGTTCCTTATACTCTGAGGCCCTAAAATTTATTTGAACCCCTCAAAAGGAAGCAAAACAGCTGAAAATCAGCCAAAATAGTGACCAAAGCGACATGACATCACCTTAGGGACACTGAAACAAGATAGTGCATTCCACTGGGCAGGAGTGGTGAGGAAAATGTCCCCCATCCTCTGTGCTGTTGCCCATGGCAGCCTTAAAATGCAACTCAGGCCATTTTCACACTAGCCTGTTACAGTGCTATTATTCCATTTTCAACATCCTATGGAATCCTGGGGTTTGCAGTTTAGGAAGAGGCCTCAGGCAGGATTCCATAGGATGTTGAAAGTGGAATAATAGCACTTTAACAGACTAGTGCAGAAATGGTCTTATTTAGCTTGTTCACAAAATTGGTACCTCTAAGATTTCTCTCTCTTTTTAAAGTAAGTTTCTAGCTGTTTTCAGTTATGCAAACATGAAGAAAAGCATGTCAGAATATGAAAAGTAAAGCAATGAAAGAACTTTAGACACTGGGGGTCTTTCCACACTACACTGTTATAGTGCTATTATTCCACCTTCAACATCCTGTGTAATTCTGGAGTTTGTAGTTTCTGAGGCCAAAGAGCTCTGTGGCTGAGGATTCTAAATGCCCCTCCCTAAACTGTAAACCCCAGGATTCCACAGGATGTTGAAAGTGGAATAATAGCCCTATAACAGTGTAGTGCAGAAAGGGCCTGGATTGTTCATGCTTATATTCTACCAAAAATTACCTATCCATGGATTTGCACCCTTTCCATACAGAATATTTTGCCAGAACATTTCAAGATATGTGATTTCCAGGCCCACCCCCTGCAAAAAAAATCATTGCTCTATTAGTCTTTAGTTTCAAGGGAAACAGCAAATGTTCTTGCCATTCCTAGTTCCCAGTGTATATATGCACATCTGCAAAGAGTGCAAGAAAGATCAAGAAAAAGAAAGAGGTAGTTTATGGAAAGAACTATGCAATGAGAAGCAAGCTATGCATGTTCTCTAAATCCAGCATTCTTAATAAGGTTAGACATGTGTAACATAATGCGTGTTGCAAATGGATGTTACTCTGAAGTTTAAATATTATGTAGCATTATTGTTTCTGAATGTTGGATGGCTCAATTAGCAGTAATACCTTTAAAAAAATATTTTCCCAAGTTGCAACAACTTTTCAGTTTTCCTGTATTTCCTTTAATAATTCTCTGCCTGGAGCACAGTAGAAGGGAAAGGAAGATAACCAAATTAATTTTCTTGTTTCTGTAGCAGAATACAAAGTAGCTACATTTTAGTGTCTCTGAAGGTCCCTTGGCTTGTAGGTGGCATATCTCAAGCTTTCTTGATTGGTAGCACTATAACGTACAGTAATTGTAAACCAATTCTCTTGTTGCGAGATTTCAGGGACAATCCAGGCCTTATACTTCTGCCATCTCAATCAACAAGAGATAGCAACAACAACAACAAAATATGTACTAGCCCTCAAAGTACATATTTTCAATGCAGGGAATCTGTGACACTCCATTTATTGACTAATGGGTCTCTCTGGGATGCAGGGGTACAATGGGTCTCTCTGCAATATATTCACAATCCTTGTATTTTGCATCTAATGGTCACAAAACTCCTGACTTGCACTGCTTATGTCTACTATTGACTGCCCTTTTCTTTTCCTTCTTAACAATGAGTGTACCTTCACTAATTGGAAGATCCTACTTCACATACATCTTTTGGTTGCTGGACAGGTTTATGTAATTCTGAAAAATCAAGCATTCTGCCCTGATCATTTCTATGCAGTAAATTACTTTATGCTATGACACAAAGTCTATCCCATGATGTATTAGTGTTTATATGCCTCAATAGCCTTACCTTACATTCAGGTGACAGTGTAATCTGTGGATTGATTTTATTGCATTAAAATTTAAATATAAGCTCACAAACCCTCCTCCCTGTCCCCAGATATAACAGAGACAGACAGACAGATGGATTGACAGACACATTCTGGTGGGTATGTTCTGGATTATAGCCTAGGCATGTCTAGTGATAGATTAGTGTGCATTTGACAGAAACCAAGAAACCAGCAACATACATAAAATATGTTTAAAGAGAATTAACTTTAAACTGAAAATAGCTTGCAGAAGCCCTTTCACACTACACAATTATAGCATTGTAATTCCTCTATAATTGTCATGGCTTCATCCTATGGAATTCTGGGGCTGGCAGTTTCATAAGGCACTAGAGATTTGAGGCTGAAAATTCTAACTCCCTAATGATGTGGCCATGCCTGTTAAAGTAAAACCTTACTGCTATATCCTATAATGTGCAAGGACCCAGGATATGTGTGTCGGGGATAAGCAACCCGTAGCTGATAGCAGCAAAGCACACCAGGAACAGTGAAGAAAATATGTATCCCAGCAAGAGTATACATAAAATATACCCCATTTTTCAAATGAATAAGACAGTCTGGATATCAGTAAAGCTCAGATGTCCATGAGAACTCCTCGGCTAGATACAAACATATTTCAAGGGACATGTGCTTTCCATCAAAATGTAGTACAAGCATACATATGAAGTTGTGACAGGTTCAAGTGGATATAAACTTAAATCTGCCCAGGTTTTATATATGTTGTCTTGACTGGACCATGTCATAAGGCTTAGTGCCACTGAGCTGAATTGGCAATTGAATTTCATGAACATTTTTGTAGTCTTAAAAGAGTAACCTCCAATTTCAGATGTTTTTCTCACTCTGCAGCCAAAGCCATAAAAAGTGTTTACAGAGTGGATTTCTGGCTTTTCTGCTTTTACATCCATCAGCACACAAAAAAGGGTTCCCAGAGTATTTTAATACACATTAGCACAGACAAACAACTTTAAAACGTATATATCTTTTTTAATGCACATTAGCCCCTATAAACAGACTTTTAAATGACTCTTTTAATTCCACAATTGTTTCTAAAGCCAGACATTTATGCACATTATCACACAGCAAGAGGTTCCAAACATGCATTAGTATGCACAACAGCTCACATGGTGCCAAAACAGCTACAGCTCAGAAGGGCCATGGCTTCAGTGCAAAAAGGCACATGTACAAATATGACAATGGGGAAAGAATCTGTTAGGGTGATGAGAGAAGGGAGACGCCAACTACACAAGAAAAATTGTTTAAAATTAAATGCAAGACTTCAGTCCAGTTGTGTAGAGCCATTGTTGATTTTTGAAATTTGTATTAATTCAGTGGGTTTGCTATAGCTAGGACTAACAAGTTTAATTTAGGCCTAGCATTCTGAAAAGACCATTTTAACAAATCATGTGCATCTGGACATTTTCCTCTCCTTTCCTCTGATGGAATGAAACAGATGAAACAGTAGAAGGTTGCTGCTTATGAAAGGCAGACTTATTTTATAACAACTTCCATAGCTTTCAAAACAAAAGGCAAATCTTGCACTGAACACTTGAAGCCAATTGGATTGCCACTTTTTAGGGATGTTGTAGTAGCAGATTTCCTGTATCACAGAGTGATGGACTACTTTGATTGTACTCCAAACTCTGATACTGTCATGAAAATTCAGTGCAGCACTGATATGGACCTGACCCTTCTCAAAAATAAGCTCATCATTTGCTTGTCTACCAATGTAATCATGTCCAATATTTTGTATTGTTTTTCACTGTTATCCTTTTATGACAGCTGGATGCCTGGGGGCCCTGAATGATATCCCACATATATGGGTGTGTTTCTCCCATTTATTACCTACTCACCTGACCTACCTGCTGTTAAGACTCAGACAAAAGATCTGAAAGACTTAAGCTTGCATAAGTCATGCTATGCATGCCGGTTGCATTATTTGCCATTGTGCAATGGATGTATTCTACTGACAGTGGCAGAAGCAAAGTTCCACATACAGAAATGTTTTTCATTGCAATTGAACATTTCACATTGTACATTTTGTACTGTGTGTTGTACAACTGTACCCGGTCTGGCATGTGTTGAGCAATGTTGCTGTGCTGCATGTTGCTCAGTGCTGGTATAGCATAGCTCAATATTGAGATATTTATGCAGCACTGTGAGGATTCTGGATTATAGCTTGAAAGTGCATGGTTCAACTTTAGTGTCTTCTTGGGCTTTTTAATTCAACATGCAATGGGTGAAGTTACTCATTGGGAAGAAGAACTTGCAAATTCATATGCAAGGAAGATATGTGGATCTTTCCTTTGCAACTTATACAGGAAATACAAAAAGAGAGGAGGTGAGAGTTCATACACTAGGTCTCCCACTCTGAGAAATACTCTAACCCAGAAACAGGACCCACTGCTGCGTAAAGATGCTTATGGTTGCCCTACAAGTGCAGTTTTTCCCTGGAAGTTTGAAACCAGTTCTGTTAGTTTAAATACACTGAGCATAGTACTGCAACATTGGGGAAACTTGAGCCTCTTTTTTATGACTGCAGGAGCAAAGAAGTTTTCTTGTTGCAACCAACAGCTTGCACTGAAATGTTGAGGATTACATTTGTGCAGATACAAATGACTACAAGTTTTGGTTTGAGCTCTTGATACCGATTGAGATTTTCACCCTTCTTTTTTTGGAGCGGGGAGGTGTATGTGAACTGGGAAAACAGCTGGGAGAGAAGGTTTAAACCTCCTGCACTTCATCACCCAGTTCTGATCTGCATGCCAAACATTTATTGAAACTCTTTAAAGGGAAGTGATCGTAGAACTGCATGCTATCTGTGTAGTATAACATGAAGAGTTACTGCTGTTGTACCACTGCCAGTAGGCATTTTTCTTAACTGTTCATTGCATCTTCATGCTCCAAAATGTGTACCCACCCTTTTGACTAGTTCAATCAACTGTAGTTTAAATCTCAGCAACACTGAAATAGGATTATACTTGGAAATGTGAAGATGTGAATTCTGTACTTTGAGGTGTGGAGGGAAAATATCCACAGATATCATATTGCATCAGAAGCCTTTTTAAAACATATAATTTATCTCCGTCTTTTAGATTTTACTGTTTCACTCAACCTGGAAGACAATCCAGAACTCTTTTACTGACTTACTTCTGCAATATGTTTGTTCAGGAACATTGGATTCCAAGAGTCATTTGACTACTTTCTTTTCCCCCATTTTGTGATCTTGCATTCATACTTGAAATATGGATCCTCTCTGTTGTTATTATTTTTTGACATGAAGTTGACTTCAATTTATGATGACTCTGGCAATGAGAAACCTTCAAAACTCTGATTATCAGCTGTCTTGCTCAGGTCTTATGAACTCAAGGCTTCCTTGTTTGAAGGTCCTTGTTTAAGGTCCTACACTTAGGTAGAAAAAATGGAATACAGAAATATAGATGGGGGACACGTGGCTGGATAGCAGTATGTGTGAAAGGGATCTAGGAGTCTTCATAGACCACAAGCTGAACATGAGTCAGTGGTGTGATGCGGCAGCCAAGAAAACCAATGCAATTCTTGGCTGCATCAATAGGAACATGGTGTCTAGATCGAGGGAGGTACTGGTACCACTCTACTCTGCTTTGGTTAGACCCCATCTTGAATACTGTGTCCAGTTCTGGGCACCCCAATTCAAGAAGGATATTGACAAGCTGGAGCAAGTCCAGAGGAAGGCGACCAAAATGGTGAGAGGCCTGGAAGCCATGCCCTATGAGGATAGACTTAGAGAGCTGGGTATGTTTAGTCTGCAGAAGAGAAGATTAAGAGGGGACATGATAGCCATGTTTAAATATTTGAAGGGATCCCACGTAGAGGAGGGAGAGGACTTGTTTTATGCTGCTCGAGAGACCAGGACAAGGAGCAATGGATTCAAGCTGCAGGAAAGGAGATTCCACCTGAACCTCAGGAAGAACTTCCTGACAGTCAGGGCTGTCCGGCAGTGGAATATGCTGCCTCGGAATGTAGTGGAGTCTCCTTCCTTGGAGGTTTTTAAGCAGAGGCTTGATGGCCATCTGTCGGGATTGCTTTGAGGGTGTTCCTGCATGACAGGGGGTTGAACTGGATGACCTGTGTGGTTTCTTCCAACTCTAGATTTCTATGATTCTATGAATCTGCAGTGCATTCTTCCTTCTTTCCTACTGCCTTCTGCTTCACCAGAGTGCTGTTGCTTTGCATAATTTCCAAAGTACAACAGCCTCAGTTTAGTGATCTGGGAAGCTCTGCAAACTCTTATTAGATATAGATTGTGCCCTATTTGGTTGCTTCTGGAGAAATCTTTTGTTGTGCTATTAGACTGCCACATTCACAGAATTTTGTGGGAGATCCAAACATTGTAGTCTTCTTTTCAAAACCTTTCTGTGTTTTTCTACATCTTCTTCTGTCGTTTTCTTACTACAGAAAGTCCCCAGCAAAGATAAAGACAGAATAGTTATAGAGTCTTTCCATACATATTTGGTAAATACTTGTCAAGGGGTTTTGATCTTTTTTAAGTAAAAATATTTCATAAGTTTAAAAAAGTTTTAGTTACAGGATTAGTAATTACAGTAGGTCCTCCACATTTGCAGGGGACAGGTGCAGAAAACCCCTGCAAAGTGAATAACCACAAATAACTTGCCATCTCCTTACCCTGGGAATACTTTCTTTCCGGCTTGACATCTTTCTCCCCGCCACCGCTGGGGCAATCAATCCAGGAGCTGTGGGCTAGGAGATGGTGAGTGGGACAAAAAGACCTTTTCCTCCTTGCTTGCCATCTCCCTCCCACTGCTGCTGGGGTGATCGTGCCCACAGTGTGGGGGGAGGACAGTCACCTGAAGGAAAAGATCTGTCTTCCCCTTCACTCTCCCGCCCCCCGGGGGCAATGGTGCTTGCAGAGACTGGCAGAGATTGTGAGGGAGAGGAAAGCTTTTTTCTCCCCATTGCTCTCCTGCAACCCTTCCCTGTAGCGAATGGGAGGAGGAGAATGAGGGGAGGCAAGGGACCGTGAATAATCAAAATTTTGAGTGTGAAACCCACAAGGGAGAACTGTAAATTAGTATCTAACCCTTCCAGTAATTAGTCACCATCATTGTTACCAAAAATAACTCTTTATTTTCCCATTTCTCAAAACCAGCCAAAACTGTTATAGTTTAGTTACTTCAAAAAAAAAATAAAAATGGAAATGATGCAAACAGCTGTGGTGTGGTACAAAGTACATCCTCTTCCTAACCATCTCATTACCACCTCAAGGCCCAGAACAGAGCATGAAGCAGTAGTAGTCTGAGGCAGACCAGAAACCAGCCTGTGCTGTTACCTTTTAGTGAGGACACATCCCATAACTATAGAATTAACTAAAAATGTTACATTGAAAAAGCATGGCAAGGTGAAGGGGATTCATTTTTGATTTTTACCACTGCTGCTCTGGCAGATGCTGCCTGTTGAGCAGAACCTCTGCTGGTGCCACATCTCCAGTCCAACACAACTCCTGTTCTATTTAGAGCAACTGGGAGGAGTGGTGGTAAAATCAAGAGTTGTGGTGGAACATTTATCAGCATGCCTGCTGAAAATGGCAGAGATTATTCCTTATTAAGTTACAATCAAAAGATAACAATAGTTTTGCTATTATTGTTGTTGTTGTTTGTTCAGAGGGAGTTTGCCATCACACTTCTCTGAAGCTGAGAGAATGTGATTTGCTTAAGGTCATCCAGTAGTTTTCATTGGCTGAACCCTTGTCTCCTAGAATCCTAGTCCAGCCCCCAAAACCACTACAGCACACTGGTTCTCAATTATGTCTTTGTTGTTGGGAACAGGAATTAAAATAGAAATAACTGGTTTGGTATTTGCAAAAGGATACAAGAAATAGAGGCAGACACAAAGGCTTGGTTGAACTAGGGCCACAATTTATTAAATCCAGGGAGAACAATCAGCTGAGGGGAGCTGATGTGTGGTAGCAACCCACCCCAAGCTAAAGACCTAAAGATTGTCATACTAAGGTGAATGGTTCTACCCTAGGGAAAGGAGTGAGGCAACATTTCCACTCCTCTCCCACAACCATGCCATAAAGGATGGAGGACGGTTTTCTAAGAAGTAACTGTTCTCAGTCCCTTCCAACTCTGGGTAGCTGCTGGTGGTTGACCATACAGATCCATACAGATCCTAACACATGAGTCCCATACCCCAAGAGTGCAGGTCTCTGGCCTGGCCAGTCTTTGAAAGGAAGCCTCCAGGAGCACATCAACATGTTCCTAATCTAAACCAGCTTCCCTAGCAAACTGTGACCAATTAACCTATTTACAAGCAGAACAGCACCCAATATAGATTAAGCCAACTGCTGATTAACCTGTGCAAATGCAAGGCACAAATGAGCCAAAAATTCCTACTCAGCCTTCTAGGATGACCATAAATACACAGAATAGCAGTGGGGGTGGGTGGGGGGAGGCAGGGAGCCACTGCAGAGAAAAGCCCTGAACATGATGAGGGCCAGTTTTGGCTGCTCTTCAATGTGCTGCATGACAGCACATAAAGCCACTCAAGTATTTTCCTCCTTTCCTTCCCTCTCTGAAAATGTCATTCCAAAAAAGAGTGCAGCACCAGCCATGGAATGGAATTATAATTAATAAGCTCTGGGTAGCACTTTACAAGAGAGACTACATCCCTTCAAGATCTATTAACTAATCTGGGCCTGCTTCTGCCAGCTTCTGTTTCACCACTGACCACCAAAAACTTTGATGTCCTTTCAGACGGGAGCCAAAAATGTTCCATTCCAAAATCTCTTTAAAAAATTATATGCCATAATTGCCTGTATGAATTTCAGCAGCCACCAACACTCACCCCACGTTTTCAAATCTAATCTCATTTCTGATTAAACTGTTTCTCCTCCATCCCATTTGTAACCCATGCTTGGCAATATGATTTGTGCAGCTCAGTATAAATATATGCTTTGGCATTAAACTGGGTCAGCAATTCTGACAGTGATTTCTCTTGGAAATTGGGCTCGGACAATTTATTTGGGTTGGGACAAATCATTTGAAACTTATATGATAGAAAGACTATAAAGTACATTTTGAGTAGTGTGTGCCGAGAAATATTATGGGCAAAGATCTCATTTACGTCTCCTTTCAAGGGTACACGGAGAATCTCCATGGGAAACTACTGCCCTCTGGCAGCTAGTATGAATAACAGTATTAAACCAAGAAACAAAGCATATGGTCAGAAAAACCCAAGATTTAGGTACTGCCCTTAGCTACTTTTGCCTAAAGTGTAAAATTCACTTGGATGCAGCCAATGTTGAAGAAACCAAACCATTTACCTCTTGTAATTTACAGAACTACTCACAGCATATATCTTAAGTGCACAGGTAAAAGTTCCAAAATAATACCAGCAGAATCCTGCATGGCCACTGCATCCTACATTGCACCATAATAACGTAGTATATTCCAGATAGACGCCACTGCAAAGCGCACTTAGCAGTAGTTAACTGCTAGGATCAATGGAGGCCCATTCCCCTGTCAATTGATAAGCAGCTGGCCCATGTTCTCACTCCTCCCATGAGTTTCCTCCAGTGTGATACACAGAAAAAGGACCCTGTCACAAACCTCTCTCATACTGGAGATCATTCACATGAGGAGATGGTGGGAATGTTAAGCAAAATGGTGTAGTGGTTTGAGTGTTGGACTATGACTCTGCAGAACAGAGTCATAGTCCAACATGCTACTTAGCCATGGAAACCCACTGAGCTCTGAAACTCAGAGGAAGGCAAAGGCAAACCTTCTGTACTCCAATCTTGCTAAGAAAACTCCATGCTAAGTTCACCTTAGGGTCACCATGAGTCAGAAATGACTTAATGGTGCACAACAACAATTATACAGTTATCTCTCTGTGTCCCTTTCAATGTGGATGAGCAGCAGCAATCTCCAAATCATCTTTAAGGGAAGTCTTTAATAGAGGGCATTATGATCATCTAACCAGACATTATCAAATCATGGACGAGTGTCACCAATTTATCCTGGTCCAGAAGCAAATGAATATATGGCAAACAAACTATAAGCATTTCTTACCAATGAGGCCACTTGTGCCTCCTATGACAAATCAGAACTAAACATTCACAACCTTTGTACCTGCTTCATTCATGGTAGTACTACCCATTCAGGACAAACCATCTAGTTAATTCTGAGTCTCAGAAATTCTTATCCACAATGCTTCCCTCTTATCAGTCTTCATTTTCACTGATTTGCCATAATTCAGCCCATTACTACTTCCAGGTACTGGTCTAGCACTTCCATAGCCTCTCCAGACTCATACAGAATGGAGAGATAGACCTGTATGTCCACTGAACAATGGTAACATTATGCTAAATCACTCAGTGGTCCCAGCCCTAGTGGTTTTCATATAAATAGATGATGAATAATCTAGGAAGACAGGATGCAACTTTGTGAAATCCTACAGCAAAACTGCCATGGGGTCAAAGTGTCCCCCAACTGCCATGAAGTCTCACAATGTTACTGCCTTGTAGCAACCAGAACCCTGTAGGAATGGAACCATTATAGTACACTTCCTTATACTTTCAACTTACTGAGCTGTTCCAGAGGAATACCATGGGCAATGCTATTGAAAGCTGCTGGGGATGGTGCTCTGGAGCAATTATGTTGGGATCACATTCATCCCTTCATTAATTTATCATTCCCTCCAGTCCAGTCTATAGCAAACATCAGACTGAGAGGGTTACCTAAAATATGTGTTGGGTCAGTGATATACTAAGACAGCTCCATAGTTGTCCTGTTGCATTGCCCAATTAAGGAAACTCCACAATAAATGTTGAAGTTTCCTAGTACTACCATCCTTATATTTTCTAATACCACATCAGAAGTCATGTGGAGCAAGGGACCATTCAGAAACTCTGTGACTCTGACCCACCACCAGATAGAAAAATCTGAAATCAGATTCTAGATAGTCTGGGTTTCTGTTGAGAAAGATGGAATTGGTAACAACTATAGCACTAGCCATATGAATAGCAGTTAAGGAAGGATCAGATCTGTCCTACCTGTCTCCCATGCCTAGACTCAGTTGTATATGCTACATGAACCTCTTTCTTCACTATTAAATTGAGAGTGAAAGATGCTTTCCTGTGGCCTAAATTACCCTTGCTGAACAATATTTTGAAAAATAGTCCCAGGTCTATGTTCTATATTCCTTCCTGTGTTTGAACATAAATAGGTATAAACTGATACAAGTACACTTTTTCTGATGCCAGAATGCTATATAAATAATCTTCCTTTTCATTATGTCTGCAGTAGCCTAAACATTACCATAAACAGAAACACCCACACAAAATACCCTGTTCATATGATTACTATGCACTGTGCATTTTCTTTTTAAAAATGCAGCAGAAATACTGCTGTGAGCTAGATGTTTTGAAAGGCCCTCTGTGTTTTTCAATCAATCTTACTGGGCAATGAAAACCATCCATTTTTTTTAAAAAAAAGTATTTTTAAATATTACAATAAATGTCTGAAATTTGGTAAATGTCAGTAATTTTTTTGTGAAAATTCACAATCCCACTTAAACTGTGCAAAAGTCCGTCCAGGTTCATATGTTAATACTGGGTGACAGATATAAACTGCTTATTAGGGATGCAAATCTTCATTTATTTCAATCTTGAAAGCCATAACTAACAATTTAAACAATGTTCTCCCCTATATGAAATAATCCCTGAAAGCTACACAGTTTTGGAGGAGCATTCACAATCCAGGACTTACTCCATACAGACTAAACAGTGTTTTTGTTTTTGTGCAGAAGATGGGATTTTCTGCACCAAAGAGTGTGTTTTACAAAGGAAATATTGATTTTCTGCACAGCAGACATAGTTCCTGTATAGAGAATTCAATTTTCTGTACAAAACATTATGTTGCCTCCACAGAAAAGCATGCTTCCTTTGTAAAAAAGAAACCAAAAACAAAACATAGAATAATTTTGTGTAGAAAAAAGTCCAAAATGGCAAACAAAAACCTCATAAATTTCTTGATGAGGACACTTGATAGTTGAGAAGACCCTTTTTCATTAAGGACCAGAAAAGAGAAAAATATTATTTGTGTCCTAAGAGTTTATCAAATACACAAGCCAACAGAAATTTAAGTATTCTATGTCTGGAATTCGACATCTATTATTAGATTTTCAACCCTTTCAACACTTATTCATAAAAATGTCGGGTTTTCAACATCTATTCATTTATATGAGTTTCTCTGTGTAACTGTGCATTTAATGTACAACGCAGAGTTAAACTGTGGAATTTCTTAACACAAAAAGTGTGATGGTTGTAAACTTGGATGACTATAAGAGGAAATAAAACAAGTTAAGGTTGTGATTAGATACTTTTCATCATGGTATATATCACCAGCATGGTGAAGTGGTTTGAGCATTGGACTACAATCCTGGAGACAAGGGTTCAATTTCCTGCTTGGCTGTGAAAACCCACTGGGTGACCTTGGCATGTCACATATTCTCAGCCCCAGAAAACCCCATGTTAGGTTCACCTTAGGGCTGCTTTAAGTCAGAACCAACTTGAAGGCACACAACAACAGCAATCAGAGGTAGTATGCCTCTTTGTACCAGTTGTTGGAGAAAATGAGTAGGTGTTTTTGCATAAATATCCTACATAGGCAATTAGTTGGCTGCTGTGGGACACAATGCTGGAGCAGATGTGCCTTTTGCCTGATCCAGCATGACTTTGAAAACAAAAGAGCTTGGATTGTGATATATCCCAATGGTGCTCTTTTTCCCTCCTCTGCCAGTGGAACATCCCTAGCCCTGGTTGTATGGAAACATCTGTTACCAAGAGTGTCATCCTATCTCAATTGGTGGAGTGGCAGTTGTCCCAATTCCTATGTCCCATCAGATGCTTTTCTTGTGGAATGTAGACTGGTCTTGGAATAAGTTATGTTCTCTGAACATGATAAGTTACCTATGGGTTTATTCACACTGCAAAATTATAACTGATGGATACTATTTTAAGTATCATGGCTCCATCATATGAAACTCTGGAATTTGTAGTTTTGGGAAGTACAGAATATTTTTGCCAGAGAAGTCTAATTCCATGGAACCAGAGATTTCTAAATACTTCCCCAAACTACAAATCCCAGGATTTCATAGGATAAATCTATGGCACTTAAAGTGCTATCAAACTGGTATAATTGTGCAGAGTGATAGCTATATATTTAAGGACTTACTGTTCTTTGTTGGCATCACCATGAATACTTAGACTACTCAAGGTTTTGACTCTGGGGTCTGGTACTACAGACAAAGTAATTTTAGAGTGCAGTCCTCACTGGCTAATAGTTGAAAAACCTCCTCCCACCCTAGGGAAGATGGAAATTACATGGAAATTACACTCTGGCCTAAACCTCAGCTTCTTCATTTTAGTTACATCTGGTGGATCTCAGCTCCTTCTTTGCCACACTGCACATCTGCCTCCATTTTAGCTCTTCTGCTTGTACATCTTATCCAACAGAGAAGTTCTGCCACTAGATTGCTCTTAAGGCAGATCTCTGCGATCAGCTGGCAGAAGAGGATTGCGCTGGTAGAAGATTTTTGCCAGCAGAATAGGCTCGAGTCTAATCCTGGCCCCCTATAATCAAAAGAACATTGAGTAAAGATTATACTGTAAGGAAATGGGAGAGTTCAAAAAAAAAAAAAAAAAAACCAAAGCCAAAGAGGAATACAAAATGTCATTGACAGAGACACTTTCCATACTGATAATGCAAGGATAAGAAATTTACTTAAGTATTCAGTAGTCATAAGAAATCCAAGGTTTTCACTTACAGAAACATCTTTTAAAATAAAGGTTAAAAATGAGAATTATCTTTGTAAATCTTTTCACTGAAATCCTATTGACGTGGTAAACAAGCTGTACCAATAATATCAAGAGAGCTTTGACCTTTGTCCATTTATCTTCGTTCTCAAGCCTATGTTTGACGGGTGACCCATCAGCTTCAAGTAAAAAGGCAAATACCCAGCTTGAGTAATTGAAATGTAATTATAGCGTTCATCTTAGTGAGCTGTCTCTGAGATGTCTACCATCTTGACATAAGCCTGGAGAGATGAAAGAGGTGCATAATTACTGTGAAGGACTTCCTTGGTAAACTCTTGAACAAATGTACATTAGACATTTTTCAGATAAATGTGGATTTCTAATATACTCTCTTTTTAAGATTTATGAGTCACCATGCACATTCAAGAATGGTAAAATGTTCAAGAAAGTATTAAGTCAACTAGAACCATTACAAATGTTGATTTTGCCATATTTATTTATCAATTCCTTTACCTTGTAAAAGTTGTTTTCTTATTTTCAAATAACTATGGGATTCATTAATACATATAAAAATCTAGGATTCCAAAATTAGCACTTTTAAACACACTAAAATAGGAGTTTGGGCTCCAAACTTATGATGCCTTTCAACTTAGCCATCCTGTCAGATTGATACTGAAGGATAATATTTATGAGAATCTAAAATGTAAGAATAAAGACAACAAGCATGGGGTAGTGGTTTGAGCATTGGGCTACAATCCTGGAGACCAGGGTTTGATTCCTCACTCAGCCATGGAAATTTATTGGGTGACCTTGGGCATGTCACACACTCAAGGCCCCCAGAGAAACCTATGATAGTGACTTGAAGGCACATAAAATAGCAACAACAAGACTAATGGGCATTGGCTACAATGTTAAGGTTTTGTTGAGGTTACTCATAAACATTTGAGGAGCATTATTAATCCTTTCCTTTATAAGCCTATGAATCTATTATCTATTATATTATTTATCTATTATCTATTATATTATTTAAAATTATTAAATAAAATTATTTAAATATCTAGAATTTGATGAAGCACATGGTTTCCAAACCTTTCTCTTCAGTGCTGGAATTCTTTTATGACAAACTAATGGCAGTTAAAAATGTTTGTGAGAAAAAATCCTGAAGAATTGAGATTGAAGATAGATTCTGTGATACTATAGTATCTAAACTGCCATTAAAATTAGATTCCTCATCTTTGAAGGAACATACTTCTTATGAGTGGAAAAAACATGAAGCATGTTTAACAAATAAAGCTTGTTTCATTTCAAAATTCAGCTTACAATTTTTTTTGAATTTCATCATGTATCCCCTTTCAATTTTTTTTTTTTTTTGCTATCTTACATGTCCAACACATATAAAAAAAGACCCCATCTTTTCCTCACATTTCCAACACTTTGCATTCCCAATTTTGGTTATTTTTTGTAATCTTTCTGGGGTCATATATCATCTGTGAAGCATTTTATAAAAAAATTCTCTTAAATTTATGTTTAACGTAAATTTTATGTCCATTTTCCACACTCTTTCCCAGGTTTCTAATTCAATTGAATGTCCCAAGTTCTGTGCCCATCTAACCATTGTATCTTTAACTACTTCTGATTCCATTTCTCTTTTCAACAATAATTTGTAAAATTTGGAAATTCTCTTCTTTTGGTTTCCTTTCATCAGTAAATCTAACTCATCTTCTTTTTTTCTCGAATCCATATAATTTTTGGTCCATTCTAAATCTTTCTCTAAGTTGTCTCCATGGGAACCAGTTTAGCTCGTATCCTTCAGCCTTTAATTCTTCTGCTGTAACACTGTTGCTTTAAATGTGTTTTGTATCTAAATGTTTATAAACAGCATACCATTCTTCTCTCTCTCTCTCGTCATTCAGTATCTTTTGCACACCCAATTTCTCAGTTCTCTCCCCCACAGAGCTATTCAAATCTCCAACCTCTCTCAAACACACCACAAATCACACTCCCCTTCAATCACTCTCCAGACAGTTAAAATCTGTTATTTTCCTCTTTCCACCAGCCCTTCTCCTGAGCTATCCAAGGTTCCATTTCACCAGCCAATCAGTTTAAACACTCTCTGTTTCCAAGGAGGCTCTGTTGTCAAGACCCCCTCCTATCAGGTTTGTCACACCTTCTTAAAGTTAAAGAGGCTGGATGAAGTCTGTAGAAGGTCAGGTCTGATGCCTAGCCTAGGAAGATAATGTAAATGTCTGCTGAGGAATGTTATTTGGCTGGAAGTTACTCTGGCATATACATAATGTAAGGTGACCTGATACCCTCTATATTAGACCGTATAGGTACTGAACTTAGGGCCTCTATTCTGTTCAAATTCTAGTCTGTTGGACTATGGGACAGAAATTAATTTCTTTTAATAAAGCTGAATCCATGATTCACCAGCATGGCCTTCTGATTTGTCTTGGAATTACTGGGGAAGGAAATTCTCCTTCACATCAGAGATGGTATCCAATATCAGTTAGACCTAACTATATTCATTTTAGTTTAAGTGTATTATGTTTGTGTGGATGCATTGTTTATGTCACTTATATACACCTGAAATGATTTTGTCCATCGCTGATGTTTTTGCAGAAATGAGCTTATGTACAGAACATATGTTGCAAGTATTGCCAGCAATTGGACTTCCATCATTTTTTTAACCAATGAAGATTCACGTGTAAAGTGCAAAAATTGATCAGTTTTATGTGTGCAACAGCACATTTAGAAATTGCCACAAACTGAAAGGAGATTCTTAATCAATTTTGGACAGTTAGAGAAGCAAGTTATAGAATTTTACTCTACATTGACAGCTCAGTCTTGAAATTTTGAACAGCACGCAAAAAACTGAAAGGTTTTATAGCCTTTTGTGTCCATTTATTGTATATTTCAATTATAGTTCTGGTAATATTTTTACTTCAAAGTCACATGTAAAAGATGTACTCACCTCTTTACTTGGATCAGTGGATAGATTCTGTAATTCCTTCTGTTTACTTTTGAATCTAGTTGCATTTTTGATAGTTTCTGTTATCGCTATTGGGGATTTCTTAATAGAATGTTATGGATACTTCTTATTACTCTGTTATCTAAATAAAAATATTTTATAAATGTTTAAAAATGTTCAAGACAGCCATTTGTATTTTGGGATTCTTATAACTGTAAATTTAAAATTCAGAAGATTTCTGCTTGGTATGTTGGATGGCTTTAACCAATAAGTTGAACAGAGTTGGGCAGATTAAAACAAGCTTATGATTTTAATGCTAACTGGATGAGTGCCCTCCCTTTCCCCTTCCCTTCTTTTCAGGGGTGGTGCTGGTGAAAAAAATGTATTGGAATGGGTGTGTATTTTGTGATCCACCAAAGACAGTCATGATTATTTAGGCCATTTCCACACTACACTTTAATAGTGCTATTATTCCACTTTCAACATCCTATGGAATCCTGGGATTTGCAGTTTAGGGAGGGACATCTAGAGGGCCTCAGTAAACTACAAACCCCAGAATTCCACGGGATGTTGAAAGTGGAATAATAGCACTATAACAGTGTCATGTGAAATGGCCTCAGACTGAAGATGCTACTGTTGGTCCACAATGTAAAATTCACTCATGTTGCTTTACATGCATTATATATAAAGTAGTACGGTTCTCAAGCTTCATATTAGGAAAGTGAAATTATATTAGTAACCTAACTTTATTTGCTACTCCCTTTTGCAACCATTTGCTAGTTAATATACACATACAGATCAGAGAGAAAGCTAATCAACCCATGGTCAATATCTCCACATGAACCCCCACCATGTACACATCTTGTGTCAGGGGAATAATAAACAAGAATGGGCTGATGGACTCAGACATCTGCCCCAATATTCATGAGCTAAGCACAGGCATTTACAAGAGGCTACATGAGTATGTGCTCTGTGAGTGACTGCTGTGTTCCAAAATGTGTGGAAAGCCTATGCATACACAGTCCTATATGCCTACAGAAACTCCAGAAACAGATGTGTAACAGGCCCATTTGATGTGATATACCGTCTCAACAAGTTGCATATGGGAAAGGGTTAATGTGGAGATATTGACCATGGGTTGATTAGGTTAGTGTTTATTTTGTACATATACATTGACTACGAGATAATTGTAAAAGGAATGTGGATAGATGTTTCTCTGTAGGTGTATACAGCTACATGTATCTGGGAAGTGATGGTACTAAATAATCTTGGCACTGGGACCAGAGGCCTGGCTCTGCAACCCCATTGTACAAATGAAGGGGCATAGAACAACAAGTCTTAAAGGTTCCCTTTGTTTCTTTTACAGTGCCTTTGTTTTGTGCTGTTTCCATCCAGTTAAACTACTTCCACGTTTGTAGTCACAGGATGACTACAAACAGCCCCCACCTCTGAGATGCTGCTTTCGTTCTTTTCTTTTTTTTAAAGGGTTTGAGTGGAACAAATGACATTTTAGAGGCAGAATGTTAGAACCTTTAGTTAAGTACATCGTGGAGGCAAGAATCGGTCACGTATTTGCTGAAGGTTTGTGGTTTTTCATTTTTCTGTTGCTGCAGATAAAGAATGTTGAACATATCTGATAAGAGATGAACAGAGATAAAGTAATTTCATGTCCCTATATGGTTTAGCGGAGAAAGAACTACAACAACAAGAATCTATTTTCTCCAATCCCAGACAGCCAAATAGCCCAACCGGGGCTCTGTACACTATAGCAGTACTTTTCTGATGTCCATTTCTATCCAATATAATAACTCCTGTGCCTTTCCGGGCAGCGTCTTAAAGCAAAAAGAATAATTGAGGCACTCAGAACACTGGTATTTACTCGTTTTTGGTCATGATGACAAAGCTAAATGACCATACTTAATAAGAAAGCTCTTTATCTGGATTAGGCTGCTTCCTTTCCCCATCCCTTCCTCACATTTACACATTATTGTCAAATAAAAATAAATTCCTTACTGAACACAAATGTTGCTTCATGCAGTAATGCTGTGGGAATAAGGAAGAAGGCACAAAGAGAAGGCTGAGCTTTTGCAGTCAATAAAGTGTCTCCGGCCACAGCTATAGAGAAAATAATTAAGATGCAGTCAGCACTGCAAAATGGTTGCAGGAATGGCTTTCTCCACATTTGTCAGTGTTTCTTGCTTAGATTTACCGAATCTTAACATAGGTTTAAATTTTCTATATGATGCAGTAATAAAATTGTTAAAGGATTTTCAGAGGCATCAAATGGATTAGCTTCTTACAGTATAAAAAGAAAACCAATTAAAGAAGGCAAACCAGTTACTCTTCGATAATGAACGTCAATGAGATAATCGTCTGCCTACATTTAGGACTAAGCTGAAATGGGACACTTTTGAAAGCAGCTTCCACAAATTGCTAATAGCATCCCCTACTTTAAGCCTCAGGTAGAGGTTTATATGGGGGACAAAAAATATTTGCCAATGCAGAGTAGGAATGTGAATCATTATCCCATTCTGAGTCAGTTTTGAAACATCACGCCATAACCAAATATGATTTGCTATATGGCATCATCATAGAATAAGAATGTCATAGGCTTAACTACATAATCATGAGTTGGCTATAATTACATAGTCAACATAAAGCAGCCTCACTATTGCCTTTTTTAATGGTGCCACAGTAACTGATAATTGGACAATGGAGAGCAACAAAAGTATAGCGCTTCAACATCTGAAAGTATGGTTTGCAGTAATACTTTATTGAGAACATAGGAAAGCCCTACCAAATATCTGTCTAGTTTACTGATCTCCTGCCTCTGATAGGTACTCAGATGCAGCCAGAGAGTCTACATCCACGGTCTTTAGGCAACAGATGTTCCCACCATTGCTCCACAGTAACAGGTATCCAGAAGTATACTTGACCTGAATTTCGAGGTTCAATAAAACCATCATGGCTCACTGTATCATATGGTCTTGTTCTAATTTCAGTCTTCTGGGGGCATTTTGTATATATTCTCTGCCTAAGAAAGAGACAGTCAGTAATGCACAAAACAATTATAGCATGAATATCAATACAAGTTATTTTGCTGCTGTTAATGGATTAGAAATGTTATTGCCTATCATTTACTGCTGTTTATCCCTAGTCCCCACATGGCCAAGAAGGGGAGTGGCTTCTGCCTGAGCTGATATCCCTCTGGGCCCTCTTGACTGATGGTGACCCTAAGCTAAACCTATCATGGGGATTTCTTGTCAAGTTTGTTCAAAGAGCGGGTTGCCTTTACCTTCCTCTGAGGCTGAGAAAGTGTGACTTGTCCAATGTCACCTAGTGGGTCTCCATGGTCAAGCAGGGAATTGAATCCTGTTATCCAGAGTCATGGGTCAATAGTCAGACTGCTATACCACACTGGCTCTTGCCTAGTAGTTTAATAAGTAAATATTATTATATTATTGTTGTTGTTGTTGTTATTCTGCATTTGCACTCATGCACCTGCTGCTCACTTCAATGGGGCATTTGTGGAAGAACTACTCAGTAGTCTCATCCAAAGAACTTTCTCATCTCCTTCCATTTCTCTACCTCAAAATTGGCCTAGATCATAGTCCCAATTAGAGGAGACCCACTGAATCAGTTGCTGAATGGTGAGTCAACATGTAGGTAAATACCATTAATTTACAGGTCCTTCGATAATCAAGACACTCAACAGGATTCAGGCCATCCGGGCAACTTCATGGGCAAATGTTTACCAACCACACACACAGCAATAGAGACCATTCCCACTGCCCCTGCCCATAAACTCTAGGTATCTGTTGGGCAAGTCCACTCATGCTGTATAGTGCATGTGGCTCTTCTGCATTCAACTGTATGCATATGTACATATGGTCAGTAATAATAACACAATCAAGGTACCCTATTGCTGTTATAGAATGGTATACACTTAAAGCCATTCTCCTAAATGTGCATAAAATCAGAGCATGGCCAGTAGATGCAATCTTGTTTCTACTCCATGCATCCAGTGGGTACACAGATGTACAGTGGCAAATAGAATTAATCACATTGCTCTAAAAAGGTTAGTCCCCAAATTTATAGCATTGCAATTAAAGCTTGAGTTGCAAATTTAGAAACATAATTTAGGCGACCAAAGAAAAAGAGCAGACAAAGTTAACAAGGTGAACACAGTGAATACAAGAGTTCTAAGTGTGAACAATTTTCATTCTTTCTCTCTGCACTGCCAGAAATTTGGAGACTAGAGGTAAATATCATGGGGGGGGGAATTTGGCTAGTCCTACCCCCAATAGTTACATCTCTGCACAGCCAATTGATTCCACCAGGGCACTAGTGCTCCTAATGTTCTCTGGAATGGGCTCTAGTGCTAATACTTTTACCCCAAAGTCAACAAATCACCTTATGATTTATTGCTGTTGGTATTCCACTGTTCACTGATTTCCTTTCTAATCATCCTCTTCCTCTTCTTTGTCTTCTTCTAGATTGCCTTGAGTAGCTTTAAGGTAGGAAGGCAATTAAGAATCACTAGAAATATGTAAATTAAAATAAAGGGCAATTTTGGTTAAAAAAAAAAAAGATTTCAGCAAGGACAGCCACATTCTTTGCAGTAGCCTTTTAGTCAGGAATCGATGACATTTTAATGTCAAACCAGACCAAAGGGGCAGAAGATAATACGGTATGAGCTGATCAGTAAAAGGTTGCAAGAGATGAATTTTTCAATCTGAACCAAACCAAATGCTACTTTATTTCATTTGACTGTTTTCAGCACACCCAATCAATATTTCAGAATAGAGACATCAATCAATGCAGACAACTTTTTTCAATCACTTGTGTTGAATTGAGGGGAGAGGCAAAAGCAACCTTTTTTTCCCTTTGAATCTTAGAGGCCTATGTATGCAGTACACTTTTAAAAGCCAAACTTAAAGGGTACTTCTGCATGCTCTGCAAGTTTCACAAGCAGCTAATTCCCCATCCTTGTATTTCAATTAGAAGTTCATCTTGAATAGCAAATGCTAAATGCCTATATGTTATATTCTCATCTATGCAGTTGATTCCTAGTTTCTGTTTTAAAATCTGTCTTTTTATATATACCATAATCTGCTTCTCAATAGGCTTCCCAGTATACATTGGGAGAAGAGGGAAGAAAAATATTAGGGAGAAAATAGAGAAAGAGAAGCACTAGGATTGCAGGAAAGGTCATAATAAAAATAACTCAGATTATGTTTCAGATCTTCTGTAGTCTTCTCCTTGCCAAGGACACAATAAGCAGGATATGAAGCATTCTGAAAAACAATAACAATGCCTACAAAGATGATAAGCTACAAAACAGTGACTGTAGTATTTTTGGGGATCATGTTGAATTGATCCACTCAACACATACTGGTAATTATGCTGGTATAACCTACTTCACAAGGTTGTCTTTTTTTATCCCAGTAGCCATAAGATTAAATAGATGGCCAAGGAAACACTTAAAACTGATGTTGCCATGTCAGGACTATACCAGGCCCTGAGAGTTCAACACTAAAACCCAAGACTCAGGGATGACCACCTGTCATATCATAGCAAGTGGGCTCTGCTGATGTTACAAGGATAATGTTAAGAGAGTCAGCATCTGGTGATGCAATTAAGGTTGATACATTCAGCATCTGTCACAGTTGCATGCAGTATATACCATTCAAAGAAAAAAAAAGACTAGGTCTAACAATGATGAAACTATATATGCACACGCTTTTCAAAGCAGCATTCTCAACTTAAGATTCTTCACTCTTGCCCTGGAGAAGAGATCTGGCAACCCTAACTAAAGTAAAAGTGAGAATAATGTAGCTTTCATATGTTGTTGGACCAGAACAAGTAGCCTTCCTTACCATTTACTGTTCTGATTAGAACTGCTGGGACATCTGATCTGACAACATCTGGAGGGCCGCATGGTTCCCAACCCTGAGCTAAGAACACAATCACCAAACTCAATGATGGCATCAGCAGCAGATGAGAAAACTTGAAAGAAATCTCTGCAAACAAGTTAGGCCTAGTTCTCACTCTTATTGTTTAAGCAGTAAATGCAAACCATATCATAACTAAAAATCACAGAAAGAATTTTATGTGATCTGTTTCCCTTATGGATTAGAGAAATTTCATCTGATTTGAACTTGTCCGCAGTTTGTCCAGCACTGTAAGAAGAAAGAAAGTTTTCATAAGATAAAATGAGAAAATCTTCCTTTATGTTATTTTGAGCAAACAAGACTTTATAGCTCTCTGTTTGCTTGGTAAACAGTTTAAACTCCAGCAGTGGCAGCTGCTGATTTTCATGCCAGTGGGCAGAAGATCTTTTGTATGGGTATAAAAGAACTCTCCAAGGTCCTGAACCTATATTGAGGATAGAGTTCAGCACCTTGGAGAGTTTTTTTAAAGCCTGGATTTAAACATAGAAATATAGAACTGCCCTATGAGCCATCAGGTCTAACTCCCTGATCAATGCAGGTTGTCCAGCTAGAGCATCTCTAGCAGGTAGCTGTCTAGACTCTTTTCGAAGACATTCAGAGAAGGAGACCTCACCGCCTCTCTAGGCGATTAGTTCCATTGCCGAAGCACTCTCATTGTCAAGAAGTTCCTTCTAAAGTTTAGTTGAAATGTACCCTTTCATCACTTAAAACTATAACTATTAGACCTAGTTCTACCCTCTGAGGCAGCAGAGATCTCCCCATCCCACTGACATGGGAGGCACCAGGAACCAGTGAGTTTGAGACAAGGCATTAGTGAAGTTTTCTTTTGTTCTATTAGCCCTGGATAATTTAATTCAGAGTCTGATGGGTTAGTTCAGTTCTTGTATTAAAAAAATGACAGTAGAAATTCAGTATCTCACTGTCAAAAGCTGCATAATGAAAGACACCACACCCACAATGTCTTGATTAAAAGCAGAAATTTATTAAGCTAGGAAAAATTTTGCCTCCCCTTTCTAATTTTAGAACAGATGTTCTCCAGAACAATAAATTCCACATTCTGGAGAATGACAAGACATCACTCAAAAGAAGTTCATTAATTAGAAAGTTGTTTACAAGCAGTGTATGGAAAATGTTTACTTTAATTGCTACTAAAAATGAATATTACAAGAATCATTTGAAAAACAAGGATTTAGTGAGGAAGAGACATATTTTGCAAAGTGGTGTGGATTTTTTTTTTAAAGTCACATTGCACCCACTTGTAAAACTGTAAAAAAAAGAAGGTATGCCAACTCGTGGTAGAAGGCAGATAGTTCAGATCATGGAGGGGGGGCAGTATGCCCCTCTAATTTACATATTTAGTAAAGCTATACCATACATTTCTGTAACTATTGGAATAACTTTTTAAAAAGATGCTAGGAATAAATGTTCCCTTTTCCTAGCCAGCTTCAGTAAGAGTGCTTTATACTGCTCTATTCCAGTTCACCCTGGACTCAATCAGCCCTTTGAAAACAGGCTTTGTAGGTCTGGCCAAGACAGGACTCAGAAAACATCACATTGCTCATTCTTTTTTTGTGTGAAGAAAGGACTGAGGAGCTGAACTGTTCTCATGTTTGGAAGAGGGAATTACTAAGCTTGGCATACTGATCCTATGGTGAATTACAATTGTCAGGAAGTCACAAATAGCATAGGTCATTCTCTTTGGCTGAAAACACAATGGGATGGTGGCTTTGTGATTACTATTGGCTTGGAGAATGGAATCTGAAAAAGGGTCCTTATTGCAGTGAACTCCACTTGTTACTGGTGGTCATATTGTAAAGATCTTAAATCCTGCATCTAGCCCTCCTGCTTCCTATTGCTGGCTGGACTTTTTTTTTTTCTGCAAAAACAAGCTGCTGCCCCTGAGCCTAATGCTATGCTTTTGAAATCCATTCCTCTAGACATCAGGCCCAGGATCATTATGCATTGGATGCTTCTCTGGACTAAATGCAAGTAAGGGGGAAAGAATGTAAAGTCTTTCCTTAGACGTATCTAAGCCTATCTAGACAAGATGGGAGAAGTGGTGGATCACAATAAGGGTAGGAATCATAAAGACTTCCAGATGTTGCTGGGGGGGAAATCCAGCATTTCTCATCATTGACTAGTGTTGCTAAAAGTGCTGACACATTCAGTCCAACATCTGGATGACTGTGTAATTTCCACTTTGGATGAATGTATAGATGGACAAATTCTTTGTGTTTGCTAACTTGTATAAATGCTACTGCTAGTCATATTTCCCTGGACTAAGGAGCTTGATCCAAAACTTAGCAGGACAAAAAATAATCCCTAGATACTCAAACTAACTTTGAGTGCTGACCAAGTGTTACTCAAAACCTACAAGCTTCATAGATCCCTTACTAGAACAGCTTGCTTAACTTGAACAGTGTTTGTGTGTGTGTGTGTTTGGGCATGGAAACTTCATTGAAATTGCTGTTCTTTAAATGCCACTAAATGTCATCTGCATTCTTGCTCTCTTTCTTTCTGCATTTTCTCAATAGAACTGCCTTGGTTGCTCAGGCTACACTTCAAGTACATAGCTCATATTAAAAAACAAAATGACCCTATGAATAAACAGAGTCAAGATGGTTTGAACTTCACCTGATATTTTGAAAGTGCTTAGTCTGATCCCTTATATCTATAGTACTGAGTTCTTGAAATGCTTTGAGACCATCAAGCAATACGATAAGAGGTCTTGTAGTAGTTGTTCTAACTCAACCAGAAATTGGATCATGTCTGTGTTCCATAAGAGAGAAGTACACATATGACTTTCTGGATGGAATTTCTGACCTCTGGTGAACAACATTCTTCGACGGTACTGTAAAAAATAAAGTCCTATTCTGTTTTGTCTAATGTGGCTCTAGGCTAAGGGACTATCACTAATGAAAAAGAACGTAAAATCTTCTCTTTTCACTTTTCATTAAATCGTATTATCTCATTACAGTGGTCCCTCCACTTTTGTGAGGGTTCAGGGCACAGAATCTTCTGGGGATCACCCCTCCCTGCCTTTTGCCCGGGCACACAAATCTTCCTTCTCCATGCCAGGGCAAAAGGCAAAGGAACGGGAGGAGGAGCATCAGAGGCAGAGCAGGAAAGTGCATGTGTGCCTTCCCCTCTCCCTTGTCTTTTGCCTTGGCAAACCTTCCCCATGCCAAGTTCAAAGACAAGGCAATGGGAGACGGGAGTAATAGAAATGGAGAAGGTAGGCATACACATCTCTCCCCTCATTCCCTTGCCTTTTGCCTCTGCATGCATTTTCCACTCCAGGGCAAAGGGAGTGGGAAGGGGAGCAAGGAAGGCAGACAAGAAAGATGCATGTGTCCTGCGCCCCATTCCTTTGCCTTTTTTCTTGGCATGCATTCTCTGCATTGGGGCCAAAGGCAAGGCTGGAGGAGCACCAAAGACAGAGAAGGCATACATGTGCCTCTCTCTGCCCCACCCTTCCTTTGCCTTTTGCCTGAGCATGCTTGCCTTCCTTCTCTGCACCCAGCAAAACAGAAGAGAATGGGAGGAGGAGAGTGGAGGAAAGCACACACATGTCTTGTGAATAACCAGATTCATTATGGTCAAACCCATAACTGTGGAGAGAGGACTGTACATACAAAACCATGGAACTACAAATCCATGCTGATAGTGGTCAACTGAAATAAAAAAAATCAAGACATGTCTAGAAGCCAGCATAGTGTATTGGTGTGAATGTTGAACTAGAACTCAGGGGACCAGGCTTTGTTCTCCACTCAATCGTGGCAACCAGCCAGCTGACTTTGGGCAAGTCATACATTCTGAATTTCTAATGAGAGCAATATCAACCACCCTATACACAAATCCTGCCAAGAAAACCTCATGATAGGTCTGTCTTAGGATTGCAACAGGTCAGAAATTATTTGAAGACATACAGTAACAACAACAAGTGTACTTTAATACTGCACACATTTCTTTTTTTAGTCTCCTTCTAAAGAGTCTTGTTAGAAGCCGTGCTTTTATCATTCAGTTTATCCCCATTGTAAGCCCAAATTCAGCCCTAGAGGCTAGGGTGTCAGATTTAATTATTCTGTTTGACCAATTTAAATCCATAAGACTCAACTGTAACTAACTTAAATCCAATTGATTTCAGTGGTTCTGTGTATGATTAACTCTGGGTCCGGCCTGTGCTGCTTGGCCATATGTTAAGTCAACAAGTTTGGGAAAAGAGGGTGTTACATTACCTGTTCCTCACTTAGAACCATGGTTACACCACTGTTTTTCTGAGATTTTTCAAATTTCATTTTTGCAAGGCAACCCTCTATAACCTTATCTAACTGAGAAAAAATTTAATGTGGCATATAATGCACTGCAATTAAACTATCCTATAGACACAGTAAGTGTTCTTGTGTTTTAAATTACAATTGAATGTAATTCTCTGGTAGCAGTAGAAGAGACGTTGAAGAAAAGGGAGAACAATGCACCTGACATTCTCTTGTTCTTGTTGTTTCCCCTTTCCTCTATAACTCCTAGAATGAATAGCTTCATTTTCTTGTCTCTGGTTCCTGAAAGTCTTCATACATTAGAAAACCAAGAAAAAAGTATTTGCACTGAAAGGAAGTTTACATTTGTCTTTAGAGATTATAACTCATCGGTCATATGTTTGCTCTGCAATATAATAATAATTCTTAAACACATCTATTTTTATTGTGTGTACTATGATAGCACATAAAAATACCAGATTTTCGGCTTCTTTTTGTTTTGTATTTCAGATGTTTCAGGTGAAGGATTTAATTTGCAACAACTCCTTACACAGTTTTTTATGCCTGACATAAATACTTCCACTAACAGATGACACTACAGATTATTATTTTTTTAAAATAATATACTTATTGCAACTTTTAAATGAGATTCTCATTGTCCTGAATGCTTACTTTCTTGTTGCAATTGTGCCTATTCACATCCTATCATTTCAAAGAAGGAAAGGGTGAAAACCAGTCAATAGAGGGCTCGCAATAAGGTATTATCTGTGCAAGCCACCACCCTTACCTGCCTACATAAGTTTTTTTTCTTATCAAAGCAAGAATCCAACAACCAATATATGTAGATAAGATAGATAACTATCTATAACTATCTCTAACTCTTACAGATAACTACTTACTGATAATTCTTACAGTTAACTTATAGATAACTATCTGTAAGAGTTAGAGATAGTTATAGATAGTTATCTATCTTATCTATATATATTGGTTGTTGGATTCTTGCTTTTCATTTTTTTTTCTGCCTCTAGTATGAAATTTTCCATTGAAAAAGTAATGTCCAGGAATAATAATTATCATTATCTTACAGATACTTATCTGTAAGAGAAGAGGTTAATAATAGTTTGAGAGAGAGAGAAGTTGAAAACAGGGAGACCTCCATTAGCAAATAGATGTATTCCTGGACATTATTTTTTTTAACGGAAAAATTCATACCAGAGGAAGAAAAAAATGAAAAGAATAGGGATAGTATTTGGAAAAAGCAGTTCAACATGCTTCAGCAAACATTTTATTCAAAACTAACAACATGTTCATATGAAATGAAACAACCAGGTAAGTCTTGCATAAGTAAACAAAAACATTTTTAACTTACTAGAAACCACACGAATGCTTCTTCCAAAATGTATCCAAGGCTGACTCTTCCTTTCACTAGTCTCCACATTTCTTATGATTTCCTTTTCTTAAACATGTTGGAAGTAGCTAGTGAGGCTGGCTTATATGCACTACCTTTTTTTACTCTGTTTGTTGTAGTTGCTTAGTAAGGCATTCTGGAGACACTTGCTGCTTACCTTGAAGAAACATGTGGCTACAGTCTAGAGTAGAATTCCACCCTTTTCCAACTCAAGCTTTATTGCATTGTTTGCTGCAGACATGTTGCTGCAACCTTACACCAACAGTTTGTGTGTCTCAGTTTCTACTCCAACATTCTCTGAATGCTGATGCTTTGAAAAAAACCTCCAGCTAGATAGAGGACAAGAAGGAGAAGGGGGCTGCATGCATGCAAAAAGATTTTGTAGAAAGGAAAATCACTACTTGAAGGTTTTTTTTTTTCCCTACTTGAAGTTTTGCCAACCAAGGAATGTCTGTATTTTTCTTTTGTTAGGACTGTGTTAGCAAAGTACTCCTTGCCCTCTGTGTGTTTCTCCCACTTCTCCGCCATGAACTTAATGACATTGATGGCCAACAACAGAGCCATTATTTGAACTGTGATGTTGCTGCAGGTTTTATACTTCTGATTTATTGGGTTGTTTTAGTGTTTCCCATGGTGTTGCCTACTTTCACGGGAAGCATGGAGACAGGAGCTCTTAAGATGCAGACTCCTTTGGCAAAGATTATGCAGGGAAACATTAAATCTGTAGTGTGTCCTACTGAGAGTAAATTTTCAGGAAAAAAAAGAAAGAAAGCAAGCAACATTAACATTGAAAACTAACCTGTTGCTTCTAATTGCACTTTTAGGGCATGACAGTAAGGTCTCCTAACTTCTAACTAAAAGAATTTTCAGACAGAGGAGCTGTTTGAAGCTGTGAGAAAGTGGACAAGATGGAGGGGAGGCTGGTGCACATTACCAGGCCCCAGTGTAGGCACTAGCCATACAGCAGATGCCTCTCTGAGTATTTGGTACACAGCAACATAGCTTCAAATTACATCCCAATTGTAGAGTGGGTTCTGTTTGTTGTGAGCACAGTCTGAAGCTGCTGTTTCTGCTTTTAGCACTATAGGACCAGGTGACTAAGGTGAAAAGCACAAAAGGCAGGTGTGGATAAACCCCTCCTCAAGTCTGATGAGATGAGAAGAAGGCCTTTTGTGAGGCTCCTGTAAGATTTCTAAACCTGTAGGAGTCCTCCCCTTGGGACAGATGAAGGGTCAGAGATTGAAGAGCAACTTATTTCACCTGTGTCTCCACCATCTGAAAGACAACCTGAAACAAAGACTTTACAAGGGGTGCCTGAAAAAGCAGCAGTCAATGATAATTTTGAGGAATTGGATTCACCGTTGCCCCCCAGTCTTCAGTCACACAGGGAGCAGAAGAGGGCAGCTCAGAAGCAAGCCAATTCACTGAGGCTCAGAAGGCAGGAGGCTGATTAGGAACACTTGTTTTCCCTGCTATTTAAGTCTGTCAGCATGGCTTGCTTTTTTGCTTGTGGCAAATTGCTGTCCAAGCTTTCTTGGCTTTGTATTCTTCCTCTGTCTTTGTGAACTCTGACATTCCTGACTCCTTGGACTGGCTTGACTTCAGCTTTTGGTTCAGTGTTGTCCTGGATTGTTAGCTCTGGACTCTCCGTTTCCTCCACCTCTTCAGCAAGTACTGTCCTATTCCTTCCCGTGCTGGCTGATAAGCATAGGCTGGGAGTTAAAGTCTGACACTCCTCATGAGACCTGAGATGTTCCTGATATAGGCCTGCATCAGGTATATTAGCCTGCCTTAAGCTGGTCTGACAACATGGAACAGCGTCCCTTATTGCTGTTGGAAAAACCTAGCAACCCTAGTTGGGAGTTCTTAAAAACCTGAACAGAGCCTGAACCCACTCTCAGCCACCCTGGCTGTGACCCTGTACTTGGTTGAAAGAGAGGAAAGAGTCTCTGTGTGACTATAGATACATGGGAGTTATGAGGATCACATGGGTGGGTTGCCTAAATACATCAGTTGCCTGTGTCCATGCATTGCCATCTGTGGTTGATCAAAAGAAACATGTGAGAAGCAGTGTGAAACATGGCCAGAGAAACACAGGAAGGCTTATACTATAATATAGGGATGGGCCAACCGAATCCTCAAATCCTGTGTAAGGATTCAAGATTCCCGAATCTGAATCCCTGTGCCAAAATAGGCAATCTGAATCTTTTGAATCCGCTGACTAAATAGACTATTGGAGACCGGGACACCTGAAAATCAGAGAGACCGAGAAGCCTGAAAAGTAGAGAGACCAGGATGCCTGAAAACCAGGGAGACCATATATACAAGGGAAGATAGTAAGTAGGTGAGGTTTTCCCTTGGAGTAGTAATGGCCTTTGCTAACAATTTCACAAATTATATCTAGGCTTGTATTCTAAGATATTTAAATTGAACATTTCATATTTAAGTTCAATACTTGACTGGAAGCTACAGGCTTGAGATTTCAAGGACAGCTGAAACATTCCTTTGCATAGCTCCCTTGCAAACCTCTTTCAGATACAATTCAGGGGTCTGGAGTTTTACAAGGTGTCACAGCCTTCTCTGCCAAAGTGTACTGGTGCATCATCAAACTACAAACCCCAGGATGCCAGAAGGAGCCATGCTAAGAAAAGCCAGCTTTGACCTGGCTTATCTCTGTACTGTAGTATGTGGCCCTGTTTACACAGGCAGGAAAATGTGGGATTAATCCACATTTTCCTGCCTGTGTAGAAATTTTCTACATGTCATTTTCAATCTGAGGAGATCCTGAGGCAAAACTAGGACAATTGTCTTGGCCAGATTTCTTCAGAGGGAGGTTTGCCTTTGCCTAGGCTTTTGCTAAGGCTGAGAGCGTGTGTCTTGCTCAAAATTATCCTTCTTTCCCATGCTTTTTAAACCCTTTTTTAAAAAAAAGGATTTGAAAGATTTGAGATTTGTGAGATTCATGGATTCCCAGAACCTTCCAGGGATTTGGATCCGGATTTGGAAAATTCTGGATTCATCCCATCCCTACTATGATACCTTCCAACTGTCCTGATTTGGCACTCTTTTCAGCTGCTTTTAAAAGATCCCAGATAATCTCCCCCTTCCCCCTTTACCTTTTTATCCTTTACAGTTGCTGCAAACTGAATTTGAAGTGCAAAAGTAGCTCAAGAGTGGGGAGAAGAGAGGAGAGGAGAAGTTAGAATATCGACGTGCCCCAGGAAGGCAAAGGCAAAATCCCCTCTGAACAAATCTTCTGAAGAATACCCCATGATAGTTCCACATACAGGTTGTCATAAGTCAGAAATGACTTGAACACATACAATAAAAACAATGTTCTATCTAAGCACTTCCATTGCTTGGATTGCCAGACAGGAAACTGGAGAGGACTTCAATTCATTCAGTGGTTGTATCTGACAGGGAATTTCAACAGGTGTCAATTGACAAACAACCAGGCAACAAATAACACCTACAGAAATGCCCTGCCCTACACAACCATTAAGAAGTACAGGTGTCTCTCTGGTTTTCATTCTGGCAACCCTTTTGCTCTGGTTGCAAAAAGGAAGAAGGGGTGTCTCCGTAATGCTTGATAGAAGTGCTGCTTGGAATGTTTTAAGACTATTTGCCAAAAAATTAGGGATGCCAGGACCTTTGTTATGAACCACCACTGTCATATATATGTGGTACGTGTGTATAGAAAATCTAACTGAACCACACTTGATGTTCTTTCTACCATGCTCAGAAACTCAGTTGTTGGCCCATAAGTAATTACTTCAAACTACACATAGTAGAAACTGCAGACAGGTTTGTCAAGGTGAATTTTTCCTCTGAAGTTTACTACCTTGTTATAAGATTTTATGAGAAATAAATTAAATAATGCCCATATATGTGTGCTAAACCTGACAGAGTCCCTAATGTACCTAGTTATTGAATATCATTTAGTCACTGTACACTTCCATTTGCTGGAATAATTATTCTGATTTGAAAATTGTTTGGAAAGTTGTGTTTTAAAAGTACAACTGAACACTCTCAAGGGTGTTAGACTTTCCCATTAAATCAGTTTACATTTGTTTCCATCTGCAAATAGATCAAATGGCTGGGGACATGAATACATATATATTGAGAAAATATATAGGAAGTTGAAATTCATGCCCAGTCATTTAATATAGTTCCATTATTTAGTCATAGGAGAAATAATGGTCTTTCTGATGATGGTGTATTACAGAGCATATACTTTAGATCCATACAAAGTAAATAAAAACAAAAAATAATAATCAGATATCAGCTCTAATTTTATAAGTTATATAACAGTAAGTTTTCAATTTGCACATATGAGATTCTCCATGTAGCTTTATCTTGGGACTTATTCTCATTGGTTTTTATCTTTTATGCAAATGATACAATTATATTTATAACATCAAAGATGGTAAAAGCAAGTAACCTAAAGTGCAAAACATGTAAGATCACCATGCCGTGGAGAACAAGTGGAGAACTGTACAATACCCATGCCTAATGTAGAACGCTGTTACCATTCTGTATATCTGCACTCCATGATATGATTCACAATGAACATTATTTAATTAGCACTAAATATAAACCATACATTTATGGCTGGAAAGCCGTGATGGCAAGAAGACTGGCTATATACATGCAAAATCAGGTCAGAGGGGACTTCAAGGCACGGCCAGGTCATAAGTTCACTGAAGAGAAGATGATCCTCTCAATAGCCCAAACCTAGAAGACAATAGCCACTGAAATTCCCAGCCAAAACAACAGTGGCCAATGCCCTACAACCTCCTTCCTGCTCAACTTCCCCCTTTTGTTCCCTCATCTGCCCAGACATTAAGAAGCTATCATGATTCCCATCAATGCTTTGTCACCTAATGCTAAGAACATTAGATAACTCCCTTAGATAGAGCCTTTGTTTGCTCTGCCAGAGGGTCATTAACACCTTCCCCTTGAGGACAGAAAAATAGTATTTAAACCCTGAGTCCAAACCAGACAGTCCATAAAATACTGAACGTAGGCTGTCACTCTGCTCCTTAGATTCCTGTCTTGTGCTGTCTTTGTCCCCCTGAGCCACATCTCTTCAGGACATGTAAACATCATCTACTTTGTCCTACTCTTTGCTATCCAAATTTTCCATCCTTTCCTCTGGTTAGCTTTGTATGGTTGTGAGACTGCTTGAGTCTTGTGTGTGTTTGTGATTTCTCCCAATAAAACATTTTTTTAATTTCCAGCTGGTGTTTCTGCATTAGTAACAGTATACATAGTGAAAAGATCCCAGAAGTTGCCCCCCTCTCTCACAGGCCTCTCTTTTGAGCTAATAATTCCCCATCTTTCCATGGAGGCATCAGCATTGTGGGTGGGCCTTTGAGTCACCCATCTTCTGGGGTAACATTGCCCTGAGATCTTTGGGGCCACAGTGGAATTGACATGTAAAAACAAAAGAAATTAAAATAAGAATATTTGTCAAATATTTTTCCACTCAGTAATCTGGAAAGAAAATGCCTTATGCTCTTTTATGTCTCATACTAACCATGCAAGGGAGATCAATATAATTATTTCAATTTCATCAGTGGAATATCTCTGAATCGCAATAGTTTGCTGGTGAATGGTCATGATCTAGAATGTAATCTGGCTACTCATAGCATAATCCACCATCTGTTGATCTCTGCAGGTAAATGTCCATAAAGTGGCATTCTTCAGAGGTTTTGAACTACAACCCCATCACAATGGGATAGTAGGAGTTGTATCGCAATACCTCTGAGAATGCCAGGTTGAGATATCCCTCAACTGCTGCATCCCATGCATACTTGGGCCTGCATGCACACTCAAACAAGGCATACAGCAAAACCTTAGTAAGTGGAAAGCATGAAAGAGGGATGTGGAGCAGAAACCTCTAAAAAAGATACAGAGAGAGAGTATGAAAAAGTACAAACACACACACACACACGGGAAACTACACACCGAAGCACAGCAAGACACTTAGACACTGTATGTGACAACCTGATCAGCTTACCCATGGGTGAGAACACTTCAGCCCAAGGGGCAATCCAGATTGCTTTGGTTGCTCCCCAGTCCAAATCTTGAAAGGTAACCCAGGAACTCCCACCCAAGCTGCAGAGCTCTAAAAGTGAGAGCCTTATTCCCAGGCTAACTTCAAGGATAGCCTCTTACACCACCCTTCTGATATGCAGGGCCCTAAAGAGGTGGCTCCAGAGCCCCACCCTACACCAAACAGGGTCCAATGGGAGATCACCGATGTTTTATTATCCCCCATTATCTGTCAAAGGACAACTTATTTAATGACACCGCCTGGAGCCAATTTTCCCAAGTCCATCAAATACAGTATGAGATGGGGGGGGGCTGAGAAAGGGGCAGAAAAATTCCTATCCAGCCCCAAAGCGATGAGATTAACTCACACTGCATTGAGGGCAGGAGGGTGGGTCAACATCGAGCACCAAAGGACACCTACATTCTTGAGTATTCTTGAGAATACTAGTATTAAGAGACATTGGAGATTAATACTGTATACGATTATGACAGCCCAAATAGAATATGCCAAAATGTGGAAGTCTCAGCAAATACCCACAATTGAACAATGGTGGGGGATGTTTATTAAGAATGGAAATGCAGATATTATCTCTCAGAGATTAAAGGGGAAACTGGATGATCAGATAAAAGCAGAATGGCAAATCGTAATGGGTAACTGCTGGGAACTGCCAAATGAGAATGTCTGAATTATTGTTTGAAATTAAAGAGGAATAACTGTAACATAACAGGAGTGGCAAGAGAAATGCAAGATCAAGCATGTATTTTTATATGTGAATGGAGAATCAGAAAATGAAAACTAGATCAGACTGGAAGAACAATAACATTACATGTAAAAGTACAATTTAAGATGATGTTTTTTTATTTGTGAAACTTAATAAAATTATATATATAAAAAAAGAGAATTTCATCTATCAATAAATAAATACTCCTCTGCATCAAGTACATATTATGTAGGTTTTGGTATACTTCTATTTACATAAAAGTGGACATGTGTACTAACATATTGCCACACCATAAAAATGCAGCAGAGATGGGATTTACTCAGAAGTTAGTCCCATGGTCCTATATATTTACGCAGAAGGATGCCTCACAGGGTTTAGTGAAATTGCTTCAATAGGCCACATTCATCCCTCAGGCAAAAGAAAGAACCCCTTTTATTGACTAAGGCCTCCTCTACTTGAACCAAATATACGAGAAGGTTGTGGTATTTGTCACTATAATTCTTGGGGTTGCTGAAAAATATCTAAGTGGCATTTCTGTTGTCCTGGACTATTTCCTGGTAATTTCTGACCTCATCTGCAATACCTTATTCCCACCCTTGAGTAAGCTTCATTTAAATTCTAAGACATAACAGGAAGAAAACCTTCTCTTTTTCTCCTTTCAGTCTTTTGATTTTTTTTCCCTACAGTGAATCAGCAAATCTGCACTATAACACTATGGCCCTTTCTGCAACTTACCTGCATCTGGCATGGTCACACAGGGATCACGTGAGTAGCCTGTTCTGTGAGGCTTTCACATCCCTGCTGATTCTGCTCTGTAGAAGCTGCCTGCTGGCTGGCTGGCAGGCATCATGAGGGCTCTGCCTCTTCCTTCCACAGCACAGCTGCACTGGGGGAGGAAGCACAAGGGCCACGTCTCCAGAGCTCCACACATATGGTAAGTGCATGTGGGGCCACGGAGCGATGCGCGATCATGCACCATTTTCAGCTAAAAGCAGAAAATGATATAGTGCATGATCAGCGCCTGCTGGCCTCGACAGCGTCACACAATTGTGAGGACATCATCTGAAATGCTCCTCACAATTGTGCGACGCTCCGGAGGCCCTTTCGCATGAGAAATGCCATGTGAAAAGAAATGCCATGCCATGCCATGCCTATAACTCTGCAAATGGTTTTTTTAAAAAAAAAAATCAGAGGAGAAAAACTGCCTTTCAAACAATAAGATCATCTTAGCAAACCATGTCCTAGTTTTTAAAAATCTTTGGGAGAGCCATAGTGCAAATAAAAAATGTTGCTACAGACAGTCCCCAAGAAGAATAGAAACAGTGGGTGTGGAGTCAGCAACAATCCAGCAAAACCCATACAGCTGTATCATGAGAACGCATGCATTTTTAGGCCGCAAATAGCAAATGAGACAGGGCTTGAACCAGATGTTCTGATGCTTGTAACCCATTCTCATGCCTCCATATCTTGTCAGGTTGCCAGGTCTGTTTCATTCATTCAGTCTGAGGCAACTTATCACAGAGAAGAGCCATCAAACCATCCCTTGGTACTTGCTTATACTATACAATGATAGGAGGCTGTTCACATGGATCATCCTATACTTGTGTCCCAGTGCATTTACCACTAACTCTGCCTTTCTGCAGACCTAGTTAAGGGTTAATGCAGATGTGGATAACTAACTGCTGCACTGGAAGGTCACTACCTAGTGTCTTCTTCTAATCATCTGTTCAACTCCAGAGACAACTCACAGCAAATCTTGCATCTATTGAGTCCTGGTCCATAAAGCTGTGGCTTCAGTACTAGCTCATCAGTTGTTGTTTCTATGTAAACTGTCCTGAGATCTTTGACATGAGTGGGCTACAACTCTTTTAAGAAATAATAAACAAATTCTAATAAACAAATAACTAAAACCAGTTTGACCTAAAACATGTACATGTTACTTTTTGGAACTGCAACTCATAGAATTATTCAGCTGTTATAGCCACTGAATGGTGGGATAGAAGTAGCACTCTCAAAAAGTAGCAAATGAGCAACTGTTCACTATGAGCAGATTTAGACAATAACTACCACTGCAGTCAATAATTCCTGGCACTACATTTCTGTTTGGATTGTACTCTTTGTCTGGCAGTGTTCTACTTGCTGCCACCTTAGCCTTTTCCCTTGATTCAGTGCCTGGCAGGCAAGAAAAGACCACTGCTGAGATCTGACACCATCTCAAACTTTGACCTGAGCAGTGGGCCAAAAGAAGCACCTTTGAAAGTGACTTGATTCTCATGCTGCCACATACAGGGTGAAATGTGGCAATTTGCTAGAGCTGTCACCATCATTTTTAGATCTTTTAGCAGATGTTCAAGCAGCAGTTATTTAAAAGAGTGTGTTTTGAGAACAAACAACAGCAGTTAGTTTACAGATGTGTGTGATTTCTTTTCTGTCTTGAAAAATAACAAAGCAGCAATGTGTGAGATGTTGTCAAGGCAGAACAGGGCAGAAGTACCCCCTGTCACATGTACATCTTTGAACATGTAGCTAGCTAGCTAGCTTTTATTTTTATGCCGCTTCTCACTTTTCAGCCCAAAGAACTCCTCTAAGCAGCACAAACAAAATTTAAACGATAGATAAAATGAGAAACACAATACTTTTGCTGCTTATTTCATCACTTCTTCCTTTCAAAAGAGCGGAGCATTTCCTTTAAACTACAACATCAACAGAGGAGCCACAGATAAGTAAAAGAGAATCTCTAAGCACTAGTCTTTCAGAGGACTTATAAGCCAGGTGATTCTGGCAGGTGTGGGGGCCTATTTGCTGTGTTACCCTCTGGGTCACATGGATGGCCAAAGGAGCCCCAAAATGGAACTGTCTGGAAAGTCTACTTCTGGCTTTCAAAAAGTGGTTTATTTTTGTTTGTTTGTTTAAAATGGAGCAGTGCAGGCCACTCCACAACTTTTGCCATTCCAGGAGTCTTTTAGGAGAAACAATTCACCATTACTTTTGGGGAAGAAAAAGGACCACTAGAGAAGCCATCTGGAGGGACTGAGGGCCACAAAAGCAGCTGGCTTATGGGCTCAGGGCTACACTTTGCCCACCCTATAGTATAAGCAAGCTGTGGTAATTGTTATCCCATCATGCAGTAAAAGATTCCCCATTTCAGTTTTGTGGCAACGGTGATGTGTCATTTCGAGAGCATGTAAAATATTTCCTGGGGGAAAAATTCTCAATATTTTTTTGCCTTTCAAGTAACATTGTGTTGACTGCTACTTTGGAATAACATCCCTCCCCACAAAGGATCTGTTTCCCCAGAGAGGATTCCAAAGAATTTCAGGAGAATTAGATTGACCTCAGAAAGTAAGGCAAAGGGATAGATTGATCCACCTATTCCTGTCTCACTCTGTTTGTGTGGAGAATGAAGTCTGAGGAGGAGAGCACTGTTGGTGCATGAAGCCTCTCCACACAACAGAAACCCTAATTTTTCAGGGTCCCAGGTCTTATAGATAGTCTCCATGGGTAGCTAAAGCTTTTCCTTTTCAGACTATTTCTATGAAGAAAAAGTAGAGAGGAGGACAGTTATGTGTGTCACTTTGAGCTTGCTGAATGAAAGGTAGTTCAGAAATTCAAAGAACAGACAAACCAACACATAAACGTAGTGCCTTTAGGGGAAAAAATGATTCAGCCACATAACAATGTTCATGTTTCTGTAGTCCTAAGGAAACAGTAAATCCAGAGGATTTCTCAAGCACTGATGAAAGCTGCAACAATTAATTAATTACTTAGGTTAATTTCTCTACTGATTTCCCCAAGGAACCTACCAACATATTAAAAGCAATAAAATTCACCAGCAATAAAAACACCTAATCAGAATGTTCAGAAATATTTTAAAAGAGATTAAAAAATCATTCAGACTTTAGCAATATATATTACTCCATAACCAGAAGAGAAGGAAGAAGAGGAGGGAGGAGGAGAAGGAAGTGGTGAAAGAGAGATGTATTTTGATTGTGAATGGATTGATGGGCATAGGTTTTTGGTGGGCATAGGTTGCACAGATCAAGGGGAATGCATAATGTACCAGTAAATAAGAAAAGCATCAATAATTCTTCAGTGTCTTGATAGTTTCTGTGTTCTGCCTGCTTCAACTGGATGCCAATAAAGTATACATGAAAACAATGGACAGTATATATACTCAAGGAAACAGATACACTTTCAGAGGGTACATAAGAAGCACCGTTATATCATACTCAGCTTCATGGCTTGGACAAGGATTTTACTCAATAGTAATGACTTGTCTCTTTTGCATAAATAAATATTGTCTTAGGCCAAGATTTCTTCTACAGTCCTCTACAAATAGCTCTTCAGATACTTTCCATTTTGTCCTTATATTCCTCTGATCACATTCAGTTTGTAGCTGTATAAATGCAGCTATCATTGTAATACTATGGATTTGTTTTTCTGAAAAAAGGTTTGCTTCTCATCATTGGCCTTACTCCTAATTGCTGTTTTAATCTTCTAGGAAACAAGGATAGATACTGAACAGATTCTACATAATTGAGGAAAGAGAATTGCAGTAAAATCTTCAGTGTCTGCATTTTGCACTCTGTGGAAAAACAGCAGCTCCAGGTGTGTGGATGTTATTTTATGTCAGGAAAATGATACAGGGAGTGGGAAGGTTAAACACCACACTATAACATGTCGCAGCGCTAATCAGAATTGTGGACCCCATGGCTTCTCTTTTATATACACACATGTACACACACACACACACACAGCTTGCAACCTCGATACTTGAGGGTCTCTCTCTCTCCCTCTCTCTTTCTCTCTCTGTCTGACAACTGAGATCTACTGAAAGGACCTTCCTCTGCATCCCTTCAGTAGGAGAAAGACACTTGGGAGGCCATGACAGAAGGACTTCTCTGCAGTAGAACTCAAATTGTGGAATTCTCTCCTCCTGGCAGCCTGATGAGTGTCAACAGTGGGATCATTTTGGTACCAAGTCAAAGCTTGGTCTTTTTACTGAAGCCTTTGGGCCTAACTGATTTTATCCTGATTTTAAATACTTTAATAAATAAATACATTGTTATTAACTGCAGTCAAGAGAACCTGAGATCATGGCAATCTGATGAATAAGAGAGCTCCAAGTTACCCTACCATCAACCACCCTACTCAGGTCTTCAGATTCAGGGATGTGCCTTCCTTGATTGAATCCATCCATCTGTAATGCACTCTTCCTCTTTTCCTACTGCCTTCTGCCTTACCAATTATTGGCTTTTCTAGTAAGTCATGTCTTCTTATGATATGGACAAAGTATGACAGCCTCAGTTTAGTCATATTGGCTTCTAGGGGGAGTTCAGCTTTGACTCATTCATTCATCTTTTTAGCTGTCCAGGGCATTTGTAGGACTGTTCTCCAGCACCACATTTCAAATTAATTTATTGTCTTCCCATCAGCTTTCTTCACTGTCCAGCTTTCACGACCATAGATGGAAACTGGAAATAACATGGCATGAACAATCCTAAATTTAGGATTCAATGATATATCTTTACACTTCAGGATCTTGTCTGGTTCCTCCAAGTCCTAGTCTTCTTCTGCAGTCTCCATTCTGATTAATGATCTAGGGAATGGAAAATCTTGAACTATTTCAGTGCCTTCATGGTTTGCTTTAAGGTTATGTAAATCATTTGTGGTCATTATTATAAATACATACATTCACACATACTTTGGAGTCCAGTCATGAATGCTTTTACTGTCTCATTTAATGGCTTTTTTTAGTTCTGAACTGACCTCCAAACCATTGGAATTGGATATCAAGTTTATAAAAATGCATGTTGATGATGATGATAATAATAGTAGTAGTAGTAATAATAATAGTAGTAGTAATAATAATAATATTAATTTATTTTTATTTGTTCCCCGCCTCTCCCCAAGGCTTGAGATGGGGTACAGAATAGATAGATGTGGACTTGGGGTAGAGAATAGATAGAGGTAAAAGTCATAATTAAAATACGCATAGAACAATTAATTACAAATGTACTGTAATTAAAATAAATCATAATTAAAAGTACAATTAAAGTACAGTTTTAAAAAAACAATCAAAATACAATTAAAAGCACAATTAAAACTAGACTGGATAGGCCTGACAGAAGGGTTAAGACTTTAGTACTTTTTAAAATTCAGCCAGCATATTTTGCCAGCCAGCAAGTCGTTCCACAGTCTAGGGGCAGCCAATGAGAAAGTCCTCTGAGTGATCGTTGCAGGCTAGTCTTGACTTGTTTAAGCAAATGGCCCCCAGAGGACCTGAGTGTATGGGGAGGACTGTATGGGAGAAGGTGATCCTGCAGGTAACTTGGACCCAAATTATGTAGGGCTTTTAAGGTAATAACCAACACTTTGTACTTTGCCTGGAAACTAATTGGCAGCCAGTGGAGTGATTTTAATATTGGTATTATATGTTCGCTCCTTGCTCTTCCTGCAATCAATCTGGAGTTTCCAAACTTGGTAAAAATATAGAGCGCATTGCAGAAGTCCAAGCTTGAGGTGACTAGTGCGTGCACTACCATCTTTAGGTCATCCTATTCTAGCAAGGGGCACAGTTGGCATATCAGCTGAAGCTGATAATAAGCACTCCTGACTGTTGCATCTATCTGAGTTGGCATTTGGAGGGCTGAATCCAGGAGCACTCCCAAACTGCGAACACAGTCTTTCAGCAGGAGTGTGACCCCATCCAAGACTGGTTGAAACACCTCCAACTCCAGATTAGGATCCTTAATAGTAAGCACCTCTGTCTTGTCTGGATTCAGTTTCAATTTGTTTTTGTTCATCCAGCCCATTACATCATTCAAGTGTTCATTGAGAGGAGACACACTATCCTTAGCAGAAGCTGTTTTTGAAGGCATGGAGAAGTATATTTTGGTTACTGATAGCATCCTGCCCCATGACTCCAGATGATCTCTCCCAATGATTTTATGTAGATATTAAAAAGCATTGGGGATAGAATGACACCTTGTGGTATGCCATATAACAGTTCCTTTTTTGAGGAGCAGCTATCCCCAAGTGCCACCATCTGGAACCTACTTGAAAGGTAAGATCGGAGCCACTGCAGCACAGTGCCTCTGATTCCCAGCCCTGCCAGGCGTTCCAGAAGGATACCATGGTTGATGGTATTGAACGCTGCTGAGAGGTTTAAAAGCACCTACAGGGACATATTCCTCCTGTTGAAGCCAAGGCAGAGATCATCCCCTAAGACATCCATAGCAGTCTCAACTCCATATCCTGCTCTGAAGCCAGTTTGAAACGGGTCAAGATAATCTATTTGACATTGTTTTCCCATATTCACCATCTCCAGAAATAATCTTAATCTTGCTACATTTCAGGAATGGAGGGATAAAATATTTTATAGTAAACTGTATGTTTCCTGTTGTTACAATGTTTGCCAAAAATGCTGAACAAAGTCATAGTTTTTGCTGTCAGTTTACATCCACATAAGTGCTTGTTTCATTCTGTATAGACCACCATCACCTACATTTAGCTCTTTTGGAATAGTTTGTAACCTAAACACTACAAGATATTATTGTTATCACAGTTATGATATGTCTGGTGAGAGCACTAGATATCCTTTTGATATCAAATAATTTGGCCTTTGCCTGACCTTTCTCTGCCACCCTACTCCATGTGTTTGCAGAGGTCCCCCGGACAAGCACGTAAGGGCGCGGCCGTTAATGGCTGTACATTCCAAAACTTCATTCAGGCAGGCAACTTAGGTCTCTCCGTTGCTTTAGGGGAAAACCTCCCTGCAAACCGGCTTTGCTTGGCGCATATCCACACAAAGCCACATGGCCGAGAGTCGAGCCATTCTTTTATATCGGGCCATTAGCGTACCGGCCACGCTATTGTCATTAAGAGCTAAACTACTCATGCAAAACCTGACCTTTGCCAACTCCTTTGTCCAACTCCAAATTTCCTTTGTTCTCACCGAGCATAGCATAGCCTGTAGGTAAAATCTACCCTATAAAAAGTCCCCACTTTTGGGACTTCCTCGGACTACTTTGGACTTCCATCCTGCCTTGCTGCTGGTTGTCTAAGGAAACTCCCCTCAGCAAACCACACGGAGCTTTTTCTCCTGGAACCGCGCCTTTCTTTCCAGGACTACAAGACCAGGTGTCGTATTACCCATCCCCAAAGCTCTTCAATTCTACTTCTAAGTTAGTTAGTATTCGTCATGTCTTTCCTGTTGCTTGTTTTTAATAAAAATATTATTTGTTACTTTTAAAACCTTATCTAGCCGTTCTCTGACCTGACGCTGTATACATAGGGTTGAAGATCCTTGCTAATGTTACCCTGCCTCTCGTTTAGCCAGAGAGCGCTCAAGCTAAATTCCCCCAACTTGTGTTTTTATTTGGTTATTTGGGCGCCTCTCTCAGCACCCCCAACAGGGTAACGTTATAGTTTGATTGCTAGTCTGAAAACAAAAACTTAGATCTTCAGATCTCTTACTAAAGCAGAAATGAATGAAAGAGCTGGAGGAAATAAATTGACTGGGTAAATGCAGGTAAAGAATGAAGATCCAGAAATTACAAATCATTTTTTTTTGCTTGCTCTTTTTTATGTCTTTAACAAATGATAAAGCAGGAAAAGAAGAATGAATAGCAGCAATATTGTCTTAGCATATTTCATGATTGACAATTTTTCAGTTATTACTGATGTAGAAGTTAGTATTTAGCACTTCAAAAAAGTAATTTCCTTTCTTTTAACAAACTGTGGACTTTGATCTCTTGGGATTCTGGTAAGGATGGAATGAAGACCAAATACTTGTTCCTATCATGTTCAGTCTCCGCAGGCATTGAAATGCTTCTCTGGGGACAGACTCACTCTCCCCAAAGAGTACTTGCAGATGGATATAACCAATGGGCCCAAATTAATTGGAGACCACTTGTGCACCCAGAGCAAGATTTAGAGACAAGTGCTATCTTGAAAAGGTGTTAATTACATTATGTTCATTAGACAAAAGGAAGGAAAGGCTGAAAGGAGCATAAATACTTGGCCAATTTAGAAAGTTTTAAGACAGGCAGCCCCCACTCATGTGCAGCATTCTTATTAAGGTTCCATCATTAGTCCTAGAACTACTTGCCTTGGGAGAAAAATAAAGACAAGAAAAATTAGAACACCTGTTTTAATATTTGTATTCACCTCTTACTTTCCTCAAAGGTATGCTACACTGCAATGGCTGGGGAACATGGAAGAAGGCAATATTCATCCATCCACCCATCCATTCCTTCCTTTGATTTATATCCCACTTTTCTCCTTATGCAGCATCCAAGGTGGCAATGCAATTGCATCTGTTATTCAGAAAAGTATCCTTTGCCTTGAAAGAGCAGTTAGACTGGGGCCATTTCTGCACTATGCTGTTATAGGGCTATTATTCCACTGTCAACATCCTATGGAATCTTGGGGTTTGTAGTTTAGAAAGGGGCATTTAGAATTCTCAGCCAGAGAGCTCTTTCACCTCAGTAAACTACAAATTCCAGAATTCCACAGAATGTTGAAACTGGAATAATAGCACTTAAATAGTATAGGGTGGAATGGCCTGGATTACACAATCACACACTAAATAGTTTTCTGCAAAGAGGCTTGTAAGGCAGATGTGAAGAATACCAAGTACTCTAACCCACTGTCTCAGCATCAGATGAGAGTGCAACTTCTAAAGCCTTTTGAACTTCAGATAAGATTCACCTCCTTGTTAGAAAATAGCTGCTGTCTTGGCTAAATGAAGATAGTTAAAGGGAATGAGGACTGGATAAATTATGGATAATTTCCTCAATCTAGAGTATAAGATCTGCATGCCAAAATAATTTTTTGTTCCATGTCCAACTGTTTTGAGTATTAAAGAGTCAAATTTTAGAAGTGTGAAGAAAGAAGGATGTGCTCTTTATCTGGTAATGAAGAGATTACTGTATTCCCAAGCTTCTGCCACTCTGATTATTTCTTTTGTGAGATAGGGCCAAGGGAAGAAAATGTTAAGTCAGTGCTACAGGACTGCTTGGGGGTACTGAATACAATCTCAATAGTATATATTCCATATCACTCCTCAGTATATCTATGACTATGACCCTTTTCGCACGTTACCCGTTCATGCGGCTGGGCAGGGCTTCTCGCGCGAAAAGCCTCAGCAGGAACGCTGCCACTTCCCTGCTGCTTCAGTTGTGCAGCAGCTTCCTAGTCACGCGAGTGCCGCTCCGCCCCTTCCTACCACAGCACAACCTGGGAATTGCAGGCTAGCCCTGAGGCAGGAAGCACAACCAGCCTGGCTCTCAACACACCACACACCAGGTAAGTGTGCACAGGCCCGGGAGTATTGCATGACTGCACACCATTTTCGGCTTTAAGCCGAAAATGAAAAGGTGCGTGTGCGGTCCGCATCAAGCCCTTGAGCATCACGTAAATGGGAGTGCGTCATGCAGACCGCTCCTCCCATTTACGCAACTCTCAAGGGGCCCTCTCACTTTAGAAATGCCATGCGAAAAGGGCCTATATTGAGTATTATCTTTTTTTCTAGCAGTCCTTTCTCAGAACACTTAGTCTTCGGTGTTTATACAAGGTATAACTGAGCTATTTCCTGTCATAAGTTCAATATGCCAGGGACCAGACTATCCTCTTCCCTAGTTTTCCAGGTTTCATTTCCAAACATGGAGGGAAAACGGAAATGCCAATATGACAGCTACAGCTCCCATTATCCCCCATCATGTTGACTGCTGCTTGTAGAAATTGTAATCCAAAATATGTAGAGCTCATTGGGTTGGGGAAGGTTGGCAGAAATAATGGCCCTTTCTGCACGAGGCTGGTGAATCGGTTTGTGCCATTTCTTACTGGATTTTCTGGGCTCGAAACAAGGCAGACTTTCCCTCATTTTCTTCTGCACAGCTACTGCGTATGTTCCATTCTGATTCGGAGGAGTGTGAGTTCATGAATCCACACTGCCTCCGCTGTGGCCACGCCTGCTACTCCCCTCACCCTACCCTGTCGGCTGTGATTGGCCCCCTTTTTAATTTTTTTTGCATGGTTTAGTACGTCATTGTGTACGTGTGAAAGTCCATACTACCCCGGCCCTTCCCATAAGCCCTCCCCGACCACCAATTCACATTGGCATGAATGTACATGTCTGCACCACTGTGAAAGTACGAATCAGATCAATCTGGAAAATTGGAAAACCGATTTCTTCCAGTTTTCAAATAGTGCGCTTTACCACCACATGGGGGCACATTTAGTCAGAATTACATGCGGAACAAAGGTAAATAAACCGAACCTAGTCCACACCAATGTGCAGAAGACCTCAGTGGCAAGATGCATTGGCCCGCCTTAATAACTGCGTGCGAAAAGGGTCATTGTTTCCCCACACTGACTCAAAGACTTACCAGTGTGGAGTCAGTATCTAACTGGAAAGGAACCAGAGGCTAAGCAAAAAATTACAGCTAATTCTGGGATTTTTAGCAAACCAGAAACAATACTGCAATCTTTTGGAAGGTGAGTTATAGTTGGTGCTCTTTCCCCAAAGACCTGGACTGCTGGAACCAGAACATGACAAACTATTTAGGAAGTTTTTCAAGAGAATCAAAAAAGGTAAATCCTGGCTCCATCAAACTAGTTCTTCAACAGGTTTCTTACCACTCAAAAACCCTTTTTGTAATAAAAACAAAGTGTTTTCCACAGTTCTTCTCACTATAAATAGTCTATATTCATGTACCTGGAATGAATGAAGCTACTATTCAGCTATTTTAGCTATATCTCTTTCATGAGATCTTATGCTGTATTAAACTCATTAGCCTTTAAGGTGCAGCAACATTTTTTAAAAAAATTATGTAGCTCAGTTTTACATAAGAGTTTGTGTTCAGTGGCAAAGTAGGTGCTTAAGATCCTATGGGGTTTTCTTTATACCCCCCTCCCCCTTGTGAGCTCAGGACTGTGCACATTAACTACTTCAGTCATGCATGGTGGGAAGCAGATGTCCAGGCTCCAGGCAACTGCTGACATGATACAAATGCATAATTACCTAAAAATACATGCAACATGTGTCAATTAATTGGTAGCCTATTTGTCGTGAACAGTTTTGCCAAATCCATTCAAACAAGTTAAGGATGCTGGGGTCTTTGTCTGGACTTGCCCATTTTAACTTTGTACCTGGTGATATAGTGTGTTGGCATTTTTGCAGTGGCAAGAAGCAAGTTAATCAAGTCTGCAAGACTAGCGATGGGATAGTGGCTGTGATACTCCCATTCCAAAGCTTATATGATTACAATGAGTTCTGTTTTCTAGTGATACTTTCTCTGTGTCCAAGATAACCTCATCCATTTGACAAAGAAAATTGATTAGCGAGCTTATAGGGATGCCAGGAAGTTAAAAAAAATTCCCTAAAGGGTAGAAACCCTAGAAATATTCCCTGGACACAGAATGCAATTCCCCTCCCCCGATACTCCAAGCATGCTTAGCAGGCATGGCTGTTGTGCTGGCTGGCTGTTTGGAGTGGGAGATAGAAAACCGAAGAGGTTGAACGGAATGGAACATCCTGCAAAGAGGACATGGTTGACTAGCTGGAATCCTGAATAGGAATGCTTTGAGTCCTTTTGAGGAGAAAAGTGGGGTATAAATAAATACATACATACATACATACATACATACAAACACTTAGCACTCCAGCACTTTGTTTCAGGTACAGTGGACCCTTAGTCCACTGTAAAATTTTCTCCATCCATTGGAATTCTTCAAAATCAGGCCTAAAACTCTGTTGCTATATGTGTCCAGCCTAGGGAAGAAGAGCACATATACTGCAAAACACCAATGCTTTCTACAAGAATAATAGATATAAACAATATTGTATTCTTATTTACGAGTTTGATTGGCAGATGGGAACGGACAGCTAGTGCGTTGTAAGTGTGTTTTCTGCCATAAGGTACATTTTCAGGCAAATGTAGGATTTCTGTGGGAGAAAGAATGAAGAAGCACATGGGTATGAGATCATTTTATTCAGTTTTGATAAAATTGATCCATACCTCAACAGCTGTCAGAGAGAGGAGAGGGCAACCCTGCTCTCTGATGCTTCAAAGGGTAGGACTAGGTCTGTTGGTTTCAAGCTACAGGAGACTAGATTGCAACTGAACATTAGAAAGAAATTCTTGACACTAAGAGCAGTTTGTCAATGGAACCCATTGCCTGGATAAGTTTTTCTGGATGTCTTCAAAAAGAGGCTGGGCAGCTACCTCTGAGATGATTTAGGTGGAGATCCTGCATCAACTGAATGGTCCATTAGGTCCCTTCCTAATCTCTGATTTTATGACTCTATTTATCCTCACAACAATCCTGTAAAGTAAATCAGACCAAGTTATCACTATAGTGAATTTCAGGGCTCTGTGGTGACTAGTATCTGGAGCTCTCAAGTCACAACCCAGTATTCCAGCCACTACATTATATTACCTCTCAGTAATAAAGAAACTTACATATCATCCTTCAAGATGACTACCCCAAGAGTCTTTACAATGCAGTTAGAATGTAACTACAACAACAGAGTATACAATAGCTCAATTAGAATCAATAAACAAATAGCACACCTAAATCTATTAAAAGAACAAAGCATTGTTTAAAATGCAGCAGTCTTCCTGTGCTTTTTTTAAAAAAGGAAAATGACTAAAATGTCCACTAAAGAGGGGAAATCACCTCAAAGATGAGATAATGAGTGCCTGGCAAGTTTCTCTGGTGTGATAGCACTCTGAGGAAAGCATCAGTGGAAGACTTAGCATCAAAGTAGGATGATATTGGAGACTTGGGTCACATTCCATGAAAGGCTTGAAAGATTAAAATTGGGCCCAGTATAGAGGGAAGCAAGATAGGCCCAGCCATGGAACAGGAGTAGAGCTAATGCATTTGGTCTTGTCTTCCTTGTTGCTTCATGGTGGCCATGCCAGCAGAGGTTCAGAGCTACTGACACTTGGTAAGTGTCATGGCAGGATGAGGGTTGAACCAGAGTTTGCCTTGTCTGTAACTAGCCATCTACACTATAGGCCCTTAATGAGAAACATTGCCATAATATTTTATAAATGGTAACAATCCTAGGTGCATGAGGGTGTCTGCACATTCCCTTTATAATACTGCCTGAAGCTATTTCACTTATGGAGGAGGGTGAGAAGACAGTGTTTATTCCATTAATAATAACCTTGCTGCCCTTTCCACCCACATATGGTTGCAGCACAATCCTTTTAATGCTAAGCCAGTGGTGTAAATAATCAAATGTAATTTGTCAGGAGATTAAGGAACATGAGCTTGGATTCTGTCTTGACATAAATATCAGACAAAATATTATCAACAGATGGCACACTGATGGCACCTAAACTCTATTACAAGGGGACGTGTTCCATATTTTCCATTAGGCTGTAGGCTTTTTACAGTCTGCTGGAGTTAAGCCAAGTGGTTTGGCTTTGTTTCTCCCAAACAAAGCCATATACAGGAACATCACCATGGGGGGAGCTGTTTTCAGCCCAATATGTATGTGAATATTGTTGTTTGTCTACAATATACAGTTTTAAACCTAAGCTGGGATATGAGCCCAGGTTGCAGAATGGCAGGGAAGACCCTCCAAACTATATAAATGCTATGTAAGACGTTATTCACAGTTTGGAGTGTCATTAAGGAAAAGAGTGCAGAGATTCTTATAATGGGAGCTGTCAATAACTATGTATATATATACCTCTGTTAATGAAGTAGGGATGTTTGTAGGCATTACTTCCTTAAACTTCCTTAAACTGGTTAAACTGCAAATTGGTACCGGGGCAGGGGTGGGGAGAATACCAGTTCAATATGTTTCAGCAAACGTTTTTCCAAAACTAGCAATATGTGCCTGTGAAATGAAATATCAACGTCTGGTAAGCCTTGCACAAGTAAAGAAAATATTCCTCCCCATCCTCTCTTATATACAATTACACCATTTGAGAAGCAGTGGCTAATAGTAGATTCCTTAGTATAGCACATTCAGGAAGCATGAGAAAATGGAGGAGTCCATAGAATGTATTTTTGTGTAAGTATTGAAAAAGACAAGTGGAGGATCCTTATTTTTGCAAAAGAAACAATAACATACTTTCCAACACTTCACAGATGACAACCAGAACACATGTATCCAAACAACATCAGAGTGTGGTCAAGACAGGAAAAGATCTTCCTTAGGAAAAACATAAAAGTTAGGAGAGGCTTCAGCAGTTTGCTTTTGCCATAGTCCACAAGAAAGGGCAAGATTCCACCCCTTCTTCTCCTTTCCCCACTTCTGAGTTAGTTAAGTGCAAGCTAGTTTTCCACTTGGGGCTCAGTTTCAAGCAACCAAAGGAAGCTGAGGACAAAGGAGAGTGGAGTGGGAGAAAGAGAGAGAAACTGAGACATTGTAAATGCAGCTGAGAAAGTGGGACAAAAGAGGATTAATCAGGACTGTCTGCCAAATTAGTGCAATAGCAGATTATGCCATAATTGTACAAAGAAAACAGAACAGCTGTATTGTTTTCTCTTGGGAAATAGAATAGGAGACTGTTAGGGAGGTATTGAGAGAGTGTTGGGCTTGACCTGAGCAAAGATACTTGAGACTACCAATCATTGATCACTTAACTGTATACAGATGTTTTTCAGGGTGTTTCTATACTTTGGTCTAAATTCAGCATTGAACTAGAGCCCAACTGTTAGTCTAGCAAGACTTTCTTTCATCTCTTGACCCCATAGCTCTCTGTTCTGCCTGCAAATCTGCTGCAACTGATTTCCTGGCACTCTTGAGCAGATTCCAATGACACATAGTGGCTGTATGGGAGAGAGTTAATTCTCCCTTCTTAGTTGTTCAGACCACCATACTACACTACACAACTTCACATTGCACAATTATAGCATCTTCATATGACTTTAATTATTGTTGCTGCATCCTATGGATTTGTAATTTGGTGATGCCGTAAGCCTCCCTCGCAGAGAATTCTACAAATTCCAGGACTTCATAGGATGCAGCCATGATAGTAAAAGTGCAATGTGTTATATAGTGTGCAAGAGATTGTAAAAGCACACATAATAGTTCCAGGTGATTTTACAAATCACTACAAACTCAAGCTTGTTTATGTGTAATGTATAAAACAAATCCCAGAGGTGTTCTGTTTCTTCATTCACACAAATTTCAGAAGACCCGAAAGACAGCATCTTCAAAATCATTGTCTACATTTTTTACAGTGCCAAACTATCTGGATCTCTATTCTTCCTAAAAGAATATAAAAGATTTAGTCTGCAACACAGAATCACAATCAACTGCCACACAGTAGTGATCATATAAATTCAACAAAAAGGGGTAACCTGTGGAGCCAGAGCAGTTTTTACTACTTGCGGTGTGATTCAAACGGCTTTGGTTCTGCTGTTTTAGGAACATAATCATACTAATCACTGTTCATCCTTTGTGCATAATATGTGAAGGGAAGTTATAGTTAGATCATACAAATGATACCAAAGAGATTACAAGCAATGAAAAATTAAGCCAGAAGAAATGGTGTCATTTCAAAGTTATGCGCTTCCTGAGTCATATTGCTTGCCTTCCCACATGTAATGCAACTATATTTTTGCTCCAGTGACCCCTAGTGGGGAGTTATTCATGCCAGTAATCCCAGTTTCTCTGTGGCCGACTAAAACCATTTCCACACTACGTTATAGTGCTATTATTCCACTTTCAACATCCTGTGGAATTCTGGGGTTTGTAGTTTACTGAGGCCAAAGAGCATTCTGGGTGAAAATTATAAATGCCTCTCCCTAAACTGCAAACCACAGGATTCCATAGGATGTTGAAAGTGGAATAAAAGCACTATAACAGTATGGTGCAGAAATGGCCTAAGTATACTGTTTCACTGGGGACAAAGCCTTGGCTGTGGCTTTGTGCGTGTCCCAGTTTCTATCTGTAAAATGTTGAAGAAGTGTGGCTGGTGACCATGCATTTCCTTCCAACGTGCACCAGAGCTGGCCACAGTGCCCTCAAGGGTACAGGAAAAGGGCAGAGTTTTCAGTTAAAGAGGTGAGAAAAGTAGACTGCTTATAGCCACAACACTCTTTCTCCATTTTGACAAAGGAGCTATCAAAGTTTTTTACACAATTGCACAGTTGTTTACACAGAGTTAGAAGTTTACTTCTACTGTGCCGTTGAGTAGCTACAAACAGGTTGAAAGGCTCTTCTTCTCTGTTGGGTGTAGGCCAAGGCTTCTTGCTCCCAACGTCAGGAAAATCCAAACATGGTTTTCTAACACAAAATAAGAGAGAAGAAGGACCAGCAGGTGAACAAACTCTCGGCTGGCTCTTTTTTGCTTATTTATGTGCCTGTTGTTTTTTCCCCCATTTCTGTTTGAGTCCGTTAAGCCTGGGTTTCCTTAGCAACCAGAATGAGAAAAGTACTACTACAGGCATCCCCTGCTTATTTGACAGGTTAGGGACCAGAGCAGTCAAAAAGTAGAAATGGTTGAAATGTGGAACTCATTTATAATACGTATTATCACATTATATTACACTGTATTATTATAAATAGTATTATATAGTACTATATATATTATTACTGTATATATTGTATGCATTATAAGCACAAATATAAGTATTACAAGCACAAATACTGGGTATGAGAAAAAACTCACTACAAATGCCTTCTACAGTATACAGTACTGTCCACAAGATGGTGCCGAGTTGATTGAGAGAACAAAAGCAATGTATGGTTACAAAAGTGTTGTGCAAACATGATGAAAGGGCAGACTGTGTGTTGAATATATGGGTTGCGGGTACAGTTCAAACAGGTTGAAAGAGCAGGTCCTTGCAAAGTGGGTCATCAAAAAGCAAGAGATGGCTGCAGTTGCAATCAGACCAGCAGGTAGGACCTGAGATATTTCCTACACAAATGAAGCATGTGCTAGCATTCTGCCCATACCCTTTTTTGAGCTCTCAGTCTTGACTACTTCTTCAGAAGAAGAAATCCTTAACTCTTAAAGAGGAGAAAATCTGGAAGACTAGCTTTAAATATGACCTGAATTGGTGACAAGGATGATTTGAGCCCTTTCCGGTCAGCACAAATGAAGAATAATTTGGAGAGCAGATGGAGCAGGGAAGAACTGCAAATCTCAGTCTAAAATACCTTCTTGACTTCCCTTGTTGTAGCTGTGTTTTAGGAAAAATGAGAACCAAGATGTTGCCTGTGGAAAATATTTTTCTTTCAATTCAGTGATTTTATTGTGAGACAAATGAAAACATTAAAAGGGACACAGAGCAAGTGTATTGACAAAAATATATATATCTGGAAGTAAATCTACACTCCACACAGTTATGTCTGTTTGATATCATTTTAACTCTCTTGTTTTTATCCAATGAAATCATTGGAGCTATAGTTTGATGGAGTACTTAGAATTATTTTTGCTAGAGAGCTCTAGTGTCCATAATTCAGGGAAGTTCCTAGCAGGGAAACCTAAGTGTTTCATTAACCTACAAATTCCAGAATTTTGTAGAATGGGGTCATTAGAATTCATGTGATGTCATGCTGTAGAAGGGCCACATGATTCTCTGTCTTGCTTGGCTTGTTTGTGGTCTCCATGGCTAAGGATTGGCAAAAATGGGTAGTTCTTTTGAAAGAGAGGTGAAAAAAAGCTTACACAACAAGGTTGATGGTGTACCTTGCTCATGTGAATTTAAACCCAGATTAACTGTGTGATTTTGGGTTCACTTTTGGTGGATGGGAACTCTAGTTTTACTCATGAGTAGCTCTGCCACTAAGACAGCAGCTATGCAAGATTTTTTTTTTTAAAAAAAGCTATGGTTCAGCTTGTATGTTTTAAAAGTGTTGAAAAGTATATTTTAGAGGTGTTGAATAAGAAACACTACTGCTATTTTCTGACTACTAACTTTTGTTTCTATGGCCCTTAGGGTAATATGCCATGATCCATTGCTGGGACTGGATTGAGACCTGAATGCTCCCCACCACACTGGTTGGCTGCTAGTGGATAGATGGCATTCAGGGCACACTCCTTCCTTCTGCAATACAGCTGGCCTCTTCCTCAGCTGTACTGTGGAAGGTAGCGTTTGATAGCACTTCCACCCTTCCTGCATGCCTGTAGTTGATGGGATCATTGCATGAAGAGATGCCATTATCAGATATATTTTTTTCCAATACTGGTATACAGCACTATCATGACAGCTGAGGATGTGACAGCAGAGAGACCATGACAATGTCATGCAATGGCACATGTCATGGACTGGCAGCAACATATCTCCATGCTGGGATGACATTGTTGTGCAATAAGGGTTTATACGTGACTTTTAAAGACAGGAGCTAAAAAGTTCAAAGATTTGGATAATAAAAGAGAAAAACTGAGGGCAAATAAATACACACACATATATTGTGGTCTTAACTGACCTAAAGGAAGGGCATGAGGATGAGAGAGAAGTCATTAACTCCAAATCACAGCCAATAAAAAAATGAAGAGATAGCTTTATTTATTTTTTTCTTGAGGGATTTGTGAGGAAGAAAATAAGATGGTAAAATGAGTCCTCAGTAGACCAGCTATATGCTCATAACGGTGTTATCTGGAGAGAGAGGAAAATATATTGGTTCATAAATATATATGACATTAAGTCCAGCAATTGCTCTTTTAATCTGTGTATGTTTGGCAGGACATGGGGCAAGAGCACAATTGCGTCCAAGAAATTCAGTCTTTCATTTCTTTCTGTCCCAAGGGTAACAGAAAGTATAATAGAAATTAGCAGTTGCTTGACATCATAAGAGAGTTTAAGTGCCGTAGTAGAATTTTGCTATTTTTCTCTCTCCTATGAGTATGTGTCACATGAATATAAAAACAGAATATGCTGTGAAATAGACAGGAGACATAAAACAATTCCTATATACAAATAAGATTTTGCTTCCCTTTTCCATCAACTGCCTTTGGACAATATGGTACCATTGACAATTAATTTGGTCACTGAAATTCAGCTAAGAATACCGTTGAAATGAATGTGGAATGTAAAAGATAGAGAGAGGAGAAGTGGTTGGGATTTATACAAAATTCATTGAATTGTTGCGTGCTCCATGCAGAAACGTCTTTCAGAAAATTGTTTCCCCCATCTCATGTGTATATACTGCAGAAGACACAGGGAGCATTGGAAAATTTTGGTTATTAATCAGCGGGAAGATACAAAAAATTTTGAGTACCAAAATAGTTTTTAGACCTTAACTATTCCTCCTAAACATGATAGACTATGAAGATAAAATTTAGGGATGGTACAAATCCAGAGTTTTCCAAATCTGAATCTGAATCCCTGGAAGGTCCTGGGAATCCACGAATCTCGATCTTTTGAATCCTCTGCATGCCTCTGCTGGCTGGTGCTTGAGCGCCTGCATGGGAGGCGGTGGTGGATCTGCAGAGAATGGGCAATCACCCTCTTTTCACACCCCTGCTGCAGCGAGTGGAGGTACTGGGACATGCAGGGAGGCAGCCATTGCTGACCCTACATGGCCCTGCAGGCCTGATCCTGGGTTCCCACACTAGCGCTGGCCCCGAGGCATGCAGGGATGTGGTGATCTCCAGCCCTACTCACCCCTGCAGGCCTGATCTTGGGCACCTGCATGAGTGCAGGCTCTGGTGTGCCCTGCACACTGCTGCCACACAGAGGGCTAGAATGTGAGAGGGAGAATGGTGGGGGGGCATCAGCCACTTCTAAATTCAAAATATTCAGTTCACTTATTTTGGCCCGGGGATTCAGATCCATGAATTTCGAATCCTTGCCAGTCCTTGCCAATCCTTGCCAATCCTTTGATTGACCCATCCCTAATAAAATTGAAAGGGAGAATAGAATTTTGTTAACCTATACGATTACAACAGCAAGAATAACATTTGCAGAATACTGGAGACAGAGGCAAATTCCAAGCATGGAAGAATGGGTAGAGAAAGTAAGAGAATTAGCTACAATAGACAATGAATTGGTTAAAAGGTAATTCAGTACAAACCTACCTTCATATCTGGCAACCTTTTATTTTATATGTGAAGCAAGATTTGAAAATGGTGCAAAGATGCGTTTTGATATTTAATATGTACTCTTCTCTGGGTGTTAAAGAAGAGCAAATACATACAAGAGAAGAGAAATATTAAGAGGGGAGATAATACACATATTTGTTAAGCAACTGCAGTCATGAAGAGTGGGAAGTCTGGGTAGTGTTTTGGGAAAGTGGGTGGGGCAATATTATGTGGGTGACATCTTTGAATAATGTGCTTTTCTTTCCACTTTCTTTTCTATGGTGTGACTCTGTATGTCAGCTTGTGAAAAGTAAAAAATTAAAAAAAAAAGACTAGCAGAAGTTCTAGAAACTAGAAGCTAACCTCTCTAACTGCCTTCATGTTATTCTTACTGAATAGTACAATACAGCAATGTAAAATACAATATAATACAGTAATTATTAAACAATAATCACACTAAACATTATTACCTTTTAGTGCCAGGACCTACTGATGATCATTCAATATGTGAAAAGGCTGTAAGACTGTCTTATACAGGAAACATCTTCTGCGTATGAAAATCACACACACATGCGTGCACACACACACGCACACACACAAGCATTGGCTCTTTGCAACATGTTCCAGTGTAAACATAATTTTTGCAATACATCCACCGTACAGGAAAAGTAGAAATGTTGTTAATTCTAAAAGAGAGTGTAGATGTGATAATTTGTTGCTGATGCATTTGAAAAACTTCTGGGTGAAATATGGCATCTCATGCAAAACATGTTTTTTTACAATAAAAAGAGTAGCAGAAGAAAGGGGACATGCCAACGGTAATGGGAAAGGCTGATTATGACAAAGGGTTGATCCAGACTTGGGCCATTTCCACAAGGTGTCACCGTCTAGCAATGTGGATGCATTGGCAGCAGTCTGTGAGTCATGCTTTCACACAATGTTGTCACAGTGCCACAACCAGCATGTTCCCATCCATCGCGATTGTGGAATATTTGCTTAACAGACAAAATTCATTAAGTGCCCATGATCATGCAGTGCTCCTGTTACCACTAGCCATGCAGAAGGGGTGGAAGCATAATCTAGGTGCTTTCTTCCCTAGCACAGCATGGGAAAGAGGTCAGCTGTGCTGCAGAAAGAAGGTGTGTGTTGCTCGAACTCCCTTCTGCAGACAGCCAGTCAAGTCCAGAGGGGAGAGTTTGTGCTGTGCTTCTTTCCAAGCAAAAGTGCTGCTGGGATGACACTAGACCATGAGGGAACCAGTAAAGTGTGGATATGACCTTGGTCTTCCAATTATAAAAAATCTCCTTCCATTTCAAGAAGAGATCAAGATCTACTGGACGGTTCCGACAGAAGGAAGGAATGAAAGAGCTTTCTGAAACTTTGCTCTGTTGTTATTGTTTAAAAAGAAATCCTCCTGCCCAACTATGTTTGTTGTTGTGTGCCTTAAATCATTTCCTACTTATGGCAACCCTAAGGCAAACCTATCATGGGGTCTTCTGGGGGCTGAGAGTATGTGACATCCCCATAGTCACCCAGTGGGTTTCCATGGTCAAGCACAGAATTGAAATCTGGTCTCCAAGATCATAGTCCAACACTCTAATCAATACACCATGTTGGTTCTCACTATCTAATTGAGAGGAAATAATAACAATTGCCTCCATTGGAAGCTGTCCATATTTTCTTTTTGGGATAGGTGTGGCTGATGGTTCCCATATTGCAGGATGGTGACTCCACCTTTGGTTTTAACAGAAGCTTCTGCTTCAGCTCCTCTAGGTGTTATGGGAATTGTCCACATCTCCTTCAACACATGGAAAAGCTCCAAATACTTGCATGAGCTTCAGGGGAGAGTGTATGGAAACTGAGTTTTGTGTCACTACTCCACAATAATGGAGCAACTACCTGGCTGTGCTTGCTCTGGGAAAATCCTTCAACCGATATATAACATTAGATCCCAGAAACAGCAAAAGAAAGAGCCTACCCTCCTACATTTAGCTGACAACTACTACACCCCCCTCCAAAAAACTCAATGAAATTGTATCATAATCCCTTCTTGTGTACATGAATTCAGTCAGCTGGAATGGAATTGATTAGCTCTCATTTCAGGGTATCTGATTCAGAGATTTCATCAACACTTTATGTTCTTGTTTCTACATTCAAACTTCAATGCTTCTGTAACTTAGCTATTGATTTCTTTGCATAGCATATGTTGCAGTGGTATAGGTTTAAGTGGACAGTATTAAGGAAAGTATCCTTGCTGTAAATAAAGAGCTATCTTATACCTAGACAAATCAATGAACCATCTAGCTCCGGACCTGCAAAAGCCAACTGCCAGTGAGTGGCATATCACATTTCCAGACAGCATTTCTACCAAACAAGTCTTGAACTAAAATATTGCTTATTCAAACAACAAGAAATTACCTTGTGATATGTCTGCATGCTTCCACCTCCCTATTGTCCTGTCAGCACTGAGGAAGTGCTTCTCTGGGGAAGAGGGAAAGTGAGAGATGCAATCTAGAATTCCCTGTTAGTCTCTTGTATTAGAATTGCAATTGTGTTATATATATATGGGAACTTTTATAGAAATTTAGCTTATGACTTATTTGTCAGAATTTTAAATATTCAGTGTACACTGGATATAAAAATGATGGGCTGGGATTGATTAGAGAAATATCTAGCCATCATGTTTAATTTTGCCATTTGAGTTGTGGGTAGAAAGGGTCTCTTGTTTTATTGCATCAGAATCAGATAAGAAACTAGTAAGAAGGTAACAGGGTCAAGAAGGGACCAACATTCTTCCAGATGTTCAAAGACATAGGCCATTTCCTCAGGACATCCGTATCCCGCAACAGGAGCAGGTTGTTTCTGTTCCAGGAGTTGTGCTACCACACAATGTTATTCCTATCCAGCTGCTATCCCATCCTGAAGCACTGCAAAAGCACCTTATACCATTTCCGGAAAAGAAATCCATGAAGAGCCTCTTTCAGCACTTCAATCCCGTCCATCAGCTCAGTGCTGTACTGTAATAGTGCTTGATTGTGCTCCCTGTCTTCCGGGATCCAGGAGTGGGCAGAGTGTAGGCACGCCCAGCTTGTCCCTCCCTCAGCAACTCCATGGTGTGGTAACTTCAAAATCTATCACCTGTCAGTGTTTATTTTTCATTTCTCCTTTGAGTTAAAACTTTTTAAAAATACGTTTTTAAGCATTATAGCACAAAAGTGCAATAGTGTATTGGAATGTCATGTTCCAGCTTACACCATCTTCAGTTGCCAAAGATGCAATAATAATAATACTATTTCCTTTTAATGTGTTTGGTGCAGCAGCATCTCCAATCCAGGTAAACATGAACATCAGTGAACTTATTGTGAAGTTGCATTTTTGAGTTCAATTTGTCAATTGCTGAGAGAGGAAGAGATTAACTGCATCTTTCTGGGACCCAGGACAAACTTGGGAGAAGTGTTTTTGGTTTGCTTTTTAATCATGCACAGATACACAAACACACAGAGAGAGACATATTCTTTGATCCTATAGATCTCTTTTGTCCTTCTGAGTAAGAGAAGAACGTCTGGGGGTGATTTCTTGACTTAGAATATCCAGTCTGTCAATACAGTAGTGTCCATTGTGGCATGTTGACATAATATTGCCCTGTAAAAGCTATGGTTGACTAGCTGATATTTTCTTTCTATTGTTTCTTTTATTTCTCTGTGTTACTATAGGTTATTTACTGAATTTTTGCTATTTCAGTGCTAATTATTCCTTATATAAGCCTTAAAATACCACTAGCTCCGCTACTACTGCTGTATAATGGCAGTTAACAACAACATGCTTTCTGTAGCATAAACATCTATTATTATCCTCTTCCACCTCCTCTTCCCTTGAAGAAGGGAACTCATTATTACTATTTCCCCAACCATGGCATCAAGGAGAGTCCAAAAATGTAGGTGCCTATGTGACTTCTTATCAATTAACCAGTTTTCATCTTCAGAAGGAAGGAAGAATTAGGTTTTTGTAAAACTAATGAGCCCATTCAGAGACCAAGCTACTCCAATATAACTTTCATTATAAGAAGAGTAACGTACAGTAATATATTGTTCCTGGAAAAATCCATTTTCTCCCTAGCTACTGTGAGGAATGCACTAAACTCAGAGCTAACAAGGAAGCCTGGAGTGGGAAGAAAAACATGTTGTCATCATCCCTGATAATAAAAAGGTCCCAGCAATATGTTCAAGCTACATCACTGTTAGCAGTCCTTATAGTAACCCAGTAGGGTAAGCTGGTATATCAGACCTATATCAGAGGGTGGCAAAGTGTGGCCTATGGGTTGCATATGGCCCCAAGGGTTCAAAATTTGTGGAAAAAATGCATCCAAGTGCCCCTCCAGCCACCCTCTAGGTGGCATGGGGAATTTTTGCCATATTTTGGGGCTCCCTTGGCCACTCTAGGTCCAGAAGGATCATTTAAAAATAAAAAAAAATGGCTCAACTTTGCCTAAAAATGACAAAATGCCCCCCATATACTATAGATCACATTGTGGCCTTTTTATGGAGCAAAAAAAGATTCATCTTTTTGTGAAAGAAATGTGGTGAGCATGTGGCATGAAAAGTTCTCTCATTCTCATGTGACCATCTAGTTTCCAACAGTTGCCGGCCCCTATATTGTTCATGATCTGAAGCCAACAGAAAGTACTTTGACTAGGCTACTCAGGAGGCAGAGATTCAGTACAAAAACTTGTTGAGTCAGAAAGCAGCCCTTTGTTTATCAACTGTAAGTAAATCCTACTGAGTTCAATGGGGCATTCCCCTAGAGACATTCTGTAGAGACTGATGACTTCTGTGGCTGAAAACCTGTGGAGCATTATAATAGCAGCTTCATTTTCTCCAAGCTGCAGAGATGTGGCAAGGGAAGGTAGACAAAATCTGTTGGTTCCAAGCATCCAGTCTATCCCATGCCTTACATTCTTCATAGCTATTGTCTTTTTCTCCTGCTCCCATTGCCTGTCTTGGTGTTGTGCTGGCATGGTGCATCAGCAGGATTCTATCCTATATGTACAACTATTTGATCTAGAATAATTATTTAGGCAGAGACAATGGCTTGAGCAGTGGACTACAACCCTAGAGACCAGGGTTTGATTCCTCACTCAGCCATACAAACCTCCAGGTGACCTTGGGTGCATCACACACTCTCAGTCCCAGAAGAACCTCATGATAGGTTCACCTTAGGATCATCATAAGTTAGAAATGAGTTGAAGGCACACAACAAGAACAAGAAAAAAAGAGCAACAATTTAGCTATTAACTGAAGTTGGTTCTCTCCTCACCTTGTTGGTTTAAAATGGGAGGGTGGTGATCATAAAAATAATTCTGAAGAAATTCATTCCAGCCCTCTAAAGTCTTTGATGAAGTTTGAAATATATTGTATCAGCTCACACAATACAACAAGGGGTCTCAGATCTGTACAAGCGGATGAGTTAGGTTTTGAGAGGCTGCCTAAGGCAAGAAAGGCTTGGGAAATTATCTCTTTGTTAAAATGGCAGGTAAAAATTGGAATGCAATACGTTCTTCCCCTTCTTACAGATTGGTTTCAGTTCTGTATAAAGGTGTCTTTAAAACAGTACATAAGTGGCATCTGAATCTCAAGAAGCTCAGTAGTATTAACAAGAAAAAACCATCAAGATGCTGGGGGGTGCAGACAAGTAGGCACATCAAGGCACATGTGGTTGGTCTGCCTGAATGTTTCAGTTGTAGCCTCAAGTGGTACTGCTGATGGAAGAGATTACAAATCTCCTCCAAAGTCCTCCTGAAGGGCTTTCCTGCTTTTTTTTTACGGTGTTTGAGAGTTGGACTATAACCCTGATTATGACTATGATTGTTTGATTCCTTGCCGGGCCATGGAAACACACTGGATGACTTTGGGTGCATTACACATTCTCAACCCCAGAAAATCCCATGATAGGTTCACCTAAGAGTCGCCATATGTCAGAAACAACTTGAAGGCACTCAAGAACAACAACAATGAAAAGCTGCAACTAATTTCTGCTGTTATAGGTTCACACTGGAAATAATACAACAGATTGGAAACAACATAACCCTGGAAGGAATTAAAAGGACTAGACACAAGGAGATGACCAGACACAACTTGGGCTGAAGCACTGAACCATACAGGATGAGAATCTAAAGAGGAGACAGCCAAATAGATGGATTTGCAGGTGATCATTTATTTTTGGTGATCATTTATTTTTATTTATAAACACAAAAGGAAAAAAATATGGATCTGCTGTGAAATCCACTGGATTTTTAGAAAAGTGCATTATGAATGGTTATGGCTAAAAGGCTTACATTCTATTTCCGTAGCATAGGCAGTTTTATAAACCAAGAATGGTGGTTTTGATGAAATAATTCCAGTTGTACTTTTCCAAGATAGGGAATATGGTGAGTGTTGATTATATGATTATATACAATGTCTCACTAGAAGGAAAAGGAGCTGGGCCTATTGTCTTCTCTTCCTCCTTTCTTATATATGCAATAATATATTTGTGATACCTGGTCTGAAAGTTTCAAAATAGAGACTAGCTGTGAAAAGTGAAGCAGTTTCAAGTTAACCTTTGGAGTTATGCTTTGTCAGCAGAACCCCTCCTCTCCATTTCCCCTTTCAACAGACCAACTAGCTCCCCTGCAATTCTATTAAAATGCTACAAAATAAACCCTTTAGCAGCTACAACAGGGCAAATTAATGTCAACACACCAGGACATATGTCTAATTTTGGAGCTGAAACTTAAAGATTGGAAACCTCATTATAGGCCTCATCAGCTGTTTCCAAATACCCTTCAGGTCTAGAGAGATTTGTTTCAAATGAGGAACATCAGCACAAAGTGGAGAGATAAAAAGAAGGAACTGTTCAGATGGTACATTAATTTCTATCACTCAGCAAGGGCTGTGATGATCATCATTTTGAATTTAATAATTTTTTTCTGCTAAGTTGCTGTTCGTGCAGTTTTGCAGGACATAACGTGTGCTTTTCTGTTCCACGGGAAATGACCAATAAAAAGGCAGTTTACTGCTGTCAGTCATGGGAAATTTTAATGAGGGCACACTGCTAAATAATAATTCTGCCATAGAAAATAGCACTGACATGCTGAGTTCTGGCCTGTCCCTTCTGTATCGTGTGTACATTTCATCATCTCTTGCTTCTGCATCATTAGATGCCACTGGCGGGGGCAAGGAAATGTACTGAAAGTAAGCCATGTAATGAAAGTAAGACATGAGTAAATAAGTTTTACCTCATGTCACCCAGAGAGAGAGAGAGAGAGAGAGAGAGAGAGAGACCCTGAACCAGGCTCACTATTTTGGTTTTATCCCTCTTCTTATCTTAATAGAATCCCACCCTGGGAACCATTGTCTTAAAGTCACAGATCTTAAAATATAGAACAGATGCTACTAAGGTAACTTTTGCTAGTAGAAATTTGAATCTTTTTATACTTGACTTAGTTCTAAACAGTGTTGTAATGGAGCGGGGACAATAATAGCACCTCACTCAGGCTTCTCTGCTCGCTTTGACCTTAGCTACAATCATTGCAGTAGGTGGGAGGAGAATACATATTTTCCCAGTAACAGTACATCATTTTGAGCACTTCTTGTTGCAATGCAAAACATTTGCAGGGGGAGCTTTTCCCTGAATGGGCAGCAAACATCTCTTAGTTTTACTTTACAAAATACCTGTTCCTGAAAGAGAGGAAAACTGCTAGATATGTTTTGTTGACATGAATTGGCATATTCATCTACATTTTGACCCTGGTTGGAAGCATGCCTATGTGGACTCTCCTGATGGTGGCCAGCACATAAAAATTTCACACTATGGCCATTTCTGCATGGGGCGAAGGAATTGCCCTCTGCCACCTACTTACCGGACTTCTTGGCTCCCCGGTCCGGTCAGCGCTGCTCCAGAGCAGTGCATGCTCATCGCTCCACACTGCTTCGGGGATGAAAATGGTGGCTTCTGGTTGGTTGAGGGTCTCGACCAACCGCTGAAGCTTGCCAGCCTAAAGCCGACCCCCAACAGATCGCAGGCTTGCACTGGTGCGAGCCTGCAAATCTGCACCGGAGAGCAGGCACGGAATGGCACGCTCCGTGCTTTTGAAAGACCTGTTTTAAGCAGTCTTTCAAAAGCACGCTTGACAACCACTTGGGGTCATTCTGGAGCAAGCTGAGGTGCGGATTTACGTTAAGTAGGTCCGACCCAGTTCGCTCCCAGGTGCAGACGTTCTCCCTGGAGGACACTCTGCACCGTTTCTATTAGCCCGTGAGGAAATGGCCTATATCACCAGTCCTAAATTAGTATTTGTGATTCTTGAATCAGCCAAGGGGTGGAACACAATTTCCCTGTAAGTAAAGCCCAGAAGGACCAGGATTATTTATTGGATCAATATTGTATACATTATTTTTGGATACGGACTGGGATTTCATATTGTATTGATATTGCATGGGTTTATAATTCTAGAAATAAATAGAGCAAAAAACTATAATTTCAAGCACTTTTTCTTTCCACGTGTTTTAGTCTTGAGAGCATTCAGTTTTCTGAAGGTTGTAGTTGATATATTCCACATTTTACTCACAGTATACTAAGAGAAGAATGCAACTAAGAGCTTGCAGCTGTACTTGGAAAAAGAACTAGAGATTAGATGCTAGAATGATGGAAGGCCAGAAGAGATATGGATTATTAGGATGCTAGCTTGTAGGAACTGGTAGACATGCAATACTAGGAAGTAACATTTTCCCTTTCAATATCATTTATTGAAATAAAGGATGTTTGGAGCTACGTTACACAAATATAAAGGCTTTTGTAGAGGTTTGAAAAACCAAACTTGTGGACATTGTCTTAAACTTTCTCTTAATGCATGCATTTGTTGTCTTAAACTTTCTCTCAGTACATGAACCTTAACCTGATGTTCAAGCAAATACTTTGTATGCAAGAAGCTCCAGGTTCATTCCTTGACATTCCCAAGAAAGATTGAGGAAGACTCTTACCTGAAAGGCAGTACCGGTCACAATAGACAATATTGAGTTAGAGCAAAGATCAATAGGAGTACGGTGTCGAGATCAAGGGAATTAATAATACCACTCTATTCTGCTTTGGTTAGACCTCTACTGGAATACTGTGTCCAGTTCTGTGCACCACAATTCAAGAAGGATATTGACAAGCTGGAGTGTGTCCAGAGGAGGATGACCAAAATGGTGAAGGGTCTGGAAACCATGCCCTACGAGGAGCAGCTTAGGGAGTTGGGTTAGGAGAAAAGTTAGGAGTTCTCCTAGTTAGAAGAAAAGAAGGTTCAGAAATGACATGATAGCCATGTTTAAATATCTGAAGGGATGTCATGTTGAAGATGGAGCAAGCTAGTTTTCTGCAGCTCCAAAGACTAGGACATGAAGCAATGGATTCAAACTACAGGAAAAGAGATTTCACCTAAACTTCATGATGGTTAGAGCAGTTTAACAGTGGAATATACTGCTTTGGAGTGTGATGGAGTCACCTTCTTTGGGGGCTTTTAAACAGAAGCTGGATGGTCATTTGCTGGGAGTGTTTGAGTGTGTGTTCCTGCATGGCAGCATATTGACTCAGTGGCCACTGTGGTCTCTTCCAACTCTATGGTTCTATGATTCAATGGGCTAGCTCAGCATAAAGCAGCTTGCTTTGCAGCTGTCGGGTGTCATCCAAAGTGTTTTTGCTACAAACAGATGCTGCATTTTTAGTCACTTCACACCATAGCAAGAAAAATGGCTTTTTTTCTCTCTAGAAGAGGAGCAAGTAAAATCCAGACTCAGATGGCTCAGCACCTGATCTTTTCTAAGCTGCAAATGAGTCCAGAAACTTTTTAAGGAGGTCACTTTATTCCCATGAAGTTTCCAGGAATTGGTCTGGTCAACTAGGCTGCTACATACAGCATTTTTGCAACTTGATTATAACTGCAAAATTGTACCAAATAAAATAAAATAAAATAACCAGAGATAGCTACACTTTATTTTATCTAGATGGAAACCATGCACAAGGTGCTTGCGTTCATCTACCTGGAGAGACTTAGCTGTGCTCAGTCACAAATCTGAAATGATCAAAAGCCATTCTCCTCTGTTTTTCTGCTGTCTCCTCTTGCTTTCCTTCCTGTTTGACAGATGCAAATATACCCAGCAGGAAGCTGCTTCAGTCTTGATATATTCACTGCAGACAATCCAAAGCATAAATATTTCTCTTTATTCCCTTCAGCAAAGCATATCAGGTGAAAGATAGTGCAGAAGTGTGTAGGATGGCAAAGCAGGCTTTGCCTGACCCAATATATATATATATATATTGAGTGTATGTATGTATATATATAAGTAGTAGGGAGGTGTAGCTCCTGTCAAAAGTGATTTATGACCCTCAAATTTGATTGATTTACGACCCGTCAGATTTGATTGATTTATGACCTGTCAAAAGTGATTGATTTATGGCCTGTCAAGAAATGACTG